>CM022298.1:131081728-132377611 GCA_011799875.1 Thinopyrum elongatum
TATGCCGGTTTTCCCAATCAACAACGAACTATAGTTCCATAATAACAAGTGATTCCAATTAAACACAAGTGCTCAGAACCATGGAACTTGAGCTTTATAAAATCATGCTACTAATTATCTTAGCCACCAATTAAACTCACATGCGGACCATGGTCAACTGTGGGTTTATACACTCATCTGAAATATTGGGCACTAAAAACATAACAGCATTAATCCAGTCAACACAGGTCATCTCCACTATTTTGACCTATCGGTTTGGGAATAAAAAACTCAGGGTCGATTCCTGCATGAAAGGTAAGAAATCAGAGCTCTGCTCAGAAAATAGAGGAAAATGTAAATAAAATGTACTGTGAAAACTTACCATCAACCATGTGTTCATCTTCATCACCATGAATCCAACCACCATTGGTCACATCCTCACCATGGAACAAGTCACTATCTTCATTTTCTTTAAGAGTTTGAAAGAACACACATTTTAGTACAGTTCTTCTGAACATCAGTTTTCAAGTATTAACTGCAACTCAAATTACTTACCAGTAGTAGGATCAGGGTTCAGTTCAGCACAATGGCAGAAGGCATCAAAAAGTGAATCTACTGAACTTCTGTCAAGGATATCAAGCATTAAATTTTTACAAGAAGGTAAACGCTGCTTTTATAAATCATGGCAAAACTGTACAGGGAGTTAAATAAAGTGTCGAGCCCACAAGTTATTCTCCTGGGGCACTATGGCGTTCAGTTACGACCTTAGAGATGGAGGACGACCTGGCAGAGAGGTCTTCTTATAACAATATAATGTAATTTGTCCTACAGTTATTGCACATCAGAAGTCATTATCTGCAGCTGGACGAAATTTCCGCAAGCCAAGTACAAAAGAACTTACTTCGGATATTGCTAGCAGAGGAAAACCTTGGTCCTCCCAACACCGGATTTAGCCAGCCCACCCCATGCCAAGATCGGCGAAGATGTTGAGGAGGGCCTTGCGTCGCTGAAGAAGTGGAGCTCGAGGACGAGGAGTGCCCGCCCCATGCCGCCTCCATGCTTCCAGATCGAGTGTCGCCTCGTCGTCATGCCACCAGATTCAGGAAGAGGGGCTCGATTGAACAGACGGGGAAAGAAGGGATTTGTAGGGAGAGGGGGAGTTGCTCGGGGGAGTGGAGCGGCGGGGCGCGGCACGGAGGGGAGCGACGGCGTCTTGGAGCTGCGAAGGGTGGAGCAGCGCGACAGCGTGGAGCTGCGGGGAGGGCGGCAGGGCGGCCGCATGGAGCTACGACGAGAGACGCGAGTGCGCGAGTCCGAGCCCAACTCATTCCTCTCCTGCAGTTCGGGAGAAGCAACAGTGAGAGTCGGCGCGGGCGTGGCTCCGCACACCAGCGAGGAGCACGCGTTGGATGGAGAAGCGGCGGCGGAGAGGAACCGGAGTCGGAGTCGCCCAGGCCTGGCCTCCTCCCGTCGATGCGCCAGCCAGTGGTGAAGGCGCACTCCGCTTGACCTCCACCCGTCGCTCCGCCTGGCCTCCTCCCATTGACGACGCGAGATGGACCTGCCGTGGATGCGCTGCCGTGGTCGCTAGGGTTTCGGGCGCGGGGAGGGAAGGAGGGCTGCAGAGGTTGGGCGCCGGCCAGGAGGTGGAAGGAGGAGGAGGGCGCGGTGGCGTCAAGTCGTGGAGGGGCTGGTAGCGCGGCGGCTGCTGGAGGGCGCGGCGACTAGGGTTTCGAGGGAGGGGGCGGGGAGGAGAGGAGAGGAGAGCGAGCGAGCGGGAGGGGAAGGGGGACGACCCGGTGCTCGCTGTCCACGGGCTCACCTCAGCGCTATTGGGCATTTCTCCAACCAGGTGAAATACCTAAAATGCCCTCGGCGGCCACCCAGTTTTACAGGCGGTGGCACGGCTGTTCGACACTGTTCATTGCTATATCATCAGTTTTTGATCCGGCGGCGCAGATCGTCCCGAAGCGAGATCCAACGGACGAAAACGCATCAGAGAAACGATCCGACGACCCAGCGACCCTGAGCTCTGAGAGAGCTCGGGGCTCCCCGTCATTCTTATTTCTCGATGCCCTGCGGGAGCAACTCACCGGTAAAACAAAATAGTACTGAAGAGACCAAAGGCAAAGAGTGGAGAGGTTTAGTTCGATTACTACTATAGTTAGCTCATGGGAGACTATAGGAAATCTGGCTCTGGTTTCCCGTCGGTGATGGTGTCTTGGTTTGCGAACACTGGCAACCGGGGCACGTATGATCCGGCCGGTAGGATGGTCGCAGCGGCCAAACATTTCTCCAGTGTCCAGTGCTCACAAGATAAACTTTGGCTAGTTTCATTTCTGCCGTATATGACTGCAGTTCAGGCCTGTGCACGTGTTACCTTGTAGAGACTTAGAATCTAAAATATTTTCAAGTCTCATAGCTAATGATGGTGGTAGACATCTCACCCTAGCATGGTTGTCCTCCCCTGAGACATGTTGAGTGTATACTACTATACTGCATTCTGTAGCATATATGTGCCGAGACATGCTAAGCTAAAATCTTGTTTGGTGGACGATATCCATCATGGCATACTTGTGAAACAAAGAGAAGATAGATTGGATCGACACACCTAATGCGATGGCCTCAGGATCAATATATAGGGAGCCTCTAGGGCTACGGCTTGGTACAGGAGGATAAGTACAGAGGTTGTTACACGAGATAAACACAACTCTAGATACTAACAACATCGGTTATCTATACAGTTTAACATTCCCCCTCAATCTGAACTTCCTACAAGAAGATTCAGATTGTGCCTATTCGAAACAAATGGCTCCTCGGCTAGAGGCTTTGTGAATATATCTGCAACTTGTTCCTTGGAGGAGATGAATCGAACATCATGTGCCTTGGCTGTAACTCGTTCACGAACAAAGTGAAAGTCCACTTCTATATGCTTGGTTCTGGCATGGAATACCGGATTTGCAGATAGGTAAGTGGCTCCTAAGTTGTCACACCACAAAACAGGAGGGCGTGACATAAAGATCCCAAGTTCACCAAGGACTGACTGTATCCAGATCACCTCAGCCGTTCCATTTGCAAGTGCTTTATATTTAGACTCCGTGCTTGACCGAGAAACTATAGCTTGCTTTCTTGAACTCCAAGAGACAAGATTAGGACCAAGAAAGACAGCAAAACCACATGTGGATCTGCAGTCATCGCTGCACCCAGCCCAGTCTGCATCTGAGAAACAACTTAGTAACATCGAAGGTGACTTTCTAATAGAAAGACCCATACCACGAGTGTACTTCAAGTATCTCAAGATCCTCTTGGCTGCCGAAAGATGCGCAGTCGTTGGTGTGTGAAGGAACTGACAGACACGATTTACTGCAAAGGAGATGTCTGGCCTCGTGAGTGTCAGATACTGAAGTGCTCCAACCAGACTGCGATATTTGGTACTGTCATCCTGAGAAAGTGGTGATCCACTATCCTTGTTGATTTTCTCACTGGAGGACATGGGCATGGTGGAAACCTTACAGTTGTCCATGTTGGCACGATGTAGGATATCGCCAATGTACTTCTGTTGAGACAGAATGATTCCCCCTGGCGACGACTGCACATGTACTCCAAGAAAATAGTGTAAGGGACCAAGATCCTTGAGGGCAAAGGAGGCCTGGAGATCAGCAAGCAACTTGGTGGTAGCAATGGGAGAGGAGCTAGCCACAATTATGTCATCCACATAAACACCACCACGATTGAAGACAAATAGAGACGTGTCAGCTTTGGAGGCTATAAAACCAAGTTGTTGGAGCCGAGAACTTAACCTGGAGTACCATGCCCGAGGGGCCTGTTTGAGTCCATAAATAGCCTTGCGAAGCTTGCACAAGTGATGAGGAGCCGAGGGGTCCACAAAACTAGGAGGTTGTCGCATGTACACCTCCTCTTGAAGGATGCCATGAAGAAAGGCATTCTGAACATCCAACTGACGCAAACACCAGCCACGAGAAACAGCAATGCAAAGAACCAGTCGCACAGTGACAGGTTTAACCACCGGACTGAACGTGTCATCATAGTCCAAACCATAACGCTGTTTAAACCCCTTGGCCACCAGACGTGCCTTGTGACGATCAACAGACCCATCTGACTTGTGCTTGATCTTGAACACCCACTTGCAGTCAATCACATTGACATTGGATGGAGAAGGCACCAGAGTCCAGGTACCGTTTTGATGAAGTGCATCAAGCTCAAGTTGCATAGCCAGACGCCACTCCGGAGAGGAGACCACTTCACGATGATCAGCAGGTTCCAGCAAAGCCAGAAACGCACGACGGGACGGATCATAGGTGACGGTACCATCAGTGCGCTGCAGAAGTTTGCGGGTGTTGTCACGTGTGCGTGTCGTCATAGTATGCGTCGGTGGAGCAGCAGATCCAGTCGCCACAGATGATCCGGGGGGAATGCATGCAACCTGACTAGCAGGTGAATCCCCCTGGGATCCTGTGCCATGTAGGGGCGAAGACGCGGGCAACAAATCCATCTGGGATCCAGCGCCGCAGGTGGATGCAGTGGTCGGCCCTGTAGCGAAGGCCCGTTCCGCGGGTGCCACACGGACTACAGCCCGTGGAGAGGCGGGAGGCGTGGCGACCAACCCAAAAGTGGGTCTCGCCACAATAGAAGGCGGTCGCGTGCGCGGAGTGGGCGCCGCAGAGGACGACTTGGGCCACCCGTCCACAGATGCCACGTGGTCGTCTAGGGATGGAGATTCGTCCTGGTCGTGGTCGCCTGTCGCAAGAGACACCGCGTCGCTGTCACCTGACAGCGTGTGATCCAAGGGCGATTCTGCGCCAGATCCAGTGCCAGGACCCGCCTAGGTTCCCGTAGTTGGGATCTTCTGTGCCGAAGCTGATCCTGCATCCACATTAGTTTGCGAAACAGATGTGCCATAGATCATGTGGTCATCCAAAAATAAAAGAATGGCGTTTTCAGCAACTCGAGGTGGGATTGGAGAGGGTTGGACATTGGCAAAAGGAAAAACTTTTTCATCAAAAACGACATCACGTGATATGTAGACATGAGCTGTAGGCACGTGAAGGCACTTGTAGCCTTTGTGACGGATACTATACCCAACAAACACACATTGTTGTGATCGAAATGCAAGTTTGTGGGTGTTGTAGGGGCGCAGGTTGGGCCAACAAGCGCACCCAAACGTGCGGAGAGAGGTGTAGGCAGGTTTGTTACGAAACAATTTTTCCATGGGACTAAGATTGCCAATGACACGGCTTGGAAGTCGATTGATGAGATAGCATGCTGACAAATATGCCTCGTCCCAAAAACGTAGGGGCATAGACGCATGTGATAATAGGGATAGACCCATGTCAACAATGTGACGATGTTTCTTTCCGGCAGAGCCGTTTTGTTGGTGTGTGTGTGGGCAAGAAATGTGATGTGTGATGCTAATTTGACGAAAGAAGGTATTGCTAAGTTTTTCGTATTCACCACCCCAGTCGGATTGAACACATAGAATTTTACGAGATAATAGGCGTTCAACATGGGCAAGGAAATCATGAAAAACATCAAACACATCACATTTTCTTTTAAGAAGATAAATCCACACAAACTTACTATAATCATCAATGAATGAAACATAGTACTGGATGTCTTGGCAGGTCCCCACACATCCAAAAAAATAATTTTCAAAGGGATAGAAGAAACACTCGAAGATCTAGGGAAAGGTAGCTGATGTGCTTTGCCTTGTTGACAAGCATTACACATGTGGGTCATAGACCGACTCGAAGATGCTAATTTATTGGACACCAAAACATGTTGAATGACTTGTGTGGATGGGTGGCCAAGCCTAGCATGCCAATCTTCAGCGGAGAGCCTAACCGAGGACAAAGCATGAGAAGGTGAAGGCCTAATGGGATAGAGCCCATTTTCACATCTGCCTTGAAGAAGAACCCTCTTGGTGATCAAATCCTTCATAAGAAAATGAGTAGGATAATATTTTAGATAAGCATGATTGTCAATGGCAAGACGATTAACAGAAAGAAGATTCTTGTCGGCATTGGGAACATGTAATATGTTGTGGAGCTTAAGATTGGCAGAGGGTGTGGGAAGGATAGCATGACCACGATGAGCTATATGCAAACCTGAGCCGTCGGCAGTGTGAATGCGATCCCTCCCTGGATACTTCTCCCTTACGGTGAGACGGTCCAGATCAGACGTGATGTGATATGTGGCCCCTGTGTCGATGAACCAAGTCGGATCACCGAGGATGGACGACGGCGAAGCAGCAGCCAGGCCCGCCATCTTGGAGTGTTTAGGTTGAAAAGCGTAGTTGTAGCGTTGACCGCACTCCCAGGCATAGTGCCCAGGGCCACGACAGAGTTGGCACTGAACGCGCGAATCCCCGCCACCACCGTGGTCACCACGGTCACCGCCACGGTTCCCCGCCGTAGTCACCTTGCTGGCGGTTGCCACCACCACCGTGGTCACCGCGTGTGATGCCCCCGATTTGACCGTACACTAATCATACACGCAAATGTGTACGATCAAGATCAGGGACTCACGGGAAGATATCACAACACAACTCTAGACAAATATTAAAATAATACAAGCTTCATATTACAAGCCAGGGGCCTCGGGGGCTCGAATACAGAAGCTCAAATACACAAGATTCAGCGAAAGCAACAATATCTGAGTACAGACATAAAGTTAAACAAGACCGCCTTAAGAAGGCAAACACAAAAGCAACAACGATCGAAAAGGCAAGGCCTCCTGCCTGGGACCTCCTAACTACTCCTAGTCGTCGACGGTCTCCACGTGTAGTAGTAGTAGTAGTCAACGGGGTGGCATCTGGCTCCTGGGATCCACCATCTGGTTGCAACAACCGGAAAGAAGAAAGAAGGGGGAAAAGAGGTAGCAAAGCAACCGCGAGTACTCATCCAAAGTACTCGCAAGCATCAGATCTATACTAAGTATGCATTGGTATCAAGGGAAGGGATGTATCTGTGGACTGAACTGCAGAATGCCAAAATAGAGGGGAAGGACTAGCCTATCGACGACTAGCATCTTCAAGCATCTTGCAGCATTCAGAAGAGTAAAGCATAGCATTTTATAATTAACAAGCATGTTCTAGCATTAACGCCCAGATATCCTTCCTCGACTCCCTGCGAGAAAGCAATCCCGGAGCCAACATATCCATCTCATGTCTCAAGTATCCATTTCTTGTTGTAATAGATTGGGATACAACTCCGAGCGTCTGTTACCGTGGACACGGCTCTTCGAATAGATAAACTTCCCTGCAGGGGTGCACCACATTACCCAACACGCTTGATTACTCTAGCCGGACACACTTTCCTGGGTCATGCCTGATGACCCACAAGTATAGGGGATCAATCGTAGTCCTTTCGATAAGTAAGAGTGTCGAACCCAACGAGGAGCAGAAGGAAATGACAAGTGGTTCTCAGCAAGGTATTTTCTGCAAGCACTGAAATAGTCGGTAACAGGTAGTTTGATAGCAAGATAATTTGTAACGAGCAAGTAACGGTAACGGTAAATAATGTGCAGCAAGGTAGCCCAATCCTTTTGTGGCAAAGGACAGGCCAAAACGGTCTCTTATGATAAGCAAAGCGTTCTTGAGGGTACACGGGAATTTCATCATATCACTTTCATCATGTTGGTTTGATTCGTGTTCGCTACTTTGATAATTTGATAGGTGGGTGGACCGGTGCTTAGGTTCTGTTCTTACTTGAACAAACCTCCTACTTATGATTACCCCCTCGCAAGCATCCACGACTACGAGAAAAGTATTAAGATAAAATCTAACCATAGCATTAAACTTTTGGATCCAAATCGGTCCCTTACGGAATAGCGCATAAACTAGGGTGTAAGCTTCTGTCACTCTAGCAACCCATCATCTAATTACTACTCCACAATGCATTCCCTTAGGCCCAAGTATGGTGAAGTGCCATGTAGTCGACGTTCACATGACACCACTAAGGGAATCACAACATACATATCATCAAAATATCGAACACATATCAAGTTCACATGATTACTTGCAACATGACTTCTCCCGTGACCTCAAGAACAAAAGTAACTACTCACAAAGAATAATCATGCTCAAGATCAGAGGGGTATTAAATAGCATAATGGATCTGAACATATAATCTTCCACCAAATAAACCATATAGTAATCAACTACAAGATGTAATCAACACTACTAGTCACCCATAAGTACCAATCTAAGGTTCCGGTACAAAGATTGAACACAAGAGATGAAGTAGGGTTTGAGAGAAGATGGTGCTATTGAAGATGTTGATGGAGATGGCCCTCCCAAAGATGGGAGAGTTGTTGGTGATGACGATGACGATGATTTCCCCCTCCGGGAGGGAAATTCCCCCGGCGGAATCGCTCCGCCGGAGGGCAAAAGTGCTGCTGCCCAAGTTCCGCCTTGAGACGGCGGCGCTTCGTCCCGAAAGTCCTCTCCTTATTTTTTCTAGGTCAAAATGACTTATATACTAGAAGAGGGGCACCGGAGGTGGGACAAGGAGGGCACAACCCACCAGTGCGCGCCTGGGCTCCCTGGCACGCCCAGGTGGGTTGTGCCCACCTGGTGGGCCCCCTCTGGTGGTTATTTGCTCCAATATTCCTCACATATTCCAAAATAATTCTCCGTAAATTTTTAGCTTATTTGGAGATGTTCAGAATAGGTAACTCTGACGTAGCTTTTCCAGGTCCAGAATTCCAGCTGCCGGTATTCTCTCTCTTTGCGTAAACCTTGCATATTATGAGAGAAAAGGCATTAGAATTACTCCAAAAAGCATTATTATGCATAGAAACACAATAAATAATAGTAGGTAAACATGATGCAAAATGGACGTATCAATGCCCAGCCTCGGAAGATCAATACGTTGTAGTCCTACCTAGGCTCCGCAGAGAGGTCCCCGCCGGTCTACATCCTAAGCGCTCTGGGGTCTTGGGCGCATCGCCCATTGCACTCCGGGTCGTTGTGTGCAGGGTGAATACCAGCACCACCTGTAACATTCCCAGCATGACACTACAGTAATCCCTTATGATCAGTGCCAAGTCATCATCATTTGCATCATAATGGTCTCAGCGGTTAAGCACTTCCATCCAATTTCCTCTCTGAAAACAATTCAAAATTCAAGTGCAAAATAAAGTTGCCCAAAAGTTGCTGGAAAAATGTTCATATCATAGCAAATATTCCATAAAATTTATTTAAGGAATACAACATCACTCTTATGCAAAGATGAACAGTAGCACTGTCTAAGATCACCAGGAATTAAGGGGCACTTCCCATATTTTTCCTAAGTAAATAGCGTGCCCAAATATTCTCTTAACCATCTCTGCTTATTAAATAAAAAGAAAAACAGAAAAGAAGAAATAGAAAAAGACCTAAACGCTACTGTGGGGCTGGGCCTCTAGTTCTACAGTGCCCAGCGGCCCAGCCCAGCTGCGGTCATCGTCCATCTCGTGCGCTGTCGCGCGCGCTCGCTGACACGCCACCGATCGTCGCGCTGTCGGCCATCTGCCGGCTCCCCGACGCCGATAAGGTTGGCCCGATCCGCTTTCGCTCTCCCCGAAACACTAGCCCCCTCAGATCCCTCCCTCTCTCGCTCGCCCTCTTCCCCCCCGAAAGCACCCGACGCCGTCGCCGCCATGGTGGGGTCCCAGTAGCCGAACGCGCACACGCACACAGCTCCCCGACGCCTCTAGCTATGCTTTCGCCCGGACCCGTACTCCGGCGGCCGCCGCGGGCTCAACGCTGGCGAGCACCGTCCACCCCAGACCCTGCAATCACCCTAGATCGACGCGCGACGTCAGTGGCTTCCGAACGCACCCACACACACACCTCGCCGTGCCCCGCAACGCCAGATCCATGCACGGCCGAACTCCGGCCGCCGCATGCGAGCTCGCCGCCGCCGTTTCTGACCACCGCAGCCTTCGCCACCACCACGGATTGCCTCGTCGTCGTCTGCTCGTTCGAATGAGCCTGGCTGTGCTCGAAATGGCGCCCTATGCGTGAAACCTGCCGCTGTCCCGACGCGCACCGCCGCGCTCGACCTCGCCGGCGTGATTCCGGTGGCCGGCACCAACATGGCCGACCGGGGCCCGCCTCTGAGCCACTGCCCGTGGGCCCTGCGGGTCCACCAGTCAGCGTTGACTGAGTCAACCCTGCTGACTGGGCACCCCGTGTCACTGACATGCAGGCCCCTCACTTAATTAAAACTAATTTGAAATTAAGTCAATCTATTAATTAATTTAGTTAACTAATTAGTCACTGACATAGGGCCCCACCTAGTTAGTTAACTCTGTTAATTAGTTAGTTAGCCACTGTCTATGACAGGTGGGCCCCACATGTCAGGTTTGACCTGGTCAGCCGACTGTTGACCGCCGACGTCACCTTACCTCATGCTGACATCATCAGACACTGTTCTGGATAATGTTGAATTAGATAAATAAAATAAATTCTAGAAAATGTCTAGAACCTTTAAATATTCATAGAAATTAAACTGTAGCTCAGATCGAAAAACTTTACATATGAAAGTTGCTCAGAACGACGAGACGAAGCCGAATATGCCCTCCTCATACTTGTCACATGCCTATAGCATGATGAACATGGAACTTTCCCCTCCGGTTCATGTGACCAAAAATTGCCCGGAGCTGGTAACATACCTCCGGATGTTTTCCCGCTCCGTCTGTAACGTGTAACACCGCGATAGGTCACCCCTAACACCGCGTATTACCATGCCTTGCTTTGTGATTGCTTTTATTGCTGTGTATTTATATTGTTTCTTCTCCCCCCTTCTTCCCGGTAGACCCCGAGACCGCTGACGATGCCCTTGTGATCGACTGCTTCACCGTCGGAGTTTCCTTTTCCATTTGCCGAGCAACCAGGAAAGCCCCTCCCTTGAACGTTCCGATATCACCCATTCCATTCTCTTGTGCTTGCATTAGATTTTGCTAGTGTAATTGATTGCTCCTATTCTGATGCATAGCCTGTTTTTTGTAACCTACTTATTGATACCTACTTGCTTATCCTAAACTTCTTAGTATAGGCTGGTTAGAGACCCACCAGAGACCCCACTTTGACCCAGTTGCCCCCGCTGGATTATCAGATGACTCGATCAATGAGATCGACAACCAGGCCCCGGTACCGCACATCACCCCCTTAGTTGTACGACACTGCAGCGTTACTGTCGAGTGCTGAGGGTGATACCTCGTATAGCACTTCTGATGTTAATTTTGTAAAGTAGCTATTGGGTCCTGGTCGTTGAGGGTGATTCCTCCTTCCCCACTCCCGATAACGACGCTGTCGTGCAACACCTCAAGTGTGAACCCATCGAGGGTGATTCCTCCGAGTTCACCTTGACGGATACATCGAGTAGGAATCCAACAAGGGTGATACCTCGGATTGCCTTGATGTTATGGGCACACGGATACTTGGACTTTACAACTGTTACTTGGAAAGGCGGGTCGACCCTGAGGGGTACCCGCGAGTGATGTGAAGAAGGGTTGACCAGGAGGGTACCCAAGAGACAAATACAAGGCGTGGCCGGGCATTCTTAGCCCTTGCCGCAAGTCCTCGAGACGGGGTAATGGGGTCACATCGATCGTGAGTCTCTGCACGTTACCGCACTACCAAAACACTAACAATTTGGATAATTTGATATAAGTGGGCCTTTGGCCCGATAGCACTAACCATCACGCGGGAATAAATATGGGTACTCTGCATCATGGCATCAGCCGAAAGCTCTGTCAGACGTCCAGTTCAACATTGTGGCATGGTCGGATCATGCCGACCATCCGAGGTGGCGCTGGTATCCACCCTGCGCACATCGACCTGGAGTGCAACGGGCGATGGGCCCAAGACCCCGGAGTGCTTAGGATGTAGACCGACGGGGACCTCTCTACTGAGCTCTAGGTAGGGCTGCGGTGTGTCGTTTGGCCGAGGCCGGACATGACCCAGAAAAGTGTGTCCGGCCGGAGTTAAGAAGCGTGGTGGGTAAGTTGGTGCACCCCTGCAGGGAAGAACTAATCTATGCATAGCCAGATCCTCGGTAACGGAAGCTCGAAGTTGTATCCCGATCGATACAACTAGAACTGGATACTTGTGGTGAGGAATGGATAGTATGGCTCTGGGATTGCTTTCTCGCAGGGAGTCAAGGAAGGATCTCTGGGCGAGGTTGATAACACTACTACTATGGCTTTGGGATTGCTTTCTCGCAGGGAGTCAAGAAAGGATCTCTGGGTGAGGATGATGACTATTACTACTTTATACTATGCTTTTCTGTACTCTTCTAAATGATGCAAGATGCTTGAAGATGCTGAAGATGCCAGTCTTCGATAGGACTAGGCCTTCTCTCTATTCTGGCATTTCTGCAGCCCAGTCCACATATACAGCCTTTCTTTGATAATGTTGCATATGTAGTGTAGATCCTTGCTTGCTGAGTACTTCTGATGACTACTCACGGTTGCTTTGCTTCCTCTTTTTCCCCATATCTGTTTGATGCGACCAGATGACGGAGCCGAGGAGACAGAAGCCCCCATCGACGACTACTACTACTACTACTACTACTACTACTACTACTACTACTACTACTACTACTACTACTCCTGCTACTACTACTACACCCAGGATGGATACTTCTACGAGTTGGCTGACGACCAGGAGTAGGTTCAGAGGGTCCCAGGCAGGAGGCCTGCGCCTTTTGGATCGTAGTGTTTGGTTTGGCCCCGCCTTCTTAAAGGCTTATCTGTCTTTCTTTTATATCTGTACTCAGATATCTGATGCTTCCGCTTACGTTTGTAAGCGAGCTTATGTATTCAAGCCCTCGAGGCCCTTGGCTTGTAATATAAAGCTTGTATTATTTTAATTTGTGTCTAGAGTTGTGTTGTGATATCTTCAAGTGAGTCCTTAGGCTTGATCGTGTGCATTTGCGTGTAAGATTAGTGCACGATTAAGCCGGGGGCGTCATAGGTTGGTTTCAGAGCCGACTGCCTGTAGGATCCTCCTTTCCAACTCCTTGGCCGAAGTTGAGTCTAGTATCCAAAAAACTATTTTACTAACTTGGCTATGTGGCTTAAGGGCCCACGTCGCCGAATGGGTGGTATTAGGATCTTTTATTCCTCCTCCTTACTCTAGGACTCTGATCTCTCTTCCTTTTGGGTTAAAGAATTTTGCTAACTCTAACTTTAGGTTCTCGTAACCACTTCATCCCGGAGAGCCCCTTCACTACAGATGGTCGCTTGCTTCGCCAGAAGATTCTGCAGATACTCCTCGATGTTTCCCGAGACCCTGTGCCCACTGCTTTGCAGTTCCTGACCACCGATAATCCCCATGGATAACATCCTTGCTGTTTGTACCTTCATCCCCAGTTGCTCTTGTTGTTACAACTTACCCTTAATACTCCTCGTTAATCCGGGAATCCTTTGAGCCTACTACCGTGCAGCTTCTTTCGCATTGCGGATAATTCCTCACGCTTATCAGGGGTTCGTTCATCCCCAGTTGTTCATATGCTTTCCAAAATACTTGGAAATGCTATCTGATCTTTCAAGAACCCTCTGCAACCTATTGCCTTTGAAAGTCTTGCTTGTCTGCATTATGGTTAATTCCATATGTCTAGCAATATTCATCAACCTCCTTTGCCTCTATCATTTTGAGCTCCTTGATTCATTGTGTTGCGAATTCTCGCAATCATCAGTCGAACCCTGAAATTTGTTCTTCCTGCTCAGACGTCATTTTGGACCTGAGCGGGTTCTCGGGCAATCAAGTTGCAAATGATTGTCCATCTAGTTCTATTCTACTTACCCATCTTTTGATCCGAGCGTCTCCTTCTGAACCCTTGATTTGGAAATCATAAACCCTTTATAATTGAACACCGGATTATTCAGTTGCTTCTAAAATCCGATGCCTTTGCATTCTTTCCTTCTTCTGATTGAGTACTGATACTCACATCAGATCCATTGAGGACCGCTGAATCCTTTGTTGGATTATTATCCGGCAGTGTCCTTCATATTCAAAATTTTGTGCGCTCTTCCCCTGATACATATTGCCTTTGGTAAATTGTATTCTCTGCTTTGTCAATCTTGCTCTGATCTCGAGCTTGAGTTATTTACTCCTGAAGTTCATTGTATATGTTCCTAAGATGCCCCAATGGGTTAAACCTATGTTTTCCCTAATCCGTGTGAACTCGAATGTTATGCGAGTCATACTCTTCTGGTGCTTCACCAGATAAATTTTCCGCACTACAAATTCTTCGAAAACGAGGAGTGAATGAAAGGTTATGCATTGAAGAAGTGGGAGTCGACCTTGAACCTTTGTGTTCATGCCCATGGACCCGATGTAGAACTTATCATGGAAGCTGCTCGTAAAATAATTATTTCCTTGGCACAAGTTCATCTTGTATCTGTAAATTGATCCTTTGTAATCGTGGTTCCAACCATATTTTCTCCTTGATTCCATTTCTCGGACAAGTTAAGATTACTTGTCTTTTGCAGATCATTTCATCTGTCCAACCTCTGTTCTGATCTACCTTCAAGTATTGCCCCATGTTATCTCGAGGATATTGTGTCATTGCACTACCTTTTGTGAATTCTTTTTTGGAATGATACTCCATCACATTATTCCTAGCCTGATCAGCTATATGATTATCGTACCGATTTTAACTGTGCTACCTGGTCCTTACTCCCGGAGCTCCCAACCCTTACTTGAAACACCATACCAATGCTACCTCGAAGCATGACTGTGGTATTTCGAATATCAACAAGAACATTGGAGGCACATTGCCAAATGCTTCTTGATCTATTATCCAGACACTGTTGAGTGGATAACATCATGAATTCCCTTGCCCCTTTATCTAAATGGTGATGTACTTGTTGTTCTGACATGTATATCATGTTCTGTTTTTCCTTGGAAAAGATACACCCCTAATTCTTGTGTATAAACACATTTTCCTTTCCATTGGTTTGTTTAACTTTTCTTATGATCTGGATGATATAAGTAGAAATAATTCCCTGCTTATGAAAACACCCTGATGTACAATCTTGTCAGTGAGACCCTGTTACTATTGTTGAAGACAATCCGGTAACCACCGATGGACGAGAACTCTGTCTATTGGTCCGCCTCGTTCAACGAGCAGGAAAATGGTTCTCTTCGTCCCTCGCCCTTGGTATCGATGTTGTCGCCGACATAACTGACATGCTATCCTCTGACATGCCTTGCTACCATGACCGTGCAATACGTCAGCGTCCTTCCTACTTTTGAACCACATGGTGGGCCCATAACCCTCAGTTCCACAGGATCGGAACCTGACTCTCCTGTACAACCTTGATTCCGAAGTATTCTTTGCACCTAGCATCGTATGCAATTCTCAAGCTAATTTCCTTACCCAGTTTCATTCCGGTATCAGATGCAACATTATGCCTCATTGCTCTGAAACCCCTTTATCATCTGTTTTAGGCATCAGCTGGATGCCTGACTAATTGAAACTTGTTGTACCTCCTTAAATCAGTCTCGATATATTTCCAGATGCTGCTAAGCCTCCTTCCCTGAGACAATTACCAAATGCCAATCCTTCCAGGCCTCCGTCCCTATACCCCTTTGCTTCCCCACTTAAATCTCGGGACGAGATTTCTTGTAGTGGAGGAGATTTGTAACATCCCCAGCATCACACTACAGTAATCCCTTATGATTAGTGCCAAGTCATCATCATTTGCATCATAATGGTCTCAGCAGTTAAGCACTTCCATCCAATTTTCTCTCTGAAAACAATTCAAAATTCAAGTGCAAAATAAAGTTGCCCAAAAGTTGCAGGAAAAATGTTCATCTCATAGCAAATATTCCATAACATTTATTTAAGTAATACAACATCACTCTTATACAAAGATGAACAGTAGCAATTAAAACATAACAAATTCCAGCATATTTAAATGCTATTTCATTTGTGAAAAATACAAATGAATTCTTCTGGTCTCCAAACTATTTGTGGCACTGTCTAAGATCACTAGGGAATTAAAGGGGCACTTCCCACATTTTTCCTAAGTAAATAGCGTGCCCAAATATTCTCTTAACCATCTCTGCTTATTAAATAAAAAGAAAAACAGAAAAGAAGAAATAGAAAAAGACCTAAACGCTACTGTGGGGCTGGGCCTCTAGTTCGACAGTGCCCAGCGGCCCAGCCTAGCGGCGGTCGTCGTCCATCTCATGCGCTGTCGCGCGCGCTCGCTGACACGCCGCCGATTGTCGCACTGTCGGCCATCCGCCAGCTCCCCGACGCCGATAAGGTTGTCCCTGATCCGCTCTCGCTCTCCCCGAAACCCTAGCCCCCTCAGATCCCTTTCTCTCGCTCACCCTCTTCGTTCCCTGAAAGCACCCGACACCGTCGCCGCCATGGCTCACCGCAGCCGTGGTCCCTGTCCTCGCCGCACCCCGTCTCCATGCCAGATCGCCCCGCCGTCGCTCGCTACTTCGTCTGCTGCCTGGAAATGGAGCTGGAACCCCCCTGCCTCGACGCGCACGAGCTCGTCTTCAAGCTTCGGGCGCCGGTGATCGCCGTCACGATTCGCCGCCGTCGCGCAACCCCGAGCCCACCTTTGCACACCTGCAGGACTGCGGTGAGCATCCGCATCGATCCCCTCTTTTCCCTGCTCTTCTCCTCGCTCGTAGCCGTCGTTTTCGTCGAGGCCATACCCGCCGCCGTAGCCGTGCTCGCCGCCGTGGCCTCTGTCGCCGCAGCTTGCGTCTGAGCTCGCTACCGAGCTCCTGAAGCTCCCAGTAGCCGAACGCGCGCACGCACACAGCTCCCGGACGCCTCTAGCTATGCTTTCGCCCAGACCCGTACTCCGGCGGCCGCCGGGGGCTCAACGCTGGTGAGCACCGTCCACCCCAGACCCTGCAACTGCCCTAGATCGACACGCGACGTCAGTGGCTTTCGAACGCACCCACACACACACCTCGCCGTGCCCAGCAACGCCGGATCCGTGCATGGCCGAACTCCGACCGCCGCATGCGAGATCACCGCCGCCATTTTCGACCACTTCAGCCTTTGCCACCACCACAGATCGCCTCGTCGTCGTCTGCTCGTTGGAATGAGCCTGGCTGTGCTCGAAATGGCGCCCTATGCGCGAAACCCGCCGCTGTCCCACCACGCGCCGCCGCGCTCGGCCTCGCCGGCGTGATTCCAGTGGCCGGCACCGACGTGGCCGGCCGGGGCCCGCCTCTGAGCCACTGCCCGTGGGCCCTGCGGGTCCACCAGTCAGGGTTGACTGAGTCAACCCTGCTGACTGGGCACCCCGTGTCACTGACATGTGGGCCCCTCACTTAATTAAAACTAATTTGAAATTAAGTCAATCTATTAATTAATTTAGTTAACTAATTAGTCACTGACATAGGGCCCCACCTAGTTAGTTAACTCTATTAATTAGTTAGTTAGCCACTGTCTATGACAGGTGGGCCCCACATGTCAGGTTTGACCTGGTCAGCTGACTGTTGACCGCGGATGTCACCTTTACCTCATGCTGACATCATCAGACACTGTTCTGGATAATGTTGAATTAGATAAATAAAATAAATTCCAGAAAATGTCTAAAACCTTTGAAAATTCATAGAAATTAAACCGTAGCTCAGATCGAAAAACTTTATATATGAAAGGTTCTCAGAATGATGAGACGAAGCCGAATATGCCCTCCTCATACCTGTCACATGCCTCTGGCATGATGAACATGGAACTTTCCCCTCCGGTTCATCTGACCGAAAATTGCCCAGAGCTGGTAAAATACCTCCGGATGTTTTCCCGCTCTGTCTGTAACGTGTAACACCGTGATAGGTCACTGCTAACACCGCGTATTACCATGCCTTGCTTTGTGATTGCTTTTGTTGTCGTGTATTTATATTGTTTCTTCTCCCCCCTTCTTCCCGGTAGACCCCGAGACCGCTGACGATGCCCTGGTGATCGACTGCTTCACCATCGGAGTTTCCTTTTCCATCTGCCGAGCAACCAGGCAAGCCCCTCCCTTGAACATTCCGATATCGCCCATTCCATTCTCTCGTGCTTGCATTAGATTTTGCTACTGTAATTGATTGCTCCTATTCTGAAGCATAGCCTGTTTTTTGTAACCTGCTTATTGATACCTACTTGCTTATCCTAAACTGCTTAGTATAGGCTGGTTAGAGACCCACCAGAGACCCCACTTTGACCCAGTTGCCCCCACTGGATTATCAGATGACTCGATCAACGGGATCGACAACTAGGCCCCGGCACCGCACATCACCACCCTTAGTTGTACGACACTGCAACGTTACTATCGAGTGCTGAGGGTGATACCTCGTATAGCTCTTCTGATGTTAACTCTGTAGAGTAGCTATTGGGTCGTGGTCATCGAGGATGATTCCTCCTTCCCCACTCCCGATAACGACGCTGTCGTGCAACACCTCAAGTGTGAACCCATCGAGGGTGATTCCTCCGAGTTCACCTTAACGGATACATCGAGAAAGAATCCAACGAGGGTGATACCTCAGATTCCCTTGATGTTATGGACACACAGATACTTGGACTTTACAACTGAGGGGTACCTGCGAGTGATGTGAAGACGGGTTGTCCTGGAGGGTACCCGAGAGACAAATACTAGGCGTGGCCGGGCTTTCTTAGCCCTTGCCGCAAGTCCTCGAGACGGGGTGACGAGGTCACATCGATCGTGAGTCTCTGCTCGTTACCGCACTACCAAAACACTAACGATTTGGATATTTGATCTGAGTGGGCCTTTGGCCCGATAGCACTAACCGTCACGCAGAATAAATATGGGTACTCTGGATCGTGGCATCAGCCGAAAGCTCTATCAGACGTCCAGTTCAGCATTGTGGCACGGTCGGATCGTGCTGACCATCCGAGGTGGTGCTGGTATCCATCCTGGGCACAACGACCCGGAGTGCAACGGGCGATGGGCCCAAGACTCCGGAGTGCTTAGGATGTAGACCGGCGGGGACCTCTCTGCTGAGCTCTAGGTAGGGCTGTGGTGTGTCGTTTGGCCGAGGCCGGGCATGACCCAGAAAAGTGTGTCCGGCCAGAGTTAAGCGAGTGTGGTGGGTAAGTTAGTGCACCCCTGCAGGGAAAAACTGATCTTTGCATAGCCGGATCCTCGGTAACGGACGCTCAGAGTTGTATCCCGATCGATACAACTAGAACTGGATACTTGTGGTGAGAAATGGATAGTATGGCTCTGGGATTGCTTTCTCGCAGGGAGTCGAGGAAGGATCTCTGGGCGAGGTTGATAACACTACTACTATGGCTCTGGGATTGCTTTCTCATAGGGAGTCGAGAAAGGATCTCTGGGTGAGGATGATGACTATTACTACTTTATACTATGCTTTTCTGTACTCTTCTAAATGCTGCAAGATGCTTGAAGATGCTGAAGATGCTAGTCTTTGATAGGACTAGGCCTTCTCT
This sequence comes from Thinopyrum elongatum, assembly GCA_011799875.1. Classification (NCBI taxonomy): domain Eukaryota; kingdom Viridiplantae; phylum Streptophyta; class Magnoliopsida; order Poales; family Poaceae; genus Thinopyrum; species Thinopyrum elongatum. The sequence continues at coordinate 131,101,153 of CM022298.1, forward strand.
CTATTCTGGCATTTCTGCAGCCCAGTCCACATATACAGCCTTTCTTTGATAATGTTGCATATGTAGTGTAGATCCTTGCTTGCTGAGTACTTCGGATGAGTACTCACGGTTGCTTTGCTTCCTCTTTTTCCCCATATCCATTTGATGTGACCAGATGACGGAGCCCAGGAGACAGAAGCCCCCATCGACGACTACTACTACTACTACACCGAGGATGGATACTTCTACGAGTTGGCTGACGACCAGGAGTAGGTTCGGAGGGTCCCAGGCAGGAGGCCTGCGCCTTTTTGATCGTAGTGTTTGGTTTGGCCCCGCCTTCTTAAAGGCTTATCTGTCTTTCTTTTATATCTGTACTCAGATATCAGATGCTTCCACTGATGTTTGTAAGCGAGCTTATGTATTCGAGCCCTCGAGGCCCTTGGCTTGTAATATAAAGCTTGTATTATTTTAATTTGTTTCTAGAGTTGTGTTGTGATATCTTCAAGTGAGTCCTTAGGCTTGATCGTGTGCATTTGCGTGTATGATTAGTGCACGATTAAGCCGGGGGAGTCACACCACCTCGGATGGTCGGCACGATCCGATCATGCCACAATGCTGAACTGGTGTCTGACAGAGCTTCGACTGATACTACGACGCTGAGTGCCCATAACTATTCCCGCATGGTGGTTTGTGCATATAGGCCAGTGGCCAACTCAGATCAAATACCCAAACCTTTAGTGTACTGGGAGCTCGCGGAGACGAGCAGAGACTCACTATCATGTGACCCCGTCGCCCCATCTCGAGGAAATACGGCAAGGGCCAGGCCCAACCCTCTCACTGGGGCGGTCTACCTGCCCGGCCGTGCCTCGTAATTATCTCGCGGGTGCTCTCTGGGCCTGCCAGACTTTCACATCAACTCGCGGGTACCCCTCAGGGCCGACCCGACTTCAACTATGGTCTCAAGTAAAGTTCAGGTAACTGTGTGTCCATAACATCAAGGGGGAATCCGAGGAATCACCCTCGATGGAACCCACCTGATGTAATCGTCAAGGCGAACATAGGAGGAATCACCCTCGAGGTTCACACTTGAGGTGTTGCATGACAGAGTCATCATCGGGAGTGGTGAAGGAGAAATCACCCTCGACAGACCACGACCGATTAGCTACACTATAGAGTCATCATCATGAGTGCGTTACGAGGTATCACCCTCGGCACTCGATAGTAGCTCTGTAGAGTTGTACAACTAAAGGTGGTGGAGTGATGTGTCGGTCTCAGCACGTTGATCACGTGGATCGAGTAATCGGTCAACAAGCCAGGGCAACTGGGACAAGGTGAGGGGTCACTGATGGATCACTAGCCAACCTATACTAACCAGTTTAGGATAAGCAGGTAAAATACAAGGGCAGGTTACAAAAACAGGCTATGCATCAGATAGGAGCAATCAGATACAGAAGCAACATCTAGTGCAAGCATGAGAGAGAATGAACTAGGCGATATCGGAATGATCAAGGGGGGTTTGCTTGCCTGGAAGCTCTGCTGAAAAGGAAGAAGAGTCGTCGGTGACGTAGTTGATTACAGTGGCAACATCGGTCTCGGGGTCTACCGGAGAGAAGAGGGGGAAGAAACAGTAAATACAAAGCACACAGATGCATTACTAAGTAGGACAAGATGATAAGCGGTGCTAGGGATGATCTAACGCGGTGCTACACGGTATAGGTGAAGGGGGAAAACACCCAGGAAAGTTTTCCCGAAGTTTGTATTTTTCGGACAGATGAAACAGAAGGGGACGGTTATATGTTCACTATGCTAGGGGCACGTGACGGATGAACGGAGAGCGTATTCGGAATCGTCATATTTTTCTGAGCAACTTTCATGTGTAACACTTTTTCACCCGAGCTACGATTTATTTTCTATGAATTTAGAAAGTTCTAAAAGATTTCTGGAATTAACAGATTTAATTTAATTCAAAAACAAGTCTACTACATCAGCATGACATCAGCATGATGTTAGTAGTCAACAATCTATTGACTGGGTCAAACTGACGGGTGGGGCCCGTTTGTCATTGACACAATGTAATTTATCACTTTAATTTATTTACAGATTAGGTGGGGGGCCACATGTCATAGACTGTTCACTAATTATCATCTAACATTTTAATTAGCAGGTTAATTAGATTTAATTACTTAACTAAACAGAGTTAATTAAGTTAATTAATTATCCTAATTAATTAATTAATTAATTATTATTACTATCATTTTCATTTCATTTTATTTTTAAACGTTTTAGAGGGGGCGGCCCCACATGCCATAGGCACAGCGGGGCGGGGCCCAGCTGTCAATGGCCCAGAAGCCATACCGGGCGGGCACGCAGGCGGGTGCGGGCGAAGCCGCAGCTCGAGTGTGAGGCGAGGCCGCCGGGCGCCGCGGGCGAGCAGAGCCCGGTGGGCGCGGCCGGAGGCCGTGGACGGTGTGGCGGCGAGCCGCACGTGCAGGGGAGGGCCGGAATGGGTGCGACGGGGCGACGAAGCCGCAACAGCAGGCGGCGAGGAGGAGGGGAGGCCAGGGGTGGAGCGCGGCGAGGTGCGTCGCCGGGTCAGGCGGGGCGCGACCGGTGCGCGAGCAGGACGACGTGGGCGTGCGCGTGCGACCGTGGGCGTTCCCAGTGCGTGGCCAGGCCGGGGCAGAGAGGGAGGGGGCTGGGGGTTTCCTCACCCTCCGAGTAGAGGTGCGTCGGGGAGGCTCGGTGGAGCCCTTAGGGAGGAGGCGAAGAAGTAATGGCGATGTGGGGCGGTCCGGCGAGGAGTCGGGGATGGGCGGCGGCGCCGCGGCGTCGGGCCGACGAGGGAGATGGGACGGGGGCGCGAGGAGGAGGCCGGGAGGGGTGACGCTTGGCGATCCGGTGACGGTGCATGGCGGAGGGCACGTCGGGTTTCCGCCCGATCAAGAACTGGATCGGCGGGGGGGGGGGGGGGGGGGGGGGGGGGGTGGGGGGGGGGGGGGGGGGGGGGTGGGGGGGGGGGGGGGGGGGATGCGGAGCAAAGAGGGAGAGTGGGGGATCGTGGGGGCGTTTGTTAGCGAGTGGGGGCTGTTGGGAAACGTTGCATGGAAAACAAAAAAATTTCTACGCACACGCAAGATCTATCAAGGAGATGAATAGCAACGAGGGGGAGAGTGTGTCTACGTACCCTCGTAGACCGTAAGCGGAAGCGTTTGTTAACGCGGTTGATGTAGTCGAACTTCTTCGCGCTCCAATCGATCAAGTACCGAACGTAAGGCACCTCCGCGTTCAGCACACGTTCAACTTGGTGAGGTCCTCGCCTTCTTGATCCAGCAAGACGGCGAAGTAGCAGATGAGTTCCGGCAGCACAACGGCGTACTGATGGTGATGGTGAAGTTATCTCCGTAGGGCTTCGCCTAAGCACTACGAAAATATGACCGAGGGACTAAACTGTGGAGGGGCACCGCACACGGCTAAGCAATTGTCGTGGTTATGTGTGGCGCCCCCCTCCCACATATATATAGGTGGGGGGAGAGGGAAGAGGCCAAGAGGTGCCCCAAGTAGGACCGAATCCTACTAGGGCTCCTGCCCTTGGCCGCGCACCCCCTTCCATATTTGTTTCCGGGAGAAAGGAAAGGGGGGGGGGGGGGAGAAAGGAAGGGGGAGGCCAAATCCCCCCTTTCCTCCCCCTAGGCTGGCTGCCATAGGAGGGGCACGCCAGCCCCTTGTGGGCTGGTGTGTTCCGCTCTTTTGGCCCATATGGCCCATAAACTCCCCGGGGGTGCCCGGAACCCCTTCCGGTGATCCGATAACTACCCGGTGCACTCCAAAACTCTTCCGGTGTCCGAATATCATCGTCCTATATATCAATCTTTACCTTCGAACCATTCCGGAGCTCCTCGTCATGTATGTGATCTCATCTGGGACTCCGAACAACATTCGGTCACCAAATCATATAACTCATATAACATTATATCGTCAACGAACGTTAAGCGTGTAGACCCTACGGGTACGAGAACTATGTAGACATGACCGAGACACCTCTCCAGTCAATAACCAATAGCAGAACTTGGATGCCCATATTGGCTCCTGCATATTCTATGAAGATCTTTATCGGTCGAACGTTATGACAACATACGTAATTCCCTTTGTCCATCTATATGTTACTTGCCCGAGATTCGATCCTCGGCATCTTCATACCTAGTTCAATCTCGTTACCGGCAAGTCTCTTTACTCGTTCCGCAATACATCATCTCGTAACTAACTCCTTAGTCATTTGCTTGCAAGGCTTATTATGATGTGTATTACCGAGAGGGCCCAGAGATACCTCTCCAATACTCGGAGTGACAAATCCTAATCTCGATCTATGCCAACTCAACAAACACCTTCGGAGATACCTGTAGAGCATCTTTATGATCACCCAGTTACGTTGTGACGTTTGATAGCACACAAGGTATTCCTCCGATATCCGGAGTTGCATAATCTCATAGTCGAAGGAATATGTATTTGTCATCAAGAAAGCAATAGCTATAAATTGAACGATCAATATGCTAAGCTAACGGATGTGTCTTGTCCATCACGTCATTCTCCTAATGATGTGATCCCATTATCAAATGACAACACATGTCTATGGTTAGGAAACCTTAACCATCTTTGATCTAGGATTTCGTCTAGTAGAGGCTTACTAGGGACACGGTATTTGTTTATGTATTCACACGTGTATTTAAGTTTCCGATCAATACAATTCTAGCATGAATAATAAACCTTTATCATGAATAAGGAAATATAAAATAACAACTTTATTATTGCCTCTAGGGCATATTTCCTTCAGTCTCCCACTTGCACTAGAGTCAATAATCTAGATTACATTGTAATGAATCTAACACCCATGGAGTCTTGGTGCTGATCATGTTTTGCTCGCGGAAGAGGCTTAGTGAACGGGTCTGCCACATTCAGATCCGTATGTATTTTGCAAATCTCTATGTCTCCATCCTTGACCTTTTCACGAATGGAGTTGAAGCGTCTCTTGATGTGTTTGGTTCTCTTGTGAAACCTGGATTCCTTCACCAAGGCAATTGCTCCAGTGTTGTCACAAATGATTTTCATTGGACCGGATGCACTGGGTATTACACCTAGATCGGATATGGACTCCTTCATCCAGACTCCTTCATGTGCTGCTTCCTAAGCAGCTATGTACTCCGCTTCACACGTAGATCCCGCCACGACACTCTGCTTGGAACTGTACCAACTGACAGCTCCACCATTCAATATAAATACGTATCCGGTTTGTGACTTAGAGTCATCCGGATCAGTGTCGAAGCTAGCATCGACGTAACCATTTACGACGAGCTCTTCGTCACCTCCATAAATGGGAAACATATCCTTTGTCCTTTTCAGGTACTTCAGGATGTTCTTGACCGCTATCCAGTGATCCACTCCTGGATTACTTTGGTACCTCCCTGCCAAACTTATGGCAAGGCACACATTAGGTCTGGTACACAGCATAGCATACATGATAGAACCTATGGCTGAGGCATAGGGAATGACTTTCATTTTCTCTCTATCTTCTGCAGTGGTCGGGCTTTGAGTCTAACTCAATTTCACACCTTGTAACATAGGCAAGAACCCTTTCGTTGACTGATCCATTTTGAACTTCTTCAAAACTTTATCAAGGTATGTGCTTTGTGAAAGTCCTATTAAGCATCTCGATCTATCTCTATAGATCTTGATGCCCAATATATAAGCAGCTTCACTGAGGTCTTTCATTGAAAAATTCTTATTCAAGTATCCTTTTATGCTATCCAGAAATTCTATATCATTTCCAATCAACAATATGTCATCCACATATAATATCAGAAATGCTACAGAGCTCCCACTCACTTTCTTGTAAATACAGGCTTCACCGTAAGTCTGTATAAAACCATATGCTTTGATCACCTCATCAAAGCGTATATTCCAACTCCGAGATGCTTGCACCAGTCCATAGATGGATCGCTGGAGCTTGCACACTTTGTTAGCACCTTTAGGATCGACAAAACCTTCTGGTTGCATCATATACAACTCTTCTTTAAGAAACCATTAAGGGATGCAATTTTGACGTCCATTTGCCAGATTTCATAATCATAAAATGCGGCAATTGCTAACATGATTCTGACAGACTTAAGCATCGCTACGGGTGAGAAAGTCTCATCGTAGTCAACTCCTTGAACTTGTCGAAAACCTTTTGGAACAGGTCGAGCTTTGTAGACAGTAACATTACCATCAGGATCAGTCTTCTTCTTGAAGATCCATTTATTTTCTATGGCATGCCGATCATAGGGCAAGTCCACCAAAGTCCATACTTTGTTCTCATACATGGATCCTATCTCAGATTTCATGGCCTCAAGCCATTTATCGGAATCTGGGCTCATCATAGCTTCTTCATAGTTCGTAGGTTCGCCATGGTCTAGTAACATGACTTCCAGGACAGGATTACCGTACCACTCTGGTGCGGAACATGCTCTGTTCGACCTACGAGGTCTAGTGGTAACTTGATCTGAAGTTTCATGATCATCATCATTAGCTTCCTCTCTAGTTGGTGTAGGCATCACGGGAACGGATTTCTCTGATGTGCTACTTTCCAATTTGAGAGAAGGTACAATTACCTCATCAAGTTCTACTTTCCTCCCACACACTTCTTTCGAGTGAAACTCCTTCTCTAGAAAGGATCCATTCTTGGCAACAAAGATCTTGTCTTCGGATCTGTGGTAGTAGGTGTACCCAATTGTTTCCTTAGGGTATCCTATGAAGACGCACTTCTCCGATTTAGGTTCGAGCTTATCAGGCTGAAGCCTTTTGACAAAAGTGTCGCAACCCCAAACTTTAAGAAACGACAGCTTAGGTTTCTTGCCAAACCACAGTTCATACGGTGTCGTCTCAACGGATTTAGACGGTGCCCTATTTAACGTGAATGCGGCTGTCTCTAATGCATAACCCCAAAATGATAGTGGTAAATCGGTAAGAGACATCATAGATCGCACCATATCCAATAAAGTAAGGTTACGACGTTCAGACACACCATTACGTTGTGGTGTTCCAGGTGGCGTGAGTTGTGAAACAATTCCACATTGTTTTAAATGAAGGCCAAACTCGTAACTCAAATATTCGCCTCCGCGATCAGATCGTAGAAACTTTATTTTCTTGTTACGATGATTCTCCACTTCACTCTGAAATTCTTTGAACATTTCAAATGTTTCAGACTTGTGTTTCATCAAGTAGATATACCCATACCTACTCAAATCATCTGTGAAGGTCAGAAAATAACGATACCCGCCGCGTGCTTCAACACTTATCAGACCGCATACATCAGTATGTATTATTTCCAATAAGTCATTACCTCGCTCCATTGTTCCGGAGAACGGAGTTTTAGTCATCTTGCCCATGAGGCATGGTTTGCAAGTATCAAATGATTCATAATCAAGTGATTCCAAAAGTCAATCCGCATGGAGTTTCTTCATGCGCTTTACACCAATATGACCTAAACGGCAGTGCCACAAGTATGTTGCACTATCATTATCAACTTTGCATCTTTTAGCATCAATATTATGAATATGTGTATCACTACGATCGAGATTCAACAAGAATAGACCATTCATCAAGGGTGCATGACCATGAAAGATATTACTCATATAAATAGAACAACCATTATTCTCTGATTTAAATGAATAACTGTCTCGCAATAAACAAGATCCAGATATAATGTTCATGCTCAATGCGGGCACCAAATAAAAATTATTGATGTCTAAAACTAATCCCAAAAGTAGATGTAGAGGTAGCGTGCCGACGGCGATCACATCGACCTTGGAACCATTCCCGACGCGCATCGTCACCTCGTCCTTAGCCAATCTTCGTTTATTCCGCAGCTCCTGTTTCGAGTTACAAATATGAGCAACCGAACTAGTATCAACTACCCAGGCGCTACTACGAGCATTAGTAAGGTACACATCAATAACATGTATATCAAATATGCCTTTGTTCACTTTGCCATCCTTCTTATCCGCCAAGTATTTGGGGCAGTTCCGCTTCCAGTGACCATTCCCTTTGTAGTAGAAGAACTCAGTTTCAGGCTTGGGTCCAGCTTTGGGCTTCTTCCCGGGAGTGGAAACTTGCTTGCCATTCTTTTTGAAGTTCCCTTTCTTACCCTTGCCATTTTTCTTGAAACTAGTGGTCTTTTTAACCATCAACACTTGATGCTCCTTCTTGATTTCTACCTCCGCGGCCTTAAGCATCGCGAAGAGCTCAGGAATCGTTTTATTCATCCCTTGCATATTATAGTTCATCATGAAGCCTTTGTAGCTTGGTGGCAGTGACTGAAGAACTCTGTCAATAACACTATCAACTGGAAGATCAACTCCCAGCTGTGTCAAGTGGTTATGATACCCAGACATTTTGAGTATGTGTTCAATGCCAGAACTGTTCTCCTCCATCTTGCAGCTATAGAACTTGTTGGAGACTTCATATCTCTCAACCCGGGCATTTGCTTGAAATATTAACTTCAACTCTTGGAACATCTCATATGCTCCATGACGTTCAAAACGTCTTTGAAGTCCCGGTTCTAAGCCATAAAGCATGGCACACTGAACTATCGAGTAGTCATCAGATCAAGCCTGCCAGACGTTCACAACATCTGCAGTAGCTCCTGCAGCATGTCTGTCACCTAGCGGTGCATCAAGGACATAATTATTCTGTGCAGCAATGAGGATAATCCTCAAGTTACGGACCCAGTCCGTGTAGTTGCTACCATCATATTTCAACTTAGCTTTCTCTAGGAACGCATTAAAATTCAGGGGAACGGTAGCTCAGGCCATTGATCTACAACATAGATATGCAAAACTATAAGACTAAGTTCATGATAAATTAAGTTCAATTAATCAAATTACTAATGAACTCCCACTTAAATAAACATCCCTCAAGTTTATCTAAGTGATACATGATCCAAATCAACTAACCCATGTCCGATCGTCACGTGAGATGGGATAGTCATCAATGGTGAACATCTCTATATTGATCATATCTACTATATGACTCACGTTTGACCTTTCGGTCTCCAGTGTTCCGAGACCATGTCTGTACATGCTAGGCTCGTCAAGTTTAACCCAAGTATTCTGCATGTGCAAAACTGTCTTACACCCGTTGTATGTGAACGTAGAGTCTATCACACCCGATCATCACGAGGTGCTTCGAAACGATGAACTTTGGCAATGGTGCATACTCGGGGAGAACACTTTTATCTTGAAATTTAATGAAGGGATCATCTTATAATGCTACCGCCGTTCTAAGCAAAATAAGATGCATAAAGGATAAACATCACATGCAATCAAAATATATGGCATGATATGGCCATCATCATCTTGTGCTTTTGATCTCCATCTCCAAAGCATCGTCGTGATCTCCATCGTCACCGGCTCGACACCTTGATCTCCATCATTGCGCGGGGTCATCTCGCCAACTATTGCTTCTACAACTATTGCTAACGCATAGCGATAAAGTAAAGCAATTTACATGGCGCTTGCATTTCATACAATAAAGTGACAACCCTAAGGCTCCTGCCGGTTGTCGATATTACAAAACATGATCATCTCATACATCAACATATATCACATCATGTCTTGACCATATCACATCACAACATGCCCTGCAAAAACAAGTTAGACGTCCTCTACTTTGTTGTTGCAAGTTCTACGTGGCTGCTACGGGCTTCTAGCAAGAACTGTTCTTACCTACGCAAAAACCACAACAGGGATTCATCAAGTTTGCTGTTTTAACCTTCTTCAAGGACCGGCCGTAGTCAAATTCGATTCAACTAAAGTAGGAGAAACAGACACCCACCAACCACCTTTATGAAAAATAGTTGCATGTCAGTCGGTGGAACCGGTCTCATGTGCGTGGAAATGTAAGGTTGGTCCGGACCGCTTCATCCCACAATTCCGCCGAATCAAAATAAGACGTTGGTGGTAAGAAGTATGACTATCACCGCCCACAACTCTTTGTCTTCTACTCGTGCATATCATCTACGCATAGACCTGGCTCAGATGCCACTGATGGGAAATGTTGCATGGAAAACAAAAAAATTCTACGCACACGCAAGATCTATCAAGGAGATGCATAGCAACGAGGGGGAGAGTGTGTCTACGTACCCTCAGAGACCATAAGCGGAAGCGTTTGTTAACGCGGTTGATGTAGTCGAAGTTCTTCGCGCTCCAACCGATCGAGTACCGAACGTACGACACGTCCGCGTTCAGCTCGGTGATGTCCTCGCCTTCTTGATCCAGCAAGACGGCAAAGTAGTGGATGAGTTCCGGTAGCACGACAGCATGGTGACGGTGATGGTGAAGTTATCTCCGCAGGGCTTCGCCTAAGCACTACGAAAATATGACCGAGGGACTAAACTGTAGAGGGGGGCGCCGCACACGGCTAAGCAATTATCGTGGTTATATGTGGCACCCCCCTCCCACATATATATAGGTGGGGGAGAGGGGAGAGGCCAAGTGGCACCCCAAGTAGGATCGAATCCTACTTGGGCTCCTACCCTTGGCCGCGCCCCCCTTCCATATTTGTTTCCGGGAGAAAGGAAAGGGGGGGGGGGAGAGAAAGGAAGGGGGAGGCCGAATCCCCCTTTCCTTTCCTCCCCTAGGCCTGCTGCCATAGGATGGGCGCGCCAGCCCTTTGTGGGCTGGTGTGCTCCCCTCTTTTGGCCCATATACTTCCCGGGGGTGCCCGGAACCCCTTCCGGTGATCCGATAACTACCTGGGGCACTCCAAAACTCTTCCGGTGTCTGAATATCATCGTCCTATATATCAATCTTTACCTCCGGACCATTCCGGAGCTCCTCGCCATGTCCATGATCTCATCCGGGACTCCGAACAACATTCGGTCACCAAATCATATAACTCATATAACACTATATCGTCAACGAATGTTAAGCATGTGGACCCTACGGGTTCGAGAACTATGTAGACATGACCGAGACACCTCTTCGATCAATAACCAATAGCGGAACCTGGATGCCCATATTGGCTCCTACATATTCTACGAAGATCTTTATCGGTCGAACCATATGACAACATACGTAATTCCCTTTGTCCATTGGTATGTTACTTGCCCGAGATTCGATCGTCGGGATCACATCATTAGGAGAATAATGTGATGGACAAGACCCATCCGTTAGCTTAGCATATTGATCATTTAGTTTTTTGCTATTGTTTTCTTAATGTCAAATACATATTCCTTCGACTATGAGATTATGCAACTCCCGGATGCCGGGGGAATACCTTGTGTGCTATCAAACGTCACAACGTAACTGGGTGATCATAAAGACGCTCTACATGTATCTCCGAAGGTGTTTGTTGAGTTGGCATAGATCGAGATTAGGATTTGTCACTCCGAGTATCGGAGAGGTATCTCTGGGCCCTCTCGGTAATTCATCATAATAAGCCTTGCAAGCAAATGACTAAGGAGTTAGTTACGAGATGATGTTTTACGGAACGAGTAAAGAGACTTGCCAGTAACGAGATTGAACTAGGTATGAAGATACCGACGATCGAATCTCGGGCAATTAACATACCGATGGACAAAGGGAATTACGTATGTTGTCATAAGGTTTGACCGATAAAGATCTTCATAGAATATGTAGCAGCCAATATGGGCATCCAGGTTCCGCTATTGGTTATTGACCGGAGAGGTGTCTCAGTCATGTCTACATAGTTCTCGAACCCGTAGGGTCCGCACGCTTAACGTTTGTTGGCGATATAGTGTTATGTGAGTTATATGATTTGGTGACCGAATGTTGTTCGGAGTCCCGGATGAGATCACGGACATGACGAGGAGCTCCAGAATGGTCCGGAGGTAAAGATTGATATATAGGACGATGCTATTTGGACACCGGAAGAGTTTCGGGATGTACCGGATAGAAATCGAGTCACCGGAAGTGGTTCCGGACACCCCGGGATGTTAATGGGCCATATGGGCCAAAGGGGGGGGAACACACCAGACCACAGGGGGCTCGTGCACCCCTCCTAGGCTGCAGCCCCTTGGGAGAGAAGGAAAGGGGGGAGTCGGCCTCCCCCTTCCTTTCCTCTCCCCCCTTTCCTTCCCCCCTCCGGCAAATGTGGTAAGGGGGGCGCGGCTAGGGAAGGACCCCAAGTAGGATTTGGCCTACTTGGGGTGCCCCTTGGCCTCACCCCTCTCCTCCCACCTAGATATATGTGGGAGGGGGGCGCCACAGATAACCATGACAATCTCTTAGCCGTATGCGGCGCCCCCCTCCACCATTTACACCCTCGGTGATATTTTCGTAGTGCTTAGGCGAAGCCCTGCGGAGATAGCATCACCATCACCACACCGTCGTGCCGCCAGAACTCATCCACTACCTCGCCGTCTTGCTGGATCAAGAAGGCGTGGACGTCACCGAGCTGAATGTGTGCTGAACGCGGAGGTGCCGTATGTTTGGTACTCAATCGGTTGGATCGCGAAGAAGTTTGACTACATCAACCGCGTTACTTAACGCTTCCGCTTACGGTCTACGAGTGTACATAGACACAGTCTCCCCTCTCTTTGCTATGCATCTCCATGGATAGATCTTGCATGTGCGTAGATTTTTTTTTGTTTTCCATGCAACGTTTCCCAACAGTGGCATCCGAGCTAGGTCTGTGCGTAGATGATATGCACGCGTAGAACACAAAGAGTTGTGGGTGGTGATAGTCATACTGCTTACCACCAACGTCTTATTTTGATTCGGCGATATTGTGGGATGAAGTGGCCCGGACCAACCTTACATGTCCACGCACATGAGACCGGTTCCACTGACTGACATGCAACTAGTTTTGCATAAAGGTGGCTGGCGGGTGTCTGTTTCTCCTACTTTAGTTGAATCGAATTTGACTATAGCCGGTCCTTGAAGAAGGTTAAAACAACAAACTTGATGAATCACCATTGTGGTTTTTGCGTAGGTAAGAACGGTTCTTGCTAGAAGCCCGTAGCAGCCACATAAAACTTGCAACAACAAAGTAGAGGACGTCTAACTTGTTTTTGCAGGGCATGTTGTGATGTGATATGGTCAAGACATGATGTGATATATGTTGATGTATGAGATGATCATGTTTTGTAATATCGACAACCGGCAGGAGCCTTAGGGTTGTCTCTTTATTGTATGAAATGCAAGCGCCATGTAAATTGCTTTACTTTATCGCTATGCGTTAGCAATAGTTGTAGAAGCAATAGTTGGCGAGACGACCCCGACGCAACGATGGAGATCAAGGTGTCGAGCCGGTGACGATGGAGATCACGACGATGCTTTGGAGATGGAGATCAAAAGCACAAGATGATGATGGCCATATCATGTCACATATTTTGATTGCATGTGATGTTTATCTTTTATGCATCTTATTTTGCTTAGAACGACAGTAGCATTATAAGATGATCCCTTCACTAAATTTCAAGATAAAAGTGTTCTCCCCGAGTATGCACCATTGCCATAGTTCGTCGTTTCAAAGCACCTCGTGATGATCGGGTGTGATAGACTCTACGTTCACATACAATGAGTGTAAGATAGTTTTGCACATGCAGAATACTTGGGTTAAACTTGACGAGCCTAGCATGTACAGACATGGTCTCAGAACACTAGAGACCGAAAGGTCGAACGTGAGTCATATAGTAGATATGATCAACATAGAGATGTTCACCATTGATGACTACCCCATCTCACATGATGATCGGACATGGGTTAGTTGATTTGGATCATGTATCACTTAGATAAACTTGAGGGATGTTTATTTAAGTGGGAGGTCATTAGTAATTTGATTAATTGAACTTAATTTATCATGAACTTAGTCTTATAGTTTTGCATATCTATGCTGTAGAGCAATGGCCCGAGCTACCGTTCCCTTGAATTTTAATGCGTTCCTAGAGAAAGCTAAATTGAAAGATGATGGTAGCAACTACACGGACTGGGTCCGTAACTTGAGGATTATCCTCATTGCTGCACAGAATAATTATGTCCTTGATGCACCGCTAGGTGACAGACCTGCTGCTGGAGCTGATGCAGATGTTATGAACGTCTGGCATGCTCGATCTGATGACTACTCAATAGTTCAGTGTGCCATGCTTTACGGCTTAGAACCGGTACTTCAAAGACATTTTGAACGTCATGGAGCAGATGAGATGTTCCAAGAGTTGAATTTAATATTTCAAGCAAATGCTCGGGTTGAGAGATATGAAGTCTCCAACAAGTTCTATAGCTGCAAGATGGAGGAGAACAGTTCTGTCAGTGAACACATACTCAAAATGTCTGGGTATTATAACCACTTGGCTCAGCTGGGAGTTGATCTTCCAGTTGATAGTGTTATTGACAGAGTTCTTCAATCACTGCCACCAAACTACAAAGGCTTCGTGATGAACTATAATATGCAAGGGATGAATAAAATGATTCCTGAGCTCTTTGCAATGCTTAAGGGCGCGGAGGTAGAAATCAAGAAGGAGCATCAAGTGTTGATGGTTAATAAGACCACTAGTTTCAAGAAAAAGGGCAAGGGAAAGAAAGGGAACTTCAAGAAGAATGGCAAGCAAGTTGCCACTCCCGGGAAGAAGCCCAAAGCTGGACCCAAGCCTGAAACTGAGTGCTTCTAATGCAAAGGGAATGGTCACTGGAAGAGGAACTGCCCCCAAATACTTGGCGGATAAGAAGGATGGCAAAGTGAACAAAGGTATATTTGATATACATGTTCTTGATGTGTACCTTACTAATGCTCGTAGCAGCGCCTGGGTATTTGATATTGGTTCGGTTGCTCATATTTGTAACTCGAAATAGGAGCTGCGGAATAAACGAAGATGGCTAAGGACAAGGTGATGATGCGCGTCGGAAATGGTTCCAAGGTCGATGTGATCGCCGTCGGCATGCTACCTCTACATCTACCTTCGGGATTAGTGTTAGACCTCAATAATTGTTATTTGGTGCCAGCGTTGAGCATGAACATTATATCTGGATCTTGTTTATTGCGAGACGGTTATTCATTTAAATCGGAGAATAATGGTTGTTCTATTCATATGAGTAATATCTTTTATGGTCATGCACCCTTGATGAATGGTCTATTCTTGTTGAATCTCGATCGTAGTGATACACATATTCATAATATTGATGCCAAAAGATGCAAAGTTGATAATGATAATGCAACATACTTGTGGCACTGCCGTTTAGGTCATATTGGTGTAAAGCGCATGAAGAAACTCCATGCAGATGGACTTTCGGAATCACTTGATTATGAATCATTTGATACTTGCGAACCATGCCTCATGGGCAAGATGACTAAAACTCTGTTCTCCGGAACAATGGAGCGAGGTAATGACTTATTGGAAATAATACATACTGATGTATGCGGTCCGATGAGTGTTGAAGCACGCGGCGAGTATCGTTATTTTCTGACCTTCACAGATGATTTGAGTAGGTATGGGTATATCTACTTGATGAAACACAAGTCTGAGACATTTGAAAAGTTCAAAGAATTTCAGAGTGAAGTGGAGAATCATCGTAACAAGAAAATAAAGTGTCTACGATCTGATCGCGGAGGCGAATATTTGAGTTACGAGTTTGGCCTTCATTTAAAACAATGTGGAATTGTTTCACAACTCACGCCACCTGGAACACCACAACGTAATGGTGTGTCCGAACGTCGTAACCGTACTTTATTGGATATGGTGCGATCTATGATGTCTCTTACCGATTTACCACTATCATTTTGGGGTTATGCATTAGAGACAGCCGCATTCATGTTAAATGGGGCACCGTCTAAATCCGTTGAGACGACACCGTATGAACTATGGTTTGGCAAGAAACCTAAGCTGTGGTTTCTTAAAGTTTGGGGTTGCGGCACTTATGTCAAAAGGCTTCAGCCTGATAAGCTCGAACCCAAATCAGAGAAGTGCATCTTCATAGGATACGCTAAGGAAACAATTGGGTACACCTTCTACCACAGATCCGAAGGCAAGATCTTTGTTGCCAAGAATGGATCCTTTCTAGAGAAGGAGTTTCTCTCAAAAGAAGTGAGTGGGAGGAAAGTAGAACTTGATGAGGTAATTGTACCTTCTCTCGAATTGGAAAGTAGCACATCAGAGAAAACCATTCCCATGATGCCTACACCAACTAGAGAGGAAGCAAATGATAATGAACATGAAACTTCAGATCAAGTTGCTACTGAACCTCGTAGGTCAACCAAAGCACGATCCGCCCCATAGTGGTACGGTAATCCTGTTCTGAAAGTCATGTTATTAGACCAAGGTGAACCTACGAACTATGAAGAAGCTATGATGAGCCCAGATTTCGACAGATGGATTGACTTGAGGCCATGAAATCTGAGATAGGATCCATGTATGAGAACAAAGTGTGGACTTTGGTGGACTTGCCCGACGATCGGCAAGCCATAGAAAATAAATGGATCTTCAAGAAGAAGACTGACACTGATGGTAATGTTACTGTCTACAAAGCTCGACTTGTTGCGAAAGGTTTTCGACAAGTTCAAGGGGTTGACTACGATGAGACTTTCTCACCTGTAGCGATGCTTAAGTCTGTCCGAATCATGTTAGCAATTGCCGCATTTTATGATTATGAAATCTGGCAAATGGACGTCAAAACTGCATTCCTTAATGGATTTCTTAAAGAAGAGTTGTATATGATGCAACCAGAAGGTTTTATCGATCTTGAAGGTGCTAACAAAGTGTGCAAGCTCCAGTGATCCATCTATGGACTGGTGCAAGCATCTCGGAGTTGGAATATACACTTTGATGAGGTGATCAAAGCATATGGTTTTATACAGACTTACGGTGAAGCCTGTATTTACAAGAAAGTGAGTGGAAGCTCTGTAGCATTTCTGATATTATATGTGGATGACATATTATTGATTGGAAATGATATAGAATTTCTGGATAGCATAAAAGGATACTTGAATAAGAATTTTTCAATGAAAGACCTCGGTGAAGCTGCCTATATATTGGGCATCAAGATCTATAGGGATAGATCAAGATGCTTAATAGGACTTTCACAAAGCACATACCTTGACAAAGTTTTGAAGAAGTTCAAAATGGATCAGTCAAAGAAAGGGTTCTTGCATGTGTTACAAGGTGTGAAGTTAAGTCAGACTCAAAGCCCGACCATTGCAGAAGATATAGAAAAAATGAAAGTCATTCCCTATGCCTCAACCATAAGTTCTATGATGTATGCTATGCTGTGTACCAGACCTGATGTGTGCCTTGCCATAAGTTTGGCAGGGAGGTACCAAATAATCCAGGAGTGGATCACTGGACAGCGGCCAAGA
This sequence comes from Thinopyrum elongatum, assembly GCA_011799875.1. NCBI lineage: Eukaryota > Viridiplantae > Streptophyta > Magnoliopsida > Poales > Poaceae > Thinopyrum > Thinopyrum elongatum. The sequence goes on from CM022298.1 coordinate 131,118,469, forward strand.
ACATCCTGAAGTACCTGAAAAGGACCAAGGATATGTTTCTCGTGTATATGGAGGTGACGAAGAGCTCATCGTAAATGGTTACGTCGATGCTAGCTTCGACACTGATCTGGATGACTCTAAGTCACAAACCGAATATGTATTTATATTGAATGGTGGAGCTGTCAGTTGGTGCAGTTCCAAGCAGAGCGTCGTGGCGGGATCTATGTGTGAAGCGGAGTACATAGCTGCTTTGGAAGCAGCACATGAAGGAGTCTGGATGAAGGAGTTCATATCCGATCTGGGTGTAATACCTAGTGCATCAGGTCCAATGAAAATCTTTTGTGACAACACTGGAGCAATTTCCTTGGCGAAGGAATCCAGGTTTCACAAGAGAACCAAACACATCAAGAGACGCTCCATTCGTGAAAAGGTCAAGGATGGAGATATAGAGATTTGCAAAATACATACGGATCTGAATGTGGCAGACCCGTTGACTAAGCCTCTTCCGCGAGCAAAACATGATCAACTCCAAGACTCCATGGGTGTTAGATTCATTACAATGTAATCTAGATTATTGACTCTAGTGCAAGTGGGAGACTGAAGGAAATATGCCCTAGAGGCAATAATAAAGTTGTTATTTTATATTTTCTTATTCATGATAAAGGTTTATTATTCATGCTAGAATTGTATTGATCAAAAAATTAAATACATGTGTGAATACATAAACAAATACCGTGTCCCTAGTAAGCCTCTACTAGACTAGCTCGTTGATCAAAGATGGTTATGGTTTCCTAACCATAGACATGTGTTGTCATTTGATAACGGGATCACATCATTAGGAGAATGATGTGATGGACAAGACCCATCCGTTAGCTTAGCATATTGATCGTTCAGTTTTTTGCTATTACTTTCTTAATGTCAAATACATATTCCTTCGACTATGAGATTAATGCCGGAGGAATACCTTGTGTGCTATCAAACGTCACAACGTAACTGGGTGATCATAAAGATGCTCTATAGGTATCTCCGAAGGTGTTTGTTGAGTTGGCATAGATCGAGATTAGGATTTGTCACTCCGAGTATTGGAGAGGTATCTCTGGGCCCTCTCGGTAATACACATCATAATAAGCCTTGCAAGCAAATGACTAAGGAGTTAGTTACGAGATGATGTATTACGGAACGAGTAAAGAGACTTGCCGGTAACGAGATTGAACTAGGTATGAAGATACCGACGATCGAATCTCGAGCATGTAACATACCGATGCACAAAGGGAATTACGTATGTTGTCATAAGGTTCGACCGATAAAGATCTTCGTAGAATATGTAGGAGCCAATATGGGCATCTAGGTTCCGCTATTGGTTATTGACCGGAGAGGTGTCTCGGTCTTGTCTACATAGTTCTCGAACCCGTAAGGTCCGCACGCTTAACGTTCGTTGACGATATAGTGTTATATGAGTTATATGATTTGGTGACCGAATATTATTCGGAGTCTCGGATGAGATCACAGGCATGACGAGGAGCTCCGGAATGGTCTGGAGGTAAAGATTGATATATAGGACGATGATATTTGGACACCGGAAGAGTTTCGGGATGTACCGGATATAAATCGGGTCACCGGAAGGGGTTTCGGACACCCCGGGAGGTTAATGGGCCGTATGGGTGAAAGGGGGGGGGGACACACCAGCCCACAAGGGGCTAGCGTGCCCCTCCTAGGCCGCAGCCCTTGGGGATAGAAGGAAAGGGGGGAGTTGGCCTCCCCCTTCCTTTCCTCTCCCCCTTTCCTTCCCCCCTCCGGCAAATATGGTAAGGGGGCGCGGATAGGGAAGGACCCCAAGTAGGATTCGGCCTACTTGGGGCGCCCCTTGGCCTCTCCCCTCTCCCCCCACCTATATATATGTGGAAGGGGGGCGCCACACGTAACCACGACAATCTCTTAGGCGTGTGCGGCGCCCCCCTCCACCGTTTACACCCTCGGTCATATTTTCGTAGTGCTTAGGCGAAGCCCTGCGGAGATATCATCACCATCACCGTCACCACACCGTCGTGCTGCCGGAACTCATCCACTAGCTCGCCGTCTTGCTGGATCAATAAGGCGTGGACGTCACCGAGCTAAACATGTGCTAAACGTGGAGGTGCCGTACGTTCGGTACTCAATCGGTTGGATCGCGAAGAAGTTCGACTACATCAACCGCATTACTAAACACTTCCGCTTACGGTCTAAGAGGGTACGTAGACACAGTCTCCCCCCTCATTGCTATGCATCTCCATGGATCTATCTTGCGTGTGCGTAGAATTTTTTTGTTTTCCATGCAACGTTTTCCAACAGTCACTGCGATCACCGGCGTTGCCGCGGCCCTTGCCGCGGTAGTTGCCCTTGCCTCGGTTGTTGGCGTTGCCGTTCTTGTCACGAGCGATGTAGTTGATGGAGGAGCCACCCGCATGGAGTTGAAGACGAGCCGCATGATATTCGCGGCGGCGCTCGAAGGAGATGGCATGGGAGTAGAGTTCCCCCAGCGTCATGACGTAGATGCGAGTCGTGACGGCAGTGATGAGGGGCTCGTACTCGCTGTCGAGGCCAGTGATGACGGCGGTGATGATGTCCTCCTCCCTCAACGGACGATCAGTGGCAGCAAGCTGGTCAGCATTGGAGCGGATCTTGGCGAAGTAATCCACCATGGAGAGGTTGCCCTTGCGGAAGTTCGCCATGTCCAGCTTGATCTGCACAACGCTGGCACGGCAATGGGTGGCGTACATCTCCTCAAGGTGCGCCCAGATGGCGTGAGAGGTGTCAAAGAGATGCACCTGCTGGAGCACGTCGTCGGTGAGCGAGGCGAGCAGGTAGCTCAGGACAATCTGGTCCTGACGGAACCAGGTGTCATAGTCCGGATTGGGAGCACGCTCCCCCTTGTCATCGGCCGGGAGGAGACGAGCGGGAGTCGGGAGGGTGCCGTCGACGTAGCCGGTGACGCCAGCGATGCGAAGACGAGGGAGAATCTGGGCTTTCCAGAGGAGAAAGTTGGAGGAGGTGGGCTTAGCGGCGATGAGGCTAGCAGAGGGTTGGGGAACAGAGGAAGACGATGGCGCCGAGAGCGAGGCCGGGAGAGGCAGAGACATTAGGGCCGAGGAGGTCATGGCGGCGGAGGAAGGAGAACCCATCGAGCAGTTACGCGAGATGGCCTGATACCATGTGAAACAAAGAGAAGATAGATTGGATCGACACACCTAATGCGGTGGCCACAGGATCAATATATAGGGAGCCTCTAGGGCTACGGCTTGGTACAGGAGGATAAGTACAGAGGTTGTTACACGAGATAAACACAACCCTAGATACTAACAACATCGGTTATCTATACAGTTTAACAATACTATGCTTGATTTCTCTGTGTTGCTTGTCAGCGGTTAGGAGTGTTGCCTTTACGGACTATTACCTTTAAGAAAATGCGTATGCACCATGGTTGATAGATCAGATCAGTTCAAGGGGGAGCGATGCATCACACACGCCGATGGATGACTTTTGTCTCGCACTGAGCACCCTTGGCATCGCCTGATCGTCATCGACTCGCCTCGCGCCCTCACCTCGCCTTACCACCTGATGCACAGCAGTACCCATGAGCCGATGAACAATCGACAACAGGAGAGCAGCGACTGCTTAGATTGGGTTGTAATCTGTCAGTTGATTTTGAACCCATGATCTACGGCTCAAAGGTAACCCTTCTGGTAGTACCAAGTTCCTGAATTTGTTTGTTCTTTATTGAATTTTGTTGTTGTTTGTTAATTTAAGTTCGATGGGATTAGCGTTTTGGACACCAGAACTATACGTACTTTAATTTTGAGATTACACCAAAATCAAGCTTGTAATGGTTGTGTCATTCCAATCGAACCCAATATGCTTAATTAGTTTGGATTAATGATTGTTGAGATATCACCAGAATAGTGTTGTTGTCAAAGGATTTTTCAAATTTTAGCACATTTATATTTTGCTAGAACTAATCTAATATAAGGCATAAAAAGCTTTCGGTAACAACATTAAAAATGTAAATATTTTTTTGTTGAGCATTCAGTTTTCAAACTAAAGAGAGAATGTTAGAATTTTGGTTTTATCCAAGTTATGGTTACCAAATACTCCCTCCGTCCCGTAATATAAGAGCGTTTTTTACACTACACTAGTGTCAAAAACGCTCTTATATTATGGGACGAAGGGAGTAATAAATAATGGACTAGATTTAAGAGAGTGTTGCACATATTTTGGACTTAGAGCCAAGGCCAAAACATAAAATATATATTATATTATATTAATATTATTTTTTTGACTGACAAACCGTTGAACTATTGTTCTACGGTAAATTTTTATTAATTAAAAAAATATATACAAATATGTTACATGAAGGCGATTGCCTTAACCAATGCCAGTGTGATCAAACATTAAAAAAATTACAGGTTGCTTTCAATCCAGGACTTGATCTTGTTGGCTTTGGCCGTCTTAGCTCTCAACAGGGCCATTGTGAGACCTTCCTTCATGTGAAATTTCCAGCACAGGGGGTGAGCTCAGGGAACTGCTGTTGGAGGGGAAGAAGATTCCATGGATCTCTCCAGAGTCTGGTAGTGTCACCAATGCCAGCTTTACATTTTGCAAATCTTTGGAATGAGGGCAGTAGTTTGAGTACATCTTTCCACTAGAATGATCCAATCAATCTCTCTCCTGGGGTATGCAAAGTATAGTAGATTTCCCAAAGAATCTCCACCCAAGGGAGGTCCTGTTTATTGAGAAATTTGTGAAGGAACTTCATGAGCAGGGTCTGATTGTGTACCTAGACCTCCATGAGTTTTTGGTAAGCAAGCCTTTTCCCATGCAATCAGAGCAGGAACTTTCTCCTCAGTGCCGTATTTCCTCCAGAAGCATTGCTTCAAATACTTATTGCTTATTGATTTGCTGGATAGTTAATGGCATAGATAGGTGCTCAAGTAAAAGATAGGAATACTTGAGAAAACTGACTTGATCAAGACAAGTTTATCTCCATATGAGAGCAGAGTGGAGCATCCCTGTAATCTTGATTCAATTCTCTTGAGCAGAGGGAAATAGTCCACCACTTTTGTCCCGGGCGTCTGAAATGTCAAGACATGCCATGCTTGTCATGATTTGAGAGACACTTCGAACTACCTTTAAGGGACAATGCCGAAAATTTTCTTTTCAGTACAAAAAAGAACCATGTAGCAGAAAATTGTTGCATTAACGACGATCAACATACAAAACACGTAGAAACATACATCTGTTTAACATTTACCATACATGTATTTGTGAGCTTTTCCACGACGTCATTCTCCAAAGTCTCCACTAGGCGTATGTGGTCCGCGGAAATTTCCTGGGGTTCCCTTGTCTCACGGCTCGATGTGTCGTTGTTTCCATAACTAGTAGACGGGAAAGTATCACATGAAAACCTACCACTCAATAAGAACTTGGAAACCCATGCGTGCTGATTGAACCTCACACGTTTGCATGCAAGCACCCGAGGGCTAGTTATTGTAATACACATGGCCTCTGAATTTTTCTGTAAAACGCATAGAATGGTGGGTGGATGATCCAGCTTTTAGATTGCATATCGGACGACCCGTGCTGGAGTTTCCAGGTTTTCATCTGGGAGGCTGGTTTCCGGGAGCTTTTGTTCGCTCGACAGTGATTTCTACGGAGCCAAGACGAGGACAGCTCTCAAACGCTAAACATACAATTTTTTTCAGGAATACGCACGAGTGCGTGCGTACTATATATATTAGAGAAGAGGATGGGGTAAAGAGCTCCTCCACATTGGCAGTTACATATTACATAACCCCAACTCCACGCTTACTCGACCATATCAACTAACTCTCATGGTCGCCCACCACTCTACAGCCGTGAAGATTGGTTCGATGTCATCCTTAAAGAGGCCCGCTCTCTTCCAAGTTCTACCCTCAAGTACGATTCTATTTATTACATGAGAACGCGAAGGTGTAGCACCATCGAAAACTATCGCATTCCAATACTTCCATAGCTCCCACATTCCTAGAAGCAACAAAGGCCGACTGTCTCTCGCCCCCAATCTCGTGTCAACCTTGTTGGTGCACCATTCCGCCAATACCGTGTCCATGTGTGGTGTCCATTCCGGCCTGCTCATCGCCAGACAAATACCTGTCCAGACTTCCCTCGCGAACACGCATCCGATGAGTAAGTGATTGATGCTCTCCTCCAGAATGGGCAGGCTTCTTGATGATCCAATTCACGACGCGCAAGTCTGTCTGAGGTCCAGCATCTGTTTTGGAAAGCCGTCCAAGCTAAGAAACTTGTGGCCAGAAACTTGTGCATGATAGTGACGGTGAAAACAACCAAACCAAAGCTGTCCATTCTCACCACGTATCAATTACAATGAGGTCATAATCTGACAAGACCTACACTACGATTTTTTAAATTTGAACATTTCTTTTGTTTTTTGAACATTTCAACTACGTACGGTGGTGAATATAAGATGTTATTTGGTGGTGGGTGATTGCGTACAAAAGCAAGTAACTTTAACCGCCAACGGTTCTGCCTCACATGCATACAAACCCCTTTGTTTTCTTCTCCAGGCCTCACCACGGCCTCGTACAACAACACGTTGGTTCATTGCCCACTTGTTGCCTTGTTGGCATGTAGTACCGAAAGCTTTACTAAACGCCAAGGCGACTTGTTGGCACTTAGAGGTGCACCGACAAAAATGAGATTCATGTGTACATAATTTTCTCTTGAAAACCATTTCTACATACAGAATTGGAATATGTAAATATTCCAACTTTTCTTCTGATTGCATTGCTGGAATAGTCCGATCTAGTTACAACTACGTGTTTGGTTTCTCGTATCCCTCCTTGGTGTGCCTCCACGATACAGTTTCTAGCTAGGTTGTTTGGCTGTCTATTTTGCATCATTTGGGACGGGCCAAGCTAGCCCCATGTGATGCAAACATTATCACTGAAGAAGATAGAATAGTACGCTCGCCTTTTTGAGAGAGAAAACGTACATTAGCACACCTGCAATCTATGCTCCTCAATTACATATACCAGGCAGGGATTAAATACTCCACTAGGGTGATTTTTTAAGGGTTTCTGCCACTCAATAGTTGGGTTTCGGATGTTTCCAAAAAAAGAGAGGGCGATTTTGTGAAATGCTACTTAATACTCCTTCCGTTCAAAAATAAGTGTCGTGATTTTAGTTCAAATTTGTACTAAAATAACGACACATATTTTGAAACGGGGGGATTAGGGGGGGGGGGGGGGGGGGGGGGGGAGGGCAACGTGGAGACACACAACTGTATGTGATATCATTCAACAATCCCGAGTACAATTGCTTATCTTTACCATATTTTCTTATACTGTATGTAGAAAAGACATTGCACAAGCTCCAACTCACAAGTTACGATGCACGGTGGCGTGCATCTTTGCTGAAGATAAACTGCCACACAACCTATTAGAGGCTACATGGGAATGGGTTTCACAAAAAGGCTCTCAACAGTCTCCTTAAGATTTATGCTGAAGGTATATGCATCTTTCCCAGCATAGAACACTAGCATGCTATTAGCAAAGTTAATAATCCGCTGCACCACCGGGAGGTGTGAGTGATGTTCGAAGTGAGCTTGATTTAGAGTTTTCCATTCGTCTTCTAGCAGTGATAGGATCTTGGAAATGGCAACCTCACTTGTGACCCTATGCTCAACCATGTAACACTCTATAGAGCTTGCCATATCCCCCTTGGCCTTCCCGCCCTGCATATTTATATGATAGAAGTTAGATACATTATCTTGAGTGCCTATTGGTGGTTGAGTTGTTATTGATTGGGCCAAATAAGAAAATTAAAGAGTATACTTCGAATGCGGCAATGTCATCCATTAGACGTGCTATCTTCCCACACGCTATGGCGACTTTTGGGTAACCAACTGCCCACTCAAATGCTTCCCTTGTGACTGGATCTCCCATGCCAACCATCAGACCTACACATAGCGTTGGTGATCCTATGGACATGGCTGATAAACTGAGGTGATCTTTAAAGCTTGGCTTGTGATTCTGGTGTAACCATTCAGCTTCTTGGAGATAATAAGCGGACAGATCTTGAAACTGCATAGAGGAAAAACAAATTAAACACAAAACGAACAATCTAAAAAATGATGGTAAAGATATAAGGTACATGGTGCTTTACCGCTTTTCGGGCATAGGCAACATGGTGAGTGTCACAAATTGCCACTTCACTCGTAGCAACTTTAAATACCCTCAACAATTCAGTATAGAATCTTTTAAGGTAGTCGGGCAGAAGAGAAGTGGCCCTCTCATCCCATCTACATGTCGGATTACATCGCGTGAAAATCAGTCCATGACAAATTAAATAGAGTATTGATTGCATGTTAGTTTTTACACATGCATGTAAATAAAATCCAAACTTTCAAACCTTTGTATGGCCGCATTTAGTTGTCGACATTCCGCAATAGTGGCATGGGCATCATATGTGTCATCCATCAGGGAAATAAGCATCAATTGCTTGGTAAGAAATATTCTTGAGAACGCAAATTCTTTCTCATGGTATATCGCATAGCACCAAATGTAACCCTCCACCAGGCGGTCCTGAGCATAGTTTAGCCCGACACACCTGTACAGATCGCGCCACCACCTGAAGCACTTTGATTAATCTAGGTAAAATAGATATGTCCTAATACATAACTGGATGGACAATATCCAAATTGTAAATACAATACGTGAAGGCATGCATTTTATATCGATTCCATCTTCATTGTGTAGTTGAGTATAACGAAGACATACTTAGTGAGATATTTGAGTTCCTTCAAATGTACATGTTGTAGAAGGTTAAAATCCAGCTTCGCAAGCTCCAATAGAGTTGGGTTATGTCGTTCCTCGTGCATGTACTCAGAGATATAATGGAGTGTTTCCACCCTTTTCAATGTCCTTGGCAATGGTACGCGAAGGGCACGTTTAACTTGCTCGTCTAAAGGAGACTTGAGAGTGTCCCTCATCAATTCAAGATGATGCTTTGTAAATGAGATAGCTTCTTCCAATGATGGCTCACCATGAACAAGAAGATGGGCTGCGTTGTATAGACATAGAAGTCCCTTTGGGTCATTGGTAATATCTTTCCTAAAGCTCCCATCTTCATTCTTAAATTTGTTGAAAACATCTGTATGATAAATGTTGGCGAGACATTGTTAAAACAACCCATATCATTGTATAACCAGTACTGTATTAATTCATTTTATAAATAGATACATAGATACCTGAAGACACCCAAAGACCATGTTCTCGAAGCAAGCCAAACCGGAGGGCAACGTGATGGAGGCTAGAGCTACTGAATTCATCCTCGATAATTTGACTTAATGCAATATCAACCTGTTTCTTAAAGTGATGATCTATTCCGAGACGTTGGACACTGTCCAATGAGATCATTCTTTCCACAGTGCACTTGCAACTCTCAAACAACATGTTGATGTCCTCCTTTAATTTATCAGCTCTTGCAATCATCCATTTTTCTGACCTCTGCACACATGCGTGCATGCATGGATTAATTAGCTGGGGTTAACGGAAGGAACCATGCATACTTGAAAAGTAAACACGTGGATTAGATTGTCCAGGAATAGTATTTACATAGTATAATTATTGTAGAGCTTTATGCTTAGTAATATATACGTATAAATAATGTCAGAAATGTCTACGACACGACGCCAAATAGCTGAAACGGCATATATTATTTCTAATTAGTTGAGAGAATAACTGTAAATATTGCAATGAAACAAGTATCTTGGTTAGTGATGTAGCAAACCATAATGATGAAACATGGATTGGGAATTAGTAAAGCAAAAATTATATGTACATATGTAGCACTAGCGTATACCTGCAGGGGTTTTGGCTCGTAGTCGAGGAAGTAGTCACCCCAAAGAGAAGGCTCGTAGCTGGACAGCGTCTTCGGAGCAGCGGCAACGCCAGCAGAGGCCACATGGTTGTAGTATGTATCTCTTGTTTCGTGTTCAACTCTAGAGGTCGGTGTAGCTTCCGTGGCAGGTGATGCTTGGACATGGGGAAAGCGGGGCCGGGGAGACGGTTGGAGAGGGAGACGAGAGGAGTAGGCAGATGAGGAGCAGGGGCAGCTGAGTAGGATTGCCGGCGTTGGCTTCAGACTCGCTGCCATCCTGTAATGAACTCAGTGTTAGTTGTGACTTGTGAGCCTGTGACACTGGAAGGACCACGGCAACCAGCTTTTAAGGGCATCCATGCTCACGAAGATCTGTCTCAGGAGCTTTCACCGACCTTATCACAATTTTGTGAACCGTGAGCTCGAACGTGTATCACACACACTATCTGAGGGCCAAAATAATTGCGCACACTATTTGAGGGCCGAAACAAGTACAGACTTTTCAGACAGCGTTGGTGGGAGGGCCAAGAGCGGCTCGGGTTGTCAGCTTGGTTTTCTACTATAATTTTTGTTTGTTTCTCGATGAACATACGGCATAACAACGGTGTCACCATGACAGACCAAGTATAGACAACAGGCCCCCAGGGGGCCTTTTTTAGCGCCGGCGGCGAAAAATCGGCTCAGTCGCGCCCCAGCGTGTAGTTTATCGCCGGTTTGGGCCGAAATAACAGCCAGCGATCCCGAACTGAACCCAGCCCCCGGGGGGCGCCTGGGGGCGCCGGCTGAAGGAAAAAGGCGCGTGGGCCCTCGATGTCGGCGACACCGGCCGATTTCCCGCCGTTTTCTTCCCCCTTTCCCTCCATCTTGCACATTGCTCCCCCCTTCTCTCCCGCCATTCTCCTCCTCTCCTCCCAGATTCTGCTGCCATGCCGCCGAAGAAGTATGCGGCACCTCGCGCCGCCGCAGATTCCACCCAGCCGAAGCAGAGAAAGGCGAGGGCGCCGATGGCAAGACCAGCCGGCGTGTCGAACGCCGAGTGGAGGGCGTATGTTCAGCGCCGGGAGGCGGTCACCGCCGACCGGCAGAACAGGCTCATCACCAAGAGGGCCAGGGACGGGGCGGTGGCGGCGGCGGCGGTGGTGGAGCAGGGAGAGGCGTCCCGCGCGGCGATGATGAAACTTCCACCCCGCCAGTGCGCACAGGCCACGTGGGGGGGGGGGAGGGCAGCAGAGCGTCGCGTCGCCGGCCACATTCTCGCCGCCCCCGCCGCAGTGGGGGTACGCGCCCTCGCCTGGCTACTCCGACGGCGACGCGCATGGTGGGTTCAACCCCAACATCACCTTCCCGCATGACGCGCCACCGCGTGCCTCCCCCTCTGGCCTGAACCCCGACCAGCGCACTCCCTCCCCGCGTTCACCGCCGGCCTCAACACCCAGTATAGCTACTCGTCGCCGACGTACTCAGCCTCGCCTGCGCCGGGACGCCCTACCCTTTGCAAACGGCTCAGCGCCACAGTTCAGCAACACCGACGCCGACATGGATGAGATCATCACGAGCGGCTCGGTCGCCGCCGCTTCCTGCCCTTGGTTCCACGCACAAGACGGAATGGCGAACACCGCCGTCGACATGCACGACGAGCTCGACGACGATGCCGAGGAGGAGGAGGAAGAGGCGGAGCCGGCGCCGGAGCAGAAAGGGAGAAAGAAGAAGCGAGCTGCCAATGCCAGGACGGGCGAGCCTCGCGTCAAGTGGACGTCCAAGGAAGACGAGTGCCTCACCGAAGCATGGAAGACCGTCAGCATCGACCCGGTCACCGGCTCGAATCAGAGTGTCAAAGCGTACTGGAGAAGAATCAAGACAGCGTTTGATGAGCGCAAGTTGGTCGACCCCTACTTCGCCGGCATCCACATGGCTCGAGGCGAGAAGGCCATGGTGAACCATTGGGCGCCCATCCAGACGGCGTGCAACAAGTGGCATGGGATCCTAGAGGAGGTCGCGGCTCGCCCGGAAAGCGGAACCAACATCGAGGGTCAGGTATGTCCAGCTGCCGGCTCAGTTCTTTCCCCGTGTACGTCGCCGGCACTTGTTCTTCGGCTATGCAGATGGTTCGGATGTTCAACATGTACCGTCAAGACAACAGCGACGCCGAGTTCAAGTTCCTTCACGTGTTCTCCAGGATCGAGTCGTGCGAGAAGTGGAGGGATGTCCGGCGCACCCTCGCCAAGGCCAAGGAGACATACAAGCCGGACGCGCCTGCCCCGGGGGCGGCGGATGGGCGCCCTGATGGCAAAAAAAGTGCTAAGGCGGCGAGGGACGCGGCGCCCGCTGCCGAACGGCTGCAATCATCGATCGAGCAGTGCATCGCCGACGCCAAGAACAGCGCCGCAAAGAGGGAGGAGAAATCCGACGCGCGGTGGTCGGCGCTGATGACGAAGCAGGACGTGAAGCTCGACCTTCTCAGGACCAACGTCGCCGCGAAGAAGAGGAACACCGACCTGGCATTCTTAATGGCGGCAGACATGTTGATGATGGACGAGCAGGTCAAGGCGTGGCACCTGGCAGAGCGCGGCCTCATCTTGAACCAGATGGTCGGGCCGGCGACGACCACCGACCCTATGCCCACGCCGACGCAGACGCCCAGCCCGAGCAATGAAGCGGTGCCGACGCCGACCACCGGTCCGAGCGATGAAGCGGTGCCAACGCCGACCACCAGCCCGAGTACAGAAGCCGTGACGACGCCGAGCACGCCTGCGTCTACGCCGACCCCGGCTAGTCCCATGACCGAGGAGCCCGTCGTTTGATGCGTTCCGTGTCTATGCTTCCTTCATTTTGATCGCCGAACTATCGGGCATGTTTTGATCGCCGAACTTGTGGCGCTTTTTTGGCAGGCGGGAAAGACAAGTTTGATTTTTAGGGCGTCTGGGGGCCGAGACCTGGGGGCGCGACTGGTAACTCGATCGCCCCCAGGGCAAAAAAAACGCCGGCGCAAACGCGAAAACGAATTCGCCGGGTGCGCTGGGGGGCCGAACGAGTGGAGATGCTCTTACTCCCTCCGTTCCTAAATATAAGTCTTTCTAGAGATTCTACTACAGACTACATTCGGATGTATATAGACACCTTTTAGAGTATATGTTCACTCATTTTGCTTCATATATAGTCTATAGTGGAATCTCTTAAAAGACTTATATTTAGGAACGGAGGGAGTACTTTGCAAAAACAAAACTGTGGACACAGTCGTAACATTGTTCGCACACGAACACGTCATCATATAACCCTGACATCAAGCACGGTACACAAGACAATGTTGCCGGAGGATCCTTGCGTGATATGCAAGACACGCCGGCAAGTTCTTTTGGAGACCCAAAACCCTACACGCCCGTGATGGACCCGTCAGGGCACGTGACGGCTATGTGTTTCCATAGGTCAATCTTATCGTCCCTAGGGCTTTGAGGTTCGCTGTCGTCGAATAGGAAGAACAAGGAAGAAGAAAACGAAGAAGAGATATGAATAAAACATAAAAGGTGCTAGATGTGTTTGACGAGTGTGTGTTCTTTTAACCGGCTGTCATCTCTCATCTATACATAAGTCAGATAGACTTTCTGTGGCAGCCTAATTTAATAGGGATGATAGACTACTCATATCAATAAGGAATTCCTTCTTTTTCGGGAGCCTCATTCGGAAAGAACTCCAAAGTTAAACATGCTCAGTTTGGAGCAATTTCAAAATGGGTGACTGGCTGGGAAGTTGATCCCAGGTGCGCACGAGTGAGGACAAAAGTGTGAAGGAAAGAATAGTGTTGACCTGTGGGGCCACTCTAGATCCCTCCAGGAGTAACAGCCAGTAACCGGCGGGTGTGTCTGAGGCGTTACAAGTGTGTATCAGAGCCGTTCCTCACGATTACACGAATGTTTGCGGGTCAGTTGGGCGGTCATGTTGTGCATGACGTTTGTGGCCCATCGTGGCACGCGACATGACAAATGTGCTATACTAGAGGCACACACACGTGTGCAAGAGGGAACGTTTTTGTGGGCCGACGAGGACATCGGTTTCTTTTAGTGGGGGTGTATGTGAGAGCCTGGCTTAATAGGCATGATAGACTACTCATATCAATAAGAAATTCCTTCTTTTTCGAGGGCTCATTTGGAAAAAAACTCCAAAGTTAAGCGTGCTCAGCTTTTATTCTATTTTTCATCTATAAATCTACCTTTTTATTTATAAACAATTTTTTTAATATATGGTGAACATTTTTTCAGAACACGGTGAACTTTTATTATTATATGCTGAACATTTTTGTAATATATGGTGAACATTGTTTAGATATAAGATGTTTTTTTATATATGGTGGACATTTTCAACTACGCACTGAATATTTTGAAATTATACAATGAACAATTTTTATATATTCTGAGCATTTTTTAAATACACACAGAACATTTTTAAACACAAATTGAACATTTTGAAATACCCAATGAATATTCTTTAAGAACACATCAAGTATTTTAAAATAGATGATGAACTTTTTTATACACAATGAACTTTTTGTAAAAATGTTTATGCTTTTTCTAAAATGTTCACACAGTTTAAAAAAATTATATAACTAATTTTTGTTCATATTTTTATGAAAACCAAAAAAACAAAGTCATGCAAACCAAGAAAAAAAGTAAACCGAAGCCTTCCCCTAGCTCTGGATACAACGCTCGTCCCGCTTGCCAAGGAAACATCCTGAGCCAACTGGACCATTTTACCCATAACTTTCCTATGTGAAGCCTCAGCCTACAGTGACTAATAGGATGCCCGTGCGTTGCTACGGGCTATTATTAATGTAATATAAATGAATCAAATAAATAATTAAGATCGTCTCGAAGATCAAAACTCATTTCTTCCTCATACATCCAGACATGTTCGGACATCAAACGGGAGCCTAGCAGGCTACCCAAAATTCAATCGTCTGTACAGTCCGGGTTCCTCAAATCCAGATCATATGTGGAGAAGAAATGTGGTTGTTTGGACTACCCGACATGTTATCTCCAACACACAGGCCCAACACAAAAGAACCCACCCCATGACGCATCCTTCCTTTTTTCTGCACTACCCTTACCTTCCTGTTTAGTTTCCCGTCGTAGCTGAACATTTCTCACTGGAGCCCCTACTTTAAAACAGGATGGCCCCCACCTCACCTCCGCCATGGCATCCTCTCTCCTTCACACCGTACTTCCCCATAGACAGTCAACAAGAGTCCCATGCCAACCGCCCTAATCCCCTCCCCTCGTGTTTGTGCCGATCCGCCACCACCATCCACATTTTATAAAGTAGCGAAATTATTCCACTAAGACAGTCGTAACTGAACCCTAAACCCCGTCCACATCCACATTTGCTGCATAATATAAGTGGGAGGCTTACATGTGTTCACATAATTTTTGATGGTACTGAAACAAAATACTGTTGTTGGACACTTCAAGTAACCTAGTGAAATAATGTACAGTAATGATATTTCACACACGCAATGTACTGAACATAACCATACATCAATAGGACCACACAAAGAACATGCTGATTTTTTTTAGAACGATGTGCCTGCATGTATGGAATTATTTTGGTGTGGTATATGGCTTGAAAAATATGCAGGACAGTTTTCTGATTGGTCACAACCTTTTTGTTGCAGTTGGCTCTTAATGTAAATATTCTTTTTACCATAAAAGTTGTAGTAGAGGATTTCTACTGTTTTTGTAAGAAGAAAATATTGTCGTTGTGCTGAACCTAAAGGGGCCACACCATGTCTATAGCAATAACCAAACCCTATTTATCCTGATCAAGAACACTCAATTGCTATACAATAATAACAAAAAAAAAATTTAGGTATACCATGATGAATACACAGAGGATTCCTAAAAATAAAACATGGAAATAACTCTATTCGAGCACTTACAAATATCCCTTTTTTTCATGTGCAGCTGAAGTAGCTGAACTCAAATACTCAATATCTGCATGACAATTGATAATTGACTGCCAATCCCTTGTTATGGGACATGTATGTGTTACTAATTGTAATGATAGTAGGCATGGTTTAACACAGTCATTTATTGAAATATCTCTACATGATTAAGAAAATTGATTTGAAATTATGTAGTAACAACAAGCGCCTGCCTACTCCTCTCCCGAACACGGCCAAATCTGTCAGCACTGCAGGTCGCCGGCTCGGTTCTTTCTTTAGTCGCAGAGAAGCTCTCGTGGATGCCCACATGTCATCGACGACCCGTCGCGCTGCCACGTCGGCACCGAGCCAGCGCCCTCACCGGTCTTTCCACCATGGATCCGACAGGGAGGCGCGTAGAAGGGCTCGCTTCTCAGCGTCTCAGTCTGTGGTCGGGCCGGCCACATAGATGGCTGGTCTGATCTCTCCATCATGCCGCCGATTTCCCTCCATGCCTCGCAAGGCCTCTTCGACCCACACTGGAGCCTCTCACCGTCACGCGTCGCCCCACCCAATTTGAGGCCCATGAGCATCGCCCCACAAACCCCGCCGGAGGCTGTCGTCGTCGCGCTGTCTATTGTGGTTGGTGCCGCTTGCCTCCATCCCACACGCAGCAGCGATGACGGCGCACGTGGCTTGGAGCGGGATGGCAGCCCGCGCAGCACAGACTTCAAGCAGGGACCTCCTCGATTTCCTCTCCGGCGTCTCGGCCGACCCCGGCGGCACCCTCACCGACTGGGGCGCTCGCCGCGGTTCTGCAACTGGACCGGCGTCGCTTGTGGCCGCGGCCCCGCCGACAGGCGGCGCGTCACGCAGCTGGTGCTCAGCGGCCGTGGGATCCGCGGCGTGCTCTCACCGGCGCTGGGGCGGCTATCTATCCTCACGGTGCTTGATCTGTCCAGCAACGCGTTCGCCGGGGAGGTCCCTGAGGAGATTGCCGCGCTGTCGAGGCTGACGCAGCTAAGCCTGACGAACAACCTGCTCGAGGGCGTGATCCCCGCCGGCATCGGGCTCCTCTGGGAGCTCTACTACCTCAACCTCAGCGGCAGCCGGCTCTCCGGCGGCATCCCAGAGACGCTGTTCTGCAACTGCTCCGCCCTGCAGTACATGGACCTCGCCAACAACTCGCTCGTCGGCGACATCCCCTACGCCGCCGAGTGCCGCCTCCCCAGCCTCCGTTACCTCCTCCTATGGTCTAACGAGCTGTCCGGCCCGATCCCGCTGGCGCTGTCCAACTCCCCCATTCTCGAGTGGGTCGACTTCGAGTCCAACTACCTCGCCGGCGAGCTGCCGTCGCAGGTGTTCGACAGGTTGCCGCGGCTCCAGTACCTCTACCTCTCCTACAACAACCTCTCCAGCCACGACGGGAACACCAACCTGGATCCCTTCTTCCGCTCCCTCAGAAACTGCACTCGCCTGCAGGAGCTCGAGCTCGCTGGGAACGGCCTCGGCGGCAAACTGCCGTCGTTCATCAGCGAGCTCTCGCTCAGCTTCCGGCAGATCCACCTCGAGGACAACGCCATCTCGAGCTCCATCCCGCCCAACATCTCCGGCCTCGTCAACCTCACGTACCTAAACCTCTCCAATAACCTCATCAACGGCTCCATCCCGCTGGACTTATCGCGCATGCGGCGGCTCGAGCCGCTGTACCTCTCCAACAACCTCCTCTCCGACGGGATCCCCCGGTCCATCGGTGAGCTCCCGCACCTCGGCCTCCTCGACCTCTCCGGCAATCGCCTCGCCGGCGCCATCCCAGACACGTTCTCCAACCTCACGCAGCTCAGGAGGCTGATGCTCCACCACAACCGCTTTGCCGGTGCCATTCCACCGAGCCTCGGCGAGTGCGACAACCTCGAAATCCTCGACCTCTCCTACGATGGCCTCCAAGGCGAGATCCCGGCTTTCCCGACCTGATTGTGCACAAACATGAATTAATTCATTAAACTTACCCTAGACCAATTCGATACGTCGAGGGCTGCTCAAATCATCGTCGTTGTAGATGCTTGCATACGTCGTGGTGTCCGGTGCGCTAGTTGTGCTGATTGGCTCGGAGGAGTAGAAGGATGAGCGGGCAATGGAGGATGCCGCGGACGAATTGATTCAATGGCGTAGGGTGACGCAGGATCCGTGATTTGTTACCGTGAAAAATCTGCATTTCTTTTGGAAGGTCATCGGGGGATATCTTCTGTCGGACCTTTATTAGGAAGGTGATCTCAATTAACAGATTTTCCACATATATTGCTGCCGGAAGCACCAACAATGGCATTTGTGATTTGGCGTCAAGTATTTTTGGTATGGTGAGCTAAACGAAGGTAGGGAATGGGCAAAACATGATAAACCTTTGGATCAGCCTGCCCGCCAAGTGCTTACGTGAAATAAGGTAGCGCCATGTGATACCTGAATCCTGAATACCCAGTGTTTACGTGATTGATTCACCAACTGCCAGCCTTTCCTGTTCTGCTCTCAATATATGGCAGTGGTATTTCCGTGGTTGAATTAAATCGGCACCTGCCAAAGAAAGCGCAAAAAAACCGAAAGGGGATCAGGTGAATCGATTTGGTTTTCAATGAGAGGGAGTTAAAAACCAGCATGTAGGGGGTGGTGGGAGGTGTGAGAAAATAAAACCGGAGTACCAGGCTACCAACTGCTCCATTAGGAGTAGATTTCTATTTCGTGGGTAGGTCATTGGATAGCGACCTACCGACTACCCCATGTGCGCCCCATCCTCTCTATCGATCCATTCCAGTTTTTGTCCCCATTGGTTTTGGGACGGTTCTAGACCCTTCACTGAATCGTTTTTTTCTTTATTTTTTCTTCTATTTTTTTCTTTTCCATGATCTTTTTTGAATTCATGAATGTTTTTCGAATCCGTGAATGTTTCTTCAAATTCTTGATTTTTTTCTAAACGCAAGCACAATTTTTCAAATTTAGGAACTTTTTTAATGAAACCTGATAATATATTTTCAATTCATGAATATGTTTTGAAACACGAGAATTTGGGAGCAATTTAAAATTTTCTGAACATTTTTTTGATTGTATGATCATTTTATGAATCTGCGAACATTTTTTAAAATTTGGGATTCGTAAATTTTTTTAATTGGTAAACAATTTTTTAAATTCATGAACTTTGTTTGAATTCATGAATATGTTTGAAATTCAGAACATTTTTCTAATTGGTGACCATTTTTGAAATATGGGAACATTTTTAAAATTTGTGAACATTTTTTGAAATTAAGAAAGATTTTTGAAATCTGGGTACTGTTTTCAAATTATGAGCATTTTCCTATTGAAATTTGGAACATTTTTTATATCATGATATTTTAAAAGTTGTGAATTGTTTAGAAATTTGCAATCATTTTTGACCCCCCACCCCCCCCCCGCAAAATAAAAAAGCAGAACAAAAAAGAAAAAACACAAAAAAAAAGTATTCCCTTTGTTTCTAAATATAAGACCTTTTAGGAATTTCAATACGAACTACAACGGATACATATAGACATATTTTAGAGTTTAGATTCGGTCATTTTGTTTCATATATAATATATATTGAAATCTCTAAAAGGTCTTATATTTCGAAACATATGGAGTATATAAAAATAGGGGCGCCTCACAACGCAATGGGTCGGACGTCCGGCCCAAAGCGCGCGCGAGAGTGTGCTTTTTCTATGCCAGTGCCGTGTAGCGCGAAATAACTAGTTAAGGAGTATTCGTTGTAAAGACCAGTCCAATACGATAATTGGCGCACATGCAGCGCGCCACTTGTCGCAAACCGGGAGTTTTTCTTTTTTTCGTAGATCCGTTTATTCAAAATATTTTATCTCTCAAACCGTGCATCCAAATCTCGAACCGCTTTCACCGTTGGATTCCTCGCGTCGAGATTTTCAAAACTAAATCCCATGTTGATAGGTTTTGACGAACTTTTTTTCACGAAAAAAACCGGACCGGGAGCACGGGTTTTTTTTCCTTTCCGAAAGAGGCACGCCCGTGCCTCTCACGAAATCACAACCGTGCCTCTCGCGGAAGCAAAACCGTGACTCTCGCGGAAGGAAAAAAAAGAGAAAACGCGTTTTTTTTCGTTTCCGAGGAGGCACGGCCGTGACTCTCGCGAAAGCACAACCGTGCCTCTCACGGAAGCAAAACCGTGACTCGTGAAAGGAAAAAAAACAGAAAACGCGTTTTTTTCGTTTCCGAGAGGCACGGCCGTGACTGTCGCGACAGCACAACCGTGCCTCTAGCTGAAGCAAAACCGTGACTCTCGCGAAAGAAAAAAAAATAAAAAACACATTTTTTTCGTTTCCGAGAGGCACGGCCGTGACTCTCGCAAAAGCACACCCGTGCCTCTCGCGGAAGCAAAAACGTGACTCTCGCGAAAGAAAAAAACAGAAAACGCGTTTTTCTCCGTTTCCAAGAGGCACGGCCGTGACTCTCGCGAAAGCACATCCGTGCTTCTCACGGAAGTAAAACCGTGACTCTCGCAAAAGAAAAAAAAACAGAAAATGCGTTTTTTTTCGTTTTCGAGAGGCACGGCCGTGACTCTTTCGAAAGCAAAACCATGCCTCTCGCGGAAGCAAAACCGTGACTCTCGTGAAAGAAAAAAAAAGAAAACGTGTTTTTTCGCGTCGAAAAGCTAAGGAAGACCGGTGGAAAATCAAAACGTAAAAAAAAACCCGAAAAAAACCGTTTAAAAAACCGAAAACACGTGCCGAAAAATAAAAAAATAAAATCCGAATGGAGCGCCCAGAGCACGACACGTGGCGAATGGCTGAGAGCGCGCCAAATGACGCTGATCGTTGCGAGGCTGTCAAAGGAGCGCTTGTTAATTAGTTACTCTCCGTGTAGTGTGGGGATTAGGAGCTCCCGACTCGTACCACTGGTTATTGCTTTTGAGAAAGCTAGGGATCATTCGGATGATTCCAACAATAGTTAAACCGCCTGCCAAGCTGTCCGATTAAACTAGAGCTAGCCGTCATTTCCCTGGCACCGGGTGTCTACGCGGCCGCTGCCGAATCACGTGATTTTTGTTGGCCCACCCACAAAAGCTCTTTCACACATACGTACAGGCGGCAAAAGCCAGGATCATGAGCTGGACTCCTCTACAATAGCGTCTCGTTTTTTCTTCAAAGGGAAGTACAAACTTGCTTATACGCCTACCGGTGAGCCTTCTACTCCCTCTGTACTAATGCCTTGAAAACATTCAGACAGTGTGCAAAGTAGCTCATTTTCAGTTGTTTGAAACGACTTATAAAGGTGAATGGAGGGAGTAGCAAAGATGGCTAGCCCGTGTAGTACGACACTTCCCTCGATTGCAGCAGCGACAGTGAGCTTTGCAACGGGGGTGGCCGGTCTTTTCAGCGTCACACATCCCATTTTGTTGTAGGGATGCCCACCTTCTTGCAGCATGGCACGTCGGGCTTTGCATAAATTTTTTTCTGCCCATCTAGTGTTGCGCATCAATGCTTGAGACAACGATAGTGGGCGTTGTTGCATCGGTGCTCGGTCCTAACAACATCGCACGTCATAGCTTGCAGTAGGGACGGCCATGCACCGCTTGCAGTATGGAAAGCCACTAGATCGCACTATCATGGCAGTGTGTCTCATGCTCAATACATCTTACAGTTCCCACGTCAGCTACCTCCACCTCGCAGATCATGCGGTCGCTACTCACAAAAATGGCTCACAACATATCCGACGCTCCAGTAGCACTGGCTCGGAGCATCGGTGATGCTCCCGTAGTCAGGCTCACGACACCGGCTTGTAGCACACCATATAACACGGTGGCACTTCTTGCAGCATAACGATGCCCCCGACGCATCAGCGTCACCCGACGACAGCAACGTGGGGTGATGTTGCGACGGCGGCGCAACGCTGACGATACCGTGTAATGAAGACCACAAGGCCGACGATGTTGCCCGGCGATGATGGCAACACCGATGATGTTGCGGTGTCGTCGTGCAACAAGGATATTGTTGCGTACCAGCGAATGCAACTGTGATGACCATGCGACGTGTCATGACAACTGCAACGGGACGATGCTCCTTAGTGGCCAATGCAATGGCACCGGCGCTACCGCCTAGTCTAGGACGCAACAACGACAGTGAGTACCACAAACAATGGTGATGTCGCGATGGGCACGACCGCAACACCGGATTGTAGCATGCCATGCAACACGGCGGCACTCCTTGCAGCATGGCGATGCCCCCACGTCATCGGCGTCACCAAATGACGGCAACATGGGCTGATGCTGCGATGGCGGCGCAACTCCGATGATATTTATGTAATGAAGACCACGACATCGACGATGTTGTGTGGCGACTACTCAACACCAACGATGTTGCCCGGCGACGAAGGCAACACCAATGATGTTGCGGTGGCATCGTGCAACAAGGGTTTTGTTGCATAGTGGCGAATGCAACTGTGATGACATTGCGACGTGTCATGACAACTGCAACGGGACGATGTTGCATAGCGGCGAATGCAATGGCGGTGACGCTGCCACCGGGTCTAGGACGCAGCAACGAGAGTGACTAGCGCAAACGGTGGTGATGCTGTGATGGAGACAACCGCAACAGCGGCAATGTTGCAATGGTGCGGGGCTGCGATCGAACGGCCACATGAGGCAGATCTGACAGCTTGTGCAGAGATCAGTCGACTGACTCAATGGACCGGCCAAAAAAAAAAAAGAAACTACGTGACTACTAAATATAGGTTGTTGTTTTATGCTTGCATAGTTGAGTTAATGAGAGTAACAACAATGGTGACATTTTTTTTTTGCCAATACAACGAGTAGTAACTAGCTAGAAGTAGCCAGTGTAACGTGGAGTACTTGAATATTCAAAAATAGACCGGGGCGACATACACTAGTGAGGACAGGGACCACCGCTTAAAAAGGCAAGTTCGTCGTGTGAACACTGTGCAGCGAGCACGCGAAATGAAATCGCGATTGGCGCCATCGGACGGCGCACCGCGCGGATGATGCGGGCGTAAAATCATCCGGTTGTTTTCAAGTCTTTTCCTTTGAGAAAGCATGGATTCTGTAAGAATAGTGCAAAGGGGAGCCGAGGCAGTCAGGCAGCTGTGCTGGCGCGACACGGCCAGGCCGGCATGGAGTGACTACTGGCTAGCGCGGACATGCGGTACACAGCACACAGAGATTGGCAGCAACTTAAGGGTAGTTAGTCACTTTGTGCTACACGCAATTTCCCTCACGCTAGGGTTTCTTCCTCTCGGGGCGATCATGATCGCCGCCGTTGAGATCTGCTCTTCCATGTCTCCGCCACGATCCCCGGCCTTCTCTCTTCGATCAGGGCGTCACGACGCTCGCTGGTCTAGGGCGGGGCTAGGGGAGGGGGGGGGGGGGGGGGGGGGTTCTAGGGTTTCCTGCAAGGCCCGTGACGTTTTTGATCGGGCTAGGGTTCGAGAGTTCATGGCATTGGATGGAGCTTTGGGGTCGGCCTCGAGGGGGCCTACAGAGCCAGACGATGTGGCAGCACTGATGAAGGAAGTTGGTCTTCGGGAGGAGGATCTCGACGACGTGGTGTTCGATGAGAAGGAGGCTCCAGCTGAGGCGGCGCGATGGATAGCGCTGGTTAGGGTCCACTCGGCCAAAACCCACATCCAATTTTGGTTCTTCAAGAACATGCGAGCGGCATGGGATCTCGCTCAGGAAGTTCAGTTCAAACCTCTAGATGATAATCTGTACACGGTGTAGTTTTCATGCCTGGGAGATTGGGAAAGAGTAACAAGGGATGGTCCATGGCACTTTCGGGGGGATGCTGTTATTCTAAAACCGTATGATGGCTTGGCGAAGCCATCGACAGTCCAGCTTGATACTATCGAGATATGGGTGCAAATCCATGACGTCCCACCTTTGTATGCTCATCTTGTGCCATCTCTAGCATCAAAGGTGGGAGAGGTCCTATATGCTGAACCCCAATCGCAAGATTTCGCGGGCAACTTCCACCGTGTCTGGGTTCGGATCAGTGTCGACAAGCCGCTGAAGAATGCAGTCTCGATGATAAGGGAAGGGAAGCGCCAAATATACAGGGTTAAATATGAGAAACTTCCTGACTGGTGTGCGGTCTGCGGCATGTTGGGACATCTGTTTAAAGAACATGGTAGCGGTTTACATCCCCCATCACCGTTGGTCTTCAAAGATCTTAGGGTAGCCTGGGCCATGCGTACTGGACAGGGCCCGGGTGGGGGCCATGGACGCCGAGGAGGTCGTCGAGGTGGCCGTGGTGGACTTGGGTCTAGCTCTTGTTTTGATCAAGATAGGGGTAGTGATTGGAAGGATGAGTCTGGCATTGCAGCCGACGCCGTTATGGCTGAGGCGGATAACAACAGGAAGAGGGCGCCGGGCGAAGTGCAGCATACGATGCAACCTCCCAACAACGAATCAACTGTGGTGAATCAAGGGGCGATGTTAGCGCTACCCCCAGCCCAATCTGTTCCTCCTAGCCCAAGTAGCATTCAAGACCAAAAAAGAGCCAAAGTGAACGCAGAAGTAGGGGAGGATGACTTGGAGAAAAGGGCCGGTCTTGGCAAGACTGTCTCATCTTTGGCGGGCTCCTTCGAGGGGCGCCGCCGGGCCCAATGAATATTTTTCTGTTGGAACTGTCGTGGTGCGGGTAAAGCTACGACAGTTCGGGAGCTTTGCGATTTCGCGAGGCAATTTGCCCCTACCCTTTTATGTATTGTTGAAACTCAACTGGAAAGTGCAAGGGTAGAAGCTTTAGCGGGTACGCTGGGTTTTGATAATTCTTATGCTGTTAGTAGTCAAGGTAGAAGTGGAGGCATATGTCTGTTTTGGAACAATTCAATAAAAGTTGAAATTCTTGGTTATTCCGTTTATCATCTTGATGTTTCTGTTGAGGAACAAGGCACAGAGAAGTGGAGGCTGACATGCGTGTATGGGGAGGCACAGACATATTTGCGGCACCAAACCTGGACAACAATGAAAAACATTAGTACTTTGAGTGCTCTTCCTTGGCTCTGCGTAGGTGATTTCAACGAAGTGTTACGTCCAGATGAGCATCAAGGTGTTGGCCAGCGCAGCAATGCTCAGATTCAAGCATTCCGGGAGGTCCTAGATGTTTGCATGCTACTTGACTTGGGATACAAAGGCAATTTTTGGACTTTTGAGAAGAAAGTAACAGGAGGAACCCATACCAGATGCAGACTCGACAGAGCTCTGGTGAATGCGTCATGGTTGGCTAGGTTTCCTTTGGCCTCGGTAACACACGTGACGGGCATCACTTCTGATCATGCGCCGCTTCTGCTAGAACGGAAGGTCGGGACTGCCGCTCCAGTCGAGCGATCGTTCAGGTATGAGACTATGTGGGAAACGCACGAAAACTTTCGTGACATGATAAACGAGGGATGGGGCGCTGGTTCTCCATGTACAACGGTTCAAGAGTTGTGTATTAAGCTTCAAGATCTGGCAAAGGATTTGGGAAGGTGGAGTCGTGACACTTTTGGGAGCGTGAGGAAAGAGAAAAAGAAGCTAAAACAGATGCTCGATGAACTCAAGAGTGATCCATTGAGGACTGGCCCTTCCCATGCAGAGCTAAAGATTAATGAAAGGTTAATAGAGATGTATCATAGGGAGGAGATCATGTGGCGTCAGAGTGCTAGGGTTGAGTGGCTGTCCGCTGGAGACAAAAACACAAAATTCTTCCACCTTCGAGCTAGTCTTCGACGGAAGAAGAACATGATCAAGGCGCAAAAAAATTCGTTAGGCGTGGAGATATCCGACCCAGAAGAGCTTAAAGTGTTAGTAAATGATTTTTACCAGTCCTTATATCTCTCTGAAGGAGTGCAGAATATGGAGGCGGTGCTGGATCACGTGCCCCGTAAGGTGACAGATGAGATGAACGCCAACTTGTGCGGCCATACACCAAGGAAGAGGTCAAAATTGCTTTATTTCAGATGTTTCCTACTAAAGCACCGGGGCCCGATGGATTTCCGGCTCACTTTTATCAGCGGCACTGGGACGTGTGTGGCGATGAAGTAACCAACATAGTTCTCAGAATTGTGAGTGGCGAGGAGAGCCCAACATTAATAAATGATACATTGTTGGTCTTTATTCCCAAGGTAACTAATCCCACGGTACTTGCTCAATTTCGGCCCATAAGTCTTTGCAACGTTCTGTACAAAATAGCCTCTAAGGTGATAGCGAACAGATTGAAAATAATTCTGCCTGACATAATCTCTGAAGAACAATCTGCTTTTGTCCCTGGGAGGCTGATTACAGATAACATTATATGTGCGTATGAATGTTTGCACTTTATGAAGCGGTCGAGAGCTAAATCCAACAGCTTCTGCACTTTAAAGTTGGACATGATGAAGGCATACGACAGATTGGAGTGGGCTTACCTAAAAGGTATAATGACAAAACTGGGGTTCGATCACCATTGGATAGATATTGTCATGGGCATGATATCCTCAGTTTCTTTCTCGGTATGTTTTAATGGTGAAAAACTTGAATCTTTTAATCCTACACGAGGTATCCGGCAGGGAGACCCGATCTCCCCCTACTTACTCTTGATTGCAGCAGAGGGCCTTTCGTGCCTCCTTAAATCAAGTTCTCAGTCATGTTTGACAGGTGTCCAGGTGGCTCCTACGGCTCCCACCGCTAACCACCTCCTGTTTGCAGATGATAGCCTGTTGCTATTCAAGGCCAGTGGGGAAGGATCAGTTTCAGTGTCAAACCTACTTGATACATATTGCAATGCTTCTGGACAGAGGATCAACAATGAGAAATCTTCGATTTTCTTCAGCAGAGGCTGGCCAACACAGTTGAGAGAAACTGTCAAAAACAACTTGCAGGTTCACAATGAGTCATTGAGTTAGCGCTACCTTGGCATGCCGACTGATGTTGGCCACTCGAAGAATGGTACTTTTAAATATCTCCGGGACCGAGTTTGGGAAAAAAGTTAAAGGATGGATGGAGAAGCTACTTTCTTCTGCTGGTAAGGAAGTGTTGATTAAATCAGTAGCACAAGCAATCCCAGTTTATTCAATGTCTTACTTCAGATTACCACGAGGTCTATGTGACAGTATCACCTCTATAATCCGACAATTTTTTTGGGGTTCTAAGCAAGGGAGGAGGAAACCCAGTTGGGTGGCATGGGATATCTTGACCATGCCAAAGCACTTGGGAGGTATAGGGTTCAGAGATTTGGAGATTTTCAACCTTGCACTTCTAGCAAGGCAGGCATGGCGGACCCTAATAGATAGCGCATCTCTCAGTGCAAGGATTCTCAAGGTGGTTTATTTTCTAGATTGCTCTTTGCTGCAGGCCGAACTAGGAGCTCACCCGTCATAGCTATGGTGGGCAATATTGGACGGTCGCGATATTTTGGCACAAGGGGTCATACGCAGAATAGGAGATGGAGAAACTATGAATATATGGCATCACAACTGGATCCCAAGGAACAGTTTCAAACGCCCCATCACATCTCTTGTGCCGAACCCTCCTGATAGAGTGGCAGAACTAATTGATCTTACTTCAGCGAGTTGGAACGAGGGATTGGTCCGGACTGTTTTTACTCATTTTGATGCAGAGGCTATCCTCATAATTCCGTTGTGCACACGACGAGTTGCAAATTTTTGGGCTTGGCATGAGGAGACCCGAGGAAGATTCAGCGTGAGGTCGGCTTATCGCATGATACTTCGAACGAAGCATAGCCGGGAGGCCTGGCTGCATGAGGAGGGCGGAACCTCTTATGAACCCAACAAAACCAGCAAATGGACAATGATCTGGCATCTACAAGTTCCCTCTAAACTCAAGATGTTTGTGTGGCGTCTAGCCCGGCAGTCAATACCGACGGGAACAGTTTTGGAGCACCATCATATGGCGACAGAGGATACCTGCTTGTTATGTGGAGCAGTTGACACTTGGAAGCATGCGTTGGTCTCATGCCCAATGGCGGCGAGTGTCTGGGCACTGGCTCCTGATGATTTGGTGCAGCATATGCTTGATCAAGGAGAGGAGAGCCCAAAGGAGTGGTTGTTTGCTTTGCATGAAATATTAACGAAGGAACTCTTTGATCGTCTAGTGGTAACTCTATGGGCGCTCTGGGGAGTTAGGCGGAAGGCCATTCACGAGAATATCTTTCAATCTCCATATTCGGTTCACAGTTTCATATCCAGCTATTTGGGGGAGCTGCAGGTTATTAACGCTAAAACACCAGTTGAGGTGGTTCCAACTGTACAGAGATCATCGAGATGGGTGGCCCCATCGACAGGCATTGCCAAGATGAATGTTGACGCTGCTATTTCAAGGCAGGGGTATGGGTCAGTTGGTATGATCTGTAGGGATCACGATGGTACTTTCATTGGAGCCTCGACTCTTTGCCTCATGAACATTGTGGACCCACCGACCCTCGAAGCTCTAGCCATTAGAGAAGCTCTTGCTTTGGCGGATGATCTATATCTGAGATGGATTCAAGTTGCGTCGGACTACAAAGTGGTGGTACAAGATATAGAGAAGGATAACTCGGCTAGTTACAGTGCAATTATACATGAAATAATAGAACACTCTTATGAGTTTGATTTTTGCAATTTTAGTCATGAGTTTAGGAGCAGTAATTATGAAGCTCACAACTTAGTGAAGCATGCTTTATCTCTCGGTGGTGGCCGCCATGTCTGGTTAGGACACCCCGAGAATCTACCATCCGTCCCTGTAAACATTGTGACGAATTAATAAAGCTTCGCGACATTGTCTAAAAAAACAGAGATTGGCAGCATGGACCCAAAAAACTTTTCACAGGGAAAATCCATAGTGCGTATGCCAAAAAAACGTCATAAAGTTTGAAAGATCGAGGATGTCGCTAGGGGGGGGGGGGGGGTAATTATGGTTTAGACTTGAACAAATGCGGAATAACACTAGCATTTAATTTATCAAGCACAAAACCTAAAACAACTAGGCTCACCTATGTGCACCAACAACTTATGCTAAGGAAGATAAACATGAAGGAAATATGCCCTAGAGGCAATAATAAAGTTGTTATTTATATTTCCTTATATCATGATAAATGTTTATTATTCATGCTAGAATTGTATTAACCGGAAACTTAGTACATGTGTGAATACATAGACAAAACAGAGTGTCCCTAGTATGCCTCTACTTGACTAGCTCATTCATTAAAGATGGTTAAAGTTTCCTGACCATAGACATGTGTTGTCATTTGATGAATGGGATCACATCATTAGAGAATGATGTGATGGACAAGACCCATCCGTTAGCTTAGCATAATGATCGTTAAGTTTTATTGCGATTGCTTTCTTCGTGACTTATACATATTCCTCTGACTATGAGATTATGCAAGTCCCGAATACCGGAGGAACACCTTGTGTGCTATCAAACATCACAACATAACTGGGTGATTATAAAGATGCCCTATAGGTGTCTCCGAAGGTGTTTGTTGGGTTGACATAGATCGAGATTAGGATTTGTCACTCCGAGTATCGGAGAGGTATCTCTGGGCCCTCTCGGTAATGCACATCACTATAAGCCTTGCAAGCAATGTGACTAATGAGTTAGTTACGGGATGATGCATTACGGAATGAGTAAAGAGACTTGCCGGTAACGAGATTGAACTAGGTATGAAGATACTGACGATTGAATCTCGGGCAAGTAACATACCGATGACAAAGGGAATGACGTATGTTTTCATTACGGTTTGACCGATAAAGATCTTCATAGAATATGTAGGAACCAATATGAGCATCCAGGTTCCGCTGTTGGTTATTGACCGGAGATGTGTCTCGGTCATGTCTACATAGTTCTCGAACACATAGGGTCCGCACGCTTAACGTTCGATGATGATTTGTATTATGAGTTATGTATTTTGGTGACCGAAGATTGTTCAGAGTCCCGGATGAGATCACAGACATGACGAGGAGTCTCAAAATGGTCGAGAGGTAAAGATTGATATATTGGAAGGTGGTATTCGGACACCGGAATAGTTCCGGATCATTTTGAGTATTTTTCGGAGTACCGGGAGGTTACCGGAACCCCCCGGGAGAGGTAATGGGCCTCATGGGCCATAGGGGAGAGAGAGGGGACAACCCACAAGGGGTGGCCACGCGCCCCCCCATGGGAGTACGAATTGGACTAGGGAGGGGGCGGCGCCCCCCTTTCGCTCTCCTACTCCCTCTCCCTTTCCCCCTTTCCCACTCCGGAAAAGGAAGGGGAAATCCTACTAGGACTAGGAGTCCTAGTAGGACTCCCCACACTTGGCACGCCCCTAGGGGGCCGGCCTCCTCCCTCTCCTCCTTTATATACGGGGGCAGGGGGCACCCCAAAACACAACAGTTATTCTCTTAGCCTTGTGCGGTGCCCCCCTCCACAGTTTACTCCTTCGGTCATAGCATCGTAGTGCTTAGGCGAAGCCCTGCGCGGATCACATCACCATCACTGTCACCATGCCGTCGTGCTGACGAAACTCTTCCTCGACCTTCTGCTGGATCAAGAGTTCGAGGGACGTCATCGAGATGAACGTGTGCTGAACTCGGAGGTGCCGTACGTTCGGTGCTTGATCGGTTGGATCACGAAGACGTTCGACTACATCAACCGCGTTAAGCTAACGCTTCCGCTTTCGGTCTACGAGGGTACGTGAACACACTCTCCCCCTCTCATTGCTATGCATCTCCTAGATAGATCTTGCGTGAGCGTAGGAATTTTTTTTGAAATTGCATGCTCCGTTCCCCATCAGTGGCATCCGAGCCAGGTCTATGCGTAGATGATATGCACGAGTAGAACACAAAGAATTGTGGGCGATAATAGTCATACTGCTTACCACCAATGTCTTATTTTGATTCGGCGGTATTGTTGGATGAAGCGGCCCGGACCAACCTTACATGACCACGTCCATGAGGCCGGTTCCACCGACAGACATGCAACTTGTTTTGCATAAAGGTGGCTGGCGGGTGTCTGTTTCTCCAAATTTAGTTGAATCGAATTTGACTACGGCCGGTCCTTGTTGAAGGTTAAAACAACATACTTGATGAAAAATCATTGTGGTTTTGATGCGTAGGTAAGAACGGTTCTTACTAGAAGCCCGTAGCAGCCACGTAAAACTTGCAACAACAAAGTAGAGGGCGTCTAACTTGTTTTTGCAGGGCATGTTGTGATGTGATATGGTCAAGACATGATGTGATATACGTTATTGTATGAGATGATCATGTTTTGTAAAAGTTATCGGCAACTGGCAGGAGCCTTATGCTTGTCGATTATTGTATGAAATGCAATCGCCATGTAATTGCTTTACTTTATCACTATGCGTTAGCGTTAGTTGTAGAAGCAATAGTTGGCGAGACGACAACGACGCTACGATGGAGATCAAGGTGTCAAGCCGGTGACGATGGAGATCATGACGGTGCTTTGGAGATGGAGATCAAAGGCACAAGATGATGATGGCCATATCATGTCACATATTTTGATTGCATGTGATGTTTATCTTTTATGCATCTAATTTTGCTTAGTACGGCAGTAGCATTATAAGATGATCCCTCACTAAAATTTCAAGGTATAAGCTTTCTCCCTGAGTATGCACCATTGCGACAGTTCGTCGTGCTGAGACACCACGTGATGATCGCGTGTGATAAGCTCTACGTTCACATACAATGGGTGCAAGACAGTTTTGCACGTGCGGAATACTCAGGTTAAACTTGACGAGCCTAGCATGTACAGACATGGCCTCGGAACACTGGAGACCGAAAGGTCGAACGTGAATCATATAGTAGATATGATCAACATAGAGATGTTCACCATTGAAGACTACTCCATCTCACGTGATGATCGGACATGGTTTAGTTGATATGGATCACGTGATCATTTAGATGACTCGAGGGATGTCTATCTAAGTGGGAGTTCTTAAATAATATGATTAATTGAACTTAAATTATCATGAACTTAGTCCTGATAGTATTTGCATATCTATGTTATAGATCAATAGCTCGCGTATAGCTCCCCTGTTTTATTTTCATATGTTCCTAGAGAAAACTAAGTTGAAAGATGATAGTAGCAATGATGCGGACTTGATCCGTGATCTGAGGATTATCCTCACTGCTGCACAGAAGAATTATGTCCTTGATGCACCGCTATGTGACAGACCTATTGCAGGAGCAGATGCAGACATTATGAATGTTTGGCAAAGCTTGATATGATGACTACTTGATAGTTTAGTGCACATTGCTTTACGGCTTAGAACCGGGACTTCAAAAACGTTTTGAACGCCACGGAGCATATGAGATGTTCCAATAGCTGAAATTGGTATTTTAGACTCATGCCCATGTCGAGAGGTATGAGTCCTCTAACAAGTACTTTGCCTACAAGATGGAGGAGAATAGCTCAGCAAGTGAGCATGTGTTCAGAATGTCTGAGTACTACAATCGCTTGAATCAAGTGGGAGTTAATCTTCCAGATAAGATAGTGATTGATAAAATTCTCTAGTCACTATCACTAAGCTACTAGAACTTCGTGATGAACTATAATATGCAAGGGATGACGAAAACTATTCTCAAGCTCTTCGCGATGCTAAAATCGGCGAAGGTAGAAATCAAGAAAGAGCATCAAGTGTTGATGGTTAACAAGACCACTAGTTTCAAGAAAAAGGGCAAGGGAAAGAAAGGGAACTTCAAGAAGAATGGCAAGCAAGTTGTCACTCCCGTGAAGAAGCCCAAAGCTAGACCTAAGCCTGAAAATGAGAGCTTCTACTGCAAAGGAAATGGTCACTGGAAGCGGAAGTGCCCCAAATACTTGGCGGATAAGAAGGATGGCAAAGTGAACAAAGGTATATTTGATATACATGTTATTGATGTGTATTTTACTAGTGTTCATAGTAGCCCCTGGGTATTTGATACCGGTTCAGTTGCTGACATTAGTAACTCGAAACAGGAGTTGCAAAATGAACAGAGACTAGTTAATGAAGAGGTAACGATGAGTGTTGGAAGTGATTCCAAGGTTGATAAGATCACCATCGCACACTCCCTCTACCTTCGGGATTAGTGTGGACCTAAATAAATAAATGTTATTTGGTGTTTGCGTTGAGCATAAATATGATTGGATCATGTTTATTGCAATACGGTTATTCATTTAAGTCAGAGAATAATTGTTGTTCTGTTTACATGAATAAAACCTTCTATGGTCATACACTCAATGTAAATGGTTTATTAAATCTCGATCGTAGTGATACACATATTCATAATATTGATGCCAAAAGATGCAAAGTTGATAATGATAGTGCAACAAATTTGTGGCACTGCCGTTTAGGTCATATTGGTGTAAAGCGCATGAAGAAACTCCATGCAGATGGGCTTTTGGAATCACTTGATTATGAATCATTTGATACTTGCGAACCATGCCTCATGGGCAAGATGACTAAAACTCCGTTCTTCGGAACAATGGAGCGAGCTAATGACTTATTGGAAATAATACATACTGATGTATGCGGTCCGATGAGTGTTGAGTCACGCGGCGGGTATCGTTATTTTCTGGCCTTCACAGATGATTTGAGCAGATATGGGTATATCTACTTGATGAAACACAAGTCTGAAACATTTGAAAAGTTCAAAGAATTTCAGAGTGAAGTGTAGAATCATTGTAACAAGAAAATAAAGTTTCTACGATCTGATCGCGGAGGCGAATATTTGAGTTACGAGTTTGGCCTTCATTTAAAACAATGTGGAATAGTTTCACAACTCACGCCACCTAGAACACCACAGCGTAATGGTGTGTCCGAACGTCGTAACTATACTTTATTAGATATGGTGCGATCTATGATGTCTCTTACCGATTTACCACTATCGTTTTGGGGTTATGCATTAGAGACAACTGCATTCATGTTAAATAGGGCACCATTTAAATCCGTTGAGATGACACCGTATGAACTGTGATTTGGCAAGAAATCTAAGCTGTCGTTTCTTAAAGTTTGGGGTTGCGATGCTTATGTGAAAAAGCTTTAGCCTGATAAGCTCGAACCCAAATCGAAGAATTGCATCTTCATAGGATACCCAAAAGAAACTGTTGGGTACACCTTCTATCACAGATCCGAAGGCAAGATCTTTGTTGTTAAGAATGGATCATTTCTAGAGAAGGAGTTTCTCTCAAAAGAAGTGAGTGGGAGGAAAGTATAACTTGATGAGGTAATTGTACCTTCTCTCGAATTGGAGAATAGCTCATCACAGAAAATAGTTCCCGTGATGCCTACACCAATTAGTGAGGAAGCTAATGATGATGATCATGAAACTTCAGATCAAGTTACTATCGAACCTCATAGGTCAACCAGAGTACATTCCGCACCAGAGTGGTACGGTAATCCTGTTCTGGAAGTCATGTTACTAGACCATGACGAACCTACGAACTATGAGGAAGTAATGATGAGCCCAGATTCCGCAAAATGGCTTGAGGCCATGAAATCTGAGATGGGATCCATGTATGAGAACAAAGTATGGACTTTGGTTGACTTGCCCGATGATCGGCAAGCCATAGAAAATAAAAGGATCTTCAAGAAGAAGACTGACGCTCACGGTAATGTTACTGTCTACAAAGCTCGACTTGTTGCAAAAGGTTTTCGACAAGTTCAAGGAGTTGACTACGATGAGACCTTCTCACCCGTAGCGATGCTTAAGTCTGTCCGAATCATGTTAAGAATTGCCGCATTTTATGATTATGAAATCTGGCAAATGGTTGTCAAAACTGTATTCCTTAATGGATTTCTTAAAGAAGAGTTGTATATGATGCAACCAGAAGGTTTTGTCGATCCTAAAGCTGCTAACAAAGTGTGCAAGCTCTAGCGATCCATTTATGGACTGGTGCAATCCTCTCGGAGTTGGAATATACGCTTTGATAGTGTGATCAAAGCATATGGTTTTATACAGACTTTTGGAGAAGCCTGTATTTACAAGAAAGTGAGTGGGAGCTCTGTAGCATTTCTAATATTATATGTGGATGACATATTGTTGATTGGAAATGATATAGAATTTCTGGATAGCATAAAAAGATACTTGAATAAGAATTTTTCAATGAAAGACCTCGGTGAAGCTGCTTATATATTGGGCATCAAGATCTGTAGGGATAGATCAAGACGCTTAATAGGACTTTCACAAAGCACATATCTTGATAAAGTTTTGAAGAAGTTCAAAATGGATCAGTGAAAGAAAGGGTTCTTGCCTGTGTTGCAAGGTGTGAAGTTGAGTAAGACTCAATGCCCGACCACTGCAGAAGATAGAGAGAAAATGAAAGTCATTCTCTATGCCTCAGCCATAGGTTCTATAAAGTATGCCATGCTGTGTACCAGACATATCGTGTACCTTGCCATGTGTTTGGCAAGGGGGTACAATAGTGATCCAGGAGTAGATCACTGGGTAGCGGTCAAAATTATCCATAGTTACCTAAGATGACTAAGGAAATGTTTCTTGGTTATGGAGGTGACAATGAGTTTGTCGTAAAGGGTTACGTCGATGCAAGCTTTGACACTGATCTAGATGACTCTAAGTCTCAATCTAGATACATATTGAACGTGGGAGCAATTAGCTAGAGTAGCTCCATGCAGAGCATTGTAGACATAGAAATTTGCAAAATACATACGGATCTGAATGTGGCAGACCCGTTGACTAAACTTCTCTCACAAGCAAAACATGATCACACCTTAGTAATCTTTGGGTGTTAATCACATAGCGATATGAACTAGATTATTGACTCTAGTAAACCCTTTGGGTGTTGGTCACATGACGATGTGAACTATGGGAGTTAATCACATAAAGATGTGAACTATTGGTGTTAAATCACATGGCGATGTGAACTAGATTATTGACTCTAGTGCAAGTGGGAGGCTGAAGGAAATATGCCCTAGAGGCAATAATAAAGTTGTTATTTATATTTCCTTATATCATGATAAATGTTTATTATTCATGCTAGAATTGTATTAACCGGAAACTTAGTACATGTGTGAATACATAGACAAAACAAAGTGTCCCTAGTATGCCTCTACTTGACTAGCTCATTCATTAAAGATGGTTAAAGTTTCTTGACCAAAGACATGTGTTGTCATTTGATGAATGGGATCACATCATTAGAGAATGATGTGATGGACAAGACCCATCGTTAGCTTAGGATAATGATCATTAAGTTTTATTGCTATTGCTTTCTTCATGACTTATACATATTCCTCTGACTATGAGATTATGCAACTCCCGAATACCGGAGGAACACCTTGTGTGCTATCAAACGTCACAACGTAACTGGGTGATTATAAAGATGCTCTACAGGTGTCTCCGAAGGTGTTTGTTGGGTTGACATAGATCGAGATTAGGATTTGTCACTCCGAGTATCGGAGAGGTATCTCTGGGCCCTCTCGGTAATGCACATCACTATAAGCCTTGCAAGCAATGTGACTAATGAGTTAGTTATAGGATGATGCATTACGGAACGAGTAAAGGGACTTGCCGGTAACGAGATTGAACTAGGTATGAAGATACCGACGATCGAATCTCGGGCAAGTAACATACCGATGACAAAGGGAATGACGTATGTTGTCATTACGGTTTGACCGATAAAGATCTTCGTAGAATATATAGGAACCAATATGAGCATCCAGGTTCCGCTGTTGGTTATTGACCGGAGATGTGTCTCGGTCATGTCTACATAGTTCTCGAACCCGTAGGGTCCGCACGCTTAACGTTCGATGACGATTTGTATTATGAGTTATGTGTTTTGGTGACTGAAGATTGTTCGGAGTCCCGGATGAGACCACAGACATGATGAGGAGTCTCGAAATGGTCGAGAGGTAAAGACTGATATATCGGAAGGTGGTATTCGGACACCGAAATAGTTCCGGATCGTTTCAGTTATTTTTCAGAGTACCGGGAGGTTACCTGAACCCCCCGGGTGAGGTAATGGGCCTCATGGGCCATAGGGGAGAGAGAGGGGACAGCCCACAAGGGGTGGCCGCGTGCCCCCCCATGGGATTCTGAATTGGACTAGGGGGGGGGTAATTATGGTTTAGACTTGAACAAATGCGGAATAACACTAGCATTTAATTTATCAAGCACAAAACCTAAAACAACTAGGCTCACCTATGTGCACCAACAACTTATGCTAAGGAAGATAAACATGAAGGAAATATTCCCTAGAGGCAATAATAAAGTTGTTATTTATATTTCCTTATATCATGATAAATGTTTATTATTCATGCTAGAATTGTATTAACCGGAAACTTAGTACATGTGTGAATACATAGATAAAACAGAGTGTCCCTAGTATGCCTCTACTTGACTAGCTCATTCATTAAAGATGGTTAAAGTTTCCTGACCATAGACATGTGTTGTCATTTGATGAATGGGATCACATCATTAGAGAATGATGTGATGGACAAGACCCATCCGTTAGCTTAGCATAATGATCGTTAAGTTTTATTGCGATTGCTTTCTTCGTGACTTATACATATTCCTCTGACTATGAGATTATGCAAGTCCCGAATACCGGAGGAACACCTTGTGTGCTATCAAACATCACAACGTAACTGGGTGATTATAAAGATGCTCTATAGGTGTCTCCAAAGGTGTTTGTTGGGTTGACATAGATCGAGATTAGGATTTGTCACTCCGAGTATCGGAGAGGTATCTCTGGGCCCTCTCGGTAATGCACATCACTATAAGCCTTGCAAGCAATGTGACTAATGAGTTAGTTACGGGATGATGCATTACGGAATGAGTAAAGAGACTTGCCGGTAACGAGATTGAACTAGGTATGAAGATACTGACGATTGAATCTCGGGCAAGTACATACCGATGACAAAGGGAATGACGTATGTTTTCATTACGGTTTGACCGATAAAGATCTTCATAGAATATGTAGGAACCAATATGAGCATCCAGGTTCCGCTGTTGGTTATTGACCGGAGATGTGTCTCGGTCATGTCTACATAGTTCTCGAACACATAGGGTCCGCACGCTTAACGTTCGATGATGATTTGTATTATGAGTTATGTGTTTTGGTGACCGAAGATTGTTCAGAGTCCCGGATGAGATCACGGACATGACGAGGAGTCTCAAAATGGTCGAGAGGTAAAGATTGATATATTGGAAGGTGGTATTCGGACACCGGAATAGTTCCGGATCATTTTGAGTATTTTTCGGAGTACCGGGAGGTTACCGGAACCCCCCGGGAGAGGTAATGGGCCTCATGGGCCATAGGGGAGAGAGAGGGGACAACCCACAAGGGGTGGCCACGCGCCCCCCCATGGGAGTACGAATTGGACTAGGGAGGGGGCGGCGCCCCCCTTTCCCTCTCCTACTCCCTGTCCCTTTCCCCCTTTCCCACTCCAGAAAAGGAAGGGGGAATCCTACTAGGACTAGGAGTCCTAGTAGGACTCCCCACACTTGGCGCGCCCCTAGGGGGCCGGCCTCCTCCCTCTCCTACTTTATATACGGGGGCAGGGGGCACCCCAAAACACAACAGTTATTCTCTTAGCCGTGTGCTGTGCCCTCCTCCACAGTTTACTCCTCCGGTCATTGCGTCGTAGTGCTTAGGCGAAGCCCTGCGCGGATCACATCACCATCACCGTCACCACACCGTCGTGCTGATGAAACTCTTCCTTGACCTTCTGCTGGATCAAGAGTTCGAGGGACGTCATCGAGCTGAACATGTGCTGAACTCGGAGGTGCCCTACGTTTGGTGCTTGATCGGTTGGATCGCGAAGACGTTCGACTACATCAACCGCGTTAATCTAACGCTTCCGCTTTCGGTCTAGGAGGGTACATGGACACACTCTCCCCCTCTAGTTGCTATGCATCTCCTAGATAGATCTTGCATGAGCGTAGGATTTTTTTTTGAAATTGCATGCTCCGTTCCCCATCAAAACAACTCAGTGATAGCAAGATATATAACATGAAACACTATGACTATCATAAAGTAAAGTGCATAAGGGCTCGGATAAGAGATAACCGAGACACGCTGAGACGACGATGTGTCCCGAAGTTCACACCCTTGTGGATGCTAATATCCGTTTGGAGCGGTGTGGAGGCACAATGCTCCCCAAGAAGCCACTAGGGCCACCGTAATCTCCTCACGTCCTCGCACAATGCAAGATACCGTGATTCCACTAAGGGACCCTTGAGGGTGGTCACCGAACCCGTACAAATGGCAACCTTGGGGGCGGTCACCGGTACTCGTACACTTTGGTAACCCTTGGGGGCGGTCACCGGAACCCGTACAAATTGCTCTGGGCGATCTCCACAACCTAATTGGAGACCCCAACGCTTGCCCGGAGCTTTACACCACAATGATTGAGCTCTGAGGCACTACCAACCGTTTAGGGCGCCCAAGCACCCAAGAGGAACAAGGTCTAGGGTACCAAGCACCCAAGAGTAATAAGCTTCTCAACTTTTCACAACCACATATCATCGTGGAGAACTCAAAACGATGCAACTAATGCAATGGCAAGGGCACACGAAGTGCCCAAGTCCCTCACTCTCAAATCCCACCAAAGCAACGAAAGCTATGGAGGAAAATGAGAGGAAAAACAAGAAGGAGAACACAAAGAACTCCAAGGTCTAGATCCAAGGGGTTCCCCTCATATAGAGGAGAAAGTGATTGGTGGAAATGTGGATCTATATCTCCTCTCTCTTTTCCCTCAAGAACTAGCAAGAATCATTGGAGGGATTGAGAAATAGCAAGCTCGAAGAAGGTCAACAATGGGGGAAGAACACGAGCTCAAAGGATAAGGTCCAGGGGGGAAGAAGACCCCTTTTATAGGAGGAGAAAAAAATCCAACCGTTACCTTGCTCCCAGCCCGCACAAAGTGGTACTGCCGTTCCATAGAGCGTTATTGCCGCTCGGGCGGTAGTAACCCAAAAGCAGTGCAATGGCACGAAGCCACGAGGCGGTAATGCAGCCGGAGCGGTACTACCGCTCGCCCCAGCGGTAGTACCGCTGGGGTTGCAGCTCGGGGTTACTTAGAACCAGAGTAGGAACAGGGGAGGAGCAGTAGAACTGCTACAGCGGTACTACCGCCCACCTGAGCGGTACTACCGCCTATAGGCAGTAGTACTACTCTCCACTGCCACTTCACTTCTGCTGAGAGTGCATCTAGACCTAGAGGGAGCGGCAGTGCAGCAGTAGTAGCGGGCGGTACTACCGGTTCGCACTACCGTTGTACTTCCGCACAAACCCGACACGAAAGCCGAGTTCCCAGAAGCAGTGGTAGTAGCCACGGTACTGGACAGCGGCACTACTTCTTATAAGCGGTAGTACCACTTACCAGAGCGGTACTACCGCTTGTGGCCTCTAGCTCACAAGCACAACAACAGATGGCTACAAGACAACCAGAATTGCCATAACTTCTGCAAATGAACTCCGAATTGAGCAAACTCAAGCTTGTTGGATAGAGGACGCCGAGAACTATCCAACAGCGACAAAAACCTCAATGAATACGCAGGGGGAGTATGCCTAAGATATAGATATGTGAAACCTGTATGAATGAAGACCCGGCAAAAACTCCAACATAAAAAACATCATAGAAGATGCATGTGAACTCCGTTTTCGATGAACTCGAGCTTGTCATGAAGATGACCATAAGCTCCAAATCTCACAAGAGAAACACCAAACAAGGACCAAAAAAGACGATGCAAGAATGCAATGGTTTGAGCTCTCTATGAACGATACAATCAAGCTACTTACTTGAGAGGAGATGAAGTTGGATGAAAGCCTTGCTACTTGTCTTTAGAGGAGATGAAGTTATTGTAAATGTTACACAAAATTCTTGTTGTAAAAGGTTACACAAGACAACTTCATGGCTGGTAAACTATCGGGTTAAAATTTTGAAATGATTTTTAGAAATGAACATAAATTGTGGATCTATAAATAATATAGCTTGAAACTTGGAAAGTCTTTCAATAGAATATAATCTGGATCAATAAAAGTTTATTGATAAATTATGATGTAGTTCCAAAATAGATATTGACTATATGAAGATATAGCAATGAGACTATATGGAGATATAGTGTTACTATAGAATGGACTATATGGAGATATAGTGTCACCATTAATGTAACAAATGAATTACACGATGCTACTTCTTGAGCTTGCATAGATTTTTCCTTGAAGAGGAAAGGGTGATGCAGCAAAGTAGAGATAAGTATTTCCCTCAGTTAAGAACCAAGGTATCAATCCAGTAGGAGGCACAAGCAAGTCCCCAATAGATGCACCTGCACAAACTAACAAACACTTGCACTCAACGGGAAAAAGGGGTTGTCAATCCCTTCACGGTAACTAGCAAAAGTGAGATCTAATAGAGATAGATATAAAAGATAAATTAAAGAGTAAATATAAATAAATTGCAGAAAGATATTTTTGTATTTTTGGTTTTATAGATCTGAAAATAATATGATAGAAAATAGACCCGGGGGCCATAGGTTTCAGTAGAGGCTTCTCTCTTGAAGAAACATACGGTGGGTGAACAAATTGCTGTTGAGCAATTGATAGAAAAGCACATAGTTATGACGATATCCAAGGTAATGAACATAGGCATCACATCCATGACAAGTAGACCGACTCCTTCCTGCATCTACTACTATTACTCCACACATCGCCCGCTATCCAGCATGCATCTAGTGTATTAAGTTAACAAGAACGGAGTAACGCCTTAAGCAGGATGACATGATGTAGAGGGATAGATCCAATCAATATGGTAAAAACCCCATCTTTTTATCCTTAATGGCAACAATACAAATATGTGCCTCGCTACCCCTACTATCACTTCGTGAGGACACCGCAAGATTGAACCCATCACAAAGCACCTCTCCCATTGCAAGATAGATCAATCTAGTTGGCCAAACCAAATCAATAGATCAGAGAGAAATACAAAGCTATCTTAATCATGCATAAAAGAGTTCAGAGAAGACTCAAATAATATTCATAGATAATCTGATCATAAATCCACAATTCATCAGATCTCAACAAACGCACCGCAAAAGAAGATTACATCGAATAGAACTCCAAGAACATCAAGGAGAACATTGTATTGAAGATCAAAGAGAGAGAAAAAGCCATCTAGCTACTAGCTATGGACCCGTAGGTCTGTGGTAAACTACTCACACATCAACGGAAGGGCGGTAAGGTTGGTGTAGAGGCCCTCTGTGATCGAATCCCCCTCCAGCGGAGTGCCAAAAAAGGCCCCAAGATGGGATCTCACGAGAACAGAAGCTTGCGGCGGCGGAAAAGTATTTTTCGTGTGCCCTCTGACGTAGGGGGAATATATATTTTCATATTTATAGAGCAGAGATTAGGGTTAGAAGAGCCACGGGGGGGCCCACAGCCTAGGGGCGCCTCCCTCGGGTGCGCCCCTACGGCTTGTGCCCCCCTCATGGGTCTTCTGGCCTCTTCCCAAAGCTTCGTGGTTGTCTTCTGGTCCAAAAAAATCCTCAAAAAGTTTTGTTCCATTTGGACTCCGTTTGGTATTGATTTTCTGTAATAGAAAAAAAAAGAAAAAAATAGCAACTGGCACTGGGCACTAGGTTAATAGGTTAGTCCCCAAAAATGATATAAAATAGCATATTAATGCATATAAAACATCCAAGATGGATAATATAATAGCATGGAACAATAAAAAATTATAGATACGTTGGAGACGTATCAAGCATCCCCAAGCTTAATTCCTGCTCGTCCTCGAGTAGGTAAATGATAAAAAAGAATTTTTGATGTGGAATGCTACCTAACATGTTTATCAAGTAATCTTTCTTATTGTGGCATGGATATTCAGATCCATAAGATTCAAAACAAAAGTTTAATATTGACATAAAAACAATAATACTTCATGCATACTAATAAAGCAATCATGGCTTTTAAAAATAACATGGCTAAAGAAAGT
Source organism: Thinopyrum elongatum (assembly GCA_011799875.1). Taxonomy (NCBI): domain Eukaryota; kingdom Viridiplantae; phylum Streptophyta; class Magnoliopsida; order Poales; family Poaceae; genus Thinopyrum; species Thinopyrum elongatum. The sequence continues at coordinate 131,161,201 of CM022298.1, forward strand.
TATCCCTACAAAATCATATAATCTTGTCATGCTCTATCTTCATCACAAAAAGTATTTATCATGCACAACCCCGATGACAAGCCAAGCAATTGTTTTATACTTTTGACGTTCTAAAGCTTTTTCAACTTTCACGCAATACATGAGCGTGAGCCATGGATATAGCAGTATGGGTGGAGTAGAAGGTGGTAGTAGACAAAAAGGAGAAAGAAATTCTCACACCAACTAGGCAAATTAATAGGCTATGGAGATGCCCATCAATTGATATTTGTGCAAATGAGTAGGGATTTCCATGCAACGGATGCACTAGAGCTGTAAGTGTATGAAAGCTCAAAAGAAAACTAAGTGGGTGTGCATCCAACTTGCTTGCTCATGAAGACCTAGGGCAATTTTGAGGAAGCCCATCTTTGGAATATACAAGCCAAGTTCTATAATGAAAAATTCTCACTAGTAATATATGAAAGTGACAACATAGGAGACTCTCTATATGAAGAACATGGTGCTACTTTGAAGCACAAGTGTGGAAAAAGGATAGTAACATTGTCCCTTCTCTCTTTTTCTCTCATTTTTTTTTCTTTCTTTTTTCTTTTCTTTTTAGGCTCTTTGGCCTCTCTTTTTTGAAGTCCAGAGTCTCATCTCGACTTGTGGGGGAATCATAGTCTCCATCATCCTTTCCTCACATGGGACAATGCTCTAATAATGATGATCATCACACTTTTATTTACTTACAACTCAATACTAGAACAAAATATAACTCTATATGAATGCCCCCGGCAGTGTACTGGGATGTGCAATGATCTAGCGTGACATGTATAAAAAATATGAACGGTGGCCAAGCCACAAATACTATGCCAACTACATGATCATGCAAAGCAATATGAAAATGATGGTATGTGTCATAATAAACGGAACGATGGAAGTTGCATGGAAATATATCTCGGAATGGATATGGAAATGCCATAATAGGTAGGTATGGTGGCTATTTTGAGGAAGGTATATGGTGGGTTTAATGCACCGGCGAAAGTTGCGCGGTACTAGAGAGGCTAGCAAAAGTGGAAGGGTGAGAGTGCGTATAATCCATGGACTCAACATTAGTCATATAGAACTCACATACTTATTGCAAAAATTTATTAGTCATCAAAACAAAGTACTAATACGCATGCTCCTAGGGGGATAGATTGGTAGGAAAATACCATCGCTCGTCCCCGACCGCCACTCATAAGGAAGACAATAAAAAATAAATCATGCTCCAACTTCATTACATAACGATAGAACATACATGCATGCTTCGGGAATCACAAACCTTCACACAAGTATTTTTACTAATCCACAATTACCAACTAGCATGACTCTAATATCACCATCTTCATATCTCAAAACAAATGCAAGGAATCAAACTTCTCATGTATTCAATGATCTTCATGAAAGTTTTTATTATATCCCTCTTGAATACCCATCATATTAGGACCAAATTTGTAGGAACGAAGTATGTCTACTAGGGGTGGGGGGTGAATGGGAGTTTTAAAATTTCATCAGAAATCTCAAAACTCTCAGAATCCAGTGGCGGAGCGAATGAAAAAAAACTACAATGAACTAAAACTAAGTACCGAATGGAAACTAAAGCATGCATCGAGACAAAATACATGAAGGAAAACAGATCGAATGTAAACATGGGTAGCAGAGGTAACCAGTGGTGCTCGATGGCGACAGGGTATTTGTTCAACCAGTTCATTCTTCTGTACAAGGACTACATCTGGTTGGAGGGGCTGTGACTTAACACGGAAGATAAAACTCTCTTCACCCTATTCTCCTCGACAGTTGGTTCATCAACCAAGCCGATCACTCGTGGTAGATATTTGAGGCGATCTCCAAACCTTTACAGACTTCTTCTTCAAGAACCACAATCACTCTTGGTCTCTAAAGAAATTGGCACCTAATCGTCTAGAGAATTTGCAGCTCTCAAGAGTAATAGGTGGAGCGTACTGGACTTAGATTAGAGTGATGCTGAACCACTATCTAATTCTTTGGCTCTAGGGGTTTTCTCTCGGTGGATTGTAAACTCAAATCGCTCAGAGAGGGGGTTGCTCAACAATCTCTCAGAATCAAATGGAGCAGCCACCAGACAAAGCCGGCGTTGGGTGGCTATTTATAGCTGCAGCCTTCCCGGATGGGAAATGACCATTTTGGACATGCGGTCCAGCCAGTGGCCAATCGACACATTTGCAATGGTCGGATTTTGGAGCAATGGTAACATTACTTGAGGAACAAGTAATGCTAACTCCTCGGTCAGAGTCAAATCTCTCGCAGCAAAGAAGATCACACTCTCTTGCTGGCATGTATTTTCTCGAAACACAAAGAGATTTCTCTCGCAACTTTCATAGGTTTTGGGTTTAGCATCAGAGAATCAAAGTCTCGAATGCTACACCCCTCTTAATAGTACGGTGGTCCTATGACTCAATAAAGAGAAGAAGAACAACGAAATAAATGCTACATCTTCACTCCGTCTTCAATCTCCTCGGATGCAGTCATTTTCCTCGGACAGACACCGAACCAATTGCTTCACTTCAGCAATTTTGAGGGGTCACTCTTGTTATCGTAATCTTCGGTGATAACCTTCGCTGCACCGCAGGAAGATTATCTCCATCGTTTGCATCAAACTCCTCATGATCTCAGGGGCCTGTTACTCTGTGTGCACTAGCAAACACATAAGTCCCATACTATTTATGTCAACAAACTCCAAAACATAAGGGGCCTATCATTGCACCAACAATCTCCCCCTTTTTGGACGGTTGTTGACAAAATAGATAATCATCAAAGTGAAGATAGATAAGTGAAAAGTAATTCGAACAAGAGTGAATTAGCGTTACTTGGCTCGATGATGAAATATACTCCCCCTAGATGTATGCAGGGTTGTAGATATGAGATAAAATCTCCTGCAATTCATTTAAGTATGTAGAGGAAATTTCAATCATTTGAGATAATGATTCACACTTATATTATATAATCCATTGAGATTGTAGTGCAATCATTCATAAATTCTGATAATAATTCCACCTGCAAAACAAATGCTTTGAGAGAAATAGTGCATCAGGCGGGGTTATTACCATTGCAGCACAGAAGTTTTACGTCGTAGCAGAGATAGTCTTTGAAGCATAAGTTTCAAATCTCACGCGAAACCAAACCAATAGAACACAAAAGGAAAATCTATCTAAACTCGATGTAATTCTCCCCCTTTTTGTCAACCAGTGTAAAAAAGGTGACGAATACATGAGTGCAAAAGCTGTGAACTTGATTCACTCCGTGGTGTCGCCAGAGGAACTGTCCGAAGAGGTTTCTGATTCGGAAGTGATTGGAAAATCTTCATCGTCAACAGCAGCATATTTTGCTTCAGGAATGGCAGCTTGAAGATGAGATGATGAAGGCACATTGGGATTAGCCACTTGAGTCATCCGTGATAGCACATTTCCTTCTGCCGGTTTTTCGGTCGGTGAGGTGGCTTCAGATTCTTCGATTATCTTGCGAAGCTTAATATGTAGAAGATCAGTAGTTGGCGCTCGAGCAGGTAGTGGAGGAGCACTGTGAGGTTGATAATCTTCAATTGAGAGGCATTTGTCAATGTATTCATAGAGCTCTTTGAGATTAGCATCTAGGAGTTGTTTCTTGGTGAAGAACTTGCGAAGTAGTTTCCAGAGCCTTTTCTTGTTCTCATCAGCAATCAGATGCGTGATTCTTGTTTGGTTGTTGATAGCATTTAGCTCGGCAGCAAGGTGTTCTTTCTCTTGTTGATCTTCAGCAATGTGTTTTAGCAATAGTTGTTGCGTGCACAAACTGACTTCAGGCTGTGATGGAGGTTGATGAGTAATTGTTCGGTCGCGCCGAGGCAGACATGGCCCATTGAATCCCTTGTGATAATCTTGAGGGCTTGACTCAGGCAATTTACCGGAAGAAATATCTTGCATGACTTGCAGGGTGTCCCGAATAGGAGGAATAAAGCTTTTATGGCTAGCCTTTGCCAAATACTCAGTTTTCATGGAATAATCAACCACTTTCTGAATCCATGGTGCATATACTTTGAGTGTTTTTGGATACTGAGAAGAATCTTTCATTATTTGCAGAAACATATCCTCAACATCAAAGACATATTTCTTGGAGATGGCATAGATGGCATTTTGAAGAACATCTGAGATTGTACCATCAGTATTCATCTTGGCCAAAGGGCAGATGGTATAAGTGAGCATATGATAGAGAGTTTGATTCTTGAAGGTTAAGTGCTCTGGCTTGGGAGGACCATTGTAGTCACAAATATTTTCCTTGTCCATGGTGCATCGAAACATGTTATGTGAAATAGCGTCAATATTGTGCACTTGGATTTCAGTTTTACCATGCTCAAACCGAGGGAAATGAAAGTGCGAAACAAAATCTTTGGAGGTGCACTTGATGCATTTGCCTTCAGTCATCCATTCCATGATCCATTTGGGAACTGTCAGATACATCACCAGAGATGTATAACATTGCATAGAACTGAACAATAATCTCTCGGTTCCAAGGATGTTCGAATGCAAACACACTAGTGTGGCAGAAATCTTCCAAATCTTGCAGTAGTTGATCAAAGCAACCAGTACTCTTCATAGCAGTGATATCCGAAAATTCATGTGGGAATATCTTCTTGTTGTCATAGAGAATCCGAGAATAATAGATGTCTTGTTCTTGGGTCCAGAAACGAAGTGATTCAGATGTGCGTGGCCCATTGTAAGGACTTTCTTGAAAGAATTGAGGGTGCATATTTCGATTGAATAGCGGTCTTTTAGCACAACACCGGTCGAGAATAACGACAATTCTTCATGAGGAAATGGATATTTGAGTTCATCCTCGACTGAGGTCACTTCATCACCATATACTACATAGTCAGTATGACAAGCAGAGATAGATTTATGTCCAGATGAACCATCTTCACAAATTCTTTGCGCTGTGTCGATGGAAATCTGCAGTTGAGAGGGAGTTGATCGCACAATGGTTGAAGCAGATTCTTTTCCAGTGGGCACTGAGCTCGAATCAGGGACTGGAGCAGGAGCAGGTTGTTCTTCGGAATTTGGTTGTTGTGCCGAGGGAGGAGCCGAAACATTTGGTTCTTCATGAGCAGGAGAGGCTTGAGGTTCGGACTGAGGAATTTCACCTTCTTCTGAAACATGCGACTGAGATGGAATATCATGTTGAACAGGGGAGGCCATATGCACTGGTTCAGTTGGCCTTGGCGAGAGAATTGCTGGCTCAGGGGAGTTCTCTTTCGCAGGCTAAGCATCAGAATGATCAGGAGACTTTGCAGTCGTACGAGGAGCATTTTTCTTTGAAATTTTGTTTCGCCTCTTCTTCTGAGCTATTGGGTCAACATGCCCTTTGACTAAATCATTATAACCAGTAACTAGGGCTTGATGCTCGATGCAAATTTTGCGAACAATATTATCCAGATCAGAGTGAAAGCCCAATCTTCAGTTGCGAAGGATAGTCAAAGCCTGATTGACATCCATGTAAGATTCTTCAAGTTGCTTAATGACAAACATGGAAGATGTAGCTTTCATTCGACTATCAAGGTCATTGAGTTCGGCAGTGAGGGAATTGATTTCAATAGATTCTTATCTCATATCACAAACAAGATCAGAAGCTTGTGAAACGACTTCAGGAGGGATTGGTAGAGATGCCACTTCACCATCGAATAGGTTTTCCACATATTTGTCAAGCTGCTCCATGATGAATTCATGATTGAAATAATGAGGAGCATCAGATCAGACCTCAGACTATGCAACAGGAGCAGGTTGCACTGTAACTTGCTCGATTGGAGGCATAGAAGCCAATGGTTGTGTCAAGGTGGGAGCAAACAGAGAAGCCTTTTCTTTCGGTGCAGCCTCTTCAGGAGCTGTGATTTTCTTCACTTTTGGCTTTGGAATTTGCTCGCCTGGCTTAGCTATGCTGACAAGGGCATCAACTACCAAATCCTGCAAGTTGATTGCATCAGGATGAGGGGTTGTATCCACGTGATCTACCATAGTGATAGTGGTATGTGGAGTTTTTCTCTTCATAATGATCTTCTTCGGAGGTGCTATGGAGCGGTACGAGCTCGAAGATCAGGTAGTGTCGTAGAAGTTGTGATGTTCACTTGCTCGGAGAGAGAAGCTTGAACTTCTTCCCTTGTGAGTGGAGGGTCATCTTGATCGGAGGAATTGCTTTCAGCATTTTTATCGGCTGGTTCAGCCGGCCTCTTCTTCGGTGCGCTCTTTTTCTTCAAAACAGCAGAGCTGGGATCATGTTTGCGCTTAGAACGTCCTTCTGATTTTCCTTCATCCTTTTTCTTCTCAACTTCATCTTTGAGAAGACGACGATTTTCTTCTTCACGAGCTCTTTCCTTTTTAGCCTTCTTGGCTCTCTTGTGGGCATTTTTCTCTCGCTTAGCCTTTTCATCTAGATAAGAGTCGGGAGTCCGAAGAGATGGCTCGTCAGCATTTGGTGGTGGCGGTGGTCTCTCTTGAGGATCACTTGCACGAATGAGACCAATTTCATGGCAGTCACCCCATGGAGGATGAAAGGCAAAATTCTTCGCAAACCGAAGATGAACCATTTCATAGTTGAACCACTTGCGCACCCAGTGGCGTCGAATTATTTGTAAACACTTGTCTCTTTCCCATTTTGACTCTCCTGGAACAGTGTTATAATTTGAAGGAAATATGCCCTAGAGGCAATAATAAATTTGTTATTTATATTTCCCTATATCATGAAAAATGTTTATTATTCATGCTAGAATTGTATTAACCGGAAACTTGATACATGTGGGAATACATAGACAAAACACCGAGTCCCTAGTAAGCCTCTACTAGACTAGCTCGTTGATCAAAGATGGTTAAGTTTCCTAACCATAGACATGAGTTATCATTTGATGAACGGGATCACATCATTAGGAGAATGATGTGATGGACAAGACCCATCCGTTAGCTTAGCATTATGATCGTTAAGTTTTATTGCTATTGCTTTCTTCATGACTTATACATATTCCTTTGACTATGAGATTATGCAACTCCCGAATACCGGAGGAACACCTTGTGTGCTATCAAACGTCACAACGTAACTGGGTGATTATAAAGATGCTCTACAGGTGTCTCCAAAGGTGTTTGTTTGGTTGGCATAGATCGAGATTAGGATTTGTCACTTCGAGTATCGGAGAGGTATCTCTAGGCCCTCTCGGTAATGCACATCATGATAAGCCTTGCAAGCAATTTGACTAATGAGTTAGTTACGGGATGATGCATTACGGAACGAGTAAAGAGACTTGCCGGTAACGAGATTGATCTAGGTATGAAGATACCGATGATCGAATCTCGGGCAAGTAACATACCGATGACAAAGGGAATGACGTATGTTGTCATTGCGGTTTGACCGATAAAGATCTTCGTAGAATATGTAGGAACCAATATGAGCATCCAGGTTTCGCTATTGGTTATTGACCGGAGATGTGTCTCGGTCATGTCTACGTAGTTCTCGAACCCGTAGGGTCCGCACGCTTAACGTTCGATGACGATTTGTATTATGAGTTATGTGTTTTGGTGAACGAAGATTGTTCGGAGTCCCGGATGAGATCACGGACATGACGAGGAGTCTTGAAATGGTCGAGAGGTAAAGATTGATATATTGGACGTTAGTATTCGGACACCGGAATGGTTCCGGATCGTTTCGGGTATTTTTCGGAGTACCGGGAGGTTACCCGAACCCCCCGGGGAAAGTAATTGGCCAACATGGGCCATAGGGGAGAGAGAGGGCAGCCCATAAGGGGTGGCGCGCGCCCCCCCCACAGGCAGTCCGAATTGGACTAGGGGAGGGGGCGCGGCCCCCCTTTCCCTCACTCTCTCCATCTCCTTCCCTCTTTCCACCTCCATGAGAAGGAAAAAGGAGGGGGGGGGGCGAATCCTACTAGGTTTGGAGTCCTAGTAGGACTCCCCCCCATGGCGTGCCCCTCCTTGGCTGGCCTCCTCCCTCTCCTCCTTTATATACGGGGGCAGGGGTGCACCCCAAAGCACATCAATTGTTCTCTTAGCCGTGTGCGGTGCCCCCCTCCACAGTTTACTCCTCCGGTCATAGCGTCGTAGTGCTTAGGCGAAGCCCTGTGCGGATGACATCACCATCACCGTCACCACGCCGTCGTACTGACGAAACTCTCCCTCGACCCTCTGCTGGAGCAAGAGTTCAAGGGACGTCACCGAGCTGAACGTGTGCTGAACTCGGAGGTGCCGTACGTTCGGTACTTGATCTGTTGGATCGTGAAGACGTTCGACTACATCAACCGCATTAACCTAACGCTTCCGCTTTCGGTTTACCAGGGTATGTGGACACACTCTCCCTCTCTCGTTGCTATGCATCTCCTAGATAGATCTTGCGTGAGCGTAAGAACTTTTTTGAAATTGCATGCTACGTTTCCCAATAGTGGCATCCGAGCCAGGTCTATGCGTAGATGTTTTGCACGAGTAGAACACAAATAGTTGTGGGCGATGATAGTCATACTGCTTACCACCAACGTCTTATTTTGATTCGGCGGTATTGTTGGATGAAGCGGCCCGGACCAACCTTACATGACCATGTTCATGAGACCGGTTCCACCGGCAGACATGCAACTTGTTTTGCATAAAGGTGGCTGGTGGGTGTCTGTTTCTCCAACTTTAGTTGAATCGAATTTGACTACGGCCGGTCCTTGTTGAAGGTTAAAACAGCAAACTTGATGAAACATCATTGTGGTTTTGATGCGTAGGTAAGAACGGTTCTTACTAGAAGCCCGTAGCAGCCACGTAAAACTTGCAACAACAAAGTAGAGGACGTCTAACTTGCTTTTGTAGGGCATGTTGTGATGTGATATGGTCAAGACATGATGTGATATACGTTATTGTATGAGATGATCATGTTTTGTAGAAGTTATCGGCAACTGGTAGGAGCCTTATGGTTGTCGCTTTATTGTATGAAATGCAATCGCCATGTAATTGCTTTACTTTATCACTATGCGTTAGCGATAGTTGTAGAAGCAATAGTTGGCGAGATGACAACGACGCTACGATGGAGATCAAGGTGTCAAGCCGGTGACGATGGAGATCATGACGGTGCTTTGGAGATGGAGATCAAAGGCACAAGATGATGATGGCCATATCATGTCACATATTTTGATTGCATGTGATGTTTATCTTTTATGCATCTTATTTTGCTTAGTACGGCGGTAGCATTATAAGATGATCCCTCACTAAAATTTCAAGGTATAAGTGTTCTCCCTGAGTATGCACCGTTGCGACAGTTCGTCGTGCCGAGACACCACGTGATGATCGGGTGTGATAAGCTCTACTTCACATACAATGGGTGCAAGACAGTTTTGCACGTGCGGAATACTCGGGTTAAACTTGACGAGCCTAGCATGTACAGACATGGCCTCGGAACACTGGAGACCGAAAGGTCGAACGTGAATCATATAGTAGATATGATCAACATAGAGATGTTCACCATTGAAGACTACTCCATCTCACGTGATGATCGGACATGGTTTAGTTGATATGGATCACGTGATCATTTAGATGACTCGAGGGATGTCTATCTAAGTGGGAGTTCTTAAGTAATATGATTAATTGAACTTAATTTATCATGAACTTAGTCCTGATAGTATTTGCATATCTATGTTATAGATCAGTAGCTCGCGTATAGCTCCCCTGTTTTATTTTGATATGTTCCTAGAGAAAACTAAGTTGAAATATGATAGTAGCAATGATGCGGACTTGATCCGTGATCTGAGGATTATCCTCACTACTACACAGAAGAATTATGTCCTTGATGCACCACTATGTAACAGACCTATTGCAGGAGCAGATGCAGACATTCTGAACGTTTGGCAAAAGCTTGATATGATGACTACTTGATAGTTTAGTGCACCATGCTTTACGGCTTAGAACCGGGACTTCAAAAACGTTTTGAACGCCACGGAGCATATGAGATGTTCCAACAGCTGAAATTGGTATTTCAGACTCATGCCCGTGTCGAGAGGTATGAGACCTCTAACAAGTACTTTGCCTACAAGATGGAGGAGAATAGCTCAGCAAGTGAGCATGTGTTCAGAATGTCTGAGTACTACAATCGCTTGAATCAAGTGGGAGTTAATCTTCCAGATAAGATAGTGATTGATAAAATTCTCTAGTCACTATCACTAAGCTACTAGAACTTCGTGATGAACTATAATATGCAAGGGATGACAAAAATGATTCTCAAGCTCTTCGCGATGCTAAAATCGGTGAAGGTAGAAATCAAGAAAGAGCATCAAGTGTTGATGGTTAACAAGACCACTAGTTTCAAGAAAAAGGGCAAGGGAAAGAAAGGGAACTTCAAGAAGAATGGCAAGCAAGTTGTCACTCCCGTGAAGAAGCCCAAAGCTGGACCTAAGCCTGAAACTGAGTGCTTCTACTGCAAAGGAAATGGTCACTGGAAGCGGAAGTGCCCCAAATACTTGGCGGATAAGAAGGATGGCAAAGTGAACAAAGGTATATTTGATATACATGTTATTGATGTGTATTTTACTAGTGTTCATAGTAGCCCCTGGGTATTTGATACCGGTTCAGTTGCTGACATTAGTAACTCGATACAGGAGTTGCAAAATGAACAGAGACTAGTTAATGACGAGGTAACGATGTGTGTTGGAAGTGATTCCAAGGTTGATAAGATCACCATCGCACACTCCCTCTACCTTCGGGATTAGTGTGGACCTAAATAAATAAATGTTATTTGGTGTTTGCGTTGAGCATGAATATGATTGGATCATGTTTATTGCAATACGGTTATTCATTTAAGTCAGAGAATAATTGTTGATCTGTTTACATGAATAAAACCTTCTATGGTCATACACTCAATGTAAATAGTTTATTAAATCTCGATCGTAGTGATAAACATATTCATAATATTGATGCCAAAAGATGCAAAGTTGATAATGATAGTGCAACATATTTGTGGCACTGCCGTTTAGATCATATTGGTGTAAAGTGCATGAAGAAACTCCATGCAGATGGGCTTTTGGAATCACTTGATTATGAATCATTTGATACTTGCGAACCATGCCTCATGGGCAAGATGACTAAAACTCTGTTCTCCAGAACAATGGAGCGAGCTAATGACTTATTCGAAATAATACATACTGATGTATGCGGTCCGATGAGTGTTGAGGCACGCGGCGGGTATCGTTATTTTCTGACCTTCACAGATGATTTGAGCAGATATGTGTATATCTACTTGATGAAACACAAGTCTGAAACATTTGAAAAGTTCAAAGAATTTCAGAGTGAAGTGGAGGATCATCGTAACAAGAAAATAAAGTTTCTAGGATCTGATCGGGGAGGCGAATATTTGAGTTACGAGTTTGGCCTTCATTTAAAACAATATGGAATAGTTTCACAACTCACGCCACTTGGAACACCACAGCATAATGGTGTGTCCGAACATCGTAACCATACTTTATTAGATATGGTGCGATCTATGATGTCTCTTACCGATTTACCACTATCGTTTTGGGGTTATGCATTAGAGACAGCTACATTCACGTTAAATAGAGCACCGTCTAAATCCGTTGAGACGACACCGTATGAACTATGGTTTGGCAAGAAACCTAAGCTGTCATTTCATAAAGTTTGGGGTTGCGATGCTTATGTGAAAAAACTTCAGCCTTATAAGCTCGAACCCAAATCGGAGAAGTGCGTCTTCATAAGATACCCAAAAGAGACTGTTGGGTACACCTTCTATCACAGATCCGAAGGCAAGATATTTGTTGCTAAGAATGGTTTCTTTCTAGAGAAGGAGTTTCTTTCGAAAGAAGTGAGTGGGAGGAAAGTAGAACTTGATGAGGTAATTGTACCTTCTCTTGAATTGGAGAATAGCTCATCACAGAAAACAGTTCCCGTGATGCCTACACCAATTAGTGAGGAAGCTAATGATGATGATCATGAAACTTCAGATCAAGTTACTACCGAACCTCGTAGGTCAACCAGAGTACGTTTCGCACCAGAGTGGTACGGTAATCCTGTTCTGGAAGTCATGTTACTAGACCATGACGAACCTACGAACTATGAGGAAGCGATGATGAGCCCAGATTCCACGAAATGGCTTGAGGCCATGAAATCTGAGATGGGATCCATGTATTAGAACAAAGTGTGGACTTTGGTTGATTTTCCTGATGATCGGCAAGCCATAGAGAATAATTGGATCTTCAAGAAGAAGACTGACGCTGACGGTAATGTTACTGTCTACAAAGCTTAACTTGTTGCAAAAGGTTTTCGACAAGTTCAAAGTGTTGACTACGATGAGATTTTCTCACTTGTAGCGATGCTTAAGTCTGTCCGAATCATGTTAGCAATTGCCGCATTTTATGAAATCTGGCAAATGGATGTCAAAACTGCATTCCTTAATGGATTTCTTAAAGAAGAGTTGTATATGATGCAACCAGAAGGTTTTGTCGATCCTAAAGGTGCTGACAAAGTGTGTAAACTCCAGCGATCCATCTATGGACTGCTGCAAACATCTCGGAGTTGGAATATACGCTTTGATAAGGTGATCAAAGCATATGGTTTTATATAGACTTATGGTGAAGCCTGTATTAACAAGAAAGTGAGTGGGATCTCTGTAGCATTTCTGATATTATATGTGGATGAAATATTGCTGATTGGAAATGATATAGAATTTCTGGATAGCATAAAAGGATACTTGAATAAGAATTTTTCAATAAAAAGACCTCGGTGAAGCTGCTTAAGTATTAAGCATCAAGATCTATAGGGATAGATCGAGATGCTTAATAGGACTTTCACAAAGCACATACCTTGACAAAGTTTTGAAGGAGTTCAAAAAGGATCAGTCAAAGAAAGAGTTCTTGCCTGTATTCAAGGTATAAAGTTGAGTAAGACTCAAAGCATGACCACGGCTGAAGATAGAGAGAGAATGAAAGTCATTCCCTATGCCTCAGCCATAGGTTCTATAAAGTATGCCATTCTGTGTACCAAACTTGTTGTGTACCTTGCCATGAGTTTGTCAAGGGGGTGCAATAGTGATCCAGGAGTAGATCACTAGACAACGGTCAAAATTATCCTTAGAGGACTAAGGAAATGTTTCTTGGTTATGGAGGTGATGAAGAGTTCGTCGTAAAGAGTTACATCGATGCAAGCTTTGACACTGATCTAGATGACTCTAAGTCTCAATCTAGATACGTATTGAACGTGGGAGCAATTAGCTAGAGTAGCTCCATGCAGAGCATTGTAGACATAGAAATTTGCAAAATACATACGGATCTGAATGTGGCAGACCCGTTGACTAAACTTCTCTCACAAGCAAAACATGATCACACCTTAGTACTCTTTGGGTGTTAATCACATAGCAATGTGAACTAGATTATTGACTCTAGTAAACCCTTTGGGTGTTGGTCACATGGCAATGTGAACTCTGGGTGTTAATCACATAAAGATGTGAACTATTGGTGTTAAATCACATGGCGATGTGAACTAGATTATTGACTCTAGTGCAAGTGGGAGACTGAAGGAAATATGCCCTAGAGGCAATAATAAAGTTGTTATTTATATTTCCTTATATCATGATAAATGTTTATAATTCAGGCTAGAATTGTATTAACCGGAAACTTGATACATGTGTGAATACATAGACAAAACACCGAGTCCCTAGTAAGCCTCTATTACACTAGCTCGTTGATCAAAGATGGTTAAGTTTCCTAACCATAGACATGAGTTGTCATTTCATGAACGGGATCACATCATTAGGAGAATGATGTGATGGACAAGACCCATCCGTTAGCTTAGCATTATGATCGTTAAGTTTTATTGCTATTGCTTTCTTCATGACTTATACATATTCCTTTGACTATGAGATTATGCAACTCCCGAATACCGGAGGAACACCTTGTGTGCTATCAAACATCACAACGTAACTGGGTGATTATAAAGATGCTCTACAGGTGTCTCCGAAGGTGTTTGTTGGGTTGGCATAGATCGAGATTAGGATTTGTCACTCCGAGTATCGGAGAGGTATCTCTGGGCCCTCTCGGTGACGCACATCATGATAAGCCTTGCAAGCAATGTGACTAATGAGTTAGTTACGGGATGATGCACTACAGAATGAGTAAAGAGACTTGCCGGTAACGAGATTGAACTAGGTATGAAGATACCGACGATCGAATCTCGGGCAAGTAACATACTGATGACAAAGGGAATGACGTATGTTGTCATTGCGGTTTGACCGATAAAGATCTCCATAGAATATGTAGGAACCAATATGAGCATCCAGGTTCCGCTATTGGTTATTGACCGGAGATGTGTCTCGGTCATGTCTACATAGTTCTCGAACCCGTAGGGTCCGCACGCTTAATGTTTGATGATGATTTGCATTATGAGTTATTTGTTTTGGTGACCGAAGATTGTTCGGAGTCCCGGATGAGATCACGGACATGACGAGGAGTCTCGAAATGGTCGAGAGGTAAATATTGATATATTGGACGATAGTATTCGGACACCACAATGGTTCCGGATCGTTTCGGTTATTTTTCGGAGTACCGGGAGGTTACCCGAACCCCCCGGGGAAAGTAATGGGCCATAAGGGAGAGAGAGGGCAGCCCACAAGGGGTGCCGCGTGCCCCCCCTGGGCTGTCCGAATTGGACTAGGTGAGGGGGCGCGGCGCCCCTTTCCCTCTTCCTCTCCTTCTCCTTCCCTCTTTCCACCTCCATGAGAAGGAAAAAATGGGGGGGGGGCGAATCCTACTAGGTTTGGAGTCCTAGTAGGACTCCCCCCCATGGTGCGCCCCTCCTTGGCCAGCCTCCTCCCTCTCATCCTTTATATACGGGGGCAGGGGGGCACCCCAAAGCACATCAATTATTCTCTTAGCCGTGTGCGGTGCCCCCCTCCACAGTTTACTCCTCCGATCATAGTGTCGTAGTGCTTAGGCGAAGCCCTGCGCGGATCACATCACCATCACCGTCACCTTGCCGTTGTGCTGACGAAACTCTCCCTCGACCCTCTGCTGGATCAAGAGTTCGAGGGACGTCATCGAGCTGAACATGTGCTAAACTCGGAGGTGCCGTACGTTCGGTACTTGATCGGTTGGATCGTGAAGACGTTCGACTACATCAACCGCGTTAACCTAAAGCTTCCGCTTTCGGTCTACGAGGGTACGTGGACACACTCTCCCCCTCTCGTTGCTATGCATCTCCTAGATAGATCTTGCGTGAGCGTAGGAATTTTTTTGAAATTGCATGCTACGTTTCCCAACATAATTATCATGAGAGATGTACTAAGCTGAATTTGCGTATGGTTGCCTGCCACCTTTTTTTTGGTGCATCTTCTTCTTGCTCATCTGCATTTTGCTGGTTGCTGGGCCTACCGTTGGGCCCTTTGCATTTGGTTCTTTTGACTCATCTGCTATACCCAAGATTACCTCATCTTCATCGGCCATGCTCATTGGTCGAGCAGAATCCTCAAATGATTGCATACACCTGTGAATAAGAATAGATACGAAGGAAAATGGGGACAGGGTTACAAATGCCCACAGCGTATATTTTTTGAGCGAAAATGTTTTGATGAAGAATTAGATGCAGACTTTGAGAAATGTTTCGAATGAAAGAAATGTATAGAAGGAACTAGTAAGTCCGAAGAATATACTAGTCAGCGTGCTAAGCATTCCATTCGTGCGAGACATAACACAAACCCTAGATCTGAAATTTTTTGGATGCGAGGGACAACTACAAACCACATCCGCACTAGTTACCTAAGCAGTAAAGATCTAAGATATGCGGTAAAATCAGAGAATAATAATCGCGGACAAACTCGAACGAGAAGGACGGAGGCCCGAGTTCGAATTGCACATACTTTAGCTTGGTGTTGTGTAGCAGCTACGGCGGCGTGGGGAAGAAGATGTCCCGCGGTGGCGAGGAAAGACTCCGGCGACCGCTTTCCGGCAGTGAAGCGGCAAAGGGGTCGTCGGCGTCAAGCTCAAGGTGGAGTTGTCCTTCTTCTTGAAGAATTTCTTCATTTTCTTCTCATCATCGGAGTCGTAGTTCTTGCTCTTGCTTTTTCCTCGATAGTTGCCAGAATCATATCTTCCACTAGCACAGATTTCAGCTTCCCAGAGAGGGCAGTCCGAAATGAAGTGTCCAGGCTTTTTGCACTTGAAACAGGTGTATTCTCCCGTAGGTTTTGATGAAGATTTTGAACCGCCAGAGTTGCTCGAACCTTTCTTCTGGAACTGGCTCTTCCTGTGAAGGCGCTGGAATCTCTTCATGATTAAGGCGAGATCTTTGCTGAGCCTTTCTGGGCATCTGAATCTTCTTCGACATTTCCATCGGAGGAAGAATCAGCCACAGCCTTGAGAGCATGATTTTTGTATTGACTTGAGCCATACAGATCTCTTTTCTCTTCTTCTTGTTCCTCGTGGGTGTTCAGTCTTTCCATGATATCAGCAGAGTCGAGGGTTTTGAAATCAGCTTGTTCATGAATCATCAGAACAGGTGTGTCAAATGAACTGTCAAGAGACCGGAGCAGTTTCTTCACAACTTCATGGTTAGTGATGTCTTTGGCGCCGAGACCTTGAAGCTCATTTGCTATGTCACTCAGACGATCAAAAGTTTGCTGACAGCCTTCATTTCCAATGCGCTTGAATCGATTGAATTTCGCTCGAAGAGTATCAATTCGAGCTTCTTTTTAAGTTGAAACACCTTCATTTATCTTCTCAAGGACATCCCACAAATCCTTCGCAGTTTGACACTGGCGATAGCGAAGAAATTGCTCACGAGAGAGATGGCCACCAATTTCATCTTTGGCTTGAGCATCCATCTGAATGAGTTTCTTCTCCTCGTCAGTGGGGGCTTGAGGTATTGCAACCGTGAACCTGAACTGCACCACATTCCACATATCATCATCTATTGCTCGGAAACGGATCTTCATCTTATCCTTCTAGAAGGGGTAGTCCGTCCCATCGAATATGGGTATCTTGAGATGCAACTTGTAGCTCACTAAAGACATACTTAAACTCCAAGGTTGTTAGACCAAAATTAGCAGAGTCAAGGAGTACCTTGCTCTGATACCAATTGTAGGAACGAAGTATGTCTACTAGGGGGGGGGGTGAATGGGAGTTCTAAAATTTCTTTGGAAATCTCAAAACTCTCGGGACCCAGCAGCGGAGCGAATGAAAAACAAACTACAACGAGCTAAAACTAAGTACCGAGTGGAAACAAAAGCATGCATAGAGACAAATTACATGAAGGAAAATAGATCGAATGTAAACATGGGTAGCAGAGGTAACCAGTGGTGCTTGATGGCGATAGGGTATTTGTTCGACCAGTTTGTCCTTCTGCACAAGGACAAGGTCTGGTTGGAGGGGCTGTGACTTAACACGGAAGATAAACTCTCTTCACCCTATTCTCCTCGACAATTAGTTTGTCAACCAATGCCGATCACTCGTGGTAGATACTTGAGGTGATCTCTGAACCTTTACAGACTTCTTCTTTGAGAACCACAATCACTCTTGGTCTCTGAAGTAATTGACACCTAACTGTCTAGAGAGTTTGCAGCTCTCAAGAGTAATAGGCCGAGTGTACTGGACTTAGATTCGAGTGATGCTGAACCATTATCTAATTCTTCTGCTCTAGGGGTTTTCTAACGGTGGATTTTAAACTCAAATCGCTCAGAGAGGGGTTTGCTCAACAATCTTCTCAGAATTAAACGGAGCAGCCACCGGACAAAGCCGGCGCGGGGTGGCTATTTATAGCCGCAGCCTTCTAGGATGGGAAATGACCATTTTGGTCACGCGGTCCAGCCAATGGCCAACCGACACGTTTGCAATGGTCAAATTTTGGAGCAACGGTAACATTACTTGAGGAACAAGTAATGCTAACTCCTCGGTCAGAGTCAAATCTCTCGAAGCGAAGAAGATCACAGTCTCTTTCTGGCAAGTATTTGCTCGGAACACAAAGAGATTTCTCTCGCAACTTTCATAGGTTTTGGGTTTAGCATCAGAGAATCAAAGTTTTGAACGCTACACCCCTCTTAATAGTACGGTGGTCCTATGACTCAATAAAGAGAAGAAGAACAACAAAATAAATGATGCGTCTTCACTTCGTCTTCAATCTCCTCGGACGCAGTCATTTTCCTCGGACGGACACCGAACCAATTGCTTCACTTCAGCAATTTTGAGGGTCACTCTTGTTATCGTAATCTTTGGTGATAACCTTCGCTGCACCGTAGGAAGATTATCTTCGTCGTTTGCATCAAACTCCTCGTGATCTCAGGGACCTGTTACTCTGTGTGCACTAGCAAACACATAAGTCCCATACTGTTTATGTCAACAAACTCCAAAACATAAGGGGCCTATCATTGCACCAACAAAATTCATAACCTAAGCAAATTGCCATACTATTTTATGACTCTCAAAATAATATAAGTTAAGCATGAGATTTCATCAATTTCTTTAAAATAAAACCACCACTGTGCTCTAAAAAGATATAAGTGAAGCACTAGAGCAACTGCCTAGCTCAAAAGATATAAGTGAAGCACATAGAGTATTCTAACAAATTCACAATTAATGTGTGTCCCTCTCAAAAGGTGTGT
Organism: Thinopyrum elongatum; assembly: GCA_011799875.1. Classification (NCBI taxonomy): domain Eukaryota; kingdom Viridiplantae; phylum Streptophyta; class Magnoliopsida; order Poales; family Poaceae; genus Thinopyrum; species Thinopyrum elongatum. The sequence goes on from CM022298.1 coordinate 131,179,843, forward strand.
ACAGCAAGGATGCTTGTGGCAAACTAAAAAGCAAAGACTCAAATAATACAAGACGCTCCAAGCAAAACACATATCATGTGGTGAATAAAAATATAGCCTCAAGTAATTTTACCGATGGATTGAAGACAGAAGAGGGGATGCTATCCGGGGCATCCCCAAGCTTAGATGCTTGGTTGTCATTGAATATTACCTTGGGGTGCCTTGGGCATCCCCAAGCTTAGGCTCTTGCCAGTTCTTATTCCGTAGTCCATCAAAACTTCACCCAAAACTTGACAACTTCACAACACAAAACTCAACAAAAAACTCGTGAGATCCGTTAGTATGATAAAACAAATCTCCACTTTTAGGTACTGTTGTGAACTCATTCCAATTTTATATTGGTGTTATATTTACTGTATTCTATCTTCTCCATGGTTCATACTCCCCGTTACTACCTATAGATTCATCAAAATAAGCAAACAACACATCGAAAACAGAATCTATTAAAAATAGAATAGTATGTAAAGACCCGGATATTAGTCATACTTATGTAACTCCAAAAATTCTAAAAAATTCAGAAAACAGAGGAAATTCATATATCAATCTTGTGTAAACAATTCAAAGTTTCTTCCATGCTCTAGTGAATTTTAACAATTCTGTTACTGGACGCAAAAGTTTCTGATTTTCAGCAAAATCAAATCAACGATATACCAAAGCATCCCAAAGGTCTTGCTTGGCTGAAACACTAATTAAAACACCAAAACACAATTATTACAGAAGTAATATTGTATAAACTCATAAAAACAGAAAATAAAAATATTGGGTTGTCTCCCAACAAGCGCTTTTCTTTAAAGCCTTTTAGCTAGGCGTTGATAATTTTAATGACACTCACATGAAAGACAAAAAACTGAAGCACAAAGAGAGCATCATATATCATGTGAAAAACAAGTTTAAGTCTAACATACTTCCTATGCATAGGCATTTTATAGGGAAAATATTTATCAAGACAAGCAAGAACTAGCATATGCAAGGAAGATGAAAGAAACAATAGCAATCTCAGCATAACGAGCGGTAATTTAGTAACATGAAAATTTCTACAACCATATTTTCCTCTCTCATAGTAATTGCATGTGGGATCATATTCAAATTCAACAATATAGCTATCACATAACATATTTTCTAATTGTTCCACATGCATGCAAAGTTGACACTCTTCCAAAATAGTGGGATTATCATAAAATAAAGTCATGACTTCTCCAAGCCCACTTTTATAAAAAAAATCATAAGATTGAACACTCTCCAAATATGTGGGGTATTTTTACCTAGAGTTGACACTCTTCCGAACCCACTTTCAATATTATCACAAACATATTCATCATGAGGCTGAAATAAATTTTCTAGATCGTAAGAAGAATCACCCCAATCATGATCATTGCAATAAGTAGTGGACATAGCAAAACTAGCATCCCCAAGCTTGGGGTTTTGGAATTATTAGCACAATTGAAATTAATAGAATTTATAATAACATCATTGCAATCATGCTTTTCATTCAAGGAGATATCGTGAACCACTTCATAAATTTCTTCTTTTAACACTTCATCACAATTTTCAGATTCACGAATTTCAAGCAAAACTTCATAAAGATAATCTAGTGTACTCAACTCACTAGGAATTGGTTCATTATAATTGGATCTTTTAAAAAGATTAGCAAGTGGATGAGGATCCATAAACTTTTTTCTTTCTGGTTTGGAATAAATATGCAATTATGACAAGCGAACAAGCAAACGAACCAAGTAAGACAAAAAGACAAACGGGAAGAAGGCAAATAAAAAGGCAAAGATTTTTGTATTTTTCTGAAAATGTTTTAGAAGTGGGGGAGAGGAAACCGAGAGGAAAATGGCAAATAATGTAATGCAAGATCTAAGAGTTTATGATAGGTACTTGGTAGGCTTGATCTAGAACCTCCCCAGCACCGGCGCCAGAAATTCTTCCTGCTACTTCTTGAGCTTGCGTTGATTTTTCCTCTAAAGAGGAAAGGGTGATGCAGCAAAGTAGAGATAAGAATTTCCCTCAGTTAAGAACCAAGGTTTCAATCCAGTAGGAGGCACAAGCAAGTCCCTAATAGATGCACCTGCACAAACTAACAAACACTCGCACTCAACGCGAAAAAGGGGTTGTCAATCCCTTCACAGTCACTAGCAAGAGTGAGATCTAATAAAGATAGATATAAAAGATAAATAAAAGTGTAAAATAAATTAAATATAAATAAATTGTAGCAAGGTATTTTTGTATTTTTGGTTTTATAGATCTAAAAATAATATGATAGAAAATAGACCCGGGGGCCATAGGTTTCACTAGAGGCTTCTCTCTTGAAGAAAACATACGGTGGGTGAACAAATTACAGTTGAACAATTGATAGAAAAGCGCATAGTTATGACGATATCCAAGGCAATGATCATGAATTTAGGCATCACGTCGGTGACAAGTAGACCAACTCCTGCCTGCATCTACTACTATTACTTCACACATCGACCGCTATCCAGCATGCATCTAGTGTATTAAGTTAACAAAGAACGGAGTAACGCCTTAAGCAAGATGACATGATGTAGATGGATAGATCCAATCAATATGGTAAAAACCCATCTTTTTATCCTTAATGTCAACAATACAAATATGTGCCTCGCTACCCGTACTATCACTAGGTGAGGACACCGCAAGATTGAACCCATCACAAAGCACCTCTCCCATTGCAAGATAGATCAATCTAGTTGGCCAAACCAAATCAGTAGATCAGAGAGAAATACAAAGCTATCTTAATCATGCCTAAAAGAGTTCAGAGAAGACTCATATAATATTCATAGATAATCTGATCATAAAACCACAATTCATCGGATCTCAACAAACGCACCGCAAAAGAAGATTACATCGAATAGAACTCCAAGAACATCGGGGAGAACATTGTATTGAAGATCAAAGAGAGAGAATAAGCCATCTAGCTACTAGCTATGGACCCGTAGGTCTATGGTAAACTACTCACACATCATTAGAAGGGCAGCAAGGTTGGTGTAGAGGCCCTCCGTGATCGAATCCCCCTCCGATGGAGTGCCGGAAAAGGCCCCAAGATGGGATCTCACGAGAACAGAAGCTTGCGGCGGCGGAAAAGTATTTTTGGTGTGCCCTCTGACGTAAGGGGAATATTTGGGTATTTATAGAGCAGATATTAGGGTTAGAAGAGCCACGGGGGGCCCATAAGCCTAGGGGGCGCCCCCCTGGGGCGCGCCCCTAGGGCTTGTGGCTCCCTCGTGGGTCTTCTGGCCTCTTCCCGAAGCTTCGTGGTTGTCTTCAGGTCCAAGAAAAATCCTCAAAAAGTTTCGTTCTATTTGGACTCCGTTTTGTATTGATTTTCTGTAAAAGACAAAACAAGAAAAAAGTAGCAACTGGCACTGGGCACTAGGTTAATAAGTTAGTCCCAAAAAAATGATATAAAATAGCATATTATTGCATATAAAACATCCAAGATGGATAATATAATAGCATGGAACAATCTAAAATTATAGATAAGTTGGAGACGTATCACACGATAAAACCAGATGTTACCGACACAAATAATGTTGGGATTTGAAGAGTGTCAGATCCAGAGACGAAGGCTCTACCACTAGCAAAGCATGAGAAACATTGGGTAGCCATATAAGTTAAGAAAGCATGCAACTATATTATTGACTCTAGTGCAAGTGGGAGACTGTTGGAAATTTGCCCTAGAGGAAATAATATTTGTATTATTATATTTTTCATATTCATAATTATAGGGTTTATATTCTATGCTAAGACTGTTATGATCCTGGAATATGTGATTCAGTGGAAAACTCATATGCACGTGTGGACTAATAAACGGTAAAATAAAAGGTTCCTAGTATCGCCTCTAAGACTAGCTCAAGTGTTGTTGGTGATCATGTTTTCCGGATCTTAGGATATCATTAGGTGTAACGATGATCCTAAAATAACATTGAGATTATGATGTTAGAAGAACAATCATATTGAATCAACCCAATCTTGTCTGTTATGAATTGAGTTAATATCGTCTACATTCAATTGTAGTAACATGGAGTGTTAACTTGTGAAATTGCTCCTTAGACCATGAGAATATCGTGGTCACTTCTTACTATACGGTGGGCTTTAGGGTTGCTCAAACGTCACCTGTAACACAGTGATCATAACAGCAACTTACAGGTTCATCGGAAAGTTTCACAAGTGACCGGATAGCTCGAGAGTGGGATTTGCTCCTCCGATGATGGAGAGATATTCTTAGGGCCCTCTCGGTGTGACAGCATCAATCATCGTCTGGCAAGACACACATGACTTCGTCACGGGGATGCCGAAACACAATAACGAGAAAATCTAACAAAACCGGTAACAAGGATTTTGGTATAACGAGCATAGTGATGACTCGAGTGGATACCGATGCATCCCGGGTTTTTAGAAATATCGTGAAGCAAAGGGAACATCACATGATAACCAAAGGTTCACTCGAATATTATTCGGGTGCTCATAGGGACCAATACGGACGTCCACGGTCCCGTTGTCGGCCATTAAACAAACGGTTTCATTCATGTCTACGAGTTACCGAACCTACGAGGTCACAAGCTTAAGGAAATCACAATCTCCTGAGTGTTAGTAGGAGCGGATTCATGAGAATATATTTGTGGAATTGTTTCATGAATATTTGAAATAGTTTCGAGAGGATCCGGAAGCATTTCGGGGTCACCGGAAGGGTTACGGAGAGTATTGGGTAATACCGGGTATTACGATAAATTATATATGGGTGGAAAATGTTTCCAGAGATGTTAAAAAATATATATAATGGTCTATAGGTATTTAGAACTTTTATATTTAATTTAAATATCAATGGGCCTAAAAAGGCCAAGAGGTGGAAGGCAACTTGGGCCACAAAGGCCCAAGTAGGGAAGGCGCCCCCTTTCCTTGTGAGGGGAGGGGGCGAATTGGACTAGGGGAGGAGTCCAACTCCTCCCCCCTTGGCAACCTATATATACTAGGGGTTTTTGCTCTTTTGAATACACAGTTTTTGGAGCCTCCTCTAGTTCTTCTAGTTCATGTTCTAGTTGGTCCTGGTTGACTAATTAGAGCTTGGCTAATCCTCTTCTTCTCATAATTACAAGCCCAGTGTGGTTCTAATCTCCTCTAATTTTCCAGCGATGATTAGCTCTGGGCGGCGAAGTGTTGTCGGATCGTGAAGGTTGCACGCTTGCAACGAAGAAGTTGTGCTCTCGATCTTTGGTTTGAGGGATCATTCATGGGTGGTATGAGGGATCATTCATCGACGGTTTGAGGGACTCCAAGTATGATCTACATGGACACGTTCTTCTTCCGCTGCAAATCGGTGATGGTACCGATCGTGATCCCAACCCGTAATGCATCTTCATATTGATCTTGGGTGATCGTAGGTGCCAATTTTTTTTGTTTTCTACTGTGTTTCTCAAACATTACTCCACCAATCGACCACTATCCAACATGCATCTATGGTATTAAGTTCATGACAAACAGAGTAACGCCTTAAGCAAGATGACATAATGTAGACAAAGTAAACTCAAGCAATATGAATAAACCCCGTCGTTTTACCCTTAAAGGCAACAATACAAATTCGTGTCTCGCTACTCTTTCTATCACTAGGTGATTACATCGCAAGATTGAACCCATTACAAAGCACCACTCTCACTGAAGATAAATCTATCTAGTTGGCCAAACCAAACGGATAGATCGGAGAAAAATACAAAGCTATCATAATCATGCATAATAAAGTTCAGAAAAGACTCAATTACTTTCAATGAATAATCTGATCATAAACCTACAATTCATCGGATCCCAACAAACACACTGCAAAAGAAGATTACATCGGATAGAACTCCAAGAAGATCATGGAGAACATTGTATTGAAGATCAAAGTGGGAGAAGAAGCTATCTAGATACTAGCTATGGACCCATAGGTCTGTGGTGAACTACTCACGCATCATCAGAAGGAAGCAAGGATGACGTAGAAGTCCTCCATGATCGATTCCCCCTCCGGCAGAGTGCCGGGAAAGGCCTCCAGATGGGATCGCGGAAGAACAGAAGCTTGCTGTGGTGGAAAAAGTGTTTCGGGTGGCTCTCTGTTGGTTTGGGAATATATGTGAATTTATAGAGTTGAGATTAGGTCAAACGGAGCTACATGGGGCCCATGAGCTTAGGGGGCGTGCCTACCCCCTAGGGTGCGCCCTATGAGCTCGTGGCTCTCTCATAGGTCTCTCGCCTCCTCCCGGACCTTCTAGGGTCCCTTCTGGTCCGAAAAAAGTCACCGTACAGTTTCATTGTGTTTGGACTTCATTTGGTACTGATTTTCTGAATAGCCAAAAACAAGCAGAAAACAGCAACTGGCACTGGGTTAGGTTAGTCCAAAAAAATGATATAAAATAGCATAAAAATGCATATAAAGCATCCAAGATTGATAATATAATAGCATGAAGCAATAAAAAATTATAGATATGTCGGAGATGTATCAAGGACACACAGGAACATCGCCAAGTTACTTTCACCATGATTCATCAAAGTACATTCATTGCCTTGATAAGTGTTATGTGGGTGGACCGAAGCTAAGGTATTGTACTAACCAAACAAATACCTACTTATGATTATATTCTCCATGCAAGTATCCGCAACTACAAGAGAAGTAATTAAGATAAATCTATCATAGCATGCATTAAGCATTTGGATCTAAAACTGCCCCTTACGGAGTAATTCATAAACTAGGTTTTACGTTTCTATCACTCTTGTAACCCATCATCTACAAACTAATTTCACAGTGTCTTCCCCTAGGCCCAAATATGGTGAAGTGTCATGTAGTCAACGTTGACATATAACAGCACTAGTGGAAGAACAACACAACATACTATCAAAACATTGGACGGGCATCAACTTCACATGATTACTAGTAACAAGTCTTGTCTCATGTCCATAATAACAAATGGAACTAATTACAACTCAGCATATTGATCATGATGAGTGGGTATAAATAAATGATTAACAATCTGAACATAATTTTCTTCCATTAATTGAACCAGCAAGCATCAACTACAAGATGTAATCAACACTACTGGCACTCCCAGGTGTGAATCTGAGGTTTGATACAAAGATTGAACACAAAGGATGAACTAGGGTTTGGAGATGAGATGGTGCTGATGAAGATGATGATCCCCACGATGAAAGGAATGTTGGTGATGATGTAGGCTTCGATTTTCCCCACTCGGAGTTTTAAAGTTTAAAAGGAGTTTAAAAGGTGATTATACTAAGACTTGTACGATGACAAAAGTTTTAAAGAAGTTTAAAAGGAGAAAAAATTCTCAAAATGTCACATAGCATAACACTGTGCAGAAATCAATAGTTAATGAAGCATGTATGGATGAATAAGATGCATTATGTGTGTTATCAAATGTACAAAGCCGTATGTTTTTGACTAATTGTTAGTAGTAAATACCAAAGTGACATCTATTAGATTCACTAGGTTAATTTCTTAAAGTTTTAAAGTACCTCAGTTGGACGAAAGCCTTGCTTCTTGTATTTAGAGGAGATGAAGACGTTGTTGTAAATGTTACACAAAATACTTGTTGTAAAAGGTTACACAAGACTGTTGGGGAACGTTGCATGGAAAACAAAACTTTTTCTATGCACACGCAAGATCTATCCATGGAGATGCATATCTACGAGAGGGGGAGAGCATCTTCATACCCTTGAAGATGGCTAAGCGGAAGCATTTATCAACGCGGTTGATGTAGTCATACACCTTCACAATCCGTCCCGATCAAGTACCGAACATATGGCACCTTCGCGTTCAGCACACGTTCAACTCGATGACGTCCTCGCCTTCTCGATCCAGCAAGAGAGGCAAAGTAGTAGATGAGTTTCAGCAGCACGACTGCATGGCGACGGTGGTGGTGAAGAACAATCTCCGTAGGGTTTCACCAAGCACAACGGAAACTATGACGAAGGATAAACTAGAGGGGGCGGGGTTGCCGGCACACGGCTTGGTGAATCTTGATGTGTCTTGGGTTCTAGCCCTGCCCTTCTATTTATATCTTGAGCGCTAGGGTCGTTTCTTGGAGAAAGAGCCTCCTCAAAGTCGGTTTAGCTCGCAAGGCAAGAGTCCTTCTTGGACTCCAGGACCGGATGCCAGGGTCCCTGGCGTCTGGCCCCTTGGCCTCCACAAAACCGCCTTTTGCACCTTCCTAAAGCCCCGTGGGCTTTACCCCTTGGCCCAAATGAAGTTTTCTCATACCCGAACATTTCCGTAAACATCCGAAACCCCTTCCGGTGAATTCTGAAACCCTTCCGGAGACCAAACACTATTATCCCATATATCAATCTTTACCTTCAGACCATTCCGGAGCTCCTCGTCATGTCTGTGATCGCATCCGGGACTCCGAACAACATTCGGTCACCAACATACATAATTCATATAATACTATATCGTCAATGAACGTTAAGCGTGCGGACCCTACGGGTTCGAGAATGATGTAGACATGACTGAGACGCTTCTTCGGTCAATAACCAATAGCGGGATCTGGATGCCCATATTGGTTCCTACATATTCTACGAAGATCTTTATCGGTCGAACCTTTACGACAACATACGTAATTCCCTTTGTCTGTCGGTATGTTACTTGCCCGAGATTCGATCGTCGGTAGCTTCATACCTAGTTCAATATCGTTACCGGCAAGTCTCTTTACTCGTTCCGTAATGCTCCGGGAGTTGCATGATCTCATGGTCGAAGGAATATGTATTTGACATTAAGAAAGCAGTAGCAATAAACTGAATGCTCATATGCTAAGCTAACGGATGGGTCTTGTCCATCACATCATTCTCCTAATGATGTGATCCCGTTATGAAGCGACAACACATGTCTATGGTTAGGAAACCTTAACCATCTTTTGATCAACAAACTAGTCTAGTAGAGGCATACTAGGGACTTGGTATTTTCTTATGTATCCACACATGTATTTAAGTTTCCAATCAATACAATTCTAGCATGAATAATAAACCTTTATCATGATTAAGGAAATATAATAATAACAACTTTATTATTGCCTCTAGGGCATATTTCCAATAGTCTCCCACTTGCACTAGAGTCAATAATCCAGTTCACACCACAAAAAAAAGACACATCCGTGACATTTTGGCTCGAACGAATTTTTTCTTGTCATGCTTATGACGCTTCTATGACGATAATTGTGACAAAACCACGTATCATCATAGATGTGGTGGGCTCCTACTTCTATGACAAAAAATCATGACAGAAAATGGGCTTTTCGTCCTGGGCGGGCCTGGGACGCACCTGCATGACATTCTTTGGGCCGTCCATGATGGAAAAAAACATGGTGGAAGCGAGGGCGAGGAAAATTTCGGGGAGTTCCATGTTACAGTGGGTGGTCGGGGCCGAGCGATGCATGGAGGTTTGCGCGTTTCTCTCGTACACGTACGCACGTGTGTGCGAGGCATTGGGCTCTAACTAAACCCGAGCGAGGCGTTCGCTTACTGAACCTGAGTGATTGCACTAGCTACGTTAATGAACCAGAGCGATCGATCCCTTGGCTGTTAACTGAACCTGAGCGATTCCTTCGCTGCTGCTGCTAACTGAAGCCGATCGAACCTGCTGCCTCTTGATCAACAGTGACCGTTGTTGTGGGTTGGATGAACAGTTCATGCTGGGGGGTTGGATGAATAGGACCCTGTGGTAGTAGTAGGCCATTGCCGCTGGATGAACAGGACCCCGATCAAGGAGGCCGCCACACCCGAACCGGTTGGGGGTGGGTGAATAGGACCCCGTGGAGGGCTGGTTGAATAGTAGCCGGTGGATGCTGGACGAACAGTAGCCCGTGGATGAATAGTAGCTGGTGGAGGCAGGAGGAAGTCGATGGTGGATGAACAGTAGCAGGTGGAGGCTGGAGGAAGTTGACGGTGGATGAACAGTAACCCGTGGAGGTTGGAGCGAGGCAGTAGACGGTGGATGAACAGTAGCCCGTGGAGTCCCGTTTTATTGTACGCCACACCCCTCCCGATGAACAGGACCCCGTTTCGACCGTAGGCGCTCCAACACAAGTCGGTTTCCTCTGTTTTGCGGTACACCACACCCCTCCCGATCAATAGGACCCCGTTTTGACCATACACGGTTGAACAGAAGGCCGTTTCCTCTATTCTGCGGTACTCCAGGCCCCATTTCGGCTGTTCCGTCCAAGCCGGTTGGCTCCCGATGAACACGACGCGTTCCGTTGCCTCTCGATGAACACGACGCAGTTTCTCCATTCCGACCCAGCCAGTTGGTTGCCGATGAACAGGACGCCATTGCTGCCGTCCGCTGCCTCTCCATGTACACGAGCCCTGGCCGTACGTATGCACGAGTAGGCCTTCAAGACCCCGCCCGTATGTACGTACGTGGCCGTATTTTTTGGCATGTGGCTATACGTACGTGTAAACAGTTTAGACTGGACTGCCTGAACTGCTACGTCAGGGGCTCTACTACTACACGTGCCGCTGCTTGCTCGGCCATGGTTCATCGTTGCAGAGAGACCGATCGACCAGTATGTACGTACACGTTCGCGACCAGACAGACAACGCTACGTACGCTTCGATCGCGTGGGTCCCAGCTGTCAGGGAGGATAAGGACGCACTTCCTTGCGTGCGAAGATATAGCTGGTGGGTCCCAGCTATCAGGGGGATGAATCATTTTTATTTTGCGAGTAATAAGGAGGCACTTCCTTGAGTTCGAAGATGTAGCTGGTGGGTCCAGCTGTCAACCTCACCGCCTAAAGTCCTCTTCGGATGGTTGTCATTCATTGACCACGTTGACGACGCCGCACCAAGAGCACCAAGGTGGTGGACAACGGAGAGGCCTAGGAAGGGAACGACGTCGAGCCGGGAAGGACGCGGTAGTGGATGCCCATGTGGAGGGGAGTACGAGGGTTGACTGCTTCGGCTGCGGTGTGAGGCTGTCGTCGCCGGAGAATAACAGGAGGTCTGGGTGAGTAGAGGGATGGCATGGCCAGCGGTGGCAACACAGCCGGCCATGGGAGGCAGGAGCAGGCGGTCCAGCCGGCGCTAGTTTCGGCGGCTGGAGCAAGAAGATCATAGATTGAAGAAGCAGCGCGGCCGTTGGATGTTAATCCAACGGTCACTGCTGCTAGAATCGTTTGTTGACTAGGTTAACAAAGCCCTGCGTACGTGTTAACTTGGTAGGCCCACAAGTCAGCCTCCGAATCAGGTGGGTCTGAGCTAGCAGGGGGAGGAATCTTTTTTTTGCGCGTAATAAGAATGCACTTCCTTCCGTGCAAAGATGTAGCTCGTGGGTTCTAGCTGTCATGGGGAGATTTTTTCCACGTAATAAGAATGAACATCCTTGTGTGCGAAGATTGTAGCTGGTGGGTGATGTCTACTACGCAACTTTATTCTTGTAGACATGTGTTGGGCCTCCAAGCGAAGAGTTTTGTAGGACAGTAGCAATTTTCCCTCAAGTGGATGACCTAAGGTTTATCAATCCGTGGGAGGCGTAGGATGAAGATAGTCTCTCTCAAGCAACCCTGCAACCAAATAATAAAAAGTCTCTTGTGTCCCCAACACACCAAATACAATGGAAATTTGTATAGGTGCACTAGTTCGGCGAAGAGATGGTGATATAAGTGTAGTAATGATAGTAGATATTGATTTTTGTAGTAGGAACAATAAAAAACAGAAAGGTAGCAAGTAACAAAAGTGAGCACAAACGGTATTGCAATGCTTGAAAATGAGGCCTAGGGTCCGTACTTTCGCTGGTGCAATCTCTCAACAGTGCTAATATAATTGGATCATATAACCACCCCTCAAAGTGCGAAGAAGAATCACTCCAAAGTTCCTATCTAGCGGAGAACATAAAAAGAAATTATTTGTAGGGTACGAAACCACCTTAAAGTTATTCTTTCCGTTCGATCTATTCAAGAGTTCGTACTGAAATAACGCAAAGTTATTCTTTCCGTTCGATCTATCCAAGAGTTCGTACTAAAATAACACCATATGATATGCATCAACCAACTCTAATGTCACCTAGATACTCCAATGTCACCACAAGTATCCATGAGTTAATTATACGATACGCATCAAACAATTTCAGATTCATAATACTCGATCCAACACAAAGAACCTCAAAGAGTGCCCCAAGATTTCTACCGGAGAAACAAGGACGAAAACGTGCACCAACCCCTATGCATAGATTACCCCAATGTCACCTCGGGAATCCGCGAGTTGAGTGCCAAGACATAGATCAAGTGCTCTCAAATCCATAAAATTATTCAATCCGATAAAATGAAATCTCAAAGGGAAAACTCAATTCACAACAAGATAGAGAGGGGAAAACACCATACGATCCGACAATATTAACAAAGCCCGCGATACAACAAGATTGTGACATCTGAAGAACACGAGAGAGAGAGAGATTGAACACATAGCTACTGGTACAAACCCTCAGGCTCGAGGGTGGACTACTCCCTCCTCATCATGGTGGCCGCCGAGATGATGAAGATGGCCACCTGTGATGATTTCCCCCTCCGACAGGGTGCCGGAACGGGTTCTAGATTGGTTTTTCGTGGCTACAGAGGCTTGCGGCGGCGGAACTTCTGATCTAGGGTCTCCGTGAGGGTTTTTGGAATATTTGGCAATTTATAGGGCAAAGAGGCGGTGCGGGAGGCCACCGAGGTGGGCACAACCCACCGGGGCGCGCCTGGGGGCCCAGGCGTGCCCTGGTGGGTTGTGCCCCCCTCGGGGCACCCCCCAAGTGCTGCTCTGGCCCATTGGATGTCTTCTGGTCCATAAAAAATCCACAATTTTTTTTGCTGCGTTTGGACTCCGTTTGGTATTGATTTTCTGCGATGTAAAAAACAAGCAAAAAACAGCAACTGGCACTGGGCACTATGTCAATAAGCTAGTCCCAAAAAATGATATAAAGTTGCTATAAAATGATTGTAAAACATCCAAGAATGATAATATAGCAGCAGGAATACTTCATAAATTATAGATACATTGGAGACGTATCAGCATCCCTAAGCTTAATTCCTACTCGTCCTCGAGTAGGTAAATGATAAAAGAAATAATTTATGAAGTGTGAATGCTAGCAAAGTGCACAAGTTTGATCAATGACAATTTCAATCACTTTTCCGAGCAACATAACAACAATTCTTTCTTATAAAACTTCTCATGTTAAAGTAGCAACCAATTCACATGTTAAGGTTCAAACAATGAATTCTCTTGAAACTCAACAACCTATGTTCTCAGTCACCAAACAATTGCAATTCAACTTATTCAACAGAGTCTAAGTAAGAGCTCCACATACTCAACCACCATATAGTCTTCTATGATTGCTAACACTCACCACATACACAAGAGCAAAATGTTTCAACCGGACACATAGAAAGATAGGGGCTTATAATTTCACCTCCCAACGTATTCACCTCAAGGGTGATGTCAATAATAATAACTCATGCCACCCATATCCAACTGGACATATGTGCCTAGATCTTTCCTCACCACATGATGCTTGCCAAAGGAGAAAAATAAAAAGGAATAGAAAGAAAAACTTTGACTCTTGCATAAAAGTAAATACATAAAAATAAAAGATAGGCCCTTCGCAGAGGGAAGCAGAGGTTGACATGCGCTTATTTGTTTGTATGCTCAACCCCTTAGTGCAAAAGAACGTCACGTTATATTGCCCCTTATGATGGCAACCTTTATTATGCAGTCTGTTGCTTTTATATCTTTACCATCACAAGTTCATACAACGCTCAATTTTCTCTTACACTAAATGATCTTACACTTTTAGAAGCAATTTTTATTGCCCTATTGCACCGATGACAACTTACTTGAAGGATCTTACTCAATCCATAGGTAGGTATGGTGGACTGTTGAAAATAAGATTTGGGTTTAAGGGTTTTTGGATGCACAAGTAGTATCTCTACTTAGTGCGAAATTTTTGGCTAGCAAAGATGGGGGGCAAGCACCACATGTTGAAGGATCTATGACAATATAACTTCTATGTGAATATGAACAAACATAAATCATTACGTTGTTTTCCTTGTCCAACGTCAACAATTTTGGCATATAATATTTTGATGGGGGCTCACAATCACAAAAGATTCCAAGATAGTGTATTTGCATGTGAAAGTTCTCTTCCTTCTACTAATCATTCATGAATTGCTTGTATGACCAATATTGTGATTATCAAGCCTCAAAAGATTTCACTTTCTAAACCCAATGTGAAGCTACCACTAGGCATGATATGAACATATAATTTCAACTTCATGATATTCAATTCATTCAACAAATTACTCATAGGATATAAGTGAAGCACAAGAGTAAATGACAAGCTACTCCAAAAAGATATAAGTGAAGATCAAGCGAGTAGTTAAGTAAATAGGTAGCTAATTGTGGACTCTCTCTTATTTAAAAACTTTCATATCTAAGTATTTTATTAAAACAGCAAGCAAAACAAAACAAAATGACATTCCAAGAATAGCACAACTCATGTGAAGAAGCAAAAACTTAGGCTCAACCGATACTAACCGATAATTGTTGATGAAGAAAGGTGGGATGCCTACCGGGGCATCCCCAAGCTTAGATGCTTGAGACTTCTTGAAATATTATCTTGGGATGCCTTGGGCATCCCCAAGCTTGAGCTTTTGCGTCTCCTTAATTCCTTTTATATCACGGTTTCCCTAAATCTTAAAAACTTCATACACACAAAACTCAACAAGAACTCGTGAGATAAGTTAGTATAAACCAATGCAAAAACCTTATCATTCTCTACTGTAGCAAATCACAAAAATTATTATTCAACATTGCATACTAAATGCCTCTGCATATTTAATACTCCTATCCTCAAATAGAATCATTAAACAAGCAAACATATGCAAACAATGCAAACATAATAGCAATCTGCCCAAACAGTACAGTCTGTAAAGAATGCAAGAGTATCAATACTTATTTAACTCCAAAAATTATGAAAATTTACCAAACTGTAGAAAATTTATCAGATCTTATTGTGCAAAAAGTTTCAACATTTTAACACATCCTGACTTTTCTCGGGAATTTTTGCAACATCGATAAACTTTCTGTTTTGAAACAGCAACTCATATACTTGCAAAATAAGCATGGTAAAGGCTATCCTTGACATTTTTATTGAAAATAAAGATGCAAAACAATATTATAAATAACAGCAAGCAAATCCTAACAAGAAAATGATGCTCCAAGAAAAACACATATCATGTGACGAATAAAAATGTAGCTCCAAGTGAGGTTACTGATAATGTTGGAGACGAAAGAGGGGATGCCCTTCCGGGGCATCCCCAAGCTTAGTTGCTTGGATCTTCCTTGAATATTACCTTGGGGTGCCTTGGGAATCCCCAAGATTAGTGTCTTTTCACTCCTTATTCTCCTCATATCGACATCTCACCCAAAACTTGAAAACTTCAATCACACAAAACTTAACGGAACTTCGTGAGATAGGTTAGTATGATAAAGAGCAAACCATTTCACTTTGGTACTGTCAAAGACAATATTCATAATTGTTTCTACACAATGCCTACTGTATCATATCATTTCCACAATTTATATTGAGCAATATAAGCCATAGAAACTAGAAAACAAGCAAACTATGCATTGAAAACAGAATCTGTCAAAAAACAGAACAATACATAAAGATCTGAATTAAGGTCATACTTCTGTAACTCCAGAAATTCTAAGAAATTAGGAAAACGTAGAAAATTTGTATACCCATGAACTGTAAAAAATTCAGAATGTTTCGACAGTCCAGTAAAAGAAAGGAATTTATGCACTGGACGCAAAAGTTTCTGTTTTTGCACAGAATCAAGTCAACTATCATCCACACTATCCCAAAGGCTTTACTTGGAACTTTATTGAAACAATAGCTATAAAACAAGATTATTGCAGTAGCCTAACCATGTGAACACACAAAAACAGTAGGTAAAAGTGTTGGGTTGTCTCCCAACAAGCGCTTTTCTTTAATGCCTTTTAGATAGGCATGATGATTTCAATGATGCTCACATAAAATAAAGAATTGAAACACAAAGAGAGCATCATGAAGCATATGACTAGCACATTTAAGTCTAACCCACTTCCTATGCATAGGGATTTTGTGAGCAAATAATTTATGGGAGCAAGAATCAACTACCATAGGAAGGCAAAACAAGTGCAACTTCAAAACTTTCAACACATAGAGAGGGAACTTGATATTATTGCAATATGTAAACGCATATGTTCCTCTCTCATAGTAATTTTCAGTAGCATAATGAATGAATTCAACAATATAACTATCACATAAAGCATTCTTTTCATGATCCACAAGCATAGAAATTTTATTACTCTCCACATAAGCAAATTTATTCTCATCAATAGTAGTGGGAGCAAATTCTACAAAATAACTATCAAGTGATTGAAAATTAAAATCATGATGACAAGTTTCATGGTTATCATTATTCAATATAGCATACATGTCATCACCATAATCATCATAGATAGTAACTTTGTTATCATAATCAATTGAAACCTCTTCCAAAATAGTGGATTCATCACTAAATAAAGTCAGGACCTCTCCAAATCCACTTTTATCATTATAATCATCATAAATAGGAGGCATGCAATCATTATAACAATTTTGCACATCAAATCTTGGGGGACTAAAAATATCATCTTCATCAAACATAGCATCCCCAATCTTGTAGCTTTGCATATCATTTTCATCATGCATATTCAAAGAATTCATACTAGCAACATTGCAATCATGCTCATCATTTATGCCAAACATTTTATTGAATTCTTCTTCTATCAATTGAGCACAATTTTCCTTTCCATCATTTTCAAGAAAGACATGATAAAGATGAATAATATGAGACCACCTCAATTCCATTTTTTTGTAGTTTTCTTTTATAAACCAAACTAGTGATAAACAAGAAACTAAAAGATTCAATTGCAGGATCTAAAGATATACCTTCAAGCACTCACCTCCCCGGCAACGGCGCCAGAAAAGAGCTTCGTTGACGGGATGTGAGTGCCGCTTACCTAGCCTCCCCAGCAACGGCGCCAGAAAAGAGCTTGATGTCTACTACGCAACTTTATTCTTGTAGACACGTGTTGGGCCTCCAAGCGAAGAGTTTTGTAGGACAGTAGCAATTTTCCCTCAAGTGGATGACCTAAGGTTTATCAATCCGTGGGAGGCATAGGATGAAGATAGTCTCTCTCAAGCAACCCTGCAACCAAATAATAAAAAGTCTCTTGTGTCCCCAACACACCAAATACAATGGAAATTTGTATAGGTGCACTAGTTTGGCGAAGAGATGGTGATATAAGTGTAGTAATGATAGTAGATATTGATTTTTGTAGTAGGAACAATAAAAAACAGCAAGGTAGCAAGTAACAAAAGTGAGCACAAACGGTATTGCAATGCTTGAAAATGAGGCCTAGGGTCCATACTTTCGCTAGTGCAATCTCTCAACAGTGCTAATATAATTGGATCATATAACCACCCCTCAAAGTGCGATGAAGAATCACTCCAAAGTTCCTATCTAGCAGAGAACATAAGAAGAAATTGTTTGTAGGGTACGAAACCACCTTAAAGTTATTCTTTCCCTTTGATCTATTCAAGAGTTTGTACTAAAATAACGCAAAGTTATTCTTTCCGTTTGATCTATCCAAGAGTTCATACGAGAATAACACCATATGATACGCATCAACCAACTCTAATGTCACCTAGATAATCCAATGTCACCACAAGTATCCATGAGTTAATTATACGATACGCATCAAACAATTTCAGATTCATAATACTCGATCCAACACAAAGAACCTCAAAGAGTGCCCCAAGATTTCTACCAGAGAAACAAGGACGAAAATGTGCATCAACCCCTATGCATAGATTACCCCGATGTCACGTCGGGAATCCGCGAGTTGAGTGCCAAGACATAGATCAAGTGCTCTCAAATCCATAAAAGTATTCAATCCGATAAAATGAAATCTCAAAGGGAAAACTCAATTCACAACAAGATAGAGAGGGGAAAACACCATATGATCCGACTATATTAACAAAGCCCGCGATACATCAAGATCGTGACATCTCAAGAACACGAGAGAGAGAGAGAGAGAGAGAGAGAGAGAGATTGAACACATAGCTACTGGTACAAACCCTCAGCCCTGAGGGCAGACTACTCCCTCCTCATCATGGTGGCCGCCGGGATGATGAAGATGGCCACCTGTGATGATTTCCCCCTCCGGCATGGTGCCGGAACGGGGTCTAGATTGGTTTTTCGTGGCTACAGAGGCTTGCGGCGGTGGAACTTCTGATCTAGGGTCTCCGTGAGGGGTTTTGTAATATTTGGCAATTTATAGGGCGAAGAGGCGGTGCGGGAGGCCACCGAGGTGGGCACAACCGGGGCGCGCCTGGGCCCCCAGGCGCGCCCTGGTGGGTTGTGCCCCCCTCGGGGCACCCCCCCAGGTGCTGCTCTGGCCCATTGGATGTCTTCTGGTCCATAAAAAATCCATAAAAAGTTTCGCTGCGTTTGGACTCCGTTTGGTATTGATTTTCTGCGATGTAAAAAACAAGCAAGAAACAACAACTGGCATTGGGCACTATGTCAATAAGTTAGTCCCAAAAAATGATATAAAGTTGCTATAAAATGATTGTAAAACATCCAAGAATGATAATATAGCAGCATGAATACTTCATAAATTTTAGATACGTTGGAGACGTATCAGTGGGTCCAACCTGTCAGGGGGAGGAATGGTTTATTCCCGCATAATAAGGAGGCACTAGCTTGCCTGCGAAGATGTAGCTGGTGGTTCCGAGCTGTCAGACTCTCGACGTACTCCATGTTGGCTCTCGTTGTTGCCCACACATCGTCGAGCGGACCACGGCGGTGGACGACGGCGAGGCCTAAGATGGGAACGATCTGGAGTCGTGGAACAAGGGGCACTGCAGTCCCTGGCGGAGGGGAGTACGAGGGCCTGGTTCGGCTGCCGGGTGAGGCTGCTGTGTGTAACACCCCAAAAATATTTCTTTTGGATTTTCAAAATATTTTCCTTAAAATAAAATACTTTGAATTATTTTTGGCCTTATTCTCTTTCTAGTTCTTCTGTCTGAAAATTATTTTTAACTTTTAACTCGGTTTCAAAATTTTTGAATGGTTCTGTTTTGGGTGAATTATTTATTGGTTAATTATTTTTGAGAGATCAAAAATATTTTTCTTTTAGAAAAGTTTTGGATAATTAAAATTATTTCAAGAATATGGCCCTTTCATTCCTTCTAGCACTTCCAAAATTCACTCAATAATTTTTCTACCACTCCTAAATTTTCCCCAAGCCAATCTCACATTTCTAGGACAGTATCCAACTCTCTCCCACCCCACAGAAATAATTTTCATATTTTAAATAAATTCCAAAGTTGGAGTTTACAATATTCATGGTTTCTTTGAGTTACAATGGAACTATATTTTCTGCCACTCTTCTGCCTCCACCAAAATTATCCTAGCAACTAGATGGTACCTACAACCCATTTCACCAAAAACTTGGTTGCCACAATTCAAAATTTTCAAAATTTAGAAATTCAAATTTGGACCAAAAACAATCTTTTTGATACAAACCCAATTTTTATAGCTCCAAAAATTCTGAAACTTTGCCAGACCCTCTTTTATGCATCAACCACTCTCCACAAAAATTTCCACAAATTCCTAAAATTCCTAGCACCCTCTGGCATTCTGACATACACCTAGCATGCACACTGTTCATCACTAGCAAAAATTTAGTTAAGTGAATTTGGTCAGTGGCAGAGGCGATCGACGCCGTGCTCATCACTCCATCGCACTCCCTCTCCTCCACGCCTCCCATACTCTTAAATGGACCACCGCTGGACCCCACTTGTCAGTGGCTCACCGCCGATGGCATAGTTGCCGGCCGGTGCAGCTACCACCGAGCCCATCCGCGGCGGCCGAGCGGATCGCCACGGCGCCGCCCCCCTTAACTGCTGCTACTGCTTCTCTCACCTACTTCCCCTCCACGTGGCGTCTCCTCCGCACCCTCTCCACGCCGACCACGCCGCCCAGGGCCCGCCTGGCAGCCATCGGAGCTGGCGCCGCCACTCCCGTACGGCGGCCACACCGTGGATGTGGACAGGGAGCTCGAGCTTGTCCACGCCGATCCTTCCAGAGCTCTCCACCGTCCTCATAACTCCCGCACCGACCTGACCACCGCCCCTAACCTACCATGCTGGCCGGAGTAACTCAGGCGTCAGCCGCAAGCCACGGCCATCGCCGCCCGGCCTATATAAAGGCACCCCGAGCCCGTGCTCTCCACTCACCACCCACACCACCTCCCAATCGCCCTCCTGTGCTCTTCCCCAACCTCGGGGAGGCCTTCTTCCCCGACTCCGACCACCGCTCCGTCGCCACTGTCCCCGACCAGCTCGACGCCGACAGGCCACCATCACTTCTAAAATCTTGCCAGTCGCCATCCACCACTCCACCACGTTCATTCCGTGTGTCAATTTGACGTTCGGAGCCCTCTCCGATGAGATACACCACCACCCGAATCGCCGTCCGCCACCGTCGACCTCGCCGTCGTTTTGTTGCTCTCCGGCGACCACCCCCTCCACCCACCGACGCGGAACACCGCCCTGAGCACGCTCATATCCTCGTCACCCTCTAAAACGCCGGCGATCGCCGTCGGTGACCACCGCACCCTCTCTGTGCACGCGCGCGAGGCACCTTCGAATTTCAAACCTGACGGGTGGGGCCCGCCCGTTAGTGTTTTTATCCTTTTCTGTTATTTTCGAAAAAGTCGTCTGCCTCAGTACGTTTTCTAAGATGGAAAACGTATTCCGTTCTGAGGCATTTTCTTTTATTACAGCAGGGACCCGGTAGTAGTTGTTTTATTTACAAAGAGGTCCCTAGTTTTAAAACCTTAATAACTTTTTAGCCACAAGTCCAAAAGACTTGATTCTTTTTTTGAAATTCTTATTTTTCTCTCTAGTTTTTTTAGTATTTATTGAAAATTATTTTGAGACAAGTTTTTGTACTGTGATGAAATTTTTATTTGAATTTGAATTTGAATTTTTCAGAAAAAGAAGAGGGGAACTTTGCCGGGAATTCCGAAGGGTTTTCCCTGACTACTTTGGACAAGGCAGGCATATTTGAACTTTGGATACGGGGATTGCATATTGCATGACATGGTTGCATCTGTTGAGTTTGCACCGTATGAGTAGAAACAGTCCTGCATGCATGGTCATGTATATTTTCTCTTGCATGCATTTCACTCAAGTTCTGACTGGCATAAATTGTGAGAATCCAGGAGTGTGCTCCTACTTTGGATGTGTTGGTGGGCACGGGCCTTGTCTTGACACGGTGGTGTCCCGTTATACATATGCCAGTGATAATAAGTAACACCTCCTGGGTCAGCCTAGATCGAGTCTTGTTCCGTTACACCTAGTTGGATACCGCGGGTCCTTCCGCAAGGAAGGTACGGCTTAGTAAGTTGTTAACCCCTATCCGGGTACACACCACATAGAGGGCCACGATGAGGGTTTCCATGGCCATGGACTAAATCCTGCCATCGGGTCAGGGGGCATGGGTGTTACCGGTTGAAGCCGAGAGCGGGTACCCCTTGGAATCCGCACATATTAATAGTGATCCCATGCTACTGGAGATTGTTGTCTCCCCGACTTAGAGTTTTTCTGGAATGATGCTTTGGGTGATTCCTGGCATCCAGACGGTTAAACTGGTTTGTGCTGGTCAGGCGTGTTTTCAACCCAAAGGCCGTAATGGGAATTAGTCAGTGTCACGATACTGACTAAAGAAATCCTTTACTTGTGGGTAAAGAGTACACCCTCTGCAGAGTTTAAACCTATTCGAATAGCCGTGTCCTCGGTCAAGGGCATTAGCTGGGTGGGTCAAGTGTCGGTCCCGGTGTTGGTCTCCGGAGGAAATAATTCAAATATGCCTGAAATATTTGCGGGATAATTATTGACACCCTGATGCTACCATGAATATTTTGCTATGCATATTAATATTATTGTGGTTATGCATATTATTGTGGACTAACCCGTTTCTCTTATTTTATTTTCCTGAGTGTCTCAGGGGCTGGCTAGACTACCCCGGGCATTCGGTTTTACTTTCAAGACCTCTCATGGCGTCACTTGGCTTCTCGGGCGGTCCTATCTCGCCCGATTCTCCTTTTAGACACCCGTTTGGCCTTTCTTTTCAAGACCGACTATGGTGTCACTTTGACACCCGACTGGCATTTCTTTTCCAGACCTCTCGTGGCGTCGCTTGGATTCTCGGGCGGTCCTGTCTCGCCCGATTCTCCTTTTAGACACCCGTTTGGCATTTCTTTTCAAGACCTTTCGTGGCGTCGCTTGAGTTTTTGGGCGGTCCTGTCTCGCCCAACTCTCTTTTAGACACCCGGTTGGCATTTCTCTTATTTTCTGAATGTCACCTGGGCTGGCTAGACTACCCGTGACATTCGTTAGCTTCTATTTTTATTAAGCTTGATTATGACTAACATGCTATATTTACTTCCATATCATTTTGTTATTATTATGCCATGTCTATGATTTTAGTCAGCATGAGTATTTAGTAGGATCCAACATGAGCATATGCATTCGTTATATCTTTTGTTCATTATGTTTGCGAGTACATTCAAACATACTCACAGGCTTGTCCTTGGCTATTGTCTTGGCCAGATCATGTTTCAGAGACGAGCACCACGAAGCCCCCGCAATCTAGGAATTGGAGATAGCAGCCACGTGAGATAGGAGTTAACCAGGTGAGCTGTTCCTGTGGGAATGGAGTCCCATCAGCGTTGGAGATCCACGAGTCACTTCCATCATCCACCACTAGAGATCCCTGTTATATTCATTGGACCTTTATGGTCTTGTACTCAATTTCTTGTAATTGCCTGGAATTCTGTATCAAGAAGGTGTCCACCAGCGACAGTAATCCTGGGGCTGGTGATGACACGAGGGTCATTTGCTGGGATTCTATGTCCCAGTAAATCCGGCCCCAACAGCCTTGGTATCAGAGCCAGGCTGACCATTGGCTAATCCTATCTTAGCCTAGTGGCTATCTCTAGGTTTCCACACCATTCACATCCTTTCCTGTCCACATTCAGGCCCATCCTATCCGATAACCGCGGTGGCCAGCCGACATCTTTTTGACAGTCGGTGCCCAACCTATCAACCTAGCCCATAGGCTGTGTGCCTGTGGCCGACACCTAAGTTGTCCCATCCAAAAGCGTGCGAGGAAAGGCTCCGTTGGCTTATAAGAGAAGCCTTGCCTCGACTCGGCATATCACAGCCTTCACTTGCAGCCTGATATCCAACCATCAAGATGCCTGGCCCCATCGTCCACAACGAGACCACCGCATCCGAGCTGGGAGATTTCGTAGCCATCCTCGCCAATCTCACTCATCGTGCATTTGGCAGGGAAGAGCCCCCGGAATATGTTGTGTACCAAGAGCACGTGAGTGATGCCATCCATCACTTCTAGGCCACGGTGCACATCTACGGGAGGAGCATCACATCGGAACGCCCCTACCGGTTCACCGGGAGAACGACCTCCGACGAGCCCCAAGCCATCCAACTTGCAGCCCGAGAGGCTGTAGTTCAACTCTGACATCGATCGCCGAGGGTTAACTACTGCTCTTTCTACTACTACCCTAGTCGTGAAAGCTATGGTAGCCCAACCCAAGTCGCCAACGGAGACCATGAGACGGATCCTGCCCTAGTGCATCTAGTGCGCTACCTGAGAGCGCAAGAAGCACTCTTCGGTCAGGTCACCCTTGATCTGATTGCCACCTGCAGGACGCTTGCTCTCCTGACCCCGGTGAGAAGTGAAGCTGCACACGCCACCGACACCCCGATAGTGTTGTCTGGGAGACCAATCGAGCCTTCAAGGTCTGCCCCTGTTGCCCACCCGGGCAATGCATTCGTTTCCCCGGATGAACTCCGTCATCTCTTGGGGATTTTCTCCAACGAGACTGTAGCCACTACACCCCACGAGGGTCATCATCGCTACCCCAACCCTGCAGCTCCTCATTCCACTCCAGCCAACTCCGACGTGGAAGCCACGGAGAAGCCTCGACATCTCCGAGACACGCCCGACTGGATGTCGACGAAGTGGACTGAGCCGTCTCAGCTTCAGTGGCACGTCACCTAGTCGCGATCGGCCTGCATCAGCAGGACGAGGGACACACTATTGCCATGCCGGCCCTGGTAAGCGGGGTAGGTGGGGCACTGTTGCCATGCTCCTGCCGGTGAGAGGGGTTGGTGGGCCACTGTAGCCATACTCATCTCCCTTACATGGACTTGATCCGTCGTACGCCTCGGATGGGACGGGAGCTGACCCGAGGCTGGGTTGAGGAAGTCTTGGTTTGGCGGGGCCGGCCGGCATGCGCCAGCGGGCCCGGCCGCATTGCGGTCTTGGCCGGGTTGCGGGGCTTGGCCCGGTCAAGGAACCTGGCCAAGCGCAAGCCGGATTGAGGGGCGAAGCCGGCCCCGATGTTTTTGAAAAGGATCGGGTTTCGTTGCCTACCCGGGGTTCATCCGAATCTTGGAGGAGAAGGGTCGTGCCCCCTCGATTTCAGTGCGGGCACCACGTGGCGAACGGCAGCTGAAGGGGCCTGACAGGCCACGCGCGTGACATGACATGACAGCGGGCTGGGGTCTGCCACTCCGTGCCCTCGGCCCCGCATGGGGATTTAATGTGGCAGCCGCAGACGGTTGCTCTTCCTAACACAGTTAATTGGTGTGTGGGTCGTGGGAAGTGGGAGGGGCGGGCGCAACCGATCCCACTTCCCCATGTCCGGTCTGTGGCTATAAATCGGGGGGGGGGGGGGGAGGGCGGCAGAACTCATTCACGCGCGCGCCCCCACCTCCTTCTTCCTCTCTTGCCCTGCTCCAGAGCTCACCGCATGCTGCAGCGTCCTGCCACTTCGAGCGAAGCGCCGCCGCCGTACCGCGCGTACAACAGCCGTTGACACTCCTCGCGCCTTTCTTCTCCGCCGCGCCGCGCGCCGCAGCCGAGCTTCGGAGATGGCGCCGCAGAAGGGCACGTGGGAGAGGTCGGAGGTCACCGACGAAGACATCCAGTATCTTCGCAAAACTTGACGGTTGCCGCCGGCGGAGGACGTAGCCGCGCGCGCCCGGGGCGGAGAGGGAGCCCGAGCCACAGGAGGGCGAGCGCGTGGTCTTCCTCAACCACTTCTGCCGTGGGTTCGGCCTCCCCGTGAGCGATTTCTTCCATGCGTTTCTCAATTTCTTCGGACTGCAGCCACACCACCTAGGTGTGAACGCCGTACTGCAGCTCTCAGGCATCGTTACCCTCTGCGAGGGCTATTTGGGGGTGGAGCTAGACTTGGATCTCTGGAACCTCCTCTTCTTCCTCAAGCAGCAGGGACCGGAGGCCGGAGCCATGGCCGGCTGCGGAGCCGCCGTCATCTCGGTCTGGCCCTACGGGGTGTTCTCCAAGATGCCCTTGGAGGACTCCGCCAAAAAGTGGCAAAACTCTTTCATTTACGTGTGCAACATCGGCGGGAGGGGCGACGCCATCAACCTGCCCCCGTTCATCAACGAGCAGCCGGCCGCCAAGATGAACTGGGGCCATGTGATCAAGAACCCGCCGCAGGGGCTGGTGAATCTACAGAACCGGATTCAGGAGATGGCGGCGCGGGAGTGACTCAAGGGGGTAGATATTGTCTCCGACTTCATCGCGCGACGCGTCCTGCCACTGCAGCGCCGGGCCCACATCATCGGCCAGATGGGCGACCGTCGGGATCTTACCCGGATGTCGTCCAGGAAGCTGATGCCACCGCAGGTTGCCGATTGCGTGAACGCCATCTCCAAGGCTGGGCTGGCCGACGACTGGCGCTTTGGCAAGGCGCCCTACAACGCCGAGCACCCGGCGCCATCGGTTAGTCCTTGGTCTTCTTTCTTTGCAATGTCTCAACTTCTCCTTCGTCCTGATGCGACAAGGGAAGTGCTACTGAACGCGATTCGGCCGACGCATGACGGAATGAGGACGCAGGTACTGGGCGTTGAACGGGCCCGCTCAGAGGTAGCGGGATCGTCTGCTGAGGCTTCGGAGCCGGCCGTTGGTGAATCCGGTGCCGCGCGCCGCGTGGATAAGTCTCCGCACCTAGATCCCCTTTGGGATTGGTTGGACGACGACGAGGAGGCCCTGACATACGCCGGTGGTGCAGCGGTGCCGAGGGGAGGAGACGGCACCATCGACCCCCCAAGGCGACTGCAGAAGACGGCCGAAGCCGGGTCATCCCGCGCGCCAGCTGCTACAAGCAGGCCGCACGGGAAGGGTGATGTGGCACTGAGCAAGCCTGCCGCGAAGCGCACGGCGGACCCGGCCGCGGGCGGCAAGCCGGATGCTAGGAAGAGGCGCCGCACCATGCCAGCGGTGCCGGCAAGGCCAGCCGTCCCGATTGTGACCGGGTATGTTTGCCGTGTCGTCTCCGGGGTGCGGCCGAGCCGTACCTTTCTTACACTTTTCTTGCTATGATCCAGGTCGCCGTTGGCATTGGCGCTAGCCGCGACGGACGCTGCGTCTGGGGGCGGCTTTGCGTTCCAGAAGATCCAGACAAGCGCCATCGACCTGCCCGAGGGCTCAGCCGGGGAGGATCTCGGCCTGGACCCGGCGGACGTGGAGCGCTGCACCTAGAGGGACAGGAACAAGGCCCTCGAGGAGCTGGCGGCGGATTCCCAGGCCTGGCCGGCCTGGCCGGAGACGACGGCGGGCACAGACCCGGTGGTCGTCATGCTTCCGACAGAGGAGGAGCGCGGACTCGACGGCCGGGCGGACATGGTGGTGGACGACCGGGAGGTCGTGGTGATCGGCGATGACACCCCGCCGCGGACCGGCGTGGTCGAGCGGGCGAAGGTGGAGGGAGGCAGAGGCGGAACCACCTTGGAGGAGACGCCACAGGTGACGGCGGATGGGGCGCCGCAAGCGACGCCGGCTGGCGCGCTGGAGTCGAGGCCTGCCGCGGAGGAGACGACAGACGACGAGCATGCCCTGGTGGTCAGGCAGCTGCCAATGGCACCAGGAGGCCATCCTGCTGCCGGGTCGCAGCGGGTCCGGGCTGGGCCCAGCCAGCCCGTCTTCGGGCCCATGACACAGGAGGAGGTGGCTATGGCCGCCGTGAGCCAGCGTCTGCGCGGGCGTGCGGAGCTGGTTCAGGCCTTCGCTCAGGCCAAGATGGAGCAGGCGCGGGAGCTGGAGCGCTCCGTGCTGGTGAGTCCTTCCTTCTCTGGTTTTATCTTTGCAGCCGGCTAGTCGGGGCGCGCCAGTGCACCCACTGGGTGTAGCCTCCGAGATTCGGGCCAACTACATAGTAGTTGGGTCGAATCTTCAAATGCTTCGTCTTGTGTTGACCCTTGCTGTTTTGTAGCAACTGGACGCCTTCCAGGTCGGTGTTTTCAACCGGCTTCTGGACAAGCACCAGCGGCTTACGGCGCGGCTCGCCGCCAGGGAGGAGGCGCTCCGCCTCGTTGAAGGTATGTTTTACGTGCTCTTAGTGGGGGCGCGCGGGCGCACCCACTGGCGTTAGCCCCCGAGATTTGGGCCAACTACATAGTAGTTGAGTCAAATCTTAAAGTGTTCTTGTTCTTTCTTTGTCTTGACTCTGAATTTTTGCTGTGCAGTTGCTGTAGCCGAGGCGCCGGTCTGGCGAACCCAGCTGATCAGCGCCGGTCAGTAGCGTGACCTGGCTGTTGCCTATGCTGGCCGGCTCTGGGTTGAAGTGGGGGAGCTGAAGGCAGAGGCGGCAGGGGCTCAGCAGGCGCTTGTCGAAGCCGGACGGCAGCATGAGCAGCCGGCTGGTGACAAGAGCCTGCTCCAGGCCGAGGAGGAATGCCTGACGGCGGAGGCGGCGGAGGCCCAGCAAGCGCTCGCCGAAGCTAGCCAGCAGCGCGATCGGCTTTCCACTGACAAAGGCGAGCTCCAGGCCGAGGTGGAGCGCCTGAAGGCGGAGGCGGCCAAGGCGGCCGAAACCCACCAGGCAGAACTCCTCCGA
Organism: Thinopyrum elongatum; assembly: GCA_011799875.1. Taxonomy (NCBI): domain Eukaryota; kingdom Viridiplantae; phylum Streptophyta; class Magnoliopsida; order Poales; family Poaceae; genus Thinopyrum; species Thinopyrum elongatum. The sequence goes on from CM022298.1 coordinate 131,207,962, forward strand.
CTCAAGGAGGAGCATGGGCAGGCGACCACCGCCAAGGACGCCAAGCTGAAGGCGGCCGTTGACAAAGGCACCAAGCTGGAGAAGGCGCTAGAGGCGCGTGACCGTGCCGGCAACCTGGAGCGGCATGGTACGTTGCTCGAGGCGCAGCACCTGGACGAGGCCTTCGCCAGTAAGTGCTTCTTCATTGATTTTGTCGGGTTGTGAAGCCGGCTTTACTTTTTGGTTGCTAACTATTTTGCTTTTCCTCTTGACAGAGCACCTTCCAGAGACGCAGAAGACGGCGGAGGAGGCCGTTCGTGCCCAACGGTCGCCTCAGGGGAACCCGGACGCCGGGCTCGACCCGAACATCGCCTGGAGCTTCCCAGAGATCATGCAGGCCGCCGAGGCCCGTCTGCAGGTCTTGGGTGAGCAGATGGCGCGGGTCTCCACAGCCGGAGCGGCGATGACGGCGGCCCTCTGGCCTGGTGCCATCGTGCCTAACAGCATTACGCGGCTGGCGCTATGGCTGGAAGTCGGGCCGGAGCGGCTTCACGCCTGGCGCGTCTCTGCCGCCCGTGCCGGCGCCGACGTGGTGCTAAGGTTCATCATGTCCTGGTACCTGGACCTGGCGCTGGACCAGCTGGTGGCCCAACGAGCCGGCGCAGAGCCCCAGCTGCAGGCGGAGGCGGGCCGAATCGCCGCCAGGGCCAGCTACCTGGCCTCGTTCGCGTTCCACGATGAGTTCCAGGTGGAGCTAACTGACGATGGAGGAGTGGTGCCGCCCGACGACTTCGGGTTGCTGCTGGATGACCCAGATGGCAGCTCTGAGGAGACGGGCGTCTACGAGGATGATGAGGCCGGGTTGGACGATAACGGCACCTCGGTGAACCCGGAGGCCACCGCGGAGGAGCCGGCAGCTGCGCAACCTGGCGTGGGAAACGATTGAAGCCGCCCTATTTATGTTTTTGCGCACTTTGGTTAAGTAGCAGGTCCACCCACCCACTGGGGTGTTGTTGGTGAATGTAATGAACTTCTGGCCTTGGGCCCATGTTATCGTATTGTAAATATTTTTGCGAATGTTTGCACTTTTGCTCTTTGTTTTTTAAGCTTTTTCCTGGCTTGATCCTTCCTTGGACATCCCCCCCGCAAGTCGGACAGCCGGCACTTCAAAAAAATACACTTCCGTGATGATACGTGTTTGTCACAGTAGGTCACGTTTTCTGTCATGCATGTACATCCATGACGATTTTATGACAGAATCAAGATAGTCATACCTGTGTTATCGTAGAAGTGTTCCATGACATTACCAAAATTATCATCACGGAAGTGTCCACTTCCATGACGATAAATGGCGTGTCATGGAAGTGCTTTCGTCAAGGGTAACCGACACGTGGCATCCTCCATAACGGGTTGCCGTTAACGACCCGTGGTGAAACTGGCCCGTAATGAACAGCGTACAACTTTATACCCATTAACGGCCCATTATTCCATTGGGCCGTTTCCAACCCCTGTTATCTTTCGGCCTTCTCAGGGCCCATTTATTCTTGGGCTCATTTCCAGCATTCGGTTACTTACGGCCCGTTACTGGCCTTTTCTGCTTATGGGCCAAATTCAGCCCCTGGTTAAAGTTGGCCCATTTGTGGCCCGTTAATCCGTTGGGCCATTTTCATAGCGTCATCAAATACGGCCGATTAACGACGACCCGTTATGGTCAGCCCATGAACGGACGATTCCAACTCTAGCCCGTTTACAGCCCATAATGCGGTCTGTTATTGGCCCATGTTTGGCCAATCGATCATACGGCCCGTAGAAGGCCCATTGATGCTACGGCCCGTAGAAGGCCCATTGTTTCTACGGCCCATAGAAGGCCCATTGTTTCTACGGCCCGTAGAAGGCCCATTGTTTCTACGGCCCGTAGAAGGCCCATTGTTTCTATGACCCGTAGGAGGCCCATGGTCACTACAGTAAATATGTAGCCCATGGTTATTGTGGCCTAGTTTTAAAAAATAGGTTATTGCGGCCACTAGCAAACCGCGGAAAAAGAACTGCACTGACTACAAGCAAACAAATAAACAAGACAACAAGGAAATAAATAAGCAAGCAACTTACGCTAGGCTATCATGGCTATTACACATATTACATCCACTGGGCATCAAAGTTCGCCACAAGTGCAAATATAGGGAACAAAGTAGCATATCACATACACTGGTTGTCAAAGTTGGCGACCAGTGCAAATAAATGCCGCAGCAAAACAAGTCCAGAACTGAAACCACTTCAGAAGATCTCAAGAAACAATATCCTGGGTACACATAATGCAGGCAAGATGGTTAGCAAGCTTATTAACTTTCTCTTGTTTGGCGCTTAAATCCTCCAGCGCTTGCTGTTGCACCAGAAAGTATGCATCTGAATTCTGCAGGGACTTCCTCAGTCCTTCGGCTTCGTGTCGCAGCACATCTGATCGATGTCTTTCAACTTGAAGTTGAGACTCAAGAAGACAAACTGATTCAGGTAGCGAGTTCGAAGAGCTTGTGCCAGCAGTAGTGGCCAGTAACTCGAACACTACATCAAGACAGGATTTTTGGGTTGTCTCACTGTCTTCAAGATAGTTTTTATCAGCTTTCTTGGAGACCAATAGGGATGTCTCACTATCTTGAACCTTATCTGCATTACTTCCTTTACCATTGCATAACGGGTTACTCTTCTCCAATATTTTGTCCGCGTTCTAAAAGAGAAACAAGCAGACACATCACAGGTTTACCATGTTGTATATGAAACTCATTTTGGTAAATTAGTTCAGTAGTAAAGTGGACAGGATAACAGCATGAAACAAACATATATCTATATACCATGGTCATTGTATGGTCTATTCATTCTAGTTTTTATTGCCGAATCAAGATAGAGATACAGTTCAAATAATATCTGTTTAAGACAAAGCAGAATAGACAGAATATAAGTGTGGAAAACTACAGAGCAATAACAACACTTGTAATGTGCATGACATGAGAACATAACTGTTTATTCAATTGAAACTGAAATCAACATAGAGCAAGTTACAACAGCAAACCAGTTAAAGAAATAGGTTTAAAACATACCTATTGCGCCATTGGAGTTTCAATTCCATCCTTCAAATTTGAAAATAGTTGGTATGAGTAAATACAGTGATGCAAGAGCAAAGGAGTATGAACCATAGCTACAGAACCTGACCTGAGAACAATTCTTCGTCTTCTTTAAGCGTTGAGTTGGGATTCGGAGTGGTGGTCCTCATGCTTTGGGCAATGTAGTTCCCATACTAACTGCTCGTGTTTGGGTGCTCTGTGGTGGAGACAGTGCTGTGTCAACTGGAACTGGGTTACTATCTGCTGGGGTTGGGGTTAGAAGGGGTGTAGCTGGTTCTTTGTCCAACTGGGTAGGAGTACAATCTGTGAGAGTCTCGGTTATGTGTGGTGGGGCTGGGTCTTGGGCAAGTACAACCGTGATTCTATCTGTATCGACTAGTAGCACTATCTTATCTGAAGACCGTGTTGTTACTCCCTTAGATACTGCCATCACCCTCTCCAATTCAAATGGCTGATAAACAAGAAAAGTAATTGAATGTACAGACATTGTATGATAGACAGGTGCAATGGATAGTGGGGAATAAAACAGGCATGAAATAATTCACATTTATGCTATCTAACCAAACAGGATAGCATGACACAATTTCACATATATGATGGCTAACTAAACAGGATAGCATGACACAATTTCACATATATGATGGCTAACTAAAAAGGATGGAAAGAGATAGTTCAAAATATGATGACTATGTAAACAGGATGACATGATATAACTATATAATGTATTTATTAAATAGGTTGGCATGCCATAATTCACATACATGCCGCCTATGGAAACATGATAGCATGATATAATTCATGGATAGAATGACATAATTCAAAATATGATGACTGTAAACACTAAATAGGATGAGACGATATAACTATATGATGTCTTTATTAAATGGGTTGGCATGCCACAATTTAGATAGATGCTGTCTATGTAAACATGATGGCATGATATAATGCAAATATATGATTTATATACTAAGCAAGTAAGCAGATGGCAATCGCATATATGATGTAAAAACTAAGCAATGCAAGACAACATGCATGACATGAGTAATATAACCCTACCAAGTTTGAGCATAGACCTCAGAGGGGAAATAGGATTGGTCATCTGTCTCTGAATCCTCCTCTGAGGAGCTATCTGTAACAGCAAGATGTCTGCTTCAGCAGGTAGCATTGTCTGCTCTGAATACCTTATTTTCACTCCAGATACTTCCATCACCGCTTCAAATGGCTGATGCATAGGAAGAGTAGTTGAATATACAAACGTTGTCAACAAATGGAACACGTAATACAAAAAAAGGATAGCATGATGTAATTCACATATATGATGATTGGCTAAACAACATGGCATTGCATAATTCACATATATAATGCCTTGCAACAAGATAGCTTTGCATAATTCACATATATAATGCCTTGCAACAAGATAGCTTTGCATAATTCACATATATAATGTCTTGCAACAAGATGGCATTGCATAATTCACATATATGGTAATTAGACACTAAACAGGTGGCATTCACACAAAGCATGTCTAAACTAAGCAAATGACATAGCAATGCAAGACACCATACGCATGATATGAGCAACATAACCCTGCCAAGTTAGAGCATACACCTCGGGGGGGGGGGGGATAGGATTGGTCATCTGTCTCTGAATCCTCCTCTGAGGAGCTATCTGTAACCAGCGAGATATGTGCTTCGTCAGATAGCATAGTCTGCTCTGAAGACCTTGCTTTCACTCCAGAATTTTCCATCACCGTGTCAAATGGCTGATGCACACGAAGAGTAGTTGAATGTACCAACATTGTTGACAAATGTAATACATAATGAAAAAAAGGATGGCATGATATAATTCACATATAAGATGACTGGCTAAGCAGGATGGCATTGCAAAATTCACATATATGATGCCTGGCTAAACAAGATGGCGTTGCATAATTCACATATACGATAAAGAAACTAAACAGATGGCATTCACACAAAGCATGTCTAAACTAAGCAGATGACATATTTGATGTATAAAGTAAGCAATGCAAGGCACCATATGCATGATATTACCAACATCAGCATGCCAAGTTAGAGCGAAGACCTCAGGGGGTAAATAGGAGTGGTATTCTCCTTCTGAATCCCCCTCAGAACAGTTATCTTCCTCTTGATTACAATCCGAAATGGGTGGAGGGGGGGCTGCCTTTGCGCCCACCATGGAGCGACGTCTGCATGAAATTTTATTGCCACGCAAGGCTCGTCTCTTTTGCTCTACATGTTCAGTTCCATTGTGTACAATAACTGACATGCATAGGAATAAAACATAGTGAGATTATGTAAGGAGTGCATCCAGAAATCCAGAGTGATGGTAGCAACCTGTGGATAGACCCAAAACCAATGATAGCAGGCAGATAATGGCTTCAATTAAAAATACACATAATGGCTTCTTTACTATTTGTTTCCCACCCAACATGAAACTCATAGTAGACACCAGAGATTAACCAGATAGTAGATAGATACTATTGATTGCGGCCCCGATATGTACCCCACAACCATTTAAAAACTCAAGTTTGAGCATTAGTTTGGAGCTGACTCAGAGTCTAATCGGTGAACAGGACGATAAAGTAGCATGTAATATTAAGCTATGCATAACGTAAGCAGACACGAAAGAGTGCGACCTCTCTTGCGGACCCGTGTAGTCCTCGAGGTCATCTGCTCAGTTGATGATGGTAATGAAGTTGTCGTGGCTGCCGGCGGCAGGGAAGAAGATCTGAGGCGGCGAAAGACAGTCTGGAGGCCGGATCCCTGCTATGGTGGACCCTTCTGTCGTTGGAGCAGCTGAGCTGGGGTGGACGACAGCGCAGCAGGAACGGGACAAACCACACAAGGTTTTCTTTGACAACTATCTGTAAGAGAAGCAATTCTGTAAGGGCTCGTTTGAATTGGAGGATTCTAACAACGCAGGGATAGGAAATACACAGTAATAGGATAGGAATGCACATGCAAAACAGGGAATTTAAAAACACAGGATTTCTGCCAATCTGGATGTTTGGTTCACAAGAATTGGAGGATCACAGGATGCAAAGAAGCATGATGAGATTAAGTCAAACCACAAGAAAATGTACGGTTATAATGCTATTATGCTACTATCTCTTAGTCTTGTGCTTCATGAATAGGAATTTGAAAAGGAGGACAAGTGGATATTAAAATTCCTACGGTTTTTCTTTCAAGGAGACACTAAAGGAACAAATCCTACAGTTTTCCTTTGCTCCATTCCTTTGAACCAAATGCATGAATAGTAGTACCATAGGAAACTTTCCAATTCCTATGTTTTTCCTTCACTTTTCCTTTGAAGCACTGGTGATTCTAGTAGGCAGGCTTGAGTAGGGAAAAGCCTACACTCAAAGAGTGTTTTTGTGCTACTTCTACTACTTTGGACCCAGGCCACTGCCCTACTAGGTCAACTCCCAGGCCCATCTACAAATGCACAGCTCAAATGCGCAGAGATAAATAATGATGGCATTCAAGAGAGTCCATCACGGATAGCTAAGTTGCCTGGTGCCTCACTACTTGTCATATAGTAGGAGAAGCTAATAGTATTTCATGTTACTACGTGTGCTCAATGGACAATATATATAACATGTAGAGTAAAAAAGTGATGCAACAAGTGTACAACCTCTTTGGCAAAGCCATGTCGATCTCAGCGTGATTGGGTTGGTCGGTGAGGATGCTCTGGCTGATTTGGCTGTCGGAGGAGGGGAAGAAGATCTTAGGCGTCTGGAGATGGAGCCCGGGGTACTGCTCCACTGTGATGGAGGGTTTCGTCATTGGAGCAGCTCTAGTGAGTTGTACAACGGCAAGGCTGAAGCAGGACAAGAGAGACAACGTTAACCTGAGTGGAATTCTAATAGCATCTCCAATAGATGACGTAAAATACATAACCACAAAGTGCTAGATGTAAAATACATCAGCTACTCATCTCTGAACTTAACTGTCGAAACTGAATTTAACTGTCGAAACTGAATTTTGCTGTCAAAACTGAATTTTACTGTCGAAACTGAACGCACTAGTAGCAGAAAAGTAGTAGCAGCAGCAGCGCTCGGAGCAGCAGCGCGTGCGAGAGCTGGGGCAGCTGGTCGTGTAGCAGCATCCCGGGTAGCAGCTGCAGGGGCTCGAGCAAGAGCAGGATCTGCAGCTCGTGCAGTAGCAGCGCGCGCAAGAGTAGAGCAGCAGCGCAAGCAAGAGCAAGAGCGAGAGCAGCATCGCAAGCAAGAGCAAGAGCAAGAGCAAGAGCAGATCAGGCAGGGGACCGAGAGCAAGAGTAGAGCAGCAGCGCGAGCGAGAGCCAAAGCAGCAGCAGCTCCTATTGATGTGGACGTCGCCGCCGAGGGAGCGAAACTGTGGAGGAAGTGGCCGGCGACGCCGCCGTGGATGGAGCCGCGCCATGTCGGCTCGGGACCGAGCGTCGGCAGCACCATGAGATCGAATCAAGAAGAAAATGCGGCGATTAGTGTAGAACCTCTTTGGTGGCGCCGATTAGGCCTCAGCTTCATTTGAGGAATCGGTGATGATGTTGCTCTTCCGGTGGTGCAGGTGAAGACGGCGGTGTGGGAAAGGAAGTGGCGCGAAAGACGAGGGGAACATCGGGGCAGTTCCTTGGAGGTGGAGGATGGGGTGGCTGAACCGGCGGGATGATGAGATCGATGACAGATCCTCATCCGGTGTGGTGGATGAGGGACGTCGAGGTGTTGCTGTGGACGACATCGTCGGGGAAGAGGCTCCGGCTAGGTGGCGGACGGAGGAGGGTGTGGGGCTTCGCAGGTTTTCGCGGTCTCGGTGTACGAATGGGTGGGTGGATGGGATGGGAGGGGGGAACCATGGCTTAGGGACATGCTTGTCCAAAATGTGCGGTAAGTTACAAAAGTACCGCCACCGATTTGAGCTAGGCGGTTCTTTCGGTTCAGGGGTATCACGGGCATTTCGCGTGTCGGGATTTCACAGGTGGTGGGAGTTTTCGCGCGCGTTGTAATTTTGGGATAGCAATGCGCGGGTTGAGATGGAGGGAGTTTTCGGAGCACAACGAGACAAATATATATCTTAAATTTCGGGGTAACAAGGCGCGGGTTGAAATTTTCGGACAAGCCTAACATGTACTGTACCAAATCAATTCGCACTTCCCTCGACGAAAAAACAAAAAGAAATCAATTCGCACCACACAAGAGAGTCTAGTCCCGTGTACTGTACCAAATCAATTCGCACTACAAATGCCATTCAAAACTTTGAATTCATGTTATGTACAATTAAAATATTTTGCTACGTGTATAATGAATGCAACCTGCTACTCAAATGAACGTTTTAGTGCATTCCAAACGTATATACTACCGCTTCAATATGAACTAAGTTTGAATTTGTTTCGCTATTTGAATAAGATCTACAATCATGATTGTTGTCAAGTTAGACCATTTGAATTCGTTTCTCTATTTTAATAAGATCTACAATCATCATTATTGTCAAGTTAAACCATCGTTTGTATATTATCTTCACAGCACACCACATGATTACTATCGAGTTAGATATGAACTATGTGTACTATATGAACTCGAACTCGATTTTTTGAATCCACTTTATGTTGATTTCAAATCACAGTACATTTCAAGCTCTAGCTAGATCTTCATAATCTAAACCATGTCTCATATGTATAATGTGTTTATCACATAATGTATGGTGCCCCGCCCCTAAACCTACAAGTATTTAGATGTGAGTTGCAAATGCCACACATTATCACAAATTCAAATAAAATGTGAGATTGTTCGATATATAGTATGGTTTAGATTGTTCGATATTTAGTTGTGAGGTGCAAACGCCACACATTATCACAAATTCAAATAAAATGTGAGATTGTTCGATGTATAGTATGGTTTAGATTGTTCGATATTTAGCTATGAGTTGCAAACGCCACGCATTATCACATTATGGTATAACATGTCCAAAACCACACCACGCGTATCACCGCTATATTCATGCATGCATATGTTTATAACACTATGATCTCCTATTCAAATATATGAATCTACTTTCATATCGAATTATGATCTTTGTTAGTCTCTTACACCCACACAATCCTATAACCTTTGTAGCTAGCACTAACTTTCTCTCATGCATGCACACGCCCTCCTCGCCCTCCCCCTCCCTCAGCATTCTATCCATCGCGCACATTCATTTTTTTTCTTTAGGTCGTTCTCCCACGGTCTCCACAACTCCTTTCCGACACACACCGATCGATAAACCTCTCCAGTGATGTCTGCCTACCACATACACACGCACCTTCCACCTCCTCCTTTCTGTGTCCATGCCTCGTGTCTCTCATACGGTCCCACACACATGTAAACTCTCGCCCCTCTTTTCATCGATCTCACAATCACACACTCCTCCCCCTATCTAGATAGTAGGCCTCTCGCACCACCTCCTAGCTCCATTCTCTCCGTCTATCCGTCTCGCTGTGCCTTATTTGCCTCTAACAAATGGATGTACACCGACCGATCTCCCGCTATACATATAGCTAGCTAGGTCGTTATAACTTGTTTTCCCCACGCGCCGATCGATCTACCTCATTAGTTATGTCTCTCCCTTCCTCCGACACACAATAATTGATCTACCGATCTAGTTAGGTTTGCTTACCAAACACATGGTCCCCCTTCATCATCCATGCATGCCTCCCGACACATCTATAACGCACATGCACACACAGAAACACATCCCCACTCTCATTGATAATATTGCAGTTCTACCATCAGTTTGTCTAGTAGGCCTCTCCCACCATCTTCGAGAAGCAACTCCACCACCCATCCAGCACTCTACCCCTCTCCCACTCTCTCTCTCTCTCTCTCTCTCTCTCTCTCTCTGTCCCAACCTATTTCCCGTCCTTCACTTATGAATGGATGTCGACCGATCTCCCTCAAGACATAGCAGGGTCTCTCCTTCTCAACACATATACGAGTCGATCTACCTCTCTAGTTAGGTCTCTGCCTCCCCCTCCCCCCCCCCACACCGATATATCGAGCGCTCTAGTCATGTCTCCCTGCCACACACAAACTTGCCCTGTGCCCTCTGACGTTCCGGTAGGTCAGTCGCCCTATATCTTTGACTTGCACACACACAATTTCGATGGCTCTCTTCTTCGACTCTATTAATATCTATGACCCCTCCCTCTCTTCTCATGGATCGCCCCTCTATATATGATATAGATAGGCATCTATTTCACACACATTGCATGTGTCAAATTTTTGTTTGAGATATCATCGACACATATTCCCACAAATACATTCATGAAATCACCCCCAACAAAAAACACTCACGAACACACACGCCATCTGTCTAGGTTTGTATCTCTCTCACACACACCCACGTAGGTGGGGGACGTGCCCGAAGAGAAGAGGTGCACGCACGGCGCACGTACTCCCATCTCTTTCCCAACCACACCCGCGCGGGTACACGGTGGAGCTCATTTCTGTACGAAAAGGCAGCCCACATGGTAATTTGACACGTGTACTGGTTGTCCACTTGATGGAGGATCGTGTACCATGGGTGAACAAACAAATTGCGACTTGATGTGTTATGTCAAAAAAGAGGCAAACCATGTGGGGCCTACCTTAGAGGCAAGGCTCTATACACTGGAGATGCTCTGTACGTATTACTTTTGATGTGTCCCGTCAACTCGCAGAAGCTTGCTTAGTATGCTGTCTCCCCCGCCTATGGGCGCGGTGAGTCACAGAGTCGCAGGACGAGGAGAAGCTTGCTTACTACGCCTATGCCCGCTCCCTCGCCCATGCGCGCGGTGGCTCGCAGGACGAGGAGAAAATTTTACTACTCCCTCCGTTACTCCTCGTCCCTACCTTGGTTAGAAAGATTATCGTATTGTTTGAAATATATGTCTTTTAATAGATTTCAATATGAACAACTAGTACATACTCCAAACACTGATGTATATAGACGTATTTTAGAGTGTAGATTCACTCATTTTGCTCCGTATGTAGTCCATATTGAAACGGACGTACTAGTACGCACTCTCCCTCGCCCCTCGACCCTCGCTCGACCCTCGCCCACGTGGTGGACGTGCAGCAATTCATTTGGTCTCAGATAGCCAGAACGATATACTGTAGTACCATTATTGCTCGACTTCCCGAAGAGGCGAAGAGCCAAGCGCAAGGTTAATATTTTTGAGATGCCAAGCGCAAGGTTTATAGGAGAACGAGTAGTAGTAGTACTAGTAGTACGTACCAGTGGTACGTACTGTATGAGGAAGAAGGCAACAAGATGTTTGTTTTGCGTGACAGTCTCTTCTTACATGACGTGCTAGACCTAGTGGACCTGATTGTTGCAATGGGAGTACTATCATAGATGGCACGATTCAGAGTGGTGGGCAGCGGGAATAATTCGGAGCTGCTTAGTCTTAAAGCCCATGAAATAGTCCCATCAAAAGGAATAGCCATCCTGTACATGTGCTCCTATGTAAAATGAGTAAATGAGACAAAAAGAGAAAGAGACAAAGTAAAAAAAATCACCAGCCTTAGAGCCAGCCCTATTGTATCAGTGAATGATATTTCTACGTCGTGATTGACATGGCTATATTATTAACCATGCTACAGAGGTAGAAGCGGATTTTTATTTATTTGCGGAGGTAGCAGCGAAAGGATATTCAACGAGGAGTGAAATGATGGCTGCTTCCTCGGTCAAACATAGAGAAAGGTGGGCCTCGTGATTTGACGGCTTATTAGTCATTATTACTGCCTATACTCATTGCCCATATAATAACCTCGTGGTAGAGTAGTGGGCTATACTTTTAATAACCATGCTCGAAGAGAAGAGGTGCACGCACCCACACATGTAGTACTAGTAGCACTCTTTGCGTCTTCCCCGACCACACATGTGACACAGTGGAGCTCATTTCTGTACGATGATGCAGCCCACGTGATAATTTGACGCGTCTAGTAGTAGTTATTCACTTATAAATAATGGAGGGTCGGGAACCACGCATGAATGATGCCGCATCATTTATAAATAAAGTTTTTTTCTTTAGTGGCACGTACGCAATATAAATAGGTTCACATGGAGAGAAAAAGAAACCGCTCCACTATATACATAGCCAGGACGAGCCTACACGGTTGCTTGTTGGGGTTGCTCTCTTCACACTCTCTCGCACAAAATGACTATGGCCACATCTCTAACATCCGGGCGGATCACGTCCGCCGGGGGAAGGGGTGGATGCTTTGTGTAGATGCGGTTGCCGTCGCCGACGGCGAAAACCCATTGTCGGCACGTCCCGATTAGGGGTCCCCGCCGTTCTCTCTCACAAAGCCGGTGCGGTTGCCTTCGTCCCTTGCTCACTGCCGCGACATGGGCAGTTGCCGCCTCCCGCCGCCCTCCTCTAGGTTGAGCTACGTCCTGACATCCCTCAGGTACAACTTCCTTTACACCCGGCTTGCACCACTGCCCCAGCTGCCCACATCGCTCCATGTGGATATTTCTCTACTTCTTTGCCCCGCACGTACCTCTACTGGCTTCTACTGTATTTGTGATGAGTTTATGTCTTATCAACTAGTCCCAGTAATCTTATTCTAATCACGCTTCTTCAATTTCTTTGCCATAGGGATGCTTATCTCGATTTTAGTGAAATTGCACAAAATGATCCGATGGTCAAAGGGTTGCAAACTTCATTTCTTTGGAAGGTTCAACGTCGCCAGCAAATTAAAGCCTGGTTAGGGTTTAGGGTTCAAGGGCTAGGGACTGCATGGATCATTTTTTTTCTTTAGTTGTCTCTGTTCCAAAATAAGTGTCAACTTTAGTAGTAGTAGTACAACTTTGTACTAAAGTTTGCATAAAGTTGAGACTCTTATTTTGGAACGGAGGGAGTACATATTGGCTATGATCTGTCAATCATTGAGATGCAATAGCATGCATGTTAGTCTCCTTTGTATTTGATGAAATGTTGCAACGGGGCAACCTTGGACGCAAGATACATGAAACAGAAGCTGAAAGCTTCATAGCATTGTACAAATTTATCTCGCTGAGAAATTACAGTACGTACTATACTACTATGTAAAGAGTTAGGTGCCGCACGGTGTCCAGAAAATATGGTGATAGTGTGAGGTGGGCCATGTAATCACTGAGCTTGCGTGTTTTCACTGCTTTCGCACTCCTCCGCTGTAAGAATGGAGAAAATTGTAATCTACCTCCTTTCGCCGAAATGTGGGACATCCAGCCGTCGTACCACCTCAGTAATAATGACCAATAAGCCGTCAAATCACATAGACCCAACAGTAAGTTGGACAGATGAAGCAACCATCACTCTTGAATTCGCTTCTCCCTTCAACGCAGGCGCCAGTGAGAGGTCGCGTCCGCTCTACCCGGGCATGAATGCGGCACCGATTCTCTGGAGCAGCGCTGACCGTTTCGGGCGCGAAGCGCGCGCGGGCAATGGAGGGGCTCTGGGTGGGCCAGGCTGGTCAGGAGCGGGCATGGCAGCTGTCCCGACCGGACGCCCGGAAACGAGAGAATGCACCGACTCTCGCGGCTAAATAGTACACTACACACACACACGCTATTAAAACACACACACACACACGCACACACAGGTTCATAGAATAGGAATATCGTGTGAGTGGGAAGCCACAGTAAGTGAGATAAATGGAGTATGTACAAGAAGAGAAGAGGTGACGAATATTCCATCAAACCTGGACTGAGGAGTAGTACTCCCTCCGTCTAGGTGTTAAGTCATCTTACGAAAATCAGATATTCCCAAAATGATTAGGCGTCGTCCATTAACTTCGCATCTCAATCCCCTCCTAGCCTTGTTGCTAGCGAGCGTTGTTACTTACTCTGCCTTGTTATCTCCCCCAGAAACCCAATGCATGGAGCGCAACTACACGTTCATCAGTCAAGGAATCAAAGTCGACTTGCATGCGAGTTAATATGTGGCCCTGCATGGTAGCTAAAACGACATCTCTTAATTGTTGTGATTAATTGTTGCGTTTAGAGACAGAAATCAGGGCTTTGATTGGAGGAAGGACCGGTCAAGTTTCTCCTTCTCCTCCAATCTGCTTGCACCTTGGTCCCGCTGCACCTTCTAACGTGACTTACACCTAGACGGAGGGAGTAGTACGAGATACGGTGGCACACTGACTTAGGTCAAATACAAGTGCCCAAAATTATTGGAAGAGAGCAAAGTGTACAAACTAAATAATTAAAATTGAATTTCTCATTTTTTTTCGAAACGAAGGCAAAAGATTTGCCTCATCCACTAAATAAGAGGAGAATAGAGTTTCACAATTTGCAAGTGACCCTACAAATAAACGGCATGGCAATTACTCTCAATACGCCCTAGTTTCTTAGCACCCGCTGTAACCCTTAGTACATACGGTGGCACAATGACTTAGGCCGAATACAAGTGCCCAAAATATTTAAAATTGGAGGATGGTGCAGCCCACCTTTCTGATATTTTGACCATGTGTGGTTCAGTTTTTGTTCACTTCGGAGGGTCGTGTACCACACGTGAACGTTAGTAAGCGTGACCGGGAGGCGTGCAGCGTTAATTGCGAGTTGACTCCTTCGAGTGTTAAATTTTCTTCACGTATTAGCATTGCCCCTAGTATTTTTCTTCACTACGTTAAATATAGAGTTCCGTTTCGTGCACAATTTAAAACGATTTTTATGGAGAGAAAAAGAAAACCACTCCATCTATATACGTTGCAGCCTTGGCGCTTGTTTTCAAGGGTTTGCTCTCTTCACACTCTCTCTCCACTATATATATATACACACTGGAGCCTCAGCGCTTGTAGTCGCTCTCTTCACACTCTCTCACCCTCCCCAGATCTAAACAAGACTTCGTTGGCCTCTCTCTCTCTCTCCCCTCACTGCTGGTCAAAGAGCCGGCAG
The DNA here is from genome assembly GCA_011799875.1 of Thinopyrum elongatum. NCBI lineage: Eukaryota > Viridiplantae > Streptophyta > Magnoliopsida > Poales > Poaceae > Thinopyrum > Thinopyrum elongatum. The sequence continues at coordinate 131,222,966 of CM022298.1, forward strand.
GATCCGTCCGCCGGGAAGGGAAGGAGGCTTAACGCTGTCGCCGTCGGTGAGGGAGGGAATCCACTACCGACGCAGCTATTCTCTTTCACCCAGCGGTGGCGCGGGAGGGCCTTCGACCCCTTCTTCCTTGCTGTCGTACATAGTGTGGGCAGATCGGCCTCCGGCTGCCCACTGAGCCACACCCCGAGAACCTTAAGGTATAATTTACTTATTCCACATGCATTGCTCTAGCTACATGTGGGCTTTTTCTGCTTCTGCACTCGAATCTAGGTGTTGGATCAAACAGGAAAGTAGTGGGGAAAGTTGTATAGCATGAATCTAGGACGTGGTTCAAAGAGGAAAGGAAGGGGGGAAAGTAGTATAGACTGGCTATTTAGCACCTACGTTGGTCGAAAAGGGAAAACAATGACAAACGCAATACGTACATCTGTAACGAACTGATCTTTCTGTTTTGGGGGACAAGGCTATAGAGTTTGAGCAGGACTAGATTTGTGCCCTCACATAGGGAAAGGTGTCTAAAGATAACAAAACTGGGACCAACACAAATATGCTCCTTGGTTGTTTGTTCTTTGTTGCAACAGACTGTGCATCACCCCTTTATACATCGGTAGATGCACATGGTGCTGGTGCGTCCACTGTCCCGTACAACTCTTTAGTTGTTGTTAATCTAAGGCCCTGTTTGGTTAAAAAGTCCTAGGACTTTTTTTAGTCCCAACTAAAAAGTCCCTAGTCCCTACCTGTTCGGTTCCAGGGACTAAACATGGACTAGAGGTTATTAAATGACATGCTAAAAGACCATGTTACCCCTAGTAATGAAATAATAGAGATAAGGTGCGATGCGGGGCAGGGGCAACTGTTGGAAAAAGTCCCAAAAAGACTCTCCCTCAGGGTCTTCTTTCTTTAGTCCCAAATGCCCACTTTTAGTCCCTAAAAGTCCCTCCTGTTTGGTTTAGATGGGACTAAAAGGGTCCTTTTAGTCCCTACACCAAAAAGTCCCTGTAAACAAACACCCTCTAATAATGCCGCTGGAAAATTGAAGCAATGCCACAGTTAAAAGAAAATTACATGTTTAACGAATTTTATTGTTAATATAATCTCTCTGTTAATATGAATCAATGCCACTGTTTGAGAAATGCTACCATCTTGCTTTCTCTCCCATTTAGATAAGTTAGATGCTTCTTTTTGTGGGCTTCTGTGTCATTCACCGTTATTGACCAGTAGTTGTTTCATTTGCACCTCTGTGTAAATAGGGTTATCTACTTCACCTCGTTGCTATTGCGACCTTTTGTTGCACTGCACAAAACACTTTTGTTTTAAGAATGTTTTGTGCAGTTCAACCAAAATGTCATTCCGACAACGTTGCTTGATTGCTTGATCTTAGTGGAACTGCACAAGAGGAGATCTGACTTCCTATCCATGTTGGCAAATTTGTTTTAGATCTTCTTCTTGTGAGTTGTTTGAATTCCGCGTCATGAGAGGTCAGTACTAGCCTTCTTTCACATGATTGTGCAGTGTGCTTTCATATGTTGTGCTACTTATACGGTAATGTTGCTTGATTTTAGTGAACTGCACAAATGGAGACAAGACTACTAATCTGTATGTGCACCGTAATATCCCATTGAGGTAAGATAATGATATTTCACAACTGTTGGCCTGTATTTTGCTACTGTCATCAGAAAATTAATGTCGTTGTTTAGTGCTATACTTGTGCTCCCTAATTGACATGCCAAATCTTACATTGAAGGCGAAGCTTATCTGTTATTGAACCAAGTGATGAAGGGAAGAACAAGCGGAAGAAAAACAAAAATCAATTCCCGGTGCTGTAATGAAGCACTGGAACTGTGATGACACAAGTAATGATATAGTTTTTCATCTTAATTTATTGCTATGGCTGGAACGAGCAATTGTTTTGCCACTGATTTGGTGCCACTCTTAATGTAATACTCCTATGTAATTATCTCTACTTGTGCAAACAGGGATCTTCTTTGAAGATAATTTATATTCTAGTGGAACTGCACAAGAAGATGTTGGAAACATTAAACTAATCGAGGAGTGTATAGTAAGCATGGCAACCACAGTAGATAACAACAGATGGTTCCCGAGAAGTGCTTCATCTGTATGCTCTACACAATAAGCCTCCTGACAAAGGTTGGTACCGGCCCACGGATTTCATCCATATGATTGAGCTTTGTCATCTCTATTGATGTTGTGCTACTATTTAGCTACTGTCATGAAGTGCTTCATCTGTGTTGTTTTAAATATTTCCTTTCCTTTTTTGAGCAAACAGGGATGCTAGCATTTAGTTGTCCTCTTTTCTTTGCACAACAGGATCATCCTCCTCTAAAGAAGAATATGGAGTACGTGAAGTGCCTAGTTCCAATTATGCAAGGATGAATAAGCCAATCCTCTCTTCTTATCAGAAGGGAGCAGTTGAAGGATGGTTACATTATTGCCCACAAGAACAAACTAACTTTAGCTCAGAAGGACTCACGGATCTCCATCTTTATTGCTGTGATGGCCAATACAATGTTGTTTTAGGATTCTTTCCGGTGATTTCCATTTTTTTTAATGTGTGCTCTGCATGGATCATGTAGGTTGCATGTTTAAACTGTCAATTCAAAGTACAGTTTGCTTTATACTAATCACTTTTTTTGTATTTATGCAAACAGGGGTGCTCAGCTTGATTTCAATGGGAACTGCACAAAAATGTTCTCGAATACATCAAATATTCTCGAATCATTCATTTCCACCACAAGAAAGGACGTGCCGATATGTTCAAGGCGTTGCAACATATAAAGGCGAAATCATACAAGCTACGCGCGAATTTGGTTGATTTTGGTGGAACTGCACAAAAAGAACAGCTGGTTTATTTAGCACGAGGTGCCATGTCAATGTCCGAGCTGATGGCAAACCCTGCCCATTCCACAATCGTAGGCATTCGATATTTTGGAATGGGAAAACCATGTCAAAGTTTGCTCATTGAAGTACGCAAAACAATTCGCATTTGACATTTTGGAATGGGACAACCTTGTCAAATTTTGCTCATTGATGTTAGCAAGAAGACATGTGTTTGATATTTTTGAATGGGACGCCCTTTGTTGTCAGCAGCATCGATCGTTTTTTCTTTATTCCTTAGTTGTGAAGTAAATATTGGCTCTGACATGTGAATCGCTGAGATGCATAATCATTGATTGTTTTGAGTGTTCTCTATGAATTGCCAGGCCTGTGTGTTTGATTGCAATGTACAGGAATGCTAAAAAGCTGCTCAAACTTTTTGTACTCCCTCTGTTCCTTTTTACTTCGCATATTAGATTTCTTTCAAGTCAGTTGATTTTACATTCTGAATGTTGATACTTTTTTCTATAAGATTGGTCAAAGTAGAGATACTTTGACTTCAGACAAAACATATATGCAGACTGCGGCTATGGCCGGCGCAGCAGTTTATATAGCAATGGTGGGCGGCAGAGGGACGGATGGGTGGCGCCGAGTAGCCGCCTCGGCAACCACGTATCATTAATGTGGGCGGCAGGCGGACGGACGGACAACATTTGTGTCATTTGAACGCGGAGAAATCGCCTACACCGGGAAGCGGCGCTGGCGGCGCTGACCGTTTTGGGCGAAAAGCGCGCGCGGGTGAGGGAGGCGGTCTGGGAGGGCCAGGGTGGTCAGACTCGTGCTTGGTAGTGGTCCGGTCCAGCAGCCGGACATCCTGGCTCGCGAGCGAGCTCGCCGAGCTGAGCGAGGACAATCAGATGATGGACGTGGCTTCCGACCAGGAGTCGGCGCCACCTCCCAAGATGGTTCATGCCGTGCTCACCATAGAGCAGGTGCGGCCGCACTTCGACGCCCTAATGGCGGAAGAGCTACCAGCGCAGGAGGACCTATGTTGCAACCTCCGTCTCCTCAACGAGCACTGTCTTGCGGAAGGACGGATCGCCGGCGAACAAGCGAATGATAATGCCGTTGCGGACATGTGGCCCTATGATCCCGGCTTCCTGAATGAGCAGCGGGTGCTGTATCAGACCATCCATAGGGCCCGCGAGGCCCTCTCCGTCGTCCTTTGAGTTGTTGCGCTCGCCGTGGCACCGCTGTCTCGCGTTGTCAACATGGTCAACAAACATGAGGAATCAGGAGATGACTTTAATTGGAGAGGATGACAGTGGATCCCACCAGGGCCATAGCCGCACGTACGCAAGTGCCTCCTTATTAGTATATACAACTATAATTTTTTTTGCTTCCTCCTGGTTTCCTGACATGACGGTCCCACACCATTGTCAACCTATATAGTCAATAAATGAGAGAATTGCACAAGGAGCGGCCGACAGCTGGGACCCAGCAGCTCGAGCAGTATTTGTGTTTTTGAGGTGTGAGCAGAGTTTTTCTTGAGCGATGTTTTGTTGTTGTTCAGAGGAGCAGGGTATCAACTGGGTGGGCTGTGGCCCGTCTGGCCTAGGCTATTATTTTATGTCGACCAAATATCCAGCCCAGATATTAATATTTAAATGTGAAAATGGCTAGCCCAGCTATTCTTTTTTTGCGGACTACCCAACCCAGGTCAACTTGTTATTCTCCGGGCCGCATTAGACTTGCCAAGAAAATGGGCTTGAAGAAATAATAAATGGGCTGTAATTAAAAAAATTGGCCGTAAATATAAAAAACGCACCGAACAGGTACATTTTTTTATTCTTCTAAAAAAAGGTACATTTTTTAATTTCATTACTTGTTGCGCACGCAAAAATTCATTGGATTTTTACCTAATACAAATTTATTTTGAAATTATATTTAATCTGACTCTAAATTTCGGGTTAAAAAATATTTCGGATCCCATCAAAATGTTGGAAATTTTATTGAAATTTTTTTGAGCGGTTGGCTAAAATTGTCAACAAAGTCCTGGCTAAAATGGGCTGTAATTTTAACAAACAGTAAATGGGCCGAGTAAATTCCATTAGAATTAAAAAATGGGATGTACATTATAACAAATCACAAATGGGCTATATGTTCTCTGCCACAGATGTGATGGTCACTTGTGGGCCTACTAAGCTGACGCGTTCGCAAGGTTTTGTCAACTTATAGTCAACACACGATTCTATTAGCAGTGGCCGTTGGATGTCGATCTAACGGCTGTGGTGCTTCTTCAATCTCGGATATTCATGCTTCAGCCGCCCAAACCACCGCCGGTGGTACCTCCTCCTACCGCCTCCCATGGCTGGCTGTGCTGCCACGCAGGCCTCATCGGCCCACCCTACTCCCATCGCCGTCCAGGCCATTCCTCTACTCACAAACACCTCCTGTTATTCTCCGGTGATGACAACCTCACACCGCAGCCGAACCAGTGAACCCTCGTTCTCCCCTCCGCGTGGGCATCCACTGCTATGTCTTCGCCGGCTCCGGGTCGTTCCCTTCCTAGGCCTCGCCATCGTCCACCGCGTTGGTTCTCTCGGCGCGGTGTGGTCAACTTTGTCAACAAATGACAACCATCAAAAGAGGCATGAATGTGGAGTGGCTGACAGTAGGGACCCACATGGCCCATGGCAGCACGCAAGCAAGTCCCTCCTTATTATGCGAAAACAAATGATTTCTCCCCCTGACAGGTTTGAGCCACCAGCTACATCTTCGCACGCAGGGAAGTGTTTCCTTTATTACGTGGAAAAAAGTTACCTCTCCCTGACAGCTGGGACCCACCAGCTTTATTATGATCCATTTCACGAAAATATAGATTGTACCAAAGATGCTAAATTGTTTTTTATTCTAACTCAAAAAAGAAGAAATTAAAAAACCCAGAAAACATCTTCGCACGCAAGGAAGTGCCACCTTATTACGAGCAAAAAATGATTCCCCCTGCTAGCTGGGACCCACCATATTTGGAGGCTGACTTGCGGGCCAACTAAGTTGACGCGTACTGGCTTTGTCAACTTAGTCAAAACGATTCTAGCTGCACTGACCGTTGGATGTTAAATCAACGGCCGTGCTGCGTCTTCAACCTCTGGTCTTCTTGCTCCAGCCGCCCAAACCAGGCCCACCGTACCGCCTGCTCCAGCCTCCCGTGGCCGGCTGTGCTGCCACGCAGGCCTCACGGACCGACCATACTACGACTGGCTAGACCTTCCCTCTACTCACCCACACCCCTTGTTATTCTCCGGCGACGGCAGACTTACGCCACAGCCAAACCAGTGAACCCTCGTACTCCCCTCCGTGTGGGCATCCACCCGCCTCGTCTTCACGGGCTCCTCGTCGTTCCCTTCCTAGGCCTCGCCGTCGTCCACCGCCTTGATGCTCTCGTCGCCTCGTGGTTAACGAGGTCAACGAACGACAGCCATCGGAAGTGGACTTTAGGCTGTGAGGCTGACACCTGGACCCACCAGCTACATCTTTGAAACCAAGGAAGTGCCTCCTTATTACTTGCAAAATAAAAATGATTCCTCCCTTGACAGCCGGGACCCACCAGCTATATCTTCGCACGCAAGGAAGTGCATCCTTATCCTCCCTGACAGCTGGGACCCACCCGATCGAAGCGTACGTAGCGTTGTCACGAACATGTACGTAAATAGTAGTCGATCGATCTCTCTACAACGATCAACCGTGGCCGAGCAAGCAGCGGCACGTGTAGTAGTAGATGACGTCGAGTTGGCGGCGGAGGAAGACTCGGCATGCCCCCGACGTAGCAGTTCGGGCAGTCCCTTCTAAACTATGTACACGTACGTACAGCCAGATGCCAAAAAATATGGCCACATACGTACATATGGGTGGGGTCTCAAAGGCCTACTCGCGCATATGTACGGCCAGGGCTCGTGTACATGGAGAGGCAGCGAACGGCAGCAACGGCGTCATGTTCATTGGGAGCCAACCGGCTTTGACGGAACAACCGAAATGAGGTCTGGCGTACCGCAGAACGGAGGAAACGGGCCTTCTGTTCGACCACGTACGGTTGAAATGAGGTCCTGTTCATTAGTAAGGGTCTGGCGTACCACAAAACGGAGGAAACGGACTTGTGTTGGAGTGCCTACGGTCGAAACGGGGTCCTGTTGATCGGGAGGGGTGTGGCGTACCGCAAAACGGAGGAAACAGACTTGTTTTGGAGCGCCTACGGTCGAAACAGGGTCCTGTTCATCCACCGTCTACTGCCTCACTCCGGCCTCCACGAGCTACTGTTGATCCACCATCGACCTCCTCCAGCCTCCACGGGCTACTGTTCATCCACGGCTACTGTTCATCCAGCCTCCACCGGCTGCTGTTCATAGAGCCTCCACGGGGTCCTGTTCATCCACCCCCAACAGGCTGGGGTGCGGCGGCCTCCTCGGTGTCCTGTTCATCCAGCTGCAAATGGCCTACTACCACGGGGTCCTGTTAGTCCAACCCCCACTGGGAACTGTTCATGCACAGCCAACCAACCGGCTCGACTCACCACGTCTCGACTCGTTCTACGTACCGTGCGCACGGTAGCAACATTCACTGTTCATCAAGAGGCAACCCAACACTGGCTGGCTACGTCTCGCACGGGGGCTTGATCGGCTTTAGTAAGCAGCAGCAGTGATCGATCGCTCGGGTTCAGTTAGCAGCAGCAGCGAAGGAATTGCTCGGGTTCAGTCAGCAGCGAATGAATCACTCGAGTTCAGTTAACAGCCAAGGGATCGATTGCTCGGGTTCAGTAACGTGATCGCTTGGGTTCACTTAGCCAACGCCTCGCACATACACGCGTACACGAGAGAAACGCGAAAACCTCCGTGCATCGCTCGGCCCCGACCACCCACCGTAACTGGGAACTCCCCGATATTTTCCTCTCCCTCGCTTCTACCACGGTTTTTTCCGTCATGGACGGCCCAAATAATGTCATGCAGCTACGTCTCCAGCCCGCCCAGGACCAAAAGCCCATTTTCTATAATGATTTTTTGTCATAGAAGTAGGAGCCCACCACATCTATGATGATACCGGGTTTTGTCATAATTATCGTCATAGAAGTGTCATAAGCATGACAGAAAAAAAATTCATGCGGCCCAAAATGTCACGGATGTGTCTTTTTTTGTAGTGCGGGTTCCGGTGTGTGACAAGGAGTTTGGTCCTTGGAAAGATCGTGCAGTACTTCGGCCCTTCGAACATTGAGCGCGAGCGAAACACCCACTGGGCCGGCTGGCGGCAGCCGGCGAAGCCGGCTGGCGAGCGGCCGGTCGTGTAGCGACTTGGTAATGTAAATATGCTTGCGAATGTTTGCGCTTTTGCTCTTTGTTTTCTAAGCCCTTTTTCCTTGCTTGATCCTTCCTTGGACTTCCCCCCCACGAGTCGAATAGCCGGGTTCTAGTCTGTGAAAAGGAGTTCGGTCCTTGGAAGGAGCGTGCAGTACTTGGGTCCTTCAAACGTTGAGCGCGAGCGAAACACCCACTGGGCCGGCTGGCGAGCAGCCAGTCGTGCAGCGACTTAGCGCGGTGAGACCGGGTTGACCGATCCGGCAATCCCAACTTAGTTTTTCGTAGCGTGCAGGTGCTTTGGCCCATAGTTCTTGCCGGCCAACAGCCGAAGCCGGACTATGGCGTGGGGTGAAGTGACGGGCCTTGGCAACCCAGACACGCCGGGATGTGCTAAGGAGAAATGGCGGGTTGCGGTCAAGCCAGCGAGCCCCCGAGCACCCGGGTTGGTCGTGCCAACCCGGTGGTGGAGGTTCTAAGAAAATTCACAAGGATGTGTGAAGCATAACAACTTGGCATAAAAAGGTAGCCCCCGAGTGTCGTTCGGGGGTCCCATTATCTTTTACAGAATTACAAAAGTCAGCGATACATACGTGCATATAGCTAACTGTAAAACGGGCGGAGGAGCTCTGCATTCTAGGGTCGGCTTGTATCTTCGCCGGCGGTGTCTCTCTTGCGCTTGTTCGGCTTGCGGGCGTCGATGAGGTAGTAGGCGTTGCAGTCACACAGGGCTTTGCTGACGATGAAGGGGCCTTCCCATGGGGAGGCCAACTTGTGCTGGCCGGCTGGCTGCTGGACAAGTTGGAGGACGAGGTCTCCCTCACGGAACGCGAGGGGCTTGATCTTCTTGCTGTGGTAATGCCTCAGGCCTTGCTGATAGATGGTGGATCGGCTAAGGGCCAAAAGGCGTGCTTCTTCGAGTAGGTCAACACCGTCTTCACGGGCTTCCTTGGCTTTGGCTTCTATGTACATCACGACTCATGGCGAGTCGAACTCAATGTTGGTTGGGATGACGGCTTCTGCTCCGTAGACGAGGAAGAATGGGATGAACCCAGTCGACCGGTTTGGCATTGTGCGGAGACTCCAGAGGACGGCCGGCAGCTCGTCAAGCCAGCTGCTGGGTGAACGGATGAGGGGTCGACGAGCCGTGGCTTGATGCCAGATAAGATGAGATCATTGGCCTGCTCGACCTTGCCATTCGACTGAGGATGAGCTACAGAGGCCAGGTCAAGCCGGATGCCGGAGACAGAGCAGTATTGCGCTAGGGCGCCGTTGGCGAAGTTGGTGACGTTGTCTGTGATGATGCTGTGCGGGACGCCGTAGCGCACTGCGATGTCTTTGATGAACCAGACAGCTGTTGGCCCGTCCAGTTTCTTGATCGGCCGCGCCTCGATCCACTTGGTAAACTTGTCTACCGCCACCAGCAAGTGCATCATGCCACCCCGAGCGGTCTTGAAGGGTCCCACCATGTCGAGCCCCAGACCACGAAGGGCCTAGTGATCTGGATGGTCTGCAGGGCTGAAGCCGGCTGGTGGCTATGCTTGCTAAAGTGTTGGCATCCCTCGCACTTAAGGACGAGCGACTCGGCGTCTTTGAGGGCCGTGGGCCAGTAGGAACCATGGCGAAAGGCCTTGGCCACCAGGGACCTGGAGGCGGCGTGGTGCCCGCACTCACCCTGATGTATGTCGAGGAGAATCTCTATGCCCTGGTCCTGCTTGACGCAGCACTGGAACACGCCCGTCGGGCTGCGCTTGACGAGCTCGTTGTTGATGATGCTGTAGGCGGACGCCCGGCGTTGCATGTGCCGGGCCTCGGTCTCGTCCATGGGGAGGACTCCGTTCTCCAAGAACGCCAAGATGGGCTGGGCCCATGACGGAGCCGTCACCATGGTGAAGACGGCCACCAGGACGGGTTCCAGGGCGACAGCCCCCGAGCCGGAAGCGGCAGCCCCCGGGTTGGGAACAACGGCTGCCTTGTTGAGCACAGCAGCCCCCGGGCCGGGTTCCGCAGCCCCTGGGACTGGGTCGGAGACGGCAGCCACCGAGCTTGGACCTGCAGCCCCCGGGTCCAGGTTGGGGAGGGGCGCTGCAGGGTCATCCGGGATGAAGATGGACTCAAAATCCGGAGACGGCTTGACGGATGGCTTGCGGAAGTGCTCGAGGGAGATGCCGGATGGTATGGCCTGCCGGGATGAGCCAATCTTGGCTAGCGTGTCGGCAGCTTCATTTTCTGCGGGCGGGACATGGAGGAACTTGCAGCCATCGAAGGTGCCAGAGAGCTGCTGGACCAGGAAACGGTAGCTGGACATGTTGGCGTCCCGAGCATCCCACTCGCCGGAACACTGCTTTACCACCAGGTCCGAGTCGCCATAGCATAGGATGCGCCGGATGCCGAGTTCCTTGGCAAGCTGGAGGCCATGCACAAGGGCTTCGTACTCGGCAACATTGTTGGAGGCAGCGAAGTGGATCTGGAGCGCGTACCGGAGCCGGTCGCCCTTCGGGGAAGACAGCACGATGCCGGCTCCCAAGCCGGAGCGCATCTTGGAGCCGTTAAAGTGCATGTGCCAATGCGTTGAATCCGGCAGTGGCGGCCGGTCTGGGTCTCTTTCCAGTAGACGAGGAAGTCGGCCAGGGCTTGGGACTTGATCATGGTGCGGGGATCGTAGAGGATGGTGTGGCCGTCTAGCTCGATGGCCCACTTGGCAACTCGGCCAGAGGCATCCCGGTAGCCCATGATCTCGCCAATGGGGGCTGTGCTGACCACGGTGATGACATGCTCTTGGAAGTACTGCTTCAGCTTCTTGGCGGTAAAGTACAAGCTGTAACACATCTTCTTGTAGTGTGGGTAGTTCTGCAGGGAGGCAGATAGCACCTCGCTTAGGTAGTAGACCGGGCGCTGGACAGACTGGATCTTGCCCTTCTCTGGTCGCTCGACCACCAGCACCGTGCTGACTGGCCGCGAGGTGGTGGTAATGTAAAGCAACAGTGGCTCCTTGTTGGCTGGCGCGGCCAGTACAGGTGCGGTGGAGAGCTTGCGCTTGAGATCGCAGAATGCTTTGTCCGCCTGGTAGTTCCACTCGATCGGCGACGCCTTCTTCATTAGCTAATACAGGGGCAAGGCCCTCTTGTCCAGCTGGCTGAGAAACCGGCTGACCGAGGCCAAGCAGCCGGTGAACTTCTGGACATCGCGCAGCCGGGTCGGCTTGCACATGCGCTCGATGGCCTTGATTTTCTCCGGGGCCTCAATGCCACGTTCTGATACGAAGAAACCGAGTAGCTTCCCGGCTGGCATGCCAAAAACGCACTTCTCTGGGTTGAGCTTGATCTGGTATTCGCGCAGATTGGCAAAGGTCTCCCTTAGGTCGTCAAGGAGCGTGAGGTGCCGCTTGGTCTTCACCATGATGTCATCCACGTAGACGTGGATGTTGCGGCTGAGTTGCATCAGCAAGCATTTCTGCATGCAGCGCTGGAAGGTGGCGCCGGTGTTCTTCGGGCCGAACGACATGGTGATGTAGCAATACGCCCCAAAGGGCGTGATGAAGGACGTCTTCTGGGCGTCGGCCGGGTCCAGCTTGATCTGATGATAGCCGGAGTAAGCATTCAGGAAGGACAGGAACTCGCAGACGACAGTGGAGTCGATGACTTGATCAATCCGCGGGAGGGCGAAAGGATCCTTGGGGCAAGCCTTGTTCAGGCTGGTGTAGTCTATGCACATGTGCCAGGTGTTGTTCTTCTTCAGGACGAGGACCGGGTTGGCCAGCCACTCGGGGTGAAACACTTCCATGATGAAGCCGGCCGCGAGTAGCTTCACGACCTCTTCACCGATGGTTCTTCTTTTCTTTTCTGAAAAGTGACATAGGGGTTGACGGACAGGCTTGGCGTCCTTGCGGACATGTAGTTTGTGCTCGGCGTACTTCCTCAGAATTCCCTGCATGTCCTTTGGGGTCCATGCAAAGATATCTTGATTCTCACGGAGGAAGTCGACGAGCTCGCCTTCCTATTTGCTGTCAAGGCGGGCGCCCACAATGACGTACTTGCTGCAGCTGGGGTCTTCCGGGTTCAGCTTGACCCTCTTGGTCTCCTTGGTCGGCTGGAAAGAGGCCTCGCCGGCCGGCTCCTTGGCTGAAGCCGGCACAGTCGTGTCTCGTTGGCCAATGCGACAATTCGGTCGAGCTGGCGACGCTCCTCGGCTATGACCAGCGACTCGGCCAGCTTAGCGCCGGCTTGAGCACACTCCAGGGACTTGCAGTAGTCGCTGACAACGGTGATGAGTCCCTTAGGACCCGGCAGCTTCATCTTCAGGTAGGCGTAGTGGGGGACCGCCATGAAATTGGCGTGCGCGGGCCGGCCCAGCAGCGCATGGTACGTGCTAGACAAGTCCACCACCTCGAACCAGATTGGTTCGCGCCGGAAATGGTCGCTCATGCCGAATAGGACGTCCAGCCGGATCCGCCGATGGGGGAGCAGGAGAGACCCGGCACGATGCCGTGGAACACCGTCCGGGATGGCTCCAGGTCCTTGGCCTCGAGGCCGAGCTTGGTCATGGTGTCGCGGTAGAGGATGTTGATGCTGCTGCCGCCATCAATGAGGACCCATGAAAACTTGCAAGTGCGCCTGGTTGCGACGATAGTGATATCGAGGACGAGGGCGTAGCCACCCGGTTCGGCATGATGGTCGGGTGCTCTTCCCGAGTCCAGTTGACCGGGCATTCTGAATAGTGCATGTACTCCGGCACGGCAGGATGACGGTCTTCACCTCCTGCCGGAGCAGGCGCTCGCTACGCTTGTCGTCGCCAAAGCTGGTGAAGACGACATAGCTCGTGTTCTGGTTGGGGAAGACATCATTGCGCATCGTGCCGTTTGCTGGGGGCGGGGGAGAAGGAGGCGGAGCCCACTGCCCCGCGCCCGAAGCCGGAGCCGGAGGCGGCGGGATGTCACCCCTCATGATGCGCTTGGTGATGGCGCACTGCCGGAGCGTGTGCGTTGACGGCCTTGCGCTGTTGTGGTGCTTGCAGGGGGCGTCGAGCATGTCCTCGATGCTCATGGTGAGTTGCCACGCCGTCTTGCCAGTTTGCCGGCGCTTGGCGGCCGGCTCGACCGCGGGCGCATGCTCGGCGGTCACGACGAGGCGGTTGTCGTAGCGCTGGGCCTGCTGATCGGCCTTGCGCTTGTTGTTCTGCTGGTTGTTCTGCTGGCGGCTGTTCTCGCCAGCCGGCTTGTGGGGTGTTGTCGGCATCGTCTTGCCGGCTTCATCCAGTACCACCTGGATCTTCATGGCGGAGTCGGCGTTGGCGTACTTGTCCGCGATGACCATGAGTGCGGCCATGGTGGTCGGCTCACAGCGCAGGAGCTTCTGCTTGAGGAGGGTGCCATCACGGCAGCCGCTCGTGAACTACTGAATGGCTTGGACCTCGTGGACGCCCTCGCAGCTGTTCCGGAGCTTGGTCCAGCGTGCGAGGTACTCGCGCCCAGTTTCAGCCGGCCCTTGCATGCACATGGCGAGCTGGCTGGGTCGGCCGGGACACTTGTAGGCGCCGGTGAAGTTGCGGACGAAGGCCTGCTCGAAGTCGACCCATGCGTTGATGCTGCTAGCTGGCAAGCTGTTCAACCACGTGCGGGCTGAGCCCAGGAGCATGAGCGGGCCGTAGCACACAGAAAGGTGGCGATTGCCGCCCGCGATGCCGATGGCGGTGGTGTAGTCGATGAGCCAGTCCTCCGGCTTGACGGTGCCATTGTACTTGGGGGTGTCGCGGGGCAGCATGAACCCTTTGTGGAAGGGCTCGTCCTGGATGCACGGACCGAAACAAGCTGGCCCGACAGCGTTGTCTTCCTCCAGCTCGAAGGAGAGGGCAAGCTGGTCGAGACGGTGGCGAGCGTCAGTGTCGTTGATGGCGCGCGGGCCCAGCCGGCTTGCGACGGGACCGCGAGGCACCGGGTTGGCCGAGGCTGGGTTGCCACGGCTGTCCGATGGCGGAGGAGGGCCTTGCTGGCGCTGGCCTCCAGTGGCCGGCTCGTTGCCTAGGCCATCTCCAGCCGTCACGGCGCGGGTGCGTTGGGTTCGCGTCTGGCCAGATTGGGCTTCTTTCGGGCGTGGGGAGGACGCCGTGTTCTGCCGTTCGGGATCGCCAGTACGGCGTGAGTCGGACACAGCGGGATGGTTGAGGCGGTCTTGCTGCGTGTTCGTGGCGCCGAGAAGCTCGTTCAGGCGCTGCAGGCGCTCCTGCAGCTCTTCGCCCTGCAGCTGCTCCAGGCCCACAGTGGCTAGTTGCGCGGCGCGCATGTTCTTGTATGGGGTGTCGTAGACAGTCGGGACCGCGCCGAGGGCACGGCCGATGGCACCACCACGGGCCCGCACCTCTGTAACCCGGCTGGGCTCAGCAGCGGTCGGAGTGAAGCCGTACGCAGTGTCGCGCTCCCGCTGGGCGGATTCCAGCCGGCGCTGCGTAGCTGCGAGCGTCTCGGCCGTGTCCAGCAGACGCTTGCACTCCTCCTCGAGCCGGGCCTGGGCCTCCGTGGCGTTTGTGGTGTTGATGTCGGTGGAGATGGGGACGCGGAGGTTCTGCATCATGGCGCACAGCGGGTTGGGCGCGATTCGCTGCGGCTCTGGCCTCGGCGGCCTTCCTCACGGCGCTGGACGAAGAAGAGCCGGAGCCGGTGGTGAATACCTCCACCCGGACACAGAGATCCGCCGCCCCGGCGGAGATGTCGTCGCCGAGGGGGACGGGCGAGTTGGAGACGTTAAGCACCCCACTAGGGTACTTATCGGCCGCGGGCGCATCGGAGATGCTCAGCGCGGCGAAGGAGGCGGTGAAGGCATCGATGACGTCGGCCGCCAGCGTGACGGGCTCGGGGGATGCGCAGCGCGCTATGCGCTCACCAGAATCGGTGAAGGGCCCCGTCTAGGACGTGTCTCCGGCCGGGACCTCGAGTAGCCCCACGGTGGGCGCCAACTGTCGTGGTGGGCGCACGGCAGATGCCAAAGGATGGCTAAAGAGAGGGACAGGCTCGAGGGCACCGATGGGTTCCAGCGGCGAGGTTGGTATGAGTGAGCGTGGAACGCAAGACATACACAGGTTTGGGGCTCTCCGGAGAGATAACACCCCTAGTCCTGCCAAGAGTGGTTTATATGTATCAGGACAGAGTTGCTCCTAGATCTGTTTGGGGGAGGAAGGAAAGCATGCCAAGGCTCAGGCTGCTCCTTCTCCTTGTGTGTGTGTGTGTGTGTGTGTGTTCTACTGGTGGATTATCTCATGTGTTCGCTTCGCCCCCGTCCATTGAGTGCACCTCGGTGGTTTTATAGGTCAACTCCCCAGGGTTACAGTGGTAAAGTTACATGGCCGAGGGCCAGGATGTCAGCGTCTGGGGAGCTGATGCTGGGACCTGCCGGGTACCAAGATTCGCCGGGTTCTCCGGGCGCGGGCCCCGTGCGCCAGAGGGCACTGTTCCCGTCTAGACATGCGTCACGGAGTGGTTGGGCCGTCTCGGCTTCAGTGGCGCGTCGCCTAGTCGCCATCGGCCTGCGTCAGCAGGACGAGGGACGCACTGTTGCCATGCCGGCCCTGGTCAGCGGGGTAGATGGGGCACTGTTGCCACGCTGCTGCCGGTCAAAGGGGTTGGTGGAACACTGTAGCCATACTCATCTCCCTTACGAGGACTTGATCCGTCGTACGCCTCGGATGGGACGGGAGCTGCCCCGAGGCCAGGTTGAGGAAGTCTTGGTTTGGCGGGGCCGGCCGGCATGCGCCAGCGGGCCCGGCTGCGTTGCGGTCTTAGCCGGGTTGCGGGGCTTGGCCGGGTCAAGGAACCTAGCCAAGCGCAAGCCGGATTGAGGGGCGAAGCCGGCCCCGATGTTTTTGAAAAGGATCCGGGTTCCGTTGCCTGCCCGGGGTTCATCCCCCTGACACCGTGTAGACAAAGTTTTCCCTAGCAAACAGAGCCTCTCTGCCATCAAGGTCCTTGCGAAAGGTGATCTCCTTGTTAATCGGATAATTGAGTCCAAGAAACAGAGAGTGCGAACCAAGGCTATTTACCTGCCTCCAACTCAAAAATCCTAAAGGCCCCAACAAGTTGGTATCCTACTCATAGACATAACAGCCACTCTTCGGATACTCACGTATTTCACGGTGCTTGTACACAGTGGGGGTTTTTGCAATGTAACTTTCTGGCTCATGTGTGGGACTGATCATCAGTCTTTTGTCATCGTCTTATCGAGCGAGGAACCAGTTGTGCTTCCTTGTTTTTGGCAAAGGTGGTGTGATTACAAAGGGCAGTAACTGTAGGGACACTGCATCATATCAAAAAGGATAGGCATTGTTAATGTAAGATCAACATTGTTCAGAGTATGAGTAGGATAATGCAAGAAACAACATTGATCTATGCCTGTTGGAACTGAGAGGAAGATACAGGGAAATGTATACTGGGTTCGAAAATATAGAAGTGCCATGCATGGTTATACTCATGTTATCTCGCAATCAATTCTTCATAGGAAACTACCATGTCGTGCATGTTATGTAATCATGTTCTGTCCTCACAAACAAATTCTTCAAGGAAACTAATAGACCATGCATTGTTATATACTCATGCTCTATGGGAAAAATTCTTGTGAGGATATTATTCTAGCCATTGATTGCTGAAGGGCGAATATAGGTATGTACACATGGTAAGCATTACAGGATTTCACTTCTTCCAAATATAGAGTTCTCCATATGCACATTTACCTCCCTAATGTATGGTTACATGAAACCAATAATGTGATGCTTGTTTCTACATCATGAAAATGAGGAAACAAACATGGCTTTTGATACACACTCATATTTAGTACTCCCTCTATAAAGAAATATAAGAGTTTTTAGATCACTAAAGTAGTGACCCAAACGCTCTTATATTTCTTTACGGAGGAAGTAGTATATAGATTACTATAAATTTAGGAGAATATCCATATCTTCCTAACCGTTTGATTATTCAACGGTACAAATTGGCTGTAATGACATGGTCACAATCGCCTGAATTAACTCATTCCAAATATAGCTGATTTACTGTGTGTCTAATACATTGCCATAGTTCTACTCAAATTCTACTCAAACAGGGATATGCCAATCATCACAAAAAGTTCAAACAGTGTCATGGAGTTATCATTAACATCAGAGGAAAACAACTTACACGCGCCGTCCCAGCAATACATGGTGCCATCTGCTTTGTCGATCGCGTAGATGATGCCATTGTGTTGAATAGCATCACAGAAGTGTGTATCAACTTTGACGATCCATTATGAGGTGAGTTGTCTCCAGCTAAAGAAGGCACCGGTGGAAAGATAGGCGAGTCCGCGGTCGAACAAGGCAATTAGCTTGAAGTCTACGTAATCCGCATAACATGTGGGCACTTGGCAGATTACAATCTTCTGCAAAACAAGGTCCGTCCAATTGACGACGTAATCTAGATGACTTGGACCGCGACGGTAAAACCCTATATAATCCAATGTAGGAAGGATAATCTCATGGGAGGTCTGGAAGTTCACGAGCACCAACTTTTTCCGGTCTTCTCTGACGGCAGCCATCTAGTGGGAGTTCATGCCGACCCAGTACATACCTACCAAGAAGTTTCGGGCGATGGTGATCGGATCGAAGTCAAGGGGCATGATGTATGGTGACCCAGTACATACCTGCAAAGAAGTTGCGGCTAATGGAGGTCAAATTGAAGTCGAGGGGCATCATGTACGCCTCTATATCATGGTGAGCAGATCTCACAATACCAGATAGCAGCAAGCAGGGTGTCTTGAAAAGCTCAGGCCTCTCTTCGATGATGGCCGCGTGCATGTACCTCGAGCACGCAGCCAGCCGCACGGCACTCAACATATCCATACACGAACAACAGAGTTCGAGGATGTCACTGGGGAGATCCCTCCAGTCATGACTTATATGGATGCTGCGCGGTTCGCGTTCGGCCATGGTGGAGTTTGGAAGGTGGGGTTTTTTGGGGCTTGATTTATGGGGGAGAAAGCTCTCAGTGCTGGAGCGGCTAGCGAGAGAATAGTGATACTGGGGGAGGCGAGCGAGGCGAGGGTACACGGGGGCACAGTGAGATGATGAAAAGAGTGAACTCAGGATCTCCGGCAAGATGGAGATGGAGATGGAGTGGTGCTAGGGGAGAGGGAGACGAGGCGAGGCATGCTATACAGCGGCGGTGATAGTGACTGCACAGTGCACAAGGTGAGGCTGACTTTGGTAACCCGAACACGCCGCCTGGACTAGTGTCACCTCGGGCGCAGGGTCTTGTCACTTCACTGTGAGGACCTGATGAATAATATTTTGACCATCATGTGTACCATAGTTGTAGTACTACTAGTAGTAACATATGAAGTAGTACTGTAGCGGAAATAGGTCTCCCGTGCTAGCATGCCTCTAGGTTCACTTCATCCTCTAGGTAGCATCCATATTGCAAGCAGAACCAAATTCTCGTGCATGCGGAAGCGTGAAGAAGGGCTTTTTGTTTTTTTAGGATAACCGCATATTCCTTAACTAGAAAAGGTTGTGTCTCGTAGGCACGCGCCAATATCAATCTGAACCAGCTACGACACATTTTTTTGTGCAAAGAGATGGATTTGTTTGTATATCTGTTCATCCACCCAAATGGGTTTTACGTAGGTCCCACCTGTCTGGAGGGGTGCAGAAATAAAAAGGAATCATAAAATGTTTCGCAAGGGATATTCGAAATAGTGACCTCAACTCACCAGTGGCACATGTAGCGATAGAAGGATGGGCATGTACACGGACACGGACCACTCCTCAGTATGCTACCTGCATAGCCTTTTTGTTTTGCAGGTTGGTCTACCTAGCCGTCTAATCAACTGTGTGCATGCCACTTCTCCCATTTACTTCTCCATCGGGAACCGATTTTCCTCGGCTTCTACACCTCTCCTTCATTTGCATTCAAACCCCACTGGATTCACATCCTCCTGGAGTCATTCCGAAGCCCCTTTAAATAATCATCTTCTTCAGTTAGACTAGCCATCTTAATCCTAATTCTCCAAACCATAGCCCTCCGGTCCAGCAGTTCCAAATGGCAAAAGAGATCCCTATGCAGGTTTTTAGGGTCAAACATGTCCTCTTCGAAGGCTCGTTGAGCATAGTTGCCACAGTCACCGACCATCCAAGGGTTGTTCGGGAGTGGATCAACAATGTATCCAACTCCCTCCAAAAGGTGGAGATGAAGGTCATCGGTCTCGACACAGAGTACACGGAGCGTGCCACTAGGAAGATCCAACGCGCCACCGAACTTCAATTGTGCCTCGAAGATGAAGTTTTGGTGTATCACATCATACATGCGCCCTCCATACCAGGTGAGCTCCATGATTTCATGTCTCGGTAGGACATATACTTCTGTGGGGTAGCCATCAAAGGGGACAAAGAGAAGCTGGCGCCGTACAACCTTGACTTGAAAAACATCGGTGACCTACAGACCAGAATTCATGTAGACGATTGTGATAAAGAAACACCATCCCTATTCGACGTTGCAAATTCTGTGCTTGGAACAAATCTTGAGAAGGGTGACGAAACGCTAGGATTAAGGTCGTCTAGATGGGAGAATTATCCCTTGACCTACGAGCGGATAAAATATGCTGCTCTCGATGCTCGTGTGAGTTTCGAGATAGCTGCAAGGTCGAAAGAGCTTGTTGCGAAGTCGTCTCCCACAGAAAATGAGAAGAAGAAGAAGAAGAAGAAGAAGAAGAAGAAGAAGAAGAAGAAGAAGAAGAAGAAGAAGAAGAAGAAGAAGAAGAAGAAGAAGAAGAAGAAGAAGAAGAAGAAAGAAGAAGAAGCTGCACCAGCAGCAGGGCATTATAGATGGATGAAGTATTTCCTCTCTTGTAAAAATTATATTTCCTCTCTATGTACATTGGTATAGATGAACTATTTCGCTGGGGTGCATGTCTTTGGGACAAGTGTACTCTGTGTACATTGATATAGGTCCGCTTGACTATAATGAACTATTTATTCGCCTAGTTTTCTCTACTACTACTCCTTGTAGTAAGCGGTATGCAATGCATGTGTCAGTAGACATGACAGCTTGTCCATGGAAATTGAACTACGGCGACCATCACGTTTCTACCACTGCCACACGCGATTCCCACAACGCCGCTCCAACCCACGGCACCACGTCCCCCGACGTGCGCCTCACCCTTCTTGGCCCCACCGCTCCTCTGCCTTTGTGTGCATGGCATGCAGGCCAGCTGAACTGCGGTGACCATCAAGTTTCTACCACAGCCACACGCGATTCCCACGACGCCGCTCGAACCCATGACACCACACGTCCCCCGACTTACGCCTCACCCCTCTCGGTCCCACTGCCCCTCTGCTTTTATGAGAATGACATGTGGGCCAGCCGCATTTACGGTCCACATGTCATTGACTCAAAGGCAGGTGCACTAAGCCGCTGAAGCTTGGTCCCGTGGGCCCCGAGAGGGAAATGTAACTCCTGCGCCAGGCCTTGTGGTGCTCCCGCAGTACGAACTTGTGCCAAACTCAGAATTTGTTTCTTACTACTACCAATGTACCGGCCCGTGCATTGCAATGGATCCAAAGTTGTAGAATAATACTTGTTCACAAACTTGAAATATAAACACTCTAGTTTTGATATACATATATCAGTAAAAATAAATTATGCTTCACTGAAGACATATTCCTTGGGCTGTTTTGATGAGGTGAGGGGCGGGTGTGGCTGGTTTCAAGATAATAATAGATTTTTAAAACATTGGAGCATATTTTTTTCTAATATTTTGTACCGTGGCACGGCATCCGGTGCACCTAAGCGTCTGAAAAAAAAGTGGAGTGCACTCTAAAGATATTTACATGCTCCCATTTAGTGGAGTGCACTCTAAACACATTATCTATTTATTTTTCTCTAGCCTTTCCTAGCCATGCAACCAAGCCACATAAGCTAGTCACGCATGCAATCCATAAATTGCAATATACTCCAGCATGCAATGCCGCCACATCATCTATATATGCCTATTAGTCATAGCTTGTTTTTTGTATTAGTCTTGATCCTTCACAGTTTGGTAGAGTTATGATTAATCCAAATATTAATGTTCCATAAAACTAAACTCCAAATGTCCGCCGGAGCTGAGGCAGAGGACGTACGATGGGGGCGGTGTCGTAAGAGGAGGAGAGCTCGAAGGATAATCTTGCATGTCCGCCGCCACCTGCATATCGGCGCGGGACTCCTCGAGCGCCCACTGGAGCTTGCGCTCCTCCAGGGAGCGGCGGAGTCACGGGATTTTCCTAAACCACGAGAGGCACCATGCAGTACTCCTCGTAGCCGCGGGCGCGGTGCTCGCATCCGACTCCTGGGGCACTGTCTGGAGCACGTGCTCAACCACCTCGTGAGCCGCGAGGATGCCATGCTCCCGGCCGTGCTGTTGGAGCACACGCTCGTGCGCCTGAGCGGCGAGGATGCGATGTTCGTGGGCGTGCTGCTGGAGCATGCGCTCATCCACATCGAGAGCGGTGACGATGCGATGTTCGCGGGTATGCTGCTGGAGAACACGCTGGTCCACATTGTGAGCAGCGAGGATGCGATGTTCGCGGGCGTGCTGCCAGAGCACGCGCTCATCCACGTCGAGAGCGGCGACGATGCGATGTTCGCGGGCGTGCTCTCGATGATGCGATGCTCGCGGGGATGCTACTGGAGAACATGCTTGTCCACATTGTGAGCGGCGAGGACGCGATGCACCTCCTCGTGACCGACCAGGGCGTGCTGCTGGAGCACAGCTACCCCTCATGGCCGACGTGTGCAAGTCGCTAGATCACACTGTCCTCCGCGTGGACAGCCAACGCGCGCTACTTGCGGCCGTAGAGGGCGTGCTCCACCTCGGCAATGTCGGAGACTCCGTCCTCTTCCCAGGCCATGGCGCTGTCCACTTTGGCAACGGCTGTGTGCTCTGGTGGGTGTTGTGTTCGTACGGGAGCTTCGAGCTACAATACCAGTGGGGGCGGGGGGGGGTGACCTTTTCGTGGTTTCACATGGTCTCAGGAGAAAAATAGAATCGGAAGTAGCACAATATGTTGGAACATGTCGGAGGAAGAAGCAGTACAACAAACATCACATGCGCACCATATTTTGAGAAGGGTTTAATGTAATTTGTGTGAAATGGGTCTGTGTGGATGTACGAGTAGTACATCCATATCATTGCATTCATGCACGCAACAAACATTTGTGTGCATGATTTCACCCTATTTTCATATTCTGTTTAGGAGTGGATTTGATTTTTGTAATCGGAGCTCATTTTTGTAGTTAGTTTCAATTTAGACTATGCATGTATTATTGCGAGAGATAGATATAGAGAGAATATTTGTGTGACAAAGAGGGGGGGTAGGGGCAGCGATACCTAACGAGAGAGGGGCATATGCGTGTTCGAAAGACTATGTGTGTCGTAGAGAGAGGAGTGTCCGAAAGGGAGAGAGAGGGTGTGTGCGTGTGCGTGTGTGTGTTAGAGAGAGAGAGAGAGAGCTGCGTGTAACGTCGGGATCGACAAGGTTATGAGGTTGCAGATATGGGAGAGTGATAGTGTGTGTGCGATGAAGGGACACACAGACAACGTCTGTTTGCGTGTGAGAGAGTTGGATAGACCTCGACAACACGACTGGCTAGGGGTGGAAGGTTATGTGTGGTAGAAAGAGATAGTAGAGAGAGAAATGAATGCTTGTTTGTTGCAAGCAGACCTAACTACATATATGGGGGTAGCAAGAAGAAGAGAATGGCGGTGTGCCTTTTTGTCATGGGATGGAAGAGAGACCAAGAGACACGCATCGTGTGGAGAGGAGTGTGTGTTGAGAGAGAGAGAGAGAGAGGCGTGGACCTGAATAATGAGATGGGCGCTCATGTGTATGTTATAGGGAAGGAATTGTCTACGTGGTAGTCTTATGACGGCGACCCAATGTTTCAATGAGAGTGGGGATAAGTATCGATTTGGTGGATTTTGACGTTGACGATCCAGCTATATCGTACCCGGTGATACAAATCGACAATCATTACTAAACAAATCTTCGATGGTCGATGATCTTGTCGTATGCACAAAATCAACCTGAATAATAAGATGGAGTTCCTACAAGCAACCGAAGAACCGGCTAGAACTAAGATAATGCAATCGTAATTTCCAATATGAATTAATTAAGGATAATGGTAGGGTTGCTGGTATAGGATCTGAACAAGGCGGTAGTCCAACACACACCCCGCAAATGCAAATTATAGCGAAGCAAAACAATTTGTACACAACAACGCGAGTTCTAACCTAGAAAAAGGGTAGTAGCCTTATTTATATCTATAGACTATATTACCATATTTTTTATTTGTATAGTTATATCTATATTTATTCCACTCCCTCCGTTTGTAATTTACTTCGCACATATATAGCTTTGACTGCAGCCAAATTTTATAAAGCTTGACCGAATTTGGTGAAAACAATATAAAATTTACACTGACAAATTTACACGATGTGGAAATAAAAGCAATGATGAATCAAATGATATATATTTGGTGGTGTATATGTTAATACTTTTTCCTACAAATTGTTGAAAGTATACAAAGTTTGACTTTAGAGAAACCTCCGGTCGTGCCACATGGCTTCATGGGTGCCCCCCATATCATATTATTCATACTACGTTGACTGAAAAAAAGATAAATCACCCAAAACAAGATCTTCCCGTTTTTTGTTCCTATGATGTTGTGTTGTGCACGTACCTAGTTTTATAGTGGTAGTAGTAGTAGTAGTAGTACAAACTTCGTAGTAGGAGTAGTACGGAGTGCTCCTACTCTATCAACGAGTCCCATCTAACACCAAATTTCTTGGCTTCCGTGCTATAGCTAGATCTTCCCCTTCTCGTTTCTGTTTTTCAACGCGGCGGGTGGGGTGTGGTTTGCCTATAGTCGGTTTGCTCAACTGCGGTGCCACATGGAAGTGAAAATGCTAGGCAACACGCCTTCCCTAGCTATGTGGCGTGCCGGACGGACCATGGAGTACTCCTGATTCCCGGGCATGTGGGAGTGCAACGCGAACGCGGCAGGCCTTTTCCTTTTAAACACGTATAAATTGTAACATTTGGTTCTGCGCGCGATCGATAGATAGAAATAACGATTGAAAACACTAGGGCGGGGCTTTTCCCGCCCGATAAGCAGGGTAGTGGCTAGGTTGGAGCATCGTCGGTTTGGTCACATGCAGTACCACATGTAGCAGTGATATAAAGCCTAGCCAATGCGCGTTGACCGGGGGACCGGAACGACAGTGTGGTATGCGACGGGGAAGGGACATGCTTCATGTACGTGTTCCAGTTTCTCGTTTTGAACTTGCGAACGTGACAGGCGTGCTGCACGAGTAGTTTTTAATTTATAAGTTCGGTCACAATTTTTGAATTTACGAGTAGTTCGTAGGTCGGGTCAAGCATCGTACATAAATTACGAAGTTGATGCAAAAGGTAAGCACAAGTTATAAATTGACAGAGGGAGTACTAGTTACAGTGATGCATATAATTGATGCCAAATGTGAGCAAAGGGATCACACATGTCTTTATCGACTGGAACGGCAATGCAATAGTACAATAAGAATTAAGGCCACGACGACGCGATCGCTGTGGTGATTACAGGAGGCAAGAAGAAAGATGCATCCATCAACGACCTCCCACTGGTACAGCGAGGTGCTATACAAACGGTTTTTAACCCCTTTCCGCGACGGAGTTTTGAACCGTCGCCAAGTGAGTGACTACGATAGGGGGGTCCTTCCCACATGACCCAGAAACTGTCGGGGATAGGGAGCCTTGATGCATATAGTTGTCCCTATAAAACTGTTTCTGATATCTTGAATATCCCAAACGCTTCATCCTTGCTACTCGTTTGTGGTCGTATTGCATTCGCATTCGGAGTTCTGTGGTTTTACCTAAAACCAGGCGCAGTCCAGGCACGTTCCAGGCATGGGATATTTCCAGACGCAGTCTAGGCACATTCCAGGCACGTACCAAACTGGCTCTACATTTACGATGCCCGACACATCACAAACAATTCATCATTGTAAACCGTGTATGATAAGTCAACAATCACACACATTTAGTTTTCCCGCACCATTTGTGATATTGTCTGACATCACACACGGTTTGCAAACGGCAACTGTGTGCATGGTTACACACGTTTCCTCTCCGTGAATCATGTCGGATTATGATGTATATCACACACGCTGTGCTTTATAGACCGTGTGCGCCGTAATGACCTGTAAAGCGTAATTTCACCCTAATTTAATTGCTGCTATTTAAAATTGTACCTAATTTGAATTTGAAAGTAGGCTATAGCACTACAAAAAAAAGACACATTCGTGACATTTTGGGCCGAACGAAAAAAAATTATGTCATGCTTCTGACACTTCTATGACGATAATTGTGACAAAAGCACGTATCATCATAGATGTGGTGGGCTCCTACTTCTATGACAAAAAATCATGACAGAAAATGGGCTTTTCGTCGTGGGCGGGCCGGGGACACACCTGCATGACATTCTTTGGGCCGTCCATGATGGAAAAAATCGTGGTAGAAGCGAGGGCGGGGAAAATTTCGGGGAGTTCCCGGTTACGGTGGGTCGTCGGGGCTGAGCGATGCACGGAGGGATTGTGTGTTTCTCTCGTACACGTACATGCGTGTGTGCGAGGCATTGGGCTCTAACTGAACCCGAGCGAGGCGTTCGCTTACTGAACCCGAGCGATTGCACTGGCTACGCATTACTGAACCCGAGTGATCGATCGATCCCTGGCTGTTAACTGAACCCGATCGAGCGATTCCTTCGCTACTGCTGTTAACTGAAGCCGATCGAACCTGCTGCCTCTTGATGAATAGTGAGCATTGTTGGGGGTTGGGTGAACAGTTCCCGGTGGGGGTTTGTATGAACAGGACCCCGTGGTAGTAGAGGCCATTGCCGCAGGATGAACAGGACCCCGATCGAGAGGAGGCCGCCACACACCCGAGCCGGTTGGGGGTGGATGAATAGGACCCCGTGGAGGGCTGGTTGAACAGGACCCCGTGTGGAGGGCTGGTTGAACAGTCGCCGGTGGAGGCTGGATGAACAGGACCCCGTGGTGAACAGTAGCTGGTGGAGGCTGGAGGAACTCGACGGTGGATGAACAGTAGCAGGTGGAGGCTGGAAGAAGTCGATGGTGGACGAACAGTAGCCCCGCGGAGGTTGGAGCGAGGCAGTAGACGGTGGATGAACAGTAGCCCGTGGAGTCCCATTTTATGGTATGCCACACCCTTCCCAATGAACAGGATCCCTGTTTCGATCGTAGGCGCTCCAACACAAGTCCATTTCCTCCGTTTTGCGGTACGCCACACCCCTCCCAATAAACAGCACCCTGTTTTGACCATAGGCACTCGAACAGAAGGCCATTTCCTTCGTTCTGCGGTACGACAGACCCCGTTTCGGCTGCTCTGTCCAAGCCGGTTAGCTCCTGATGAACACAACGCATTCCGACCTAGTCTGTTGCCTCCCAATGAACACGACGCTGTTTCTCCGTTCCGACCCAGTCGGTTGGCTGCCGATGAACAGGACGCCGTCGCTGTACGCGTTCGAGACCCCGCCCGTATGTACGTACGTAGCCTTATTTACTTTCTTGCAGCATGGCTATACGTACGTGTACATGATATAGACGGGACTGCCTGAACAGCTACCGCTCCTTACTGGGCCACGGTTCATCATGGCAGAAAGACTGATGGACGAGTATGTACGTACATGTTTGTGACGAGAATGACAACGCTACGTACGCTTTGACCAGGTGGGTCTCGGCTGTCAGGGATGATAAGGAGGCACTTCCTTGCATGCGAAGATATTGATGGTGGGTTCAAACTGACAGGGGGAGGATTCTTTTTTTGCGCATAATAAGGAGGCACTTCCTTGCGTACGAAGATGTAGCTGGTGGGTCCATCTGTCAGCCTCACCGCGTACAGTCCTCCTCTGATGGCTGTCGTTCATTGAACATGTTGACCACACCGCGCGGACAGCACCAGGCGGTGGATGACGGTGAGGCAGGGAACGATGCGGAGCCTGGGAACACGCGGAGGGTAGTACGAGGGTTGACTGGTTCGGCTGCGGCGTGAGGCTGCCGTCGCCGCAGAATAACAGGGGGTGTGGGTGAGTAGAGGGATGGCCTGGCCAGTAGTGGGAGTAGTAGGGGGCGGTGAGGCCTGCTCGGCAACACAGCCGGCCATGGGAGGCAGGAGCACGCGGTGGTTTGGACGGCTGGAGCAAGAAAATCAGAGGTTGAAGAAGTAGGACGACCGTTGGATGTTAACAATCCAACAGTCACTGGTGATAGAATCGTTTGTTGACTAAGTTGACACAGCCCTGCGTACGTGTCAACTTAGTAGGGCCACAAGTTAGCCTCCAAACTGGTGGGCCCCAGCTATCATGGGGAGCACTCATTATTTTTCGCTAAATAAGGAGGCACTTCCGTCCGTGCCAAGATATAGCTGGTGGGTCCCAGCTATCATTGGGAGGATTCATTCTTTTTGGCGTAATAAGGAGGTACTTGCTTGTGTGTGGCCATGGACCATGTGGGTCCAAACTGTCAGCCTCTCCATGTACATCCTTCTTTCGATGTTGTCGTTTGTTGACAACGTTGACCACGCCGTGCCGAGAACACCAACGCGATGGACGACAGTGAGACCCAGGAAGGGAATGACCTGGAGGCGGCGAAGCCACAACATTGGAGGGATGTGGGTGAGTAGAGGGATGGCCTGGCCAGCTGTGGGAGTAGTAGGGGCGGTAAGGCCTACGCGGCAGCACAGCCGGCCACGGGAGGCGGGAGCAGGCGGTCCCGCCAGTGCTGGATTTGGCAGCTAGAGCAAGAAGATCAGAGATTGAAGAAGCACGACGGTCGTTGGATTGACATCCAACAGTCACGTCTGCTAGAATCGTTTGTTGACGTATATAATAAGTAAAAAAAATCTTGCTTATGCGTCAACTTAATAGGCCCACAAGTTAGACCATTCCCTCTTTTTTTAATAATTTACAGCTCATTGCAACTTCTTACGCAATTTATTGCAGTCCGTTTTTTTGTTGGCCAGGGCCAGGGTTAAAAATTTAAACAAAATTTTGCATGTTTCGGTGGGGTCCAAACTATTTTTAATACTGAAATGTCGAGCCAGATTTAAAGTACTTTGAAGATATATTTAAATTAGGTTAAAGCCCAGTGAAATTGGAATATGAAAATGTGAAAAAAAATTCAAAATTTTTAAGTAATTTCCAATTTGTCGTCTCTTTTTTATATTTACAACCCATTTCATATTACTTTCAAGATTTGCAGCCGTCTTGAAAGAGTTGCAGCCCAGCAGGGCATAGAAAAATAAGTAGGCCTGGATTGGGTATTCTTCAGAAAAATAAACTGGGCTCGTTTTCACAAAGAAAAAATTGCTGGGTTGGTCATGTGGTGAACGTAAAATAGAAGCCTGGGCTAGACAGGCCACAGCCCATTTGAAACCCTGCTCCGTCTCAACAACAACAACAAAAAAATACTGCTCGAGCAGCTACGTCCCAGGTGTCAGCCGATCTTGTGTTGTTCTCTTGTCTATTGACTATACGCTAACAATGTCATGGGTCCCAAATGTCAGCAAACCACTAGGAGGAAGCATTTTCTTTTTCTATACGCTGACAATGGAGTATATAACAAAAAATGAGGAACTTGCTTGCGTACGGCCATGGACATGGTGGGCCCCTACTGTCATCCTCTCCACATATAGTCCTCTCCCGATTCCTCTTGTTTGTTGACCATGTTGACAATGTGAGAGGGCGGCGCCGCGGCGAGCGCACCAAAGTGCGCAGAGGACGACGGCGAGGCCTTGGACGTCAACGTTAATGATTTAGGAGAAGGTGGGGCGGCGATGCATGCGCTGAGGCGCAGCCAGCCATGGGAGGTGGAAGCAGGCGGCCCCGCCCGCGCTGGTTTGGTTTTGGCGGCTGGAGGAAGACAGGACTGAAGAAACATGACAGACTGTAAAAGTAGCAGGAGTACTTAACAACATTAAGTGAAACCAGCAACGGCACTTAACAACCATAGCTGAAAGCAGTATGAGTACTTATACAGGTTCAACCGTACAAAGCACGCCTCGAACAGTGCTACTTTGCCTACAGTTAACCAAGGGTGAGGCCACGAAGCCCCTGGACAAGGCCCAGGCGCCACCCCGCGCATCCACAACCTTCTGAAAGTGGCTTCATCTCTCAATGTGGTCAATAAACAGTATATTCGCTTTAGAGCCATCGAAAAGCATGAGCATAACCTTCTGTCCTATTCTCCAAGATGGACGGGCCTTCATTATTTGAGACCACCCATGAATAAGTATCTTTTCACCTCTAAGGGAAATGGAGTAGATCGACATAAACATCATGTTGTGACCAAGCGCAAGTCTGACCCGACCTTGGTTAGGCATCTATCTAGGAACAATAGAACTGGCAGTTTCTGTTTCAAGAAGATCACAGCTGTAAAACTGTGTATAAGCAAGAGTTTATGAACAACATATATAACAGAAAATAGCTCGTACCATAAGTTTCTCAACACAGTTGGACCTGTTCAACATGTGCAACAGTGGTCCACATATCCCACGTGGCCTTCCACCATTGAAACACCCCACACGGACCTCAAGACGATCAATAAAGTGTAGGAACTGGTGGATGTTGTCCCAGTCAACTTCAGTGCCATCAGTAACAGTCGAGTTCTTATAGAATAACAAACGAGTAGCGTGCTTAACTTTGAAATAACCTACACGTGCCACCAATTATAAGAAATATTAGTTAGAAGTAGCATCTTTGTGAGAGAAGGGAATCACAAATCGTTGCTACTTCTAAAGTTAAATTGTGATTAGTTAGACATAATAGGTGGATTAAGAAGTAATCGAGGCAACATGCAAGAACCAGATACAAAACTAACATGGATGAACTACTGGAACGACGTCGGGGTGGAAGATCATAGTGAAGATGAGACCAGGTTCTGCTATTTCCATCAACATTCATGCGCCAACTTTCAGTCCGTAACACTTGAGAAAGTTTATCCAAGTTCGGCCATAAAAAAGCAGCGACCTTCTTGGTTCATGAACCCAACTCAGAACTTATATCCATGGCTTGTCTTCAATGTGACCATTAAACTGGTGTATTTAGTTATGGCAAGGCCGACCATCTTGAGTACATGTGTTCTTGCAGAGCAAGGAATGCACTGCAGGAAAAATAATATGAGAACACAATGTATTCGCTATCCAAATCTAGAAATAATTTCCTCCTTCATGTTAGTGTTGACCATGGTACTAGTACCTTTTATCCAAATATAGCAATCCAAATTTCCAAATCAGTCGACAACATGTTCAAAACCCCCCGCCCTCCCGGATAGAAAAGAGGATTCTAGGAACATACTATGCGCGTTTTCAAATCCTGTGTTAGGATGAGAAGGAACAAGTGTGGCGTCTCGCCGAGGGCGCAGAAACCTGTAGGGTCCTCACACTTTGGGCACTGCAAATGAAACACACTAGATTCAGTAGGAAGAAAAATGCATCAACGGCGGCGTCTACCATCCTAGGATTACCCCCAAACAAGGGACTAGGATTTATCGGGGATGGATGAAGAATTCGTACCTGGTTCTCCATGAGAAAACCCTACGCAATCGCCTAGAGGGGGTTTTCTCTGTACAAGCAGACGAGGGAGAAGGGGATTTAGGCCCAGTGAAATATTGTTGCTTCGTCCGTCCAGCTTACTGCTAAAGCTGGAAAGGTGGGGGTTTTTGTGATTTGACGGCTCATTGGGCATTACTGCGGCGCTACGACCGGGGTGAGTCTACCGTGCAGTTGCGCACTCTAATTTGGTGCATGACACGTGGACCCCGTTGCCGAATGCCCCACATATCAGCGAAAGGAAGTAGAAAGGCCGGAGTAACTAGTTACACATAAATATATTTTTGACAGAGAGATACTCCCTCTGTAAAGAAATATAAAAATCTTTTATATCACAACTTTATACATAATATGGGGGTTCTGCTGAGAATATAATACTCAGACAGGCTCACGGTTCTGGACTTTGGGCCACAGGCCAGTGGGCCTGCATGTTTGGGGGCCCATGTGTTCAAACTCAGCGCATTTCATATTGCAAGTGATCGGTACGGCGCTGGTTTTAGATGCTGTCGCAAGGCGAATACAGAAAATGAAATAAAGCACGACAACTGTTAGAATGAAATCGAACGACAGTTCCTAACCAGCAATCAGAGTTGCAATTCTTTCACGATATCCTACGTAATAAATAATACTGTCGTACTACTTATACACACAGGACACTTGTTTCACCATGCCATATTATTACATCAAAAGCTCTCGGAGGATAGATCAGTTTGGCAGTTGCGTGCTGCTACTCAAGAATTTCAAAGTTGATTTGGAGCAGCTCTCCTTGCCGAGAAAGTTTGATTTTGACATCATCCCCTATCGCAAGATTTGATAGAGTTTTGAACCTTGACCATCCTTTAGAATCAATCATCATGTGACCATCCTTTGTACTTACAGTATATTGAGCAGGTTCATTCACACCAAGGATGCGCATTGTAAGAGAAACTTGGCCACGGTCGCCCAGATTATTGAGCGACTCCCTCGTTGCTCTAGGAATTCTCTGTTTGCAAACAAGAAGACATACACAAACAGTTAGATCAACACAGTGAATCATGTGAGAAAACATGGAAAGAAAAAAGAACGAAGCACTTGGCCAATGCTTACCAAGAAGGTGGAGATGTCGGTTTTTGTAAGGACTTTGGTATATGAAGTGCGAACTGCAGCCCAGTCTGTTGCCGGTGCAACTGCTGGTTTCGTTGCCGCTGCACGGGCCAGAGCAGATGCAAGTGCAACTTCAAGTGTTGGTGCAGGTGCCAGAGCCGTTGCTAGTGCCTGTGTTAGTGCGATTGGTAGTGCCGCTGCTGCTGCCGGAGATGGTGCTCCTTGTGGAGCTGGTGTCGGAGTAGGTGCCTGTGTCGGTGCCCGATCCTTTGGTAGATCAGCCTGATCCACTGACGTGGTCGGTGCCCAATCCTTTGGTGGATCAGACTGAGCTGCTGGCGCTGTCAGTGCTAGAGCCAGTGCCGTCTGAGAAGGTGCCGGTGCTCGATCCGATGCTGAAGGTGGTACCGATGTGCGAGACAGCAGCGATCGTCTCTAATCTGCTATGATTTCATACTTCAGCTTTCTGACTTCACTAGGCTCCGTGACCTTGATCCAGTCTTTTTCTTCACTTCTTTTAAACGCCAGAAGGACTAATTATGGCGTGTTTGTTAAACCAAACTGCAGTTCATCATAGGGCTTCAGATTGTACTCAGACAACAGACTGATCCAATTGTGTCCAATAATATAAGTGATGGACAGTGCCTTCGTTACTGACACAACAAAAGAAGTGAAACCTGCAAAACTAACCATCATAGAGCAAGCCAAACAGTTTATTCTATAACGAATGTGACATGGCAAAACCTGCATCGTAAATTTGCAGCCAAAGTAAGAAAACATGACAGTAAATCAATAAGATTTACTTGATGTGACACGAGTGAATCCTTACCAGGAAATCACTATGTTCAAGTTCTAAACAGAAGGTTGATCGTCCAATTACGGGTGGCATGCAGGGCCCCTGCTTACTCCCACAAGTAGGACAGTCCAAAGGTTGTGACAAATCGTGTGGACCAAACATCCATGGGACTGGAAATCCTGGTGGGTGCGATAAACCCTGCAATGCATACAGATATTGGAGTGTAACCATAATTGATAAGCCGTCCTCACAAAAAAGATGATCTGGATACTTCAAAATATACAGACTGAATTGAGTGGGTAGACATTAACATAGACTGTTCTCAGGACTCACCACACAACAAAAGCAGCAGTACTAAACAATATAGGGTTCACACACACAAATGAAGTACTGAACAATAGTACTTACTACAAACAAGCACAGTTGCACTAATTAAACTCTGCAGACTATTTCTTGCCACCGACCTATGGGATGTACCCCACATAACTGACTAGGCCATGGACTTCGTGAGAGATGTCTACCGGCACCATCGCCAGCTCGTCAACCTTGGAGAACCTAACAGAGTGTGGGCTTTCCACTCATCAACATGACGATGAAGACAGTCCGCATCAGATTTGTCAGGAAGCTTTACAAGAACCACACCCTTCATAATCGAAGGCATACCTAGGAAATTGTTGTGGTGAAGTACACCCTCGGGAACACGCCTGACAACAATGCTACAGGAAAACACTAGCTCACGACACATGGCGACAAGGACACAACAGCTGGATAGTTTAGTAGTAGAACTCATCCTCAGGTCTTCCAGTTCAGATGGCATGACTTTGAGAACTTCATCTCCACCACGGACCTGATTCTAATTCAAACAGAAACAAAATATTTTATTACTACCTCCGTTCAAAAATATAAGATGATTTTTGATATTTTACTCCATATAAGACTACATATACACACAGAAATGAGTGAACAAAGACACTAGAACATGTCTTCAAAGGCATGAGAGCAGAGGGATTACTTGCAATATCCATAACACAAGTTACTGAGGCTAATATACTCTCTTCAAAGGCATGATAGCTAAAATCTTGCATTTCCTACAGCTAGCATTGATGTTCATAAAGTAGTTGAAAGTAATCTATAAGAAATCAGTGTTATGTGCAATAATCATATGTATGTCAACCTCTCGCATGTTTTGGTGAAAAGAGCAATTTAGAACCATCATTTGGCACACAAAAATCACATGCAAGATCACCCAGAAAGTTGTACTACTAGTATTAGTACTTCGTGTTAGATGAAAAAACATGATCAAGATCGCCAAAAAGATCGTCAAGAAGAGATATTACCTGGACTTGCTTAATGAGGGATCCCGGAGAGGGGGGCTTGGACAGGGTGATGGCCTTGAGCTTTTCTGCGGTAGTCTTGGTGGGGTGCGTGTGCTTCTTCATACCCTGAGCCTCGACGGTTTTGGCCAGAGCCATAGACATCACTTCAGCCGGTGCTCCAGGATCCATCAAGAAACTGTCAAATAGAAATAAAGGAAAAGAAACCATAATCACAAACCCAAAAGAAGAACAGAGAGGGAGTTATATGATCAGTCTCGGGGTTGCAAGACCGGGCCTTGGCCAGAATCAACACCATTGATGCGCTCACCTTTCCTTCTTTGGGAGAGAAGAACAATGGCAAAGCGCGTCGGGGTTTTCTTGAAGAAATGAGGAACAAGATGAGGGAGAAGTGAGTTGGGGTTTTCTTCAAGAGAGGAAGCTAAGGGAGACGAGTGAAATGATGGTTGCTTCGTTCGTCCAACTTATAACTGGAAAGGTGGGGGTTTTGTGATTTGACGGCTCATTGGGCATTACTGCGGCGCTTTGATCGGGGTAGTCTACCGTGCAGTTGTGCACTCTACTACGGAGTAATTTAGTGCATGGCAAGTGGACCCCGATGCTAGCTGTCCCACACATCGGCGAAAGTGAGTAGCAAGGTTCCCGACGACCGTCGAGGAGGATACGCACGTTAGAGTGTGTCCACTGTTTCTGAAGAAAAAAATGATTACAGCAAGCATTTCCACTCTTACAACAGAGGAGTGCGAAACACGACAACCACTTGAACTTACACAGTACTCCTACTACTAGGCATGTGCAGTGGTTCATACGTCAGTACTACATAATCTTGTTGCTAGTGTAGTAAGATATGATGATAACAAATGATGTTGTGCGCATGTCAACTATATGAACAGTAATGTAACATACCCCTCTTTTTACTATCTGGTCGAGAATGAATGGTGAGATCAATGTTAACAGAACTAGGTCTACAGTGCATGGAGAGTACGGTGCTATAGTACTCCACTGAACATGAACCATATTAAGCACGAATCAGTGTTAGGCAGGGTGTATGAAGGGTGCATGGGATGGGAGCAAAAGTTCCCTTCTCGACCCACTTTTTGGTGTTTGGTAGAGTGCAGGAAGGGTGCATGAGTCCACACTAGTAGGTTAACACAAATACACTAGGAGCATGCATGAAGAGGAGTGCTGAGATGAGCATGCACGAAGAGGGAACAACTATATTGAGATGAGAAGGCAACCAGACACACCCACACGCTTTGTGCTACAGTGACTGATCTGCACCGTCTGAGTTTGATCCAACGGTCATGTTGCGCTGAGACATGGACATGCCCATGCAGAGGATGCCTAAACACCACCGAAGTCCCTCTGCTTCTCGAGGCGCACGATGTTGGTGATGCAGGGTGCCACCGCCCGCAGAGCCCGCTCCCGGTCGACGGGAGCCAACTCGTCAAAGACAGCGTCCAATGGCACGAATGGATTCCGGTGACGAAGCCTTGAGAGCATTCGCCCCGCAACGGCGGCGGTAGCCCGCAACCCCTCCTTGTCCAGCTCCGCCCCCACCATCGCGCGGAGATGGCTCAGCTCCTCGGAGATATAGGTGAAGAAGGAGACCAGGTCAAGAAGCCGCAGCTCGTTGAAGTCGATGGGGTGGTCGAATGGGTTTAGCCCGACGGCCGGCATGGTCGCGCTGGCACAATGGTAGGCATCGCGCAGCCGCAACACGCGTGTGGCAACATGGTCCAGCAAGTGGTTGAGGCGATTCTAGACCTTGTCACGATCGGCCCGCTCGTGCTCCAGCTAGCTCGCCTAACCGCCTATCGTATCTCCCGCTTTCTGCAGCAATGCCGCCGACGCCTCGAGCATCTTTGTGGTGGACGCCTGCCGCTTTTGAAGCTCCGTGAACTCCCACACATAAAGGAGGAGCATGGCACTCCTCTCCTCCTTGAGCTCATGGAGCTCCGCATCCTTGGCCTGGAGCTCATGTGTCAGGCGCCTCACCTCAGACTCCGTGATCTGGTGTGCCGCCATGGAACCAGGTAGAAGCAATGGGGAGAGGAAGCAAAGGGGGCGAAACAGCTGAAAGGCAATGCAATATACGGGAAGGAGGAGGTAGCTAGCAGAGGAGCGGGGTGAATCTTTTGGTTTTCACCATGGGAAAACACCAGTCAACGACTTTTCACATCAAGGAGCAGTGGGTTTTACAGGCGGAGTCATCATGACTAATTGCTGCCACGCCTGCTCCCGTCAATCAGAAAAATAAAAATCCTGCCGCACCTGCCGCACCCAAAGACCAGAGCAACACCGCGGTGGATATTTTAATTTACCTGCCGGCAAGGATAGAAAAAAGGGGTGAAAATACAAATGTGGCAGCGGCATAGCTAATCGGTCGCACTAGCCCAACTAGCTAGCCACCGTGCTTCACTGATGTACTCGGCGGGAAAGGTGGGCTTTTGTGATTGATGACTCATTTACTTGCTTCGGCGCTAAGACCAAGGAGGACCCAGAAAAAGCCCGGTAGGGTGTCCCACGTCTCGGCAAGGAAGAAAATATGCGTGCACCACCCGGGAGGACCCAGAAACCGCGCAGTCGGGTGTGCCACGTCTCGGCACGGAGGAAAAATGTGCATGTAAAAATATACTGTATTAGACGTACTACCTATGGTTCGACCTCGGGACGTAGCTAGTTGGTCGAAAACACCCCACTAGCCACACAGCTTCATCATGCTTACGTGGCACAGAGGATAGGTGTGGTTAGTTGCGTCTCGACCAGCCACAACGTCTCTTGTTCTAGGCGATTCTTCTATTTTCCAAGCATTTTTTAAAGTTATAATAACACCACGGCAAGCTCGCGCCACTCTTCATGTGTGCCTGTGCGTCTAAAGGTTAGACGATGGAGAGGAGAGAGAGATCGCAGACATGGGACCCACCAGTAAGTGAGTCAACGGCCATGCACGTGTTGACGAGCCACTCCCTCTAGTCTACTCAAGGTAATACTGTATAAAATCAAGTTATGCGACAAAGCCAACAAGCATTGCTATTTCAGGCTATCGACTTACGCTTTGTAGTCCAGGTTGCCAGTTCGAATCTTGTCTTTCAGATTTGTTAGTTTTAGGTCCAAATTTGATCAATGACAAGTGGGACCCCCGTGTGTTGTTCCGATATTTCAGTGTAGGATGGTTTTTTTGCACAAACACTTTGCGTGGTTAGACAAGTAACGGCAACAGTTACACGTATTTTGCAAGTTTAGGAACAAAAATGACAGCGACATATAATATCACATCCACCCCGCAGCTTAGATGCTATGGTGATACGAGTTTTTACGTCGTTGGATCTGAGATCCAATGGCTTGGGAGTAGTCTATGTAATTATGCGCAATTTCCAAACTGTCCAAGGTTTTTTATGCAAATAAAACATTCAAACCTCGTGTGTGCCGCTGCATCTTGGACCCAACGGCTCCCAGTAGCTCATATTAGGTGCTTCCCGTAGCTTAATTAGCCGCTACGATGATACGAGCATCTAGGTCGTATGATCTATGATCAGATGCCACATGCGTAGTACTTGTACTTTCTGCGCAATTCCCAAACTCTTTGAGGCCTATATTGCAAAAACATTCAAACCTCGTATTGTGAGCTGTTAGATCTCCCGGGAACTCGTATCATCATAGAATCTACAGTGCGGGAGCACCTCATATTCTCCCGTTCGAGAAAACATCAGGTGCTCTCGCAGCTTGGATGCTACGGTGATACGAGCTTCGAGGTCGTTCGATCTGAGATCCAATGGCATCTAAGCAGTCTTTGTGCTTGTAAGCAGTGGCCGAACTCTTTGGGGGCTTTTCTGCAAAAAAACATTCGAACCATCAAGGAGTTGTTGGATCACAGATCCAACGGCTCCGAAGAGCTTGTATCACCAAAGCATCTAAGGTGTGGTAGCACATGATATTCTTACATACAGGAGAATATGAGGTCCTCCTTCATCTTAGATGCTACGGTGATACGAGCTTCGAGGTTGTTGGATATGGGATCCAAGGGCATCTGAGTAGTTTTTGTACAAATTGTGTGCAATTCTCAAACTCATTAAGGTTTCCTGTAAAAATATTAAGACATCCTGTGAGCTGCTATATCTCAGATCTACAAGCTCCAAGGAACTCGTATCAGCATATAGCATCTAAGGTGTGGGGGCACATGATATTCTCCCAGGGAGGGGGTGCACAACCAATCGGTGTTTGGGAGGGTGGGGACAAATATAATGTTCAAAAAATATAATCTAAACAATCCTAAACAGAGCTTCACAATTTTATCTAAGGTCGAGGGGTTAACCCCTGACAATCTACATAGCTCCGC
The DNA here is from genome assembly GCA_011799875.1 of Thinopyrum elongatum. Classification (NCBI taxonomy): domain Eukaryota; kingdom Viridiplantae; phylum Streptophyta; class Magnoliopsida; order Poales; family Poaceae; genus Thinopyrum; species Thinopyrum elongatum. The sequence goes on from CM022298.1 coordinate 131,261,366, forward strand.
CTATGCAAGAGGTGTAGTGTGAGCGTCTATGTGTGAGAGAGACGACGCGAAAAAGCGAGGTCAATCGAGTCATTTATAGAGCGAGAGATCGAGGGAGTGTGGCCTAGCATACACTTGAATGTTAAAGACGATACACCGAGATATCGTGCGGCGAAGCTGTGGTGAGGGCTGGAGGGAGATAGTTACCGAGAGAGTGGCCTAGATAGACTTTGTGTGTGCATGCACGGTGAAGGTGTTTTACAAAGGCAACACATGTGTCTTGAGAGAGAGAGAGGGAGTGTTTGTCATGGAGGGCACGACGAGGTTGTGTGTGAGAAATACATTTGTTGAGAGTGTGAGGGCGGGAATGACATAAATGGAGATCGAAACATGAAGATCAATAATGAGCGTGCGTGTGTCGGATACCAATAGCTCTATTAACAAAGAAATGAACATCAATCGATACATGAAGTATGTGTGGGGGGGGGGGGTGGGGGGTCGATGGAGAGACCTAAACACAACATTTGCATGTATGTAGTACTAGACTTAATATTCATATTTTAGTTTCCTGTTCATTTTAAATATTGAATTGAGGACCATGCATGGCTTACATTTTACTCCCTTCGTTCCTAAATATTTGTCTTTTTAGAGATTCCAAATGGACTGCCACATACGGATGTATATAGACATATTTTAGAGTGTAGATTCACTCATTTTGCTCCGTATGTAGTCACTTGTTGAAATCTCTAAAAGACAAATATTTAGGAACAGAGGGAGTATTTTTGAATTCGTGTCATACATGCATGGTTTGGAAAAATAGATGCACTCTACTTACTGGATTGTTGTTGTATTGGTGTGTGTGTGTGTGGTCATATGCTTGATACATACAAAGTTTTCTCACCACCATACCGTTCATCTTTTAAATTTGAATTTGCAATGAAAAACTTACTGGGGATACCATGAAATGTGAAATCCACGTTGAGATCACTATATCACAAACTCACTCTAATTCAAGAACTCGTCATAAATCAATTACCATGCCTTTTCGAATGACCAGTAATTTGCAAGGAAATTACGGGCATTGTAATACATATAGATTCGTTCGGCAATTTAAAAGATTCCTTTCATATTCTCGAATGGTATCACCCAACGGCATACTAGCCAGTCCCGGTCTCGTGTTGATCCTAAAAAAAAAACCGGGCTCGTGTCCTTCTGGTGGCGTGCGTGGTACGCACATTAGCCAACCCCAACCACTCGAGCCTCCGCGTTTCGAGTCAAAATATCTGGCGGCCAGAATTCCAGCCCTAGGAAATTCCCCTCATGTCCACGGTCCATAATGATTACCGATGAACAATGGAGGGATGCTTTAGTAACTAGCCAATGTTACCTACCATGCCGAGCACGGTTCAATTCCCTCGGTTGCCGCTACCCAAGGTCACCTGTCAACTCCATTGCCTAGTACTAATAGGAGTACTACACCAGGATGAGCACAGAATTGAGCCCCGTTTGTTCATGCCTAGTACTTGAGTTAATATATCAGGCAATGCACTGGTATGGAGGGATTATCCTTTTACTCTGCATATATAACTTGTCTGAAGTCTAACTAAGCAAAATGTTTGACCAAATCCTTTCTTAAGAAATATTAACATCTACAACAGTAAAGATGTATCGCTTGAAAATTTATTGCATGATGCAGGTTATGATATTGTTTCGAATCCTCAATTTTAAATTTCAAAAAATCCAAAAGTGACCTGAAATTCATGAAACTGAGCATGGTCTCGTGATATGGCACAAATATGCTGTCGTAATTTTTTTGTTCAATTTGAGACAAGCTAGTTATGAAAAGTTGCACAAATGAAGAGCCAAGGTATTTTGGAACAAAGACTTGTCACGTTAACGCGAACGCTTTCACTATTCAAACCGTGGGCGTTTACGTGCCGCCACGAGTCCCGCTTCTCATCGGCAGGTGCCGTCCGAGCAAGCGTGTGAGTCGACGGGAGGCATGCAAGCAGACCGCTGCGCCGGCTGACCGGGAGGCGTGCGAGCAGGCCGCTGCGCAGGCTCACCGGGAGGCGAGCCCTTTGACCAGGCTCCGCCACCACCTTCATCCCAACTGCCCCCACTTTTAATGGCGCCGATGCCGCAGTTTAAAATCACCCCCGCACTACCCGGTATCGCTACAATCTTCTCTCTTCCTCTCCGATTCTCCTGTCGTCTACCTCCAACTAGCCTGACCTAACCGTACGCCATGCCGCATCATGATGGTCTGCCCTTGGTCTTCTAGTTTCCTGAGGAAGACACCCAGCCGTAGTCTCAAGAACATAAGGCACTTTGGGACGAGCTTGAACTGGCCTTGCGGGAAGACGACGCGCCTGTCCCCGCTCCCGTCGCCCCGACTGCGCCAGCGCCCATCCCCGTGGCATTGATGGGCTGGGAGCCGCACATTGTCGCCGAGCTTGATGCCATAGGGTTCCACGAGGTCCCCGCCGAGTTTCACACGCCCGTGCACCTGCCAGCGCATGCGCCTGCACTTGCACTGATGCACGTGCCTGTGCCGGTGCACGTGCACCTGCCAGCGCATGCGCCTGCGCGTGCACTGACGCGTGAGCCCGTGCTGGTGCCTGCGCACACAAATGTCTCCGCCGCGCCGTTGCCAGCGCCTGTCCCCGCGTGGGTGCCAGTGCCCCTCTCAATGGCATGGATCGCCGCCATCGACCTCTTCCTTGCACCAATGCCAGTCACCTCCTCCCGCCAGTTGACTCACTCCTGGAGACCGAAGTCCAGAACATTCTGGCCTTCCTTGAAGCTAGGGCCAACATCCAGGAGTATGTCAACAACGGTGCAAGACGCCGCCGTCGCCGTCGCCGTCGATCAGTAGCCCGACGACACACAGAGCACGGTAGAGGAGCCGCTTCCCACCGCAAGACGCCCCTGCCGCCGTTGCGTAATCTAAATTTGCCATGAAAAACATTCGGATTGCCATGCTTAAAATCCGAACGTTTGGGATTTATCATTTCCATTTATTTTAGTTCGATCATCGTATGAATGTAAAGTCGGAGTCAGACTAAATGAAATCTATGGTTTGATCGATTGAATGTTCTGCTTGAGCCGTATCAAATTAAATATAAAATGTTATCAAGCCACATGTATTCCTTCTCATCGCAAACATTTCATATTAAATACCATGTCAATTCCAAATATTTTTTTAGGGAAGTCAATTCCAAATACTTGTAGGGCGCGACCAGTCCCCTTGTTCGAGCACTAGGCGATACATCTATTTATCCACGCATTTAATTATTATGGAGTAGTAGATAAATAGTACTACAACTAGCCTAACTTGTCCTTCAGGGTTACTTTTGTTCCTAAACTTGTCTCTACTCCTATAAAAGAATCAGTTGGTGATGATGGTGTGTCTGCCATCCGTCATTTCTTACCATTAGATCTGCATCTAATGACTGTGAGGTAAGTTCTGGCATTTTTGCAACAATAGCCCACTTCTCTGCTCCAATTTGCAGAAAACCCCTTATTATCTTATAAGCAACCACATCCCTCCCTCACATCATCAAAACAGCCTGAGAAATATATTTTGAGTGAAAAGTAATATATTTTTAGTGGTATATATGTATATCAAAACAAGAGTGTTTTCTTTCAAGTTTGTGAACAAGTACTATTCTACTTTGGATCCGTTGCAACGCACGGGCACATTGCTAGTTACATGTATAATACTACTAGTACGTGAAACTGGTGCCATAACTTGTGAACGCGTCTAGATATGGTCAACGGCAACATCGCCCGTGCGTTCTTCGTGTTTGCCCGTGCGTCTAAACGTAGAAGGGGAGGAGAGAGAGAGAGAGCGACATGGAACCCACCAGTAAGTGAAGGCGAATAGTACGTGCTAACGAGCCGGTCCCACTAATGTACTAAAATTAATATTAAAACATGTTATACATTAAATAGGATGTGGTAATATAAAAACATTATATCAACAAAGGGGGGTACAACAAACGTTGCTACTATGTTGCCTATTGACGTGCGACTTGAAGGCCCTGGTCGCATGTTCGATCCTCGTCCTTTTTCATTTTTAATTTATATATGGATCCAAATTTGTTCCATGATAGGTGGGCCCTCGGTGTGTAGTTTGTAGCACTTTAATTTGTGGGTCGAAATTTGTTCCATTACAGGTGGACTATCGGTGTGTAGTTTGTAGCTTATTTGTAACAATTAAAGAGAACAACAGAGTTTTTTGCAAAAAATACCATGGTGTGACGTGGAAGGTGAGAAAGGACGTGCGAGAGAGCGGTGACCAAGCCAGAGGGAACTCAATTGGGGGAGGTGCGGGGGGTTGCGACGGTGTTTGGAATAGTTGTGGGCCGAATGCTACGAAAATATAATCTAAACCCGCCGGAATAAATGCCTTCACAAATTAATCCAAGGTTGGAGTCCCCCTCGCAATGTCAATAGCTCCGGCTCTGCGAGGGATGGAGAGGTAGTTTCAATGTGTGGAAGATACGGTGTGAGAAAGCGAGGTCACTCGAGACACGGATAGATAGAGAGACAAAGTGAGTGTGGTCCGGCATTCTTTGAAAAGATATATATGCTCTGGAGAGATATTGTCCGATTGAGCTTTTGGGAAGGGTGAGGGCTGTAAGATAGAGCTTGAGAGATGATCCAGTCACAGACATGTAGATATATTTTGTGTGTGGGAGGAAGTAAGGTCAATCAATACATAGATAAAGGGAGAGAGATTGAGCGAGTGTGGGTCGTCATGCGATCGAAAGAGTGAGACGGGTTGGAGAGAGTGACCTAGATAGACAATGTGCGTGAGAGAGTATACAATATGAATATGTTGAATTGGGCTCAAACATGGAGATATAATGTTTGTGTCTGAGAAAGAGCGAGGTCAATCGATACATACATAAAGAGAGAGATAGAGAGAGAAAGAGATTGAGTGAGCGTGGCCCGCCATGATGTCGAAAGAGTGGGGGCGACTTGCATGGACTGACCTAGATAGACAATCTGCGTGAGAGAGTATAGAGTGTGTCGATCAAGGCCCGAACAGGGAGATATATCATTTGTGTGTGAGAGAAAGCGAGGTTAATCGAGACTTAGATAAAGAGAGTGAGATTGAGCGAGTGTGGGCCGCCGTGCGGAAGAAAGAGTGAGACAGTCTCGAGAGAGTGACCTAGATAGACAATGTGCGTGCGTGCGCACGAGAGGGGGGGGGGTCTAGATAGGTAATGCATGTATCTAGCGAGAGAGGGTGGGAGGGAGAGAGAAAGAGAGAGCTCGGCATGGAGTGCAATGGCGAGTGTGTGAGAGAGATACATTTGGTAAAAGAGTGGAAAAAGGGGTTTGTGTAGTTGAGAGAGTTAGAGATCGAAACATGGAGAGAAAGAATGAACGTGTGTCGGAAACCGATAGCTTTCTAAGGTGGTTAGGAGAGGAAGATTGATCGATACAGGAAGTATGTAGCGTGTCTGCCGAGGGGGGTGGGGTTAAAAACAACATTTGAATGTAGATCGTACAAGACTTAATATCGATGTTTCAATTTAGTGTACACTGTAAGATTTGAATTGAGGACCATGCATATGGCTTCCATAATTATTTCGAATTCGTGCCATACTAGGTTTGGAAAAGTTGACATTGACTCAATTGTTGTGCTATTTTTTAGGTCATATGTTTGAATCCATCCAAAGTTTTCTCACTACCATGGTGTTCATCTTATACATATGAATTTGTATTAAAAAAGTAGCGTGGATACCGTGAAATGCAAAATCCACGTTAGAATTGGAAATCGCTATGTGACACACACTCTAATTCAAATAACTCCTCATTAATTAATTTATAGTATCTCGTTTCGAATGACTAATTATTTGCAAGGAAAACACGGGCATGGTAATACATACAAATTCGTTTGCAAATGAAAGAAGATTCGTTTGCATTCTCAAATGTAGGCGCACCAGGCAGACCAGGGCCGTGTTGTGGTGGTCGCGTGTGTCGTACGGACGCTAGCAACCCAGCACCCACCCCTCCTATCCTCCCTCCCCCCCCCCCCCCCCGCCCACCAAAAAAAGAATGACGACAAAAAAAGTTCATGCTTCCATGTTTCAGATTGAAATATCTGGCGGCCCCAATTCCAGCCCTGCAAAATCTCCCTTCTCCACCGTCCCCTTCCGGGCCCAGAGCGTTCAAATCCCTAATTCGCCGCCAACCCAAGCAAAGTTCGAATCTCCCCTCGTCTCGTCTCTTTCCCACCTCTGTGCCGGACGACGACGACGACGAAGATGACGGTCGTGCTTCACCACCGCACCGGATCTACATCATCTACGCCCTCGTCCACCCCACCGGGTGGTCCACCAACAACGTCGGCCGACGCAACCGACGTGCCTCACAAACACCGACTTCCACCGCATCAGGTGCGCTTCACCGGCGGCATCTCCCACCTCTCCAGGGGTACTTCACCGAGCATATCGTCGCACCTCCACCCCCCGAGGCTGTTGGGGCTTCACCAACATTCTCGTCCACTGCATCGTAGCGCTCCATTGCCGCTCAAGATCTACATCCGTGCGCGGCCAGTCAACGCCAGCGCATCACCCTCAACGGCTCTGAAGTGACCCGCACTCTAGCTAGGTGAGCATGCCCAAACGCTGGCCCGAACTAGGTATCCACATATCACTCCCTTGTGCACTATTCCGACGATGTTTGGATATCCTTTTACTGCTCTCTTAGCTTACACGCCAATGCAACTCTGACTTTAACTCTTATTTCTTCTGGAGATATCATCTAAAACAAGCAAAACCATTTTTTAGCGAAGCATGACGGCGCTACGAGATCTGGTACACATCCTGCACACCGGTATAACCTTGTAAGTACCTGTCCTCCGGTACAACAGCAAGGTCGATTCCTCTTATTTGATCAACCATTCACCATGTCAAAAATGCAGAGGGGGATGCAAGGAGCACAAGGCCTGCACATCCAAGCAATTGGTAACATGGACTTGTACATGGAACATCCCAAGTGCAAGCAGAGCTACAGTGAGCCTGTACAATGAGCTAGCGTAAGTCCCTGCATTTCATTTAATTCATACTGGCATGCGTGTATGATTTGTGTGCAGTGGCGGATCCACGAATTCAAGTTACCAGGGGCAAAATTTTAACTTAAAAAATACAAAGGCACTTGCACTCCGGAAATCAACATAACTTGAGAAATGTGAAGCTACATGCACTTTGAAAACCAGCTAATGATCCAAAGTAGTTCCAGATTATAAAACACTAAATGATGTAAGCACCAAAAAACACAAAATGCAACATGGTGTACAAGGACTACTAACATGGACTGTACCTGCTTGAATTATTCGTTCTCTGGCTGAAAATATCGAAGTGTAATTGCACCTATAACCAGTGCGCAAACTGCATATCAATATATCTATCCTGCACAAGTATGCTAATATTTTCAAACAACAGATTAGAAAAGTATTTATGCTACGTTGTCATGATACGGGGACTTTCTGGTAGATGGCCTCGACATTTCCTCAAGCCATGAAAATGTACTATAATTTGCTTGTCATCAATTCCTGCAAATCTCTATCTCTCTCTCAACATAGCAGATCATCATTAGACACTAAATTCTTCAATGGAAGCTTGCAAAATGCTTGAATTAGATCCCTCATTGGACACTATAATTGCATGTAAAATGTTTGCATTAAATCCTTCATTAGGAGTCTGTTCATTAGACACTTTAGGCTCAAGAACAACATGAGCTTGTATGTTTGCACCGGAAACTTGATTAGACACATCAGGTTCAGTCAGTTCAGTATTGATTGGGGGAGTTATAAAATAAGCAGAAATTGGTTTCATTTTCTTATAGATTCCCTACATACAAGCAGTTTTACAACACCGTCAGGTTTAACTATTGGCCAGAAATTGAACAGTTGAATTAGATATAATCAGGGATGTGATGTACCTGCTTGTTGCGCATGCTGCTCTTGCAAGCTGCAATTGTCCGTTTGCGCAAGCTCGACGCCATGCCCGTGCTGCCGCCGCTACCTCCCACGCAGGCTACACCCAGGGTTGGATATTCATCTTCTTGTCCTTCCATTCGCTTGAAGGCCGGCGACCGGCGTCCAACGAGGGTGCGAGGAAGTGCTGTGTCGGTCTGTCCAGCAGCGGCTAGGTTAGGAGCGTACCAGACTTGAGGCTGGAGCGAACGAACTGGGATTTTTCCTGCCGTCGATCGATATGGGAGGCGCTCGTTTGGGATGCGAGCCTGCTATATGGCCTGCCTTGCACTTACGTTATTGGCCCATCCAAATTGAAACGTTTTTCTTCATTTTTTACATTGCCTGCTCGTGCGCTGGGACGAACAAAACTAGCCTGGGCCAACCTAGACGACTCAAACTAGGTGCACACTTTCCAGCCACCCGAGGCGGCTGCCCATACCAGCCCCTACGGTGGCATCGCCCCTTTTTGCGTGTATGATTGGGGTAGTGAAAAATATTCCAGTGGCGCTTTTGATTTACCCACAGAATGGTTGAATTGCTTGCTTCGATGAACTGAGTTCGCCAATAATGTGAAGGATGCCAGTCTTTTCATCCTATTGTAGATTGCTTAGATCTTGGTATGCCAAATGTAATCGCATGAAATATACAGTAAAAGCCAGTGTGATGTGTGTTGCTACAACTAGTCTGACAACCTGTCCTCATATAACATATCAAGGACGCACCTTCTTATCAGATTAACCATTTGACTTATCAATGCAGTGTGGGAAGAAAGAAGTATTGGGACTGCGTATCCAAGCAATTGATGCCATGGACTCCTTCGTAGAACCTTGTAAGTGAAAAAGAAGTTGCAGTGTGCATGTACAAAGAGCTAGCGTAAGTTCAGTTACCTGCTTCTCGGAATTTTAGTTAGCCACTTATTGCAAAATTGTTCAATTACGTTGCTTGGCTTAATTTAGTTTGCTACTGATTACATAATGCCATAGCCTGTTAATCCTATTATTGACTGCGCCTATCTATGTGTTTGATACTTACTGTTAAGAATTACCTGTTTGCCTGAACTTAAATAGCTACTTAAGCACGTAGATAGCTGGTCATATGTACTTCTAGGGTGCAGCAAAATTCACGTGTAATTTATGTTCTGATACCTTGTTTGTTTAAATGGTTTGCTGTTATCACTTGTAGCACTAGTAATGTTTGTATGTTCATAGATAGACAATTGTCAGGTTTAAATGAGGGACACCGTCTTTTTAACTTATATATATGTGTGTCGGAATCATTTTGCTTATATCAAAGAAATTTACAGATGTCTGTGTTGCTAGTAAACGGTACCGACTTGTTACTTTAATATGTTGCCAAGAACTTGTTAGTTTTACTAGTTCATGTGTAATTAAATACGTTGCCAAAACTGGTTGTTTTACTAGTTTGATGTTAGTTTCTTATGGCTCTTGCAACACTTTATTTATGATTGCTAAGATTCAAGTTTGTAGGATCCAACTGAAACTCCGTTGGCACAACATGTATGTTTTCAGAAACTTCCTTGTGTTACCTGGTTTGCTGCTATAACTTGTTGCTGTAATCATCTTACCAACTTCAAGTTTTCAGGATCCAATTGGAAGTCCAATTGCACAGCAGGTAAATTTTCAAAAATATATTTGTGTAATAGGTTTGCTGCTGTAACTTATTGCTCTAATCAAGTTATTGACTACTCAACTTTTTAGGATCCAAGAGAAACTCCAATGCCACAATAGGTTCCTTTTGCAAAACTTGTTTGTTTAACTGCTTTGCTGCTGCAACCGATTGCTCTAATCACATTACTGGCTACTCAACTTTTCAGGATCCAAGAGAAACTCCAATGCCACAATAGGTACCTTTTGCAAAACTTGTTTGTTTAACTGCTTTGCTGCTGTAACCGGTTACAATGATGTTAATAACTACTTTTCAGCATCCAATCGAAACTCTTTAATTCCTTGTTTGTTTAACTGGTTTGCTGTTCTAACTCCCAGTTGAGATGTTTTGCTAACTTCAAATTTTCGGAATCCAATCAGAACTTTAATGGCAAAACAGGTTAGCCCAAGATCAAAGAGTGAGGTCCCCATGGACATTGTATCATCCCACATCAGTGGCACCGGCCCAATCGTGCATCATGAATTGCCAACTGCTGATGCTCTAGAGGCTAAACTATTAGTAAAAAAAGATTCTGCTTCTACACTTAGAGATGAAGTTGACATGTTGAGAAAGCAAACAGCCCAATCACAAGCAGTACTCAAGACAACCATTAAATATTTGGTGGATTTCAAAACGAAGCTAGCTGAGACTGACCACATTGTTAAGGTCCTAAAGGAAAAAAGGAAATTAAATTCCCACTTGGTAAATCATAGGTGAAATGTTTTTTCCATTGTTGAATAACCTTTGTGTTGTTTGTTCATGTAATCGATCAAACCATTTGTTTTAGAGATCATGTAATAATTGTTTTTTGTTTTTTGGTTTGTAATTTTTTTAGCACGAGTCTGTATTAAATGATAAGACTCTGAGACATTTCATTTTGATTGTTGTGCCAGACCTACAAATATGCCAATCGGGCTGAATGTGCATTCAGCAATAATAGTAGTATAGATGGTCCTTAAGTGGCACGCATCTGAAAGGGCCAAAATGTTGTACTAGCTTCGCTAAAAAAATGATGCTCTTCTAGCAAAAAAAGTACAGCGGCCTAGCTTATGTATGTTAGTTGATATTGTTGATCCATATACTCTATAAGTGTTTATATGTCTATTAGTTTTGTACATTATTGGTTGATTGACTCGGTATTTTGAATCTTGAGACATCGCTTGTGTACATATCTAAATGGGAGTACACATTATGCTACGTGTGACACTTGAGTTGGACATAAAGTGGTTTCAAATATTCGAATTCACCTTAAACTGGATTCTAGCATCTGAATTCGAGTATCGGCATTTGTAAATCATATTCATATACGACAGTGGAATACATCTTTGTTGTGCTTTTGAAGATATATAAAAACAAATAGAAAGATTTATAAAGATTCGTATAATAATACAAAATGGATTCGAATTTAGTTGGCAGGGTAAACATGGATGCTTATTGTCCCAAAATTCGAAAGAAGCGGCAAAATATCCACTTCCAAGCCGGCTGCCCAAAGCCAGTGTTTGCGAGATGGAAATTACTATCTACCCCTTACACGGACAATCCATTGGCCCGATTTCCACTGCTCTCAATAGGGTAGGTTAGTAACTTCAATTAGACGTGACACGACCGCCTCTGAGCCCATTCAGACACGGTGGGCGCCAAACATGGGTGGAAAAACACATTTGCTTCAAGCTTGTCCGAAAGACCTCTATCTCTCCCTCCATTTCCCCATTCATACACAGTGGGCGGCAAAACAAACTCGACTCGGCCGAAATCGATGTACGCAAATATTTTCAATAGGGCCAGGTTTGTAACTTCACTCAGACGTGACACAACCGCCATACTTGTCAGCCCCGTTCATACACCGTGGGCGCCAACCGTGGGCGCCAACCGTGGGCGCCAAAACACACTCTCGTCGCCCAAAATCGCTCTGGGCAAATATTGGGGAGATGCGAGATTACCGTCCTATCCACAACCGACGAGACGTCCAAATTTTAAACGGGGGCTAAGTTCGTAACTTTCCCATATTTCAGACAGGCGCGTCCCAAAAACATGGTTCCCCGTACCTCTCCCTCCATTTTCCCATTCATACACCGTCTGCGCTAGAACACCATCCCCACACCAGCCTCCTCTGTCTGCCACCCCATCCATCGCCGCTGTCCTCCACCCCATCCATCGCCACCGTCCTCCACCATGCCGGAGCGCCTACAAAGACCGCGTCGTCCACTGCTAGAGATGGATGTTTCTCATCCACGGCGACGGACCAGGAGCCTTGCATCGCATCCTCTCGCTTCATCGGCGCCGTTGTCCTCCTTGCCGGGGCCGCTCCCACGACCTTCTCATCCACCGCAACGGGACTTATCCCCCGATGCACCCGTCTACCGTCGCAGATCTGCTTCAATGCCACCGACAGCCATCGCACCCCCAATGCCTACACGGCGCCGCAAGAGAGGTGGTACTACTTCATATCTGCTCAACTTTTTGATCTCAACCAGAAAATAGATCGTAACTTGGTTATTGTACTTTCTTTTCAGCTCTTAGAATTTAGTTCTTAGTTCAAAGCAAACAATGGTTGCTAAATAGAATTTCTGCGGTTTGCAGCTTCAAATCTGCCATGGCACAGTCATAATAGGGTTTAATTGATCATGCTTAGGGTTTCCCCCCTTTTGTGATCACTATATGATCAGCATACGTGCTTCGTGTCATAATAGCACTGCTCCACCCATCTCCACTACTATTAAACAATCAAACAAGAACTTTCTTACGTGCACCCCGTAATTTGACCCACAACACTGCACGAACCGATCAGCACCGCACGATTAGTCTCATAAATCTAAATCTAACAGCCATCATTGATCTAATACCTTTACGGTGTGGACTTGACAATTTCCGATGACTGACCGTACTCCACCAGCGGAGGAATATTCTAACTACCAGTCCCACGTCGCCACAATCACGCAATTCTGGTCGCTAACAAAAAACTGAACGAGCAAATAACTCCTAATCCCACGTCTCTCACAAACACAACAACAGCGGCGGCAGCGGCGATTTGGATCGCGGCGGCGGCGACTGAGCAAAAGCACCCGTGAGGTCAAGGTACAGCTACCTCCATTCACCCCTCCCCCTCTCTACCTGCCTTCCTCACTCTCCCTCCCCCAGCGGGGTCGTCGTGAGTCCGTGATCTTGGACCGGCGGGGAATTGGGGAACTCCGGCGGCGGGGAACTGGGAGCACCGGTGTTGTGCTGGAAAACGCATGTGCCGGGGATAGGGAGACCTCCGGTGGTGGGGACTGGAGTGAGCTGTGGCAAGCGTGCGCCATCTGGATGGGCAATCTAGATGGGTACCAGAAGCGCCGTCACACTAACACCAAGACGATGGTGCCGTCACGCTGAGTCACCAACGACATACTCCGTGTGGACGCCTCATCCTGGTCTGACTCCGCCATGGACGCCGCATCCTGATCTGATGCCGCTGAGGTAGTAGATCGATGTCATCGCCCCATCTTGCAGCCGCCACCGCATCTTGGGCTTACTGTCTCCATGCGGATTCCACATCATGGACTAACGCCGCTGCATTGCCTGGCCTGGTGAGGTAATATAATCTTCTGTGAAATACTACAGGAATTGCAACCACATGTACGTGCATGTTAACATCTCGATTCAACCCATGATATTGTCTTCAATGCTTTTTTTAATGCAACTTTTAGCCCTGCATAAATGGCTATTAGGAGAGCACGATGCCAACAGCACAATATAGCTGAATGTGTAAAGTTATTTCTTCAAAACATAGCTGCAATGTGATTGGAAAGAACTAGGTTTATACAGTGAGGGGTGGGGGATCCTGAATGGATGCATATATTACCTCAAAAAAGGTAACTAGGCTCCCAAGTGCAGAATGACGCGTATGGTTGTTGTCTGTGTTAGTCTCTCTGCTGAATCACCTTCATAGGAGCAAGTACATCAGAATTTTTTATCTCTTTGCATCAGAATTGTTTCTTTGGTGCAGGGTTTCTACTGTTATTGTAAAATCTTAAAGAAACATCCGTTCATGGTCCAGAGAGTAATAAGTTCCCTTGTTCAAATATGGAAATGATGTATTTGCAAACTTCGATGCAAAACAGTTATTTAATCTCGAACAGCTGCAACTATCCCGATCTCACAATGATTATGCCAATTCAGTTGTTGTAGCAGAGTATTTATCTAATACTCATATGTATATATCTTCTTAAATCTAATAAGCGAATGGATGATCGTGAAGTGATGTTGAACTATCAATATATGAACTCATTTCTTGGTCTCCTCTGACAGGTGATTATGTGGAGCTTGTGAAGGAAACGGATAAACAAAGAAGCTTGGCGATCGTCTATTGGCGACAACATGGTATACATATAATTTTACAAGGACCTAAGATTTATGGTTATATAGTGCTAAGATTTTACTGGTTTCATCTTGCATGTTTGTGCCATCATTACTTTATTATTTTTTGCACGAAATGGCTAATATAACTTTAGTCAGATCCAGCTAAAACACATTTAATTTGAAGCTGAGTAAAATAGAGATGAAGAAGGTGTCACTTACCTATCAGTCATCAAGTGGTGCTCAGATGGTAACTTGGTAAGTTATACTGCCTATAGTGCAAACATTCTGTACTCTCCCTCCAATATGGAGGTATGAACAAGGTTGTGAATATTAACAACACATCTGAATCACACAAGTGAACAAAGTCATGTCCTTCTATTTTTACCCTTCTCATGCTCATAGAGCACGGAAGAGGGGTTGCTGGCTTTGGTAGCTTGATTTTATTCCGGTGTGCACAAATTTACCATGGGAACTAGGCGCAACAATGTTAAGCAAATTAGAAAAACAAGTACCCTTCTATGAACTATATAATAATTTTGAGAGCTTGTATTCATTTCAGTTTTGAGGGTCCAGTTTTTGCTACTATGGATATTGCCAGTTCCAATTGTCAACAACTTCTTGTATCATTATTACTATGCAAATTTGGATCCTGTAATTTGCATTCCTAATCTTTTTAATTAGTGTTTTTAGTGATGAACATTTTAAGGGTGTCAGTGTCGATATGTGCCATAAAACCCACAAGATTCTTTTAGGCTCTTTCGTTAATGATGTCTGCTCCTCTTTTGTACTTCCGATGGTTATGGCAGGAAGTCTCAGTATTGCACATCTCAAGCCTCTGCCAAATATTCTAATCATTTTTATTTTTTGGAGTTATAGATGATTAGATTTTCTTTTAATTTCTGTTATAGCATACACATCGTGGCAAGCTGACATTGACAAGAAGAAATCAGAAGCCTCAAGTTCCTGAAGTTCATGGCAAAAAAGAACCTACTAGACTTAATGAGCGCAGACAATGGAATTCTTGAGAATTTTGTGTGCCATTCAAAAAGATGTGGCTTTAGGACATATTCAGTAGCCTTGGAGCTTGTACATTGGCATGAGACCTCATTCGTTACAGGGGATTCATTGATGCACAGCCTTGGAGCTTGTACATTGGCATGAGACCTCAAAAGATGCGACGCACATTCAAGATCAGAGTTTTTTTTAGGGAATGATCAGAGAGTTAGTGAGGATGAGGAAACATGCTTTTGTTAGAGTCGTTCAGGATGATGGGGGGTTCTATTTAAAACTAGCTGCTCCTACTAATAGACATTGCTCCTGTCAAGTTTGCAAAAATAATAATTTTGTTTGCAATGGAATATGAGCGTATTTTCTTTAGGATGCAATACAAAAATACTTGTTTTCTGTGATGTAATACATGGATATACTTGATTCCATTGTGTGTGCATACTTAAGGATTTCTTGAATGGAATATTGTACTCCTTTTGGCGATGAAACGAAATATTGCACTTGTATAATCAAATTGCTTCACATGATTATAATTTTATCTGATGCATGAGATGATTACGGCTCATTTGTGCTATTACATTTTTGGATGACCAAGCATGTATTACAACGATTAGATGTTTGTCTATGCATTGCAATTTGCAACTTGAGAGGTTCAAAAATCTTACTGAAATATTGTCTCTGCAACTATTCGGTTAAATCTTGCATCTCGAAATTTATATATGATGTTTTTTTGTTGGTTCATAAGTCTAACTAGATGAATGGGATTTTAATTCTTTCTATTGTGCTATCGTGCATTGCACGTGCAAACTTACTAGTCAAGCTAAACAAGCTTAGTTGTTCAAATACGAATCTGATATTATTAAAATAGAGTTGTTTAATTGGTCAGCTAAATGTTCCTAATTTAGTTTCAAAAATGCATGTACGCCGCTCGGGTGTGGATCTACAGGGTGCCCACGGTGGGCCGCGGCCCACACTGGGATTTTGGGTCGGCCCAGGCCCCGATTCCCCTCTGTTCTGCTGCGCTTCCGATCTCTACTCGCCCCCAGCCGCCTACCTTGTCAGCGACTTGCCGTCCCCGGATGGCATGACTCAAGGAGGAGACGCCGGACTAACAGGAGGTCAGGAGCCGCTCGCCCAACAGCGTCACCGCTGCCCGGGTGCGCCGCCGTGTCTACCTTCCCAGTCCGTTCAGGGCTCAGGCGTGCAGTGTGGCACCCCGGCTCAGAGAGCCGGTTTACCAGTGTTTCCAACCCAGAGATCATGTCTTCTGGAAACACTCAACCACTTGGAACAGAACAGAACTGAACTTTATTGATAATCTCGGGGTACAAGCTCATATTTTACAGGGATAGCGAGGCCGAAGGCACACTCGGTGCCATGACAGTATCTACATTATTTATGAACCATAACAGGGCATCGGTACTACTGGATGCTTCTATGGCATAGCAGAACATAGCGGAACTCCAACCACGGGGATACTGGTGTGGACACAGCCTAGTTAGCATAGCATGAGCCATCAGGACCTCCGTCCTCGGCTTCTCCTGCATCTGGCATGATACGCCAGGTGAGTACTTTGAATGTACTCGCAAGCTCACGACAACAAATAATGCAGCAGACAATAGCATGGCAAGTAACATGTTAAATTCTTAAGTGATTCACTTACTGTCTCCGGTTATCAACTTACTCTATTCTGGGTTATCCCACAACCCTCGGAATACTCACCGAGTACTTCCGGTCATAAGATGAGTTCTTCCATCATTATTATCACTGTTACGGTTGACCACCTAGTGAGGTCTGGACGGGCTGTCCAATACCGTGGACGCGGCTATTCGAATAGATTTGACACTCTGTAGAGGTTGCACACTTTACCCACACCATGGAGTACCCGGCCTCGTACTTAGTACATGCTCCCATTCGGGTGGACCGGAGTTACTCCAACGAAACCCGCCTGACCCGTGACCCTCTTATCGTACCACCGGCAATCATTCTCCCCCGGAGTCAAGCCCTGGGTGGCCCTTGTGTCATCTCGTGACACTTTCCACCATCGTGGCCCAACTAAACTGTCCCAAACGGGGACGCCGGCACAATACTCAACTGGGCTCACAGGGTTATCGCTGTCTACCTGATCAGGGCAGCACGCACGCATAACCCTCCCTAGATGGAGGTACCGGTGAAAGAGCACGCAGCCAGACCAAGTCAAGGCCATCCCATACTGGCAAATGTGGTTGCACGAAAAAGCCCGGACAGATGACTCAAGATCAACCGACTAAGTTCATTTAGCATGCATAAAAGTTATCACAATAACTTAAGTTGTCATCAACCAAGTATTTAAATTAATTTACCATGAGTTCTTATATAGCAAGTAAATAGAAACAATTAATTTAAATAAGCAATGCCATTGAAATGCTCATGGAATGGATGTCATGGCTTGCCTTGCTCTATTGGGTTGCCCATGAACTCCTGGTCTTCAAAAGCACCAAGGTTTCCTTCTAAAAATATTTTGAAATAGTGTTTGAAAATGTCACATATCACTATTTTAATCACCAGAAATTCTGTGAGTGTGAGAAAAATACCAAATTTTGCCAGAAATTAGAGGCGTTCAAGACAAACCAAATGCAAAAAGAATCAAGTGATTTGGACTTGTAGATAAAAAGTTACAGTTGGTCAAAGTTTCTGGTCAAACTGGAAAATTAAGCAGAAAAATAAAAATACCCAGCCGGCCACGTCGAACACGTAAAGTGGAGGGGCGCCTCCACTTAAAACGGTTCGGTGCGCGGGGTGGGTCGCTGACAGTTGGGGCCGGCCTTGTTTGAAGCAGAGGGGACGGAGAGAAACAGAGGCAAGGCAGCTCACCAGCGATGCTTCTCCGGCGTAGAGATGGCGGCGAGTCTCAGAGTTGGCAGGGATGGGTCGAGCACGGGGAGACGGTCCCGTAGGTAACCGCAGTTCAGCCGAAGACGGCCGGACGGCGGCGCCCCCTTCTTCTCCGACGGGTGGCAGCTACGGGTGTCGTCAGCGGTGATGATTCCAGCATCGGTTTGGCTAGGGGAGAGGTCATGGGGCACCAGGGGAATGCCCTGAGGTCAACGGTGGGGTCGGACAAGGCTGGGGTTGGCTGGAGCCTAGTTCGTGTAGAGAGTGGATCGGCGGCAGAGCTTCTGCCGGAGTGGAGGGAGACGAGCTCCCGGCCCTCCTTGGGGCGCTCTAGAGGTGGTTGTGTGGTGCTGAGGTGAGGTGGTGATGAGAGGAGGGGCTGGGCAAGGCTATTTATAGCCGGGCGGCGAGTGCCCGAGCCATACGGCGCCCCAACGAAGCTGCCGGAGCTTGGGGTGAGCTGGCCGTCGAGCTAGCCCGCGGAGCGCGTGAGGAGGGGACGTGAGCCTACGAGAACGACGGGACTGGTCCGGAGCCTTAATGAGCATGCGGACGGCGGCGGTGTCTGGATCTCACTGTTTTGCCCGTGGCGGAGCTTGGCAGTGAGCGGCGACGGCCTTCGCCGACGGCCGAGAGGATTCGGGAGAGGCCACGCGTGCGGCTAGAAGGTTGTCAGCACCAAGGACAAGGAGGGGGCAGCGATGGACGGCCAGAACGATCACGTCTGACGTGCCTGGGTGCGCAGAGCGCGTCTTTGGTCATGTCAACCTGGTGATCACCACGTGACATGGTGTCTGGAGGCCTCGTGAGACTGCCCAAGCTTGTCCATTGCGTCGACTTGAGCTCAAATAGTAGGAATGAGGCAAGTGTAAGTCTAGGAATGGCTCAATGTGCTGGAACTTATCCAAAATAGCTTCTGGTAGCAAACTTGAGAGAGATTTGGAGAAGTGATGAGCTGGAGATGGAGCCAAAGGAAATGTCTGGAGTGGTTTAGGTTGGAAGGACTACAAACTGACCAAATTTGAAAGAATTTGGAAAAGTTTTGAGTGGGATTCATGTATAAACTGCCATACTGGTCCAGAAACTTGATCAGCTTGGTTCACTCAAATGGTTGATCTGCTGAAGCTAGATTTTGGTGTGTGGGAGTCATTTGGTGTGTAGAAGATGCCATAAAAATTTCAGCTCAAGGGGAAACCTCTAGATGGTACTTCCTTCACAGAGGTTCAAAATGAGCAGAAACTTGGCAAAGCTTTGTTGCTAAAAAGTTACATTGGCCAAGATGATATTTTTGGATATTGTGGCTAGATAGGTTCCCTAGTACCCCAGGGAATTTATTTGGGAATTTCTGAGTTAAGAAAGTAGAGGTTGCTTCACAAATGGACAATTCTGACTAGAGAGAAAATAATTATTTTGGCCAAAATTTTATATTGTACAGTGGAATATTTTTGAAGATTATGAGGTTATATGATGATGAGCAGGTGTGGTATAAATTTGGGATCTTTCTGATCATCAGAACTATAGGTTGCTTCACAACCCATAGTGATGTCATAGTTTCCCAAGGAAGAAAATCAATTATTTGGAAAAGATTAAATATTGAAATTTGATCCAAGAGAGATGTGGCAAGGTTTTAGCAAGGTGATGATGGTTTTGGGTCAAGAGGTTCAAGGATTCATAAGTCCAAAGTCACTTGAAGAGGTTCAAAAACCATCCAAAATTCAAATAAAGCCAAAAAGATTTTGAAAAGAAAAAGTTGTTAAAACCAGGGTGTCACAAACCTACCCCCCTTCGGATGAATCTCATCCTCGAGATTCGGTTGCTCAGGGAATAAGTACGGGTATGCGGATCTTAGAAAATCTTCTCTTTCCTAGGTAGCCTCTTCCTCAGTGTGGTGTTCCCACAGTACCTTGTAAAACCTGATCACCTTACTCCGGGTAGTTCTTTCAATTTCATCCAAGATTCTGACAGGTTTCTCCTCATAGGTCAGATCTTTAGCCAGTTCTATCTCACTCATATCCGCTTGCTTGATTGGTGGTGCAATGCACATTCTTAGTTGTGATATGTGGAACACATCGTGAACGTCAGACAACTCCGGTGGTAGCTCCAACTAATATGCTACCCTGCCCTTGCTCGCAATTACTGGAAAGGGACCAATGTATCTTGGTGCAAGTTTTCCCCGGGTATGAAACCTCTTCACTCCCTTCATGGGGGTTACTCAAAGGTAAGCATATTCTCCGGGCTCAAAGGTCACTTCTCGGTGCTTTGGGTCATAGTAACTCTTTGGCGGGACTTGGCTGCCCGAAGATGCTCCTGAATATCCTTGACTTGTCTCTCAGCCTCGAGCATCAAGTCCGTGCCAAAGATTCGGCTATCCCTTGGCTGAGACCAGTTTACTCGGGTGCGGCACTTCCGCCCATACAGTGCTTCAAATGGTGACATCTTAAGACCTGACTGATAGCTATTGTTATAGGAAAATTCTGCATAGGGTAGGCTATCTTCCCATTTGGGTCCAGGAGTGAGAGCACATGACCGAAGCATATCTTCTAGTATCTAGTTTACCCGCTTGGTCTGTCCATCTGTCTGAGGGTGATACGCTGCGCTATGCTTCAGCACAGTTCCCAAGGCTTGGTGCAATCGCAACCAGAATGCTGAGGTGAATAGGGAGCCTCTATCCGAGGTGATAGACTTAGGTACTCCATGAAGGCTGACTATCCGGGACATGTAGAGTTGTGCAAGCTGGTTTGCGTTAAAAGTGGTCTTTACCGGAATAAAGTGAGCCACTTTTGTAAGTATATCCATGATAACCCAGATAGCATCATGACCTCTTGTTGACTTGGGTATTCCAACAATGAAGTCCATGCATATGTCATCCCACTTCCACTGGGGAACTGGTAAAGGTTACAGTAGCCCAGTGGGTTTCTGGTGTTCTGCCTTGACTTTGTTGCAAACATCACAGCAGGCGACATAGTATGCTATATCCCTTCGCATTCCTGGCCACCAAAAGGTTTCTCTTAGGTCTTGATACATCTTTGTGCCTCCTGGGTGAATGGAGTAAGCGGACTCATGATCTTCCTTGAGTATTTGCTGTCTCAGGTTGTCCTGATCGGGCACACATATCCGCTTCTCAACCCATAAAGTGCCTTGGTCATCCACACGGAAAGACTTGGCCTTCCCTTGCTGCATCAACTCCTTGATCTCTTGTATCCCCACATCTGGTTCTTGAGCCTTTTTAATCTCTTCCATAAGGGTTGGGGTAATTTCCAAGGTATCCGGGTTAACTGCGCCGCATAGCACCATATTGAGTTTGGCAAACTCTTCTTGCAACCTGGGGTGGATACTTGCAGTCAGTGTGTTCACGGTGCCTGGTTTTCTACTGAGAGCATCAGCAACCACATTGGCCTTTCCCGGGTGATAATTTATTCCAAGATCATAATCCTTGACCAGTTCTAGCCATCTTCGCTATCTGAGATTTAGGTCAGGCTGAGTGAAAATATACTTGAGACTCTTATGGTCCGTATATATTTCACAGCGCTGCCCAATGAGGTAATGCCTCCAGATCTTTAAGGCATGGACCACTGCTGCTAGTTCCAGATCATGTGTGGGATAGTTTTCTTCATGAGGTCGTAGCTGTCGGGATGCATATGCTACAACCTTTCCTTCTTGCATTAACACGCAGCCGATTCCACGCCTGGAAGCATCGCAATATATGTCAAAGCTCTTGTGGATGTCTGGAATGACTAAGACAGGGGCTGTGGTTAGCCTTGTCTTAAGCTCTAGGAAACTGCTCTCGCATTCTGTTGTCCAAACAAACTGTTGACTTTTCTTCAGCAATTCTGTCAGTGGCTTGGCTATCTTAGAGAAGCCTTCTATGAAGCAACGGTAATAGCCTGCCAATCCCAGGAAACTGCAGACTTTGGTAACTAAGGCTGGTGTCTTCCATTTCAAAACTGCAGTTACTTTGCTGGGGTCGATGGCTACTCCTTGTTCTGACAGAACGTGTCCCAGAAATCCCACCTCTTTGAGCCAGAATTCACATTTGCTGAATTTGGCATAGAGACGATGGGTCCTTAATCTTTCCAAAACAGCACGGAGATGTTGTTTGTGCTCTTCTTCATCCTTGGAGTATATCAGGATGTCATCGATGAACACCACCACAAATTTGTCCAGGAAATCCATGAAGACCTTGTTCATCATGCTCATGAAATAGGCTGGAGCGTTTGTCAGTCCAAACGCCATGACCGTAAATTCATACAGGCCATACCGGGTGGTGAAAGCCGTCTTGGGGATATCCTCTTTTCTTATTTTTAGTTGATGATATCCCGTTCGGAGGTCAATCTTGGAGAATACCCGTGCTCTGTTCAGCTGGTCGAACAAATCATCAATGCGAGGGAGTGGGTACTTATTCTTGACAGTGACATCATTTAACTGGCGATAGTCTACGCACATTCGTAGACTTCCATTCTTCTTCTTGAGAAACAGTACGGGTGATCCCCATGGCGAGACGCTTGGATGAATATACCCTTTCTGTTGTAATTCATCCAACTGCTTCTTTAATTCTACCAACTCTGGGCTCGGCATACGATAGTATTTCTTGTAAATCAGAGCAGTTCCGGGAATCACCTCAATTGCAAATTCTAATTCCCGGTCGGGCGGCATCCCTGGTAGTTCCTCAGGAAATACATCCGGGAATTCGTAGACTACCGGAATCAAGTTCATATCCGTATCGGTAGCTTGGTATGCCATTCCCTTTCTTGACATCATTTTGCTGGCAAGAAATTTAACTGTCTGTCCTACCGGGTTAACAAGTGTCACCATCCTGGTAGCGCAGTTAATACACACCTGGTGTGGTGTCAACCAGTCCATCCCCAGTATTATATCCAATCCAGGGGATTTAATGGCAACGAGTGTAGCTGGAAATTTCACTCCATGTATCGAGATTTCCAGACCTTTATATATCATATTTGTTCTAAGCAGGGAGCCAGGGGATTGTACCACCATGATTTTATCCAAGAGCGAAGGGGAAAATTTGTGCAAGGTGGCAAAACTCCGCGAAATAAACAAATGGGAAGCTCCAGAATCAAATAAAATTATTGCGGGTATGTCGTTAACAGAAAACATACCGATGACTAAGTCTGGTGCTTCGCATTCTTCTTCGGCGGAGATATGATGGACGCGTCCGTAGCTGAAGTTATGGTTGGGGCGGCGTCCAATGGTGTTGACCTGTGGCTTGAAGTCAGATGGGGGCTTCCCATTTCTGGCGGGGCACTGTTTGGAGCAGTGTCCGCTTTGGCCACAAGTAAAGCAAGTGTTGTTGCAGCGGCAGTCCTCCATCACGGGCTGTTTGCCAAAGGTCTTGTCCTGGCTGGCCATCTTATTGTTGTTGTTGCCATTGTTCCACGTGGGCTTGTATTCAGATGGGCCCGTCTGCCAAATGCGTGGCTTCTGCGCAAATTGCTCCTAGTTGTCCTTCTTGGGTTCAAACTTCCGCTTGCGGTCATCATACCCGGACTTGTGTTCTCGCTCTGCTATGAAAGCCTTGTTCACCAAAGTCTAGAAGTCCGGAAAGTCCACCATACATAGATGACAACGGAGGGCATGATTCAGTCCTCCTAGGAATCGGTCTATCTTCCTTTCTTCACTGGATACGTCATGGGTAGAGTACCGTGCCAGATTGTGAAACTTGTTCAGATACTCTCCCACGGACATATTTCCTTGCGTGAGAGCAAGGAATTCCCTTTGCTTCACCTTCATTATGCCAGTAGGGATATGATACTTGCGGAATGCCTCTTTGAACTTCTCCCAGGAAATATCTTCTCCAGAAGGCCATGTTATCTTTGTATTGTCTCACCATATAGCTGCTGGCCCTTCTGAGTAATGAGTGACAAAAGGAACCTTATCTGTCTGTTCATAGCGAGCTATATCCAGCTTCTTTTCCATGGTCCTCGGCCAATCATCAGCCTCCATTGGGTCCACAGCTTGACCAAAACTGGGTGGCTTAGTGCGTTCAAAGTCAGACAACTTAGAGTGTGTCCCATTGTTGTTATTCTGGCCCACCATAGTCTGCATACTCTTCAGGAATTCCATGAGATCCTGGTTTCTTTTCTCTTCAAACATCCTCATGATCTGATCAGTGGTCGGTGCCTGAGGTGGTGGTGGTGGTAAATCTACCGGTGGTTGTCCTGCTTGTCTGGCGGATCGACTAACGGGGGTTCCATCGCTGCCTTGACTACTACCTCTCTTCATCCT
The DNA here is from genome assembly GCA_011799875.1 of Thinopyrum elongatum. Lineage (NCBI taxonomy): Eukaryota > Viridiplantae > Streptophyta > Magnoliopsida > Poales > Poaceae > Thinopyrum > Thinopyrum elongatum. Next base: position 131,285,472 of record CM022298.1, read on the forward strand.
AAATTTGTTCCCATTGCAAAATACCGAATCGATGAGCAACATCCATAGGGGAAACACAGTAATATGACACCAAAAGAGAGTTTACAAAAAAGAGACCAATAAAGCAAACAACATAATTATACAAGATAACCCAACATCGTACATGGCAAGCTAGTAGGGGGGATGTCATAGCTAGACTGCTCATACGGCAGTTGACATATGCAAAGATGCATTCACTAAAACTCAAGCCTCCACTCTAGTGGCGCGGGTGGCACGAACACTGCCAAACTGAAGACTCCTCATCATCTGATCCTGAGTCAGAATCAGAACTAATGATGTGGATCGGATCCGCCAGATCAAAGGAAACACGACGACGCTGCTGAGATGGTTCTCCTTCCGGGGAAGTAGGAGCACGACGTCTCAGCATCAGAGCAGCTGGAGTGGCTAGGACCGAGGCCCACTCTGGCGGGGTCTCACGTCGGCTACTAGACGAAAGGCCTGGTGGTGTGGTGGAGCTAGAGGGAGTATCAAACATACGTGGAGGTGGAACTGGCGGTGGATGCACAGGTGGAAATGTAGGATGAGGCAGAGATGATGCGATAGTCACAGCTGCAAGTGCCCCTTGGACATGACATAGCTCCTCAGCCAAGGAAACGATCATACGGTAACTGGCGTTCAGATAACAAGATAGAACACCAGTGGCATGATCACTCGCTAGGTCAACATGTGCAAAAATGACTCACCCTGTCGCAGGCGACAGGGTGGGGTAGTGAAAGAAACCTGGATGAGTCTGCATCTCGACCTCGTGGAAGCGCAAGTCAGTGAGAGCCTCCATCGCGGCAAACTGGATCGCCAGCTCCGGAGTTGAAGCCGTTCCGCCCTTGGAAGAGCGAGAATAGCTACCAATGTCCTAGCTCGCGGTCTTAAAAGCCTCCGCGTGATATTCATACACTGACTCGGCATGCTGCTCTCGGAACACCTGGTACACTGGATCATCGCCGTTGGGATACAGCCGAAGCCAGATGCTACGGAGCAATACAGGAAAAGTGAACGGTGCTGGCTCATGGCGGTAGTGGTACAGAATTGGTGCCATCTACACTCACAACGCCAACGGTTAGTAAAACGATGATTTATGATGCATGCCATGCAACAATCAAATGCAGCAAGCAAGATGCATACTCAAATCCTACACTAATCGCGGTTTCTAGCGCAGGCTAACTAGGGTGTCCTACAGTCAGCACAGCTCTGATACCAAGCGTTGTGGCACCCCGGCTCAGAGAACCGGTTTACCAGTGTTTCCAACCCAGAGATCATGTCTTCTGGAAACACTCAACAACTTGGAACAGAACAGAACTGAACTTTATTGATAATCTTGGGGTACAAGCTCATATTTTACATGGATAGCGAGGCCGAAGGCACACTCGATGCTATGACAGTATCTACATTATTTATGAAACATAACAGGGCCTCGGTACTACTGGATGCTTCTATGGCGTAGCGGAACATAGCGGAACTCCAACCACGGGGACACTGCCGTGGACACAGCCTAGTTAGCGTAGCATGAGCCATCGAGACCTCCATCCTTGGCTTCTCCTGCATCTAGCATGATATGCCAGGTGAGTACTTTGAATGTACTCGCAAGCGCACGACAACCAAATAATGCAGCAAACAATAGCATGGCAAGTAACATGTTAAATTCTTAAGTGATTCACTTACTGTCTCCGGTTATCAACTTACCCTCTTCTGGGTTGTCCCACAACCCTCGGAATACTCACCGAGTACTTCCGGTCATAAGATGAGTTCTTCCATCATTATTATCACTGTGACGGTTGACCACCTAGTGAGGTCTGGACGGGCTGTCCAATACCGTGGATGTGGCTATTCGAATAGATTTGACACTCTGCAGAGGTTGCACACTTTACCCACACCATGGAGTACACGGCCTCGTACTTAGTACATGCTCCCAGTCGGGTGGACCGGAGTTACTCCAACGAAATCCGCCTGACCCGTGACCCTCTCATCGTACCACCGGCAATCATTCTCCCTCGGAGTCAAGCCCTGGGTGGCCCCTGTGTCACCTTGTGACACCTGCCACCATCGTGGCCCAACTAAACTGTCCCAAACAGGGACGCCGACACAATACTCAACTGGGCTCACAGGGTTATCGCCGTCTACCTGATCAGGGCAGCACGCACGCATAACCCCCCCTAGATGGAGGTACCGGTGAAAGAGCACGGAGCCAGACCAAGTCAAGGCCGTCCCAAAGCGGCAAATGTGGTTGCACGAAAAAGCCCAGACAGGTGACTCAAGATCAACCGACTAAGTTCATTTAGCATGCATAAAAGTTATCACAATAACTTAAGTTGTCATCAACCAAGTATTTAAATTAATTTACCATGATTTGTTATATAGCAAGTAAATAGAAACAATTAATTTAAATATGCAATGCCATTGAAATGCTCATGAAATGGATGTCATGGCTTGCCTTTCTCTGTTGGGTTGCCCAAGAACTCCTGGTCTTCAAAAGCACCAAGGTTTCCTTCTGAAAATATTTTGAAATAGCATTTGAAAATGTCACATATCACTGTTTTAATCACCAGAAATTTTGTGAGTGTGAGAAAAATACCAAATTTTACCAGAAATTAGAGGGATTCAAGACAAACCAAATGCAAAAAGAATCAAGTGATTTGGACTTGTAGATAAAAAGTTACAGCTAGTCAAAGTTTCTGGTCAAACTAGAAAATTAAACAGAAAAATAAAAATACCCAGCCGGCCACGTCGAACACGTATAGTGGAGGGGCGCCTCCACTTAAAATGGTTTGGCGCGCGGGGTGGGTCGCTGACAGGTGGGGCTGGCCTGGTTTAAAACAGATGGGAGGGAGAGAAACAAAGGCGAGGCGGCTCATCGGCGTCGCTTCTCCGGCATAGGGACGACGGCGAGTCTGGGAGTTGTCGGGGATGGGTTGGGCGCGGGGAGACGGTCCCATAGGTACCCGCAGTTCAGCCGGAGACGGCCGAACGGCGGCGCCCCCTTCTTCTCTTGCGGGTGGCAGCTACGGGTGTCGTCGGCGGCGATGATTCCAGCAGCGGTTTGGCTAAGGGAGAGGTCGTGGGGCACCAGGGGAATGCCCTGAGCTCAACGGTGGGGTCGGACAAGGCCTAGTTGGTGTTGGGAGTGGATCGGCGGTGGAACTTCTGCCGGAGCGGAGGGAGACGAGCTCTCGGCCCTCCTTGGGGCGCTCTGGAGATGGTTGTGTGGTGCTGAGGTGAGGTGGTGAGGAGACGAGGGGCTGGGCAAGGCTATTTATAGCCGGGCGGTGAGTGCCCGAGCCGTACGGCGCCGCAATGAAGCTGTCGGAGCTTGGGATGAGCTGGCCGTCGAGCTGGCCTGCGGGGCGCGTGAGGAGGGGACGTGAGCCTGTGGGAGCGACGGGACTGGTCCGGAGCCTTAATGAGCATGCGGACAACGGCGGTGTCTGGAGCTCACTGTTCTGCCTATGGCGGAGCTTGGCAGTGAGCGGCGGCGGCCTTTGTCGACGGCCGAGAGGATTCGGGAGAGGCCACGCGTGCGGCTAGAAGGTTGTCAGCACCAAGGACAAGGAGGGGGCAGCGATGGACGGCCAGAACGATCACGTCCGACGCGCCTGGGCACGCAGAACGCGTCTTTGGTCATGTCAACCTGGTGATCACCACGCGAAATGGTGTCTGGATGCCTCGCGAGCCTGCCCAAGCTTGTCCATTACGTCGACCTGAACTCAAATAGTAGGAATGAGGCAAGTGTAAGTCTAGGAATGGCTCAATGTGCTAGAACTTATCCAAAACAACTTCTGGTAGAAAACTTGAGAGAGATCTGGAGAAGTGATGAGCTGGAGATGGAGCCAAAGGAAATGTCTGGAGTGGTTTAGGTTGGAAGGACTACAAACTGACCAAATTTGAAAGAATTTGGAAAAGTTTTGAGTGGGATTCATGTGTAAACTGCCATACTGGTCCACAAACTTGATCAACTTGGTTCACTCACATGGTTGATCTGCTGAAGCTAGATTTTGGTGTGTGGGAGTCATTTGGTGTGTAGAAGATGCCATAAAAATTTCAGCTCAAGCGGAAACCTCTAGATGGTACTTCCTTCACAGAGGTTCAAAATGAGCAGAAACTTGGCAAAGCTTTCTTGCTAAAAAGTTACATTGGCCAAGATGATATTTTTGGATATTATGGCTAGATAGGTTCCCTAGTATCCCAGGGAATTTATCTGGGAATTTCTGAGTTAAGAAAGTAGAGATTGCTTCACAAATGGACAATTCTGACCAGAGAGAAAATAATTATTCTGGCCCAAATTTTATATTGGATAGTGGAATAGTTTTGAATATTATGTGGTTATATGATGATGAGCAGGTGTGGTATAAATTTGGGATCTTTCTGATCATCAGAACTATAGGTTGCTTCACAACCCATAGTGATGTCATAGTTTCCCAAGGAAGAAAATAAATTATTTGGAAAAGATTAAATATTGAAATTCGATCCAAGAGAGATGTGGAAAGGTTTTAGCAAGGTGATGATGGTTTTGGGTCAAGAGGTTCAAGGATTCATAAGTCCAAAGTCACTTGAAGAGGTTCAAAAACTATCCAAAATTCAAATAAAGCCAAAAATATTTTGAAAAGAAAAAGTTGTCAAAACCAGGGTGTCACATGCAGCAGCCACTAAGCCAACCCGATTTATCCCGAGATACGTCCTCAACACTCAGCAGCCACTCCTCATCACCCATTTTCTAATTGATTCATTACTTATTAGGCAGGACTGTCATTAGGGTTTGTTGTGTACTGAATGCTACCTACACTTAATGGTTCAGGTGTATTTCAGTAATCTTTAGTACCTGTAAAGTTCACAGGGTTTCAAAATTCCGGCCCTAGGAACAGACACTAGTCATTTTGGATTGTTGGTCATAGTGACATTGACCCAGATTACTACTGCAGGCCAGGTTTGTTGACAATTTTACTTGTCTTTCTTACTCATTCGATGTGATATCCAATTATTCACGTCGATTAGTTGCAAACAATAAGTGCTAGACCAAATTCTTGATTCAGATTTTGGACGGTCTCTTACTGCAGTTACAATTCTGCATACTTGTCCTAGTAAGCTCACAAGTAATGATTGATTCACTACCTCTATGCTTGCCTTGTCATATTTGTTGTCAATATTCTTTTAGGGTGGACCACCCTGTTTCAAAATACTGGAACCGCAGACATGAGTGAATAGTATTTCTCTGTGTGATCTCTTCCATCATGTGTGGGCAACGAACACTGCATTGTATAGAAAGAAAGTGGCATATGCACCTTTTACATAGACTACGATCTTTTACATGGAATACAATCTGCCTACTTGCTTTGTGTCGCACTACCAGCACTCCACCCTTGAAGCTAAACATTATGCCACTCATAATTCCTTAGTTTATTTGTTCAAATACGAATTTGATATGATTCTAATGTTCCTACTTCAGTTTTGAAATGTGTGTCTGCCTGTTATAGAGACATAAGAGGCTTGTATTTCTATGTGTGATCTGGTCAGCACGGTTGGGGTGTGAACTTTTTATACGCAGGGGTTTGCAGGGAGACACGCTTCGAGTTGAATTTGCAATGCATTCCATAGATAATGACTACTTTTTATGTTTTCATGAATCTCAGATACTGAACAGTATCATAATGATTATGAGCTTGTGCGCATGAAAAGAATAAAGCAGAACAATGCCATGGCTGTCAAACTTGGCATTAAGGGACTAAAATCAAGTCTGGATGCAATGCAATGCAAACGCTCTCCACCTATAGATTCATGCTCAGAATATGATCCTAACAATGATTCTGAGCTAGAGGGAGACCTAAGTCAATGTAGCTCCCTAGTGGAGGAGTCAGAGGCAGATGCCCTATCTTATTCACCCATCAAGGTGCTTGCTCTAACTTTCCAAGGTTATATTGGTCGCACATATCTTGCAACTGATGCTTTGCATTGCTTCTACTCTGTTGCACTGCCATTAGCTTAGTTTACACATCGTGTATGTGAATACGCCCTGCCTATCCATTTTCAGTACATATTCCATCTGTCATCGTACCATATTTATCCATTCAAAAGTTGTTCTTGTGTATCAGATGTTCAAAAGGAAGAGGGCGATTGCTGATCGCGGAGGAGCACGAACAAAGTATTTGGAAAAGGTAGTGAGACCTGATAAATCAAATAACCCATTAGGTGTAGTTGCAATATCACCAGACCCAGAAAACACGGCCACAACTCTAGCAGAATCTAGCCCTACTACACTGGCCATCTCCGATGCCCCAACTCAGCAGACCCCAACTGCAGCAAATAGTATGATGATGCCAGTTGACATAGCACCAACTCTACGACCTAAAACCCCCATTCTAGCAAAGAGTACACCAAATCCAGTTGCCAAATCCCTTTTCGAATGAGAGAGAGCCCCAATTGCAGCAAATAGGACTCATGTTCCACTTCTTCCCAGTTTAGAAGATGAAGCTTATATTGTTGTCAGGAACTTTGTGCGCATCTTTCCTTCATGGAAAGATTATACCACAGACAAAGAACAATTTCCAATCTTCCTTCGCAACTTACGCATAAGTAATGTACTAATGTTATTCATGGTAATTACTGCATATGTTTCTGCTGACAGAAGACACAAGATTTCATTCTTTTAAATAGGCGAGGACCAAACTAGATAGTCAAGACGAGCAAGGGTTGGTTGCGCTTTTCAAGCACTCATTGATGAAGTATCATTCCTACCTGAGGCAAGCACACTTCGATGGCAAGCCTCTAAACAAAATTTCTGTAAAGTCGCCGGTGCTACATTTATCAGACAGTGATTGGAATAATCTTGTTACACATTGGTCTCGTCTACAGCATAAGGTACTGTCTATGATATCACATCACAATTTGAACTACATTTCTGCATGTGCCTTAACGTCTCACTTGTACAAAAACTATTTGCAGAAGAACATTCATTCTCAAGGGACCACAGAATCTCGCAACTATACTGCACACTGCATTGCTCTTGTGAGTACCTCTTGCCCTGTATGACCATACTTACTTTCATAGCTGGTTGATTATGTGGCATCACTGCACATGTCAGCCTTGCTATCCTCCATTTGGTGGACATTATATGATCCATATCGACTCTTACATAAATTTAGAATCAACCCAATGCTTTTGAAGAGGTTTAGCTCTGCAGTCCTCTTGTAAGGACTGAACGTCGTCTATCACTGTACTTACATTAACAGCTACTCCCTCCGTCCCATAATATAAGAGTGTTTTGTATAGTACACTAGTGTTCAAAACACTCTTATATTATGGGAAGAGGGATTGGTTCATTGTGTAGCATTCTGCATCTTATCTCCCTCGCCAACCATTTACTAAAAAATATCAGATCTATATTTAATCTTACCAAAAAGTTGAATACATAGACAATGCCAGTGCAGAAGTGTAGCCCATTGCTCTTGTCAGTACATTTTGTCCTGTAACGCTTGTACTTCCAGGGATTGGTAGTTGATTATGTAGCATCAATATGCATCTTATCTTCATTATCCTCTATCCCTTCCAGTATTATCATATCTATAATTACTCTCTACAAAATGTAGAGTACAGGCAATGCTTATGAAGAAGATTCTATGCTGAAATTCTTGAGTTATCCTTCCCTTGACATGGAGAAGGGCATTATAAAGCCGGTGTTAACTGTTAATGTAAGTCAGTCCTTCTAAAGCCTTTATCCTCAACTACTGTTTAATTTGCCCATACTCCCTATCGTCAACTGCTGTTTAGTTTGCTGTTTCTATCAAAATGCATGTTCGCAACAACTGTAAGTTCCAAGTTTTACTTGTAAAACCAAATTCCTTATTCATACCATGCACATTACTCAATACTCCCTATATGTATGCTTGTTTTTGTGGATCTATAATCTAGTGTGTGGTGAAGCAGCCCACATTTGCACCTTGTCATCTCCTGTTTTATATTACTGATGTGGTTGAGGATATGAACAACATGCCATGCACATTAACCAAAATAGATATAATGATTGTCTTTGCCCTTCATCTATGCTTGTCTTGTTGACATGGTAATCCAGTATGTGGTGAAGCTCCCCGCATTATGAACAATGCCAAATTATGCTATTGATATTTTGAACTTACTCTTTATTTTCTAATTTGAAATTGGATGGAATTGACAGCACAGTTACCATCTTTGTTTATACACGTGCAAAACATGTCATCTCTCTGCTTGTTTCAGGGTGATATGCCTGATGGCATGCACAAGTCTACTGAAGGCTGTGAGACAAACCCAACATATATTGCAGCAAAGAAGGCAAAACATCTTGAAGATAGCGAGACAACCCCAAAGTCTTGTCTTGATGCAGTGTTCAAGTTACTTGAGACTAGCAGTAAGACAAGCTCATAGAATTCACTGTCTGAATCAGTTCGACTTCTTCAGTCCCAAGTTCTAGCAGAAAGGCATTCTGTAACTCAACTTCAACTTGAAGTCCTATCTCTAAGAAAGATTGCAGAGAACACCAATGAGAACCTCATAGCTAAACAGCTACACTTGGAAGCTATGACCGACATGCTAGGCCGGTCACACAGCCTTGCTCAGCAGCTTGCGTAGCAGTTCCCGCACAAGGCTAACCTTTCTTGAACTGTCTTGGAAGTAGTCTTGGTTCAGTATTATTTTGTTACGCTGCAATGGCGCCCAGTTTTTGTAATCTGCTTCTTCATTGCGCTTTATGATCACTGGTGGCGAACTTCGATGCCCAGTGGATGTAATATACCATAAATCCTTTATTGTATAGTGTAGGTTTATTCTAAGTTACTATGCCGTAATTTCTTTGTTGCATAGAGTAGGTTTGTTCTTAATTCCTACTAGTTACCATATAAGCCATCATTCGCTATCTTAAAAAAAAGGCAAAAATCTGATGTAGTCGACCGGGCCGAAACATTCGCCTCTAACGGGCCTGCATTTTAGTGGGACACAATTGGGCCAGCCTGCAACTTTCTTGGGCCTGAAAGTCCATTGGGGCCTTCACACTTTACGCCAGGCCCACAACTTACACGGGCCTATATTCAGCCCAAAGTTGGGCCTTTAGTGGACCCAGTGCTTAGTTGGAACCATGTAGCTTCAGACCATTAACAGGCTGAATATTCTGCTGGCATGTTACGGCCCAGAAGAAACCATGGGCCTTTAGCAGGCCGAAATGCATGTTGGGCCTCAATTTTCACATGTTGACGGGCCTTCAGTAGGCTGAAATGTAGACCGGGCCATTATTGGCCCAGTTATATGACGGGCCATTACCAGGTCGAAACATATCTCGGGCCTTAGTTGGCCCACTGATATCATGGGCCTTTAAGAGGCCGAAAGCTTAGTAGAGGCATCAACGGGCCGAATTATACGACATGCCTTTAACAGGCCCAAACTCACGTTGGGCTGAACTGTTGCCACCTTGATCACAGGCCGTTAGAGGGCCGGATGTTGCGTCGGACCATATATGGCCCATGGGCAGCATGGGCCATTCCCAGGCCGAAAGACACACCGGGCTGAAATGGGCCCATGTCTACATCGGGCCTCTAACAGGCCGAAATGTCACTGGGCCATAATTGGGCCCAAATATTCGGCGAACAATTAACTGGCCAGATCTGGCTTCGGGCCGTGAATGGGCCATGTTTAAACAGGTCGTTAGTGGGCTGGCCCACTAGTACCTGAGTAAATACTACGGGCCTTTGACTGGGCCAGCCTTTTTAACCTATATGGGCCTCTGTTGGGCCCTACCACGTGTCGACGTATCATAGGCACGTCTCCTCCATTGGACGGATGACATCTAGCCCACCGAGGAGCCGACACGTGTTTCCTCCAGCCAATGATGATTTTACACGTGGAAAATCCCCATTGGTCCGGGCTGTTAACGGGTTATCGGATCCAAACCGGAACCCGATAGCTTAACGGCGACCCGTTATGGTGGATGCCACGTGTTGGTTACCCTTGACGAAAGCACTTCCATGACGCGCCATTTATCATCATGGAAGTGGACACTTCCGTGATGATAATTTTGGTATTGTCATGGAACACTTCTATGACAGCACAGGTATGACTATCTTGATTCTGTCATAAAATCGTTATGGATGTACATGCATGACAAAAAATGTGACCTACTGTGACAAACACGTATCATCATGAAAGTGGTTTTTTTTGTAGTGTAGCTTTATTCATATCCATCAGGTTCAAACAACCAATGCATTATTCGATTCACAGGTACATATGTTCAAGAATTACATCGGCACCAAATAAAGAATGTTGAAGCAGGGTCGTATACTTGTACAATTACAAATGGTAAAGAAATAGGCGAGACATTCTGGTTGCTGAACAAGGTGAAGCGGAATGGCCCTATTATGCTCTCCTCGATGCAGAAGGCACGCACAATAGTCCAACCCCTTGTGGTGGCCGACCGCGAATCATGTAGTTTGAGAGGTAATCTCGAGTAAACTGCTTCAGGATCCACTACAAAGGAAAAAGATTCAAACATTGTCATCTAACAAAACTCAATATGGGTAGTAAAAAGAAGGCTACAGAGTTCTTACTTAGCATCCTGCAGTTCATTATTGTCTTGCATAAAGTGTAAACAAATAGTTCGATTGACATCTTTTGACCCATTTTAATAACAATCTTTATCAGTTTCCTCACTTGATGCTGGTTCATGAATATCTCATTGCCCCATATGCAGAAAGGGTGGAAGTGAGGATCTTTGGCAATAATATATGTACCTCAAAGCACCAAGTTAATATTAGAAGCTAAACAACAATTGCAAAATGATGTAGTATAACACTCCCTCCATCCCATTATATAAGATCTTATTACATGTATATCTAGACATCATCAGAACATGAAGCTAACACTCTTCCTTGTTGCTATGTAGCCTGGGATTGCATATTTAGTCATTCAGTACAATGCATGTTGCTATGTAGCCTCAGATATAGTAAATATGGCCCTAGTTAACCTACCGATAAATGGGTTACAGATATATTCAGTGAAATGTCCGATTCAATGATTAATCCCTTATCAGCCCCTAGGCTATATGGTACCAGCTACCGATATCATGAACAGTGAGTATATATAAGCAATGCGATGAAACTAACCTCGATGGAAAACAGCAGCTGTTCTCAATATTGTCCTGTATGAGTACATATAAAGGCATGTTAAGCACAATAGGCTAAACATCAACCAAATATATCCATGGTAGACAACATAATCTACAAATGATAGCTTCAGTGTGCAGGTTTAAGCATGCTAGTTAAGCTAAACTACTTTCGGTCGAAGTGGAGGTCGAGCCAATCCTTCCTCGCTAGATACGGTGTATCGCGAGCTGGGTTTGGGCCGGTGCCATCGTCGGGGTCATTGGGGAAGACACTCCTCCACCCGCCGACGTTGATCTCCTCGTCCTCACCGTCCACCTCGACGCCGTCTGCGCCGCCGTCCTCGCCGCCTTCGACCTCGTCATCGGAGGAAAGCACGATAACCTCGCCACCCTCCACGCCGGCAAAGATCACCCGCTCCACCTCCACGAGCTCCGGGTGCTGCCAGCGGAGCTCTTGCATGTAGGCCTCATCGGCGGCCTCGGCCTCGAGGCGCTCCCACGCCTCGCGGTCCTCCCGCACCATAGCCGAGCTCACCACCCCTGGCTCCGGTGGAACAAGGTCAACATGACGTGTGCCAAAGGGGAAATTGAGCCTAGCCACCACGCCGTGGTGGCAGACCTGCCAGCGGTCGTACTCCATGGCTGCGAGCTCGACCGTGTGGAAGCTACCGAGCCACCGGCGGGTGTGGGTCTCCCGATCCGTAATCTTGGCGACCCACGTCCCACACCGTCGCTGTTGAACCCCGAGGCAGGACCTCGTCGGCGGTCGGGCCCGAGGGAGGACGGGGAAGTCCTCGAACCAGCGTAGGGGCACGGCAGCGGGCAGATCAGGCGACCGGCGATGACAGATCGATAAAGAGCCTGCGGAGGATGACGGGGACACCTTGGCGGCCACCTCACCGGCATCGGGGTAAAGAAGCTGTGATAAACCTCTTTTGGGCCACTGGCTCCTCGAGCTCCTCGACACACAGGTAGAGGTTGAGGATGGAGGCGGCGGTGGCGGCGATGGTGATGGCGGTGACCTACCAATGGTTTCGAGCGAGGGAGGGGTGGTGTGTGTCTGTGTGAGCGGAGGTTTTGGGGAGTGTGTAGTGTGTGTGGAGGGGGGGCAACGTGGTGTTTGAGAAGATACCGCAGCAACTGAAAATTTTACTAGGCGGGAGTAAAATGCCGGGCTACTGAAAATTTGGATCAAGGGTGAGCAGATATTTTTGAGATTGCATGGGATGCAGAGGCGGGAGTAACAAGGCGGGGCTACTGAAAATTTGAATCAAGGGCGAGCAGATATTTTTGAGATTGCGAGGGATGTAGAGGCGGGAGTAACAAGGCGGGGCTGCAGAAAATTTGAATCAAGGGCGAGCAGATATTTTTGAGATTGCAAGGGATGCAGAGGCGGGAGGGAAATGCCGGGGCTACTGAAAATTTGAATCAAGGGATTGAAGCAGAGCGGGAGTAACAGACATCGCACACGGTCCGCACATACTAATTGTGTGCTATCAAACTTAAAACCTTCCAGGCAGTAGATATTTTTGAGATTACGATGCAGTAGATATTTTCGAGAGCGGGAGGCAAGCCTCGTGGAGCCCAATCTACTGTGCTGATGTGAGTGACTGCAGTGGCACGGGCGTGCCACACGGGTAGTCTGACCGAACCGTGTCTGTTGCGTACCCAATCGCAGACGGTTTCTGCATCCAACTCGTGTGCTGTTTATAAATTTGGCAAAAAGAATAACGCGGGAAAGGGTCAGAGCACGAACACACTTGCATGTGGACCAAATATATGTATGAAAAGGGTGGTTTTATGTTCGAATACCCAATGCACAACTTTGATGTGGCACCTGTCGCACAAAGCGCACAGTATTGCTAGTCAGCCACCCCCTACGAACCCCACTTCATGTCGACGGTAAGGGAATCTTAGCTACGAATGCATGACCCCAGATAGTTAGGTTTGAAATCTCACCCTACCGTAACACAAAACCTATAGGATTCCATCATATATATGGTCAAACTTCCCCTTTCGCTTCCGGACAAAGGTGGACTGTGTGCCGACCCACAAATGTGTGTTTGTGGCGGGAGATGGGTGAGACCACATACGAACCACCTGCGGGTGGCCCTATACTATATGTATGAAAAGGGTGTGGTGTTATATTTAACTACCATTCACAACTTCGATGTGGCATGTGTGCCTCGCAAAATAACCGGACTTCCCCGACCCCACAGAGGTTACGGGTAGTGCGAAGTAGCCCCCTCACCCCCCCCCCCCACACACACTCCTGTCGGTGGGAGGGCATCTCACCAAGACGTACTATAACACGGACCAAACAGAATCCAACTTGATCGTATAACCTCTCTCGCTAGTTGTTGGTCAAAGTGATGGACGTCCACACGGCCCCGCAAAATGGGCTAGCTTGTCACCGATAAACTCGCGAGGGAGTACTGTCTGAAAACAAAACCCACTCTGTGCATGTGGCCCAATTATGTATATGGAAGTGGTGTGGGTGGCGTTTGAATACACAAAGCACAAATTTGATGTGGCACCATGCTTTTTGGAACCGTAAAATCCCCACACTGATCGAGCGAGGGTTCACGATGCGTAGCATGCATGCGCTCAAACTTAATTAGGCCTAGAATGATCAACCTACTATATGGTAACACGAACCAAAGAAGAAGAATCCACCCTAGCAACCTTTCTTGTCGTCGGTCGAAATGATGAACGTCCACATGGGCCCACGAATATATATAGGCTTTCCGCCCATAACCAAGTGAGCGAGAGTGTCCAAAGACAACCACTACATGCATGTGTCCCAAACATATTTTTTTTACCAAGTGTCCCAAACATATTTATGGAGGTGCATGATGCATGCATATATGTTGAATACCTAATGCACAACATTGATGTGGTGCATGCGTTCAAAATCCCACAGGTCCCCACACAAAGCAAGAGGTTCATGACGTGTCGTGTGCTCGCCCCTCCCCCCCCCCCTTCGATCCGGTGGGATGGATTCATGTGTACACATGTGCTATTATATATGTAATCTCATATCATGACCTATATCGCGAGACAAACAAAAAATTAATCCCCTCCTAACTCAAAATAATTAACCTCTCATTGTCGGTGAAAGTCATGGACCAAGCGGGCCCACAGATGGAAGCATCGCCAATAACCACATGAGTGAGTGCCACAGGACAACCACCATCGCTTGCATGTGTGCTAAAACATATATATGGAGAGGTGTGTGGTTGTGATGTTTTGAATATACCTAATGCACAACCTTTGATGTGGCATTTGCCTCAAAAACAGCAAAGTCCCCACACAGAGTGAGGTTCATGTGTGACACCTAGTATATGTTGGTCCCATCCCCCCTTCGACATGTACTATATATATATTCCTACCCTAACATAGCCCTAAAAGAATTAATCCACCTGGTTCGTCAAATGTGCCTCTCTCTCTCGTTGGGTCAAAGTGATGGAGGACGACCTCACGGGCCCACAGTTGGAAGCGCCGCATGCGAGTGAGTTCCTATAGGGCAACCAACGCCTGCATGGTATTGTGTGATGTTTGAATACCAATGCACAACTTTGATGTGGCACCTGCTCGGGAACCGGTAAGTCCCCACATGGAGCGAGGTTATGACACACACACATATATAGAGAGAGTATACATGTTGCCCCCTCTTTGACATGTACTACATACTCCTACCGTGCATATACGTAACACAAACAAAAAAAGAACCATCCTTGTTGGTCAAATTAACCTCTCTCTCGTTGTACGTTTAATTGATCGACAAAGACCTCGCGGGCCCACAGAGAGTCACATGCGAGCGAGTGTCATAGGACAACCACGGCGTGCATGTTGTCGTGTGTTGTGTGATGTTTGAATACCCAATGCACAACTTTGACGTGGCACATGCTTCGCAAACCGGAAATGCACTACACAGAGGTTCATGATGCGTAACCCCCTCACTTTGAGCCGGTGGGATGGACTCATGTGTACGCACGTGCCTGAACTTTGATATGGAATCTCACCATGCATGATCCACACCATAACACACATGCCAAAGATGAATCCACCTTCGGTCCGATGCCTCTCATTGTCGGTGGAAACTGAAAACCTTTGTAGGATAACGAATGGGCACATCACTGCTAACCGCATGAAGGAGTGTCCGAGAGGACCACCAATGCATGCATGTGGCCTGAACATGTATGTATGAAAGGGTTGTGTAATGCTTTAAATAACCAATTCACGACTTTGATGTGGCAAATATACATGACTCACAAATGATCAATAATCCCACGTCACGGAGGCTCGCGACTAGTAGTGTACTGATGGACCCCCCCCCCCCCACATACAGAGAGAGAGAGAGAGAGACATTCCGCACCACCACCTCCACTCTGAGGCATGTCAAACTTTTTCTGCAGTGAACATGTGACCAAAGGAGTGTCGTGTTAAAGTTTGAAAAAAAATACAGAGATCATTCGACCCGTTTTATACATTGATTGATTTCCTAGGGATTTATTGTGCAAAAATCAAATTTGAGCTACATGTGCACCAAAATGGATTGCAAAATCATATGTGTGTCCCTGGGTGCAAGCTTTCCCCGTGAAAGAAATTTCAAAACATTGAGAATGTTGATTTTAAAATTCAATAAATCCAATACTTACTTCAAATTCATGAAACTTATCGTGGTGTCATATATGGACACTAGTAGACTTTGATATTGTTTTTTTTCGTCAAATTTGAGACAAGTTTTGATATAATCTACTTACAAATAGGAGATTGTTAATAACTGGCAACCAATATCTCATACGGAATATTTATTCGGACCGTGTGCATTAGACCGTGCCATGCTTCGGTTAAGCAGTAAAGCGGCAGAATGAATCATCAAAAAACAAAAAATATATACATGCCGCCACGCGCCCCGTGTGGCATGCGAGCAGGCGTGAGTTGATGGGACGCATGCGAGCAGTCTGCTATGCAGGCAGACCGGGAGGTGTGCGTGCAGGTGTGTGAATTGACGGGAGGCGTTTTCGCTCCGTAGTGTCACCGGGAGGAGTGCGAGTAGCTGTGTGAAATGACGGTATAGGAATGCCAGAAGTCCGCCGCGCAGGCTCACCGGGAGGCGAGACAGCCTTTGACCGCCGCCCGCCTCGCTCCCACTGGTCCGTATTAATGGCGCGCCCGAGTGGCTGCACCCCCATCCTTGCCACACACACAATCCTTTCTCTCCGCCCGCATCCTCGACGCCGCTCTCAATCCTCAAAGCAGTCAGTGTAGGAGGATGCCGCCGAAGCACCCCATCAGAGGGAGTGGCGACGCCGGGGCTGCTGAATCACCGGAGCACACTGAGAATATGGAGACAGAGGTTGCCGTCGCCACCGACGAGGTGGAGAACGAGGCTGCCAACAAGCGGTGGCGGGTCGAGAAAGAACCGCAAGTGACTCCAGCAGGCCTAGACTTCATCAGCAGCCTCCCTGATGATATGTTGACAGTCATCATATCCCTCCTCCCAATAAAATTTGGGGCACGAACAACCGTCCTTTCCCGATAGTGGCACCCCCTATGGCTCTCCACCCCTCTCGACCTCCTCGACGCCCATGAGCTCTGCCATGGCTATCGCAAAAGCTTAGATGCGTTCTCCCAGATCCTCGACAGTCACCATGGCCCAATCAGAGGCCTTATCATGGGCAAGTTCTGTTCCAACGGCAAGGACCGAGCCAAGCTTGACGAGTGATTCCGATCCCCCACCCTAGATCAGCTCAAGGAGCTTAGTTTTAATGATGGGCATATGCGCTCGCTGCCAACGTCCGCGCTCCGCTTCGCGCCCACGCTGCGCCTCGCCAAGTTCATGAACTGCCATTCCCCCCCTTAATGACGCGTCCGCTCTTTTTCTACCATGACTGAAGCACCTCGAGCTCATCGCCGTCTACATCCCAAAGGAGGACATGGAGCACCTGCTCCGCGGCTGTACTGCACTCGAGTTCCTTCTCTTCAGGTGGTCAATTGGTCCAGTAGCTTCCACATCACCTCCATGACTCTCCGGACTATTTATGTGTGTTGCTGGTGCTGCAACAAGAGATCACAAAAGGTGGACCACAATATGGTCATTGAGGACACACCTTCACTTGAGAGATTACTTGTAGTTGATCAACAAGGTCCAACAAGAATCAATGTCATTTCTGCGCCGAAATTGACAGTGGTGGGCTACTCGTCTGTCAAATACTCCGAACTTGTTATTGGATCCACACCCGTTCAGGTACAACAGTCGCCTTCTACCTCTCCTTCTTGATATCAACATTATTTATAATTTTGAAGATGTATGTTCGTCTGTCATCCAGAAAAGCTTCACCCAGATTCTGCACACAGTGAAGGTCTTGGCACTAGAATCTATCGGCCCGAACCTGCACGAAGTTGTCAGTTTCCTGAGATGCTTTCCGTGCCTGAAGAAGCTGTATATCAAGGTGATGTTCCTTTCCTGTTAAATGTTAACCATAAGGGAGTTCGATTTTTGGCACCTTTTCCCAAGTTTACAATGACAAGGTACTACAACTTCTGAAGGAATTTTGGAGGATTTCAGGACATACACCCCCACCCCATATTGGTTGCTTGATTCATATGGTTACAATCCATACGCATTTCTCCTTTGGATTCATCTGTACTAGTTTTCTTAGGGGATTTTTCATCCACTCCAACCTCTTGTGAAGAAGGCTACATTTTTCTAGATTGTAATCAAATGCCCATGTTAATCATGTCAGATTGAAGATGGCTCATTGGTGCATTTTACAAATCCTGCAAACCCAATAGGCCTGTAGTTGTGTTCAAAACTGCATGTAGGCACTAACACGTTCTCTTCTTTTGCAGATAATAATAGGCCCGGTGGTGGATAATATTTATAACAACAATCACATCGAATGCCTAGATCTACATCTCTTAAAAATTACTTTGAACTCCTACCGAGGGACCTTACCGGAGATTATATTCGCCAGGTTCTTTGTTGTCAGAGCAAGGGTGCTGAAGGTAATGAGGTTGAACATGCATTTAAATAGAAAATATGAATGGTTCAGAATGGAAGAGGCTCCAAAAAAGCTAAACTTCGTATTGGAACAGCATATGATAGAGTAATTGGAAGTCATTGTGTCAACCCCATACATGACTTGTCAGCGGCTGATCCCTTTGCAGAAATGACGAGGTTTCGAAACCATCCTTACTATTTCTATTTTTAGTTTGAACCTCTCTTATATCCATGTTCATCTAATCAGCACGGGCGTTTGCAGCTGAATGAGCTGAATTTCATTTCTAATATCAGTTTGAACCTTGTAATCTTCGAATTTGAGCCATGTAACTCTGGAATTTGAACCTTGTAATATTTTGGGCTTTTGTGGTACAATCGTTGAAATGGTATCATATGAGACTCGTATATTGGTAGTACTATTTTGACCTTAATATGCAATAGACTTAGATTTTATTAACCATTCATGACCAGGGATCCAGCCACAAGCAGAGAAATGGCAAGCGTCGTCGCAATAAGATATAGATGATTAGATGATCGTTTATCCTAGTTTAGTATCCATGTAATTGCTTACTTTGGTGTGTGGGAATGCTATGTGTGTAGTCACTTATGTAATTAAATGCTTAATTTGGTTATGCAATGTTGTTCTTATAAGTATATATGTTGATGTTCTGTAGACAGAGCAAATCACATCGCACAAGGACTAAACAATGGAACTCGTCGGTGATGATTTCATCAATCACTCACAATTGTGTGCTAGCAATCATTTGCTCACAACACACATGGCTTGTTAACAGGAATCGGCTGTGTTGTTATCGGTCTTCCCACACATTTCCGATTATAGACCTGTTTGCCGTGTATCACACATCTTGTTAAGTTGAATCGTGTCTGTTCTCTTGGCTCAACGCAAACAGTTCATTCGAGTGAACTGTATGCCATATATCGCACACCTTCACCTTGCTGATCGTTTCTTTTGTGTTGCCTAATCACAAACAGTTCATCCGAGTGAATTGTATGCCATATATCGCACACACCTTCATCTGGCTGCCTGTTTTTGTTCTTCTGCCTCATCGCAAATAGTTCATTGAACTGAACCGTATGCCCAGCATCGCACACGCAACTAAAATTTCAACCGTGTTTGATGTATCTGCCATCGCAAACCTTTTGCATCTTTTTTGACTTTTTTTTACATCACTGTTTGCAATTAATGCATCACCCACAGTTTCGTCAAAGGGTCTCTTATCATAGTGTCACGTCAGCAACATCCTGCAGTAGTGTCCTCCTCCTTGACTCAGTGCGTCGGGCCACCGACCGGCGGTTGAGGAGCGGCGGCTTTTGTGGCGAGGTCAAGGTGCTTCTCAACAAAGGCGTCCAAGGCTTCCAGCCAATTCACGAAGGACAACATTGTAGCGTCCTCACCGACCTTGTAGATGCCTATGTACATGACTTCCTCGTACACGTGGATGTGTAGGTTGATGAATTCTTGTAGGGCGAGGCGCCTAGCGGCGAGCGCGACCTCAAGATGGACATTCTTTGTTGCGTCGGCGGGCAGTCGCAGGGCCACCAGTGCTTGAAAGAGTTTCTCACCGTGGAGGCCGATTAGGGTGGCAGGCGATGAGGAGCCTGGGCGCGCAGGCTGGAGGAGTACGGGAATGTCGTCCACGAGCTTCTTCACGACGGTGAACTTGTTGATGGTGGCAACGATCATCTTGTCCAACTGAGAGTCGTAGCTGGCGTCGACGATGGCCATGAACCAACCGGTCGCCAACACCCTCTGGAGATGATCCTCGGTGCCATGCCGCAGGCCGGCATCGTGGACCATCTGGCACAGAAGCTGGCCGGTCGATCGCATCGCCCCCATGGTTATGAAGTGAGTATTGTTGCGTAGGTGCGTACAATGTGGTGGATGCATTGGAATGGATGGCGCCTTTATATGAGTGCAAACTGCGTTGCATTCACATCGTGCTGCCTCCTTTCCGCGTCCTCCTCCTTACTTCCCTCAGCATGATACTAATTGAAGGAGGATGCATCATTGGCCGTTCAACATTTCGGGAACCGCTACCCTCTCACTCGTCTGCATTAAAGCCGTATCGGGAACTGTCCTGGTTTACTCAATAGTATATTTTACCGTCCTGGTTTACTAGTACTAGCTATCAAATCGAATAGCACTGCGCCGCCCGTTGCACGCCCCACTGAACATGCCTCGTCGCCTCCATCAAACGCCTCCGTTAAACCCGCATGCAAACCGAGAAACCTACTCCGGCCACACGTCCGTTCATGAGCGGGCCGGAATTAAACGCACACTACTAGGGAAAACCTTATACACAGAACCTTAGCAGTACTGCTAGATAAAATGAGGCACTACTGCTACTTAGCAGTAGCGCGTGTCCACAGCAGGCGCTACTGCTATAGACATAGCAGTAGCGCGGCAAGGACAAAGAGCGCTACTACTAAAATTGCCCCACCATTGCTACCAGGCTAAGTGTAGTAGTAGCGATTTCCCTTGAAACACGCTACGGCTAGGTAGTTTAGCAGTAGCGCTTTCCCCTAACACGCACTACTGCTAAACCCATCCTATCTTCTCCATCGTCCGCCCCTCACTCTCCCCCTCTCAACTCCCACTCTCACCCCCCACGCACCCTGTCGTCTGCCGCTGCCGATGTTCGGCCCTCCCTGACCACCGTCGTCGCTTGCCGCCGCCGCCGCTCCTGCTCCTTCTCCACCGAGGTAGTTCCTCCATCCCTCCTCCTTCCACCTCCCTACCCTCCTCGTCCCTCTCTCGATCCCTCCCTCCCTCCCTCTCCCTCCTCACTCCCGACTCCTCCCTCCCTGCCTCGTCCATCCTCTCCTCCCTGCCTCATCAGTCCTCCTCCTCCCTGCCTCATCCGTCTACCTCCTCCCTTCCACCCTCACTCACCCCTCCCTTTGTTCCTACTCCCTCCACTTCCCTCTGTTTTTGAAATTTTAAGAATAGAAATTTTTAGGTATTAAATTTAGTAATAGAAGTAAGAAAATTTAAGGTAGAACTAGGGTAATAGAATTTTTAGTAAGTGTTTAATAGAAATAGTTTATTTAGTAAGTGGTTAATAGAACTAGTTTATTTATAGTAAGTGCTTAATAGAACTCGTTTATTTAGTAAGTGGTTATTAGAACTAGTTTATTTAGTAAGTACTTAATAGAACTAGTTTATTTAGTAAGTGCTTAATAGAACTAGTTTAGAGAGAGAGACCTATATTGGCAAATTTAGTTATGTTAGGATTATATATAAGATATTTTGAAATGTTTTTATTCATATTTTCAACCATTGAAATGCAATGACCATCAAGTTTGAATGCTCATATGATGTAGATATAAACATGTATATCTAGTGTTGCTCAAATAGGATATGTGCTTGCCCAAGTGGCCATGTTTGCAGGGAACACCTCCGAGTGGCCTATGTTTTGCCGGAGTGTTGATTAATTTCCGTTTCGGCAAATTTCAGGCGCTCGATATGTCCTTTTTTAGCAAAGGTCATGCCGGATTTTTCCGCGAATTTTGGCATGGCTTGTGGTATAATATAGGAAATATCGAGTGCGTTGGAAATGCCAGAAAGAGCATTTAACGCCATTTTGGGTTGACTTTAAGTCGACAGACCGATAGTCAACCCATGATGAATAATAATGATCTAATTTAGCTTTTGTAGTACATATATTGAATTGTACAAGTTTAATCTTTGAATTATGAACATAGGAAATGTCTGACGACGATGATAGGCTCCCGGAGTGCGACTGGTGCGGCGATGAATGGGGTCTGTGCGACAGGCCTCACCTGGTAGAAGGTCGGTGCTTCAGTAGTAAGCTGCATGAGACCTTCGATGTTGAAATGGTACGCAACGACGACAAGTGTTTTTTCGTAATTAAGCACGACTTCTGCTTCTTCCACGTGTAATTTTCCTCTTTTACAATTCGACTAGCTTATCCCATGCCATGCAAGATGTTATGTCTTGGAGAAGCTGGATTTTGAAGATCATGAAAATATGGAGACAAAGATAGTTTACCTAAGGACCCATCATGGTTATGATTTTGCTGTAAATCTATACAATTCTGAGCGCGTATCCCATTTTGGTTGCCCGAATTGGGAAGCACTTTGCAAGACGTATGATTTTCATGAGGGTATGCTTGTCACCTTGGATTTTGGTGATCCTGACATCGACGAAGAGATATGGACATTTGGGTCATTGTTGAAACGCTTCCAATTCTACCGCTATGTGAGTTTCTCAAACATATTTATTAAGTAATTTATATTTTTTATTTCAAAATAGTTGACAGCTTATTTCGATTGACAGCTTATTTTCATTCTTCAAAAAATGTATGGAAGATGGTAGACAGAACCTACTACACCGATGGTGCAGAATTAACTTATCAGGAGAAAGATCATCTTATCTCATTTATTATTGATGTTGACAATTACAAATCAATTATTAAACTCCTGCACATTATGGTCAATACGTGCCACTAATGCACGTGTTGAACTACGGTAACATCCATGGAGATGGCATGGTAAGATTTTTTACTATTACAACATCTGTGCATATTTTGCATATATTCTTCTAAAGCTAAACTACATTGCTAACTATGATGTTATTATTATGTTTTTCAACAGAAAATCCTGAAGGATTGTGTGCCTGATCTGATGTTTTTGAAAGGTCAGCTTGATGTTATTAGCTTACGGCCAAGACTGCCTAGGCTTCGTAACTGTTCATACCGGATTTCTAAAACCGATGAAGACATGACAATCAAAGAATGGAAAAAATGTATGAACAATCATAGGGAGCTATTTGGAAGCAACATTGTGCGAAGCGCAAGAATTGGAGACAGGATAGTCTCCATTCTCCATAATGGAGAGTCAGGGCCTATCTTGTTTTATGCTATTCTACCTTAGAGAGGGTAGTAGGTCCTATGAGAGAGGAGTAGGTCCTAGGTACAATGTGTTATTATGTGCTACAATGTGTTAGAGTTGATGATGATGAGGAGGAGGAGTTGTGATTATGACTAGTGACCAAGTTGTTATATGATGTCTCAATGACGAAAATGATGATCATGAGGAGTTGTTATATGACAATGATGTATTATGATGATAAGTTGTTAATGATATGATGATGAGTTATTAGATCATTGCGTGAAAGAACTGCGGATTAGTTTCAAGTGGATGGATCCTAAGTGACCAAGTCATGGAAATAATCCATGACTTGGTCATTTAGGATCCATCCACTTGAAACTAATCCACGGTTCTTTCACCCAGTGATGTAATAACTCATTATGATGTAAAAACAATCTCGAAATTGCTACTGTATGAAAACTTGTATAATGGTGTATGAATACGACATAAAATAAAAAAGAAATAGAATACGTAATAACAGTAGTAGCGTGGGTAGAGAGGCGTGCTGCTAGTAATTACCAGTAGCGCTTTCTGCAAGACGAGCTACTACTAAGTAGGTATAGCAATAGCGCGTGTAAACCAACACTACTGCTAACCTTTAGCTGTAGCGCCGTAGCAGTAGCGCGGTACCCCGCGCTACTGCTAGGCCAAAAACCAGCGCTACTGCTAGGCTTTTCCCTAGTAGTGGCAACACCGGCCAAGCTCCTCCCGTCCGCCCTTAGTTTAAATGAGGCCAGACACCGGCCAAGCTCCTACTGTCCGCCCTCTATTTAAACGAGGCCAGACGGCAGGCAAGAATCGCACCCCTCCGCCG
Source organism: Thinopyrum elongatum (assembly GCA_011799875.1). NCBI lineage: Eukaryota > Viridiplantae > Streptophyta > Magnoliopsida > Poales > Poaceae > Thinopyrum > Thinopyrum elongatum. The sequence goes on from CM022298.1 coordinate 131,309,349, forward strand.
CTCCCCCATCTCCCCCAGCACCATTTTCTCAACTCTTCCGATGCCTTCCGAGGAACCGTTCTTGTTGGGAATATGCCCTAGAGGCAATAATAAAATAGTTATTATTATGTTTCCTTGTTCATGATAATTGTCTATTGTTCATGCTATAATTGTATTAACCGGAAACCATAATGCATGTGTGAATACATAGACCACAACATGTCCCTAGTGAGCCTCTAATTGACTAGCTCGTTGATCAATAGATGGTTAAGGTTTCCTGACCATGGACATTGGATGTCGTTGATAACGGGATCACATCATTAGGAGAATGATGTGATGGACAAGACCCAATCCTAAGCATAGCACTAGATCGTGTAGTTCGTCTGCTAAAGCTTTTCTAATGTCAAGTATCATTTCCTTAGACCATGAGATTGTGAAACTCCCGGATACCGTAGGAATGCTTTGGGTGTATCAAACGTCACAACGTAACTGGGTGACCATAAAGGTGCACTACAGGTATCTCCGAAAGTGTCTGTTGGGTTGGCACGAATCGAGACTGGGATTTGTCACTCTGTATGACGGAGAGGTATCTCTGGGCCCACTCGGTAATGCATCATCATAATGAGCTCAATGTGACTAAAGAGTTAGCCACGAGATCATGTGTTACGGAACGAGTAAAGAGACTTGCCGGTAACGAGATTGAACAAGGTATAGGGATACCGACGATCGAATCTCGGGCAAGTATCATACCGGTAGACAAAGGGAATTGTATACGGGATTGATTGAATCCTCGACATCGTGGTTCATCCGATGAGATCATCGTGGAACATGTGGGAGCCAACATGGGTATCCAGATCCCGCTGTTGGTTATTGGCCGGAGAGATGTCTCGGTCATGTCTGCATGGTTCCCGAACCCGTAGGGTCTACACACTTAAGGTTCGGTGACTCTAGGATTGTTATGGGAAATAGTATGTGAATACCGAATGTTGTTCGGAGTCCCGGATGAGATCCCGGACGTCACGAGGAGTTCCGGAATGGTCCGGAGGTAAAGATTTATATATGGGAAGTTGTTATTGGGGTTTTGGAAAAAGTTCGGTTTTTTCGGTATTGTACCGGGAAGCTTTCGAAAGGTTCCGGAGGATTCCGGAGGGGTCCGGAAGTCCGAAAAGTGTTCCACCATGTCCAATACAGCAGCATGGGCTGTAAGGGGGCACCCTAGCCTTAATGGGTTAGGGGAACCAGCCCCTCTAAGGCCCATGCGCATGGGAGAGGGGAAACCCTAAAGGGGGAGGGCCTCCACTTGACTTGGGAGGCACTCCTCCCCCCCTTGGCCGCCGCCCCCAACCCTAGATGGGATCTAGGGGGCCGGCCCCCTCTCCCCCCAGCCTATAAATAGTGGAGGGGTCGGAGGGAGGCCACAACCTCTCCCCTGGCGCAGCCCTCCCCTCTCCAACACCTCCTCCTCCTCCGTTTGAGCTTGGCGAAGCCCTGCCGGAGAACTGCAAGTTCCACCACCACGCCGTCGTGCTGCTGGAGCTGTCTTCCCCAACCTCTCCCTCCTCCTTGCTGTATCAAGGCGCGGGAGATGTCACCGGGCTGCACGTGTGTTGAACACGGAGGCACCGTTGTTCGGTGCTTAGATCGGAATCGACCGTGATCTGAATCGTTGCGTGTACGACTCCTCCAACCGCGTTCTTGCAACGCTTCCGCATCGCGATCTTCAAGGGTATGAAGATACACTCCTCTCTCTCTCGTTGCTAGTCTCTCCATAGATTGATCTTGGTGATGCGTAGGAAAAAAATTTGATTTACTACTATGTTCCCCAACAGTGGCATCATGAGCCAGGTCTATGCGTAGTTTCTTGCACGAGTAGAACACAAGTTGTTGTGGGCGTCAATTTTTTCAATTTTCTTGCCGTTACTAGTCTTATCTTGATTCGGCGGCATCGTGGGATGAAGCGGCCCGGACCGACCTTACACGTACGCTTACGTGAGACAGGTTCCACCGACTGACATGCACTAGTTGCATAAGGTGGCTAGCGGGTGTCTGTCTCTCCCACTTTAGTCAGATCGGATTCGCTGAAAAGGGTCCTTATGAAGGGTAAATAGAAATTGGCATATCATGTTGTGGTTGTGGCGTAGGTAAGAAACGTTCTTGCTAGAAACCTATAGCAGCCACGTAAAAATATTTTGCAACAACAATTAGAGGACGTCTAACTTGTTCTTGCAGCATGTGCCGTGTGATGTGATATGGCCAAAAGGATGTGATGAATGATATATGTGATGTATGAGATTGATCATGTTCTTGTAATAGGAATCACGACTTGCATGTCGATGAGTATGACAACCGGCAGGAGCCATAGGAGTTGTCTTAATTTATTGTATGACCTGCGTGTCAATGAAAAACGCCATGTAATTACTTTACTTTATTGCTAACCGTTAGCCATAGTAGTAGAAGTAATAGTTGGCGAGGCAACTTCATGAAGACACGATGATGGAGATCATGGTGTCATGCCGGTGACGATGATGATCATGGTGCCCCGAAGATGGAGATCAAAAGGAGCAAAATGATATTGGAAATATCATGTCATTATTTGATTGCATGTCATGTTTATCATCTTTTTACATCTTATTTGCTTAGAACGACGGTAGCATAAATAAGATGATCCCTCGCTAAAATTTCAAGAAAGTGTTCCCCCTAATTGTGCACCGTTGCGAAGGTTCGTTGTTTCGAAGCACCACGTGATGATCGGGTGTGATAGATTCTAACGTTCGAATACAACGGGTGTAAGCCAGATTTACACATGCAAAACACTTAGGTTGACTTGACGAGCCTAGCATGTACAGACATGGCCTCGGAACACGGAAGACCGAAAGGTCGAACATGAGTCGTATAGAAGATACGATCAACATAGAGATGTTCACCGTTGATGACTAGTCCGTCTCATGTGATGATCGGACACGGCCTAGTCGATTCGGATCATGTAACACTTAGATGACTAGAGGGATGTCTATCTGAGTGGGAGTTCATTAAATAATTTGATTAGATGAACTTAATTATCATGAACATAGTCTAAATTGTCTTTGCAAATTATGTTGTAGATCAATAGCTCGCGCTTTAGCTCCCTGTTTAATATGTTCCTAGAGAAAGACTAAGTTGAAAGATATTGTGAGCAATAATGCGGACTGGGTCCGTGATATGAGGATTGTCCTCATTGCTGCACAGAAGGCTCATGTCCTTAATGCACCGCTCGATGCGGCAGCCCCTCAAGCATTGTCTGTAGATGTTTTGAACATCTGACAGGCACGTTCTGATGACTACTTGATGGTTCAGTGCGTCATGCATTACGGCTTAGAATTGAGGCTCCAAAACATTTTGAATGACACGGAACATATGAGATGTTCTAAGAGCTAAAATTGGGATCTTAGGCTCGTGCCCGCGTTGAGAGGTATGAGACCTCCAACAAGATTCTTTGCCTGCAAGATGAAGGAGAATAGCTCAATCAGTGAGCATGTGCTCAGATTGTCTGGGTACTACGATCACTTGAATCGAGTGGGAGTTAATCTTCCAGATAAGATAGTGATTAATATAGTTCTCCAAGTCACTGCCACCTAGCTACTAGAGCTTCGTGATGAACTATAACATGCCAGGGATGGATAAGATGATCCCTGAGCTGTTCGCGATGTTTGACACCGCGAAGGTAGAAATCAAGAAGGAGCATCAAGTGTTGATGGTTAGTAAATCCACTAGTTTCACAAAGGGCAAGGGCAAGAAGGGAAACTTCATGGATGGCAAGTCAGTTGCTGCTCCAGTGAAGAAACCCAAGGTTGAACCTAAACTTGAGACTAGGTGCTTCTGTTATGAGGAGAATGGTCGCTGAAGCGGAACAACCCTAGATATTTGGTAGATAAGAAAGCTGGCAACGTCGACAGAAGTATATTTGATATACGTGTTATTGATGTGTACCTTGCTAGTAATCCTAGTAGCATCTGGGTATTGGATACCGGTTCGGTTACTAAATGTTAGTAACTCGAAATAAAAGCTACAGAATAAAAGGAGGCTAGCTAAGGGTGAGGTGACGATGTGTGTTGGAAGTGTTTCCAAGGTTGATGTGATCACCATCGCACACTCTCTCGGGATTAGGGATGAACCTAAATAAATGTTATTTGGTGTTTGCGTTGAGCATGAACGTGATTAGATCATGTTTATTGCAATATGGTTATTCATTTAAGTTAGAGAATAATGGTTATTCTATTTACATGAATAATACCTTCAATGGTCATGCACCCAATGTGAATGGTTTATTGAATCTCGATCGTAGTAATACACATGTTCATAAAAGATGCAAAGTTAATAATGATAGTACCACATACTTGTGGCACTGCCGCTAAAGGTCATATTGGTGTAAAGCGCATGACGAAACTCCATGCTGATGGATCTTTGGACTCACTCGATTTCGAATTGGTTGAGACATGCGTACCATGCCTCTTAGGCAAGATGACTGAGACCCCGTTTCCGGTATAATGGAGCGGGCTAGTAACTTATTGGAAATAATACATGTTGATGTATGCGGTCCAATGAGTGTTGTAGCATGCAATGGATATCATTATTTTCTTACCTTCACATGATGATTTGAGAGGATATGAGTATATTTACTTAATGAAACACAAGTCTAAAATGTTTGAAAAAGTTCAAACAAATTCAGAGTGAAGTCTAAGATCATCGTGACAAGAAGATAAAAATGTCTACGATATGATCGTGGAGGTGAATATCTGAGTTACGAGTTTTGTATACAACTTAAGACAATGTGAAAGTTGTTTCACAACTCACGCCACCTGGAACACCATAGTGTGACGGTGTGTCCGAACGTCGTAGTCGTACTCTATTGGATATGGTGCGTGCTATGATGTCTCTTATTGATTTGCCACTATCGTTTCGGGGTTAAGCATTAGAGACAACTACATTCACTTTAAATAGGGCACCATCTAAATTCCGTTGAGATGTCACCGTATGGTTTGGCAGAAACCTAAGCTGTCATTTCTCAGAGTTTGGGAATACGACGCTTATGTCTAACAAGCTTGGACCCAAAGCGGAAATGTGCATCTTCATAGAATACCCTAAGGAAACATTTGGGTATGCCTTCTATCTCAGATCCGAGGGCAAAGTATTTGTTGCTAAAAAGGGTCCTTTCTCGAGAAAAGGTTTCTCTCAAAAGAATTGAGTGGGAGGAAGATAGAACTTGATGAGGTTGTTGAACCTTCGTTTCAACCAAAGAGTAGCGCAGTGCAGAAAGATGTTTCTGCGGAGCCTACGTCAGTTGAAGAGGAAGTTAATGGTGATGATCATGAAGCTTCGGATCAAGTTACTATCGAACCTCGTAGGTTGACAAGGACGCGTACTGCTCCTGAGTGGTACGGCAACCCTGTCTTGGAGGTCATGTTGTTGGACAACAATGAACCTACAAACTATGGAGAAGCGATGATGGGCCCGGATTCCAACAAATGGCTAGGAGCCATGAAATCCGAGATAGGATCCATGTATGAGAACAAAGTATGGACTTTGGTGGACTTGCCCGTTGATCGGCAAGCCGTTGAGAATAAATGGATCTTTAAGAAGAAGACAGACGCTGATGGTAATGTCACCATTTATGAAGCTCGACTTGTCTCAAAGAAGTTTCCGACAAGTTCAAGGAGTTGACTGTGATGAGACTCTCTCAATCATAGCGATGCTAAAGTCTGTTAGAATTATGTTAGCAGTTGCTGCATTTTCATTTACGAAATATGGCAGATGGATGTCAAAACAAAGTTTCCTTGACGGTTTCCGTGAGGAAAGGTTGTATGTGATACAACCAAAAGGTTTTGTCGATCCTAAGGATGCTAAAAGGTATGCAAGCTCCAGCAATCCTTCGATGGACAGGAGCAAGCATCTCGGAGTTGGAATATACGCTTTGATGAGGTGATCAAAGTTTTTGAGTTTATACAAAGTTTATGAGAAACTTGTATTTACAAGAAAGTGAGTGGGAGCACTACAACATTTCTGATAAGTATATATGGATGACATATTGTTGATCAGAAATGATGTAGAATTTCTGGAAAGCATAAAGGGTTGTTTGAATGGATTTTTTCAAAGGAAGACCTGGGTAAAACTGCTTACATGTTGGGTATCAAGAGATAGATCAAGGCGCCTGATAAGACTTTCACAGAACACATACCTTGACATGATCTTGAAGGAGTTCAAGATGGATCAGTCAAAGAAGGAGTTCTTGCCTGAGTTGTAAGGTGTGAAGTTAAGACTTAAAGCTCGACCACGGTAGAAGAAAGAGAAAGGACGAAGGTCGTCCCCTATGCCTTAGCCATAGGCTCTATACAGTATGCCATGTTGTGTACCGCACCTGATATGTGCCTTGCCATGTGTTTGGCAAGGGGGTACAAGAGTGATCCAGGAGTGGATCATTTGGACAACGGTCAAAATTGTCCTTAAAAGAATAAGGAAATGTTTCTCGGTTTTGGAGGTGATAAAGAGTTCGGCGTGAAGGGTTACGTCGATGCAAGCTTTAACACCTATCCGGATGACTCTGAGTAGCAAACCGGATACGTATAGTGGAGCAACCATTTGGAATAGCTCCAAGTGGAGCGTGGAAGCAGCATTTACAATATGACCTAGAGATTTGTGAAGTACAGACCCGTTGACTAAAACCTCTCTCACAAGCAGAACATGATCAAACCCCAGAACTCATTGAGTCTTAATCACATGATGATGTGAACTAGATTATTGACTCTAGTAAACTTTTTGGGTATAGTCACATGGCGATGTGGACTATGAGTGTTAATCACATGGCGATGTGAACTAGATTATTGACTCTAGTGCAAGTGGGAGACTATTGGAAATATGCCCTAGAGGCAATAATAAAATAGTTATTATTATATTTCCTTGTTCATGATAATTGTCTATTGTTCATGCTATAATTGTATTAACCGGAAACCATAATGCATGTGTGAATACATAGACCACAACATGTCCCTAGTGAGCCTCTAGTTGACTAGCTCGTTGATCAATAGATGGTTAAGGTTTCCTGACCATGGACATTGGATGTCGTTGATAACGGGATCACATCATTAGGAGAATGATGTGATGGACAAGACCCAATCCTAAGCATAGCACTAGATCGTGTAGTTCGTCTGCTAAAGCTTTTCTAATGTCAAGTATCATTTCCTTAGACCATGAGATTGTGCAACTCCCGGATACCGTAGGAATGCTTTGGGTGTATCAAACGTCACAACGTAACTGGGTGACCATAAAGGTGCACTACACGTATCTCCGAAAGTGTCTGTTGGGTTGGCACGAATCGAGACTGGGATTTGTCACTCCGTATGACGGAGAGGTATCTCTGGGCCCACTCGGTAATGCATCATCATAATGAGCTCAATGTGACTAAAGAGTTAGCCACGGGATCATGCGTTACGGAACGAGTAAAGAGACTTGCTGGTAACGAGATTGAACAAGGTATAGGGATACCGACGATCGAATCTCGGGCAAGTATCATACCGGTAGACAAAGGGAATTGTATACGGGATTGATTGAATCCTTGACATCGTGGTTCATCCAATGAGATCATCGTGGAACATGTGGGAGCCAACATGGGTATCCAGATCCCGCTGTTGGTTATTGGCCGGAGAGATGTCTCGGTCATGTCTGCATGGTTCCCGAACCCGTAGGGTCTACACACTTAAGGTTCGGTGACTCTAGGGTTGTTATGGGAAATAGTATGTGAATACCGAATGTTGGTCGGAGTCCCGGATGAGATCCCGGATGTCACGAGGAGTTCCGGAATGGTCCGGAGGTAAAGATTTATATATGGGAAGTTGTTATTGGGGTTCCGGAAAAAGTTCGGTTTTTTCGGTATTGTACCGGGAAGCTTTCGAAAGGTTCCGGAGGGGTCCGGAAGTCCGGAAAGTGTTCCACCACGTCCAATACAGCAGCATGGGCTGTAAGGGGGCGCCCTAGCCTTAATGGGCTAGGGGAACCAGCCCCTCTAAGGCCCATGCGCATGGGAGAGGGGAAACCCTAAAGGGGGAGGGCCTCCACTTGACTTGGGAGGCACTCCTCCCCCCCTTGGCCGCCGCCCCCAACCCTAGATGGGATCTAGGGGGCCGGCCCCCTCTCCCCCCAGCCTATAAATAGTGGAGGGGTCGGAGGGAGGCCACAACCTCTCCTCTGGCGCAGCCCTCCCCTCTCCAACACCTCCTCCTCCTCCGTTTGAGCTTAGCGAAGCCCTGCCGGAGAACTGCAAGTTCCACCACCACGCCGTCGTGCTGCTGGAGCTGTCTTCCCCAACCTCTCCCTCCTCCTTGCTGGATCAAGGCGCGGGAGACAACACCGGGCTGCACGTGTGTTGAACACGGAGGCACCGTTGTTCGGTGCTTAGATCGGAATCGACCGCGATCTGAATCGCTGCGTGTACGACTCCTCCAACAGCGTTCTTGCAACGCTTCCGCATCACGATCTTCAAGGGTACGAAGATACACTCCTCTCTCTCTCGTTGCTATTCTCTCCATAGATTGATCTTGGTGATGCGTAGGAAAAAATTTTGATTTACTACTACGTTCCCCAACAGTTCTCCGCCATAATAGCCAGCTGGGTGGCCCGCCGAGCCCTCCAGATACGAGCGAGGCCGCTCGGTGCTTCACCTACCTCGACTAGCCCGACGAAGCCAGTTGTTGCCCCACACTGGCGCATGGTTCAGCAACTTGCCGCTCCAGTTCAGCTCGATGAGGAGTGTCGAGTTGCTCCACGCCGGCACGGCGGCGAGCACGGAGGCATGGGCGTCGTCGCTACTGCGTCGTACCGCGCCACCAGTGTCTGTGGTCGCGCCTCCTGTGTCTGCGGTGGCCACGCCTCTCGTGTCTGTGGCCGCGCCTCCCGTGCCTGCGGCAGCACCATGCAGGCAGAGATAGAAGCCGAGTGCGCGGAGAGCGACGAGTTGGTGGCCAGCTCTCCGTGTCCACCGCTATCATCGGGGAGAAGTAGAACACGGGAGGCCGCCGCCGCTTGGGTCCCATGAAGGCCACCGCCGAGGCGACGACTGCGTATACAGGTGGTCTCTTGGCTGCTTCGTCTCTTGCGAGGACCTTTGTCGACCCCGCAAGTGTCTGCCGGACATGAGGAAGACAAAGGGATCCGCGGGCGGCCATTTAGATTTGGTATTAATATACCACGAGAGCCGGATTAGCACCGCTTATTTCATGTAAATGTAATGAAATCCGTCAAGTTTATATGAAGATCCGGCTTTTTTATATGAAATCCTTCATGCTTATATGAAATCAGTCCGTGTTTGCACGAATTTCCTCTGGTTGGTTAGAGTTGTGAAAATGCATGCCGCTGGCGTTGGATGTCGTCCTCCGTAGATGGAAGCAGTTACCGTTGGAGATGCTCTTATGCTGGAAATAATAAAGTCACATCCAATCCATTTGAGTTAATTGCGTGTTTGAATCTCCCTCTATAAAAAAGTTAATTGCATGTACAGTGTACATGACTTGCAGGGTGGCTACAGATTCATACAGAAAGTGAAAAAGAAACAAATCCATCCTTAATCTTGTATTCTAAGTACTCTGTGGGTTCCACTGTCAGTAAAGTAGCGAAAGAAGTATATATATATAAAATATAAAAATCTAAAGTTTAAGATAGATTTCGAACTCAGGTCATCGCGTTGCGAGCATCCAGCGCTAACCAGTCCACCAGATGTTCGTTGTGGACGATGCAGGAGATATATTTCTTTTTAAATAGTTACTGCGATAATTGGGTTGAAGTGATATATTTTATGTCTGCCCCGAATGATCTCAAATTCACTAGTAGTAACAAAGAAAATGTTGCCTTGTTAATTAACAGAAAACAGGGTGAAAACTATCACATGAGGCCGGTAAAAACAAGGCACACTGGGTTCAGCGTCATCGTCACTACAGCTGTGCGCGCGTGAGAAATTTACATATCAGGGGGGCTACAGAGAGAAAGACGTATTGAGTGTGTGTGAGCCAGGCACAGAGACACAACTAGCGAGTGTGTGTGTGTGTGTGTGTGTGTGTGTGTGTGTATGTGTGTGTGTGTGAGAGAGAGAGAGAAGCCAATGGATAGATTAAGATCAAGATCGAGGTGTCACCCTTCTGCTATCATTGATGGGGGGTGGGGAGGGGGAGGGAGTGAAAGACGTATCGAGAGTGTGCGTGCTGTAGGCACAGAGGCACAACTAATGAGTGTGTGTGTGTGTGTGTTTGAGAGAGAAGCGAGTAGATAGATTAGTACCAAGATCGAGGTGTCACCCTACTCCTTCAGTGTCGGGAAGTGTGTGTGTGTGTTGGGGGGGCGGTGGTGCTAGTGACACTTAGATATAGGGAGAAGGAGTTTGTGTGATACATATTTTTATTACGGGATAGGTAGATAGCATGTGTGCGAGGCATACTTAGAGCATCACGGAGATAAACAAGCGGTGTGCATGCAAGTGCCGAAAAAAATGAACAGAGAAACAATGTGTGCGCGAGTGTGTGTGTGTGTGAGCGAAATCTCAAAACAAAAGGTGCTCTGCTAGAATCCCATTGTACGTATTCATATGGTTCCGGGACTCAAGTTAACCTTACGCATATGTGTGCGAGACATAGTTATACTTTGAGACATAAGTGGTGGTTGGTGGGCGGAATTAAAGGGGTGGGCATGTTCGACAGAGAGAGCATGTGTGTTTTTGTGTGAGAGACTTTTAGGACAGGGTAGAAAGACAAATTCTAACCTTGACAGAGGGAGAGAAATACATGAAGTGCGCGTGTGTGATTCCGATGCCCAGGGCGAAATGAGATATGTCACTGGTACAGCGAGGTGCTATACAAACGGTTTTTAACCCCTTTCTGCGATGGCATTTTGAACCGTCGCCAAGTGAGTGACTGCGATAGGGGGGTCCTTCCCACATGACCCAAAAATCGTCGGGGATAGGGAGCCTTGATGCATATAGTTGTCCCTATAAAACTGTTTCTGATATCTCGAATATCCCAAATGCTTCATCCTTGCTACTCGTTTGTGCTTGCATTGCCATCGCAGTCGGAGTTATGTGGTTTTACCTAAAACTAGGCGTAGTCCAGGCACATTCCAGGCATGTACTAAACTGGCTCTACGTTTACGATGCCTGGCACATCACAAACAGCTCATCATTGTAAACCGTGTATGATAGGTTGACAATCACACACATTTAGTTTTCCTGCACCGTTTGTGATATTGTCTGACATCACACACGCTTTGCAAACGGCAACTGTGTGCATGGTTACACATGTTTCCTCTCTGTGAACCATGTCGGATTATGATGTATATCACACACGATGTGCTTTATAGACCGTGTGTGCCGTAATGACCTGCAGAGCATAATTTCACCCTAATTTAATTGCTGCTATTTAAAATTGTACCTAATTTGAATTTGAAAGTAGGCTATAGCTTTACTCATATCCATCAGGTTCAAACAACCAATACATTATTCGATTCACAGGTACATATGTTCAAGAATTACATAAGCACCAAATAAAGAATGATGAACCAGGGTTGTATACTTGTACTATTACAGATGGTAAAGAAATAGGCGAGAGACATTCTAGTTGCTGAACAAGGTGAAGCGGAATGGCCCTATTGTGCTTTCCTCGATGCAGAAGGCACGCACGACTCTAGTCCAACCCCTTGTGATGGCCGGGCGCCAATCATGTAGTTTGAGAGGTAATCTTGAGTAAACTGCTTCAGGATCCACTTCAAAGGAAAAAGATTCAGACATTGTCATCTAACACAACTCATTACGGGCAGTAAAAAGAAGGCTACAGAGTTCTTACTTACCATCCTGCAGTTCACTGTTGTCTTGCATAAAGTCTAAACAAATAGTTTGATTGACATCTTTTGACCCATTTTAATAACAATCTTTATCAGTTTCCTCACTTGATGCTGGTTCATGAATATCTCATTGCCCCATACGCAGAAAGGGTCGAAGCATGGATCTTTGGCAATGACACATGTACCTAAAAGCACCAAGTTAATATTAGAAGCTAAACAACAATTGCAAAATGCTGTAGTACAACACTCCCTCCATTCCATTATATAAGATCTTATTACATGTATATCTAGATATCATCAGAACATTAAGGTAACACACTTGTAGCTATGTAGCCTAGGATTGCATATTTAGTCATTCAGTACAATGCATGTTGCTATGTAGCCTCAGATATACTATTAAATATGACCCTAGTTAACCTACCGATAAATGGGTTACAGATATATTCAGTGAAATGTCCGATTCAACGATTAATCCCTTATCAGCCCCCAGGCTATATGGTACCAGTTACCAATATCCTGAACAGTGAATATATATAAGCAATGCGATGAAACTAACCTCGATGGAAAACAGCAGCTGTTCTCAATATTGTCCTGTATGAGTACATATACAGGCATGTTAAGCACAACAGGCTAAACATCAACCAAATATATCCATGGTAGAAAACATAATCTACAAATGATAGCTTCAATGTGCAAGCTTAAGCACGCTAGTTAAGCAAAACAAGGAGTGGAAAAGTGTGTTAACTGCAACAGGCATAACATTTACAAACAAGCAAATATAGTCATTCAAACTGGTATTGTGCAGGTCTAAAGTACACTACTTATTGTAAAAAAACGAAAAGGCATGTTAACTACAACATCCTTAACATCAACCAAATATCGTAATTCATAGTGGTATTGTTGAAACTGTTATTGATGAAATTGAACTGCACGGCAAATAGTTGCACATATAGAGCATCACATTGTGAAGAACTGGAATAAACAAGGCATAAGGCCATCTCTAGCCGATCCTTTAAAAGTTAACGGACTAAAACCCTTAGTGGATATATATATACTCCAGCAATTTTTGGCCGTTTCTAGTTGATCCCCTAAATTTAACGTTGTAAACTTCAATTTGATCCAAGTTCAAAGTAGGTTCAACCGAAAGTGTCGGTGCAACAAACCTTCATGTATGTTGCCCGAACTGTACACAGGCTCAGTGGCAGAGATGCAAACTCCACCAAGCATTAAAGACAAAACCTAGCTAGAGAGATAACCCTTAGAGGAATCAAGGGGCGGATCAAGAAGACCAAGACAAGCCAAGATAGCAAGATATCACCAAGGGAAAGCCTTCCTTCTCGGGCAGGCGAGCCCAGTCGGGTCGAGGCCGCTCCAAGGACGAAACCAGTCTCTCCCCTACAGGTTTGCCGGGGCCGCTGGCGGTCTACATCCCCGCCAAGACTCCACCGCTCCACCACATCGCAATGCAAGTCATCCATTGATGCGGTGTCGAGCCCTAGATAGCTAAGTGGCTGTCATTTGGCACGTGGCAGCCATTTAGAAGGAAGATCACCTCTATATGACACCCGTCTAGAGGCGTGTCAAGCAGACAGGTGGAAGATGACTAAGCGGCGCGGCAGGCCTGCCGGGCCGCATCCACAGCGTGACACATGGCAGTGCATTTAATGCACTTTGTCCTAACTGTCAGAGTTAGGTATGATAGCACTGTTAGCTATCTAATCACTGGATAATGACCGTTTTGCCATTGTGGTAACCCCTTAGCCTATAAAAGGAGGACCGTGGCAACCTTAGAAAGGATTCAAACCCTCGTGTACTCATACATGCGTAGCTATTCTCCTCGAGGCGACCTTGCCGGGCTTGAGCGCCGCGCGTTCTTCACGGTCCCTCCATCAATCCACCAAAGCAGGAGTAGGGTTTTATGCTTCTCAGCAGCCCGAACCTGGGTAAAAACCACCAGTGTCATCACTACCATGCTGTCCTATGGCCTCTGCTCTTTGTGCAATGCGACCTCCCCCTGCCGAACCACAAAGGGGCTGATGGCCCCATAGGTGGCTGTGTTCTACCACGACAGGAAGTACCATGCATTCAAACATAAACATATATAGTTTTGCATAACCGAACATAAAACATAAATTTAAACTAAGCTAAACTACTTTCGGTCGAAGTGGAGGTCGAGCCAATCCTTCCTCGTCAGGTACTATGTGCCGCGAGTCGGGTCTGGGCCGGTGCCGTCGTCGGGGTCGTTGGGGAAGACACTCCTCCACTCGTCAACGTCGATCTCCTTGTCCTCGCAGCCCACCTCGACGCCCTCCATGCCGCCGTCCTTGCCGCCTTCGACCTCATCATCGGAGGAGAGCATGATAACCTCACTACCCTCCGCGCTGGCAAAGATCACCCACTTCGCCTCCACGAGGTTCGGGTGCTGCCGGCGGAGCTCTTGCATGTAGGCCTCGTCTTTGGCCTCGGCCTCGAGGAGCTCCCACGCCTCGCGGTCCGCCCATGCCATAGCCGAGCTCACCACCCATGGCTCCGGCGCAATGAGGTCGACCGGACATGTGCGAAAGGGGAAATTGAGCCTAGCCGCCGCGCCGTGGTAGCGGACCTGCCAGCGGTCGTACTCCATGGCCGCGAGCTGGGTCGTGTGGAAGCTACCGAGCCACTGGCGGTTGTGGGTGTCTCGATCCGTAATCTCAGTGACCCACGTCCCCCACCGCCACTGCCGGACCCCGAGGTAGGACCTCATCGAGGGTCAGGCCCGAGGGAGGATGGGGAAGTACTCGAACCGGCGTAGGGGTGTGGCGGCGGGCGGATCGGGCGACCGGCGATGGCGGATCGATAAAGAGCCCGCGGAGCACGATAGGGACACCTCGGCGGCCACCTCGCCAGCGTCGGGCAAAGAGGCCATGATAAACCTCTTTTGGGCCATTGGCTCCTCGAGCTCCCCGGCACACAGATAGAGGTTAAGGATGGAGGCGGCGGCGGCGATGGCGATGACCTACCAATGGTTTCAAGCGAGGGAGGGGTGGTGTGTGTCTGTGTGAGCGGAGGTTTTGGGGAGTGCGTGGTGTGTGTGGAGGGGGGGCAAGTTGGTGTTTGAGGAAATACCGCGGCAACTGAAATTTTTACTAGGTGAGAGTAAAATGCCGGGCTACTGAAAATTTGGATCAAGGGCGAGCAGATATTTTTGAGATTGTGAGGGATGCAGAGGCGGGAGTAACAAGGCGGGGCTACTGAAAATTTGAATCAAGGGCGAGCAGATATTTTTGGGATTGCGAGGCATGCAGAGATGGTAGTAACAAGGCGGGGCTACTGAAAATTTGAATCAAGGGCGAGCAGATATTTTTGAGATTGTCAGAGATGCAGATGCGGGAGTAAAATGCCAGGGCTACTGAAAATTTGAATCAAGGGATTGAAGCAGAGCGGGAGTAACAAACATCGCACACGGTCCGCACATACTAATCATGTGCTATCAAACATAAAAACCTTCCAGGCGGTAGATATTTTCGAGATTACGAGCAGTAGATATTTTTTAGAGTGGGAGGCAAGCCTCGTGGAGGCCAATCTACTATGCTGATGTGAGTGACTGCAGGGGCACGGGCATGGCACACGGTTAGTCTGATCGAACCGTGTCTGTTGCGTACCCAATCGCAGACGGTTTCTGCATCCAACTCGTGTGATGTTTATAAAATTGGCAAAAATAAAGCGGGAAAGTGTCAGTGCAACAAACCCCAGGTGTGTTGGCCAGACTGTACACAGGCACAAGAGCAAGGTTACAACATCCAAGGCGAGGCCAAGTCAAGCCAAAGGAGCAAGACACCACTAAGGAAAAACCTCCCAAGCCGGGCAGGCGAGCCTGGCGAGGTCGAAGTTACCCCGAAGACAAGCCCCAAGACTGCCCCGGCAAGCTTGCCGGGGACGCCAAGGGAGGCCTACCCCGCCAGGGCTCCACCGCTCCACCTCACAGTGACGCAAGTCATCGATTGGTGTGGTGTCACGTCCCCAAATGGCTAAGTGGTAGTTATTTGACACATGCCAGCCACTTCCGAAGGAAATCACCTCCAAGTGACACTCGTCCAGAGACGTGTCAAGCAGACAGACGAGAGGGTGGCCGATGCCGGGCACGCCATGATGTGACACTAAGCGGCGCATTTAATGTGCTCTACCACTGTTTGCAGAGTTAGGTATGATAGCACTGTTTGCTATCTAATCAGTACACAATGACTGATTTGCCATTGTGGTGACCCCTTGATCTATAAAAGGATGGCCATGGCAACCTTAGAAAGGATTCGGACCCTTGTACACTCGTACATGCGTAGCTGCTCTCGCCCCGAGGCAACCCTGCCGGGCTAGAGCACTGCGTCTCCACCACGGTCCTCTCATCAATCCACCAAAGCAGGAGTAGGGTTTTATGCCTCGCGGCGGCCCAAACCTGGGTAAAACTGCCCGTGTGATCCCTGCCGTGCTGCCCCTACACCCTCCGCTCTTTGCGCAATGTGTTCTTCCCCCCTGCCGAACCACAAGGGGCCGATGGCCCCATAGGTGGCCGTGATTTCCAACGACATCTTTGGCACTCCAGGTAGGGGGAAGCGCTTGCGCGAACCCGAGAGTGTACACAGCGCGTCATCTTCATCATCTTCTTCGTCCACGGCTTCATCATCCATGGCGCCCAAGAAGAAGACCGGTGATGCAGCTCACCCGTCCACCTCGAAGGCCCCTCCGCACACGGCCATCAAGGCCGTGGGGGCTCTGGTGATGCACGAGGACGTGGACGCCACGCGGGACGTGGCCAGCACAGGCGGTGTCATCACCACCTCCCTTGTAGCCGAAACAGGAGCAGGGGGCACCGAAGAGGGACAGCACCAACAACATCCCAGCGACGCAGCCGCTGGCGATGATGCTCGCTCTGGGGCGAACCGCAGTCCCCTGGCTGCCCCCGCTGTAGGTGCGGCCACGGAGCACGCACCACCTCCTGGGCGGGCTGGCCAAGATAATGCGCCGAACGGGGTCGCCAATCCTCGTGCGCATCGTCCTCGTAGCCACGTCGCGTTGGCGACCGGCTCACGGTGGCTAGAGCATGGTGCCATCACTATTGGCACCATCAGGAGCCAGGCGACGTTGCAATCTGCGTCGTCGTCCATGCCGAGCACTGCTTCGGAGGCTATGGCACGGGCCCAACTCCTGTTGAGATTCCCGCCGGCGGCCGATCATATGGATGAATGGAGAGCTACCATTCAGTGTTTGATTGGTTTCGCCGAGGTGGGAGGACCACAGCGGGTAGGCCCGCCACGGCCTCCATAGGCGGCAACGACGGCCCAAGCTACTGGCCGTACCGAGGGAGCCACCCCCACGGTGCAATCCCCTCCGCAGCAGCCAACGCAGGGGCCGCAGCCAGAACCCCGCGACCTAGACCCCGACGACATATCGATGGCTTCATTCGACCCTCGAGCGCATCGGGACCAGCGGCGAGCCCTAGAGGACAGGTGGAGGGAAGACGCGCGCGTCACCATCGAGCGATGCTGTGAAACCCACCACCGGTCTGATAGGCGCAATGGCCACGACGTCGACGAGCCCGCGCCCGGTGAGAGCGGGTACCTGCCTTTCAAGGTTGGGTGCCCCGCCTTCACTCATGAGTAGCAGCAAGTCCGTTGGCCATCCTCCCGCATGTTCAAGCCAGAGATACCGGAGAAGTACGATGGGAGATTGAACCCGGTAGAGTTTCTGAGCATCTACACCATCGCTATTAAGGCTGCCGGGGGAAGAGATGAGAAGGTATTGGCCAATTACTTCCCTTTGGCACTCAGGCCAAACGTGAGGTCTTGGCTGATGCACCTGCCAGAAAACTCCATTTCAACCTGGGCTGACCTGTGCCATGAGTTTGTTGGCGCCTTCACGGGTGGCCATCAAGAACCTGGGCGGCCCAGCGATCAGAAGGCCTTGTTCGTGAGGATTAAGTTTTTTCACAAGAAATTTCTCACAGCTGCTAGTGTTGAACAACATAAAAAGAAGTTTCAGGTGGACCTAAGGGCTTCTGATCGTGCTTGGCTTCTATTTACAACAGCTTGTCGTCATCATGGAGCACTAGAATTTTTGTACAGGGATCTTGATTTTATGGATCAGACCGATCCATTTGATTGTGACTGCCGAAAACTTTGGTTGAGTTAGATGTCATTGTCCTCTTCAATCTGGATTTTGTCTAAACCTGATGAGCAATTAATCCTCGTGCTTTTGTACTGTTTGTAAGTTGGAGTTAGATATTGTTGCCCTTTTCAACTCGGCTTTGACCCATATTTTATTTCATATTGGGCCAATGGCTTGCCATTTCTTTAATTAAGACATAAATATTATAAGCATTCACAACATAGGGAAAGTACATCACTCTTGCGGGATCCTTGAGATCTTTGTTCATTACAGAACCCGCAAGTTCTTAGCACCCACCAGCACCCACAAACTTATTTTCTGCTAGCACACCAAATGGGCTGTAATTCTTAATAAGAAAAGCTGCATGGTAGTGACATATTTGGATTTGTCATTTGGGACCCACGAGGAAAAAGCCTATCCAGGGCGGTGCCGACTCGACAGTAAACATTGAGAAACCTAGTTTCAAAATTACTGTAAATCCAAAAATCACCTCAAAATCACGAAACTTGGCATGGTGTTATGACATGGCACCAACATGCTATGGTAAAAAATTAGTCCAATTTGCGACAAGTTTTGGTATAAACTTCTTACAAATCGGAGCTTCTCTCAAAAAGGCTCATGGTTCTGAGAGGGAACTTGTCACCTATGTGTGCGAAACGACATAAGCTGTCTCTTCCTGCCTTGATTTATTTTACAGGGGCAACATGCAACTATAGGAGCGTCGTCCTAAAAATATGAAATTATTCAGGGTTCGTTTTGCCTTTTTATACATTATTTGAGTTTTCTAGGCATTTTGGAACATGCTTTGGTGTGTGCAAAGGTCATGTGTGTACTAGCCACCTATGTAATTGGATATTCAATCTGTTTATGGAATAAAGTCCTTATAAGTTATAAGTACATATGTTGTTGTTCTGTGTGCAATGACATCGCACACGGACCATACTAGGGAACATGTCGATGATGATTTCATCAATCACTGACAATTGTATACTAGCAAGCGTTTGCCCACAACACACACGGCTTATTAGCAGCAATCATCATTGTTATTATCGGTCTTCGCACACATTTCTAATTACAGACTTGTTTGCCGCATATCACACACATCTTGTTAAATGGAACCATTTCTGTTCTCTTGGCTCAAAGCAAATAGTTCATCCGAGTGAACCGTATGCCGTATATCGCACACACCTTGATATGGCTGACCGTTTCTTTTATGTTTCCTAATCACAAACAGTTCATCCGAGTGAACTGTATGCCATATATCGCACACAGCTTCATCTGGCTGCCCATTTCTGTTGTTTCGCCTAATCACAAACAGTTTATCCGAGTGAACTGTATGCCGTATATCGCACACGCCTTCATCTGGCTGCCTGTTTCTGTTGTTCTGCCTCATCGCAAACAGTTCATTGAACTGAACCGTATGCCTCGCATCGCACACGCAACTAAAATCTGAACCGTGTTTGATATATCCGCCATCGCAAACGTTTTGCACCTTTTTTGACGTTTTTTTACATCACCGTTTGTGATTAATGCATCGCACACAGTTTCGTCGAAGGGTCTCTTATTGTAGTGTCGCGTTAGCAGCATCCTGCAGTAGTGTGTATGCGTGTGAGAGAGATTGCACAATTCATTCACATATCACTATCTAGCGATCGTGGATGTGCATCGCTTGAACATAATCAATATCTACTTCGTATTGTGGCCAACGATACAATAGCGATTCAATGCTACAAAGATTGGACACTCACATATCGCATTTTTTTTCAAATAGTCTTTTTCAATTGTGCATGCCGAAGTTATAGTGAAGTTTCTTCAAACAACCACTGTAGTTATCATGTACATGCACCACTGTTAGTTTTGCATTCAAATTCATTAGTCTTGGATGATTAAAGGTTCTATTATGAAGTAATATTCATATATGAATTCAATGGGTACGCAATTTATGAAATGGAGTCCATGTAATCATATAAGGTAACACTTTTAAGTAGAAATGGAGGCCATGTAATCATATGAGGTAACACTTTTAAGTAGCGGACTACAATATCCGTTTCTTTTGTGCATCTATATTATCCATTTGTTACTGTGCAATATAATTAAAATTAACACGTCAATGTATTGTGTTTAAAATAAATAACCAATGGCACTAAATTATATATTTACATGAGAAATACATAGGCTGAGGGTTTGATCCATTTTTTTGTGAACGCGCCTCTACACCCGTACGATTGGCTGCGCCCGTGTGAACGCCCAAGTTATCGGTGCATCATCCCAAGTTATTGTCTTTTTTTCTGGGGTGGACTTCATACCAGTTATTAACTGCTGACGTGTGCCCCGTGTACACAGTCTCGCATGACCTTCCCGCTAGCACTGTCCAAAATTAGTTGAAACTGGATACGAACGATCCCGCGGGCGGCAAAATCTCCCGCCTCCTTCTAAAATTTCTGCCACCTAGTCTTTAGCATGAGAAATTCCCCTTTTGTCCATGGCGCACGGAGAACAATAGTTATAATATGGCCCTCATTTACATAATAGGTCGGGGTTGCTTTGGTAACTTCCGGTTCGCCCCACCACATGGCACCCCCATTTCCTCTCCCCCTCCCGCAAACATGACTACTCCACAGCACCAGAGCATCTTACATCATGACGTCCGTACTTCATCGGCCTTTCTACCCCTCCCCTCTCGAAACCCTAGACTACTCATCCACCGGCGTACCAGACCCCATTCACTGCCAGCGTCGTCCACCTCGCCGAATCTGCTTCTGCAGCCGCATCTACCCCTCCCACCTACCTTAGAAACAAGTAGACTGCTCATCGACCACTGTACCATAGCCCATTCAGTGTCGGCCTTGTCCACGGCGCCGGACTTGCTTCACCGGCACTCTCATCAACTGCAGCACATCTGCAGCGGCTCCTTCGTACTCCCCACCGGAGACACTTCGTCCACACCCCTGGAGCCGCCCCACCGACGCCCCCATCGACGGCCTCTGATCCTCTTCGCCGAAACCTTCCTCAACCCTACCGGAGCCGCTTCGCCGACTCCATCCTCAACCCTACCGAAGTAGCTTTGCCTGTACCATTCTCAACCCTACAGGGGCCGCTTTGCCAACGCCCAATTCCATGGCCTCAGATCCGCTTCGTCGCACCCTCGTGCAACCTACCGGAGTAGCTTATGACGCCCCGTCCACGGCCACAGATCCGCATCATCGACACCATCATGAACCCAACCACCGGAGCAGCTTCACCGATGCCCTCGTCCACGGCCTCCGATCCGCTTCGCCCACACCGTACTCCACTCTACTGGAGCCGCTCCACAAACACCCTACTCCATGGTTCTAGATCTCCTTACCAGACCCCGACAGCCAGTGCAGCGTCATCACCCTTGATGTTTCTAACCTAATTCCCACCGTCTGGCAAGATGCCAAGCACCCGTCGTGGCCTAGGTACTTGTCACCTTTAAACCCGTCTAGCATCACCTGCCCGATGTACTTCAAATATACTAACAGGTCACTGTTACATGTTATGCAGGTGGCAAGAACTACAAGGACGATGTTTCTTCTGGATCTAACAGCTTGGCCAACCAAGATCCTGGACAGAGGCATTGCTATGATCTTG
This sequence comes from Thinopyrum elongatum, assembly GCA_011799875.1. Classification (NCBI taxonomy): domain Eukaryota; kingdom Viridiplantae; phylum Streptophyta; class Magnoliopsida; order Poales; family Poaceae; genus Thinopyrum; species Thinopyrum elongatum. Next base: position 131,330,925 of record CM022298.1, read on the forward strand.
TAAGTGCGTCTCTCTCTTGTATTGTTGTGTGCCTGCCTACGTGCTTTGCTAGGATTTTTGACCAGTAATCCCTTTGTGCAGACAATGATTTCCACTACTGGCTGCTAAATTAGAGATGTAGATGTCATACATGATACTCCCTCCGTTCCTAAATATAAGTGTTTCTAGAGATACCACTATAGACTACATACAGAGCAAAATGAGTGAATCTACACTCTAAAATGCATCTATATACATCTGTATGTGGTCCATAGTGGAATCTCTACAAAGACATATATTTAGGAACATAGGTAGTACATTACACAAAATCGTAGGTGGCATGTAAGAATTCCAGTGCACTACATTAGGCTCCCTTAGAGTGTTTGCTAGTCCAGTACACAGAGTCATGGCTAGTTTATGCTACGCACACAATCATTAATTGGTGGTTTAAATATGCGCAAGGGATATGCAATGTATTATCATGTAGAGATATCTCAAATTAGTCGTGTCAACTTGCAGATGGGGTGCCGCAATGAAAAAGTACAAGATTTCTTAGTACAAGATGTATGTGGCAATTTCATGGAACATCGCAAAAAAGGAGAGGCAGTTGTGAGCCTATACAGTGTGCTATGGTAGGTCACTCCATTGCAATCATCGTGACATGTTATTTGTATGTCAGTGTTGTTGGTCAGGGTTCTTAGGGACAGTTATTTCGAGTTATCCAAAGAAAATAAGCCCCTTTGAATATAAGCTCCAGATAATAAGCCAACCAGTTCTTTTCATTGCCTGCTTTTTCAGCTTATCTGTGGTATGTTCAGTGAAAAGTCTAGATTGCATTATATTTTGTCATTTTGCTGCCCATATGAAAATTAATTTGACTTGCAAACATCACAAAGTGAACCCAGTGCAATAATTAATATGATAGGAAAATAGACCATCAATATTTGTTCAAAATGCAAATACAAAGATATCATCTACTTGGCACAATCTACTTTGGTCAATATCTTCCATAGAGAGCCCATTGCCTAATTTAAATGAAGAACGCATTGCCTAAAGTTCTTCATTTAAATTTAGGCAATGCGTTCTTCATTTAAATTAGGCAATGGGCTCTCTATGGAAGATATTGACCAAAGTAGATTGTGCCAAGTTGATGGTATCTTTGTATTTGCATTTTGAACAAATATTGATGGTCTGTTTTCCTATCATATTAATTATTGCACTGGGTTCAATTTGTGATGTTTGCAAGTCAAATTAATTTTCATATGGGAAGCAAAATGACAAAATATAATGCAATCTAGACTTTTCACTGAAGATACCACAAATAAGCTGAAAAAGCAGGCAATGAAAAGAACTGGTTGGCTTATTATCTGGAGCTTATATTCAAAGGGGCTTATTTTCTTTGGATATCTCGAAATAACTGTCCCTAAGAACCCTGGCCAACAACACTGACATACAAATAACATGTCACGATGATTGCAATGGAGTGACCTACCATAGCACACTGTATAGGCTCACAGCTGCCTCTCCTTTTTTGCGATGTTCCATGAAATTGTCACATACATCTTGTACTATGAAATCTTGCACTTTTTCATTGCGGCACCCCATCTGCAAGTTGACACGGCTAATTTGAGATATCTCTACATGATAATACATTGCATATCCCTTGCGCATATTTAAACCACCAATTAATGATTGTGTGCGTAGCATAAACTAGCCATGACTCTGTGTACTGGCTAGCAGGTCTAAGGGAGCCTAATGTAGTGCACTGGAATTCCTACATGCCACCTACGATTTTGTGTAATGTACTACCTCTGTTCCTAAATATATGTCTTTGTAGAGATTCCACTATGGACCACATACAGATGTATATAGATGCATTTTAGTGTAGATTCACTCATTTTGCTTTGTATGTAGTCTATAGTGGAATCTCTAGAAAGACTTATATTTAGGAAAGGAGGGAGTATCATGTATGACATCTACATCTCTAATTTAGCAGTCGGTAGTGGTAATCATTGTCTACACAAAGGGATTACTGGTCGAAAATCCTAGAAAAGCACGCTGGCAGGCACACAACAATACAAGAGAGAGACGCAATTACAAGATCATAGCAATGCCTCTGTCCAGGATCTTGGTTGGCCAAGCTGTTAGATCCAGAAGAAACATCGTCCTTGTAGTTCTTGCCACCTGCATAACATGTAACAGTGACTTGTTAGTATATTTGAAGTACATCGGGCAGGTGATGCTGGACGGGTTTAAAGGTGACAAGTACCTAGGCCACGGCGAGTGCTTGGCATCTTGCCAGATGGTGGGAATTAGGTTAGAAACGTCAAGGGTGATGACGCTGCGCTGGCTGTCGGGGTCCGGTAAGGAGATCTAGAACCATGGAGTAGGGTGTTTGTGGAGCGGCTCCAGTAGAGTGGAATACGGTGTGGGCGAAGCGGATTGGAGGCCGTGGATGAGGGCGTCGATGAAGCTGCTCCGGTGGTTGGGTTCAGGATGGTGTCGGTGATGCGGATCTGTGGCCATGGACGGGGCCTCAGAAGCTGCTCCGGTAGGTTGCACGAGAGTGCGACGAAGCGGATCTGAGGCCGTGGAATTGGGCGTTGGCAAAGCGGCCCTGGTAGGGTTGAGAATGGTACAGGCGAAGCTACTCCGGTAGGGTTGAGGATGGTGTCGGCGAAGCGGCTCCGATAGGGTTGAGGAAGGTGTCGGCGAAGAGGATCAGAGGCCATCGACGGGGGCGTCGGTGGGGCAGCTCCGGGGGTGTGGATGAAGCGTCTCCGGTGGGGAGTACGAAGGAGCCGCTGCAGATGTGCTGCGGTTGATGAGAGTACCGATGAAGCAGATCCGGCACCGTGGACAAGGTCGGCACTGAATGGGCTGTGGTACAGTGGGGATGAGCAGTCTACTTGTTTCTAGGGGAGGTGGGAGGGGTAGATGCAGCCGCAGAAGCAGATCCGGTGAGGTGGACGACACTGGCAGTGAATGGGCTCTGGTACGCCAGTGGATGAGCAGTCTAGGGTTTCGAGAGGGGACTGGTAGAAAGGCCGATGAAGTACGGACGGCATGATGCAAGATGCTCTAGTGCTGTGGAGTAGTTGTTTTTTGCGGGAGGGGGAGAGGAAATGGGGGTGCCATGTGGTGTGGGGAACCGGAAGTTACCAAAGCAACCCCGACCTATTATGTAAATGAGGGCCGTATTATAACTATTGTTCTCTGTGCACCAAGGACAAAAGGGGAATTTCGCATGCTAAAGACTAGGTGGCGGAAATTTTAGAAGGAGGCGGGAGATTTTGCCGCCCGCGGGATCGTTCGTATCTAGTTTCAACTAATTTTGGACAGTGCTAGAGGGAAGGTCATGCGAGACTGTGTACACGGGGCACACGTCAGCAGTTAATAACTGGTATGAAGTCCACCCCAGAAAAAAAGGCAATAACTTGGGATGATGCACCGATAACTTGGACGTTCACACGGGCGTGGCCAATCATACGGGTGTAGAGGCATGTTCACAAAAAAACGGATCAAACGCTCGGCCTATGTATTTCTCATGTAAATATATAATTTAGTGCCATTGGTTATTTATTTTAAACACAATACATTGACGTGTTAATTTTAATTATATTGCACAGTAACAAATGGATAATATAGATGCACAAAAGAAACGGATATTGTAGTCCGCTACTTAAAAGTGTTACCTCATATGATTACATGGCCTCCATTTCTACTTAAAAGTGTTACCTCATATGATTACATGGCCTCCATTTCATAAATTGCGTACCCGTTGAATTCATATATGAATATTACTTCATAATAGAACCTTTAATCATCCAAGACTAATGAATTTGAATGCAAAACTAATAGTCGTGCATGTACATGATAACTACAGTGGTTGTTTGAAGAAACATCACTATAACTTTGGCATGCACAATTGAAAAAGACTATTTGAAAAAAATGCGATATGTGAGTGTCCAAACTTTGTAGCGGTGAATCAATATTGTATCGTTGGCCACAATACAAAGTAGATATTGATTATGTTCAAGCGATGCACGTCCACGATCGCCAGATAGAGATATGTGAATGAATTGTGCAATCTCTCTCACACACATACACACTACTGCAGGATGCTGCTAACGCGACACTACAATCAGAGACCCTTCAACGAAACTGTGTGCGATGCATTAATCACAAACGGTGATGTAAAAAAACCGTCAAAAAAGGTGCAAAATGTTTGCGATGGTGGATACATCAAACACGGTTCATATTTTAGTTGCGTGTGTGATGCGAGGCATACGGTTTAGTTCAATGAACTATTTGCGATGAGGCAGAACAACAGAAATGGGGAGTCAGATGAAGGAGTGTGCGATATATGGCATATAGTTCACTTGGATAAACTGTTTGTGATTAGGCAGAACAACAGAAATGGGCAGCGAGATGAAGCTCTGTGCGATATACGACATAGAGTTCACCCGGATGAACTGTTTGTGATTAGGCAACAAAAAGAAACGGTCAGCCATATCAAGGTGTGTGCGATATACGGCATACGGTTCACTCGGATGAACTGTTTGCTTTGAGACAAGTGAACAAAAACGGTTCAATTTAACAAGATGTGTGTGATACGCAGCAAACAGGTCTGTAATCAGAAATGTGTGCGAAGACCGATAATAACACAGACGATTGCTGCTAATAAGCCGTGTGTGTTGTGGGCAAACGCTTGCTAGTATACAATTGTCAGTGATTGATGAAATCATCACCGACGAGTTCCCTAGTATGGTCCGTGTGCCATTGCACACAGAACAATAGCATATGTACTTATAACTTATAAGGACTTTATTCCATAAACAGATTGAATATCCAATTACACAGGTGGCTAGTACACACAACCTTTGCACACACCAAAGCATGTTCCAAAATGCCTAGAAAACTCAAATAATGTATAAAAAGGCAAAACGAACCCTGAATAATTTCATATTTTTAGGACGACGCTCCTATAATTGCATGTTGCCTCTGTAAAATAAATCAAGGTGGGAAGAGGCAGCGTATGTCATTTCACACACATAGGTGACAAGTTCCCTCTCGGAACCATGATCCTTTTTGAGAGAAGCTCCGGTTTGTAAGAATTTTATACCAAAACTTGTCCCAAATTGGACTAATTTTTTACCTCAGCATGTTGGTGCCATATCATAACACCATGCCAAGTTTCGTGATTTTGAGGTGAGTTTTGGATTTACAGTAATTTTAAAACCAGGTTTCTCAATGTTTACTGTCGAGTCGGCACCGCCCTGGATAGGCTTTTTCCTCGTGGGTCCCAAATGACAAATCCAAATATGTCACTACCATGCAACTTTTCTTATTAAGAATTACATCCCATTTGGTGTGCTAGCTGAAAATAAGTTTGTGGGTGCTGGTGGGCGCTAAGAACTTGCGGGTTCTGTAATGAAAAAAGATCTCAAGGATCCTGCGAGAGTGATGTTCTTTCCCTATGTTGTGAATGCTTATAATATTTATGTCTTAATTAAAGAAATGGCAAGCCATTGGCCTAGTATGAAATAAAATATGGGTCAAAGCCGAGTTGAAAAGGGCAACAATATCTAACTCCAGCTTACAAACAGTACAAAAGCATGAGGATTAATTGCTCATCAGGTTTAGACAAAATCCAGATTGAAGAAGACAATGACATCTAACTCAACCAAAGTTTTCAGTAGTCACAATCAAATGGATCGGTCTGATCCATAAAATCAAGGTCCCAGTACAAAAATTCTAGTGGTCCATGATGACGACAAGCTGTTGTAAATAGAAGCCGAGCACTATCAGAAGCCCTTAGGTCCACCTGAAACTTTTTTTTATGTTGTTCAACACTTGCAGCTGTGAGAAATTTCTTGTCAAGAAACTTAATCCTCATGGACAATAGTGCCCTCGCATTCAACATGAAGAATGTGACAAATCTAGTGTTTGCATAGTTGGATGCATATCGTTCCAGCGTTATTGTCTTCAAACGAATGTCATGAAATCTGAGAAAATCCCGGTGCTTCTTGCACCATCGATTGATTATACCTTTTTATCCATGTGTTAGTGCCTAAATAGAGATGAAGATTAAAAACAGTTAATGTCTAAAAAAGATTATGTTGAAAGAGCGATAGTTGAATGATTAATTATAGTACATTATATATGGGCTTTCAATGTGCGTGAAATCATCACCTTTATATACAAATTCTCCAGACATGGAAAGCATTGCAGCAAGGCAATAATGATGTTGAGATCAAAACACCACATACTGATATATAAGGTCTTGACAGAATCCACCACCACTGACAGGATGGACAAGCTCTTCATTGAGCATAGAACATAATATTAGCACTGAAAGTGTACTCCAAGATGATACTTAACTTATGCGCAAAAATGAAAAATGCAAATTACAAAAGTGTACGTGAATAATATACAATTCCTCAATAGCTCTGGAGGCAAACACCATCTCAAACCATTTAAACGGATCACGAATTGCACCCAAGGTCTCCAGTTTAGGTGCAGAGACCACAGTTATTTGCGAAGGTTTATAACAACAATCAAGGAGCAACCTTTGAAGTGAAGGGGCATCTTAGATGATGAGCTCCTATCCTTCAAGATGAATTCCAATGCTTACAAGGTGACGCAACTTTATTTTGAGACAAGGGATATGGATTCCTTTTCCAAAAACAAGCACCAAATGCTCCAGTGCAGGGCAGCTGGAGTGGACGATGCTGTGCATTGAGGCCACCGACAGATCAACCAACACAAGCGCAAGTTTTTTCAGTAGTGGGAGTCAAAGCATTTGTACCAGATTGTCTGCTAGATCGCATCGGGTCAAGGTAAAACCCAACCATAGCATTAAGATATATATTGGTCCCCCTTCAATCCCGTATGTATCAATTTCTATGTTTAGGCTGAAGCTGCTGTCACCCTTGCCCTCCAATGCAAAGTCCTATTAACATACAACTAACCCTATGGTGTGATCCACACGCGTGCTCATATGATGGGCACCAAAGGATAGCAACATAGCCACAAGCCAACTAAACCAACCATAGCAATTCACCAATTACCGATAGGACAACAAAAATCTACTCAGACAAAATAGGATGGCAACATATCATTGGATAATAGTATGAAGCATAAAGCACCATGTTCAAGTAGAGGCTACAGCGGGTTGCGGGAGAGTGGACCGTTGAATATAGATGGGGGAAGGTGACGAAGATGCTAGTGAACAAGACGGAGTTATTGGAGTAGATCGCCGTCACACGATGATTGCCCCGGCGGTGTTCCGGCGCCACTGGGAGAGAGGGGGAGAGAGCCCCCCTCCTTCTTCTTCTTCCTTGGCCTCCCCCCTAGATGGGAGGAGAGTTCCCCCTCTGGTCCATGGCCTCCATGGCGGATACGTCTCCAACGTATCTATAATTTTTGCTTGTTCCATGCTGTTATATTATCATTCCTGGATGTTTTACAATCACTTTATAGCAACTTTATATCATTTTTTGGGACTAACCTATTGACATAGTGCCCAGTGCCAGTTCCTGTTTTTTTCGTGTTTTTTACTTCGCAAAAAATCAATACCAAACGGAGTCCAAACGCAGCGAAACTTTTTGGAGATTTTTTATGGACCAGAAGGAACAACTTGGGCCGAAGAAGTACCAGAGGGGTGCCCCGAGGGGGGCACAACCCACCTGGGCGCGCCTGGGGGCCTAGGCGCACCCTGGTGGGTTGTGCCCACCTCGGTGGCCTCCCGCACCGCCTCTTTGCTCTATAAATACCCTAAAAATCCAAAAACCCTAGGGGAGTCGACGAAACATAATTCCAGCCGCCGCAAGTTCCAGAACCACCAGATCCAATCTAGACACCATCACAGAGGGGTTCATCATCCTCATTGGTGCCTCTCCGATGATGCGTGAGTACTACATTGTAGACCTACGGGTCCGTAGTTAGTAGCTAGATGGCTTCCTCTCTCTGTCTTTTGATTCTCAATACAATGGTCTCTTGGAGATCTATTTGATGTAACTCTTTTTTGCGGTTTGTTGGGATCCGATGAACTTTGAGTTTATGATCAGATCTATTTTATCCATGAAAGTTATTTGAGTTTTGATATCTTATAAGCATGATTGCTTATAGCCTCATATTTCTTCTTCGAATCTTTGGTTTAGTTAGGCTAACTAGATCGATTTTTCTTGCCATGGGAAGAGGTGCTTTGTGATGGGTTCGATCTTACGGTGCTCAATCCTAGTGACAGAAGGGGACATGACACGTATGTATCATTGCTATTCAGCATAACAAGATGGGATTTATTCCTACATGAATAGATCTTGTCTACATCATGTCATCATTCTTATTGCATTACTCCGTTTCTCCATGAACTTAATACACTAGATGCATGCTGGATAGCGGTTGATGTGTGGAGTAATAGTAGTAGATGTAGGCAGGAGTCGGTCTACTAATCTTGGATGTGATGCCTATATAATGATCATTGCCTGGATATTGTCATAATTATTTGAAGTTCTATCAATTGCCCAACAGTAATTTGTTTACCCGCCGTATGCTATTTTTCTCGAGAGAAGCTACTAGTGAAATCTACGGCACCCGGGTCTATTCTTTATCATATTTGCTTTCCGATCTATTATTTTCCTTTTTTTATTTTCAGATCTATTATTCCAAAAACCCAAAAATACCTTGCTGCAATTTTTTGTTATTTATTTTATTTCACGTTTCCACGAGATCTATTTATCCAATGTACTACAAATTTATCTATCTTTTACCCGGGAGGGATTGACAACCCCTCTTACGCGTCGGGTTGCAAGTATTTGTTCTTTGTGTGCAGGTACCGTTTACATAGTGTTGTGTGGTTCTCCTACTGGTTCGATAACTTTGGTCTCATCACTGAGGGAAATACCTACTGTAGCTATGCTGCATCATCCCTTCCTCTTCAGGGAAAATACTAACGCGGACACGAGCCATCAAGAAAGGATTTCTGGCGCCGTTGCCGGGGAGACACCATCAACATCTATCAGGTTCCGAATCACAAATCTCATCTCCTTACAATTTACATTATTTTCCATTTGCCTATCATTTTCATCTCCCCTACTTCACAAAAATTTGCCGTTTTATTCACCCTCTTTTTCGTTCGCCGTTTTTCTAGTCAGATCTCTTACTTTCTTGAACTTGTCACCATGAGTGACTTTGGTATGGCAAAAACAGATGATGGCCTAACTCCTAAAATTGTACGATCTAGCAATCTAGATGCTAAAACTTTTGTTTTGGGGCAAGGGAACATTATGGGAAAAGAACATATTCAAGAATTTTTTTTATTGTGTTGGAAATTTGGCCCTTGATGATATTCCTATACTTAAAAGAACTAAATCTTATGCGGAAGCTATTTCAGCACTAGCTCTGAAACTTGAAAATAGATTTATCCGTACCCACCCTACCTTGCAAAGATTATTTTATGAGCTACCAGTTATAAAGGATCTGAAAGCTAAAAAGTTAGCCACCCTTGTTCTTATGAATGAATTTGATCACATAGTACGGGAGGCTAGGGACATTTTTCATTTTTATGGTATGAGCCATGAAAAACCGGTGATAAATGAGATCCTTTATAATAGTGATTATATGTTGAGACATTTGCTTGGGAATAATCAATTTTTTATGAGAATCTTAAAAGGGAAATTCCCGTTTTAGATATAATCCAGCAAGTTTTCAATGATGCCAATCAACAATATTCTTGGATTGTTGCCGGAAATCAAAGGGGATACACAGATGGGCAACTTGATAATGCTAAAATTTCTTTGGATAATGTGTTTCAAGTTATTTTCGCAAAACCTCCTGACAAGAACACATCTACGGAAAATGAGAAGAAAGATGACAAAACTTAGATCTATGCCTTATGCCTAGCTAGGGGCGTAAAACGATACCGCTTGTTGGGAGGCAACCCAATGAATAAAATTTATTTTTGCTTTTTCTTTCTGTTCTTGAGTGTTTACACAATTATGCCTCTGTTATGATTGTGTTTTTTATGTTTTAATTAATGTTTGTGCCAAGTAAAGCCTTTGGGATAGCTTTGGTGATAGTTGATTTGATCTTGCTGGAAAATAGAAACTTTTGCGTCCAGTAAAATAATTGTTTAGATTTACACAAGCAACGAACAATTCTGAATTTTTTACACAAGATTGAGATACAAATTTCCTGTGTTCTCCTGATGTTTCAGAATTTTTGGAGTTACGGAAGTATGAGAACAATTCACATATTTACAGACTATTCTGTTTTCTTTGCATTGTGTTCTTATTTTGATGAATCTATGGTTTGTATCGGGGGGTATAAGCCATGGCAAAGTTAGAATACAGTAGATATAATGCAATAACAAAATTTTAATGGGTTTTCTATAGTACTTAAAGTAAAGATTGGTTTTCTTATACTAACGGATCTGACGAAGGTTTTGTTAAGTCTTGTGTGATTGAAGTTTTCAAGTTTTGGGTGAGATCACAATGGATGAAGGAATAAGGAGTAAGAAGAGCCTAAGCTTGGGGATGCCCCATGGCACCCCAAGCCATTATCCAAAGAGAAACAAGCAACGAAGCTTGGGGATGCCCCCGAGTGGCATCCCCTCTTTTTTCTAACGACCATCAGTATTTTACTAGGAGATATATTTTTATTCGTCACATATTATGAGTTTTGCTTGGAGCGTCTTGTGTTATATTAGTCATTTCTTGTTTTGCTTTTTAGTTTGTGTCATATATTCTTGCTGGACACACCTATTTGAGAGAGCCAAAATTATGCTATGATTTATTAGAATTGCTCTATGTGCTTCACTTAAATTTTTTGAGCTATGGAATTGCTCTAGTGCTTCACTTATATATTTTTGATCATGATGTGCTTTAATATTTTTGAATAAATGCTCTCATGCTTCACTTAAATTTATTTGAGAGTTAGTAATTTTGAAGAAATTCTCTCATGCTTCACTTATATTATTTTGAGAGAAGAAAATTTTATGCTCATGTTCTTCACTTAGATTTGTTTGATCTATCAAAAGCAACATATGAAATTAGTCCCAAAGTGATAGATATTCAAGAGGGGTATAACAAAAAACTTTCATGAAGATCATTGGACAAAATAAACTTGATTCTTTGTAATAGTTTTGCGATATGATGATATAATATGTGAGTCATGTTGATGAGTAATTATGCTTTAGTAAGAATATTGGTGTTAAGGTTTGTGATTCCCTATGCAAGCACAATGTGACGCCCCCGGCTCAATCGTGCACTAATCATACACGCAAATGCACACGATCAAGCCTAAGGACTCACGGGAAGATATCACAACACAACTCTAAAACATAAATAAAGTCATACAAGCTTTATATTACAAGCCAGGGCCTCGAGGGCTCGAATACATAGCTCGATGGCATACAAGCATCAGCGGAAGCATCAGATATCTGAGTACAGATATTAAAAGAGAAACAGAAAGGCCTTTAGAAAGGCGGGGCAAAATAAAACACTACGATCGAAAGGCGCAGGCCTCCTGCCAGGGACCCTCCGAACCTACTCCTGGTCGTCGTCAAGCTCGAAGTAATAACCACCCTCGGGGTAGTAGTAGCGATCGTCGGCGAGGGCAGCTGTCTCAGTGGCTCCGTCATCTGGCCACGACAAACTGATATGGGGAGAAAAATAAAGCAAAGCAACCGTGAGTACTCAGAAGTACTCAGCAAGCAAGGATCTACACTACATATGCAACATTATCAAAGGAAGGTTGTATATGTGGACTGGGCTGCAGAAATGCCAGAATAGAGAGAAGGCCTAGTCCTATCGAAGACTAGCATCTTCAGCGGTCTTGCAGCAATAGAAGAGAGTAGAACAGTACAATATAATGTAGCAGTATCATTAAGTCTCATCCTCACCCAGGGATCCTTTCTCGACTCCCTGCGAGAAAGCAATCCCAGAGCCATACAGTCATCAACCTTGTCCTGAGATCCCTTCTCGACTCCCTGCGAGAAGCAATCCCAGAGCCATATATCCAGGTATCATCTCACGTTCTAGTTGTGTCGATCGTGATACAACTCTGAGTGTCCTTCACCGTAGGACCGGCTATCGATAGATGTGTTCTTCCCTGCAGGGGTGCACCAACTTACCCAACACGCTCGATTAACTCCGGCCGGACACACTTTCCTGGGTCATGCCCGGCCTCGGCCAAACGATACACCGCAGCCCTACCTACAGCTCAGTAGAGAGGTCCCCGCAGGTCTACAACATAAGCGCTCAGGGGTCTTGGGCCATCGCCCTGTGCACTCCGGGTCGTTGTGTGCAGGGTGGATACCAGCACCGCCTCGGATGGTCAGTACGATCCGACCGTGCCACAATGCTGAACTGGACGTCTGACAGAACTTTCGGCTGATGCCACGATGCAGAACGCCCATACTATGCCCACGTGATGGTTAGTGCTATCAGGCCAGAGGCCTGCTCGGATCAAATATCCAAATCATTAGTGGACTAGGGCTTGCGGTAACGAGCAGAGACTCACGAAAGATGTGACCCCGTCGCCCCGTCTCGAGGACTTGCTGCAAGGGCTAAGAATGCCCGGCCGTGCCTCGTATTCATCACTCGGGCACCATCCAGGTCAACCCGTCTCCACAACACTCGCCACTTAGGCTCACACGGGTACCCCTCAGGGTCGACCCGCCTTTCCAAGTAACAGTGTAAAATCCAAGTATCCGTGTGTCCATAATATCAGGGGAATCTGAGGTATCACCCTCGTTGGATTCCTACTCGATGTATCCGTCAAGGTGAACTCGGAGGAATCACCCTCGATGGGTTCACACTTGATGTGTTGCACGACAGCGTCGTTACCGGAAGTGGTGAAGGAGGAATCACCCTCGATGACCACGGCCGAATAGCTACTCTACAGAGTTAACATCAGAAATGCTACACGAGGTATCACCCTCGGCACTCGATAGTAACGCTGCAGTGTCGTTACAACTAAGGGGGTGATGTGCGGTGCCGGGGCCTGGTCTTCAATCCCGTTGATCGGGTCTTCTGATAATCCAGCGGGGCAGTCGGGACTAGTGGGGTCACTGATAGGTCTCTACCCAGCCTATACTAAGCAGTTTAGGACAAGCAGGTAAGGTATCAATAGTAGGTTACAATAAACAGGCTATGCATCAGAATAGGTAAAGCAGTAGCAGCAGCAATTCTAATGCAAGCATGAGAAATTAGAATGAGCGATATCGGGATGATCAAAGGGGGGGCTTGCCTGGTTGCTCCGCGGCAAGGGCAAGGTCGTCAATGGTGGCGTCGGGCTCCTGAGTTGCGTCAGTCTTGGGGACGACGTCTGTGTCAGGGTCTACCGAGAGAGAAGAGGGGGAGGAAACAGTATAAATACACAGCAAACATGAGCAACACAATGTACGACATGACAATATGCAGTGCCGGGGTGTCCTAACGTATGGTTGCATGTCACCGAGGGAGGGGGAATCCATCCGGGAATGTTTTCCCGGTTCCGGACATTTGTCAGACAGACGACCGGTGGGGAACGGTTCCATGTTCGGATAGTTAGGGACGTGTGACGGACGAACGGACCGCGTATTCGGATTTGTCTCGTCGTTCTGAGCAACTTTCATGTACAAGGTATTTTGATCCGAGTTACGGTTTATTTTATATTAAATTTCAAAGATTTAAACAAATTCTAGAATTATTAAATTAATTAAATAGAATTATCCGAAACAGTGTATGCTGACGTCATCATGACGTCAGCATGACATCAGCAGCCTGTTTAGTTAATTAACAGTAGTTAATCAGGTTAATTAAATCATTAAGTTAATTAAACTTAATTAGTTATTTAAACAGAATTAATTAGGTTAATGAGTTAATTAGTTAATATTTAAACTTAATTTTTATTTTAATTCTATTTTATTTTTCAGTTTTTTTTACACCGGGGCGTGGGGCCCCGCTGGCAGTGGCACACCCGGCCACTGGAGCAGGCGACGGGTTACGGGCGGAGCCAAGCGCGGGCGCTAGGCGCCCGACTGGGGGGGGGGCCAGGCGCTAGCACGGGCGAGGCCATCGGCGCAGCCGCCGGCGCGGGGAGCGGCGAGGCGCGGCCGGAGCGAGCGAGCGGGCTGGAGGCCACGGGCTGGCGTGGTCGTGCGGTGTGGGCGGCGCACAACGGGCGGCTGGAGTGGCCGAGGCAGGCACGGGCCAGGGCAAGCGGCAGCAGGGGGAAGCAGGGCGCGGCGGCGCGGAAAGGCGAACTCAGGCGAGCGGCGGAGGCGGGCGGCAGCAGCGGGGCTAGCGCGGCTGCGGGCGCGCGAGGGCGGAGCTGGGCGCGAGCAGGCACGCGTGGGGGCCAGTGGGCGCGGCCGGAGCCCAGTGCTCACCGCGAGCGCGGGGCGCGGGGCGCGTGTGGCCGTGGCGAGGCGAGCGGGGCACGGGGCGCGAGCGGGCTGCGGCGGCGTTCGGGACGGGAGCGAGGAGGCGGAGGCCGGGGCCTCACCAGCGGCTGCAGGGGAGAGGGGGCGGCGAGGCTCGGGGTCGGCCGGTGGGGAGGAGGACGAGGAAGCGGCGTGGCGACGGGCGGCGAGGTGGCGGCGAGCGGCGGTCGACGGCTACTGGCGCAGCGGCGGGGTCGGGTCGGGATCGGGCTCCTCCCGATCCAGAACCACACCCTTGTGAGGCAGTCAGCAGGGCTTAGTATCTTGGAAAGTTCTCGACAAAACCGCACGGCAATAGCTTGCAAGGCCGAAAACTTCTGACTTGCTTGACATTCTCGGAGGAGTCCAGTCCTAATAGCCTGAACTCGTTCCGGGTTACAGCAATTCCATCCTTGGAAATCACATGACCAAGGTAAGTTCTTCAGAAAGCTAGAATTCACATTTGGAGTATTTGGCATACAACTGGTGTTCTCGGAGCCTTTCCAGTAACAGACGAGGTGTTCAGCATGTTTCTTCTTTATTCTTAGAATAGACCAGAATATCATCTAGATATCCCACTTGAACTTGTCGAGATAATCCATGAAAATGTAATTCATTAGACGGGAGAATGTGGCTGGAGCATTTGTTAAGCCAAATGACATTACAGTGTACTCATAAGAACCATAGCGAGTAACAAATGCAGTCTTCGGAATATCCTCTTCATGAACTCGGATCTGGTGGTACCCCAACTCAAATCAAGTTTAGAGAACACCGATGATCCACAAGTTGATCATACAAATCATGATCTGGGGAAGCGATATTTGTTCTGGATTGTGGCTTGGTTAATGGGCCGTAATCCTGAACCAATCGGTTAGTTCCATCCTTCTTCTTGACTAAGAGTGAAGGTGCTCCCCAAGCAGAGGAACTGGGGCGGATGAAACCCTTCTTAAGTGACGTGTCGATTTCTTCCTTAAGTTCAAGAAGGTGGTGCGGCGGCATCTTATAAGGACGCTTCGCAATAGGGGTAGTGCCAGGCTTCAAGTCATGACAAACTCGACAGCTCTAGCAGGAGGTATTCCTGGAAGTTCTTCTAAAGACATCTTGAAAATCATGACACCTGGAACGTTCTCGATGCCTTCAAGAGGTGAAGCATTCAATGCATTCAGAACATATATCTGGCTCTCAGCATTTGAGCTTTTCGGGCTGAGTATTTGATCACCTGACAGAAGGGTGTGGAGTTGGACTGTCTAGTAGCGCAATCAATCAAGCATTATGGGCTGTCAACCAGTCCATACCGAGAATAATGTCTATGTCGGAAGGTCCAATTACAATGAGAGAAACCGGAAAAAGTAGACTTCCAATCTCGATGTGGTTGTGAGGGCTTAGCATTGTGGTTTGCCACTTGGATCTCGGGGACTGAACCATTAGAGAGTGGGTAATTCTTCAGGTATAACTCATGTGCCTGAGCAAATTGTTGGGACCAAACATGCGATGCTCCTGAATCAAAGAGAACGAGGCTGGTACTGAATTCACAGAGAGTGTTCCCAGCACTATAGTCGGTTCCTTCTGAGCCTTTTCAGCATTGACGTGATTAGCATGGCCAAGTACAACAACAACACTGTATGATTTACGGTTTCTGAATCGGCGGTTTCGACAATTCTTCTTACGACCAAGAGAGGACGTGGTGCATCCTGATAAACCCATAGCATTGGCTGTCCATCCTGAACCGTTGCTATCTCGGAGGTGAAGGCAGTTGAGGTGCAACATAAACGGCCTTGGTTGTTGAGCAGGTCGGTGATGAACATGTGTGGGATCCAGACTCGACATTTCTGAGCAGGCTGACCCGAGGATGAGCCAACATCACGATTGCGCTTGAGCGACTCGTGGCATTTAGTCAGAGCTGTTTCAACTTGGAAAGATTTGCTGACAAGCATTGCGAAGTCTGTGCAATCATGGACTGCAAGTGCAGGTTTATATCGCCACAGTCCTCACGGATTTCTCCTGCTTGTGTGCGTCAGTGTAGACGTCATCTTCAGCATAGCGGGACAATTCAAGAAATTTTCTCTGATTTCATCCACAGTCATTTTAACCCTGAGAGAGTTTGCGGAACTCCTGCTTCTTTGGTCGATCAGACCTTGAGATGTATCATGCATGAAAGGCTGACTGAAATTCCTGCCAATGGTTATTGTTTTCAGCAGGCAACATACCCTTGTGGTTTTCCCACCATTGAGCAGCTGATCCCCTCAGGTGATACGTCGCATAGGTGACGTAACTGTCAGGGTTAACACTACCAACTTCATCGAAAGGCAATGTCACGAGCCAATCATCAGCATCCATTGGATCAGTCGAGCTGCGAAAAGTGGACGGATTGAGGTGCACGAATTCTGGCAGTGTTATGGTGTAGGCTATTGATGAGCATTCTGGTTTGGGAACTGAGCAATATCCCGGTCATACCTGACGGTTCAGTTCAAACCTACTGCATCATTGTGGCAATATAGGTGGAGGTGTAGGATCGTAGCCATCCTGCCAAATCAATAGGGGCAGTTTAGCAAGAGAACTGCAAGTGTTGGAATGATTCATGAAGTAACATGCACAACAGAAGGAGGTGCAATAGATACTTCATCATATTCGCACCAGCCTTCAAATCCACACTAGCCTCGATTACATCTGGCAATACGACAGCTGAAAGGGAAGGCTAGACAACTAGGCGGCGCGTAGGCACGCGGCAAGGAAGTACACAACGAGACATAGCAAAGGCTACCTCAACTCGGAGAAAACTGTTGACGGGGAATCTCAAGTGACAACACAGGGTGACCTCGATAAAAGGATCCTGTAGCAGAACCTGGCCCACAATCTTGAAGGAAGGGGAAATTTCAGAACACCAGGTGGATGTGATCACGAGAACCTACGTTCGAGTTAGTAAAATTTTAACCCGAATAGGAGAGAGATCAGAGTCCCAGAGTAAAGACAGAATAAAAGATCCTAATACCACCCAGTTGGCGACGTGGCCCGTAAGCCACACAGCCAAGTTAGTAAAGCATTTTTGGACCACTAGACTCAACTTCGGCCAAGAGTTGGAAAGGGGGGTTCCTACAGGCATGGCTCTGATACCACCTTGCGCCACCGGCTCAATCGTGCACTAATCATACACGCAAATGCACACGATCAAGCCTAAGGACTCACGGGAAGATATCACAACACAACTCTAAAACATATAAAGTCATACAAGCTTTATATTACAACCAGGGCCTCGAGGGCTCGAATACATAGCTCAATGGCATATAAGCATCAGCGGAAGCATCAGATATCTGAGTACAGATATTAAAAGAGAAACAGAAAGGCCTTTAGAAAGGCGGGGCAAATAAAACACTACGATCGAAAGGCGTGGGCCTCCTGCCTGGGACCCTCCGAACCTACTCCTGGTCGTCGTCAAGCTCGAAGTAATACCCACCCTCGGGGTAGTATAGCGATCGTCGGCGAGGGCAGCTGTCTTAGTGGCTCCGTCATCTGGCCACGACAAACGATATCGGGAGAAAAAGAAAGCAAAGCAACGGTGAGTACTCAGAAGTACTCAGCAAGCAAGGATCTACACTACATATGCAACATTATCAAAGGAAGGTTGTATGTATGTGACTGGGCTGCAGAATGCCAGAATAGAGAGAAGGCCTGGTCCTATCGAAGACTAGCATCTTCAGCGGTCTTGCAGCAATAGAAGAGAGTAGAACAATACAATATAATGTCAGTATTATTAAGTCTCATCCTCACCCAGGGATCCTTTCTCGACTCCCTGCAGAAAGCAATCCCAGAGCCATACAGTCATCAACCTTGTCCTGAGATCCCTTCTCTGACTCCCTGCGAGAAGCAATCCCAGAGCCATATATCCAGGTATCATCTCACGTTCTAGTTGTGTCGATCGTGATACAACTCTGAGTGTCCTTCACCGTAGACCGGCTATCGATAGATGTGTTCTTCCCTGCAGGGGTGCACCAACTTACCCAACATGCCGATTAACTCCGGCCGGACACACTTTCCTTGGGTCTTTTCGTTCTGTTTTCTTTCTAGTTTCTGTTTTGCCTTTTATTTTTATTTCAAAACACTTCTGTAAAATATGGAACTTGCCCATATAATAACAGTGCATTATTAGCCACTTCTAGAAATTGGTTTGGTGTCCATATCTTTTTATTTGGATTTTATTTAATTGAAAAAGGATTAAATAGTGCTATTTTGCTGCTGATCCTTGTTGTTTGAGTCCTTTTACAATTCCAATAAATGTTGCTATTATTTTCTATAAATACCTTGGGAATATTTGCAACATGATTCACATTTTTCTTTTCCAATTTGAGCAACTTTTATTTTCACTTTAGTTTGAATTTTCATTTTGAATTTGAATAGGAGATGAGATATGTTATTAATGATGATTAAGCACTGTTGGTCATGATGACTTGGCATAATCAATAGGGTGATTATTGTAGCTTAATACATGGGGTGTTACAAATCTCCTCCACTAACAAGAATTCTCGTCCCAAGAATTAAGAGGTAGAAGGGAAATGTTCGGGGTATTCCGCACGAAGATTATCCTCGCGTTCCCAAGTGGCTTCATCTTCAGTATGATTTGACCACTGCACTTTGAGGAACTTGGTAACCTTCTGACGGGTTCGACGTTCAGCTTCATCGAGAATGCGGATCGGATGCTCCTCATAAGAAAGATCATCTTGCAATTCGAGCATTTCATGATCCACTGCGCGGTGCGGAGATTCCTTGAAGCAATGACGAAGCTGCTACACATGGAAGATGTCGTGGATATGAGAGAATTGCGGCGGTAACTCCAATTTATATGCCACCTGACCACGTCTAGCAATTATGCGGAAAGGACCAATGTAGCGTGGAGCTAACTTGCCCTTGATTCCAAAACGGTGAGTGCCCTTCATAGGAGTGACACAAAGATAAGCTTGATCACCAGGTTGATAAGTCAAACCCCATCGTTTGCGATCGTAGTTGCTCTTCTGGCGGTCCTGAGCCGCCTTGAGGTTTTCACGGACGATACGGACTTGCTCTTCGGCGTGTTGAATAATATCCGGACCCATGAGCGGTCGTTCCCCAGTTTCTGACCAATTCAGAGGGGTTCGACACTTGCGTCCATATAGTACTTCGAAGGGGGCCATTTTCAAGCTGGCTTGATAGCTGTTGTTATATGAGAATTCCGCATAAGGAAGAGATTCTTCCCACTTCTTGCTGAAAGAAATAACACAAGCTCGCAGCATGTCTTCAAGCACTTGATTTACTCGTTCGACTTGGCCTTGGGATTGTGGGTGATAAGCTGAACTCCAGGTAATATGAGTTCCCATAGCTTCTTGGAAACTTTCCCAGAACTTGGAAGTGAAAAGGCCGCCACGGTCCGAACTGATCTCATTCGGAATGCCGTGGAGTGAAACAATTCTGGAGATATATAATTCTGCTAACTAACTAGCAGTGATCGTCTCCTTGACAGGCAGAAAGTGTGCAACTTTAGAGAGTTGGTCGACGACGACAAGAATAGCATCATGACCCTTCTATGACCTAGGAAGTTCTGTAATGAAATCCATCTGAACCTTATCCCATTTCCATAGTGGAATAGGAAGTGGTTGTAGAATTCCAGAAGGCTTCTGATGTTCTGCTTTAACGCGACGACACACATCACATTTAGCAACATATCAAGCAATGTCCTGCTTCATTCTAGACCACCAGTACCTTTGACGGAGATCACGATACATCTTGGTGCTACCCGGATGAATAGACAGCGGGGTATCATGTGCCTCCTTCATGACTTTGTCAGTCATAAGCTCGAAGCGAGGTACGACAATGCGGTTTCTGAAATACAAGGTTCCATCTTCAGACGGCGAGAAATCCCTGTACTTTTCAAGGTGAAGATTTCTCTTCATCAGATCAATTTCAGCATCTTTAGCTTGCGCATCCTTAACAGCTTTCTCAAGATCTGGTTGTATCACAAGGTTATTAAGAGAGCCCTGTGGAACAATACGTAGATTCAGCTTGCACAGTTCTTCAAAAAGACGAGGTTGAGCTCGACTAACCATGAGGTTGTCGCAATAGGACTTGCGGCTTAAGGCATCAGCCATCACGTTAGCCTTGCCAGGGTATAGGAAATACCCAAATCATAGTCCGCAATGGCCTCCATCCATCTTTGCTGATGGAGGTTTAGAGATGGCTGAGTGAACAGGTACTTCAGACTTTTATGATCCGTGTATACCTCGCAACAATTACCGAGAAGGTAATGTCGCCACAACTGCAATGCATAGATGACAGCAGCTAGTTCTAGATCATGTACCGGATAATTCTCTTCATGTGGGCGCAACTGACGAGAGCCATAAGCAATCACTTTACGCTCTTGCATTAGGACACAGCCTAATCCTTCACGGGATGCGTCACAATAGATCACAAAATCTTTGCGGGAATCTGGAGGAGCAAGTACTGGGGCAGATGTTAGCTTGTCTTTGAGTGCTTGAAAACTTTCCTGACATTTGTCTGCCCATTCAAACTTAACACCCTTGTGAAGCAGGTCAGTCAGGGGCTTAGTAATCTTGGAAAAGTTCTCGACAAACCGACGGCAATAGCTTGCAAGGCCGAGAAAACTTCTGACTTGCTTGACATTCTTCGGAGGAGTCCAGTCCTGAATAGCCTGAACTCGTTCCGGGTTAACAGCAATTCCATCCTTGGAAATCACATGACCAAGGTAAGTTACTTCAGAAAGCTAGAATTCACATTTGGAGTATTTGGCATACAACTGGTGTTCTCGGAGCCTTTCCAGTACAAGACGGAGGTGTTCAGCATGTTCTTCTTTATTCTTAGAATAGACCAGAATATCATCTAGATATACCACGATGAACTTGTCGAGATAATCCATGAAAATGTAATTCATTAGACGGGAGAATGTGGCTGGAGCATTTGTTAAGCCAAATGACATTACAGTGTACTCATAAGAACCATAGCGAGTAACAAATGCAGTCTTCGGAATATCCTCTTCATGAACTCGGATCTGGTGGTAACCCAACCTCAAATCAAGTTTAGAGAACACCGATGATCCAGCAAGTTGATCATACAAATCATTGATCTGGGGAAGCGGATATTTGTTCTGGATTGTGGCTTGGTTAATGGGCCGATAATCCTGAACCAATCGGTTAGTTCCATCCTTCTTCTTGACTAAGAGTGAAGGTGCTCCCCAAGCAGAGGAACTGGGGCGGATGAAACCCTTCTTAAGTGACGTGTCGATTTCTTCCTTAAGTTCAAGAAGGTGGTGCGGCGGCATCTTATAAGGACGCTTCGCAATAGGGGTAGTGCCAGGCTTCAAGTCGATGACAAACTCGACAGCTCTAGCAGGAGGTATTCCTGGAAGTTCTTCTAGAAAGACATCTTGAAAATCATGAACAACTGGAACGTTCTCGATGCCTTCAAGAGGTGAAGCATTCAATGCATTCAGAACATATATCTGGCTCTCAGCATCTTGAGCTATTCGGGCTGAGTATTTGATCACCTGACCAGAAGGGTGTGTGAGTTGGACTGTCTTAGTAGCGCAATCAATCAAAGCATTATGGGCTGTCAACCAGTCCATACCGAGAATAATGTCTATGTCGGAAGGTCCAATTACAATGAGAGAAACCGGAAAAAGTAGACTTCCAATCTCGATGTGGTTGTGAGGGCTTAGCATTGTGGTTTGCCACTTGGATCTCGGGGACTGAACCATTAGAGGAGTGGGTAATTCTTCCAGGTATAACTCATGTGCCTGAGCAAATTGTTGGGACACAAAAGCATGCGATGCTCCTGAATCAAAGAGAACAGAGGCTGGTACTGAATTCACAGAGAGTGTTCCCAGCACTATAGTCGGTTCCTTCTGAGCCTTTTCAGCATTGACGTGATTAGCATGGCCAAGTACAACAACAGACTGTATGATATTACGGTTTCTGAATCGGCGGTTTCGACAATTCTTCTTACGACCAAGAGAAGGACGTGGTGCATCCTGATGAAAAGCCATAGCATTAGGCTGTCCATCCTGAACCGTTAGCTATCTCGGAGGTGAAGGCAGTTGAGGTGCAACATAAGACGGCCTTGGTGTTGGAGCAGGTCGGTGATGAACATTGTGTGGGATCCAGACTCGACATTTCTGAGCAGGCTGACCCGAGGATGAGCCAACATCACGAGTGCGCTTGAGCGACTCGTGGCATTTAGTCAGAGCTGTTTCAACTTGGAAAGATTTGCTGACAAGCATTGCGAAGTCTGTGCAATCATGGACTGCAAGTGCGAGGTTTATATCAGTACACAGTCCTTCACGGAATTTCTCCTGCTTGTGTGCGTCAGTGTAGACGTCATCTTCAGCATAGCGGGACAATTCAAGAAATTTTCTCTGATATTCATCCACAGTCATTTTACCCTGAGAGAGTTTGCGGAACTCCTGCTTCTTCTGGTCGATCAGACCTTGAGGAATGTATCATGCATGAAAGGCTGACTGAAATTCCTGCCAAGTGGTTATTGTTTCAGCAGGCAACATACCCTTGTGGTTTTCCCACCATTGAGCAGCTGATCCCCTCAGGTGATACGTCGCATAGGTGACGTAACTGTCAGGGTTAACACTAGCCAACTTCATCTGAAAGGCAATGTCACGGAGCCAATCATCAGCATCCATTGGATCAGTCGAGCTGCGAAAAGTGGACGGATTGAGGTGCACGAATTCTGGCAGTGTTATTGGTGTAGGCTATTGATGAGCATTCTGGTTTGGGAACTGAGCCAATATCCCGGTCATAACCTGACGGTTCAGTTCAAACTACTGCATCATTGTGGCAATATAAGGTGGAGGTGTAGGATCGTCAGCCATCCTGCCAAATCAATAGGGGCAGTTTAGCAAGAAGAACTGCAAGTGTATGGAATGATTCATGAAGTAACATGCACAACAGAAGGAGGTGCAATAGATACTTCATCATATTCGCACCAGCCATTCAAATCCACACATAGCCTCGATTACAATCTGGCAATACGACAGCTGAAAGGGGAAGGCTAGACAACTAGGCGGCGCGTAGGCACGCGGCAAGGAAGTACACAACGAGACATAGCAAAGGCTACATCAACGTCGGAGAAAACTGTTGGAGCGGGGAATCTGCAAGTGACAACACAGGGTGACCTCGATAAAAGGATCCTGTAAGCAGAACCTGGCCCACAATCTTGAAGGAAGGGGGAAATTTCAGAACACCAGGTGGATGTGATCACGAGAACCTAACGTTCGAGTTAGTAAAATTTTAACCCGAATAGGAGAGAGATCAGAGTCCCAGAGTAAAGACGAGGAATAAAAGATCCTAATACCACCCAGTTGGCGACGTGGGCCCGTAAGCCACACAGCCAAGTTAGTAAAGCAGTTTTTGGACCACTAGACTCAACTTCGGCCAAGGAGTTGGAAAGGGGGGTTCCTACAGGCAGTCGGCTCTGATACCAACTTGTGACGCACCCGGCTCAATCGTGCACTAATCATACACGCAAATGCACACGATCAAGCCTAAGGACTCACGGGAAGATATCACAACACAACTCTAAAACATAAATAAAGTCATACAAGCTTTATATTACAAGCCAGGGCCTCGAGGGCTCGAATACATAGCTCAATGGCATATAAGCATCAGCGGAAGCATCAGATATCTGAGTACAGATATTAAAAGAGAAACAGAAAGGCCTTTAGAAAGGCGGGGCAAAATAAAACACTACGATCGAAAGGCGTGGGCCTCCTGCCTGGGACCCTCCGAACCTACTCCTGGTCGTCGTCAAGCTCGAAGTAATAACCACCCTCAGGGTAGTAGTAGCGATCGTCGGCGAGGGCAGCTGTCTTAGTGGCTCCGTCATCTGGCCACGACAAACTGATATCGGGAGAAAAAGAAAGCAAAGCAACGGTGAGTACTCAGAAGTACTCAGCAAGCAAGGATCTACACTACATATGCAACATTATCAAAGGAAGGTTGTATATGTGGACTGGGCTGCAGAAATGCCAGAATAGAGAGAAGGCCTGGTCCTATCGAAGACTAGCATCTTCAGCGGTCTTGCAGCAATAGAAGAGAGTAGAACAATACAATATAATGTAGCAGTATTATTAAGTCTCATCCTCACCCAGGGATCCTTTCTCGACTCCCTGCGAGAAAGCAATCCCAGAGCCATACAGTCATCAACCTTGTCCTGAGATCCCTTCTCGACTCCCTGCGAGAAGCAATCCCAGAGCCATATATCCAGGTATCATCTCACGTTCTAGTTGTGTCGATCGTGATACAACTCTGAGTGTCCTTCACCGTAGGACCGGCTATCGATAGATGTGTTCTTCCCTGCAGGGGTGCACCAACTTACCCAACATGCTCGATTAACTCCGGCCGGACACACTTTCCTGGGTCATGCCCGGTCTCGGCCAAACGATACACCGCAGCCCTACCTACAGCTCAGCAGAGAGGTCCCCGCAGGTCTACAACATAAGCGCTCAGGGGTCTTGGGCCATCGCCCTGTGCACTCCGGGTCGTTGTGTGCAGGGTGGATACCAGCACCGCCTCGGATGGTCGGTACGATCCGACCGTGCCACAATGCTGAACTGGACGTCTGACAGAACTTTCGGCTGATGCCACGATGCAGAACGCCCATACTATGCCCACGTGATGGTTAGTGCTATCAGGCCAGAGGCCTGCTCGGATCAAATATCCAAATCGTTAGTGGACTAGGGCTTGCGGTAACGAGCAGAGACTCACGAAAGATGTGACCCCGTCGCCCCGTCTCGAGGACTTGCTGCAAGGGCTAAGAATGCCCGGCCGTGCCTCGTATTCATCACTCGGGCACCATCCAGTTCAACCCGTCTCCACAACACTCGCCACTTAGGCTCACACGGGTACCCCTCAGGGTCGACCCGCCTTTCCAAGTAACAGTGTAAAATCCAAGTATCCGTGTGTCCATAATATCAGGGGAATCTGAGGTATCACCCTCGTTGGATTCCTACTCGATGTATCCGTCAAGGTGAACTCGGAGGAATCACCCTCGATGGGTTCACACTTGATGTGTTGCACGACAGCGTCGTTACCGGAAGTGGTGAAGGAGGAATCACCCTTGATGACCACGATCGAATAGCTACTCTACAGAGTTAACATCAGAAATGCTACACGAGGTATCACCCTCGGCACTCGATAGTAACGCTGCAGTGTCGTTACAACTAAGGGGGTGATGTGCGGTGCCGGGGCCTGGTCTTCAATCCCGTTGATCGGGTCTTCTGATAATCCAGCGGGGCAGTCGGGACTAGTGGGGTCACTGATAGGTCTCTACCCAGCCTATACTAAGCAGTTTAGGACAAGCAGGTAAGGTATCAATAGTAGGTTACAATAAACAGGCTATGCATCAGAATAGGTAAAGCAGTAGCAGCAGCAATTCTAATGCAAGCATGAGAAATTAGAATGAGCGATATCGGGATGATCAAAGGGGGGGCTTGCCTGGTTGCTCCGCGGCAAGGGCAAGGTCGTCAATGGTGGCGTCGGGCTCCTGAGTTGCGTCGGTCTCGGGGACGATGTTGGTGTCAGGGTCTACCGAGAGAGAAGAGGGGGAGGAAACAGTATAAATACACAGCAAACATGAGCAACACAATGTACGACATGACAATATGCAGTGCCGGGGTGTCCTAACGGATGGTTGCACGTCACCGAGGAAGGGGGAATCCATCCGGGAATGTTTTCCCGGTTCTGGACATTTGTCAGACAGACGACCGGAGGGGAACGGTTCCATGTTCGGATAGTTAGGGACGTGTGACGGACAAACGGACCGCGTATTCGGATTTGTCTCGTCGTTCTGAGCAACTTTCATGTACAAGGTATTTTGATCCGAGTTACGGTTTATTTTATATTAAATTTCAAAGATTTAAACAAATTCTGGAATTAATTAATTAATTAAATTAGAATTATCCGAAACAGTGTATGCTGACGTCATCATGACGTCAGCATGACATCAGCAGCCTGTTTAGTTAATTAACAGTAGTTAATCAGGTTCATTAAATCATTAAGTTAATTAAACTTAATTAGTTATTTAATCAGAATTAATTAGGTTAATTAATGAATTAGTTAATATTTAAACTTAATTTTTATTTTTATTCAATTTTATTTTTCGTATTTTTTACACCGGGGCGTGGGGCCCCGCTGGCAGTGGCACACCCGGCCACTGGAGCGGGCGACGGGTTACGGGCGGAGCCAGGCGCTGGGCGCCCGACTGGAGGGGGGGCGGGGCGCTAGCACGGGCGAGGCCATCGGCGTGGCCGCCGGTACGGGGAGCGGCGAGGTGCGGCCGGAGCGAGCGAGCGGGCTGGAAGCCACGGGCGGGCGCGGTCGTGCGGTGTGGGCGGCGCACAGCGGGCGGCTGGAGTGGCCAAGGCGGGGCGCGGCGACGCGGAAAGGCGAGCTCAGGCAAGCGGCGGAGGCGGGCGGCAGCAGCGGGGCTAGCGCTGCTGCGGGCGCGCGAGGGCGGCGCTGGGCGCGAGCAGGCACGCGTGGGGGCCAGCGGGCGCGGGTGGAGCCTAGTGCTCACCGCGAGCGCGGGCGCGGGGCGCGGGGCGCGTGTGGCCGTGGCGAGGCGAGCGGGGCATGGGGTGCGAGCGGTGTATGGCGGCGTTCGGGACGGGGAGCGGGGAGCGGGGAGGCGGAGGCCGGGGCCTCACCAGCGGCTGCAGGGGAGAGGGGGCGGCGAGGCTCGGGGTCGGCCGGTGGGGAGGAGGACGACGAAGCGGCGTGGCGATGGGCGTCGAGCGGCGGTCAACGGCTACGGGCACAGCGGCGGGGTCGGGTTGGGATCGGGCTCCTCCCGATCCAGAACCAGACGGGGGGGGGGGGGGGAGGGGGACGGAGTGGATCGAGATGGGGGATTAGGGTTTCGGGGGTGAGGGGAGGGGCCATATAGGCCAGGGGAAATGGGCCGGCCTGGTGGCCTGCGGTCCAGCTGGGCCACGGCCAGTGGGGGGGGGGTTATGTTCCTTTTCTTTCCTTTTTCTTTCTGTTTTCTTTCTAGTTTCTGTTTTGCCTTTTATTTTTTTTTCAAAACACTTCTGTAAAATATGGAACTTACCCATATAATAACAGTGCATTATTAGCCACTTCTAGAAATTGGTTTGGTGTCCATATCTTTTTTTTGGATTTTATTTAATTGAAAAAGGATTAAATAGTGATGTTTTGCTGCTGATCCTTGTTGTTTGAGTCCTTTTACAATTCCAATAAATGTTGCTATTATTTTCTATGAATACCTTGGGAATATTTGCAACATGATTCACATTTTTGTTTTCCAATTTGAGCAACTTTTATTTTCACTTTAGTTTGAATTTGAATAGGAGATGAGATATGTTATTAATGATGATTAAGCACTGTGGGTCATGATGACTTGGCATAATCAATAGGGTGATTACTGTAGCTTAATACATGGGGTGTTACACACAAAAGTCATAGTTATGCAATGAAATTACATCCTACTTGTGGTGCATTATTCGGTGTTAGTTATGCTTAATGCTCGCTTATGTGATTTTTCGTTTCTTGGTTGGATGCTTCTCAATCTTTTTGCTAGCCTTCACTTGTACTAAGTAGGAATACTACTTGTGCATCCAAAATCCTTAAACCCAGTTTTGCCATATGAGTCCACTATACCTACCTATATGTGGTATTTTCGTGCCGTTCTAAGCAAATTTGTATGTGCCATCTCTAATTTTCAAAATGAATTTCCTTTTTGTGTGCTCGTACCGCTCATGAAACGGTAGGGGGTGGATGATATTTTTCCATGCTAGATATGTTATTCTCAAGATGAGTGTTTATTCACTTGTCATTGCACGAGAGTACGACAAAGGTATTAGGGATGCCCAGTCCTGAAATGAAAAAATGAATTTACTTTATGTTGTCAAATAATAAATTCCTTGGAAAGTGTTGGTATGGACGGCACCCGTGAATATGGCTAGCCGTGGAATGTGAAAGTATGGTGGAAAAAGGTATAAACTTTATTTTCTGTTTGGGAACCGCCTATGATATATCTAGCATGGAAAGTACTGGGAACTACTCAATCATTTTTGTTGACAGGAAAAGCATGCCACCCAAAATGTTTTATCTCTTTCTTTTTCGCTTTGAGCTCTGGCACCTCTAGAAATCCCTACTTCCCTCTGCGAAGGGCCTTTCTATTTACTTTATGCAATTTTTATTTTTATTTGAGTCTCCATCTTCTCTTTTAAAGCACCAACTAAGGGGCACTATGATCGTACTTGAGCATTGGGTATAGCTAATATGCGAGTGTGTTTCATGAATGGATCAATTATTGAGCATAATGGGCTAAGGATAACTTGCTTTAGTGTTGATATTTTAAAAGATTTGGTTGCTTGTTGATATGCTTGAGTATTGCAATCTTCATGTCAAAACTAGACTATTGCTTTGAGTCGTATAAAAGTCCAAATGTCCATGCTACAAAAGAAAAGAATATGTGATGAACATGTTAGGCAACATTCCACATCAAAAATTCTGTTTTTATCATTTACCTACTCGAGGACGAGTAGGAATTAAGCTTGGGGATGCTGATACGTCTCCAACGTATCTATAATTTTTGTTTGTTCCATGCTGTTATATTATCATTCTTGGATGTTTTTTCGTGTTTTTGGGACTAACCTATTGACATAGTGCCAGTGCCAGTTCTTGTTTTTCCGTGTTTTTTACTTCGCAGAAAATCAATACCAAACGGAGTCCAAACGCAGCGAAACTTTTTGGAGATTTTTTATGGACCAGAAGGAACAACTTGGGCTGAAGAAGTACCAGAGGGGTGCCCCAAGGGGGGCACAACCCACCTGGGCGCGCCTGGGGGCCCAGGCGCGCCCTGGTGGGTTGTGCCCACCTCGGTGGCCTCCCGCACAGCCTATTTGCTCTATAAATACCCCGAAAATCCAAAAACCCTAGCGGACTCGACAAAACACAATTCCAGCCGCCACAAGTTCCAGAACCACCAGATCCAATCTAGACACCATCACAGAGGGGTTCATCATCCTCATTGGTGCCTCTCCGATGATGCGTGAGTAGTTCATTGTAGACCTACGGGTCCGTAGTTAGTAGCTAGATGGCTTCCTCTCTCTCTCTCTCTTGATTCTCAATACAATGGTCTCTTGGAGATCTATTTGATGTAACTCTTTTTGCGGTGTGTTTGTTGGGATCCGATGAACTTTGAGTTTATGATCAGATCTATTTTATCCATGAAAGTTATTTGGGTTTGATCTCTTATATGCATGATTGCTTATAGCCTCATATTTCTTCTTTGAATCTTTGGTTTAGTTAGGCCAACTAGATCAATTTTTCTTGCCATGGGAAAAGGTGCTTTGTGATGGGTTCAATCTTACGATGCTCAATCCCAGTGATAGAAGGGGACATGACACATATGTATTGTTGCTATTAAGGATAATGACACTTATGTATCGTTGCTATTAAGGATAACAAGATGGGGTCTATTCCTACATGAATAGATCTTGTCTACATCATGTCATCATTCTTATTGCATTACTCCGTTTCTCCATGAACTTAATACACTAGATGCATGCTCGATAGTGGTCGATGTGTGGAGTAATAGTAGTAGATGCAGGCAGGAGTCGGTATACTAATCTTGGACGTGATGCCTATATAATGATCATTGCATGGATATCGTCATAATTATTTGAAGTTCTATCAATTACCCAACAGTAATTTTTTTACCCACCGTATGCTATTTTTCTCGAGAGAAGCCACTAGTGAAATCTACGGCCCCTGGGTCTATTATTTATCATATTTGCTTTCCGATCTATTATTTGCCTCTTTTATTTTCAGATCTATTATTCCTAAAACCCAAAAATACCTTGCTGCAATTTTTTGTTATTTATTTTATTTCGCGTTTCCATGAGATCTATTTATCCAATCTACTACAAATGTATCTATCTTTTACCCGGGAGGGATTGACAACCCCTCTTACGCGTCTAGTTGCAAGTATTTGTTCTTTGTTTGCAGGTACCATTTACATAGTGTTGCGTGGTTCTCCTACTGGTTTGATAACCTTGGTCTCATCACTGAGGGAAATACCTACCATAGTTGTGCTGCATCATCCCTTCCTCTTCGGGGAAAATACTGACGCGGACACGAGCCTTCAGCGGCGGAGGGGCAGCAGCCCCTCCTAGATTGGATCTATCCCTCTGTTCTCTTCTGTTTTGCGTTCCTGTTTTCTGGCCCTTCACCATTTCTTAAATTCCTGGAGATCCGTAACTCCGATTGCGCTGAAACTTTTACAGGATTTTTTTCCATAAATTATCTTTCTTTCGCCCGAAGAAGAGCCCCAACCGACTTACAGGGACGGCACAAGACACCTAGGCGCAGGGAGGGTGCCCGGCGCGCCCTCATGGGTTGTGGAGGCCGTGGGCCTCTGTTTGCGTTGATTCCACCTCCCAAAAATCACATATATTCCAAAATAATTCTCCGTAAATTTTTATCGCGTTTGGACTTCGTTTGATATGGATATTGTATGAAACAAAAAACATGCAACAAACAGGAACTAGCACTGGGCACTGGATCAATAGGTTAGTCCAATAAATCATATAAAATGTTGCCAAAAATATGTGAAAGTTATATAATATTGGCATGAAACAATCAAAAATTATAGATATGACGGAGACGTATCAGCATCCCCAAGCTTAATTCCTGCTCGTCCTCGAGTAGGTAAATGATAAAAAAGATAATTTTTGATGTGGAATGCTACCTAGCATAATCTTGATCATATATCTAATCATGGCATGAATATTAAGATATGGGTGATTCAAAGCAATAGTCTATAATTTTACTTAAAGACATCAATACTCAGGCATCCCAACAAACAAACATTTCTTTCAAAATATCAACGCTAAAGAAATCTATCCCTACAAAATCATATAGTCTTGTTATGCTCTATCTTCTTAACACAAAGTATTTATCATGCACAACCCTCATGACAAGCCGAGCAATTAGTTCATACTTTTTAACGCGCTTCAGCTTTTTCAACCCTCACGCAATACATGAGCGCAAACCATGGATATAGCACTATAGGTGGAATAGAGTATGATGATAGGAGTAAATATAGAAAAGACAAAAAAGTAAGAAAGTCTCACATCAAGCGGCTAACCAACGGGCTATGGAGATGCCCATCAATTGATATAAATGCGAGGAGTAGGTATTGCCATGCAATGGATGCACTAAGAGCTATAAGTGTATGAAAGCTCAACATGAAAACTAAGTGGGTGTGCATCTAACTCTATAATGAAAAATTCTCACT
Source organism: Thinopyrum elongatum (assembly GCA_011799875.1). Taxonomy (NCBI): domain Eukaryota; kingdom Viridiplantae; phylum Streptophyta; class Magnoliopsida; order Poales; family Poaceae; genus Thinopyrum; species Thinopyrum elongatum. The sequence goes on from CM022298.1 coordinate 131,362,627, forward strand.
AGTATATGAAAGTGACAACATAGGAGACTCTCTATATCGAAAACATGGTGCTACTTTGAAGCACAAGTGTGGTATTTGCATGCCCCTTCTCTCTTTTCCCTCATTTTTTTATTTTCTTTTTTTTCTTTTTTCTTTTTTCTTGGGCTCTTTTTGGCCTCACTTTTTTCTCTTTCTTTTCTTTTTCTTTTTATATTTGTCCAGAGTCTCATTCCGACTTGTGGGGGAATCATAGTCTCCATTATCCATTCCTCACTGGGACATGCTCTAATAATGAATAATGATGGTCATCACACTTCTATTTACTTACAACTCAAAAGAAAATAAAATTACAACTCGATACCTAGAACAAAATATGACTCTATATGAATGCCTCTGGCAGTGTACCAGGATGTGCAATGATCTAGCATAACAATGATATCAAAAAATGGACAAGCCATGGAAATATCATGCTAGCTATCTTACGATCATGCAAAGCAATATGACAGTGAATGCTCAAGTCATCAAAACGAAAGCGGTGGAAGTTGCATGGCAATATATCTCGGAATGGCTATGGAAAGGCCATAATAGGTAGGTATGGTGGTTGTTTTGAGGAAGATATAATAAGGCTTATGTGTGATAGAGCGTATCATATCACGGGGCTTGGATGCACCGGCGAAGTTTGCACCGACTCTCAAGGTGAGAAAGGGCAATGCACGGTACCGAAGAGGCTAGCAAATTGCAGAGAGGTAAGAGTGCGTATAATCCATGGACTCACATTAGTAATAAAGAACTCATATACTTATTGCAAAAGTTTATTAGCCCTCGAAGCAGAGTACTACTATGAATGCCCCTAGGGGATAGATTGGTAGGAAAAGACCATCGCTCGTCCCCGACCGCCACTCATAAGGAAGACAATCAATAATAAATCATGCTCCTACTTCATAGCATAACGAGAGACTATATGTGCATGCTTCGGGAATCACAAACCTTAACACCAATATCTTACTAAACATGATCATCTACTAATACCTCCACATATTATCATCTCTATATCGCAAAACTATTGCAAGGAATCAAACATATCATATTCAGTGATCCACAAGTTTTATGTAGGATTTCATGACTAACCATGCAAATGACCAATTCCTGTTGACTCTCTAAATAGATATAAGTTAAGCATGAGAGTTTAATTATTTATACAAAAGACCATGCTCTAATAAATATAAGTGAAACAAAAGATCATTCTACAAATAACGGTTTTCTATGTGAAGAGAAACAGGCAATCCAAACTTCAAATGATATAAGTGAAGCACATGAAGCATTCTATAAAGCCGTACTCAAAAGATATAAGTGAAGTCCAATGAGCATTATATAAATCAACCATGGACTATCTCATACCAGCATGGTGCATAAAAGGAAAAATGAAAACTAAACACAAAAGACGCTCCAAGATTTACACATATCACATGAACGAAACAAAAACGAAAACATACCGATACTTGTTGAAGAAAGATGGGATGCCTTCTGGGACATCCCCAAGCTTAGATGCTTGAGTCTCCTTGGATATTTACTTGGGGTGCCTTGGGCATCCCCAAGCTTGAACTCTTGCCTCTCCTCCTTCTCCTCATATCGAGACCTCCTCGATCTTTGAACACTTCATCCACACAAAACTTAACAAAACTGGTGAGATCCATTAGTATAATAAAGCAAATAACTACTTTAAGTACTATTGCAAACCCATTCATATTTTGTTTTTGCATTGTAGCTTCTGTATTATAACTTCTCCATGGCTTATACCACTGATAGAATTGATAGTTTCATCAAAACAAGCAAAACAATGCATCAAAAACAGAATCTGTCTTAAACAGGACAGTCTGTAGTAATCTGAACTTTGACCATACTTCTGTAACTCCAGAAATTCTGAAAAATTAGGAAAAAATAAAAAAATTGCGTATAAGTACTGTGTAAAAAATTCAGAAACTTTTGACGTACCAGTAAAAAATGTAAAATCATGTACTACAGCCAAAGTTTCTGTTTTTACACCGCACATACCAACAAGCAATCTAATCATCCTAAAGGCAAATCTTAGCACATTATTTTTATAATAAAATGGATTTTTACAAGGGGATAATTATTTTTGTGAGAAACTTCCATGAAAAAAATTCTACATTGTTTCCATGAGCATGAACACAAGTGTTCAAGGTCGACCCTCACTTCTCCAATGCACAACCTTCCAATCGCTTCTCTTTTTGAAAAAGTTTTTAAGTTCCCCTATATATTTTTTTGTTTTTAAACTTTATAAAAGAACTCAACAGAATAAAATGACTGTCTAAAACTTCCGGGTTGTCTCCCTGACAGCGCTTTCTTTAAATCCATTAAGCTAGGCATAAAGTGCTCAAGTAATGGATCCACCGGGATCCCAAGGTATATCAAAGCCAATTTTAATTAATAATGATTTGGCATTTAGTAGTGAACACAAAGCAACATATATCATGCAATGACGAAGTCTAACTATCTTCCTATGCATCGGCATGTCATAAAAGAACAATTCATGCACATCAAGTAAAGGCCAATACATAGCATAAGCAGTTTCTTGCAATTTTATCGTGTTGGAAACATAGAGAGGCGGAGATGTAGTTCCTCTCTCATAATAATTGCAAGTAGGAGCAGCAAGCACATGCATATTACATTCATCAAAATTATCATGTGCAATGGTAAAAGGCAACCCATCAATGTAATCCTTAATAAGTGCAAACTTCTCTAATATAGTGTAGTTTGGAGAATTCAAAAAGATAATAGGACTATCATGTGTGGGTGCAATAGCAACAATTTCATTCTTAACATAAGGAACTATAGCAATTTCATCTCTATAAGCATAATTTGTATTGGCATCATGGCCACAAGCATAGCAATTATCAAGTTCATCAAAAAGGGATATTTCAAATGAATCAACGGGATCATAGCAATTATCATAGCATTCATCCTTCGATAAGCACGAAGGGAAATTAAACAATGTATGAGTTGGAGAGTTACTCTCATTAGAAGGTGGGCACGGGTAGCTAATCCACTCTTCCTCATTTTGTTCTTCGCTCTCCTCCTCATCTTTTTCATCTAATGAGCTCACAATTTCATCAATTTCTTCTTCCATAGTTTCCTGCAAAATATTAGTCTCTTCTTGGATAGCGGAGGAGTCCTCAATATATGGTTTAGTATAAGCATTAGAAGCATAGTTTTCATAGCAATATTTAAGTATGGCAAAATTTTCAGATTTGTAAAGAGTAGCATCATACTTTTCAATCAAAGAAGCAATTTCATAAGCACCCTTAAAAGTGACAAATTCTTCAATTTGTTTAACATCATAGTAATTATAAACAACCTTGGCATAAGAAGATAAGATTCCATTATCACTAAACTCACATTGGTAGGGAAGGTGTTTCTTAGGGTCTTCAGACCAACAAGTAAAATCATATAATTCACATAAATTCCAAGCATAGCATTGCATAGTATTAATTTAATGCGGTAAAAGTTTCCCTTTTTGAGATAAGCTGTGTCTCACATAATAAGCATGCTCATTTAATGATTTTCCCTCAACTAAGCTAGTTGGGTTTTCAGCACGAGCACAAATGGATCAAAGATGATCCAAGTAGAAAGCGTCAGTGGTATGATAGATTTTGGGTGGTTCTTCAACCATTGGTTTGGTAGGTACAACTATTTTTTTTGGTATTTTACGTTTCCTACCCATAACTAAAGATAGGAAACAAGAGCACAAAATAAAAATTACTTAGTGATAATGCAAACAAGCACACACGAGAATATTCACCCCACGCTATTGCTCCCCGGCAACGGCGCCAGAAAAAGGTCTTGATAACCTACAAGTATAGGGGGTCATTTGTAACCTTTTTTGATAAATAAGAGTGTCGAACCCAACGAGGAGCTAAAGGTAGAACAAATATTCCCTCAAGTTCTATCGACCACCGATACAACTTTACACACACTTAACATTTGCTTTACCTAGAACAAGAATAATACTAGAAGTACTTTGTAGGTGTGGATAGGTTCGCAAGATAATAAAGAATGTGAAAATAAAAGTTAGGTGTTGTTTAAATAAAGAAACAATTAAGTTTAATAAAACGAGTGTGGATTGGTGGTGGTAGGATTTGCGGAGTTGTTCGTTAGCAATTGACTACGTTGCTAGACCGATAGCAAGTTTTTATGTGGGAGAGGCCACTGCTAGCATGTCGTCCCTTACTTGGAATTCTATGAACTTATGATTGGAACTATTAGCAAGCATCCGCAACTACTAATGTTCATTAAGGTAAAACCCAACCATAGCGTTAAGATATATATTGGTCCCCCTTCAATCCCGTACGTATCAATTTCTATGTTTAGGCTGAAGCTGTTGTCACCCTTGCCCTCCAATGCATAGTCCTATCAACGTATAACTAACCCTATGGTGTGATCCACACGCGCGCTCATATGATGGGCACCAAAGGATAGCAACATAACCACAAGCAAATTAAACCAACCATAGCAATTCACCAATTACCGATAGGACAACAAAAATCTACTCAGACATCATAGGATGGCAACATATCATTGGATAATAGTATGAAGCATAAAGCACCATGTTTAGAGGGTACAGCGGGTTGCAGGAGAGTGGACCGCTGAATATAGATGGGGGAAGGTAATTAAGATGTTGGTGAAGATGACGGAGTTGTTGGAGTAGATCGCCGTCACACGATGATTGCCCCGACGGCGTTCCGGCGCCACCGGGAGAGAGGGGGAGAGAGCCCCCCTCCTTATTCTTCTTCCTTGGCCTCCCCCTAGATGGGACGAGAGTTCCCCCTCTGGTCCGTGGCCTCCATGGCTGCGTAGGGGCAGGAGTCCCTCCAAGATTGGATCTATCCCTCTGTTCTCTTCTGTTTCATGTTCCTGTATTCTGGCCCTTCACCGTTTCTTAAATTCCCGGATATCCATAACTCCGGTTGCACTGAAATTTTTACATGATTTTTTCCCATAAATTATATTTCTTGCGCCCAAAGAAGAGCCCCAACCGACTTACGGGGAGGGCACAAGACACATGGGCGCGCCAGGGGGTGCCCGACGCGCCCTCGTGGGTTGTGGAGGTCGTGGGCCTCCATTTGCGTTGATTCCACCTCCGAAAAATCACATATATTCCAAAATAATTCTCTGTAAATTTTTATCGCGTTTGGACTTCGTTTGATATGGATATTCTGTGAAATAAAAACCTGCAACAAACAGGAACTGGCACTGGGCACTGGATCAATAGGTTAGTCCAATAAATCATATAAAATGTTGCCAAAAATATGTGAAAGTTGTATAATATTAGCATGAAACAATAAAAAATTATAGATACGATGGAGACGTATCAAGATGCATAGCTACGAGAGGGGGAGAGCATCTTCATACACTTGAAGATCGCTAAGCCGAAGCGTTTATCAATGCGGTTGATGTAGTCGTACACCTTCACGATCCGTCCCGATCAAGTACCGACCATACGGCACCTCCGCGTTCAGCACACGTTCAGCTCGATGACGTCCTCGCCTTCTCGATCCAGCAAGAGAGGCGAAGTACTAGATGAGTTCCGGTAGCACGACAGTCTGGTGACGGTGGTGGTGAAGAACAATCTCTGCAGGGCTTCGCCAAGCACAACAAAAACTATGACGGAGGATAAACTAGAGGGGGCAGGGTTGCCGGCACACAGCTTGGTGAATCTTGATGTGTCTTGGGTGCTAGCTGATACGTCTCCAACGTATCTATAATTTTTTATTGTTTCATGCTATTATATTATCTGTTTTGGATGTTTTATATGCATTAATATGTTATTTTATATTATATTATTTTTGGGACTAACCTATTAACCTAGAGCCCAATGCCAGTTTTTGTTTTTCCCTTGTTTTAGAGTTTTACAGAAAAGGAATATCAAACGGAGTCCAAACGGAATAAAAATTTACGATGATTTTTCTTGGACAAGAAGACATCCACGGAGCTTGGAGAGGGGATCAGAGGATGGCCGAGGAGGCCACAAGCCTGGGAGGCGCGCCCTGAGGGTTTGTGGGCCCCTCGAGGGTCTCCTAACCCTAATTCTTGCTCTATAAATTCACAAATATTCCCAAACCACCAGAAGCGTCCACCAAAATACTTTTCCGCCGCTGCCAGCCTCTGTTCCCATGAGATCCCATCTTGGGGCATTTTCCGGCGATCTGCCGGAGAGGGATTTGATCACGGAGGGCCTCTACATCAACCTTGATGCCCTTCCGATGATGCATGTGTAGTTTACCACAGAACTACGGGACCATAGCTAGTAGCTAGATGGCTTCTTCTCTCTCTTTGATCTTCAATACAATGTTTTCCTCGATGTTCTTGGAGATCTATTCGATGTAATACTTTTTTACGGTGTGTTTGTTGAGATTCGATGAATTGTGGATTTATGATCAGATTATCTATTAATATTATTTGAGTCTTCTCTGAACTCTTTTATGCATGATTAAGATATCTTTGTATTTCTCTTCGAACTATCGGTTCGGTTTGGCCAACTAGATTGGTTTTTCTTGCCATGGGAGAGGTGCTTAGCTTTGGGTTCAATCTTGCGGTGTCCTCACCCAGTGACAGAAGGGGTAGCGAGGCACGTATTGTATTGTTGCCATCAAGGATAAAAAGATGGGGTTTATATCATATTGCTTGAGTTTATCCCTCTACATCATGTCATCTTACTTAAAGCGTTGCTTTGTTCTTATGAACTTAATACTCTAGATGCAGGCAGGAGTCGGTCGATGTGTGGAGTAATAGTAGTAGATGCAGAATCATTTCGGTCTACTTGTCACGGACGTGATGCCTATATTCATGATCATTGCCTTAGATATCGTCATAACTTTGCACTTTTCTATCAATTGCTCAACAGTAATTTGTTAACCCATCGTATGCTATCTTCAAGAGAGAAGCCTCTAGTGAAACCTATGGCCCCCGGGTCTATTTTCCATCATATATTTTCAGATCTATAAACCAAAAACCCCAAAAATACCTTGCTGCAATTTATTTGTTTTATGTTTTAGTAATCTTTTATATCTATCTCTATTAGATCTCATTCTTGTTCGAGACCGTGAAGGGATTGACAACCCCTTTTTCGCGTTGAGTGCAAGTGTTTGTTAGTTTGTGCAGGTGCATAGATTGGAGACTTGCTTGTGCCTCCTACTGGATTGATACCTTGGTCTTAACTGAGGGAAATACTTATCTCTACTTTGCTGCATCACCCTTTCCTCTTCAAGGGAAAAATCAACGCAAGCTCAAGAGGTAGCAAGAAGAATTTCTGGCGCCGTTGCCGGGGAGGTTCTACATCAAGCCTACCAAGTAGCCATCATAAACTCTCATCTCTTGCATTACATTATTTGCCATTTGCCTCTCGTTTTCCTCTCCCCCACTTCTAAAATATTTTCAGAAAAACACAAAAAGATTTGCCTTTTTATTCTCCCTTCTTTCGTTCATCTTTTTTGTTTACTTTTTGTTTGCTCGTGTGTTAGATTGCTTGCCTTTCCACGATGTCTACCAAATTATGTGACTTCTCCAATACTAATAATAATGATTTTATTAGTACTCCGATTGCTCCCGCCACTAGTGTGGAATCTTATGAAATGTGCGGAATCTTATGAAATTAATGCCGATTTGCTGAATCTTGTTATGAAAGATCAATTTTCTGGCCTTCCTAGTGAAGATGCCGCATCCCATCTAAATACTTTCATTGAGTTGTGTGATATGCAAAAGAAAAAAGATGTGGATAATGATATTGTTAAATTGAAGCTATTTCCGTTCTCACTACGAGATCGTGCTAAAACTTGGTTTTCATATTTGCCTAAAAATAGTATTGATTCATGGAACAAGTGTAAAGATGCTTTTATTTCCAATTATTTCCTCCCGCTAAGATCATCTCCCTTAGGAATGACATAATGAATTTTAAGCAACTTGATCATGAACATGTTGCACAATCTTGGGAGAGGATGAAATTAATGATAAGAAATTGCCCTACTCATGGTTTAAGTTTATGGATGATCATACAAATTTTTTATGCCGGATTAAATTTTGATTCTAGAAATCTTTTAGATTCCGCTGCGGGAGGTACTTTTATGGAAATTACATTAGGAGAATCTACTAAACTCCTAGATAATATTATGGCAAATTACTCTCAATGGCATACCGAAAGATCTTTCACTAGTAAAAAAGTGCATGCGATTGAAGAAATTAATACTTTGAGTGGAAAGATGGATGAACTTATGAAATTGTTTGCTAGTAAGAGTGCTCCTAATGATATGCCTTTGTCCACTTTGATTGAGAATAATAATGAATCTATGGATGTGAATTTTGTTGGTAGGAACAATTTTGGTAATAACGCGTATAGAGGTAATTTCAACCCTAGGCCGTTTCCTAGTAATTCGTCTAATAATTATGGTAATTCCTACAACAATTCTTATGGAAATTATAATAAAATACCCTCTGATCTTGAGAACAATATTAAAGATTTCATTAATTCTCAAAAGAATTTTAATGCTATGGTAGAAGAAAAATTGCTTAAGGTTGATGATTTGGCTAGGAACGTGGATAGAATTTCTCTTGAGATTGATTCTTTAAAGATTAGATCTATGCCACCCAAGCATGATATTAATGAATCTCTGAAAGCTATTAAAATTTCTATGGATGAATGTAAAAAAAGAACCGCTAGGATGCGTGCTAAGAGAGATTGGTTTGTAAAAGTGTGTTCTTCTAGTTTTGGTGAAAACAATGATGAAGATCTTAGAGTGATTGGTGTAACTCCTATTGAATCTTTGTTTTCTAATATAAATCTTGATAAATATGGGACTAGAGATGAGTCAACTTTAGCTAGAAGGCGTCCCAATAATTTGGAGTTTAAAGATCTTAATGAAAAAATTGATAAAAGTGGGATTGGAGAGGTCAAAACTTTAGGTAGCGATGAACCCACTCTTTTGGATTTCAAGGACTTTAATTATGATAATTGCTCTTTGATAGATTGTATTTCCTTGTTGCAATCCATGTTGAATTCTCCTCATGCTTACAATCAAAATAAAGCTTTTACTAAACATATCGTTGATGCTATGATGAAATCTTTTGAAGAAAAACTTGAGTTAGAAGTTTCTATCCCTAGAAAGCTTTATGATGAGTGGGAACCTACTATTAAGATTAAAATTAAAGATTATGAGTGCAATGCTTTGTGTGATTTGGGTGCTAGCGTTTCCACGATTCCAAAAACTTTATGTGATGTGCTAGGTTTTCGTGAATTTGATGATTGTTCTTTGAATTTGCATCTAGCGGATTCCACTATTAAGAAACCTATGGGAAGAATTAATGATGTTCTTATTGTTTCAAATAGGAATTATGTGCCCGTAGATTTTATTGTGCTTGATATAGATTGCAATCCTACATGTCCTATTATTCTTGGTAGACCTTTCCTTAGAACTATTGGTGCAATTATTGATATGAAAGAAGGAAACATTAGATTTAAATTTCCATTAAGGAAGGGCATGGAACACTTCCCAAGAAATAAAATTAAGTTGCCATATGAATCTATTATGAGGGCTACTTATGGTTTGCATACCAAAGATGACAATACCTAGATCTATGTTTTATGCCTAGTTAGGGGCGTTAAACAATAGCGCTTGTTGGGAGGCAACCAAATTTTGTTTTTATGTTTTTTGATTCTGGTTCTGTTTTTCAATAAATACACATTATTACCTCTGTATTAATGGTGTTTTGGTGTTTTAATTAGTGTTTGAGCCAAGCAAGACCTTTGGGATGGTCTACGGTGATAGTTGATTTGATTTTGCTGAAAAACAGAAACTTTTGCGTCCAGTAACAGAATTTTAGAAATTCACAGCAGAGACTAAAAATTCTGAATTTTTTACACAATATTTATATACAAATTTACCAGGTTTTCATAATTTTTTAGAATGTTTGGAGTTACAGAAGTATGACAACAATTCAGATCTTTGCAGACTGTTCTGTTTTTGACAGATTCTGTTTTCTATGTGTTGTTTGCTTATTTTGATGAATCTATGGGTAGTATCGGGGGGGGGGGGGGGGGTATGAAACATGGAGAAGTTGGAATACAGTAGATATTACACCAATATAAATAAAGAATGAGTTCACAACAGTACCTAAAGTGGTGATTTATTTTATTATACTAACGGATCTTATGAGTTTTCTGTTGAGTTTTGTGTTGTGAAGTTTTCAAGTTTTGGGTAAAGATTTGATGGACAACGGAATAAGGAGTGGCAAGAGCCTAAGATTGGGGATTCCCAAGGCACCCCAAGGTAATATTCAAGGACAACCAAGCATCTAAGCTTGGGGATGCCCCGGATGGCATCCCCTCTTTTGTCTTCAATCCATCGGTAAATTACTTGAGGCTATGTTTTTATTCACCACATGATATGTGTTTTGTTTGGAGCGTCTTGTATGATATGAGTCTTTGCTTTTAGTTTGCCACAATCATCCTTGTTGTACACACCTTTTTAGAGGGACACACATTAATCATGAATTTATTAGAATACTCTATGTGCTTCACTTATATCTTTTGAGCTAGGCAGTTTGCTCTAGTGCTTCACTTATATCTTTTTAGAGCACGGCGGTGGTTTTATTTTATAGAAATTGTTAAACTCTCATGCTTCACTTATATTATTTTGAGATTCTCTAAACAGCATGGTAATTTGCTTAGGTTATGAATTTAGTCCTAATATGATGGGCATCCAAGAGGGATATAATAAAAACTATCATATAAAGAGCGTTGAATAAGATGAGAAGTTTGATTCCTTGCATTTGTTTTTAGATATAAAGATGGTGATATTAGAGTCATGCTAGTGAGTAATTGTGGATTGGTAGAAATACTTGTGGTAAAGTTTGTGATTCCCGTAGCATGCACGTATGGTGAACCGTTATGTGATGAAGTCGGAGCATGATTTTTTTTATTGTCTTCCTTAAGAGTGGCGGTCGGGGACGAGCGATGGTCTTTTCCTACCAATCTATCCCCCTAGGAGCATGCGTGTAGTACTTTGTTTCAATAGCTAATAAATTTTTGCAATAAGTATGTGAGTTCTTTATGACTAATGTTGAGTCCATGGATTATACGCACTCTCACCCTTCCACCATTGCTAGCCTCTCTAGTACCGCGCAACTTTCGCCGGTGCATTAAATCCACCATATATTTTCCTCAAAACAGCCACCATACCTACCTATTATGGCATTTCCATATCCATTCCGAGATATATTGCCATGCAACTTCCACCGTTCTGTTTATTATGACACGCACCATCATTGTCATATTGCTTTGCATGATCATGTAGTTGTCATAGTATTTGTGGCAAGGCCACCGTTCATATTTTTTATACATGTCACTCTTGATCATAGCACATCCCGGTACACCGCCGGAGGCATTCATATAGAGTCATATCTTGTTCTAGTATCGAGTTGTAATTCTTGAGTTGTAAGTAAATAAAAGTGTCATGATCATCATTATTAGAGCATTGTCCCATGTGAGGAAAGGATGATGGAAGCTATGATTCCCTCACAAGTTGGGATGAGTCCCCGGACTTTAAAAAAATAAAAGATGCCAAAGAAGCCCAAATAAAAAAAATGAGAGAAAAGAAAAAAAAATGAGAGAAAAGAGAGAAGGGACAATGTTAATATCCTTTTTCCACACTTGTGCTTCAAAGTAGCACCATGATCTTCATGATAGAGAGTCTCCTATTTTGTCACTTTCATATACTAGTGGGAATTTTTCATTATAGAACTTGGCTTGTATATTCCAATGGTGGGCTTCCTCAAATTGCCCTAGGTCTTCGTGAGCAAGCAAGTTGGATGCACACCCACTTATATTAGTTTCTTTTTGAGCTTTCATACACTTATAGCTCTAGTGCATCTGTTGCATGGCAATCCCTACTCACTTGCATTGATATCAATTGATGGGCATCTCCATAGCCCATTAATTTTCCTAGTTCATGTGAGACTTTCTCCTTCTTTTTGTATTCTCCACAACCACCATATTCTATTCCACCTATAGTGCTATATCCATGGCTCACACTCATGTATTGCGTGAAAGTAGAAAAAGTTTGAGAACACCAAAAGTATGAAACAATTGCTTCGCTTGTCATCGGGGTTGTGCATGATGAAATACTTTGTGTGATGAAGATGGAGCATACCAAACTATATGATTTTGTAGGGATAACTTTATTTGGTCATGTTATTTTGAGAAGACATGATTGCTTTATTAGTATGCTTGAAGTATTATTGTTTTTATGTCAATATTAAACTTTTGTTTTGAATCTTATGGATCTGAATATTAATGCCACAATAAAGAAGATTATATGGATAAATATGTTAGGTAGCATTCCACATCAAAAATTCTGTTTTTATCATTTACCAACTCGAGGACGAGCAGGAATTAAGCTTGGGGATGCTTGATATGTCTCCAACGTATCTATAATTTTTTATTGTTCCATGCTATTATATTATCTGTTTTGGATGTTTTATATGCATTAATATGCTATTTTATATTATTTTTGGGACTAACCTATTAACCTAGAGCCTAGTGCCAGTTTTTGTTTTTTCCTTGTTTAGAGTTTTACAGAAAAGGAATATCAAACGGAGTCCAAATGGAATAAAACTTTACGATGATTTTTCTTGGACTAGAAGACATCCACGGAGCTTGGAGAGGGGGTCAGAGGATGGCCGAGGAGGCCACAAGCCTGCCAGGCGCGCCCCTGGGGGCACGCCCTGAGGGCTTGTGGGCCCCTCAGGGGTCTCCTAACCCTAATTCTTGCTCTATAAATTCCCAAATATTCCCAAACCACCAGAAGCGTCCACCAAAATACTTTTCCGCCGCCGCAAGCCTCTGTTCCCGTGAGATCCCAGCTTGGGGCCTTTTCCGGTGATCTGCCGGAGGGGGATTCGATCACGGAGGGCCTCTACATCAACCTTGCTGCCCTTCCGATGATAAGTGAGTAATTTACAACTAACCTACGGGTCCATAGCTAGTAGCTAGATGGCTTCTTCTCTCCCTTTGTTCTTCAATACAATGTTCTCCTTATTGTTCTTGGAGATCTATTCGATGTAATACTTTTTGCGGTGTGTTTGTTGAGATCCGATGAATTGTGGATTTATGATCAGATTATCTATGAATATTATTTGAGTCTTCTCTTAACTCTTTTATGCATGATTAAGATATCTTTGTATTTCTCTTCGAACTATCGGTTTGGTTTGGCCAACTAGATTGGTTTTTCTTGCAATGCGAGAGGTGCTTAGTTTTGGGTTCAATCTTGCGGTGTCTTCACCCAGTGACAGAAGGGGTAGCGAGGCACATATTGTATTGTTGCCATCGAGGATAAAAAGATGGGGTTTATATCATATTGCTTGAGTTTATCCCTCTACATCATGTCATCTTACTTAAAGCGTTGCTCTGTTCTTATGAACTTAATACTCTAGATGCAGGCAGGAGTCGGTCGATGTGTGGAGTAATAGTAGTAGATGCATAATCGTCTCGGTCTACATGGACGTGATGCCTATATTCATGATCACTGCCTTAGATATCGTCATAACTTTGCGCTTTTCTATCAATTGCTCAACAGTAATTTTTTCACCCACCGTATGCTATCTTCAAGACAGAAGCCTCTAGTGAAACCTATGGCCCCCGGGTCTATTTTCCATCATATATTTTCAGATCTATAAACCAAAAAACCCAAAAATACCTTGCTGCAATTTATTTGTTTTTACTTTGTTTTACGTTTTAGTAATCTTTTATATCTATCTCTATTAGATCTCCCTCTTATTCGAGACTGTGAAGGGATTGACAACCGCTTTTTCATGTTGAGTGCAAGTGTTTGTTAGTTTGTGCAGGTGCATAGATTGGAGACTTGCTTGTGCCTCCTACTGGATTGATACCTTGGTTCTTAACTGAGGGAAATACTTATCTCTACTTTGCTGCATCACCCTTTCCTCTTCAAGAGAAAAATCTACGCAAGCTCAAGAAGTAGCACTAGCCCTGCCCCTCTAGTTATATGTTGAGCTCTGGGGTCGTTTCTTGGAGAAAGAGCCTCCTCAAAGTCGGTTTAGCCCGTAAGGCAAGAGTCCTTCTCGGACTCCAGGACCAGACGCCAGGCTCCTTGGCGTCTGGCCCCAAATGCCAGGGTCCCTTGGCCTCCACAAAACTGCCTTTTGCACCTTCCTAAAGCCCCGTGGGCTTTACCCCTTGGCCCAAATAAAGTGTTCTCGTACCCGAACATTTGGGGAAACATCCGAAACCCCTTCCGGTGAATTCCAGAACCCTTCCGGAGACCAAACACTATTATCCCATATATCAATGTTTACCTCCGGACCATTCTGGAGCTCCTTGTCATGTTCGTGATCTCATCCGGGACTCCGAACAATATTCGGTCACCAACATGCATAACTCATATAATACTATATCGTCAACGAACGTTAAGCGTGCGGACCCTACGGGTTCGAGAATGATGTAGACATGACCGAGACGCTTCTCCGGTCAATAACCAATAGCGGGACCTAGATGCCCATATTGGTTCCTACATATTCTACGAAGATCTTTATCGGTCGAACCTTTATGACAATATACGTAATTCCCTTTGTCTGTCGGTATGTTACTTGCCCGAGATTCGATCGTCTGTATCTTCATACCTAGTTCAATCTCGTTACCGACAAGTGTCTTTACTCGTTCCATAATGCATCATCCCGTAACTAACTCCTTAGTCACTTTGCTTGCAAGCTTCTTGTGATGCTGTATTACCGAGAGGGCCCAGAGATATGTAACATCCCAAAATTATAAATTTTGTAATGTTAATAATTTAAATAGGATTAATTAAAACTTTCTTGTGTTGCTTGTTGTTAGTTAATTTTGACTAGGAATTTGAAACTTTTGGAGTTTAAAAGAATATCAAATTGAGAGGGAATAAAAGGACTTTCCCAATTATTCAGTTGGATCTTATTTTGGGTTTGAGAATATTTAGAATGTTTCCAATTAAAATATGAGAGAGGATGACATGACTTCCTCAAAGAATGATATTGGTGAATACTTGAATATTCTCCCATTTGGATTTTGAATATTTAAAACAATTCTAACTCAGAAATTTAAATATTGTGAGAGAAGGTAATATGACTCCTTCAATAGTAATGAGTTTGATATGTTTTAAATGTTATTTGAACTTTACTCAGGAGTTCAAAAATATTTCGTCGAACATTTTATAAGTGTCAAATTAAAGTTTTTGAAAATATTATATGTATTTTATATAAGTATTTTCGGACTGGAAAATGTTCACTATTCTCTATATTAGTATATGTATATTTTAAAATGTTCTGGTATTCTGGTATTTTTGTCGAAAATGTTTCGGATCATTTTTGGAGCCAAAATCATCTCTGTAAAACAAGCAATGGACCAAAAGCTAAATCCCGCTCGCGCGCATTGCAGCAGCCGCAGCAGCAGGCCCAACAGGCCGAAGCCAGCGCAGCCCAGCCGCGCACACGCATGCGTCATCGCTGACGTCATCCTCACGACCCCACCTGTCGGCATGCCTCTCCTTCCCCTGTTTGATTGACACGTGGACCCCACTACTCATCTCCCACCTCTGTTCGGACTCCTGTTCACGCACGACGGTGTGACCACAGCCAAACCTGACCACACGCGGTCCCCGCGATCCCAAACTCTCGATTGAATCTGTAGACACAGATCGAATCCTGTCGATCTCCTCTACCAACTCCCTGCCTTGCCCTGTGGAACCGAGCTCGAAATCAAGCACACGGACCTCCCCAAGTTTCGCCGCCTGAGCTTCCTTCCATGGCCAAATCCGGCGACAGTAAGCCACCCCCTGCCCCCTCTGTTCGTTAGAGGAATCTTCTTGATGCGCCTCCTCTCCCTGACCATCTTCCATCATCGCAGACACTTGGATTCGAGCTCCGCAGCAAAACCGATCTCGCCGGAGCGTTGCCCGACTCTGCCCATGCACGGCCGATGCTACATGGCATACTGGAGCGCTCAGATGATCCCCTTGGCTTCACCTAGTCCTCACGCACCTCCTTCGCCTCCTTTTATGCGCAGCGCACTACTGGTTCGAGCGCCCCACATCCACCCGAAGATCACCGCCGACGCCGGAGCTCCAACGCCACTGCAGTGCCAGCAGAGGACGCTCCCATCTCCGTTGAAGCCACCTTCGTCTCCGCCATTGCAAGCCGCATCCTCCCATCACCTCATCTTCGCCGAAGAGCCACCGGAGGAGCGCCGCCGCCTACGCCCGAAGCCGCTGCCGTTTTCCCCTGCTGGTGACCACGCGCGCACAGGAAGCCCCTTGCAACCAATCCTAGCGCGACACATCGCCATATGCTACAGTAGCCTCAGTTCAAAATCATGTTTTGGACAGATTTTCACCAATTTTTCGTTTAGATCTCTTGATCCGTTTAGTCAAATTAGGTGATTCTTTTTCCTATGAACTCCTAATGACCAGGAGAATATAACAGGACCAAATTTTCACACGTTTGCACCGTTCAAATTTGAATTTGATCAAACTTACAATTGAACCTTACGGAGGCCATATCGTGCAAACCGTATCCTATTCAATTGATTCCTTTTGGCCGTTGACACTTGTATCAAATACTTGATGAAAATATTCTCTAAATTCATGTCCAAATACTTTTTGACCTGTTTTGAATTTAAATTTAATTCAAACTTTGTTCCACTATAACTTGCGTTGTAGTGTTCCTATTCCATAAATTCTTTTTGCAAGTGAATTCTTGTATGTTATATGCAATCATTCAAACAACATTCATGTTGTGTTCCATATACCCTTGGCACCCTTCCATACTATCTTTGATGTAATCTTGTATAGCAACAGTTCATCCTCTATTAACTCTTTTGAGTTGATTTCCTTCACCTGTCACCTTATAGCACCATGCACACCTATATTATATATTAAGCCCAACTATATTGATTTTGTTTAACCTTGCCATATTTGTTTTATTGTTCTTTTGATTCTTCTGTATGGCATGGTTATTGATTTGAGTTCTTTCTTTAACGATAGATTGCTCGGAGCGTGACGAGTAGAATTATGAGGAATTGTGAGTGCGACGATCTTCATCAAACGTATCAGGCAAGTTACACCTTGATCATCCTTCATCCTATTATTTTACTACGCATGTATTTATATATATCACATTATTAGATTATGCATGTGTAGGAATATTATGGTAGCATGTTATTGCTATTGAGAATCAGCTTAGTATGGCCTTATATTGTAGATCGTGGTAGTTGTAGTTTTGCTATGCTTTGTAGACGGGGGTGGTTCGCGTATACATTGAGCTTATGTGAGGATTATATACATAATAAATTGAGTAGTAATTAAGGATTTAATTCACCTCTGGGCGGAATTGGTATTGTTGGGTGGTTTCAAGAACATCATGGTTTATACCCTCTGAATGTAAGTGGACTGCCGCCCAGGTTCAAAAAGATCAGACAGACTTAGTGACTAGTAGCTTCCATGCGCAACCACTAGCTAAATGGGCTCTGGCTTAGTTGAGTAGGCTGTGGGATCCTCGCCCAGGCAAGCTAGCAGATGTAGATATGAGTAGGTGTACCGGCTGTCAGTGGGTGGAGGTGACTACTTCTGAAAGACTTCGTCTCAATCTTTGGGTTGAGTCTAGTGGGTAAAGTGTGCAAAACTCTGCAGAGTATTAAAAACTAATCATGATTAGCCGTGTCCCCGGTTATGGACAAATTTGAGCGACTATGCCATTACAGTTGTTGGATGATCTTGACTGATGTGACACTTAATAAATTTGTTGGGAAACTTAATAATGGGTAGGTTGGAGTTGGACTTGCCAATTCAACCTTGTGTATTTAATTGTGGTAACAAATAAGTTAAATAAAAATTTGACTATTAGGTAGTTATGAGGACAAAATCAGCTTTTTGCAAAATTAACCCTCAAGCCTTCCTTTTGTTGTACTATGCACATACATGTAGGTCTGCTTTATTATTACTCCTGTGTAACTTGCCAATACATTCAAAGTATTGACCCTTCGTGGCTACAACGTTTCATGTTGCAGATTTTATGCGACGAGTGAGTGATACGATGTAGGGTTATGATGTCTATACTCGACATTTGCCTGTGGTGTTGATGGACTTCATGAAGTTTTTATTTGCTTTTCCACTGTATTTTTGTTGTTAGCTAGCCTTGTGCTACGCAGGTATGTATTATATTAAATTCTGGATCTACGATGTAATATTATGACATGTGGTTTATTTTGATATTACATCTTGTACTGTGTGTGCTAGCTATTGATACAGGGACTAGCACAGTGAGCACAGAGAGTCGAATCTTATTAGGTTTGGGTCGTTACAAGATACCTCTCCGTCATACAGAGTGACAAATCCCAATCTCGATTCACGCCAACTCAACAGACACCTTCGGAGATACCTGTAGAGCATCTTTATGATCACCCAGTTACGTTGTGACGTTTGATAGCACACAAGGTATTCCTCCGGTATCCGGGAGTTGCATGATCTCATTGTTGAAGGAATATGTATTTGACATTAAGAAAGCAGTGGCAATAAACTGAAAGACCATATGCTAAGCTAACGGATGGGTCTTGTCCATCACATCATTCTCCTAATGATGTGATCCCATTATCAAGCGACAACACATGTCTATGGTTAGGAAACCTTAACCATATTTTGATCAACGTGCTAATTGTAGGATCGAAAGTAGGTCTAGAGGGGGGGTGATTAGACTACATGACCAAATAAAAATCTAGCCTTTTCCCAATTTTAGTTGTGGGCAGATTTTAGCACTTAGCACAAGTCAAGCAATCAACCTACACATGCAATTCTAAGAGTGTAGCAGCGGAAAGTAAAACATTGCATATGAAGGTAAAGGGAAGGGTTTGGAGAGTGCAAACGCAATGATGACGCGAAGATTTTTGGCGTGGTTCCGATAGGTGGTGCTATCGTACATCCACGTTGATGGAGACTTCAACCCACGAAGGGTAACGGTTGCACGAGTCCACGGAGGGCTCCACCCACGAAGGGTCCACGAAGAAGCAACCTTGTCTATCCCACCATGGCCATCGCCCACGAAGGACTTGCCTCACTCGGGTAGATCTTCACGAAGTAGGCGATCTCCTTGCCCTTACAAACTTCTTGGTTCAACTCCATAATCTTGTCGGAGGCTCCAAGCGACACCAAACCAATCTAGGAGACACCACTCTCCAAAAGGTAATAGATGGTGTGTTGATGATGAACTCCTTGCTCTTGTGCTTCAAATGATAGTCTCCCCAACACTCAACTCTCTCTCACAGATTTGGCTATGGTGGAAAGATGATTTGAGTGGAAAGCAACTTAGGGAAGGCTAGAAGTCAAGATTCTTGTGGTAGAATTGGAATGTCTTGATCTCAACACATGAGCAGGTGGTTCTCTCTCAGAAAATGTATGCTGGAAGTGTAGGCACGTTCTGATGGCTCTCTCACAAATGGAGAAGGGGGTGGAGGGGTATATATAGCCTCCACACAAAATCCAACCGTTACACATATTTGACCCAACTCGGTCCGACCGAATAGAAGAACTCGATGAGACCGATTTAGTTCAAAATGTGAACGTTAGGAATCTCGGTGGGACCGACTGGAACAACTCGGTGGGACCGATGTGCTAGAGCTTAGGGCAAACATCAACTCGGTGGTACCGATTGCATCAACTCGGTGAGACTGAAGTGAAGCAATAAGGCAACAGAGAAGATGTCAAGCCAACTCGGTGTGACCGATCGCATTTTCGGTGAGACCGAAACAATTGCAATTGGCAACAAAGAGTTTGCAAGGCAATCTCGGTGAGACCGAGATCCGTATCGGTGTGACCGAACTGTTAGGGTTTCTGGCAGTGGCTATGTCATATGAACTCGGTGGCGTCGGATAGAAAGAATCTGTGAGGCCGAGTTTGACTTTGGGTTTTGGACATATTTGGAATGAGAAAGTGGTTGAGGGCTTTGGAGCAATATCACTAAGCACTTGAGCAAGTAGACCATTAAGCAACACCTCATCCCCTTTTAATAGTATTGGCTTTCCTATGGACTCAATGTGATCTTGGATCACTAAAATATAAATGAAGAGTCTTGACCTTTTGCCAATATGTGTCCTTAGCATTTTGAGGGGTCCACATCTCTAGTCCATCCCATGCCATTCACTGAACTTTCTTAAATGTTAAACTTGAATGGATATTAGTTCAATGAGCTATATGTTGTTATGAATTACCAAAACCACCCGGGGATTAGTTGCACTTTCAATCTCCCCCTTTTTGGTAATTGATGACAACATATAGATCAAAGCTTCGACAAATGATAATATGAATGAAATACATCGTTGCTTTGAGAAGTATGTGATAAGCAAGAGCTCCCCCTAAATTTGTGCATTATTTAAAATTTGCGTTTGAATGCAAATGCACAATCGATTAGGATCATGGGTCACTCTTCCATGTCACATACATCTTGGTGGAGCACTCGAAATGATAAGATTTAAATAACATGCACTCATCACCAAGGATACAAGTGATTAATCATACACAAACATTCATAGATATAATCATGCAAGCACACATTAAGTGTAGTATGATCAAACACATGATCACATAAAGTATCTCACGAGCATAACACAAGTAGTAGCATAAGTAGCACCAACCAACCAAAGTAGCAAGGCAAATAAAACCAACAAAAGCAAAAGACACTCTCTCTCGAAGCCTATGATCTATACACTTTCTCCCCCTTTGGCAACAAGTTACCAAAAAGTTCAAAAACATATAGTGCTATGCGGCTCTCTAGGCACGATCTCCGGGAGCTCCTGAAGGGGTCTTCTGGCTTATAGCTCCGCTTTGCATAGATGGCGTTGAGATGACTATTCTGCAAATGCTTCTGCTGAAGTCTGTGGAGCTGGAGGAGTGGATACTGGAGGAGCAATTGTGGCAGTGGTTGTAGGTGCTGAGAGAGTAGTCCTGAAATCTGCAACTGGCACAGCTGAAGACCTCTCTTCCCTTGGCACTGACTGGAACCTGTTGGTAGTGGGTCTATCATCATAGTCCTCAGTATCATCCCTTAGCTTCTCCACAATGGTCTGAATCTCTATGACCTTCACATCAAGGTCATGCATCTTTGTCTCAATGATCCTCTCGAGACTCTCCTAATTCTGAGACAAGGTGGCCAAGCTCTTCTCAATCCTCACGGTAGCCTCAAGCAGATAACTGAGTTGATCTTGCTTGGTCTTGAGATTCACTGTTGAAGCATCTCGAGCACTTGGTGCCTTTGCTACTTTTGCAGCCTTTGCTTTCTCTATCTTCTCCTGGGCCTCTACACATGTAGGATGGGATGCATCCATGACAACCTCATTGTCCTCAAAATCAGGCCTCAGGGGTAGATGCTCTTTGTCAAGCAAATATGTCCCAGTGCCAACCTTGAAGTTGATCAACATCTGAATGTGTGGGGCATATCCACAAGACCTCTTCTGGTCGGCTGCTGTCCTCTTCACTGTCTCAACAATCAAGCTCATGACTTTAAACTTCTGGGGAACATCAAACAAATGAAGTAAGTTAATGGAGTGACCACGTATCATCCTGTGATCTCCAGACTTGGGCAACAGAGTATGCCTCAAGATGGTGTTCATTGTGGTCAGTCCAGCAAGCAGATAGTATATAGAACCTAGCTTGTGTGTTTCCAGAGCTACATCAGGTATAGGCTTGTACATGTTGGCCATTGAGTTGTGATCTTTCCTGGGTTTGCCATAAACATTAATATCATTTTCTTCTTCCTTGGGAGCATTGATAAGCTTGGCCCATTCAGAAATTGATGACTGGTATCTGGTTCCCTCAATCATCCAAACAATCTTACCATTTGGGTAGAAATGGGCAGTGGAGTAGAACTGCATGATCATCTCATCGTTCCACTTTGTCAATTTCTGTCCAACAAACTCATCAACCTCATTTAGCTTGAAGCTTTCATGCACATGGGGAAAATAATCTTCATTTTCATCAATGTAATCCCAGTCAACCCATTTCATGTCACATACTATGGGCTTCTTGTCCAATAAGACAGTCTCATAGAAGTCATGTTGTTCTCTGGTATGAAAATGATACTCCACAGCAATCCTTCTCCTAGTGGCATATGGATCATTTTGTCTCCATAGTCTCAGACCATGATCCTTCCTCAACTTCATGTTTTCTGCCACTGGATGATCATCATTATGATCTGGGATCTTGGGCTTCAATTTCCTGAGCACTAGTGGCTCATCATCTTCTTGGACCTCAGGCACTGGGGCCTTGTTCTTCTCTGCAGCTGAAATGTTCCTAGTAGATCTCTTTGGAGCAGTTGACTTGGGTGCTTGAGCTGCAGCTGTGGGCTTGGGGGCAGACTTGGGCTTTGAAGGAGCAACACCAGTCTTGATAGCATCTGCCATCAGCTTCTGTGACTTGGCAGGAGGTGCAGCAGGCTCTTCCTCCTCCTCATCTTCTTCCTCATCAGAAGAATGATTTTCAAACTCAGCCATTGGATCAACAAGTTTGCACCATCTTCCTCTTTTCCTTTCCTTATTCTTGTTGACCTCTGCTCCAGCACCACTTGCTGGCTTTACTTGCTCTTGGGCAATAGTGGATTGCCTAGCCTTAGACATATGATTCCTCTTAGCAGGAGCTTTAATTTCTTCTGCAGTCCTGGCTTGGTAGCATCAGCAGTGCCATATTCCTTCTTGAGCACCTTCTTCTTGGGGGTCACTTCCTCCTCGATCACAAAGTCCTCATCTTCACTGTTAGAATTCCTCTTCTTTCTTTGCCTGGTAGCTGCCTTTGGCAAGTTGCTAGGGGTGCTTCTGCTTCCCTCATCGTAGCTACTATTGGGACTAGTGCCCTCACTGAGGTTGACTTGCTCTGCAGACTTGTTCTGGCTGTCGCTGGCTTCTGACATCTCTGCAACTGACCCTGCGAATAGATGGGTGTGGGTAGAGTAGATGAGCATCACAAAATACAGCTGGTTTTAGTAAAAATTGATTCAAAATCTTAACTTTATTTTTCTGCAGAAGGCATTTCGGAGCTACCGATTTGATAATCTCAGTGACACCAAAGCACTTAACAGAGCCTAAACATGCAGTTTCGGTCAGACTGAGTTGCAGTTCGGTGACTCCGAGATGCTAGGGTTTCACTGAGAAATTGCTTTCGGTCTCACCGATTAGTACACTTCGGTCAGACCAAGATGTACTTAGTGCAATGGCCAGGGCCAATTGGTGTGACCGAAAACTTCAATTCGGTCGGTCCGAGATGAGTTCGGCGGAAACCTAACCTTGAGATTTTGCATCAAATCTATTCTAGAGGATTATTTGTGTGGATAAGAAGCTTTCAATCATGGCAAGAATACATGCATTTGCTTTGTGCATTGAATCGGAGTAAAGAGATAGCACAAAGGGGTCAAACCATACCCTAACTTGGTGGTGGTTCGCTACGGCAGCAACGGCGGAGGCGATGTCTGTTGACGGCGGCAAAGACCTGCGACAACGGTGCACAGGTGGATACGGCAACGATTCGGAGACCAAGGGGCGGCAGCAATGGGGTGCGGGAGCAAGGAGTTTGAAGAAATTTCCAAACTTTCGGTCCGCGGTATATATACCCATATGCTGTCGGTGGCGCCGAGTGGAACGTCTCGGTGGCACCGAGATGCAAAACTGCTTGCAGTTACTACAACTCGGTGAGACCGAATCATTCTAATCGGTGGCACCGAGGTGAAAACCTAGATCAACTTGATGGTTTCAGTGAGACCAAATAGGAATGAGTTGGCCTGACCAAAATTCATTAAGAGGTTTTGGAAGTTAGACCTTGACGGATCGGTGGCTCCGAGTGCACCTCACCTAGAGGGTCCGAAAGTAACTTGTTCAAATTTTGTGATGTAGCATGAATAGAGTTTGAGAATAGAACAAGCATAGATAGCTAGAAGAAGTTCTTAGGCATTCTTGTCCATCCATTTGGCCAATAAAAACCAAACAATCAAAACTACAAATGGATGTCCTCGAATGGAGAAAATTATGCAACCAACGTGCTCACACAATAAGATAGCAAATAAAACATGTGACAAAGCATGCACATACACCCTAGCATCTATCAAGCAATTGGCAATGACTAGGTCATCTATATATGAGTATATTGACTTAGGAGTCAAATGAAAGCATTTGATCATAGGTCATACTCATCGTTTAAGCACAAGTGGGGTTGCCAATTTTACATAAAGCATTGTTGTGTTCACACCATTAGAGTTGCTTTAGCTCAATTTTTTAGAGCAAAGCTCCCCCTAGATGTGATATCCCCCCTAAGAGGGATGAACTAACCTTGGGTTTTGTCGATGATGACTTCATGTAGATAGTGAAGATGTGGATGCTCAATGTTGATGTAGATCTTTTGGAGCAATCCATTGGAGTGTGTTGCATTTTCAATACCTACATGTGTTAGTCCCACAAGGAACATGCAAGGATATCCATAGACATAGAGTGAAACACAAATATGATGATGTCCATGAAAGCATTAGGTTACCTTGTCCCTTGTCTTACTAACAAGAGGGTTTGTGACTCCATGAACTAGTGCAAGATATGAAAGTTGATTGCACATGTCCTTGCCAAAATGAATATGAGTGAAGTATGTTGGCGGAGTCACCCTCAAGAACACTCTAGTTCTTCTTCTTTGGGATCCACATCAAATTGATGGGAATCCTTGGAGTTGTAGTTGTACTTGATGAAGTGGAAGTTGACGTAGTCTTGGGAACCCACTTGACCATGGCCTTAGGAGCTTCTTCAAATGAATCAATCTCTTCTTGAAGCTTGTCTTTGCCCTTTAGCTTGTGGTCTTGTGGTGGAAGATCATCTTGATCTTGTGTTCCCTTGAAATAAGTGGGATCATACTTCTCTTGTTGAGGAACAAACTTCGTCTTGGGGTATTGATCTTCTTCCCACTCAACTCCATTGGCATTGAACTTTCGTTCAAAACCAACACCTTGCTTCTTACGGTGCCTTCCTTGCTTGCGTACAATTTCCTCAAATTGCTTACTTCCGGCAAGGCTCTTGTAAACATCTTTCTCTATAATTCCCTTCAATAAGTTATTTTCTTGCTCAAGTGTAACTTGGCTAAGAGAATCATTAGTGGAATCAAGAGTATTTTCTTGCTCAAGTGTAACTTGGCTAAGAGAATCATTAGTGGAATCAAGAGAACTACTAGAAGCAACAATATTAGATTTAACATGGTTGTTGTTACTACTAGAGGAAGAATCTTTCTTGCTCTTATTACTAGATTTTACTTGTGGCATATAAGTAGACAAGAGTAAATGCTTGGCAATGTAAGAAGAACTCTTCTTTCGAAGATCATCATTGATAGCTGTTAGAAACCCATGCTCTTGCTCTAAATTTAGCTTCTCGAAGCATAGCTTCTCATGAGTTCTTAGGAGCTCTCTATGGTCCTCTAGAGTTGTTTCATGAGCTAACTTAAGAGTGTTTAGTTCTTTAGTTAGATGCTCAATCTCCTTCTTATCATTATCATTCGTTTCATCTTGATTAGCATGATTACTAGCAAGTTCATCATAGTTTTCATCACTAGTGTTGTCAACAAGTAAATCATCTTCACCTAGAAAATCATCTTCATCACTATTGAAATCAACATACTCGGGGTGTGATACCTTAGGGCCTTTAGCCATGAAGCATCTTCCAATTCCTTCATTTGGTGAGTCAAATATGTCGTAGAAGTTGGATGACACAAGTGCAAGACCGGCAACACCTTCATCTTGAGTATATTCGGAGTCGGAGTGATAGATTCTCTCTGAGTAGTTGTCGGAGTCGGAACCGGATACCCATTCACCAACATGAGCTTGATGTCTTTGTCTTGTGTAGCTCTTTGATGACTTGTCCTTCCTTTCTGAATCCTTTCTTCTACGTGAGGGTCTTCGTTCATAACGATCATCTCTACTCCTTCTCTCTCTTGGTGGTGATTCATCTCTTTTACTTCTCCTTTTTGGTGAATCTTCCCTTTTCTTGTAGTGAGCCGTACACTCATTGGAGTAGTGTCCGGGTCTTCCATTGTAGCAATTACAATCACGACTAGAAGATCTTTTGTCATTGTAGGATCTTGACTTGGAGCTTCTCTCTTTGCTTCTATTCTTATAGAACTTGTTGAAGTTCTTCACCATTAAGCTCAATTCTTCATTGGAGACTTGCTTCTCACTTGATGTTGTAGGAGCATCACTTGAAGCTTTGTAAGCACCACTTGACTTGTTGTGGAGCTCTTCCTTATCCTTGAGTGACATCTCATGAGCAACAATTCTACCAATGACTTCCGTGGGCTTGAGATCTTTGTAATTGGGTATCATTTGGATTAATGTGCACACAGTGTCATATTTTCCATCCAAGGCTCTTAGGATCTTCTTGATGATGAATTTGTCGGTCATCTCTTCACTTCCTAAGCTGGCAATCTCATTTGTGATGAGAGCAAGCCTAGAGTACATCTCGGTGACTCCTTCACCATCCTTCATCTTGAACTTGTCAAGTTGACTTTGAAGCACATCCAATTTGGATTCCTTGACGGACTCGGTACCTTCATGCATATCAACCAAAGTATCCCAAATTTCCTTTGCATTCTCAAGGCGGCTGATTTTGTTGAATTCTTCGGGGCACAATCCATTGAAGAGAATATCGCAAGCTTGAGCATTGTATTGCAACATCTTCATTTCTTCCGCGGATGCTTCATGATCCGGTTCTTTTCCATCCTCGAAGAAATCACCTTGCAAGCTAATGCGCACAATAGCCCAAACAGCGGGGTTATGTCCAAGAATATGCATTTTCATCTTATGCTTCCAACTAGCAAAATTAGTACCATCAAAGTAAGGACCTCTACGGTGGTAATTTCTCTCGCTAGACGCCATACTCTCCTAGGTTGTGAAACCAAGGCTATGATTACCAAAGCTATGGAAATCAAGGCAAATGGAGACCAATGCTCTGATACCACTTGTAGGATCGAAAGTAGGTCTAGAGGGGGGGTGATTAGACTACTTGACCAAATAAAAATCTAACATTTTCCCAATTTTAGTTGTGGACAGATTTTAGCACTTAGCACAAGTAAAGCAATCAACCTACACATGGAATTCTAAGAGTGTAGCAGCAAAAAGTAAAACACTGCATATGAAGGTAAAGGGAAGGGTTTGGAGAGTGCAAACGCAATGATGACGCGAACCTTTTTGGCGTGGTTCCGATAGGTGGTGCTATCGTACATCCACATTGATGGAGATTTCAACCCATGAAGGGTAACGGTTGCGAGAGTCCATGGAGGGCTCCACCCACGAAGGGTCCATGAAGAAGCAACCTTGTCTATCCCACCATGGCCATCGCCCACGAAGGACTTGCCTCACTTGGGTAGATCTTCATGAAGTAGGTGATCTCCTTGCCCTTACAAACTTCTTGGTTCAACTCCACAATCTTGTCAGAGGCTCCCAAGCGACACCTAACCAATTTTGGAGACACCACTCTCCAAAAGGTAATAGATGGTGTGTTGATGATGAACTCCTTGCTCTTGTGCTTCAAATGATAGTCTCCCCAACACTCAACTCTCTCTCACAGATTTGGCTATGGTGGAAAGATGATTTGAGTGGAAAGCAACTTGGGGAAGGCTAGAAATCAAGATTCTTGTGGTAGGATTGGAATGTCTTGATCTCAACACATGAGTAGGTGGTTCTCTCTCAGAAAATGTATGTTGGAAGTGTAGGCACGTTCTGATGGCTCTCTCACAAATGGAGAAGGGGGTGGAGGGGTATATATAGCCTCCACACAAAGTCCAACCATTACACACATTTGACCCAACTCGGTCAGACCGAATAGAAGAACTCGGTGAGGCTGATTTAGTTCAAAATGTGAATGTTAAGAATCTCGGTGGGACCGATGTGCTAGGGCTTAGGTCAAACATCAACTCGGTGAGACCGAAGTGAAGCAATAAGGCAACAGAGAAAATGTCAAGCCAACTCGGTGTGACTGATCGCATTTTCGGTGAGACCGAAACAATTGCAATAGGCAACAGAGAGTTTACAAGGCCATCTCAGTGAGACCGAGATCCGTATCAGTGTGACCGAACTGTTAGGGTTTCTGGCAGTGGCTATGTCATATGAACTTGGTGGCGCCGGATAGAAAGAATTGGTGAGGCCGAGTTTGACTTTGGGTTTTGGACATATTTGGAATGAGAAAGTGGTTGAGGGCTTTGGAGTAATATCACTAAGCACTTGAGCAAGTAGACCATTAAGCAACACCTCATCCCCTTTTAATAGTATTGGCTTTCCTATGGACTCAATGTGATCTTGGATCACTAAATATAAATGAAGAGTCTTGAGCTTTTGCCAATATGTGTCCTTATTAGCATTTTGAGAGGTCCACATCTCTAGTCCATGCCATGCCATTCATTGAACTTTATGAAATGTTAAAGTTGAATGGATATTAGTTCAATGAGCTATATGTTGTTATGAATTACCAAAACCACCCGGGGATTAGTTGCACTTTCACTAGTCTAGTAGAGGCATACTAGGGACTTGGTATTTGCTTATATATTCACACATGTATTTAAGTTTCCAATCAATACAGTTCTAGCATGAATAATAAACCTTTATCAAGATTAAGGAAATATAATAATAACAACTTTATTATTGGCTCTAGGGCATATTTCCAACAAAGATAACTTCATGACTGGTAAACTATCGGGTTAAAATTTTGAAAATGTTTTTCAGAAATGAACATAAATTGTGGATCTATAAATAATATAGCTTGAAACTTGGAAAGTCTTTCAATAGAATATAATCTGGATTAATAAAAGTTTATTGATAAATTGTGATGTAGTTCCAAATAGATATTGACTATATGGAGATATAGCAATGAAACTATATGGAGATATAGTGTTACTATATATGGAGATATAGTGTCACCATTAATGTAACAAATGAATTACACGATAAAACCAGATGTTACCTACACAAATAACATTGGGATTTGAAGAGTGTCAGATCCAGAGACGAAGCCTCTACCACTAGCAAAGCATGAGAAACATTGGGTAGCAATATAAGTTAAGAAAGCATGCAACTAGATTATTGACTCTAGTGCAAGTGGGAGACTGGTACGTCTCCGTCGTATCTACTTTTCCTAACGCTTTACCTCTTGTTTTGGACTCTAATTTGCATGATTTGAATGAAACTAACCCGGGCTGACGTTGTTTCTAGCAGAACTGCCATGGTGTTGTTTTTGTGCAGAAATAAAAGTTATCAGATTGGAACAAAACTTTTTGGAGAATTTTTATACAATAAAAGAAAAATACTGGAGCCAAGAACCACCGGAGGGGGGCCCCTGGGTGAGCACAACCCACCAGGGCACGCCTCCCCCCCTCAGGTGCGCCCAGGTGGGTTGTGCCCACCTGGTGGCCACGCAGACCCTGATTCCAATGCTATAAAATCCTATTTTTCCAGAAAAAATCAGGGAGGAAGAATTATCGTGTTTCATGAGACATAGCCACCATCACCTCCTGTTCTTCATCGAGAGGCCAGATCTGGAGTCCGTTTGGGGCTCCAGAGAGGGGAATCTTCGATCTTCGTCATCACCAACCCTCCTTCATCGCCAATTCCATGATGCTCCCCACCGGGAGTGAGTAATTCCTTCGTAGGCTCGCTGGTCAGTGAGGAGTTGGATGAGATTCATCATGTAATCGAGTTAGTTTTGTTAGGGCTTGATCCCTTGTGTTGGGGATATAACCCCGAGGTGTGACCCGCCCAGGAGGGGCCGGGTTATACCATTGGCGACTCAATATGAAGAAGGCCCAAGTAGGTCCAAGAAGATGAAGCATGAAGACTGGTGGCGGCTTACAAGGTGGGCCTGTTGAAGGCCCAAGACCTGGTGGTAGAATTGTAACCCGGAGGGTGTGAGCCGCCATGATGACGACTTGTCTAACAAGGCAGGGCGACTTAGAAACCAAGTTGGTAATGTTGAGTGATCCGGCTTGGACTCTTCTAAGCCCAGGGCCTCGACCTGTGTATATAAAGGTGAGACCCTGCGGCGGGTTAACTTAAGAAAGAACTGATCGATAGCTAGGTCAAGCGTGACCGCTCCCTTGTAATCAATATTCAAGTAATACAACTAGAAGCATGAGGTAGGATTTTACCTCGTTGTGAGGGGCCGAACCTGGGTAAACCTTGTGTCCTTTCTCCCGTTCAACCCCTTCAAGCTAACCTACGTTGCGATGGCTCAACACCTAAGTCCTTTCACAAGGGCAACTGCCGTGATAAAACCATGACAGTTGGCGCCCACCGTGGGGCCAGAGCACAGTGGTTTCAAGTTCTTGAAGGGAAACTTCTTAGGGATCGAAGGATACGCCATGGGCCGGATGACTAAGAGTCGCCGCGGCAAGCTCTACATCGACGACGCTGGCTGGGGCCCTGAGGCCGACTCAATTGAGTACGGGTACCGGGTCCCGTTTGGCGGAATTCACGTCTTCCTCGGCAAGATCGGCGAGTCAGAGCCTGAGCCGGACATCTGCACCGACATCGTCAAGACGGCTCAGCGCGCGCGACCCGCCGGCCTGAAGCACGTTTTCATTGGCTTTGTTCTTGGGGCGGATCTTGAGGAAGATTCCGCATCTGGTGGAGAGACAACCATCTATTCAGGTGATGAGTCTTCAACCGAGGAAACAGAGTCAATCTACCAGATTCAGGATGGCGGGCTTGGGGGTTGTTCCGATGGCGACAGTATTCCGGACCCCTATGAGCTGCCGTATAGGGCTGCTGTCTTCATGGCTTTCACGCAACCGATGGTAAACTCATCAACGGCTGCTGCTATGACATTCGGTTCAACTGCTGCTACGACAACTGGGGCGAGCGGCTCAGTTCGGCCGCCAGCTGAAGTTTTATCTGAACTCTTGGGCACTTTGACGACTCTGTTGGCCATAGAGGTTACTGCGGCGAATCAAGCACAGCATAATGCGAAAGTTGCAAAGGTGCAAGATGAGGTGGCCAAAGCCCAGGAGGATTTTAATGCAGAGAACATCAAGGTGGCAGAGTAACGAGCCAATATGGATGCTAAGTCACAGCGTATCATGGCAGAGGCTTTTCGCTTAAGTTTGGATCAAAACGCCTCTAATGTAGTTCTTTGAAGGAGGTATCTATTGGGAAACGTTGCACGGAAAACAAAAAAAATTCTACACACACGCAAGATCTATCAAGGAGATGCATAGCAACGAGAGGGGAGAGTGTGTCTACGTACCCTCGTAGACCGTAAGCGGAAGCATTTAACAACGTGGTTGATGTAGTCGAACTTCTTCACGCTCCAACCGATCAAGTACCGAACGTACGGCACATCCGCGTTCTGCACACGTTCAGCTCGGTGACGTCCTCCGCCTTCTTGATCCAGCAAGACGGAGAGGTAGTAGATGAGTTCCGGCAGCATGACGGTGTGGTGACGGTGATGGTGAAGTGATCTCCGCAGGGCTTCGCCTAAGCACTACGAAAATATGACCGGGGGTGTAAACGGTGGAAGGGGGCACCGCACACGGCTAGGAAATTGTCTGTTGTGTGCTAGGCGCCCCCCTCCCACATATATATAGGTGGGAGGGAGGGAGGAGCAGGCAAAGGAGGCGCCCAAGTAGGAGGAATCCTACTTGGGGTCCCTCCCAAACCGCGCCCCCCTTTCCTTATTTGGAGTGCGGGGAAAGGCAGGGGAGGGTGGCGCCCCCCTTTCCTTTCTCCCATGAGAGGGAAAGGTAGGAGGGGCTAGCCCTCCCCCTTTTCCTTCCCTAGGGCTGGCTAAACAAGGGAGGGGGCGCACCAGCCCCCTTGTGGGCTGGTCTGTCCCCTCCTTTGGCCCATAAGGCCCATAACTTGCCGGGGGGGGGGGGGGTTGTCCGGAACCCCTTCCGGTGACCCGACTCCTTCCCGGTACGTCCCGAAACACTTTCGGTGTCCAAATACTATCGTCCTACATATCAATCTTTACCTCTCGACCATTTCGAGACTCCTCGTCATGTTCGTGATCTCATCCGGGACTCTGAACAACATTCGGTCACCAAAACATATAACTCATATAACACTATATCGTCAACGAACGTTAAGCGTGCGGACCCTACGGGTTCGAGAACTATGTAGACATGACCGAGACACCTCTCCGGTCAATAACCAATAGCAGAACCTGGATGCCCATATTGGCTCCTACATATTCTACAAAGATCTTTATCGGTCGAACTGTTATGACAACATACGTAATTTCCATTGTCCATCGGTATGTTACTTGCCCGAGATTCGATCGTCGGTATCTTCATACCTAGTTCAATCTCATTACCGGCAAGTCTCTTTACTTGTTCCGTAATACATCACCTTGTGACTAACTCCTTAGTAATTTGCTTGCAAGCTTATGATGTGTATTACCGAGAGGGCCCAGAGATACCTCTCCGATACTCGGAGTGACAAATCCTAATCTCGATCTATGCCAACTCAACAAACACCTTCGGAGATACCTGTAGAGCATCTTTATGATCACCCAGTTACGTTATGACATTTGATAGCACACAAGGTATTCCTCCGATATCCGGGAGTTGCATAATCTCATAGTCGAAGGAATATGTATTTGACATGAAGAAAGCAATAGCAATAAACTGAATGATCATTATGCTAAGCTAACAGATGGGTCTTGTCCATCACATCATTCTCCTAATGATGTGATCCTGTTATCAAATGACAACACATGTCTATGGTTAGGAAACCTTAACCATCTTTGATCAACGAGCTAGTCTAGTAGAGGCTTACTAGGGACACGGTATTTGTTTATGTATTCACACATGTATTTAAGTTTCCGGTCAATACAATTCTAGCATGAATAATAAACCTTTATCATGATTAAGGAAATATAATAATAACCATTTTATTATTTTCTCTAGGGCATATTTCCATCAGTATCAAACCCGTTTACTTGCACATTATGAGGCGCGGAATCTTTTAAACTCGCCTGGTGCGGGGCCAAGTAACCCGCCAGGCACAGCCCGGGCGGCTGAAATCCCAGGGAGCGTGGCGGCGGCTCTGCCCCGATTGCCAGACCCGCCCCATAGGGATCGAACCCACCCCAGCATTTTTCTACACCATCTGGTCATTATTCCAACCCGATGGATAACATGATATCAGCGGCCACCCGGCTCAATGCAATCCCTATCACAGATGAGACGCCTTTTGTAGCTGAGGCGTGGAACGCAATTGAGCTTTTGCAAATAGCGGTTGCACAACAGGAGAAATATACACATAGTCGTGAGAGGGTGCATTCAACGCCCCTCCCAAGCCGCAGTTACAGCTGGCGCATTGAGTCGCCAGCGGTTTCCAGTAGCGAGCGACGATGACGGCCAAATCAAGATGACCCGCCCCGTGTGAATAACCCGCCCCTTACTCATGCTCAGGCGATTGTGGATGATGCCAGAGCATGCCGAGAGGCAGAGGCCGTAGCGGCGGCTCAGTTGGGGGCTTATCAGCAGCCTCCAATGACCCCTTCGACATCAGTAGGAGCTGGTATAATTTCCAGATCTGTTGGAGTGCCTTGTTTAGTGCCAGCTTTACATAATGAACGCTTGCCTAAAGATTTTAAGGGTCCTCGCAAGGTGGCTAACTATACAGCTGATCTCCCCCTTGAGGCCTGGATTGAGAGTTATGAGTTAGCCATGGAGATGCTGAATGTCAATGATGTTGTGTGTGTGAAGTACTTTACTATGATGTTGGATGGGCCAGCTCGGACCTGGTTAAAAGGATTACCCGCCAACTCCATCAACTCTTGGGCAGAGTTGAAAGCACGGTTCATTCAGAATTTTAAAGGAACATGCAAGCAGCCTTTGACGATTATTGATCTTGATAATTGTGTGCAGCGTGAGGATGAGTTGGCTCATCGTTGGGTCCATCGGGTCTCAGCTAATATGCACTCTTTAGACAGTATTGCAGCGGGTTAGGCGGTTCTGATCTTGGAGAAGAACTATCATTTCACCCCCCTTAAGCAGAAGCTTGGGCCGCTTAAGCGTCATTGTAATGACATGGGAGAGCTCATGGCGGCTCTCATCAAGTATGCCGACTCTGATGCCACCAAAGATCTTGGGTCTGATGATGAAAAATCCAACAAGGGAAAGAAGGGTGGCAATGGTAAGGGTCAGCAGCAGAACGTGATAGGGCATAATGGTAACAACCAGGGTAACGGTGGTAAGCGTAGACAGCCCGATGGTGGGTCAGATCTTGTAGCTAACACCAACACCGGATATAATAACCAGCACCGTAATGGCAATGGTAAGCAGGCCTTTGGAGGGAAGAACTTTAATATT
Source organism: Thinopyrum elongatum (assembly GCA_011799875.1). NCBI lineage: Eukaryota > Viridiplantae > Streptophyta > Magnoliopsida > Poales > Poaceae > Thinopyrum > Thinopyrum elongatum. Next base: position 131,397,021 of record CM022298.1, read on the forward strand.
GAAGCGATGATGAATGAGCCTTGCCGAAAACACAGCCTGCCCAATAAACCGGTGACTCATGCTTGGAAGGATTGTTTCATCATGCGAGAGTACAGGAATTCCAACTTCAATCAGAATCATGGCAACAATAATGGCCCGCCTGGCGGGTCAGGATCCGGCTCACAGGGGCCCGGCTTTGGTGGTGGAGGGTCAAATTCTGGGTATCAAGGACAGGGCAACCAGGGTGGTTATAACGAACAGTCTGGTCAGGGTAACTAGTAGCATCAGTCAGGATACCAGAGTAATCCAAAGCAGCTTAATAGTGGCCAGTATCATGTTTTCACCACAAGTCTTTGTAAACAAGATCAGAAGGTTCATAAACATGCGGTCAGTGCGATTGAGCCGGTGGTACCCCAATACTTGCGGTGGTCAGAGCAGCCAATCACATGGAGTCGAGCGGATCACCCGCCCCGGGTTGACAATCTGGGTCAGCTAGCGTTGGTGGTAGCCCCCCAGGTTGGGGGTTATAAATTCACTAAAGTGCTCATGGACGGTGGCAGTAGTATCAATATCCTTTACTATGATACCTTTCGCCGGATGAATTTAACTGATAAGGAGCTTAAGTCGTCTTCTACATTTTTTCATGGTGTGGTACCTAGTAAGTCGGCATATCCAGTTGGTAAGATTGCCTTGGAAGTGGCTTTTGGCGATGACTATGACTACAGAGCAGAGACGTTATGGTTTGAAGTGGTTAAGATCAAGAGCCCTTATCATGCCTTGTTCGGATGGCCGGCTTACACCAAATTTATGGCGCGGCCTTGTTATGTTTATTTATAGCTTAAAATGCCAGGGCGTAAGGGCACTATTACGGTCCATGGGCGATCAAAAAATTGCACTGGAATGTGAGGAAGGAGATGCTGCATATGCTGAGTCGGCTTGCGCCACGGAGGAGCTTAAATTTTACAAGGATAATGTTGACCTGGCTGATATGACCCCTCTGAACAAGCCCACCACTGAGCAAGACCCTTTGTTGAAGTTTAAGTTGGCTGATGATGCTAAGCAAGTTGACTTTGTGCCTGGTGACTCATCTCAGCAGTTCACAGTGGGGGCTAATATGGACCCTAAATAGGAAAGCGTGCTCATCGAATTCATCCGTGAGAATCGGGACATCTTTGCATGGAAACCTTCTAACTTGCCGGGTGTACCGAGAGAATTCCCTGAGCTAACTCTTAATGTGGATCCTAAATTTAAGCCGGTCAAGCAGTTTCTTCGTCGTTTCAATGAAGAACGACATAAGGCCATTGGAGAAGAGGTGGCCCGGCTCTTGGCAGCTGGGTTTATTATGGAAGTTTTTCATCCGGAGTGGTTGGCTAACCCGGTACTGGTGCTTGAGAAGAATGGCACTTGGCATGTGTGTGTTGACTACACAGATCTTAACAAAGCTTGTCCAGCTGATCTGTTTGCTCTCCCCCGTATTGACCAGATTATTAATGCCACGGCGGGTTGTGAGAGTTTATGTTTCCTGGATGCTTATTCTGGTTATCATCAGATCAAGATGGCAGTTAAGGACCAAGAGAAGACGTCTTTTATCACCCCTTTTGGAGCCTTCTGTTATGTCTCTATGCCTTTTGGGCTCAAGAGTGCTCAGGCGACTTATCAACGTTGTGTTCAGAATTGTTTTCACAGTCAGATTGGGCGTAATGTGCATGCTTATGTAGACGATATTGTGGTCAAATACAGAAAGAAGGAGACTCTCCTGGATGATCTAAGGGAGACCTTTGACAATCTCCGGGTCTATAAGATGATGCTTAACCTGGCCAAGTGTGTTTTTGGTGTGCCTGCAGGCAAGCTCTTGGGTTTTCTAGTCGCAGAGAGGGTATCAAAGCTAACCCGGAGAAGATCAAGGCCATCACTTCGTTGGCTAAGCCAGTGTGTGTCAATGATGTCCAGCGCTTGGCGGGTCGCGTTGCAGCTCTAAGCCGGTTCATAAGCCACCTGGGAGAGAAGGCGATTCCTTTATACCAGATGATGAAGAAGACAGATCATTTTGTCTGGAGTGATGCTGCTGATAAAGTGTTTGAGTCTCTCAAAAAGCAATTAGCTGAGCTGCCCGTCCTTGCGGCTCCCATTGAGAAAGAACCTTTGCTCCTGTATGTGGCAGCTAATAGGAAGGTTGTCAGTGTGGCGATTATAGTGGAGCGTAAGGAGGCGGGTAAGGAGTACCCAGTCCAGAGGCTAGCGTACTATGTCAGTGAGGTATTGATTGAGTCCAAACAACGATACCCACATTGGCAGAAACTGGTGTATGGGGTGTTCATGGCGAGTCGCAAACTGAAGCATTATTTTCTTGGTCATCCTATTACTGTGGTCAGCTCTGCTCCCTTAGGAGACATTATTCAGAATAGAGAGGCCACAGGCCGGGTTGCTAAGTGGGCAATAGAACTTGAACCTCATGGTTTGAAATATGTGGCAAGAACAGCTATCAAATCTCAGGCTCTAGTGGATTTCATCAATGACTGGATGGAATTGCAGACGCCTGAGGAGAAGCCTGATAACACATATTGGATGATTCATTTTGATGGGTCCAGACAGTTGGAAGGCTCGGGGGCTAGAGTTATCTTCACTTCCCCACGAGGTGACAAATTTTGTTATGTTTTAAGGCTAATATTTCCTTGTACTAACAATGCAGCCGAATATGAGGCTTTACTCCACGGCCTTCGTATGGCCAAGGAAATGAATTTAAGCCGGGTCAGGTGTTTTGGCGACTCAGACCTGGTAGCTCAGCAAGTCTCTGGCACATGGGACTCCAAAGACCAGCTCATGGCGGCTTATCGCCGGGCGGTTGACAATATTGCTGGTCACTTTAAGGGGTACCAGGTGGAGCATCTTGACCGAAGAAAGAATGAGGCAGCTGATGCCTTGAGCCGGCTTGGGTCTCAACGTAAGCTGGTGCCTCCTAACGTGTTTCTTGACATCTTGCATCATCCTTCGGTCAAATTGCCATCTGAAGAAGATCTTGCTATCCCTGACCCGGAGGCGAAGTTGGTGGCGGCTCTCCATGCTATTCCTGATTGGACACTTCCCTACTTGGCTTATATGACCCGGGGCGAGTTACCTGAGGATGAAACTTTGGCAAGGCAAATCACCAGGAGGTCTAAGTCTATGACTATTGTCAATGGTGAGTTACACCGATGCAGTGTGACAGGCGTGTTCCAACGTTGTGTTTCTCCTGAAGAGGGCCGTTAGATTTTAAGAGAGATCCATGAAGGAGATTATGGTCATCATGCCGGCTCTAAATCTTTAGTGGCTAAAGCCTTTCATCATGGGTTTTATTGGTTGACGGATCATGCTGATGCAGAAGATATCGTCAGTAAGTGTGATGGATGTCAGAAATTTTCTCGACGAGCTCATGTGCCGGCTCAAGAGTTGAGGATGATTCCAATTACTTGGCCATTTGCAGTCTGGGGGCTTGATATGGTTGGACCTTTTAAGAGGTCTAAGGATAAGAAAACCCACCTCTTGGTGGCGGTTGACAAATTTACCAAGTGGGTTGAAGCAGAGCCGGTTAGCAAGTGTGATATAGCAACTGCAGAGCTGGTTGAGGAGTTACCTTCAGTACTCTGGAGTATCAATACCACCCCCAACAAGTCAACATGCTATACACCTTTCTTCATGGTCTATGGTGTAGAGGCGGTTCTTCCAAGTGATATTCGTCATGACTCACCCCGCGTGGCGGCTTATTTTGAAGCTGATAATGAGATAGCACGTCAAAACGCACTCGATGCTTTGGATGAGGAGCGTGACCTTGCGGCGGCTCATTCAGCGATATATCAACAAGACTTGCATCGCTATCATAGCCGTAGAGTTAAGACTTGAGCGTTTCAAGAGGGCGATTTAGTGCTCCAGCTGATTCAAGATCAGACTGATATGCATAAGTTATCACCACCTTGGGAAGGGCCCTTTGTGGTCAGCAAAAACCTGAATAACAGGTCTTATTACCTCATTGATATACGAGAACAAAAGGTGTAAGTGCATCTAGTGCCCCTTAGTGATTTTGGTGTATTGAAGACTTATAGGTTAAGGGTCTAATGTGTTTGTGAGTGTACACAGGTCTATAAGTCTATGAGGAGTTTGTTAATTACGATGAATGTCGACCCCTAAAAATGAATGTCTTCAACTGAAGACTTTGGTTTTCTTGAAGACTTTGAAAGTGAAGAAATTGGTGTGACCCTGAAGACTTGATATTCATGCGAGGATTATGAAGTGTGAAGACTTTTGTTTTCGTAGTTTCATTTTCTTCTTCTTGAGTCATAGGAAACACCATACTGTTAAAGGGGGTCGAGGTAAAACTAAGGAAAAATTTCCAAGTGATGCTCAACTCAAAATCCTACACCTACCCAATCCTTTCGAGTGAAGCCATTGGAAATCTCATACAGTTTAGTCAAGTTCTTCAGTGACAGAGACGAAGTTCTTCTGTTCTCTGAGGAATTTGTTCTGACTGAGGAGTTAGAAATTCGCCAGTGCGGATTGCCTACAAGTGAGGATTATGATAGCCCTGAGGAATTTGATACTCAAATTTCCGACCGTTGCTGTGCTACGTGCCAACTGTCCCAAAATATCTACCCACCTAACGATCATATCATTGAAGGGCATTTATGTCTTATCATGTCGGGCTGCTCCCTAGGCTATAAATAGCCGCCCTCTACAACCACTAGCTGGTTGGCTGCTCCGAGAGATAGATTGACACTTGTCATTTAGAGCATCCCATCCTCCGAGGACTTTGAGCGAAAATCATCAAGTGAGGAAAAACCCAAACACCTACAAACCCAAAGTGATTGAGCATCACTGAAGAGATTGTTCCTGTGTGGAACCGACGCTTGTTACCTTTGAGGACTGTGCATCCTCCAGACGGTTAGGCGTCATGGTCTAGAGCATCCAAGAGGAAATTGTGGATTGCCGAGTGACCGAGTATGTGAAGGTTTGGAAGTCACCTGAAGACTTACCACGAGTGGTTGGGTGAGGTCTGTGTGACCTTAGCTCAAGGAGAATACGGTGAGGACTAGGTGTCCTGGACTGTGTGTTCAGGACTGGGTGTCCGGGACTGTGTGTCCTCAGGTTTAAATACCTAGCCGCTCCAACCAGACGTACAACTGTCACAGCAGTTGGAACTGGTCTACCAAATCAGTGTCTTCACCGAGCTACTGGTTCTATTTCCTCAACCCTTTCATTTCCTCGCATACTTGCTATGTATTTGATCATTACTGTTTGAAGACTTTGTCTGAAGACTTTCTCAATTTCCTCAGTTCAAATTCTTCAGTCAGTTTGTCTTCAGCCTGCTTATCCTGTGTTTACGCTACTCGTACTCTGTGCTTGTTTTCATTTCATCATGATGACTGTGCTACTGCTCTGTTATGCTTGCATCTGAGTACTCATTCCGCTGCTAAGTAGTTCGTCGCTTAGGAATTTCCTCACCTTGAAATTCCTTAGTGACGAATTTGTAAAAATCGCCTATTCACCCCCCCTCTAGTCGATATAACGCACTTTCAATTGGTATTAGAGCAAGGTACTCCCTTGTTCTGTGTGATTTTGGTTTAACCACCTGGAGTTTTAGTTATGTCGACTGCAGGCATGATCAAGGTCTCAGCTGGGTGTCCTACCTTCGATGGGACGGACTACCCCTACTGGAAGAACAATATGCGCATGCATCTTGAGGCAATTGACAACGACCTCTGGTATGTTGTGGAAAAGGGTGTTCCCTCTGTCACTCCTTCCATAAACGCTGCTGATGTGAAGAGATTCAAGCAACTCGACTCTCAAGCGAAGAATATCATATGTGGCCATCTGAGCAAAGGGCAGTATGGCAGAGTGAGTGCTTTGGAGACAGCTAAGCTTATCTGGGATAGGCTGTCCAAGGTCAACGAAGGAGTCTCAACTCAACGTGACTCTCGAGTTGACGTTCTCCGCAATCTCTTGAACCGCTTCAAAAGACTCGACAATGAAAATGTTCAGCAAACCTTTGATCGCCTCACTGACATTTCAAACGAGCTTCAAGTACTGGGTGCCACTGACATCACCGACCATGAGGTGGTGAAGAAATTGCTGAGGTCACTCGATTCTTCATTCGATACACTGGCACTGATGATTCAAGAACGTGGTGACTACAAGTCACTTGATCCTGCTGATATCCTCGAGAGGCTAAATTCTCATGAATTCCAACTAGCTGAGAAGAGAGATCTCTACGGACCGAGCTATGGTAGATCTCGTGCACTGAAAGCCAAGGCAGTCTCTGAATCTGAAGATGAAGATTCTGGTAGCAGCCTTGGTGATCCTGAAGAACCGAGTCAGGAGCTAGCAATGCTCGTGAGGAAATTCCAGAAGTTCTCTAGACGTGGCCGATTTGGAAAATCCTCAAGAGGTGATGACATGAAATCAGATTCCTCATCCCGTGATTACAAGAAGAGAACTTGCCATAAATGCAAGAAACCTGGTCACTACATTACTGATTGTCCTCAGTGGGAGAAGGAATCAAAGAAGAAGAAATACAAGGATGATAGTTCAGATGACTCTAAGAGGAAGAAGAAATCTTCAAAGTCCTCATTGTCAAGATCTTCAAAGTCTTCATCTCACAAGAAGAGCAGCTCCAAGAAAGCTCGGGCATTCATTGGCAAGGAAATGGACTCTGAAGCTGAATCTGAGGAACATGAGGAAGAGGAGGCATCTGAGGAGTCAGACTCTGGTGTGGCGAGCTTAGCCCTCGCTACTGCTTACGTTAGCAAGTCCATCTTCAACACTGAGGAAAATGGCTTCCCCAACACTGCTGATGACGGCAACGATGACTATGCTCCCACCTATTGCTTCATGGCAAAAGGTGCCAAGGTACTCAAATATCCCTCCTCTGAATCAAGTGAGGATGAATCTGATGATAACCTCAAACCCAGCTATTCCAAACTTGCTAATATTGCTGTTAAACAACAAAAGGCTTTGGAAAAGGTTCAAAATATGCTAGACAAAAGCGATGATCTGTTAGGTGAGGAAATGGATCGAACTCAAACACTGAATGATAATCTTCAACAACTACAGTCTAAGTTTGACAACCTTCAAGGTCATCATGAAACTCTCCTAGCCGATCATGAGAAGCTTTCTTATGAATTTCTTCAAAGAAAGCAAGATCTTGAGAAGCTAAGGGTGAGTCATGAAGATCTTCAGAAGGAAAATGATTCTTTGCTTGCTCAACAGATCAGTTCCGCTCAGGAAGAATTTATTCCACCATGCTTGAAATGCATTGAACGTGAAACTGCTAATTCTTCACCTGAATGTTCAAATGCTTCCATTGCTGCAAATTGTTCAACTATCTCTGTGGTCACAAATTCCTCATCTGAGGATACCACTAGTATCACTGACGAAAATGCAGGGTTGAAGGAATTGTATGTGACAGGCATGTACAAAAGCCTCAAAGGGCATCAGACTCTTTGTGATGTGCTCAAAAAGCAGATCTTGAACCAAGTCCATCTTCAACACTGAGGAAAATGGCTTCCCCAACACTGCTGATGACGGCAACGATGACTATGCTCCCACCTATTGCTTCATGGCAAAAGGTGCCAAGGTACTCAAATATCCATCCTCTGAATCAAGTGAGGATGAATCTGATGATAACCTCAAACCCAGCTATTCCAAACTTGCTAATATTGCTGTTAAACAACAAAAGGCTTTGGAAAAGGTTCAAAATATGCTAGACAAAAGCGATGATCTGTTAGGTGAGGAAATGGATCGAACTCAAACACTGACTGATAATCTTCAGCAACTACAGTCTAAGTTTGACAACCTTCAAGGTCGTCATGAAACTCTCCTAGCCGATCATGAGAAGCTTTCTTATGAATTTCTTCAAAGAAAGCAAGATCTTGAGAAGCTAAGGGTGAGTCATGAAGATCTTCAGAAGGAAAATGATTCTTTGCTTGCTCAACAGATCAGTTCCGCTCAGGAAGAATTTATTCCGCCATGCTTGAAATGCATTGAACGTGAAACTGCTAATTCTTCACCTAAATGTTCAAATGCTTCTATTGCTGCAAATTCTTCAACTATCTCTGTGGTCACAAATTCCTCATCTGAGGATACCACTAGTATCACTGACGAAAATGCAGGGTTGAAGAAATTGTATGTGACAGGCATGTACAAAAGCCTCAAAGGGCATCAGACTCTTTGTGATGTGCTCAAAAAGCAGATCTTGAACAGGAACCCTAGGAAAGAGGGTATTGCCTTTGAGAGGAAACTCAATGCTGATGGAACCTACTGGAAACCGGAGCAGTATCCCAAAACCTCATGGGTTGCTGCGAAGGGACCTCCCGTAGATCCATCCACTTTATCTGGCTTTACTTGTGAATCCTCATATTCATCTGATGAGTCATTTGACTCCAACTATAAACTGTTCAAAAATCAGAATGGTGAGGTATTTGCTAGATATGTTGGATCTAACTGCAGGAATGGTCCCCCTATGAAGAAAATCTGGGTTCCCAAAAAGTGCCTTGAAAGTCTTCAGGTGAATGTCCTCATGACACCACCTGTGAAGAATAAGAACCCCAGATCAAATTCTTCATATGAATCAAATTCCTCACATGGATCAAAGTCCTCACATGAACATCATCGTGCTAACACTTCTGTTTCGCAGAGAAAGCCTAAGGGCTATGAATATATGCATTATTCTTCAAATCATTATGTTCATAAGTCCTCGAAGAATTTCTCTGCTTATTCATATGCTTACCCTAACCCCTCTTATGTGAAACGAAGTGGTCTGGCGTCTATGCCACCTTTCTCTTATGGAGCTCGCAGAATGATGAACTCTTTGCCACCCCTCCAGATGTGGGTGGTGAAGAAAAGGAACTAATCTCTTATGCAGGGTCAGGTCTCCAGACGAACTAAATCGTCTGAAGAATTTGCTGGAGACCTGAAATGCTTGAAAGAACGCAAGCTAATCATGAAGAAATGATTTATTCATTTCTCACGTCCTCACATTGCTATATATACATATGTTGCTTTAATTGATGAAATATGTCTGATGAATTTGATGTCATATTCTTCACTCTGAAGTATATGAGTTCGTAAGATGCACCATGCTTGATGAATACAAGACACCTCGTCACTTCTGGCCTGAGGCAATTGATACTGCATGCCACATCATCAACAGGGTATATCTTCACAAATTCTTCAAGAAGACCTCATATGAACTCCTCACTAACAAGAAACCCAATGTGAGTTATTTCAAAGTCTTCGGTGCTAAATGCTGGATTAGAGATCCACATCACAATTCTAAATTTGCACCGAAAGCACATGAAGGTTTTATGCTTGGTTACGGAAAGGACTCGCACACCTACAGGGTCTTCAATGCCTATCACAACAAGGTTGTTGAAACTGTAGATGTGCGGTTCGATGAAACTAACGGCTCGCAAAGAGAGCACCTACCTCCTGTGCTAGATGAAAAGACGCCTGAGGAAACCATCAAGTTCAAAGCTACTGAGGATGTCATTCCTACCGAAGAATCTGCTGAAGAAATCATTCCAGAACATGAAGAACAGCATGCTGGCGCATCTGAAGAAAATGGCTCTGAAGAAAATGCTGAGCCAAATCAAAGTCATCAACCTGCTCATCCCCGCGTTGCAAATGAAGTACAGATTGAGAGAATCATCAACGACATCAACGCACCAGGTCCTCTGACTCGCTCAAAAGCTTCACATTTATCTAACTTTTGTGGGCATTTTGCTTTTGTCTCTATCACAGAGCCCACCAAAGTTGATGAGGCATTTCTGGAGCCTGAATGGATTCAAGCAATGCAAGAGGAACTACATCAATTCAAGCTGAACAATGTGTGGGAGCTTGTCAAGCGACCGGACCCATGCAAGCACAATATCATCGGTACCAAATGGATCTACCGCAACAAGCAAGATGAAAATGGCCTAGTGGTGAGGAACAAGGCTTGTCTTGTAGCTCAAGGCTACACACAGGTTGAAGGAATTGATTTCGATGAGACTTTTGCACCTGTTGCTAGACTTGAGGCTATTCGCATATTGCTTGCTTATGCTAACCATCATAATATCATCTTATATCAAATGGATGTGAAAAGTGCATTCCTCAATGGTAAGCTTGAGGAAGAAGTATATGTTGCTCAACCCCCAGGTTTAGAAGACCCTAAACATCCTGACAAAGTCTTCAGACTCAATAAGGCCCTCTATGGCCTCAAGCAGGCCCCTCGGGCATGGTATGATACTCTGAAGGAATTCCTCATGAAGAAAGGCTTCAAACCCGGTTCACTCGACCCAACTCTTTTCACCAAAACCTATGATGATGAATTATTCGTGTGCCAAATATATGTTGATGATATTATCTTTGGCTGTACTAACCAACATTACAGTGACGAATTTGCTTACATGATGAGTGAGGAATATCAAATGTCCATGATGGGAGAATTGAAATTCTTCTTAGGTCTTCAAATTCGTCAACAACATAATGGCATTTTCATTTCTCAAGAGAAATACCTCAAGGACGTTCTGAGAAAATTCGGTATGCAAGAATGCAGAGGCGTCAAAATCCCTATGCCCACAAATGGCCATCTATGCACTGATGAAAATGGAATAGACTTCGATCAAAAGGTATACCGCTCCATGATTGGTTCTTTATTGTACCTATGTGCATCTAGGCCGGATATTATGCTTAGTGTTTGCATGTGTGCCCGTTTTCAAGCTACACCGAAGGAATCACACTATAAGGCTGTGAAACATATTCTTCGATATCTAGCTCACACTCCAACACTTGGATTATGGTATCCCAAGGGCTCGGTTTTTGATCTCATTGGATATTCTGACTCTGACTATGCCGGTGATCGTGTGGACCGCAAGTCAACTTCAGGTACATGCCATTTCCTCGGACGATCCTTAGTATGTTGGTCCTCGAAGAAGCAGAACTGCGTATCACTCTCTACTGCTGAAGCTGAGTATATTGCTGCTGGTTCTTGCTGTGCTCAATTGCTATGGATGAAGCAAACCCTCAAGGACTATGGCATCAATGTGAAGAATGTGCCACTCTACTGCGACAACGAGAGTGCCATCAAAATTGCTCATAACCCAGTTCAGCACTCGAAGACAAAGCACATCGAGATTCGTCATCATTTTCTTCGAGATCATGTGTTGAAGGGTGACATCTCTATTGATCCCGTGAAGTCTGAAGAACAGCTAGCGGATATCTTCACAAAGCCCTTGGATGAGAAGAGATTTAGCAAGTTGCGGTGTGAGCTAAATATCTTAGAATCTTCGAATGTCCTTTGAAAAGGACACACATCCTAACACTTATGCAAATTGATGACTTAGATGTGCAACACACGAAGAAACGTTTTTCTTCAATCAATGAAGACTAACCCTCTAAGTGTGAAGAAATTAATGAAGAATTTGATTCTCAGAGCCCTACGACAATTGTATGCAGTGTCTGAAATCATCATTCTTACACGGTGGGTCACGCCACCACAAAAAGTTGAAAATCTTCAAAATTTGAGTTTTTCATCATTGTGCAAATTCTTCAAATTTTCAAATTCTTCAACTTTGCAAAATCTTCACTCTTTCCGTCTATGTTCTTCATTGACTATATATATATATATATTTGAGTTTTCTGTCCTCTACAGCATTCACTTATTGCTAATTCTTCAAGTTGTGTTTCTTCTAAGTGAATGTGATCGGACCCGTTCCCCCTCAATGCTAAACTCAATCCAGTCCGTTCACAAATTCTTCATGTGCGTTCTATTTGAAACCCGTTCAAAGTCTTCACTGTGTCCTTGACAGCTGAAGAATTTGCGAACGAAACATTAAAATATTCTTATCTGAATTTTCGGCTTTTGCCGTTCAAACCGTTCCTTATCCCTCGATAAGATTTATCTATTCACCCTCGATCTAACACGATCTCCACTTCACAGTTCGTGGGTCACACATGTCGCTAGGATGAGAAGGGTCAGGGGCACGTTTGTCCATTTTCTTCGAACGAGCGGTTTTTCACCTCTGCTATAAATACCCCTCACCCTCCTTAGAGCTCATTTACCCCGCTCGATCTTACTCCCTCGCTCGAGCTCTCAGACCTAGCGCCGCCGCTACACTCCATCGTCGCCGGTGAGGAAGAGCTTCACTGCCTCGACCACGTCGCCGTCGTACTCACGCCGGCCGCGGAAATATCACTCCGCCGCCGCCGTAGCTGTTTTCCATCGCCAAGTTAGGGCGTGGAAGATCTGAACGGACGAACATCTCCACTGCCACTCTCAGTTCGTCGTGTTCTTCGTCAAGGGTAAATAAAATTTATTTTTACTGCCCTTGTTGATTCTGATGATTTCCACAAAATCTTCAAAAGGTGTTTATTCTTCAACTTTCATGTTCTTAAACACCAACTTGCTTCTGTCCTTGATCAGTTTCTCTAAGCAACGTTTTTCTTCAAGATTCCTCAATTGTGTGGATTTTCAATCTACACAACTCTGGAACCTAAGTAAAAAATGCTTAGTGAAATTCCTCAAGACACCCCTGGTCATCTTCCTCAAACTTGATACTTTTGAAAATCTTCTGAGAACGCATATGACCTCTCCAAAACTCTTCGCACCTATATTCTGTTCATAGGTACACATGTCCGCTGCTGAATCTCTAGGTTCTCATCAACTTAACTCATTTGCAGCGTTCCTTGAAGAAAAATTGCACACCTCATCAGAAAATTCGATTGTTCAAAACCCTCAAGTGAAGAAAATGGCTGATGGTAAAAGACCTCAGAAGGGAGGAAAGAGGCCAGAAACAAATACTGCTTTTGAGATCCCTGATGACATCTATGATGAATATTGTACTCCTGATGAAGCAACTCATGGCAAGGAGAACAAAAATCAGCGCAAAGTGCGCATTCAGAAGATTGAGAGGAGATGGGCAAGAGAATGGAGGGAATATCGCTATGTCACTCCCAAGTACATGAAGAAATTTGCTGTTAACCCTCCATGTCCAAGACCTCCATTGGCTCCTGGCCAAGAAGCTTATCCCACTAGCATCAGAAGAGGTGAGGAATTTCCTCAGGAGTGGGCTAAGCGTCAAGCCAAGCTGGCCAAAGTGGCTAAAGAGGCAGTAAAGAAATTCAATGAAGATTCTGTTGCTGCTGCCGCTGAGGCCTCTGCTATCAAGCCTAAGAAGGCTATGCTGAAGAAATCAGCTGTTAAGACAAGTTCCTCAGCTGCAATGCCCTCACGGCCTGTTCCTCAAGCAAATTCCTCAAAAGCAACTCCAACTCCCTCGGTTGCAAAATCCTCAGCTGCTCCTGCAAAGTCCTCAGCACCTGTGCATCTTGCCACATGCCAAAGGACTACTGGAATCTCAATTGCTTCAGGAGTCTCTGCAAGTTCTTCAGCTCCACCTCAGTCTTCAACAACTCCGACCTTGCTGAAGAAAAAGGCCACTGCTGGACGAGGCACAAGGCCAAGTCCTCACAAGAAGCAAGTCGCCTTTCAGGTTCCGTCAAGCGAAGACGAAGCTGATGATGAAGAATTAGCTGAGCTCATCAGAGATCGACAACAAAGGGCCGCTAGAGCCAAAGGCAGTGCTATGCCCCTCATGCTGGATCCAAGGAAGATCCTTGATTTTATTGATCTATGGCACAAGAACCCTAACACACCTTTGCCTGAATTAAACCTCACTCCTGGTCAAAGTCACATGTTGACGGCCTTCATAAATGAAGAAAAATGGAAATTTGAAAAGGCCAGGCAGGTGAAGAAGGCTCAGTACAAGAAGGAGCTTTTTCTGAAGAACAATGTTGTGAAAATGTCTCCTGAAGAACTTGTGACTATGCAGGCTAAGATCAAAGCACTCAGTGATGAATTTCATGCATTCCATGCAGATTGGCTAGGTGCCAAAGTCAGATTCATCAGAATGGCAAAAGGATTTACTCCAAGTGTTGCAGCTTCATCGCAACCCAAATTTCCTCAGACTGGAACATCTGTTCAGTCTGCTGAAGAAAATGAAAGCGCCAGAGCTGATGAAGAAATTCCAGTCTCTGAAGAAAATGCCAGGGCAACCTCCAATATTGCGCCTGAAGAGCAATCCAGGCCAGTTGAAGCATCTGCTACTGTGCCTGAGGAATCTGAACAAGCCAGGGCAACTGCATCAGTTGTGCCTGAAGAAATTCAACCAATTTCCTCTGCTCCTCCTGCACCGATGACAAGCATCAACCTTCCTTCTGCATCAGAAGCGAAGAAAACCAAGCCTGCGGAGCGAGCAGCTGTGAAGAAAAGGAAAGCATCTGCATCTTCAGAGTCTTCAGCCCCCAAGAAATTGAAGACTTTGAGGAGTTCATCTAAAAACCCAATTGATGCTATTCCAATATCAAGCATGCCATCAAAGGAGATCATTCCCTTTGGTGAGGAATATGAAATTCCAAGTAAATCTGATGAAGAAATTCCTTCTGCTGCTTCGACAGAGCAGATGGATGAAGAAATTGAAGTGGATACATTCCCTTCAACCCCACTGGTATCATCGCCCATGCCTCAGTTCACAGCTGAAGAGGCAGGCGTCGAAGGAACTGAAGAAGATGAGGATGTGGATATTGGGTCTACAACACCTATTCTGAATGATGACTTTTGGGAAAGTCATCACCCCAATTCACCTCTGACAACCCCTCTACATCATGTTCCTCAGTCCCCTGTGCCAACTGAAGAAATTCATACGGGCTCTGATGAACGTCAAGCTTCACTTCACTCTATACCTGAAGAAGTTCCAGTCACTAGCGCTGATGTACATATGTCTGAAGAAATGAAGGCCAAGGCTGCTGCTGAAATTCCTCAGCCAGTGGCTCCAGTGGCTACACCTCAAGAGGCTGTAAATTCTTCAACTGTTAATCTTCAGCCCAAGCCACAGAACACTCACTCCAAGAAGCAGAAGTTTAATGCTGAGGATTTCTTCAACGAGCACATATTCTTCACTGACTACAATCCCTATGAATCTGCTCGTCTTCGTCGCAAGCGTTTCTGGACTGCAAGCCAGATGAACTTCTACTCCTCATTGTTGGTTGATAAGGATAAGATCTTTGAACATGAGCAAATTCCTCATGTAGATATGGAATCGCTGCCCTGCTTCACACCAGTCCTCAGTGTTCTTCATGACGCTGGGTTACTCCATTTCTGCACCGACACCTGCGATTGGAATGAAGAACTCATTCTTCAATTCTTCGCCACGCTGCACATTACTGGAAATGTTGATGATGTCAATTCATGGGTATTGGACTGGATGACCGATAATACTCATTTCAAAGCACCGGCCTCTGAATTGCTTCATGCCGTCCCAGTCAGTCCTCCCACTGAAGGTGCTAGGCTTCTCTATGTTGAACCTGAACTGTCTGATCATCTGATGCAAGTGCTGATGAAGCCTTTGAAGCCAGGCCAAGCTCCAAGGACTAAATTCCTCGTCAAGGAATTGCTCTATGTGCCAAGGACAGTCTATCGCATATTGACCAAAACCCTCAGTCCAATCAAGGGCCACAACTCTGATGATGAAGAAGTTGTTGGCATTATGAAGAATCTGCTGTTCAATATCATTCACGGTATTCCTATCAACTACCACGATTTCTTCATGAGGACTTTGGCCAATGCTGCACTGTCACCTTTTGAGTTGAAGCCTTATGCTCCCTGGATCATGAGATTCATCAGATCAAGGTCTTCAATTCATTACATGGCTGACTTTCAAAATCATCTCAGCTATTTGCCCCCTATTGAAGTCCTCAAACGGACTATTTCCTCAGCTGACGAGAAGGGCAAAGCTGCTGTTATTGATGAAGGTACTCATCCATTGGATGGACAGTTTCGCAAAGCTACTTCCTATTCCACCAATGATGTCTCTGCAACTCAAGATTCTGCCGCCAAAGCTTCAGAACATCATCCTCAAGCCACAGCTCCGCATGTGGTGACTGATCGTGAACTTCTCCTTAGTCTTCATCAGAAAGTTGATCGAAATCACAAGTGGGTCAAGCGTCAGTTTGGTGCAATTCTTCAGAACATGACAGTCACTCAAAATACTATGAAGAAGAATCACTACTACTTGCATGAAGTCTTTGACCGCACTTGGGTGATTCTGTCTAATCTTCATAGTGCTGAAGAACTCAAGGAGATGGGCTTCCAACAGGACTTTGACTGGTCCCAGCCACCTTCAAAGAAATTCAAGAAAGTCAAAGTTCCTCAGCTTGTTGCCAATTCATATTCTTCATCGCGCGAGACGGATGAAGCTGAAGACTTGAACGACACTGCGGCAGGCCCTACCTCAACAGTCGACCCCAACAATGCTGGCGCTCCTCCATCGACATGATGATGATATTCTTCAGGGGCGTTAGTCCTCATTTTTCGTCCCTTTTGGTCATTCGATGACAAAGGGGGAGAAATTTGAGTTTAGTCTTCAAGCGGGTCTTATATATGGGCTATATTTCTGTTAAGTTTCAACTCTTGCTCTTCTGAGGTGTTTGCTCTGATGAGTTGTAAACTTAAGTCCTATGGTGGTCTGATACTTTTGAACTGCTTTCTGCATGCTTATTTCCTCAAGTACCTTAATGCACGCATGCTGAATTCCGTCAGACACCATATTTCATCATGCATTTCAAATTCTTCATATCATATGATATGCGTGTATGAATTTCAAGATATAGGAGGAGATCTCCATGATATTACTCAACAATGTGCATTTGCTATTTCAAAGCAAATTCTTCAAATATGCACATCTTCAGGGGGAGTTCCTCTATATCTTGCAATCAAATTCCTCAATATTAGTATTTACACTTCATATGTTTATCCCCGTTGAAAACTTAACCTATATTGTCATCAATCACCAAAAAGGGGGAGATTGTAAGTGCATCTAGTGCCCCTTAGTGATTTTGGTGTATTGAAGACTTATAGGTTAAGGGTCTAATGTGTTTGTGAGTGTACACAGGTCTATAAGTCTATGAGGAGTTTGTTAATTACGATGAATGTCGACCCCTAAAAATGAATGTCTTCAACTGAAGACTTTGGTTTTCTTGAAGACTTTGAAAGTGAAGAAATTGGTGTGACCCTGAAGACTTGATATTCATGCGAGGATTATGAAGCGTGAAGACTTTTGTTTTCGTAGTTTCATTTTCTTCTTCTTGAGTCATAGGAAACACCGTACTATTAAAGGGGGTCGAGGTAAAACTAAGGAAAAATTTCCAAGTGATGCTCAACTCAAAATCCTACACCTACCCAATCCTTTCGAGTGAAGCCATTGGAAATCTCATACAGTTTAGTCAAGTTCTTCAGTGACAGAGACGAAGTTCTTCTGTTCTCTGAGGAATTTCTTCTGACTGAGGAGTTAGAAATTCGCCAGTGCGGATTGCCTACAAGTGAGGATTATGATAGCCCTGAGGAATTTGATACTCAAATTTCCGACCGTTGCTGTGCTACGTGCCAGCTGTCCCAAAATATCTACCCACCTAACGGTCATATCATTGAAGGGCATTTATGTCTTATCATGTCGGGCTGCTCCCTAGGCTATAAATAGCCGCCCTCTACAACCACTAGCTGGTTGGCTGCTCCGAGAGATAGATTGACACTTGTCATTTAGAGCATCCCATCCTCCGAGGACTTTGAGCGAAAATCATCAAGTGAGGAAAAACCCAAAAACCCAAACACCTACAAACCCAAAGTGATTGAGCATCACTAAAGAGATTGTTCCTGTGTGGAACCGACGCTTGTTACCTTTTTAGACTGTGCATCTCCAGACGGTTAGGCGTCATGGTCTAGAGCATCCAAGAGGAAATTGTGGATTGCCGAGTGACCGAGTATGTGAAGGTTTGGAAGTCACCTGAAGACTTACCACGAGTGGTTGGGCGAGGTCTGTGTGACCTTAGCTCAGGAGAATACGGTGAGGACTAGGTGTCCTGGACTGTGTGTTCAGGACTGGGTTGTCCGGGACTGTGTGTCCTCAGGTTTAAATACCTAGCCGCTCCAACCAGACGTACAACTGTCACAGCAGTTGGAACTGGTCTACCAAATCAGTGTCTTCACCGAGCTACTGGTTCTATTTCCTCAACCCTTTCATTTCCTCGCATACTTGCTATGTATTTGATCATTACTGTTTGAAGACTTTGTCTGAAGACTTTCTCAATTTCCTCAGTTCAAATTCTTCAGTCAGTTTGTCTTCAGCCTGCTTATCCTGTGTTTACGCTACTCATACTCTGTGCTTGTTTTCATTTCATCATGATGACTATGCTACTGCTCTGTTATGCTTGCATCTGAGTACTCATTCCGCTGCTAAGTAGTTCGTCGCTTAGGAATTTCCTCACCTTGAAATTCCTCAGTGACGAATTTGTAAAAATCGCCTATTCATCCCCCCCCTCTAGTCGATATAACGCACTTTCAAAAGGATTCCCGCAAGTCGGAGGAGGAGACCCGCCGGCCATGGAATATTGCTCATCTTCGGCCTTACTACACCTGAGCCATCGGCTCTCGTCTTTGTACATACATTTGTCAATGTATATATCTTTGATGATCAATATAATAAAGTCGGCATCCCTGGAATTCAGGGCCTCTGTTGTTTCATTTCTGTATATCTAAGTCTTTATTATTTGGTCATAAGGTCACTTGGGAGCTTCCAACCCACCGGGTTTAGCTTTCATACCCTCTTGACCAGGCATGAGACGCCAAATTATGAGTTATCCTGCCTGTTTGCAACTTGCTACTCCACCAGGTGACCCGCCAAACTCTTAACAGTCACTCTTTTTTAAGACCCAGAACTTGCTAAGGTTAAAACGGCTGCTTGTGTCACGTGAGAGTCGGCTTACAGTGAGCTAGGATAAACTCAACGGCTGTGCGGCCTTGAAAGCACAAGGCCTGTGAGCCAACTTGTTTGGTCGTGTTTTGGAAAACTGGCCCAACAATTATTTGAGATTTTTGTATTTCTCTTTTGATTTCCTGGGATTCGTTTTCTCCTAAGATTTTGCTGTTGTGCAAATTTTTACTGTATGAGTCATGAGGCTCCGGTTATATGGCTCATGTTTGAGTATTTTGGGGTTATGACCCGCCCTGGCTTTGAACTTTAAGTCGCCAGTATATTTTGGTTTGAACAGTTGAGATCATAAGGCTGTAAGTCTTTGGGTTGTCACCCGCGCTCGCTGTTGATGTTCAAGCCTCCAGCATGATTCGGCTCTGCAGGTATGTTTTCAACTGTCATCTGAGTTTTCGGGTTTGGTAACCCGCCCTGGCTTTGGACTTTCAGTCGCCAGTATATTTCGGCCTGAATGGCCTTGATTCTAGTCTTTTCAGTAATCGTATAAGGCTATATATGTTTGGGTTGACACCCGCCCTGGCTTTTGACCTTAAGTCATTAGGATATATGTTGTTTAAACTTTGTGCAGGACATGCAAAACTTTCAATGGAAATAAGAGTACTGATATGGCTTATATGTATGATCGCAACAGGCAGGTCATAAAGATTAAACTGGCGGTTCAAAAGTCAAAGATTAACATGCACGAAGGCATGACATGGCAGATCATTGTTTTCAACTATCCTATTACAAGGCTTTGCTTTGAGCCCACAAAAGTTTTAAACTTTAAATGTTTTTGGAGCTGCAATCCTATAAGCCGGCCTGAGAGCCGCCTGGATCATCATCACTATGATTAGTTTTCTTCCGGCCGCCTTGAGGATTGTGGATCATCCTGCGCCTGTTCTTCCTCGTCGATCATCTGAAGATCAAGCATTATCTAGTCGATGCCGGTTAAAGCTTCGAAAGTGGCCTCATCATTGAGTATAATAGAATGATCAATGTCAGGGGCGAAGATATGCTTATGCCGAGGAGGAATGAGATTGACAACATCATGAGCTGGCGGCTTAATCTTCTGATTGCTGCTGTCGTAAGCCGTCGTATATTTGTTCAAGTTTAGCTCTTCGACAAGCTTACAGGCCACGGGCCGCATCTCCCGGACGCAATGATTGAAGTCCTTCTCTTCAAAGGGTGACTGGTCATCCTTGAATTCAGGACAGCTGGTGGCTATTTCCTCCGGGTCAAGCTCAGATTGCCGTGCTTTGGCCCGGCCTAGAGCAATGATGGCTCCGGCTCGAGCAGAGGATAATCTTTGTTCTTCAATCTAGCTCGGGACCGTGGAGAGATGATCTAGAACAGTCTTGATTTGACTTGGCGGCTTTCTGTTACCTTCGAAGGCCACAAGACTGCGGAGAGTGCCACTGTATAACTGCTCTGTTAAAGAATAAATAGCCTTCAGCTTCAATAGCATGTCTTGACCAAGGCTAGCACTCCTGGGGCCTGTTAAGAGGTTATATAAGAGTCACCAGGCGAGTTAGCGCTGCATGTATATATGAGAAGCCAGGCGGGTTACCAGATTTGGATGCATGTTACACTTACCGAAGATGGCGGCTATCATTTGAATAATGTGTTGTTTTAAACCGGATAACTCTTCAGTTACCGGCTTAAGAGCAGCTTCTGCATCTTCGGCCTTTTTGGCTAGAGCAGCCTTGTCAGTCTCCCAGGCGGCTCTCTCCGTAACAAAACCTACTTTAAGCTTTTCAATTTTTTCCAAAGAGGCCTTCAGATCTGACTTGGCCTTGGAGGTTTCGGTCTGCTGTAGCTTCAAGCTTTTTCTTAAATCGCCAACTTGCGATTCCTTCATGTTCAATTCGGCCTGAGATAAACAAGGAAATGATTATAATGCAAAGAGCAGGATTGGTGAGATCTGGTTAATTAAGTTCCAAGCACATTGCAAGCAATTCACTTGGCACTTGGGGGCTAATGTAGGTCATTTCAAAAAATTTGCACCCCAGCTCAACTTGAGTTTAAGCCGGCCCTTGGGGGCTACATATTTGGGTTTCTGAAGTACCTATAAGTCCCGACTCAACTTGTCAGTTTAAGCCGGCCCTTGGAGGCTGCATATTTGGATTTCTGAAGTGACTATAAGTCCCGGCTCATCTTATTAAGTTAAGCCTTCCCTTGGGGGCTACGTATTTGATCTTAGAGCTAATTATCAGTATGGCTCATCTTATTATTATGGATTAATGGTTGAAAAAATTGCACAAGTGTTGGGAATATGACTACTGGGTATGACCCGCCCAGGAGGGGCCAGGTCATGCAACTGGCGGCTTAAGATGAAGAGGCCCAAGAAGATATGAAGATGGCGGTTCATAGAGCAAGATTATTGAAGGCCCAAGACCCAGGGACGACTTGACGCCCACGGGTATGAGCCGCCATATGTTTAACTTGTATTGTAAGGCAAGCTTAGTTAGATACCGAGCCGGACATGTTTTGTATGAGCCGGCCGGGACTCTGTAAGCCGCCGGGCATCAGCCTGTATATAAAGGGGGTGACCCGGCGGCAGGTTAACTCAAGAAACAACAGATTGAGAGCTAGGTCAAGCGTATTCGCTCCCAGGTAATCGAAACACAAGCAATACAACCTAAAGCAGGAGTAGGCTTTTACCTCATTGAGAGGGGCCAAACCTGGGAAAACTCTATGTCCTTTGTCCCGTTTAACCCCTTCAAGCTAACCTAGTAGCGATGGCTCCACACCTAAGTCATATTGCTAGTGCATCTGCCGTGTTAAGTCCACGACAGTTGGCGCCCACCGTGGGGCCAGCGCACGGTGGTTTCGAGTTCTTGAAGGGCAGCTTCGCAGGGATCAAGGGTATGCCATGGGCCGGATGACCAAGAGTCGCCGCAGCAAGATCTACATCGACGACGCGGGCTGGGGTCCCGAGGCCGACTCAATCGAGTACGGGTACCGGGTCCCCTTCGGCGGAATCCATGTCTTCATCGGCAAAATCGGCGAGTCGGAGCCTGAGCCGGACATCTGCACCAACATCATCGAGACGGCTCGGCGTGCGCGACCCGCCGAGGTTCAAGCCACCGTGAAGCACACCTTTGTTTGGTTTGTGCATGGGGCGGGTTTGGAGGAAGGATCTGCGTCTGGTGGAGAGACGATCATCTACTCTGATGGTGAGTCCTCAACCAGTGAGACTAATTCAATGTACCAACTGCAAGACGGCGGGCTTGGGGGCTGTTCCGATGGCGATAGTATTCCGAGCCCCTATGAGCCGCCGAACAGGGTCGCGATCTTCATGGCTGGCACGCAACCAGTGCTGCAATCGTCAACTGCGGCAGCTATGACTTCCGGTTCAATGGCCGAAGCAATGGCTGGCGCGAGCAGTCCTGTGCGCCCGCTGGCTCAAGTTTTGTCAGAGCTCTTGGACGCTTTGGCAACTCTGCTAGAGGTAGAGGTTACTTCGGAGACTCAAGTGCAGCATAAAGTGGATGTGGTCAAAATACGAGATGAGATAGCTCAAGCCAGAATTGAGCTTAATGCTGAGAACGCTAGGATGGCGACAGTACGAGCCGCCCTGGACGCGGAGATGCAACGGATTCAAGCAGAGAATTTCCGGTTAACCTTGGACCAGAATGCATCTAACGCCGTTTTACGAAGGAGGCACATGAGTCGGCTACCTCCGGAGTACGATGCGAGGAATCTCTTTAACACACCTGGGGCCGGGCCAAGCAATCCACCTGAGGTAACTCGGGCTATTGAGGCGCCCGTGACTGGAGGGATGGCTCAGCCGCGAGTTGCAGACCCGCCTCATTTGAATTTAACCCCGCCTTAGCAGGTGACGACACCGCCGGGTTATTTTTCTAACCCTTTGGACAACATGATTGCTGCGGCGTCGTGGCTGGATGCTCTCCCGATGCAAGGCGAGTCTCCCACGGTGGTTGAGACCCGGAAGGCTGTGGAGCTTCTTCAAACCGCGTTGGTTCAACAAGCGGCGTATTCGTATAGCCGTGAGCGGATCCATTCAACCCCACGCCCAAGCCGGAGTTACAGCCGGCGCATTGAGTCGCCGGCGGTTTCGAGCAGTGAGCAGCACCATAACCAGCCCCGTGGGCGTGACCCGCCGCGCGCTGATAACCATGCTCAGGCTTTAGTAGACCAGGCCAGGGCACGTCGGGAGGCGGAGCTAGCGGCTTAGTTGGCGGCTTATCAGCAACCCCAGCATAACCCGTCCTCGTCTATAGAAGCTGGGATGACTTCTAGGACTGTGGGGGTGCTGTGCCTAGTGTCGGCCTTACGTAATGAGCGTCTGCCCAAGGATTTTAAGGGCCCTCGCAAAGTGCCCAACTACACAGCTGATAAACCTCCGGAAGCATGGATTGAGAGTTATGAGATGGCCATGGAGATGCTAGATGTCAACGATGCTGTGTGCGCCAAGTATTTCACCATGATGTTGGATGGGCCGGCTCGTACTTGGTTGAAAGGGTTACCTGCCAACTCCATCAGTTCATGGGCACAGTTAAAGGCGTGTTTTATTCAGAATTTCAGAGATACGTGTAAGCAAACCATGTCGATCATCAAACTTGATGCTTGAGTCCAGCTTGAGGACGAGTCAACCAATCACTGGGTTCGCCGGGTCTCGGAAGTCATTCATTCATCAGATAGCATTAATGCCGGTTCAGCCGTCCTAATTTTAGAGAAAAATTGCCATTTCCTTCCCCTCAAACAGAAGCTAGGGCGGCTTAAGCGCCACTGCAATGATATGGGAGAACTCATGGCGGCTCTAACCAAATATGCCGACTCAGATAGTACGAAAGACCCGGCGTCTGACGAAGAGAAGGCTAGCAAGGGGAAGAAGGGTGGCAATGGAAAGGGACAGCATCACAATATGGCGGGTCAAGGTAACAACGGTAAGCACAAGCAAACCGATGGCGGTTCAGATTTTGTGGCTAACACCAGCACGCAGAATAGCAGCCAGCGCCGTAAAGGGAAATCATCAACGCCCCAGTTTGGTGGGCCAAAGTTTAACCTTGAGGCAATAATGAATCATCCTTGTCCAAAGCACGGTACTCAGGATAAGCTGGCCACTCATTTATGGAAAGATTGCTTCATTATGAGGGAGTATAGAAATTCCAGTTTTTATCAAAACGGCCCGAACGGCGGGTCAGGATCCGGCTCTCACGGGCTCGGTTTTGGAGGTGGCGGTTCAAACTCTGGTTTTCAAGGCCAAGGCAATCAAGGTGGTGGTAATCAGCAATCCGGTCAAGGTAATCAGCAGCAGCAGTCTGGCTATCAAAGTAATTCGAAGCAGTTGAATAGTGGTCAGTATCATGTTTTCACAACAAACCTATGCAAGCGAGACCAGAAGGTTCATAAACGAGCAGTGAGCACGGTTGAGCCGTCGGCCCCTCGATACTTGCGATGGTCAGAGCAGCCTATCGTATGGAGCTGTGAGGATCATCCGCCTCGGGTTGACAACCCGGGTCAGCTGGCATTGGTGGTTGCTCCACAGGTTGGTGGATACAAGTTTACAAAGGTACTTATGGATGGGGGCAGCAGTATCAATATTCTGTATTACGATACTTTTCGCCATATGGAATTGACTAACAAAGATCTCAAGCCGTCTTCTACTGTGTTTCATGGAGTGGTGCCTGGTAAGTCGGCATATCCAGTGGGGAAGATAGCCTTGGAAGTGGCTTTCGGTGATGAGCATGATTATCGGGTTGAAACATTGACTTTTGAGGTGGTCAAGATTCAGAGCCCTTATCACGCCTTGTTTGGGCGGCCGGCTTATGCCAATTTTATGGCGCGGCGTTGTTGTGTTTATCTGCAGCTCAAAATGCCGGGTCATAAGGGCACCATCACGGTGCATGGTAACAGGAAGATATCCCTGGAGTGTGAAGAAGGCGACACCGCTTATGCTGAGTCTGTTTGTGCGACAGAGGAGTTGAAGTTTTACAAAGATCATGTTGACCCGGCGGATATGAGTCCCTTGAAGAAGCCAACTATAGAGCATGACCCCTTGTTGAAGTTCAAGTCGGTTGATGACACCAAACAGGTTGACTTTGTCCCTGGCGATTCATCCCAACAGTTTATTATCAGTGCCAATCTGGATCCGAAATAGGAAAGCGCGCTCATCGAGTTCATCCGTGAGAACCGGGACATCTTCGCATGGAAGCCTTCAGACATGCCAGGTGTACCGAGGGAACTCGCTGAGCACACTCTCAATATTGATCCGAAGTTTAAGCCGGTCAAGCAATTTCTTCGTCGTTTTAATGAAGAGAGACGCAAGGCCATTGGTGAAGAGGTGGCCCGGCTCTTGGCAGCCGGGTTTATCGTTGAAGTTTTTCATCCTGAGTGGTTGGCTAACCCGGAGCTGGAGCTTAAGAAAAATGGCACTTGGCATATGTGTGTGGATTACACGGACCTTAACAAGGCTTGTCCGGCTAATCCTTTCGCTCTCCCTCGTATTGATCAGATTATTGATGCTACGGCGGGTTGTGAGCGCCTGAGTTTTTTAGATGCTTATTCTGGTTATCATCAGATCAAGATGGCAGTTAAGGACCAGGAGAAGACAACTTTTATCACTCCCTTTGGGGCCTTCTACTATGTGTCTATGCCTTTTGGGCTCAAGAGTGCCCAGGCGACTTACCAGCATTGTGTTCAGAATTGCCTCCATGATCAGATTGGACGCAATGTTCATGCTTATGTGGATGATATTGTTGTGAAATCCAAGAAGAAGGAGACCTTGTTAGATGATTTAAAGGAGACCTTTGACAACCTCCGGGTCTACAAGATGATGCTTAACCCGGCCAAGTGTGTATTTGGCGTGTCAGCAGGCAAGCTCTTGGGTTTTTTGGTCTCTGAGAGAGGCATTGAAGCTAACCCGGAGAAAATCAAGGCTATCACTTCTTTGGCTAAGCTGGCGTGTATTAATGATGTCCAGCATTTG
Source organism: Thinopyrum elongatum (assembly GCA_011799875.1). Classification (NCBI taxonomy): domain Eukaryota; kingdom Viridiplantae; phylum Streptophyta; class Magnoliopsida; order Poales; family Poaceae; genus Thinopyrum; species Thinopyrum elongatum. The sequence continues at coordinate 131,422,758 of CM022298.1, forward strand.
GCGGGTCGTATCGCGGCCTTAAGCCGGTTTATAAGCCGCCTAGGAGAAAAGGCTATCCCCCTCTACCAGATGATGAAGAAAACGGACCACTTCGTTTGGAGTGACGCTGCTAATCAGGCATTTGAGGCACTTAAAAAATAGTTGGCCGAGCCTCCGGTTCTCACAGCTCCTATTGACAAGGAGCCCTTGCTTTTATATGTGGCTGCTAATAACAGAGCCGTCAGTGTTGCGGTTGTTGTGGAAAGGAAGGAGTCAGGCAAGGAGTTTCCGGTTCAGAGGCCGGTTTATTATGTCAGTGAGGTGCTAATTGAATCTAAGCAGAGGTACCCACATTGGCAGAAGCTGGTTTATGGAGTGTTCATGGCTAGTCGTAAATTGAAACAATATTTCCTTGGTCATCCCATCACTGTGGTGAGTTCTGCTCCTCTAGGCGATATTATTCAAAATAGAGAAGCCACAGGCCGGGTGGCCAAGTGGGCCATTGAGCTTGGACCTCATGGTCTGAAATATATGCCCCGGACAGCCATCAAGTCTCAAGCACTTGTGGATTTCATCAATGACTGGACGGAGTTACAGATGCCGGAGGAGAAGCCTGATAATACGTATTGGACTATTCATTTTGATGGATCCAGGTAGCTGGAAGGCTCGGGGGCTGGAGTCATCTTGACTTCCCCACGAGGTGATAAATTTTGTTATGTCTTAAGGTTGATGTTTCCTTGTACTAACAATGCATCTGAATATGAGGCCTTGCTCCATGGCCTTCGGATGGCTAAAGAGATGAATTTAAGATGGGTCAGATGCTTTGGCGATTCAGATCTGTTGGCTCAGCAAGTCTCAGGAACTTGGGATTCCAAAGACCCGCTGATGGCGGCTTACCGTCGGGCGGTTGATGCTATTGCTGGTCATTTCAAAGGCTATCAAGTGGAGCATGTTGATCGTAGGAAAAATGAGGCGGCTGATGCTTTAAGCCGGCTAGGGTCTCAGTGTAAGCCGGTACCACCTAATGTTTTTCTGGACATTCTGAATAATCCTTTAGTTAGGTTGCCCACGGAAGGTGATCTTGCTATCCCTGACCCGGAGGCACAATTGGTGGCGGCTCTTCATGTTATCCCTGATTAGACGATGCCATATTTGGCTTATATGACCCGGGGTGAGTTACCTGAGGATGAAACTTTGGCCAGGTAGATAACCCGGTGATCTAAGTCAATGACCATTGTCAATGGCGAGTTACACCGATGCAGTGTCACAGGGGTGTTTCAACAATGCATATCTCCTGAAGAGGGCCGTGAAATTCTAAGGGAGATTCATGAAGGAGATTGTGGTCATCATGCCGACTCTAAGTCTCTCGTAGCCAAGGCTTTTCGTCACAGATTTTATTGGCTGACGGCTCATGCTGATGCAGAGGACCTGGTTAGCAAGTGTGATGGTTGTCAGAAGTTTTCCAAACAAGCTCATGTGCCAGCTCAAGAATTGAGGATGATTCCAATTACGTGGCCGTTTGCGGTCTGGGGGCTGGATATGGTTGGGCCTTTTAAGCGATCCAAGGATAAAAAGACCCACCTGTTGGTGGCAGTTGACAAATTCACAAAGTGGGTTGAGGCAGAGCCGGTCAGTAAATGTGATGCGGCCACGGCGGTTCAATTCATTAAAAAGGTGATTTTTCGCTTCGGCTACCCTCATAGCATCATAACTGATAATGGCACTAATCTGTCCAAAGGTGCAATGAAAGAGTTTTGTCAACGAGAGCATATTCGTCTTGATGTCTCATCGATGGCTCACCCCCAGTCCAATGGTCAAGCTGAAAGGGCCAATCAAGAGATCTTGAGAGGTATCAAGCCCCGGCTTATGGTCCCTTTGCAGAGGACGCCGGGTTGTTGGGTTGAGGAGTTGCCTTCAGTGCTTTGGAGTATAAATACTACCCCCAATAGATCCATGGGTTATACACCTTTCTTCATGGTTTACGGAGCAGAGGAGGTTCTCCCTAGTGACATCCGTCACAACTCGCCCCGTGTGGCGGCTTATGTTGAAGCTGATAATGAAAAAAGCACGTCGGATGCTCTTGATCTCTTGGATGAGGAGCGTGACCTTGCAGCGGCTCGTTCGGCGATATACCAGCAAGATCTGCGTCGCTATCATAGCCGCCTGGTTAAAACTCGAACCTTTCAAGAAGGCGATTTGGTGCTCCGGCTCATCCAGGATCAAACCGATATGCACAAGTTGTCTCCACCTTGGGAAGGGCCTTTTGTGGTCAGCAAGAACTTGAACAACGAGTCATACTACCTCATTGATATTCGAGATCACAAGGACTCACGCACATCTGAGGAGAAGACCCACCGGCCGTGGAATATTGCTCATCTTCGGCCTTATTATACCTGAGCCACTGGCTCCGGTGTTGTATATATTTTCATCCTTGTATATATTATGATCAATTATAATAAAGCCGGCATCCCTGGTAATTCAGGGCCTCTGTCGTTTCATTTCTGAGTATCTGAGTCTTTATTGTCAGTTCATAAGATCACTTGGGGGCTTCCTGCTCATTGAGCATAGCTGTGACTACCCTCTTGATCCGGCTTGCAGGCCTTGTTTAAAAAATTACTTGGGGGCTTCCTGCTCATTGAGCATAGCTATGACTACCCTATTGATCCGGCTTACACGCCTTGATGCAAATTTCTTGGAGGCTTATTGCCCAAACTAAACGGGTACCAAAGAGAACTTGCTGCAATGAGCAGTTCAAACATAGGTATCCTGCCTTAAAGGCTCATTATTGGTCACTTGGGGGCTTATTGTTCAGTGAACATAGCTTTGTTAACCCTTTTGATCGGCTTGGATGCCAGGTGAAAAACACCAAAAACTCCGGGTTATCCTGCCTATATGTCTACCACTCCGCCCAGGTTATCTGGATGACCCGCCGAAATCTTGATAGTCAATCTTATAAAGACCCTGAACTTGTCAAGGTTAAAACGGCAGTTGGTCATGTGAGGCCTGGCTTATAGGTTTAAATGAAGGATTAACTCAATGGCTGTGCGGCCCGTGAACAGCACTTGATATTGAGGCTTGGCAGCCTATGGAAGCCTTGTTTTTTCTCATTTGATGTTTTTCTTTGAACATTATTCGGGTTTATACCCTTGTACCATATTGATATATGGTTTAACACGATTCAGGCCATGTAGCCTTAATCCTTATGACTCATACTTGAGCTTATTTAGGGTTTTTGATAACCCGGACTGGCTTTGGACAATAAATCGCTAGCATATTTTTATTGTGCATTTGGAGTTATGCACTTCCAGTTTTGGGCTATTACCCTTATTGCATACGGCACTACAAGCCGGCGGTATGAACCAATCTCATAGGTATGTATTTACTTGTTATATGAATATGTGAGGTTTGATAACCCGCCCTGGTTATGGACTATAAGTTGCCAGAATATATGATGTTGGACATTATGACCCGCCCTGGCATAAACTGCCAGGGTATCTATTGTTTACTCTATGCAGAAGCTTTGTAGAATAATATGATATTCCTTGCAAAGTTCATCCATGGCATATGAAAAGTTCATCATCAGTTTCAAAGGCTAAGAACATGCACGATGGCATGACAGATCATGGTTTTCACTAGCCTATTACATGGCTTTCAAAGCCCAAATGATTAAGTGTTTTTCAAGCAAGCACGGTGTCGTGGATTTGTCACGGCAGATGTCCTCGTGAAAAAGGACTTAGTCGTGAGGCCAACGCATCTATGTGGTAGCTTGAGAGGGGTTGAGTGGGACGAGAGACGCGAGGTTTTACCCAGGTTCGGCCCCTCACGGTGGAGGTAAAAGCCTACATCCTGCTTCATTGATATTGATCATGGTGATGCTCATGATTACATGGGTGCTCTTTCGCTACCTCTATCTCGAGAGCTATTGACTTGTCTGTCTTAACTTGTAAAAACCTGTCCCTCTTGGGGTGCCCTACCCCTCCTTATATAAGTTGAAGGGGTGGCTTACATGAAGAGTCCTAATAGGATTATGATTACTCTATTACAAGTGGAGTCCTAGTCTTCCTTCCTTTGTAAGGGAATATTCCTTATGCTTTCCTCTTAAGCCGGCCCACCATAACACAAGCCGGTCTTCCATGAACCGCCTTCTGGGCCTCCGGGTCTTGTCGCTCCTCTGACCCGCCTGCCGAGTCGCCAATGAGTCACCTGGCTCGGCCGGGTCATCAGTGAGTGGAGAGATCCGGGCGGGTCACTTAGTGAGTCACCAAGTCCGGCCGGGTCATACCGTGGGGTATATCCCCGACATTAGCCCCAGTTTAATTTGGATTTATCCATGTTAAACTCATCCTGCAAAATAAACACAAGAACATATTTGACAGGTTACGCTCCGGGTTAAAAGTTTTTCTGAACCGGCACCTGATCATCCTTAAGTCCTTGTCATTTCCTTCTTGATACGTGCCCATGAACTCATAGCAAATCTCCTTTAGCAGATATGTTCACACTTTGCTAATGCAAAAAATCTGGGCACTGCTTCTGAAAATTCCGGGTCAATAGATCAGCTTCATAGTCAATTTGTTGACATTAGCTTCTTGCAGAAAAATATTATAAAGCATAATCGATTTGACTCAGCTTCCAATGCTCTAGCTTGACAAAAATATTGGTCTTGAAATACTCATCTGATTTTCAGCCGGCTTAAAGATGTAGAGCTTGCCGAGTTATAATTGCCAAAATTGCCGGTTTGTAAATATTAATAGCACCGGGTCATAACTGTTGCGAACACCAAGCTTGAGAGTGTACCTCCCTTATATGTATATCACCTGTAGCCCCCAAGTCTTAAGAAGGGAGCGCAGTAACAACTTAAGACTTGCTTCCATAGAAATGTCACAACCTTGAAGAAATCCGGGTTGTTCACCTCAGTCACTAGTCAAACTGAATATTCCACATATGTAGCCCCCAAGTGCCGGGTTGTCATGCTTGCAGCAGCCTGGGACTTGTAATTGCCTTATGCTCATAAAAACTTCAACCAATGTAGCCCCCAAGGGCCGGGTCATTATGCAATAATGAGCAGGGACTTTATAGATATGATCATGTAGACTTGAGCAGCAACATGTAGCCCCCAAGGGCTGGCTCAATAAGATAATACTGAGCTGGGACTTTATATAGACTTCATTGAAAATAACATCATATGATGTAACCCCCACCGTGGGGCTCGAACCCACAACCAGAAGGTTAAGAGCCTTGTGCCATACCAACTGAGCAGTGGACCCTTCAATATAATGGATTAAGGCTTGTGTACTTTGAATTTTTGACAGGAGCAATTGGTAGCCCCCAAGGGCCGGCTCATTACGATGTGATGAGTTGGGTCTTCAATAAGGCGAGTAAAAAAATGACCTTGCATTAGCCCCCAAGTGTCATGGTGCATGCTTGCAGCAACATGGGACTTCCATATTTGATATAATCATGATTTTAATAATGTAGCCCCCAAGTGACGGGTTGTAAGCCTGCAGCAACTCGGGACTAAATAAAACCATATCCATTGTCCGGATGATGTTGCTGAAAGCCTTTGCATATCAATATTGAACCATGCTCTCTGTTGTGAACTGGTACTCTGAAGTGGCTTTTGAAAACCTCAATCATAATACTGGTTATTGATAACCATAATAAAAATCCAGCCATGTTGGCTATAAAAGGTTCGAATACCTTATTTGTTGATAAGTAAATCCGGAGTTAAATACCCGGTGGCTCTTGGCCGATGGCGACTTAATGCGCATTCATTGTAAGCCAGAATTTTTGTAACCCGGCGGCTTATAGCCTTTGTAAAAATCAGGAATTGATAACCCCATCCATGGCGGCTCATAGTCATGTCCAGTTTTTGAAAAGATCACTTTGGCGGCTCATAGCCTCAATAAACTCAATATTGAGCAATATAACCCGGAGCTGGATAACCCAGCAATATCTTCAGATGGCCAGATGATGGGTTTAACCGCAATGATTCATATGAGCAATAGCAGTATTATGTGTAAAGCTCTGCATGTCCTACACAAAGTTTAAACAACATATGCCCTGGCGACTTAACGTCAAAAGCCAGGGCGGGTAACAACCCAAACATAATACAGTCTTATGCAATTATGGAAAAGACTAGAATTAAGGCCATTCAAGCCTAAACATACTGGCAATTTAAAGTCAAAAGCCAGGGCAGGTTATCAAACCTCGCATATTCATATAACCAGGAAAACATACCTGTAGGATTGATTTATACTGCTGGCTTACATTGCCATACCCAGTGAGGGTAACAATCCAGTGATTTATAAGCGCATGATTCCAATGGCGCAATCCAAAATAGATTGGCGACTTAACGTCCAAAGCCAGGGCGGGTTACCAAACCCAAAATATCCATACCATTATTGAAAGACATACCTGTAGATTAATACCATGGTGATGCCTTGATAATTATAATCCGGAGCCAGTATCAACCCGGAGTCATGAAATATCATCATTTTGATTGCTCAAGGCAAAATATCCTGGCGACTTAAAGTCTTCTATCAGGGCGGGTTACCAAACCCAATATGCTCAATTATGTGTCATATAATCAAGGCTACATGGCCTGTGAAATTAGTTCATACTGCCGGCTTACAGCGCCATATGCAGTAAGTGTAATAGCCCAAAGACTTAGAGTGCAGCGCCCTGTTCAATTTATTCATACTGCCGGCTTACAGCGCCATACGCGGCAAGGGTAACATCCCAAAGGCTTAAAGTGCAGAGCTCCAAGCATATAATCAAATCATACAGGCGACTTATCGTCCAAAGCCAGTCCGGGTTATCAAAACTCCGGATATACTCAAATATGAGTCATGAGGATTAAGGCTACATGGCCTGAATCAATTTTAAACCACATACCAATATGGTACAAAGATATGAACCCAAACAATGTTCAAAACAAATAGCAAATCAGGTAAAAACAAGGCCTTCATAGGCTGCCAAGCCTCAACATCAAGTGCTGTTCAAGGGCCGCACAACCACTGAGTTAATCCTTTATTGAAACTTGTAAGCCGGGCCTCACATGACCAATCGCCGTTTTAACTTTGACAAGTTCAGGGTCTTTATAAGATTGACTATCAAGAGTACGGCGAGTCATTCCAGGATTACCTGGGCGGAGTGGCAGACATACAAAGGCAGGATAACCCGGAGTTTCGGTGAATACACCTGGCGTCCAAGCCGATCAAAAGGGTGAATATAGCTATGTTCATTGAACAGGAAGCCCCCAAGTGACCTTTAACAAGCCATCAAGGCAGGTTACCTATGTTTGAACTGCACATTATAGCAAGTTCTCTTTGGTAACAATTCAACTTGGGCAGAAAACCCCCAAGTTATTTGCAATCAAGGTGTACAAGCCGGATCAGTAGGGTAGTCATAGCTATGCTCAATGAGCAGGAAGCACCCAAGTAATTTTTAACAAGGCATGTAAGCCAGATCAAGAGGGTAATCACAGCTATGCTCAGTGAGCAGGAAGCCCCTAAGCAATTTTTAACAAGGCATGTAAGCCAGATCAAGAGGGTAATCACAGCTATGCTTAGTGAGCAGGAAGCCCCCGAGCAATTTTTAACAAGGCATGTAAGCCGGATCAAGAGGGTAATCACAGCTATGCTCAGTGAGCAGGAAGCCCCCAAGTGACCAATAATGTGATAAGCCAACACTACTGGAATCAGCTTCTTTGCCGTCCGCCATGGCGGACGGCAAAGGCATGGATCATGGACGGCAAACATCTTTGCCGTCAGCCAGCAGACGGCAAACTTTTCGGCTGAACACGTGCCAGCAAAGGCCTTCTTTGCTGTCCGCTTCCTGGAAACGGACGGCAAAGGATTGTGCCGTCCGCCATCTGAGGTCAGCAGACGGCAAAGACAACGGACGGCAGTGCGGTGGCGTGAGAGCCATTAGGGGGTTAACGGTGCTCTTTGCCGTCTGCCAGCGGATGGCAAAGAGTCAAAGCTCTTTGCCGTCCGCTGACAGACGGCAAACAGCTCAGCTAGGCAGTACTGGGAAGCTGCCACATGGCCAGCTATGCCATCCGCTGGCAGATGGCAAAGTGATTTGAATCTTTGCAGTCCGCTGGCAGACGGCAAAGTGACCAAATAGGCAGCCAGTTTCCCAGGTTTCACAGGTAGCTGCCATGTGTCCTCTTTGCCGTCTGCTAGCGGACGGGAAAGCTCTTTGTCGTCCGCTAGCAGACGGCAAAGAGGCTATGTATCCCCTGTTTTTATTTGAATCCATTTAATTTGACAGGGTTTCAAACACAGATATACATATATATATATATTTTTTTCACAGGCACACACAGATATACATATACATATCTATCTCCATCAATGACAACATACATATATACATAAGAAACATAGTTCCATCCATATATACATATTACATATCACAATGTTCATCCAACACATTGTTCCATGCATCCATATAACAAGTTCCACATTTCTCATCGATACAAATGAAAAAAAGATAAGGGAAACAAGCACTCCATGCATCCATGCAAGCTTCCATATAGTGAATTAAATCTGCAAAATGGAAACAAGAAAGTTAGAAGAAGAAGACTAGAATCAGAAGAAGAAGAAGAAAATGAAGAAGAAGAAGAAGTAAGCATACTTAGGTAAAATGGAGCTAACCTAGCTAATTGTGCCATTTTTGAGTTAACCAAGAAAGTTAGAAGAAGAAGAAGAAGAAGAAGAAGAAGAAAAATTCTTCTTCTTCTTCTTCTTCTTCTTCTTCTTCTTCTTCTTCTTCTTCTTTCTCTTCTTCTTCTTCTTCTTCTTCTTCTTCTCTCTTTTCTTCCTATTCCTTCTTTTTCTTCCTCTTCCTTGATTTTCTTCATCTTATTATGTCATTTGTGGACTAATAGGCTAAATTATGTCATAAATGGACTAAATAGGCTAAATAAGAAGGAAAATGCCATTTTTGAGCTTACCTAGCTAATTATGCCATTTTTGACCTAACTAGCATATTATGAGATATAACTTAGAGCTTACTTCATTTTGGAGAGAAGAAGAAGAAGAAAACTAGAAGGAAGAAGAAGAAGAAGAAAAAAGAAGAAGAAGAAGACTAGAAAGAAAGAAGAAGTTCTTCTTTTTCTTCTTCCTTCTTTTTCTTCTTCTTCTTCTTTTTCTTCTTCTTCTTTTCTTCCTATTCCTTCTTTTTCTTCCTCTTCCTTGATTTTCTTCATCTTATTATGTCATTTGTGGACTAAATAGGCTAAATAATGTCATAAATGGACTAAATAGGCTAAATAAGAAGAAAAATGCCATTTTTGAGCTTACCTAGCTAATTATGCCATTTTTGACCTAACTAAGCATATTATGCCATTTTTGATATAACTTAGAGCTAACTTCATTTTGGAGAAGAAGAAGAAGAAAACTAGAAGAAGAAGAAGAAGAAGAAGAAGAAGAAGAAGAAGAAGAAGAAGAATAAGAAGTTCTTCTTTTCTTCTCCTTCTTTTTCTTCTTCTTTTTCTTCTTTTCTTCTCTTCTTTTCTTCCTATTTCTTTCTTCCTCTTCCTTGATTTTCTCATCTTATTATGTCATTTGTGGACTAAATAGGCAAATTATGTCATAAATGGACTAAATAGGCTAAATAGAAGAAGAAAATGCCATTTTTGAGCTTACCTAGCTAATTATGCCATTTTTGACCTAACTAAGCATATTATGCCATTTTTGATATAACTTAGAGCTAACTTCATTTGGAGAAGGAAGAGAAGAAGAAAACTAGAAGAAGAAGAAGAAGACTAGAAGAAGAAGAAGAAGGAGAAGAAGAAGAAGACTAGAAGAAGATCTTCTTCTTCTTCTAGTCTTCTTCTTCTCCTCCTTCTTCTTCTTCTTCTTCTTCTTCTTCTTCTTCTTCTTCTTTTCTTCATATTCCTTCTTTCCTTCCTCTTCCTTGATTTTCTTCATCTTATTATGTCATTTGTGGACTAAATAGGCTAAATTATGTCATAAATGGACCAAACACGCTAATTATGAAGAAAAATACCGTTATCACGGAGATGTAGGAATGGTCGGGGCTGCGCCAGTGCCAGACGGAGGTGAAGGACCGGTCGGGGTTCCGGCATTGGCAGAAGGAATGGTCGATGCTTGTCGGGAGCCATGCTGCACCAAAGATCATTTCCCATAATGTCTCGTTAGCAAGTTCGCAAACTGAAAATGTGAATAGTAGTAAGCAACGACCATTCAAATCAAACTCACCGTGGTCGCAGGAGCAATCTGGGGCATCGGCGGAGGGGCCTGACCATTTTTCTCACACAAGCTCTGCACATTTGGTTGTCACGAGTCAGTCATATTAGATAGTAATGCAAACATTACGTGCATGATTGGGCTAATATGCACGAGAAACGTACCACGATGAGCTCGTATAGGGCCCGATTAGCGCTGTCGTTCCGGTTCCTCTCCTCCTCCAACAACTTAGCCATCTTCTCCTCCATCTCCCTCTCCCTCTCCGCCGCCTCCCTTTGTGCCTCCCTTTTTGCCTCCTCCAGAAGCTCCTTCGTCTTCAATCTCTCTTTCTCAACAATAGCCTGCAACACACCACTCCTCGTTAGCATTGTAATCATCGACGGACGCACACACAATGTAATGGAGGAAAGGTGAGAGAGTCCGTATAACTAACCGCCATGGCGATCTCCGCGGGCCGTGCACGAGGCGTTATCTCAGGATCAGAGCTACTCAGGCGCTTCTTGATCTGCGGGAGAGTCTTAGGACAACGTATCAGTCCATCACCAATGGCTAGAGAGCCATGGGACCTCCTGCCACCAGATATCATCACCAGCTCTGTATCAAAAGGATCTTGGCTCGGGTTAAAGTCCTCCCCTTTCCTCACCTTCCCCTCGTGTCTGTACTTCACAAGCTTGTGGTGGGAGGTCTTGTTGGTGAAGTTCTCTGGATCATCTAGGTCAGACTCCATGAATGGCTTGGCCTTCTTGTACGGGGCCATATGGGCCATGCCATAGAGGTCGAACAGACCTGGCACAGGCTTCTTGTGGTGGTGCGCCTGAGAGAGAGGAACAAAATATTAGTTAAGGGCTCAAGCTAGCATGAAGAATGATATTGCTATGTAAATAGGTCATTTTGGAGCTAAGAAAGGTTATTATGTCATTTTCGAGGAAAATAAGCTAAGTTTAGGTCATTTTCGAGGTAACCAAGATTATTATGCCATTTTTGACCAAAGTATGCTAATTATGTCATTATTGAGCTATCCAAGGTTATTATGTCATTTTAGAGCTAACTATAGCATATTTAGGCATTCTATAGAGCTATCTAAGGTTATTATGTCATTTTAGAGCTAATTATGTCATGAATGAACTAGCTAAGATTAGTTTAGGTCGTTATTGAGCTATCGAAGGTAGTTATGCCATTTTTTAACTGACTAAAGCATATTAAGTCATTTTATAGAGCTATCTAAGGTTATTATGTCATTCTAGAGCTAAATATGTCATAAATGAACTATCTAGCATGAAGAATGAATTGCATGAATCATGTAGAAAACCACATACCCAGTTATCCCCGTACTCAAACAGGTTGGAGCTCCCTTGATGGTGTGGCACACCTTCCATTTGGTCGCGCTTATCCTTGGCCCTTTGGTGTTTGACTTTCCATTGGGCAGAGCACCACGCATCCACCAACGCCTCCCAACAGTCCATCTTATCCACACACCATCTCAGGGGCACCTAAGTGAGTTAAGAGAAATTTCAGCGCTACGCCTATGAATCAAATCAAGAAAACTAAGTTCAAGGCCTTAAGAATAGGTAATTACCTGCATGTACTTCTCCTTACTCAGAAACTTGCCGCGACACTTCTACTTGCCCCTCCTAATACCCTTCGAGGCGTAGTAGTCTCGAACGGCCTGCACCCGAGCCTCGTGCCTTAAGTTCTGAAGTAGGCGCTTGCACTCGTTTTCGACAACCATACACGCGGCCTCCTGCTCTCCCTCTGAAACCCTGTAGAAGGTCTGCAATCAAACAAGACAACACTGATTAGTACAATCACTAGGTACTGTTGATTTTTAATTCCGTAAAGGAGAAATTACCCAAAACCGACGGAACACAATGTTGGCCACCGTCTCGCACAAGACACCGTCGACCCTCTCCTCCGGCGGGGCCGGGGCAACCGAGTACAGCTCCCAGGTCAGTGCTAGCTGTAGAACCTGACCCTCACCGGGCAACGTGACCCACCCAGGGAAGTGCTGCCGGCAAAGCACACCAAGGACCTGGTTGGGCCTACGGGAACCACGGGGGTGTACCCAGCCCCTGCAGTATGACAAGGCCAACGCATTAGATATTAATTTGAAGGAACATGAAGGCAAAAGGTTAAAAAATAGTAAATGCACTTACTTCAACCCTTTAGGCGCAATCAACCACCTCTGGTCGGGGGTCGTCGGCACAGGCGGGAGCTTTGTACAGCCATGCTTGTAGACCTTCTTGCCCTTCTCAACCAGCTCGTCGTCGCTGTAGCTATCTTCTGAAAAGGTGTCCTCGCTACCATCCTCCGAGCCACTAGCCTTCGGAGTCTCGTGGGAAGAAGACTTCGGGATCGGAGTCTTCTGGGACGAAGACTCCAGGACCTGGGACGAAGACCCCGTGACCGGAGTCTTCTGGGACGAAGAATCTAGGACCGGACTCACGTGGGGAGAAGGGTCGGCGACCCGAGTCTGGTGGGGCGAAGGATCAGCGACCGGAGGCTCATGGACCGGAGTCCGAGGGTCCACGTAAGACGGAGCACTCCTGTGGTCGGGTGAATGAGCTGAGGGTGGCGGCGAGGAAGGCATAGCAGCCTTCCTACCTCTCCCACTGCCACGTCCACCTCTACCAGCCTTCTTCGTCCTCCCCCGGCCTCTCCCAGCCGTAGAAGAAGCGCCCGCCGCAGCTGTCTGCATACCATCCTGCACCGCTCTCCGGAGGGGCTGCGCTGCAATAATGCAACCACCCCTCCCAGTAGCGCTCGCAGGAGGCTCGGGGCGCTCTGGACCCTTGCCCACCATCCTGTCAACACCTACAATGACAAAAAGTAAACGAAATTAGTACAACATAAAAATTTTGGATACCTGACATGAACATAATAATATGTATATAATTTAAGTGTATCATAATCATGAACATAATAAAAATACACCCGATCAACACAAATATATATGGGGTCGGGGTGTGGTGTCAGGGTGTCGGGGTCGGGGTGTCGGGGTGGGGTTAGGTCGTGTAGGGGCGGGGTGTAAGGGTAGGGGTAGGGGTGTGTAGGGTGTCAGGGGGGGGGGGGTAGGGGGTAAGGGTGGGTTGTGGTGTCAGGGTGTCGGTGGGTGGGTTTTGGGGGTGTCAGGTGTCGGGGGTATGGTGGTCGGGGTCGGGGTGGGGTGTGGTGTCAGGGTGTCGGGGTGTCGGGGTCGAGGGGGGTGGTGCAGGGGTGTCATGTCGGGGTCGGGGTGTGGGGTCAGGGGGTCGGTTGGTCGGGGAGGGGGGAGGGGGGGGCGGGGGTGGAGAGGGGGAGGGGTGGGGATAGGGGGGAGGGGGGAGGACGTGGGGAGGACGGGGTAGAGAGGGGAGGGGGGGAGGGGCGGAGGTAGGGGGGTCGGCGACGGGCGGAGGGAGAGGTAATGCTAGGTCGGATGAGGAGAAGAAGAGAGAGGGAGGGGAGGAGGGGGAGAGGAGGGAGAAGAAAAGGAGGGGGAGGAGGAGGAGGAGGAGGAGAGGAGGAGGGGAGGAGGAGGAGGAGGGAGGAGAGAAGAAGAAGAAGAGGAGGAGGAGGAGGAGGAGGAGGAGAAGGGGGAAGAGGAGAGGAGGGGGGAGGGAGAGGAGAAAGAAGCAAGGGGAAGTAGAAGAACGACTAGGCTGGAACTTACTTCTATCTATAACTAAAACTAAAAACTAATCTAAAATAAACTTAAACTAAAAATAAACTAAAACTAAAACTAATCTAAAATAAACTAAACTAAAACTAAAACTAAACTAAAACTATAACTAAAACAGAAACTAAACTAAAAGAAACAAAAAGAAACTAATTAAACAAAAAAAAGGGGAGGAGCTCACCTGGTGGAGGGGGCGGCCGGACGGCTACGGCGGCCGCTGGAGGAGGCGGCGACCCGGTGGAGGGGGAGGCCGGACGGCCGCGACGGGACGGGGCGGGGACGGCCGCGGCGCGGCTGCCCGACGTGGAAGAGGCGGCGGGGCCGCGGTGGAGGTCGGGGAGGGGTGCGGGGCGGCTGGCTACACCGGATGGGGTCGGCGGCGGAGCGGGACGGTGTGAGTGGGGATGGCGACGGAGGGGAGGGGGCGAGGGGGCGGGGCGACGTGGAAGGGGGCGGCGGGGGTTGCGGGGATAGGTCGGGGGGCGCAGGGGAGGGGTGCGGGGCGGCGGGGCGGCTGGCTACGGCAGACGGGGTCGGCGGCGGCGGCGCGGGTGTGGGTGGGGAGGAATGAGAGAGTGGAGAGAAGAGAGGGGGCGGGACGGCCATTAACGTACCCGCCTCTTTGCCGTCCGCTTGCGGACGGCAAAGAGGTGGGGCCGGTGGGCTTGAGTTGGTTAAACAATAACTGGACCCACCCACCTATTTGCCGTCTGCTAGCAGACGGCAAAGATTCTTTGCCGTCAACCAGTGGACGGCAAAGAACAGGCTGATGGCAAAGACTTTGTTTGCCATCAGCTACATCTTTGCCGTCCGTTTTCTTGTGGCTCACGGCAAAGACCTTATTTGCCGTCAGCAAGCGGACGGCAAAGAATTAGCAGACGGCAAAGAAGTGGATTCCAGTAGTGCAATAAGGCAGGATACCCATGTTTGAACCGCGCATCATGGTAGCAAGTCCTCTTTGGTAACCTTTAATTTTTCCTGAGAACTCGAACTTGCGAGAGATGGATTCTTTTTGAACCGGATATTGAGAGCTTCAAAGCTTTGTGAGAAACAGACTTCCCTTGAGCCGGATTTTAAACCGGAATCCTTCATTTTAAGCCGGAAATTTTCTGACGGCCATTAAATTTTCATCAATATAGTAGCAGCCTCCGGGACCGGGTTATCTTCCCTCAAATGACCTGGGCTTCTTGAATTTGCTGGAACTGGCAAGATTTGCTGAGTCATGTCATTGTAGCCCCCGAGTCTTAAGGCGACTCGAGGAGTTGTCTTGAGATCCTCCATATTTGACCGTGATATAAACCGGTATGAGTCATTCAACAGCTCAGTGATATAATAGTCCCTTTTGCAGTAGACAACTTGTCCTACATTAGAGAACTTGCAAGCCGGAGTAATTGCTCTTTTAAAGAAAGCAATATGTAATATAAAAATATACTGGATGGATTTCACATGATATGTCAGGCCAGAAATTATCCACCGCAGAGTTGATGATCACCATGGTGAAGCTGAAATCCATCACGGCCGAGTCAGCCGCAGGAGCAGCCAGATGAGCCAGCCGTGGCGTTGTAAACCAGCACCGACGGGCGAGGCAATCGCAGGCACGGTAAGCCACGCGGACGGGCGAATCAACCACGTCATATTGATGTAAATTGTGTCGTAAAAACGGCGGGTTGCATATATTCGTTGAGCATCATGGCATAGTTTAGATGCTAGCGCATGATAGTGGTGGCGCGAGCTATATATCCATGACACGACCATCGCTCTTTGCAATGAACAATTGTCCTGCATAAACAATATTGCAGACCAAGGCAAAGATAAACTGTTCTTTGAAAAAATAATATGTGCCAATAAAACAAACTTGGTCAAATATCACCTGATGCATCTGAACGCTAGATGATCTTTGCATGACCCAGAAATTAACTTATATATGGAGGCCCAGCAGTGGCGTGGATAATCCGGAGTTTTTTGAGCCGGAACTTTTTGATAATTCGGCCGGAACTTCTTGATAATCCGGAACTTTTGGAGCCGGAACCTCTTGATAACCCGGCCGGAATTTTTCGGTGACTCAGCTGGAACCCTTTGGCGATTTGGACAGAACTTTTCATCGAGGCGGCCAGAACTCTTTGGCGATTCGGACGGAACCTTTCATCGAGGCGGTCGGAACTTTTCAATGATCCAGCCAGAATTTTCCGACAAGCCGTCGGAACCTTTCGATGAGCCAGACGAAACTTTTTGACGAGCCAGCCGGAACTCTCCGACGAGCTGGCCGGAACTTTTCAATAATCTGGGCGGAACTTGTCGATCCCTGGGATAGCGCCCTCCAAGAACTCAACACCACCGTGCGCAGGCCCCACGGTGGGCGCCAACTGTCGTGGATTTGTCACGGCAGATGTCCTCGTGAAAAAGGACTTAGTCGTGAGGCCAACGCATCTATGTGGTAGCTTGAGAGGGGTTGAGTGGGACGAGAGACGCGAGGTTTTACCCAGGTTCGCCCCCTCACGGTGGAGGTAAAAGCCTACATCCTGGTTCATTGATATTGATCATGGTGATGCTCATGATTACATGGGTGCTCTTTCGCTACCTCTATCTCGAGAGCTATTGACTTGTCTGTCTTAACTTGTAAAAACCTGTCCCTCTTGGGGTGCCCTACCCCTCCTTATATAAGTTGAAGGGGCGGCTTACATGAAGAGTCCTAATAGGATTAGGATTACTCTATTACAAGTGGAGTCCTAGTCTTCCTTCCTTTGTAAGGGAATATTCCTTATGCTTTCCTCTTAAGCCGGCCCACCATAACACAAGCCGGTCTTCCATGAACCGCCTTCTGGGCCTCCGGGTCTTGTCGCTCCTCTGACCCACCTCCCGGGTCGCCAATGAGTCACCTGGCTCGGCCAGGTCATCAGTGAGTGGAGAGATCCGGGCGGGTCACTTAGTGAGTCGCCAAGTCCGGCCGGGTCATATATCCGGCCGGGTCATACCGCGGGGTATATCCCCGACACACGGCGATGCAGTCTGAGAGCCGCCTTCCGAATCAGTTGTCCTGGTCCTGGTGAGTTGAAGCTTCCAGGTCATCCAGCACCGGTTCTTCTTCTTCCTCCACTTGCTGGAAGTCAGTTGTGGCCCAGTTGATCCCGGTCAATGCTCTGAATACAGCCTCATCATCTATGAGGGTTGATGGATCAATATCAGGGGCAAAGGTGTGCTTATGTGTTGGCGGGATGAGATCCATGGCCTCATAAACCGGCACTGATACTTTTGAGTAAGCCGCCTGATATTTTGTCAAGTCGGTTCTTCAGCTAGCTTACTCGCAAGTGGGCACATTTCCTTTACACATTTGGTAATGTCTGCGGCTTCAAAGGGAGCCCGTCTTCTTTTAAACCTGGGCAGCCGGTGGCCAACTCTTCCGGGTCAAGTTTGGCCTGCCAGGCCTTCGCCCGGCTCAACGCAGTGATGGCACCGGCTCTAGTAGCTGACCGCTTTAGTTCTTCAACTCTTTGCGGCAGCACAGACAGTTTCTTCAGCATCTCCTTGATGAGTGAAGGTGGTTTCTTCTTATGTGAGACAGCAACAATAGCCCGTTGCGCACCAGTGTACAGTTGCTCCACAAGGGTATATACGGCCTTAAGCCTTACGCGCATGTCTTGGCCCAGCCTGGAACTTCTGGAGCCTACATCAACACAAATATTGTTAAGCCGGTTTATAACCATGGTATGTTAACGGTGAAACATTGAAGTATTATATTGTTTACCGAAGATGGCAGCTGTGAGGCTATTGATTTGATGTTTTAAGCTGGACAACTCATCAGTTACCGGCTTAAGAGCAGCTTCAGCATCTTCTGCTCTTTTCAGCAGAGCCGTCTTCTCAGTCTCCCAGCTGTTTCTCTCAGTGCTGAAGTCCCTTTTTAATTTTTCAATCTCTTCCAAGGAGGTTCTCAGCTCTGTTTTGGCCTTTGAAGTCTCTGATTGTTGGCACTGGATGTTTTGCCGCAGATCATTGACTTGAGTTTCCTTCACGTTCAATTCAGCCTGCCATACACAAAGACAGGCAGCATATGGTTATGATAATCATCTTATTTAAAGTCCCAAGCATAATACAGGTATTTTACTTGGCACTTGGGGGCTAATGTACATTTGCTCTTTTGAAGACAAAACTTTGATGACCTGGTTAAAGTTTCTTCAATTAAAACCGGTTCATGGGGGCTACATATTTGGATTTGTTCATAAATATGGTGGTAAGTCCCTGCTTAGCTATGCAGCTTAAGCCGGCCCTTGGGGGCTACATAAGTGGATTTTAGTGCTACAATTTGAAGTCCCGGCTTAACTTTTCAGTTTAAGCCGGCCCTTGGGGGCTACTTGTTTGGATTCAGCAGTTACTAAATTGCTATGGAATGGTTATGAGATCAAATATGGTATTCAAGTCTACGGCATATTCAATTTTTTTCATATACAGTAGACTTGGCGGCTGACAGATATATGTACAGGAAGAGTTTTTTCAGTGTTTACCTCAAAACGCTCCTTCATCAGATTGACTAAGCCGGCTTCAAAGTCACGGCTAGTGTGAAGGCGGTTTAAATAACCCACGTGAAGTTCCTGAGCATTGAACTGGGCATAACCTTCTAGATCCAGTTTCCATTTGCCCTTGTCGGTAGCAGAAAATTCCTCCTTGGCGCTATGTTTGGCTAAGATTGTGGGGTTGTCTGGCTCAACGTAACGGGTCCCAGTGATTATGACATCGTCAGCCTTTTCTTCAGTAGGTTTGATGGGACTTGGCGGCTTAGCACGAGCCGGGTCAACGTCCATGGAGTCCATAATGATATTGTGCTCTTCGGGCGACGGATCATCAATGGCTGCTTCGGAGGTTTGATGCAGATTCAAATATTGTCTGCTTCTCCGGGTTAGCAGCCTGGGGATCTTCAGTGGTATTGATGTTTTTGCCCGGTTTACTGGTCTTCGCCTTCTTGCTTGGTTTGGCTTAACCACTGACAATGAGATATAAAGATGTAAGCATGATAATTGATAAAGGGTTTAAAAAACAAGGAAATTCAATATTCTTACCCTGGGGCAACTTTGAAAAGGGGGATCTGAGTCCCAGTGGAATCCCCAGATGAGGAGTGAGAAGTGCCATGATAGTTTGAATCAGAAGAGTTAAGGGGTTGTCGAATAAGACCCGCTTTTGGAAAAGCTAAATCGGCAAACTGTGAAACCTCAGCTCGGCGCTTGCGAGGAGCCGGTGTGTTTGGTAAACCGGAGGAAAGTTCCCCTCCTCCGCTGTTCTGGGTTGTGCGGCGAACTTCATGCTGTTGTTTCTTCAAAATAAAGTGGGGGTCCAGATAAGCTAAAGGGTGAGAAAACCTTACTTTCCGGCTTGCTTGTCGAACTTTCTGTCTTGGCAAAGATTCTGAATCGGAGGAAAGGATAGTTACCTCTTCGCCGTCTGCATGGCTGGCCTCCGCGTCATCCTGGTAGTAATCAATGTCAATAAGATGAACAAAGAAGGAGCCAAGAGAATCAAGTTCTACCTCCGACTCTTCATCAAGAGTAAATGGATCAACTGCTTCTGATTTCTTCTTGGCAGGTTTCTTAGCCAAGTTCTTGGTCCTGGTCTTCTTGGCCGGTTTATCTTGAAGTTTCTTCTTCCAGAAGGGGGAGTCAGGCTACAGAAATTCAAGTAAGAATGAAAAGGCAGATTGACAGGTAATGAGTTAATGAAAACTGTTCACAAATACTTACAGCTGGCGGCTTGTTGAGGGTGCAAAAGGGGTTCAGCCCCGTCTTGCTGCAAGTGGCCAAGCTTTCGTTCAGCAATGTCTTGACCATCTTGTTGAGGCTCTCGTCATCCAATTGCACTCGGTTGTGGCGTTGTGGATCTTTGACATCACAGGTATACTCGCACATTATGCCTGTCCGGCGGCTTAAAGGTAAAATTCTCCATGCGACCCAGCATCGAACTAGGTCAACTCCAGTTAAGCCATTGGCCATTAAGGCTCTGATTTTTCCAAAAATGGGCATATATTTTGCTCGTTCTGTTGTGCTGATCCGATCAGGGAGGGGGTGCCTGTTGCTAAGCCGGCTCTGACGATAACCCGGCAAGGGATTTTCACCTTCTGGAGATGTGTCTTGGCAGTAAAACCAAGTCTGGTTCCAGTCCTTGGGATGACTGGGAAGTGCAGTGGCTGGGAAAGTAGCTTCTTTGCGCCTCTGGATTGAAATGCCACCTAGTTCTAGGCTGGGCCCATCTGTGAACTCAGTCTGGCGGTTCAAATAATAGAATTCCCTGAACAGCTCTACAGTGGGTTCCTGTTGGAGATATACTTCGCAGAAAACTTGGAAGTTGCAGATGTTTGAAACAGAGTTGGGCCCAATATCTTACGGATGAAGTTGAAAGAAGTGCAGCACATCACGAAAGAATTTTGAGCCGGGTGGAGTGAACCCCCGGAGCATGTGATCAGTGAAAACTACAACTTCACCCTCTTTTGGTTCAGGGGTGGTCTCGGTTCCTGGGGCCCTCCAGTGGATCACACTCTTTTTAGCCAGGACGCCTTCATTTACAAATTCATTAAGGATTTCTTCCGTGACAGTGGAAGCGACCCAATTGCATGAGGTGACAGTTTTGGTCATTTTGAGGATGAAGGCCTAAAAAGAAAACATTGCCGGTTTAAGATTATGCTGTTAAGCCGGCCAATGATCGAAAAGTAAGTGCTATAAAGGTTGACATGATTAAATCGGAAGGCAGTGCTGGGTCATACGAATTGTGAACACGTATTGGCGGCTTAACAAGGGGACTAATGCTATATGGCGGGTTACGACTTATGGTATGAGCCGCCCGCATGTTTGCAGTATAACTGATCTAAAAGTGAATTTTTGCTAAGTGATGGAACAACAGATTCCATATATTGGTGCTATAATTTTGGATCTGCAGCAGCTCAGAAAATAAAATAAATTCTAAACCTAAAGTGGCGGCAGCAGAGGAACTTGTGTGCTCAAATGAGATTTTTTGTACAAAGGAAGGGTCTTCTTTGATTGAAAAGGGATGCTAAACTGCTACCGCACAACTTTGGTACCATATTCAGATCAAACTACACGATTTAAAGAAGAAAATAAGGAGCAGTGAAGAACACCGACGAATGGTGAAAACCCTAATGTAGATCTGCTATGAGGAAGGGGAATACTTACTGATGTTGATGAACAGCGGAGGCGTGCCATAGTGCTCTAGTCCGATCAGGTCGATGCAGCGGCCGGAGTTGAGGATGCTGGACGGAGATGGCGGCGATGGAGCTCGGGATGGCAGAGGCGTCGTGAGGAAGAAGATGAAGATGAGGGGGCAAGGTAAAAGTGAAAAGGAGGACCCCTTGTCCCTATTTATAAGGAGATGGATAAATGGCATGCACGGGAATCGAGGAGGCTGGAAAAATGATTATGCGGTTACACGGACGCCTCGATTTTTGGAAGGCCATTAAAGATAAAGATCTGTTGAGATGTTCTGGGCTTCGTGCGAAGTTAATGCAAGATGATGTCATGGCAGGTTAACACAATCCTGAGATGTGACGTCATGGCGGGTTACAGTGAATTGGTAAAAATTGACGATGGAAGTTTCTACTAAATCAAGCACTGAAGATTGATGTGAACAAGTTCAAATCAACCTGGGGCCTAATGTTGGGAATATGACTACTGGGTATGACCCGCCCAGGAGGGGCCAGGTCATGCAACTGGTGGCTTAAGATGAAGAGGCCCAAGAAGATATGAAGATGGCGGTTCATAGAGCAAGATTATTGAAGGCCCAAGACCTGGGGACGATTTGAGGCCCACGGGTATGAGCTGCCATATGTTTAACTTGTATTGTAAGGCAAGCTTAGTTAGATACCGAGCCGGACACGTTTTGTATGAGCCGGCCGGGACTCTGTAAGCCGCCGGGCATCAGCCTGTATATAAAGGGGGTGACCCGGCGGCGGGTTAACTCAAGAAACAACAGATTGAGAGCTAGGTCAAGCGTATTCGCTCCCTGGTAATAGAAACACAAGCAATACAACCTAAAGCAGGAGTAAGCTTTTACCTCATTGAGAGGGGCCGAACCTGGGTAAACTCTATGTCCTTTGTCCCGTTTAACCCCTTCAAGCTAACCTAGTAGCGATGGCTCCACACCTAAGTCCTTTT
Source organism: Thinopyrum elongatum (assembly GCA_011799875.1). Taxonomy (NCBI): domain Eukaryota; kingdom Viridiplantae; phylum Streptophyta; class Magnoliopsida; order Poales; family Poaceae; genus Thinopyrum; species Thinopyrum elongatum. Next base: position 131,444,756 of record CM022298.1, read on the forward strand.
GCTAGGGCATCTACCGTGTTAAGTCCACGACAACAAGGTTCATTCAAAATAGATAATTGAAGACCTGGCTCATCTTGATAAGATAAGCCGGCCCTGAGAGGCTACAATTTGACATTTACCATGAAGTCTCAAGCATATTCAACATCTTTTCTTATACATAAGACTTGGCGGCTATATAAATACATATGGAAAGGGATTAGCAACGTACCTCATACCATTCCTTCATAAGGTTCATTAAGTCGGCTTCCAGATCACGGCTAGTGTGAAGGCGGTTTAGATAACCGGTGTGGATATCGCTTGCACTGAGGGCAACATAAGTTTCCAGATCCAGCTTCGCCTTGCCTTTCTCCAAGGAATGAGATTCTTCCTTGGTACCATGCTTGGCTAACACAGTGGAAGCCCCTGGCGCAGTGTAAGCCATCCCAGTGATAGTCATGTCATGAGAGTCCTTCTCAAGAGGGATCTCTTCAGCCGGCTTTGGAGGAGTTGGTGACTTAGGGCTCCGCGGGTCATGGCTGGCCGCCGGGTTAAGTTCAGCATCTATTTTCTCAGGGATGGTAGCATCGACTGATGGTGGCATGTCATCAATGGGCTCTTCTGGGTCGTGAGTGTGGGCCTTAGAAATATCTGCAAACTGCTTCTCTGGTTCAGCATTTTTGGGATCCTTCGAAGACCTGCCAAGCTTCTGCTTCTTACCGTCCCTTGCTACACCTCTGCAACCAAAATACAAAACATATGAGTATATCATCAAGGGTTGTTGATAAACAATTGAAATACTTACCCTTGGGCGATCTTGAAAGTTGGCATTTGAGTCCCAGAAGAGTCGCCAGATGATGGAGGTGTCTTCTGATAATTTGAGTTGGAAGGATTAAGAGGTTGACGTATGTGGCCGGCTAATGGATAAAGAGAGTCTAGGTTATGTGGCACCTCATGACGATGTTTGCGAGGAGCCGGTGTATTGGGTAAGCCAGAAATAAGATCTTGAGAGACGCCGCTCCGAGTTGGGCGTCTTGACTCATGTTGTTGTTTCTTCAAAAGAAAGTTGGGATCCAAATGAGCAAGAGGATAAGAAAATTTCACCTTCCGGACGACCCACCGAGTTCTCTTTCTTGGTAAAGGTTCTGAGTCGGAGGAGACAGGGATTACCTCTGCAGTGTCGGCTTGGCTGGTCTTTGCGTCATCCTGAGAAGAGTCAGCGTCAATAAGTTGCATAAAAAGGCGAAAAAGGGAGTCAAGTTTTACCTCTGAGTCATCTAGCTTGAGAAGATCTTCCGCTGCTGATCTTTTACGGCGGCCCGGACCACGGGCGTTGGTCTTAAGTTTTTTGACTGGGGGGGCGGCTTGAAGTTTCTTTCTCCAGAATGGAGAGTCGGCCTGTATTCAAATGAGCAACAAAAAATTGAAATAAAGTGAAAGTTATAAATATTGATGGAAATATGATGAAAGTTTATCGAAGACACTTACAGGTGGAGGTGCATTGAGCACGCAGAAAGGGTTCACTCCTACTTGGCGGCAGTTTTCCAGAGTATCCCCAAGTAATGATTTAACCATAGCGGTGGCTTCCTCCTCATTCAAGGATGTCTGGTTGTAGCGTTGAGGGTCCTTTGTGTCGCCTGCATACTCACACATTAAGCCGCTGCGCCGGCTTAATGGCAAAATTCTCCACGAAACCCAACAATGGACCAGGTCTACTCCAGACAAGCCATTGGCTACCAGGGTTCTTATCTTTGAAAAGATGGTGGAATACTTAGCCCGTTCTGCAGCAGAGATAAAATCTGGAAGCATGTGGGTGGGGCTAAGCTGGAAAGGGCGAAAACCCGGCAGGGGATTTTCACCAGCTGGAGATCTGTCTTGACAATAGAACCACGTGCAGTTCCAGTCTTTGGGGTGACTAGGCAATACAGCTGTAGGAAAAATAATATCTCGTCGTCTCTGAATGGAAATTCCACCAAGCTCGAGACTAGGCCCATTGGTCATTTCAGTTTGGCGGTTCAGATAGAAATACTCTCTAAACAAATCAACTTCAGGCTCTTGTTGAAGATACACTTCGTAGAAGACTTGAAAATTACAAATATTGGAAACAGAGTTGGGAGGTTGTAAAAGTGGAGAACATCCCAGAAGAATTTTGACCTGGGTGGCGAGAAGCCGCGGAGGAGGTGATCCGCAAAGATGATGACTTCACCTTCTTTAGGTTGAGGTCTAGTTTCAGCACCTGGAACTCGCCAGTGGATGGTATTCTTCGTTGGTAAGACTCCCATATCAACATACTCTTGGAGAGAAAGTTCAGAAACTTCAGAAGCGACCCAATCGCAAGAAGCAGGAGTCTTGGTCATAATTGGCGGTTTAAAAAGCTACGGCCTGGGTGCAAAAATATGGCGGGTTAAAATTACAGTGGTCAGCCGCCCAATGATTACAGTGATAATTCAATAGCAACAAGATAATTATGGAGTGATTGGAATATGGCGGGTTACAGATTTATGGTTAAGCCGGCAGAAGGTTGGCGGGTTACCAGGTCATTATTTAAACCACCCATATCACGTTAGTAAGGAAGTCATTTACAGAACTGGGATTGATGAAGTTTTTTGACAGAATTTCACCAAGTGTTGGGCGAACAAGTTTCCCAAATCATGCCTATAATTTTGGATCTACGATAGTTCAAAAAAATAAAGAGTAATTGCTAAACCTAAAGCATGACCGCGGAGGAACTAGTGAGCTGGAGATTAAATCTCAGAAGGGAAGGATGAATCTACGATTTGAGACAAATATTAAAACTATTACCGCACGGCTTCAATATTGTTCTTGGGTTGAGCTACCGTGGCGGATGGATGAACTACGATAAACTTGGACGAACACGACGAACACCGATGAACTAGAGTGACCTAATGCAGATTGAAAGTAAGAAAAGATGGATACCTGGCAATGTTAATGAATAGCGGAAGGGCGTCGCGATCTCTGGTCAAATCAGGTTGATGCGGCTGCTTGGATGGAGCTGCTGAGGAAGGTCGACTGGGGCGGTGGAGCTCCGGCAGCGGCGGACGACGCGAGGAAGAAGAGGAAGAGAGAGGGGCGGGGGTAAAAAGAAAAAAGGGACCCCCCCCGTCCCTATTTATAAGGGAAACAGTAAAATGGCATGCACGGAAATCGATGAGGCAACATGATTATCTCAACTGCACAGACGCCTCAATTCTCAGACGACCAGTTAATGCGAAAGATCTGTTGTGATGTCATGATTTTTTTATGGATTTACTTCACATGACATCATGGCGGGTTACAGTGATTTGTTCAAGGTTAAGCTTTGGAAAGACGATTGGCTAACTGAAGCAGTGAAGATTGACATGAATAAGTTCAAATCAATCTGGGGCCTAATGTTGGGGTTATAACCCCGAGGTGTGACCCGCCCAGGAGGGGCCAGGTTATACCATTGGTGACTCAATATGAAGAAGGCCCAAGTAGGTCCAAGAAGATGAAGCATGAAGACTGGTGGCGGCTTACATGGTGGGCCTGTTGAAGGCCCAAGACCTGGTGGTAGAATTGTAACCCGGAGGGTGTGAGCCGCCACGTTGACGACTTGTCTAACAAGGCAGGGCGACTTAGAAACCAAGTTGGTCACGTTGTGTGATCCAGCTTGGACTCTTGTAAGCCCAGGGCCTCAGCCTGTGTATATAAAGGCGAGACCCTGCGGCGGGTTAACTTAAGAAAGAACTGATCGATAGCTAGGTCAAGCGTGACCGCTCCCTTGTAATCGATATTCAAGTAATACAACTAGAAGCAGGACGTAGGCTTTTACCTTGTTGTGAGGGGCCGAACCTAGGTAAACCTTGTTCCCTTTGTCCCATTCAACCCCTTCAAGCTAACCTACATTGCGATGGCTCCACACCAAAGTCCTTTCACAAGGGCATCTGCCGTGATAAAACCACGACACCTAGTATCCACTATGTTCTGAGATTGATGTTGATATGACTTTGCCATGCTTAATGCTTGTCACTTTGGGCCCGGGTGCCATGATTTCAGATCTGAACCGTTTATGTTATCACCATTAAATCTATGTTCTAGATCCGATCTTGCAAGTTATATTCACCTATTACGTGTTATGATCCGTAAACCCCAGAGTGACAGTATTCGGGATACTTTCCGGTGATGACCGTAGTTTGAGGAGTTCATGTATTCACTATGTCTTAATGCTTTGTTTCGGTTCTCTATTAAAAGGAGGCCTTAATATCCCTTAGTTTCCATATGGACCCCGCTGCCACAGGAGGGTAGGACAAAAGATGTCATGCAAGTTCTTTCCATAAGCACGTATGACTATTTACGGAATGCATGCCTACATTATATTTATGAACTGGAGCTAGTTCTGTATTGCCCTAGGTTATAACTGTTATATGATGAATATCATCCAATGAATTCACTGATCCAATGCCTACAATTTTCTCTTATATTGTTCTTGCTAAGTTACTATTGCTACTGTTGCTGTTACACTTGCTACAAAATCATTGCTATCATTGTTACCGTTACTATTGTTGTTGCTACTACTATCAAAACTATCATACTATTTTGCTACTGATCACTTTGCTACAGATAATTAATCTCCAGGTGTAGTTGAATTGACAACTCAGCTGCTAATACTTAGAAATATTCTTTGGCTCCCCTTGTGTCGAATCAATAAATTTGGGTTGAATACTCAACCCTCGAAAACTGTTGCGATCCCCTATACTTGTGGGTTATCAAGACCTTTTTCTGGCACCGTTGCCGGGGAGTATAGCTATATTTGTTGAGTCACTTGGGATTATTATCAATTTATCGCTATGAAGAATCTGAAGGATACCAAGACTAAAATATTTCCCTCTAAGTCTAGGGGAGGTAAGGAACTACCATCTAGCTCTGCACTTGATTCACCTTCTATTTTGAGTAAACTTGTAACACCACCGCATGCTATTAATCCTGATATGTTGCAAGTTATTGATGATGCTACTTCTGCTATGGATAATGCTTATGATGATGCTAGTACCTTGCTTGATGATAATGTGCCACTTGGTGATTTTATTGATGAACAAATTGCTAGAGCTAAAGTTATTGAGGATGTTGAACCTGATGAAATTATTGAATCTGAAAATATTGAAACACCTGTTAGACCTAGTTCTCCTAGATATGAACTGCCTAAGGTACCTGAAGGTTATGTTATGGATGAGGAGAGAGCTAGAGATTTTCTTGCTTACAATGACAGAGATGATCTTAAGAAATTATTATGCAAACTGAAAGAGAAATCTTCGAATGCTAGAATGAAATGTGATCCTAAGTTTGCTACTTCACCTATCTTTGTTGATGATAAGGATTATGAATTCTCTGTCAACCCAGAGTTAATTACTTTGGTTGAATCTGATCCTTTTCATGGTTATGAAACTGAAACTGTTGTGGCACATCTTACTAAGCTGAATGATATAGCTACCCTTTTTGCTCATGAGGATAAAATTCGCTACTATTATATTCTCAAATTATTTCCTTTCTCATTAAAGGGTGATGCTAAGACTTGGTATAATACTCTTGCTCCTGGTTGTGTGCGTAGTCCCCAGGATATGATTTACTACTCTGAAAAATATTTTCCTGCTCATAAGAAACAAGCTGCCTTACAAGAAATATTTAACTTTGTGCAAATTGAAGAAGAGAGTCTCCCACAAGCTTGGGGGAGGCTTCTCCAATTGCTTAATGCTTTGCCTGATCATCCTCTTAATAAAAATGAAATACTTGATATCTTCTATAATGTACTAACCGATGCTTCTAGGGACTTCGTAGATAGTTGTGTTGGTTGTGTTTTCAGGGAACAAACTGTTGAACAAGTTGAAGAATTGTTGAATAACATATTGAAAAATTCTGATGATTGGACTCTTCCTGAACCACCGCCTAAACCCACTCCGAAGAAGAGGGGTATCTTATATCTCAGTCCAGAAGATATGCAAGAGGCAAAGAAATGTATGAAGGAAAAATGTATTAAAGCTGAGGATGTCAAAAATTTACCTCCTATTGAAGAAATACATGTGCTTGATACACACCACCCAAGGTGGTAGAGGTAAATTATTTAATGAAATTTAATGATAATGACAATCCTTATAATATGCATCCTAGTCAATGCCTTTATGAGTTTGGTAGCTATATTAGAAAACAAGATCACTTCAATGCAAATGTTATGAAACAATTGAAATACAATTATGATATGATTGCTCGCTTGAGTGACTTGTTATTTATAATCTCAAATGATGTTAGAGGTGTAGGAAAACATGCTTCTATGGTTCAAACTCAACTAGAACAAGTTGCTAAATCTCAAAGAGAATTGCTTGATGAAATGAATAATAATATCAATGATCATGCTGTCAGAGTAATGACTATAGGAGGTAGAATGACTCAGGAACCACTTTATCCTAAGGGACACCCAAAAAGAATTGAACAAGACTCTCAAAGAATTAATACTGATGCACCTAGTCCTACCAAAAAGAAGAAGAAAAAGAAAAATGATAGGACTCTGCATACCTCTAGTGAACCTGAGATAGAAAAACCTCCTGAAGCTAATAATGATGTTTCTATTTCTGATGCTGAAACTCAATCTGGTAATGAACACTCACCTAGTGATAATGAAAAAGATAATGACGAGGTTCTTGAAGACATTCAACCAAACAATAAAGAACCAGATAATGATGTTGAAATAGAACCAGCTGTTGATCTTGATAACCCACAACCCAAGAATAAAAGATATGATAAAAGAGACTTTGTTGCTCGAAAACATGGAAGGGAAAGAGAACCGTGGGTTCAGAAGCCCATGCCCTTTCCACCTAAATCAACTCAGAAGAAAAATGATGAAGAATTTGAATGCTTTGCTGAAATGATTAGGCCAATCTTTTTGCGTACTCGCTTGACTAATATTTTAAAGATGGCTCCTTATGCAAAGTACATGAAAGACATCATCACTAATAAGAGAAAAATACCGGAAGCTAAAATCTCCACCATGCTTGCTAATTATTCTTTTAAGGATAGAGTACCTAAAAAACTTGGAGATCCGGGAATACCAACTATACCTTGCTCCATCAAAAGAAACTATGTGAAAACTGCTTTATGTGATTTAGGAGCTGGTGTTAGTGTTATGCCTTTCTCTTTATACAAAAGACTTGACTTGAATAAACTCACACCTACTGAAATATCTTTGGAAATGGCTGATAAATCAACTGCCATACCTATCGGTATTTGTGAGGATGTGCCCGTTGTTGTTGCAAATGTTACCATCTTGACTGACTTTGTCATACTTGAGATGCCCGAGGACGACAACATGTCGATTATCCTTGGTAGACCCTTTTTGAATACTGCAGGGGCTGTTATTGATTGCAATAAAAGCAAGGTCACTTTTCATATCAATGGTAATGAGCATACGGTGCACTTTCCTAAGAAACAATTCCAAGTGAATGGTATAAATGTTATTGAAAAATCTTCGACACTCACTATTGGAAGTTTTCAACTACCTCCACCTACTGCCAAAAAGAAATATGATATACTTATTGTTGGGGACATGCATATCCTCGTTGAGGTAACCTAGTGTTTTACGAAAGTTCTTCGGTTTCATGCTAATCGAAGGTGGTTGTTAATAAGACTTGATGAACCTTATTAATGGATCACTTTTGAGAGGTATGAAGTTGATGAATTTAGTAGACACTGCCTTCTGTCCTTACCTTTATTTCCTGTTTTTCTTAGTTAAATAAAATAAAATGCCATGTTTATCCTGTTTTCTGGATTTTTTCATTCAATAAAAAATGACTCAAAAAATAAAAGTTCTCAGAATGCCCTAAAAATTTAATACGATTTTTTCTGAATATTTAAGAATTTTTTATGCAAATAACATCAGAGGGGGGTGCACTAGGTGGGCACAACCCACCTGGGCGCGCCAGCACCCCCAGGCGCATCCTGGTGGGTTGTGGTCCCCACGTGGGCCCCCTCACTTATCTCTTTAGCCCATGTCACCATCTACCTCCAGAAAAAAAATCACCATTGCTCTCTCTCTCGTGTTCTTGCTCTCAAACCCGCGGATTTCGATCTCTTTGCTCAAAGCTCCATTTCCGAAACTATTTTGGGGGATTGCTACTTGGTATGTGACTCCTCCACTTGTCCAATTAGTTTTTGCTTTAGTGTTTTATATTTTGACTAATTAGCTACTCTTGGTGCTGCTGTAGATGAGCTTGCATGTTGAATTCTTAGAGTTCTAAGTAGTTTGAATGCTCAATATAGCCTCTATGCATGTCTATGAGTAGTTGCTACCAATCTTGTGAAGTTTTGTTGACAAAAATTTGATGGACTAAAAATTTCAGAATTTTGTTCATAGGAATAAGATGAGTTTCTTTAGGAAGTTTGCTTCCAAGAAGAACTCCAAGGGAGTTGTGGGTGAATCATCGGATAGTGACCTCCAAACTCGGAGAATGGCGGAAGCGCGTCCATGCAAATGGCCTCACAACCCCTTCATGGATGGAGCTGGAATCTGTCAAGAGTTCGTACAATTTGCTGTCAATGCTGGCCTCACCAACTTCATCGTAGCTGAGTGTGAACAATACCATCTCCTTACAAATTCCTTTGTGCAGATTTTTCATTTCATAAGTAGGAATAACCCGCCTGAGGTGCGGTTTAATTTATATGCTGAAACCCATCATATATCACTTACTGAATTTTGTGATATTTGCTTAATCCCTTCTGACGGGGAAATAAGAGAGCCTAGGCCTGCAGAGTTTGAGGGTTTCTATCGCACCCTATCAGTGGGAAATGAGAGAGGGGTGTCGAGTGTCACCGCCACTAGCTTGCAGTTTCCTTCAGTGCATTATTTTACTCTATTCATTGCGAAGTGTCTACTTGCTAGAGAGAAGGTTGGTGCACTTAGTGCCCCCGATTTCGCTATCTTACGCCGCGCGCTCTACGACGACAACACTTATAGCTTAGGAGCTATTGTTGCACATCGCCTACACCTTAACAGGACTAAGGGTAAAATTCATGGCAGTATTTATGCCACTCGCTTAGCGAGTCACTTTAACATTCAGATACGCCAACATGATCACCGCTTACCCAAGGTTTACTTACGTCGTCAGGCTATGGCAACTCATCACTTTATTGATGGCGAGAACACTACTATTGATGTTCCTTACAACCTGGTTTTCAGTATTGATACTCGTGATATTATTCCATTGCCTGCACCCACTTTGTTTGCTCATATTGCCAGGGGCGGATACCGGATCATGCCAGATGATATCATTGCCTACCGGAATGCCTAGGTAGTTGCAGAGGAGGAGCCTCGGGAGTGGGACGCTCAGGTGCCCGCTCCACAACACTTCAACATAGGACCTGATGGCTACTACGACTGGTGATTACCAAGTTAGGGTAAAAGCCTAAGCTTGGGGGAGTACGTATTTCCACCGACATTACATTCATGTTTATACAATTCATTCCAGTTGTCTGTGTCCACACTTTTTCATTGTATTATCTATACTAGATTTATTTTCTCGCCTTCTTGTGTGTTTGAAAAACTCTAAGAAAACCCAAAAATATTTCCTGCTTCTTTTCGGTTTTTCTTTCTAGTTTAATTAGTCACATTATTAAAAGAAAAATGCAAAAATATTTCTCAATTCTTCTTCTTGTTTGTTGGGAGCTTTCCCGTGTAAATAGTTTTTCTCATTTTTTGTTTTTCCTTCTTTAATTTGCTTTCTTCTAGAAAAACTAAAAACTCCAAAAATATTTCAGTGTGTTTCTCTGAATTTCTTTTCCATTTATTGAGTCATACCAAGGAGAAGACCACGATGAAAACGTTGAGTGGCTCTCATGTTCCTTATTGTTGATCTAACGAAGAGCCCAAATTAACTTGTCTTCTCCTTTGAATAAAATGTTTGCAGATTCCAGCTTAGTCCACGGCATTTTTGCACTATTATTATTTTCAAATCGTTCAGTCGTGCAAGTGAAAGGCAACAATGACGATATTTGGTGAACTGGCTGTGGCAGAGAGAAACGGGTATGAACTCAACTTGTTCTGTTTTTGTAAATATGTTTAACCTAGTATCCATGATTCAGCATATTATGATCAAACATGTTTGTAATGACAATTAGAGATTATAGTTTCTCATGCCATGCTTAAGTAGCTAGGAGTGGATAATGATTTATCTTGGATGTCAACATTGCGTTAAAATGATTGTGATGTAGTATGATGATATGGTATCCTCCTCCGAATGTTCGAGTGGCTTGACTTGGCACATGTTCATGCATGTAGTTGAATCAAAACAACATAGCCTCTATGATATTTATGTTCATGGTGTTCATATCCTACTCATGCTAGTATCCAATGTTTATTATGCATAATGCATGTTTATGACCGTTTTCGCTCTCTAGCTGGCCGCTTCCCAACCTATTTGCTAGCCTTCACATGTACTAAGCGGAAATACAGCTTGTGCATCAAAATCCTAAAAACCAAGTTATTCCAGATGAGTCCACCATACCTACCTATATGCAGTATTACCCTGCCGTTCTAAGTAAATTTGCATGTGCCACCTCTAAAAACTTCAAATAATTATCCATTTTTATGTGCCTGGATTGTTCATAGAGTGACAGGAGGCAGTCAGTATCTTCCATGCTAAACGTGTTATTCTCATGATGAGTGTTTATTCACTCTTCCTTGCACAAGAGGGGCAGTAATAGGGATTCCCAGTCCCGAAATCAAATTGCAAATAATTAAACAAAACTCCCCCAGGACTGATGTTGGTATGCACGGTACCCGTGGATTCGGCTAGCCGTGGAGTGTGTTTGTTGGTGGAGGGGGAGTAAACATTTACTTTTATCGCTTGGGAACCGCCACTAATGTGTTTAGCATGGAAGATAAAGATAACTAATGGTCGCGAAGTAAACAGGAAGGGTGCATTTCTCAAAATTTCATTTACCTCTGTCTTAAAAATTGAGCTCTGGCACCGCTGCAAATCCCTGCTTCCCTCTGCGAAGGGACTATCTATTTAATTTTATGTTGAGTCATCACCTTCTCAAATAAGCACCAGATCCTGAGAGCACTATTGTCATCCTCATGCATTGTGTATAGTTAATGTTGGATGCATCATGACTAGATCTTTTCTACCATGAATTGCAATGTTTAGTCGCTTCTTGAACTTTGGAGGTGCTCTGCATTTATGTTTTGCGGTCTCATAAAGGGTTAGTGAGATACCACTGTTGTCATATTATATCATGATTGTTTTGACAAGGTGTTATCATTTGAGATGTTTTATTATTGCTCGCTAGTTGATTATGTCATTGATATGAGTTAATATAATTTTTAAGAGTTATTGTTGACATGGTTAGTTATAATCTTTGCTGAAAACCTGGGTGCTACTTAAGCTTATTTATGTAAACAAGAGCAAAAGAGTTCGTAAAAGTTTTTCTTTTTCACTTTTAGTTTATCAACTGAATTGCTTGAGGACAAGCAAAGGTTTAAGCTTGGGGGAGTTGATATGTCTCCATCGTATCTACTTTTCCTAACACTTTTCCTCTTGTTTTGGACTCTAATTTGCATGATTTGAATGAAACTAACCTGGACTGACGCTGTTTTTAGCAGAACTACCATGGTGTTGTTTTTGTGCAGAAATAAAAGTTCTCGGATTGGAACGAAACTTTTTGGAGAATTTTTATACAATAAAAGAAAAATATTGTAGACAAGAACCACCGGAGGGGGGCCCTGGGTGAGCACAACCCACCAGGGCCCCCCCCCCCCTCAGGCGTGCCCATGTGGGTTGTGCCCACCTGGTGGCCCCGCAGACCCTGATTCCAACGCTATAAAATACTATTTTTCCAGAAAAAATCAGGGAGGAAGAATTATCGGGTTTCATGAGACGGAGCCACCGTCACCTCTTGTTCTTCATCGGGAGGCCAGATCTGGAGTCCGTTTAGGGCTCCGGAGAGGGGAATCTTTGATCTTCGTCATCACCAACCCTCCTTCATCGCCAATTCCATGATGCTCCCCACCGGGAGTGAGTAATTCCTTCGTAGGCTCGCTCGTCGATGAGGAGTTGGATGAGATTCATCATGTAATCGAGTTAGTTTTGTTAGGGCTTGATCCCTAGTATCCACTATGTTCTGAGATTGATGTTGATATGACTTTGCCATGCTTAATGCTTGTCACTTTGGGCCTGGGTGCCATGATTTCAGATCTGAACCATTTATGTTATCACCATTATCTCCATGTTCTAGATCCGATCTTGCAATTTATATTCACCTATTACGTGTTATGATCCGTAAACCCCGGAGTGATAGTATTCGGGATACTTTCCGATGATGACCGTAGTTTGAGGAGTTCATGTATTCACTATGTGTTAATGCTTTGTTTCGGTTCTCTATTAAAAGGAGGCCTTAATATCCCTTAGTTTCCATATGGACCCCGCTGCCACGGGAGGGTAGGACAAAAGATGTCATGCAAGTTCTTTCCACAAGCACGTATGACTATTTACGGAATACATGCCTACATTATATTTATGAACTGGACCTAGTTCTGTATCGCCCTAGGTTATAACTGTTATATGATGAATTTCATCCAACGAATTCACTTATCCAATGCCTACGATTTTCTCTTATATTGTTCTTGGTTACTATTGCTACTGTTACTGTTAGACTTGCTACAAAATCATTACTATCATTGTTACCGTTACTATTGTTGTTGCTACTACTATCAAAACTATCATACTATTTTGTTACTGATCACTTTGCTGCAGATAATTAATCTCCAGGTGTGGTTGAATTGACAACTCAGCTGCTAATACTTACAAATATTCTTTGGCTCCCCTTGTGTCGAATCAATAAATTTGGGTTGAAGACTCTACCCTCGAAAACTATTGCGATCCCCTATACTTGTGGGTTATCAGAGACTATTGGAAATATGCCCTAGAGGCAATAATATTTGTATTATTATATTTTTAAATTCATAATTATAGAGTTTATATTCTATGCTAAGACTGCTATGATCCTGGAATATGCCATTCAGTGGAAAACTCATATGCACGTGTGGACTAATAAATGGTAAAATAAAAGGTTCCTAGTCTAGCCTCTAAGACTAGCTCAAGTGTTGTTGGTGATCATGTTTTCCAGATCTTAGGATATCGTTAAGTGTAAGAATGATCCTAAAACAACATTGAGATTATGATGTTAGAAGAACAATCATATTGAATCGACCCAATCTTGTTTGTTATGAATTGAATTAATATCGTCTACATTCAATTGTAATAACATGGAGTGTTAACTTGTGAAATTGCTCCTTAGACCATGAGACTATTGTGGTCACTTCTTACTATACGGTGGGCTTTGGGGTTGCTCAAACGTCACCTGTAACACGGTGATCATAACAACAACTTACAGGTTCATCGAAAAGTTTCACAAGTGACCGGATAGCTCGAGAGTGGGATTTGCTCCTCTGATGATGGAGATATATTCTTAGGGCCCTCTCGGTGTGACAGCATCAATCATCGTCTAGCAAGACACACGTGACTTCGTCACAGGGATGCCGGAACACAAAACCGGTAACGAGGATTTCGGTATAACGAGCATAGTGATGACTCGAGAGGATATTGATGCATCCCAGGTTTTTAGAAATATTGCGAAGCAAAGGTAACATCACATGATAACCAAAGGTTCACTCGAATATCATTCGTGTGCTCATAGGGACCGATATGGACGTCCACGGTCCCGCTGTCGGTCATTGAACAAATGATTTTTTTTTCATGTCTATGAGTTACCGAACCTACGAGGTCACAAGCTTAAAGAAATCATGATCTACTGAGTGTTAGTAGGAGGGGAGTCATGAGAATATATTTGTGGAATTGTTTCATGAATATTCAGAATAGTTCCGAGAGGATCCAGAAGCGTTTCGGGGTCACCGGAAGGGTTTCCGGGGGTATCGGGTAATACCGGTAAATTATATATAGGTGGAGAATATTTCCAGAGATGTTAATATATATATATATATATATATATATAATGGTCCATAGGTATTTGGAAAATTTTATATTTAATTTAAATGTCAATGCGCCTAAAGAGGCCAAGAGGTGGAAGGCAACTTGGGCCACAAAGGCCCAAGTAGGGAAGGCGCCCTCCCTTTTCCTTGTGGGGTCAAATTGGACTAGGGGAGGAGTCCAACTCCTTCCCCTTGGCCGGCGCCCCAAAGGGGGACTTTCCCCCTTTGGTGGCTGCCCTCTCCTCCTTCTCTAACCGATATATACTAGGGGGTTTTGCTCTTTTGAATACACAGTTTTTAGAGCCCCCTCCAGTTCTTCTAGTTCATGTTCTAGTTGGTCCTAGTTCACTAATTAGAGCATGGCCAATCCTCTTGTCCTCATAATTATAAGTCTAGTGTGGTTATAATCTCCTACCTCTAATTCTTCGGCGATGATTAGCTCTAGACGGTGAAGTGTTGCCGAATCGCGAAGGCTGCACGCTTGCAACCAACACTACTAGGGAAAAGCCTAGCAATAGCGCGGGTTTTAAGTGTATCAGTAGCGCGGGGACCCGCGCTATTGATACGGCGCTACAGCTATACATAGGTAGCAGTAGTGAGCTTTACCGAAATGTACTACTGCTAATATCTATAGCGCTTTACAGTAAGCCGCGCTACTGCTAAGTGCGCGCTACTTCTAACTTTATTCCCCTCGCTACTGCTAGTTTTATTAGTTTCTGATTTTTTTTTAGCATATTTGTTTTGTATTTGTACAGGCTTTATACAATAATCTCTAGCATATCATACACATACAAATGTAATCATAGCATACACATACAAATAGTCTCATCAAATCATGTCATCATCATAATCATCATCCAACACAAAGTGGTCTCTCGTCATCATCTCAAAAATAGCGATACAAGTCTCGAATACTTGCAACTACATCATCATCCATCTAAACAATGATATACACGAGAAGAGCTATCACTATGAGTGAGAGCGGAACTATGCAGTACATGAGGTCGCGGTTATGAGTCCTCTCTCGCGCTAGCGTGAACCTCAAGTAACTAGCTTCTGCTTCTTGTCTGCTTTTGAAGCCTTTATGGCTGGCGCCCGAGACCCGCTCCACTTGCGCCTGACACTCGGGCCACTCGTCGTACACTCCTGGAACCTTCCCTTTGTACAAGACATAGCACTGCTTCTTCGCCATCAAGAATCTAGGTACCTGTTAGAGATGCATCTTCATCAAGAGAATGTACAATCATATGCAACAAAATATACTTGACCAACACGAAAAAGAAAGGATTGGCAACTAGATGCAACATATAGTAAACATAAATAATCAACACAGTTTCATCGTACGCAAACTAATTAACTAGAGGTACGCAGGTCATTGTACCCAAACTAACAAAGTAGCATTACGCAAGTTCGGCAGGGACCGTGGACATCACAAAGTTTCATCGCTACAGAAAGTATACAAGTTCAACCGACACATATCATCATCATCGGCATCATAAATCACTAGAATTTCCATCCTTCCGTAACATTGAGGATGCACCCTAGCTTCTTGAATGGCGTGAGGTCCTGACGTTGCATGCCTATGAGAGTTCAGACGTCAGATCGCGAATTATAGGGCCGTGGTGGAACATCCCCTTCTCTTCTACGACTTCTTTCATGATGATCATCGCAATGTCCCTCTGGATGCGAAAGAAGTCATCTCTAAGTTTATAATCTGCTTCTCCTTAAGATTCTACCCACTTGCGGATATGATCATTGTGTTTTGGTTGTCATGCGAAGCTTTTGGTGATCCCTTCTGAACTCCATCATGAGATGGAGGAGGTAGAATCCATCGTTCCTGCTTGGTTTTGGGACATGGATGCAGCAGAAGTTAGTTTTATGCGAGAAAACCGTCTTGCAGTTCCTTTGTTTCCTGATCTGCAGGTGGCTGCCCCTCAAGCTGAAGCCTTGGAGAGCATCATCTAGAATATTCATTATGTGGGTGTAGTCCTTCTTCTCGTAGTTTCTGGTAGGGTCGAAATACACGGCGTGGGTGACTCGTGGGTAAAGAACGATAAGCATGGCGCGCCCGTTGCTGCGGGGAAAAAACACCTCAAATTATTCTCCATATGAGCGAGAAGGAATGATTGAAATGTACGAAAGGGTTGTCCGGCACTGACTTACATTGCATGATAAGGCAGGAGGACAATTTCCTGGTCCTTATTCTGTACCATGAAGTTTTCGAGGTACTCCCTAGCAGTTTTACGCTCAAAGTCGCCGACACTCAAGAAGGACTCGTGCATGTAGTATGGATCCGCCACACAGATTTGCGAGACTTCTTCTCTCTTCATGACGGAGCTCATATGTAGCGCAAAAAGGCGGACGATTGTAAAATCAAGCCGCCTTGTCAAAAACATCTCGAAGATATGCTCAAACCGCAGGAAGAACACCTCCGCGGGCCGTGTGTCAACGTAGCACTTCCCCTCAGGCACACGAGCCGCGTATGTCGGATATCATGGATCCTTCGAGGCTAGTAGGCTTTTTCCAGTCGACAGCACATAGGCGTGCAGTCTCCTGAGATCCCCTGATATTGCCTCCAGCGGTTTCGGCGGTAGCATCGGCTCGCCCGTGACATGGAACATGGTCGCACCTTTGACGGGTACATGCTCTTCAAAATCCGCCATCTGGCTGCTATGTGCTCTGGCTTGTTTGTAGACAGTAGAGCCTTTCTTCGCCGGTCTCCTCCTCTCCTTTTTCTTGGGCTGACCTTCTAGACCCTTCCTTAACCCCTGCCCCAGTGTTGTCGGGCTAAGCACAGTACGACGCTCGGCTAGTTGAGCCTGTGTTGAGGCGGCATCTTCAGGCGTGTCCTGTGAGGATTGCATGAAGAGAGACTTCTTGCAATCAACCTTGCTAGGACGTTCCTTCCCGGGTAGATCATCCATCTCCTCATCAGCATGCTGATAGCCTGAGCCGTCATATGGCTAACTCGTCAGTTCTAAGTCATTGTCATAGGCGCCTGTATTGAGGAACTGAAGAGGGTCATCCTCGTCCATCTCATCATCCATTCTTTGATCTACGGGGGCGATTACATCAGCTACTATTGGACCCCCTTCCTCGCATCGTCCGCTGCTCTCACCCGGCACTACAGGCGCTAGTAATTGCGTAGGCGGGGTGGTGGTGTTCATACGTGCTTCCTGATGTGTGGTTATTGGTGTGCTCTCGGCCAGGTCCAGACGAAGGAGATTCTTCGGCCATAGCAGCACCCAACCCTTGCAGTTTCCAAGCCGCGGCGGGGTCTCGTCGTCCTCTCCCCCTAGCTGTACTGGAGGAGGCAAATCCTTGTGCCCCGATTTCATACTTGACAAGGTAACCCTGAAGTGCCCACCGGGCATGGGCTGGCCGTGGAACGTGAGTCCCAAGGGCTTTGTTATCACCGCCTTTCCCACGTCCTCCTTCTGGCCTTTGATCAAGTAGAGTACGATGCACGGGGTTTCATCGGCCTGCAAAGACATGTCTGTGGCGTAAAACATCCGAAAGGCAACGAAAACGGAATATTCTAGATATATGTTGGTGCGACATGTAATTACCGTGAGGGCGTCGAGCTCAGTGATGGCTCGTGTCCGCGTCAGTATTTTCCCCGAAGAGGAAGGGATGATGCAGCACAGCTACGGTAGGTATTTCCCTCAGTGATGAGACCAAGGTTATCGAACCACTAGGAGAACCACGCAACACTATGTAAACGGGACCTGCACACAAAGAACAAATACTTGCAACCCGACGCGTAAGAGGGGTTGTCAATCCCTCCCGGGTAAAAGATAGATAAATTTGTAGTAGATTGGATAAATAGATCTCGCGGAAACGCGAAATAAAATAAATAACAAAAAAATGCATCAAGGTATTATTGGGTATGTGGAATAATAGATCTGAAAATAAAAGAGGCAAATAATAGATCGGAAAGCAAATATGATAAAGAATAGACCCGGGGGCCGTAGATTTCACTAGTGGCTTCTCTCGAGAAAAATAGGATACGGCGGGTAAACAAATTACTGTTGGGCAATTGATAGAACTTCGAATAATTATGATGATATCCAGGCAATGATCATTATATAGGCACCACATCCAAGATTAGTAGACCGACTCCTGCCTGCATCTACTACTATTACTCCACACATCGACCGCTATCCAGCATGCATCTAGTGTATTAAGTTTATGAAGAAACAGAGTAATGCAATAAGAACGATGACATGATGTAGACAAGATCTATTCATGTAGGAATAGACCCCATCTTGTTATCCTTAATAGCAATGATACATACGTGTCATGTCCCTTTCTGTCACTGGGATTGAGCACCATAAGATCGAACCCATCACAAAGCACCTCTTCCCATGGCAAGAAAAATCGATCTAGTTGGCCTAACTAAACCAAATATTCGAAGAAGAAATACAAGGCTATAAGCTATCATGCATATAAGAGATCAAAACTCAAATAACTTTCATGAATAAAATAGATCTGATCATAAACTCAAAGTTCATCGGATCCCAACAAACACATCGCAAAAAGAGTTACATCAAATAGATCTCCAAGAGACCATTGTATTGAGAATCAAAAGAGAAAGAGGAAGCCATCTAGCTACTACCTACGGACCCATAGGTCTACAATGAACTACTCATGCATCATCGGAGAGGCACCAATGAGGATGATGAACCCCTCTGTGATGGTGTCTAGATTGGATCTGGTGGTTCTGGAACTTGTGGCAACTGGAATTGTGTTTTGTCGACTCCCCTAGGGTTTTTGGATTTTCCGGGTATTTATAAGCAAAGAGGCGGTGCGGGAAGCCACCAAGGTGGGCACAACCTACCAGGGCGCGCCTGGGCCCCCAGGCGCGCCCAGGTGGGTTGTGCCCCCCTCGGGGCACCCCTCTGGTACTTCTTCGGCCCAAGTTGTTCCTTCTGGTCTAGAAAAAATCTCCAAGAAGTTTCGCTGCGTTTGGACTCCGTTTGGTATTGATTTTCTGCGAAGTAAAAAAAAGCAAAAAACAACAACTGGCACTGGGCACTATGTCAATAGGTTAGTTCCAAAAAATGATATAAAGTTGCTATAAAATGATTGTAAAACATCCAAGAATGATAATATAACAGCACAGAACAAGCAAAAATTATAGATACGTTGGAGACGTATCAGCATCCCCAAGCTTAATTCCTACTCGTCCTCGAGTAGGTAAATGATAAAAACAGAATTTTTGATGTGGAATGCTGCCTAACATGTTCATCACATATTCTTTTCTTTTGTAGCATGGACATTTGGACTTTTATATGATTCAAAGCAATAGTCTAGTTTTGACATGAAGATTTCAATACTCAAGCATATCAACAAACAATCATGTTTTTCAAAATATCAACACTAAAGCAAGTTATCCCTAGCCCATTATGCTCAATCATTGATCCATTCATGAAACACACTCGCATATTAGCTATACTCAATGCTCAAGTACGATCATAGTGCCCCTTAGTTGGTGCTTTATAAGAGGAGATGGAGACTCAAATAAAAATAAAAATTGCATAAAGTAAATAGAAAGGCCCTTCGCAGAGGGAAGTAGGGATTTGTAGAGGTGCCAGAGCTCAAAGTGAAAAAGATAGAGATAAAACATTTTGGGTGGCATGCTTTTCCTGTCAACGAAAATGATCGAGTAGTTCCCAATACTTTCCATGCTAGATATATCATAGGCGGTTCCCAAACAGAAAATAAAGTTTATCCCTTTTTCCACCATACTTTCACATTCCACGGCTAACCGTATCCACGGGTGCCGTCCATACCAACACTTTCCAAGGAATATATTATTTGACAACATAAAGTAAATTCATTTTTCATTTCAGGACTAGGCATCCCTAATACCTTTGCCGTACTCTCGTGCAATGACAAGTGAATAAACACTCATCTTGAGAATAACACATCTAGCATGGAAAAATATCAGCCACCCCCTACCGTTTCATGAGCGGGACGAGCACACAAAAAGGAAGTTATTTTGAAAATTAGAGATGGCACATACAAATATTCTTAGAACGGCAAGAGAATACCGCATATAGGTAGGTATGGTGGACTCATATGGCAAACTGGGTTTAAGGATTTTGGATGCACACGTAGTAATCCCACTTAGTGCAAGGGAAGGCTAGCAAAAATATTGAGAAACATCCAACCAAGAAACGAAAAATCACATAAGCAAGCATTAAGCATAACTAACACCGAATAATGCACCATAAGTAGGATGTAATTTCATTGTGTAACTATTGACTTTTGTGCTTGCATAGGGAATCACAAACCTTAACACCAATATTCTTACTAAAGCACAATTACTCATCAACATGTCTCACATATCACTATCATCATATCTCAAAACTATTACAAAGAATCAAGTTTATTTTGTCTAATGATGTTCATGAAAGTTTTTATTATATCCCTCTTGAATATCTATCACTTTGGGACTAGTTTCATATATTGCAATTGCTAGCTCAAACAAATCTAAGTGAAGAACAAGAGCATAAAAATTTTCGTCTCTCAAAATAATATAAGTGAAGCATGAGAGAATTTCTTCAAAGTTACTAACTCTCAAATAAATCTAAGTGAAGCATGAGAGTATTTCTTAAAAAATACTAAAGCACACCGTGCTCAAAAGGATATAAGTGAAGCACTAGAGCAATTCCATAGCTTAAAAAATTTAAGTGAAGCATAAAGAGCAATTCTAACAAACAATAGCATAATTTTGGCTCTCCCAAATAGGTGTGTCCAGCAAGGATAGATGACACAAACTAAAAAGAAAAACAAGCAAAGACTCATATAACACAAGACGCTCCAAGCAAAACTCATGATATGTGACAAATAAAAATATAGCTCCAAGTAAAATACCGATGGTCGTTAGAAGAAGGAGGGGATGCCACTCGGGGGCATCCCCAAGCTTAGTTGCTTGTTTCTCTTTGGATAATAGCTTGGGGTGCAATGGGCATCCCCAAGCTTAGGCTCTTCTTACTCCTTATTCCTTCATCCATCGTTATCTCACCCAAAACTTGAAAACTTCAATCACACAAAACTCAACAAAACCTTCGTGAGATCCGTTAGTATAAGAAAACCAATCTTTACTTTAAGTACTGTAGAAAACCCATTCAAATTTTGTTATTGCATTATATCTACTGTATTCTAACTTTGCCAAGGCTTATACCCCCCCGATACAAACCATAGAATCATCGAAATAAGCACACAATGCAAACAAAATAGAATCTGTAAAAAACATAACAGTCTGTAAAGATGCAAATTGTTCTCATACTTATATAACTTCAAAAATTCTGAAATATAAGTAGAAGATAGGAAATTTGTATATAAATCTTGTGTAAAAACTTCAGCATTTTTTATCACTTCTGTAAATCTAGACAATTATTTTACTAGACGCAAAAGTTTCTCTTTTTCAACAGGATCAAATCAACTATCACCAAAGCTATCCCAAAGGCTTTACTTAGCACAAACACTAATTAAAACATAAAAAACACAATCATAACAGAGGCATAATTGTGCAAACACTCAAGAACAGAAAGAAAAAAGCAAAAATAAATTTTATTCCTTGGGTTGCCTCCCAATAAGCGCTATCGTTTTATGCCCCTAGCTAGGCATTGAGATTTCAATGATGCTCACATGAAAGATAATAGTTGAAACACAAAGAGAGCATCATAATACATGTGACCAACACATTTAAGTCTAACATACTTCCGATGCATAGGGATTTTATAAGCAAACAAATTATCAATAGAAAGAATATATAGCATATGCAAGGAAGAAGAAAGAAACAATAGCAATCTCAACATAACGAGAGGTAAATTAGTAACATGAAATTTTCTACAACCATATTTTCCTCTCTCATAATAATTACATGTAGGATCATAATCAAATTCAACAATATAGCTATCATATAAAATTTTCTCTTCATGATCCACCTGCATAAAAAGTTGACACTCTTCCAAAATAGTGGGATTATCATCAAATAAAGTCATGTCCTCTCGAAAGCCACTTCCATAAAAAAATTCATAAGATTGAACACTCTCTGAATATGTGGGATTATTTTTACCTAAAGTTGATTCTCTTCCAAACCCACTTTCAATATTATTGCAAACATTATTATCGATATCATATTCATCATGAGGCTTAAATAAATTTTCAAGATCATAAGAAAAATTATCACCCCAATCATGATCATTGCAATAAGTAGTAGACATAACAAAATTATCATCCCCAAGCCTGTAGATTTGCATATAATTAGCACAATTGACATTTATATAATTTATAATAACATCATTGCAATCATGCTTTTGATTCAAGGAACTATCAAGTATGGGTGCAATAGCAATAATTTCATGTTTAACATAAGGAACTATAGCAAGTTCGTCTCCATAGGCATCATTAATATTGGCATCATGGCCATAAGAATAGCAAGCATTATGTTCATCAAGGGGGGAAATTTCAATCAAATCAACAGAATCACAATTATCTATAGATTCATGCATATCATTATTTTCTTCCAAAGTAGCAGACATTCTCTCAATAAATTCTTTAACATAGGCATTATGAGCATAGTTTTCATAGCAATATTTAAGTATGTCAAAATTTTCAGATTTGTAGAGAGTAATATCATACTTTTCAATCAAAGAAGCAACTTCATACGCACCCTTAAAAGCAACAAATTCTTCAATTTGTTTGATATCATAGTAGCTATAAACACCCTTTTCATAAGAAGATAAGATTTCATTATCATTAAACTCACATAGATAGGGAAGGTGTTTTTTAGGGTTCTTAGAGCAACAAGTAAAATCGCAACTTTCACAAAGATTCCAAGCATAACAAAGCAAACAATTTATTTGATTCCATAAGAGTCTCCCTTTTTGAGACAAATGGTGACGCACAAAATGAGCGTGCTCATCTATTGATTTTCCCTCAACTAAACTAGTTGGGGTTTCAACACGAGCACATATGGATCGAAGATGATCCAAGTAGAAAACTTCAAGTGGATCCATATCAATAGATTTTTAGCAAGTAAATAGAAGGCACATGGCACACAAGCAAAGATAGCAATCCATCAAAAAGGTGAACGAGAAAAAGGCAAATGAAAAAGAAGGAAAATAAAAAGGCAAATATTTGTGAAGTGGGGGAGATGAAAATGAGAGGCAAATCGCAAATAATGTAAATTGCAGGGAGATGAGATTTGTGATTAGGAACCTGATAGATGTTGATGATGTCTCCTCGGCAACGGCGCCAGAAATCCTTTCTTGATGGCTCGTGTCCGCGTCAGTATTTTCCTCGAAGAGGAAGGGATGATTCAGCACAGCCACGGTAGGTATTTCCCTCAGTGATGAGACCAAGGTTATCGAACCAGTAGGAGAACCATGCAACACTATGTAAACGGTACCTGCACACAAAGAACAAATACTTGCAACCCGACGCGTAAGAGGGGTTGTCAATCCCTCCCGGGTAAAAGATAGATAAATTTGTAGTAGATTGGATAAATAGATCTCGCGGAAACGCGAAATAAAATAATAACAAAAAATTGCAGCAAGGTATTTTTAGGTTTGTGGAATAATAGATCTGAAAATAAAAGAGGCAAATAATAGATTGGAAAGCAAATATGATAAAGAATAGACTTGAGGGCCGTAGATTTCACTAGTGGCTTCTCTCGAGAAAAATAGCATACGGCGGGTAAACAAATTACTATTGGGCAATTGATAGAACTTCAAATAATTATGACGATATCCAGGCAATGGTCATTATATAGGCATCACATCCAAGATTAGTAGACTGACTCCTGCCTGCATCCACTACTATTACTCCACACATCGACCGATATCCAGCATGCATCTAGTGTATTAAGTTCATGGAGAAACGGAGTAATGCAATAAGAACGATGACATGATGTAGACAAGATCTATTCATGTAGGAATAGACCCCATCTTGTTATCCTTAATAGCAACAATACATACGTGTCATGTCCCTTTCTGTCACTGGGATTGAGCACCGTAAGATCGAACCCATCATAAAGCACCTCTTCCCATGGCAAGAAAAATCGATCTAGTTGGCCTAACTAAACCAAAGATTCGAAGAAGAAATATGAGGCTATAAGCAATCATGCATATAAGAGATCAAAAATCAAATAACTTTCATGGATAAAATAGATCTGATCATAAACTCAAAGTTCATTGGATCCCAACAAACACACTGCAAAAAGAGTTACATCAAATAGATCTCAAAGAGACCATTGTATTGAGAATCAAAAGAGAGAGAGGAAGCCATCTAGCTACTAACTACGGACCCATAGGACTACAATGAACTACTCACGCATCATCGGAGAGGCACCAATGAGGATGATGAACCCCTCCGTGATGGTGTCTAGATTGGATCTGGTGGTTCTGGAACTTGCGGCGGCTGGAATTGTGTTTCGTCGACTCCCCTAGGGTTTTTGGATTTTCGGTGTATTTATAGAGCAAAGAGGCGGTGCGGGAGGCCACCGAGGTGGGCACAACCCACCAGGGCGCGCCTGGGCCCCCAGGCGCGCCCAGGTGGGTTTTGCCCCCCTCGGGGCACCCCTCTGGTACTTCTTCGGCCCAAGTTGTTCCTTCTGGTCTAGAAAAAATCTCCAAAAAGTTCCGCTGCGTTTGGACTCCGTTTGATATTGATTTTCTGTGAAGTAAAAAACAACCAAAAAATAGCAACTAGCACTGGGCACTATGTCAATAGGTTAGTCCCAAAAAATGATATAAAGTTGCTATAAAATGATTGTAAAACATCCAAGAATGATAATATAACATCATGGAATAAGCAAAAATTATAGATACATTGGAGACGTATCACTCAGCCAAAGACGAAGGCCTGCCTAGCGCGCCAAAGACTGAGGACGGGCTGCTACGAGCGGGTGCGGGTGTGGGTGCGGGAGCAGGCGCGGTTGCGTGAGCAGGTGATGGTGCGGTTGTGTTGTTCACCGAGTTGCTCCCGACGAAGCTGGGCATGGGGAAATCATCTACCGTCTTGTCTAGATTTTCCTTCGTCCAGTTGATGATAGCCGGGATCAAGTTAGTAGCAAAATCATTTCTGCAGGCATCTACAACTGCAGCGACTGGCTGCTGTAGCAACTCATTTTTCTCCTCGGCTGCTTTTTTCGCGTCCTCAGCTGTTTTTTTCTCGAACGCAAGCTTCACCTTCTCGTCGATGTCTGCTTGACTGAATTTCTTTTTCTGCTTCTTGGCCTCCGGGACCTCGTTGTAAAAGACCTTCCATGTGGCGCCGTCTCCGGCGCCGTGCACACGTCCATATTGCGGCCGCTGGTCCAAAGGGAGTCCCTTAAGTTCGTTCAAGGCCTAGTTGAGAGGGGTGTCCCACTTGGGCCTCATCGACGAAGACTGGCTTTTGGCTGCAAGCTTGTGTTGCTTGTCCTGCAGAAGGACGTGAACCGTTTACGAATGTGTAGTCGACTTGATCAGAAGCTAAATGTAAGGTGGTAAAAGAATAATTACCAGTATTCTAATCAATTTCCTCGTGATCGGGTCTGTGTAAAAAAAACTTCTTTTCCTTGTCCCACTTGTAGCGGGCCCTGATGTAGTCACGCTCCAAGGGGTTGGAGAACTTCGCGAAGGGGTCTGGGAGACCCGCGGCTTCATGTTCCGCGTCCTCCTTATCCCATATGGGTCTTTTGCCAAGGTAGCCACGGCTTCCGAGGCGTTGGTTCCCCGTGTTCCTTTGCTGAAGGCTCTTGAATTTCGCAGCCTTAGCCTTGGCTGCCTCGGTAGCGCAAGTGTCCTTGAACTTTTGGAACTCCTCTTCCGTAAGTGTTGGATTTTCTTCCAGAATCTTGGACATGGGTTCCTCAGCCTCAATAGCTTGTTTCACCCTCCCTTTCTAGGAGGCCAAATCATTGCTGAACATGCCCATGGCATGATTGTTAATCTTTTTCATCTTCGGATCATCCCACGGGTGTTCTATGTCGTCATCCTAGTCGGGGAACTTGAATCTCTTGTGCAGCTTTGTCAGGAGCAACTGCTTCAAATGTTCTTTACCCCTTAAGTCATCGTTGTTGATGCTCGCGCATTCCCGTAGGATGCATCTGACTTGGTTCCCATAGCACTTGCGAGGTTCTTCCGGCTCTAATGGCTCAAACTTGCCAGGGGCCATCTTTGTGATCACCAGTCGTCCGATGCCGAGTTTGTTAGATTTTCGTATCCTCTGCTTCTTCTGCTTCTTCTTTTCGGTAGTGGCTTCGGCGTCGGTTCCTTCCCCGCCGATACCATCCCCGCCGGTATCTTCCCATCGGTCTCGGCGCCGCCATCGATGCCGGCGCCATCGGTGTTGATGTCATCGTCAGTACCATCATCGAGGCCACCCTGCAAACCTTGACTGTGCTTAGCAGACAAAAAGTCAAGATACTGATGTTCACCCTCATAATCCATCTCGTCTGCATCGTGGTCAGAAGGCCCGGTTTCTTCGTTGTTCGACATGTTTCCTATGATTAAGTCTCCTTGTTTAATTCTTAACTATAATAAAAATGAGTAATGACATAAAAAAGGTCTATGGTTTGCAGGAATGCCATTTCCCAGCAAATCCCTGCACTCGATATGCCTACTTTCTAGCACAAGTCATGCCAAAATTAACGGGAAATTTCGGCATGACCTTTGCTAAAAAGTGGACATATCGAGCGCCTGAAATTCACCAGAACGGAAATGAATCAACATTTCGGCAAAACATAGGCCACTCGGATCATTTACCCTGCACATAACCATCATTTTCCTAACATCACATGTCCAAAATATCACATGTCCAAATTCCAAACATCACAAGTCCACATATCAGATGTCCACTTCAAATTTGCATATAACAGGAGGAAAAATATAGAACTTGAAGAAAATGCAAGACGTCCTTTTTCTTCATAATATTTGAAACTAAATTCAGCCTACCTAAATTTCTGTCCTAATTTGAAACCTAGCTAAATTTCTGTCCTAATTTGAAAACCTAGGGTTCATACTAATTAACTAGGTTCATCCTACCTAATCTGTCCTAGGGTTCATACTAATTAACTAGGTTCATACTACCTAATCTGTCCTAGGGTTTATATTTAAATAGCAACAATTGCTTTAACTAAAAAAAATACCTAGAATTCTGTTAACTACACCTAAAACACCTAAAATACCTAGAATTCATTTAACCCATACTAATTCTGTTTTTTTTTAACTAGGGTTCATACCAACTAATTAACTATAGGGTTCATACTAATTCTTTTTTTTAATAACAACAATTGCTTTAACAAAAAATAGCAATAGTTTGAAACCTAGGGTTCATACTAACTACCACTAATCTGTCCTAGGTTTTTTTTAACTAGGGTTCATACTACGTAATTAACTAGGGTTCATACTAATTCATACTAACTAGAAATAAAAAATAGCCTAGGGTTCATACTAATTCATACTAACTAGCAATAAATACCTAGGGTTCATACTAACAGAGAGAGAGAGAGCAGAGAGCAGAGAAGAGGGGAGGGGAGAGGGCTTATAGAGGGCAGAGAGAGATGGGGTCGGGGGAGACGGCGGCACCGAGGCGTGTCGGAGGTGAGGTGGGGTCGGGGGAGACGGCGACTCTGGCGAGGGCGAGGGCAGGGCTCCGGCGAGGTCGAGGAGGAGGAGGCAAAGACTCCGGCGAGGGCGAGGGCAGGGCTCTGGCAGTGCTCGAGGCAGGGGCGCGGCGAGGGCACGGGCTCCGGCGGCGACGGGGGGGGGGAGAGAGAGTGGGGATTTGGGGGAGGAAGCAGAGGAGGGAAGCCCGCGGGGGGGTTATGTCAACATAGCAGTAGCGCATTTCTAAAAAATGCGCTATAGCTAAGGTAGCTATAGCGCGTTTTAGGAAAAAGCGCTACTGCTATCTAACGTAGCTATAGCGCGTTTCCAGAAACGCTCTACTGCTATCACCAGTAGCTATAGCGCTTTTCTTCAACCAGAGCTACTGCTCTTCTTTTCTTTTCCTGTTTGTTTCTTCTATTTTCTTTTCCTTTATTTTCTTTTCCTTTTCTTTTCCTTTTTTTCCGAGAGCAGGAACGAAGCGAAGGTGATACAATGTATATAACTAAGGCGATATATATTGCATCGTTTGATGGTTAAATGTGTATACAAAATAGGAACATATATATTACATCATTTGGCCCATGCATAATGGTTAAGTATTTACACAAAATAGGAACATATATATTACATCATTTGACTGATAATGGTTTCTCACTGTCAACGTTTTCGTTTTTGAGTGAGCTTTTTTCCCTTCTTGTTCATTGACGAATAATTGAGCCCCTCATTGTGACTTTTCCTTTTCCATGGAGTACGATCTTTCTTAGGTAATGTAGTATTGATTCTTCTTTTGACGTATACTTCATCGTCATCATCATCTTCCGTCATCGGGTTGCTGTACTAGCCGTAGTCTTCCTCGTTGGCGACTCCATCCATTCCAATGATGTTCCTTTTGCCTCTCCTCACGACAATACAGCTGGGAATGCTCAGGTCGGTTATGGAGAAGAATTGTGTCACGTGCTTAGCGTGTACCCATGGCTCATTTTTTGCGATGGCGTTCACGGTAGCGCTCTTGGCGTCAGGTATAGTCATGGTAGTGAAATATCGGTTTTCTCTTTCAACATTCTTAGCCCATCTGACACGGAACATCATCGCGCTATGCAGTCCAGAGTAGTCAAGCTCCCAAATCTCCTCGACCCTTCGGTAGAATCTCTCAGTTGCGCCGTTGTCGCTGCCGGTTATGCATTCCATCGTCACCCCTGAGTTCTAAAAATCATTGTTCATATCTTTAGCCTCCGTGTAGGACGTGTATCCATTGCTATCGTATGCCTGATAGGTCGCGAGGTTGTCCGAGGGGCCATGTGCTAAGGCGTATATGAGCAATCCGTCCTTAGAGCCCTCTTCCGAGGGATTAGCAAGAATATGCTCTTTGAACCAATGCAGGAAAGTGGAGTTGTGCTCTCTAGTAACTTCGGCGTCCGTCCTGCATAGCCCCTGGTCACGATACTTCTTTGCGATGGTTTCTTTGTGCAGTGTCATGAAAGGATCTACCTCGTCTAGGTGTTGTAGCACTACTAAGTTTGCTCTGTCAAAGTCATTGCATCGATCCGAGTAGGCCACATGCAGTTCCCTGCGACCGTTGGAGTGACCTTCTCCTTCGAGCCTCCCAAGGTGCTTCTTAACGGGCAAACCAACACCAGGCTGGTCTCCGCCATATAGATAATTCTCACAGAAAGAGATGCACTCTTGTGTCAGATAGCCCTGGACGATGCTTCCATCCATACGGAACATGTTATGAACGAATCCTTTGATGACCCCATTCATCCTCTCGAACGGCATCATGTTGTGCAGGAATGACGGCCCCAGGTCTATTATGCCACCCACAATATGGACACACAGATGCACCGTGACGTCAAAGAACGCGGGCGGGAAGTACATCTCAAGCTCATTTAGTATCACAACAATCTCTTCCTGTAGCCTTCGAAGCTGCTTCACACTGATCGACTTTCGAGAGATGACGTCAAAAAAGTTGCAGAGCCAATAAGCATGTCACAGACGTGCTTGTCCATTATCCCTCTAAGGGCAACAGGTAGTATCTACGTCATCATCACATGACAGTCATGGGACTTCATCCCGCTGAACCTTTTCTTCTTAGTGTCTAGAAATCTGCTTATCTTTCCACAGTAACCGGAACTAACTTTGATTCCGGTAAGGCACTTGAAGAATTGATCGATCTCAGCCGGACTTAAGGTGAAGCAAGAAGGGGGGCAATAATCCTCTTCCTTCACTTTTTTGCCCTTCTTCTCCCGTGCCTCCTTCTCCGTCTCTATCTCCTCTGACTTTTTATGGGGCGGCATGTGCAGATCTGCCCTGATATTCAAATCTTGCAAGTCTCTTCTTGCCTTTGGCCCATCCTTGGTCTTATCCGGCATGTTCATCAGTGTCGCAAGCAAGCTCTCAAGGACATTCTTACAGATATGCATTTGATCAAGGCAATGAGGCGTGTTGAGTTTGTGCCGGTACTCCAAGTCCCAGAAAACAGACCTCATCGTCTTTCCCGCCGCAGGGCACTGTTCCCAGTTTTTCAACCGCTCATCGATTTCGGCGCCGCTCCGCTTACATGGAGGTCCTCGATGCTCAGCCTCACCATTGAATAGATCTCCATGGTTTCTCCACGGGTCGTCCTTCTTGAGCCATCTTCGATGCCCCATGTACATGATTTTCCCAGACCCGCCATCTTTCATTGACGTTAGCTGCTGAGACGTCGTATCATCCATGCACCGCGTCCATCCACAATATCTGTGGCACACCTAGCCTCTGACATATCCGTAACCGAGATAGTCGTGCACCGTCGTGATCAGCGTGGCTCTCATATAGAAATGCTCGCCTTTGCTGGTGTCCCATGTCTTGGCCGGTGTTTTCCATAACGTGTCTAACTCCTCTTGAAGTAGCCCCAGATACAGATTAATATTATTTCCCGGTTGTTTCGGCCCTTGAATCAGCATGCTAATGTGTATGTACTTTGACTTCATGCACAACCAGGGGGGATGTTGTACATCCGTACAAACACGGGCCATGTGCTATGGTTGGTGTTCTGGATGCCAAACAAATTCATGCCATTGGTACACGCGCCAAGCACAATGTTCATTGCATCACATGCGAAATATCGATATTCGCCGTTGAACGCTCTCCACTGGCTTCCATCCACGAGGTGTCTCGGCTTCGGATCATCTCCATCGTCGGGCTTTTTCCTCTCCGCGTGCCAATGCATGAGCTTTGCTTCCTTGGGATCTACAAAATAACGTTGCAGACGGGGAGTGATCGGTAAGTACCATACAACTTTCTGGGGAGATTTCTTCCCGGCCTTCTTGTATCGAGAAGCATTGCACACCGGGCAGCTGGTTTTTTCCGCGTGCTCCTTCCGATAAATTATGCAGTCGTTGATGCATGCATGGTATCTAACATGCGGCAGATCAAGAGGGCACACGATCTTCTTGGCCTCATCCACACTAGTAGGACATAGATTCCCCGCGGGAAGAACATCCTTTAGGTACTTGAGAAGCTCATCGAGGCTAGTGTCGGTCCATTTGTTTTTAGCCTTCGTCTTCAGAAGTTCGAGCGTGAAACTCAAGCGGGTCACCTCGGGATCACAACCATCATACAATGGAGTGTTCGAGTCTACCACCAGTTGCTGCAGCTTGGCCTCCTCTCTAGAAGCAGCTCTGTCAGTACTCGTCTCCTTGCGAAGCAGTTCTTGAACATGAGGGTCCCGCATGATTGAACTTAGTACCGACAAAGTCTACGGTGTGGAGTCCATGTTTTCTCCGCCGCCATGTCCGGCCTCTTCTCCGCCGCCATGTCCGGCCCCTTCTCTGCCGCCATTATCGGTCATCTCTTCGTCTTGCCCCGTGTCGTCATTGCCTGCCCGTCTGCGTCCTCATCATCATCATCATCTTCTTCAATTATCCACCGAGTATAGCCATCCATGAAACCAGTCATGAGCAGGTGCGCCATCACACGACCATCCTCATAGGGGTCGAGCCAAACTCCTCCTTTGCATCTTCGACACGGACATAAAATCTCTGTCCGGTTATTTTCATTCATGTCCTGCACCGCTGACCGCAACCACCTTTCCACCATCGTTCCACTGACCATCATGAACGCCTGCATGGTAATAATAAACAAATTGATTATAAAAATGCATGCATGCATCAAAGTCATACAAAAATTCAGCATGACCTTCCCTAAAAATAGGACATATAGAGTTTGCCCGAAATTCGCCGAAACGGAAATAAATCGACATTTCGGCAAAACATAGGCAACTCAAGCACAATTCGACGGCAACTCATGCCACACACACACAATTTCCATCATATCGCCCGATTATGTCATATCGCACACATACACATATTTCCATTATTGCAAAAGCACAAATTTTTAATCACCTATCTCGAGATCAAGCACGGTGATGATGATGTCGATCGGTGTCGCCACACACCTAGGGAATGATCAAAAGTGGACAAAGCTTACTTCTTGACATGGCTAGATCTAGTTAGGGAGGTACATAGGTCACTTCACTAAATGCTAGATCTACCTAGCTAGTTTGGGAAGGAGATGAGTTCAACTAGTGGAGGGGGAAGGAAAAAGAGAAAGGAGATGCATTAATGGAGGTGGTGTAGTTAGCTAGGAGCAATAAAGAGAGAGAAAGAGAGGTAGAAGAAAGAGAGTAATGGGGGGAGAAGTAGTGAGGAAGAAGCAAAGTGAGGGAGAGAGGAGGTGGGAGCTAGGGGAAAGTGAAGGAAGAGAGGAGGGGGGAGGGGGGAGGAAAAAGGTGGTGGCAGCGGTTTAGCAGTAGCGCTGGGGAGTAAAACGCGTTGCTGCTAAAAAGAAAGCAGTAGCGCACCCCTGGAAGAGGCGCTACTGCTAAGTGGGGCCCGCCATGTGGCCAGGTTCAAACTTAGCCGTAGCGCCCTACCCAAAAAACATGCTACTACTATTCAGTTAGCAGTAGCGCGGTTATCTGAGGCGCGCTACGACTAAACCTAGCCTGGCGGCAACGGTGGGGCAATTTTAGTAGTAGCGCTCTTTTTTCTTGCCACACTACTGCTAAGTCGATAGCAGTAGCGCCTGCTCTGGACACGCGCTACGGCTAAGTAGCAGTAGCACCTCGTTTTATCCAGCGCTACTGCTAAGGTTCTGTGTATAAGGTTTTCCCTAGTAGTGCAAGTAGAGAGGTCGTGCTTTTGGTGTTCGGTTCGAGGGATCGTTCGTGGGTGGTACGAGGGATCATTCATTGATGGTTCGAGGGACTCCAAGTACGATCTACACCGACATGTTCTTCTTCCGCTGCAAATCGGTGACGGTAACGATCGTGATCCCAACCCGTAATGCATCTTCATATTGATCTTGGGTGATCGTCGGTGCCAAATTTTTTTGTTTTCTACTGGGTTTCCCAAACATTACTCCACCAATCGACCACTATCTAGCATGCATCTATGGTATTAAGTTCATGACAAAGAGAGTAACGCCTTAAGCAAGATGACATAATGTAGACAAAGTAAACTCAAGCAATATGAATAAACCCCGTCGTTTTACCCTTAAAGGCAGCAATACAAATATGTGTCCCGCTACCCTTTGTATCACTAGGTGAGGACACCGCAAGATTGAACCCATTATAGAGCACCACTCTCACTGAAGATAAATCAATCTAGTTGGACAAACCAAATGGATAGATTGGAGAAAAATACAAAGCTATCATAATCATGCATAATAAAGTTCAGAAAAGACTCAATTACTTTCAATGAATAATCTGATCATAAACCCACAATTCATCGGATCCCAACAAACACACCGCAAAAGAAGATTTCATCGGATAGAACTCCAAGAAGATCATGGAGAACATTGTATTGAAGATCAAAGAGAGAGAAGAAGCTATCTAGATACTAGCTATGGACCCATAGGTCTGTGGTGAACTACTCACGCATCATCAGAAGGAAGCAAGGATGATGTAGAAGCCCTCTGTGATCGATTCCCCCTCCGGCAGAGTACCGGGAAAGGCCTCCATATGGGATGGCGGAAGAACACAAGCTTGCGGCGGTGGAAAAAGTGTTTCGGGTGGCTCTCTATTGGTTTGGGAATATATGTGAATTTATAGAGTTGAGATTAGGTCAAACGGAGCTACGAGGGGCCCATGAGCTCAGGGGGCGCGCCTACCCCGCTGGGGCGTGCCCTGTGAGCTCGTGGCTCTCTCATAGGTCTCTGGCCTCCTCCCGGACCTTCTAGGGTCCCTTCTGGTCCGAAAAAAATCACCGTACAGTTTCATTATGTTTGGACTTTGTTTGGTATTGATTTTTTGAAAGCCAAAAACAAGCAGAAAAACAACAACTGGTACTGGGCACTTGGTTAGGTTAGTCCCAAAAAATGATATAAAATAGCATATAAAGCATTCAAGATTGATAATATAATAGCATGAAGCAATCAAAAATTATAGATATGTCGGAGACATATCAAAGACACACAGGAATATCGCCAGGTTACTTTCACCATGATTCATCGAAGTACGTTCATTGCCTTGATAAGTGTTATGTGGGTGGACCGAAGCTAAGGTACTGTACTAACTAAACAAATACCTAATTATGATTATACTCTCCATGCAAGTATCCGCAACTACAAGAGAAGTAATTAAGATAAATCTATCATAGCATGCATTAAGCAATTGGATCTAAAACAGCCCCTTACGAAATAATTCATACACTACAGGAATAATCAGCTTATTTGCCGTCCGCCATGGCAGACGGCAAAGGCACCAAAAGCGGACGGTAAAGCTCTTTGTCGTCCGCCACCGACGGCAAATTTACCCGGCAAAGAGAGCGACGGTAAACAGGTTCTTTGCCGTCTGTTTCCTCAAAGCGGACGGCAAAGGCCCTTTGCCGTCGGCGGCGGACGGCAAAGAACATGGACGGCAAAAACATGCATTAGTCACGTTAGGTGGCTAACGGTAGCCTTTGCCACCCGCTAGCAGACGGCAAAGCTGCCCAGCCCTGACGTCAGCAGATGCGTCAGTAGACCCAGCTCTTTGCCGTCGGCCACCGACGGCAAATTGACCAAATGGGTCTGCTCCCAGGTTGCATAAGTTGCTGCCACGTGGCTTCTTTGCCGTCCGCGGCGGACGGCAAAGGTGCCTTTGCCGTAGGTGGCGGACGGCAAAGTGCCTGTATTGTTGCTGTTTTTTCTGTTTTCTGTTATATCCCTGCATTTTCAAAAGATATATTTGATATATATAGTTTCAACATCAAACTAACCCATGTATCAAACATCTAGCAGTCCATCAATGCAACAGAACACATAGGGTATTAAAAGATCCAATACATACATAGTTTCACGGAGTTCATCCATATATACATACATAGTTTCACATTGTTCATCAATACAAATGAAAACAAGAACTAAACACTAGCAGTCCATCAATGCTACTTCCATGAAGTGAATCAAACCTGCAAAAATGGGAGTAAGAAAGTTAGAAGAAGAAGAAGAAGACTAGAAGAAGAAAAAGAAGAAGACTAGAAGAAGAGCTAGAAGAAGAGAAGAAGAAAGAAGAATAGAAGAAGAAAGGAACTAGAAGAAGAGATAGAAGAAGAAGAAGAAGAAGAGAAGAAGGAAGAAGAAGAGAGAAGAAGAAGAAGAAGAAGAAGAAGAAGAAGAAGAAGAAGAAGAAAGAAGAAGAAGAAGAAAGAAGAAGGAAGAAGAAGAAGAGAAAGAGAAGAAAAGAAGAAAGAAGAGAAGAAGAAGAAGAAGAAGAAGAAGAGAAGAAGAAGAAGAAGAAGAAGAGAAGAAGAAGAAGAGAAGAAGAAAGGAAGAGAAGAGAAGACACAAAGAAGAAGAAGAAGAAGAAGAAGAAGAAGAAGAATTTCTTCTTCTCTCTTCTTCTTCTTCTCTTTCTCATTTTCTTCTTCTCTTCTATCTTTTTATCCCTTTCCTCCTCATTCTCATTTTCTTCTTTTATTCTTTCTTTTTCTTCTCTGTTCTTCTTCTATTCTTTCTTTTTCTCCTCTTTCTTGTTTTTCTTCTTGTTATTCCTTATTTGTGTCATTTTAGAGCTAACATAGGTAATTATGCCATTTTTTAGCCAACTAAGCTTATTATGTCAATTTGGAGGAAAATAAGGTAAGTATAGGTCATTTTTGTGCTAACCTAGGTGATGATGCCATTTTTGAGCCAACTTACGTAAGTATAGCTCATTTTTTATCTAACTTAGGTAATTATGCCATTTAGGAGGAAAATAAGCTAAGTATGCATTTGTTAAGCAAAACACTAGAGAAAACTTACCCTCATCACAACAAATGCGATGAAGATCGCAACTAAGGTAACAATTGATCCAACGGCATAATGATACCAAGCCTCATTATCAATGGCATATTTTCTAATCTTCTTAATCTTCAAGCACATTGCATCCATCTTCAAGCGCATTGCATTCATCTTCATCTTGTGATCATCAACGACATCGGCAACATACAACTCCAATTTCATCTTGTCTTCTTCAATTCTTTTAATTTTTTCTTTCAAATACTCATTTTCTTTTTCAACTAAATTTAACTTCTCGACAAGAGGGTCGGTTGCAATTTCCGGTTCACATACCTCCTAGATAAAAATATCTCTATGTCAACTTGATGGCCATAATTGTCTTAAATGTGAAATGCAACAAATAGTTATGAAAGAGAATATACCACATCCGAATCATAAAGCGGGCGAGGGCCAACGGGGACGGATATCAAGACCATGGTACTATGTATAACAAACAATCGTACAAAGTAAGAAAATTATACAAGTAACTATATAAATCATACAAGTAACTATATAAATCAAGTACAACATAAAAAATTGAATACCTAATAATAATTTGGATCGTCGGGTTCAATAAATGCTCCGGGATCAATAAATGCATCATCATCATCACTATAATGATTGAAGTGCTCATCGGGCTCAGCGTCATCAACATGTGGAAGGCCACCTTTACGTAATCGGTCAAGCATTGACAAGCCATCCGCAGCAGTAACCTCTTCCTGTTCAGGCTCTTCTTGTTCCAGCTCAGGGGTGAAGTCGGGTTCACTGTCACTGTCTACTTCAATGTTCTGGTGTGAAGTAGAGCGTTTCTTGAAGCGTTTTTTGGAAAGGTGTGTTTCTTGGAAGAATTCACCTTCATATGTGTCTGGGTTAATGTGAGGTTCATAATCCTATTCATTGGGGGGAGGTGGTCTAACACGTGGCGGCACTTCATAAACGACATCCCAACCATTCAGATTTGGATCAGTTTGGCAGGCCCACGGTAGATAGAAAACTTGGGTTGTCTGTTGAGCCGTAATATAGACATCGGGAACATCTAAATGGGTGCTTTGTTTGATTTCGACTAGCCCTATATGTTCATGAGTCCTTCTAGTCTCCTTCGGCTCGAATCAGTAACATTTGAAGACTACGACGTTCGGTGCGTTTTGACCATAGAATAGAAGTTCATAAATTGCTTCAACTCTCCCATAATACTCCATACCTCCATCGCCAATAGCAGAGACACAACAATTTGTAGACTTTCGGTCGGCCATAGATAGCTCTTTGCCGTAGGTACGAAAGCGATACCCGTTGATGTCGTATTTGTCAAATGAACGGACCTTAAAGTCAAAACCATTAGCGACTTGTCTCAATTCGGCGTCCATAGACTCTGAATTAGCCTACAAGTTTAATACGAAAGGATTGTTACATTAGCCACAAATTAGACGAAGAAATGAGAATGGTCTAATGAAAATTACCATTTGTTTGAACCAACAGATGAAACCGGGAAAGACGCCTCCTTGCTTTGCCAGAAGCTCATACTCTTCGATGGATTCCTTTTGGATCACCACTCCATCCGAGAATTTGGCGACGTATTGACTGTATCAAAAAATATCCAGGAATAAGAGCAGTTCAAAGGAATTAGAAGTTGCGAAACAATGTACGCGAGAACTTACTCGATGTACGGCCACACTTCTGTTAGGTTGGTGAAGATATACAACGAAATGGTCCGCCATTCTTGGACATCCAACGATATTGGTTTCGAAGCACCGGCTGGTGCGAGATTCCCTTTGAATAGGCTGAGGTTGGATTTATGGTCGCCAGCATTGTACCGAGGCTTCGGATTATGCAAATGGTGATTTTTGGCTTCGTAGTGTGCTGTCACGAAGTTTGCCGCCTCCTCAGTAGTGAATGCCTCGGCCATCGATGCTTCTATTCGACGTTTATTTTTACATTTTGCTCGGAGCGTCTTCTGCATCCTCTCAGTTGCGTAGCACCAACGATTTTGCACGGGCCCCCCAATCTTGCATCGATCGGGAGATGCAAAATCAAGTGTTGCATTGGATTAAAGAAGCCCGGAGGAAAGATCTTCTCTAACTTGCAGATCAACTCCGGCGCCAACTCTTCCATTTCTTCTAGCACGGCAGGCGATAGTTCTTTCGCACAAAGAACACGGAAGAAATAGCTCAGCTCTGCCAGTACTAGCCATTCATCCTCAAGGATGAAGCCACGCAACATCACCAGCATTACCCGCTCAATCCATATGTGCCAATCATGACTCTTGAGACCAAATATTTTCAATTTCTCAAGACTCGCTCCCCTCTTTAGATTCGCTGCATAACCATCGGGCAACTGCATTTTCACCCACAAGATAATTTACCTCATAGCTGGCCTTCCAAGATTGAACCATGCCTTTGGCTTCGTCCAGTTCTGCTTTCCTTTTGGTTCTTACATGTTTTGTAACGGTCTATCACATAGCGCCTCCTGATCAACTCTAGCCTTAGTATTAGCCTTTGACTTCCCGTCTATGCCGAACAATGTACCAAAAAGTGCCTCGGCGATATTCTTTTTAGTGTGCATCACGTCGATGTTTAGTGGGCAAAGGAGGTCTTTGAAGTAAGGCAGATCCCACAAGCATGTCTTGTGAGTCCAGGCGTGTTTCGAATTATACCCCTTGAAACACCCTAGATGCTCTGGATCTAGCTCAAGAGCGTTTAACTGGTCCAGGGTCTCTTGGCCTGTCAACGGAGGTGGTGCAGAGTTTTTGACAACTATACCTTTCATGAAGTTCTTCTTGTCTTTCCTGAACTTATGGCGAGGATCCAGGAACTGTCTATGCAAGTCGAAGCAAGAAAACTTGCGACCCGCCTGCAGCCAACGAAACTCAAGAGCTGCCTTTCATGTGGGGCACGGGAACCTTCCATGCACACACCAGCCAACGAATAGCGCATACGCCGGCAAGTCATGCGTCGAGTATATGTACCAGACACGCATTATGAAGTTCTGTTTGTTAAAGGCGTCGTATGTCTTGAACCCATTATCCCAAGCTTCTTGAAATTCGTCCTTAAGCGGCTGCATGTACACATTCATATTCTTCCCCGGATAGTTCGGCCCTGGAATTATCAACGTCAGAAAAATGTTCTTTCTTTGCATAATCTCTCCGGGGGGGAGATTGAGTGGAAAGACAAATACGGGCCAACAACTGTATTGGGTTGCTGTCATTTGTGTTCACCCACGAACGCAGGGGCGGAGCTCGTCGAACACCAGACCCTCGCAGCGATGAAACAACTGCACATTGAAATCGAAAGATGAGTAACATAGCATTATGGTTTTTGCCATCAACCTAACTAAAATTAAACTAAACTAAGCCTAAACTAAAGTAAATCTAAAAAAATAGAAAAAAGAAGAGAAAAAGGAGAGAGGGCAGCGGTGGAGCTCACCAGAGAGAGGGCAGCGGTGGCGACGGACGGCGGTGGAGGAGGGGGCGGGGGGCGGTGGCGACCGAGCGGCGGTGGAGGAGGAGGGCGGGGGGGTTGCGGCCCTTGGTCGAACGGGTCTTCGTTTCATTTAGTGTGTTTTGTGTGCGTGTGTCTCCTTTTCTGCTGCGGTCGTCCCTTTCTATCTTTTGTCTGTTACTCCCGTTATCTTTTTCTTGGTGTTTGCCTTGCTTTGTTTTGTCTTCTTCTCCTTCCTTCTTGTTTCTTTTTCCCTTCTTTGCCTTTTGCCTTTTCTCTCTGTCGCTGTGAGGGCCTTTTTCTGGGATCCAGGGCAGTGATGTGTGGGGGGCGGTGGCCGGTTGCTGGGACGGCGGGCGGCAGGGCGACGGGCTCCGGGGAAGGGAGTGTGGTGGGACGGGGGCGCGCGGGTGGAGAGAGAGGGGAAGAGAGAGGGGTGGGGCCGGGGAGAGAGGGAGGGGTGGCCGTTAGAGGCCGTTAGTGGGCACGTTCTTTGCCGTCAGCTAGCGGACGACAAAGAATCTTTGCCGTCCGCTAGCGGATGACAAATAGGGAGGCTGGTGGGCCTTTAGGGTTTGGGACTCCACTGGACCCCACCCACTTTTTTGCCGTCCGCCAGTGGACGGCAAAGAACTGGCTGATGGCAAACAGTATCTTTGCCGTCGATTTCTTAGAAGCAGACGGCAAAGGCCTTCTTTGCCGTCCGCTAGCTGACGGCAAAGATCTGGCTGATGGCAAATTCCCTGTTTCCAGTAGTGATAAACTAGGGTTTAGGTTTCTATCACTCTTGTAACCCATCATCTACAAACTAATTTCACAATGTCTTCCCCTAGGCCCAAACATGGTGAAGTGTCATGTAGTAAACGTTGACATATAACACCACTAGAGGAAGGACAACATAACATACTATCAAAACATTGAATGGGCATCAACTTCACATGATTACTAGTAACAAGGCTTCTCTCATGTCCATAATAACAAATGGAACTAACTACAACTCATCATGTTGATCATGATTAGTGGGTATAAATAAATGATTAACAATCTGAACATAATTTTCTTCCATCAATTGAACCAGCAAGCATCAACTACAAGATGTAATCAACACTACTGGCACTTTCAGATGTGAATCTGAGGTTTGATACAAAGATTGAACACAAAGGATGAACTAGGGTTTGGATATGAGATGGTGCTGATGAAGATGTTGATGAAGATGATGATCCCCGGGATGAAAGGAGTGTTGGTGATGATGTAGGCTTTGATTTTCCCCACCCGGAGGGAAGTTTCCCCAACAAAGTCGCTCCATCGGAGAGCAAAAGTGCTCCGCCTCACAGACGACAGCGGAAAGTCCCGAAACTTTTTTGTGAGTTTTTTCTATGGCCAATGGGATTTTATGGCCAAAGGGCATCCGGAGGCGAGCCACCAGGGCCCCACATGGACACATTGCGCGTCGAAGGGCAGGCCGCGCTACCTGTCCATGTGGCTAGCTGGTGTGCCCTCTCTCGCATATCTTTGCTCCATAATTCTTCGTATATTCCAAATAATTTCCAAAAATCTACGTTTCATTTTGAGCTCCAGAGAATTTCTTTCTCTTCTGTTGATATTTTAGGTTCAAAATTCTAGCTGCTGGCAATCCCCCTCTCTTGGTATAACTTGCATTTTAAGAGAGAAAAAGCATTTGAATTGCACCATAATGTGAAATATATCATTGAAATAAGATAATTACAATAGGAAATAATGATGAAAAATGAGCGTATCAGTGTGATGTCTTGTGCGGGGGTGGCGGCGGTGCTCGGGTCGCACAGGGAGTGGATAACGGCGACTGGCGGTGTGGTGGCTCGCTGCCCTAGTCGTGCTGGGTTGACCAGTCTCTTTTGGCGCCTTCAATGTTCGTTCCAAGGTGGTTGTCGGGCAGCAGAGAGGTTGGTGTGGTGGTATGACATCAGGCGGTCGCAGCCTCATCGTCGTCAATAGTTGGCCCGACATGGTTGCCCTTATTCAGATCTAAATTGTTTGGTGGTGGGTGATTCATATCCGATCAGCCCGGATGGTGGTGACCCGAGTTGGTTATGCCTGGCAATGGCAACATTTTTTGCATTGTTGCCTTGTTGAAGGAATTGCTCGGCATGCTCGTACTGATTCTTCAGGGTAAAAAACCTAGATTCTGGCTTTGGTGGTTCGATCCGGTGACGATGGCATTTGAGCGTTTGTTTCATTCCCGAAGGTCTTGCTGTTGAAGAATTTCGTCGTTTGTGTGATGTCATAAAATGGTTGGTGCATATATGGTCATTGTCGTAGTTTGCCGATCGCAGGTATGATCGCTTTGAGTCTTTTTTCTTTTTCTCGCCTACACTGCTTTGGTCTTATATGACTTGCTAGTTTCGGACGTGTTTTTATGTATGTATTGGTGTTGGTTGTGTGCATCCTATTTATGCAGAGGTCATGTGTATGTTGATGGTGTTTGTATTCTCTTGATGCTTCATTTTCAGACAATAAAATCCATCCTTTATGGGGGGCAAATCTAATATTGTATATCTTAGCACATTTTTTTTATAAAGTTGGTCAAACTTAGCAAGTTTTAACTTAGGACTGAGGAAAAAATCGCCTTCACAGTCTAATCTATGGCCTGCTCCGGCTGCTGGCCATGTCGCCGATGGCTCGTTTTCTTCCGATGGAACCGCGGGTTTCGGAATGATCCTAAGAAACTCAAATGGTGGACTGATCTTTGCAGCCTACCGATACCTTTTCTTCTGTAACGATGCGCTTGAAGTGGAACTACATGCGTTGAGAGAAGGTTTTGCAATCACCATGGAGTGACCAAACCTATCAGTGGTAATCCAGTCTGATTCCTCTACGGTTCTTTCTTCATTGGCCTCAGATATTTTGGACCGGTCAGCATATGGTCATTTAATCTCAAAGATTAAGTTTTTTTAGTTGGTAGAGAGTTTTTTCCTTTGAAAATTTCTAGAAACCAGAAAGAGTAGCAGATCGTCTGACAAACTATGGGAGGTTAGAGTGTAGCACGGCTTGTTGGCTACAGAATTGCCCATCTTATATCGCTGAGCTTTTGCCAGCTGATTGTAACTCTGTTTCTATAGAATAAAACTCTTGTTGCCCTCGCAAAAAAAAAACTTAGGATAAATCTAAAATTTTAATTATTTTGGAACTGAGGGAGTGGTACTAGGAGTGTGCAGCAAATACAGATGACTAATTTGATCTAAGTAGCTGTAAAACAAAAAAAGAGGTCTGACCATAGAAAAGCAAATAGTGAACAAGTTATCTGGCACCGACCCTTTGCCTTGGGTGATGACGCTATGACGTA
This sequence comes from Thinopyrum elongatum, assembly GCA_011799875.1. Classification (NCBI taxonomy): domain Eukaryota; kingdom Viridiplantae; phylum Streptophyta; class Magnoliopsida; order Poales; family Poaceae; genus Thinopyrum; species Thinopyrum elongatum. The sequence goes on from CM022298.1 coordinate 131,487,383, forward strand.
GATCATGTCCGTTTAAACCAAGCATACTTAGATCTTGTACAATGCAAGATGTTTAAAGAAGATGCTTAGAGAAATATTCTTAAGCATCGATGTTAACTTATACGGAGTAGAAGCTAGACGTTTAAATGCACCTCCTGTAGAGATAATCGTTGCTGCTTTAAAAGAATCAATTTATTTTATCAAACACCTTCCTAAACACATTGCATGTACAAGCCATCGAGAGATGCCCATTTAACTCTGACGCAAGCCAATGTTGGCCATGCAAAATCGTGTCTGCTGGCTCCCGAACAGAGTCATGTACACTGCACAGCTTTTTTTTTTTTTTTTTTTTCGAATCTGCACAGGTGATTATTACCAACCAAGTTGGCGCCAATTTCAGTATCTCGCCCGCCCCTGTGCCGCTCGTCACACGTGGAACGGCTCCAGCCAGCCGTCGACCAAGCCTGCGCCGCAGCTCCCGTCTTCACCGTCGTCGTCGTCCTCGCCGCATCCGTTCAGCCACGTGAGGTTCTTGGGATCCTCCCGCAGCAGCATGGCGTCGTACCGCGTGCTCGGGAACGCGTCCGGCGCGGCGGCCGCGACCGCGACCTTGTCTTTCTCAGCCGTGGACCGCCGGCGGCCCCTGGCGTCCGAGACCGCGGCCGCGGACCCTAGGCGGCTTCCGGACGCTGCGGATCGGACGCTCCGCTGCTGGGCGCCCTCGTTCACCGTGAGCTTCCGAGAGGCGCTCTTTGTGAGACAACGGCGCGTGCTCGCCGCGGATGAGCCGAAACCCACGGTTCGACGGGGTGCGGCCTTCTCGTCGTGGACCTTTCGGCCGTCGCCACCGCTGCTTGATAATCTTTTACTGGCTACCAAGTCCCCTCTCGGCGCGCTCCGGGAGGCAGAGGTCGCCGGGGATGTGCTCGTCGCGGCCGTGCCGTTGCCCTGGCTCCTCTGCTTCACGGTCGCCGGCACGGGTCGCGTCTTGACCATACTGGGCGGCACGGCATGAGCCGTTGACATTGCATCTTGACTCAGCTGGCCCGCGAACCTCGAACGTGCCACGGCGTTGGCGCCACGTCTGGTCAGCGCCGGTTGCTCTGACGCCACTCTGGTTGACTCGGGGCTGGAGGCACCGGTCGTGGGAGCGCGTGGCCGCGACGACGACGATCCCTTGGGTTGGCTGGCAGCACCGGAGCCGGAGGACACCTGTTGCCGTCCGTGCGTCTTATCCTGGGGACGGGGACGACATGCGGTGGCCGCGGCTGGCGGGCGGGTGCTCGTCGCCGGCGTCGATCTCCCGGACGCGCTGCTCGTGGCTTTGACCGACGACGAGGATGCCGACGACAGAGTCCTCCTGACGTGCGGCGGGCGACCCGAGGACGCGAGCTCCGTCGCGTTGAGCGACGAGCTGCTCCTCTTGTCCCGGCGTGCCCGGGAGAGCTGCACCATGAATGACCAGTTGACCACTAAGCTTTTAGTCTGATCTTTACGTCAAGAAAAACTGGAAACGCGGACGGACGGACATACGTACAGGCGAATTGCTCTTGGCGTTCGACGCCGATGTAGCCCTCGTCAGCCGGCTCAGCGCCGGGGAGCACGAGAGAGGCGTCGCCGGAGGAGTCAGAAGCCTACGAACAGCGATGAATCCCAACAATGTCAGAGAAATACTAGTAGTACGATGTTTCGCCATGGGCAGCTGATCTGAATGCCGTTATCATCATGAGATCGTTTTATCTTACCAGTCATAGTCATGCTTCCCGATCTCCGCCCTGAGCTTCGTCTTTCCCCTCCGATCGGCGGCCTCTGCATTGTATTGCAGAAGCACTCCTTGCATCAGCATCAGAAGCAGCAAAGAAGACGCTGGAGATAATTCAGGAGCAGGTAATTACGTACTCTCATCGGTTTGGCCGGAGAGGGCGGAGAAGAACTCGATGCTCTCGTCCTTGGCGGCGCCGCGGTGGCGCAGCAAGAGCTGCACCGCCGCAGCGGATGCCAACGCCTTCTTCGTCGTCCTCGGATGCGGATCACAGGGGAGTCTGCTGCTCATTTTTTTTGCTTGCTTTGCTCTGCTCTCCCTGCAGTGTTTGTTGCAACGGACAATCTTGGCCGTGTTACAACGGAGCTCGTGATGCAGCTGTTCTACTTATTTCTGCTGCACTGTATAAGTCACAAACTGTTTTCGGCTTTTCTATAAATAAAATTCCACTACAGAGGTCAAACCCGCTATGAATCCATCCTACTGGAATTTGCATTTCTCTTCCCATTTCAGAGTGCATTATTTGTCCTGGAAATGCCCTTCATACTCAAGACTCACCGGACGTGCAAAGCACCCAAGATTCCCAAAAATAAATAAATAATACTAGTATATTTCCCCTCCGTCCCACAATATAAGACGTTTTTGCAAGCTATGTTAGATTGCAAAAACGTCTTATATTGTGGGAAGGAGATAGTAGTACCGTAGAGAGACGCATTGATCAAAATGAGAAGAGCATTTCGAATAACCAATCACATATGCAAACACAATTGACACATTTATCCTATAAAATCGAAGAACATTTATTTATTTTGAGAATCAACACATTTATTACTAGTTCAGGGGAACAAATTATGGATACTTGATTCAGTAATGAGCCCCTCTCCCCCTAAAAGAGAGCACATCTCATTATTATCTTTGATAACCATATGCGAATCATCTTCTACACACTGAACAATCGGTACAACCGCGCTGGACATGACCCATAAGCCCAAAATGTACATACAATATCTGTACTGTAACAACAGACAACGTGGCACATCATTACCGTTACACACCAGAAACCACACTGCCTCTCTACAGTTATACACACAAGTTTTGATACTATGAACATTGGACACCAAAAGAAGGCGGCACGCACATGGCATAAAATGCAACTAATTCCCCAACCATTCGAAGCAACGGCAGAGGCCCCAGCAAAACCTCGAAGGATAGTTCCGCACGAAAACATCCCTGCCGTAGCCAACGACGTAGAAGCAAAAAGATCGCTTACGATGCGACATTGTGACACGGGTTACAGGCACGACCGAGATGATGTGTCTCTCTGAAATGACTATTGCGGATGGTGCAACTGGCAGCCGGCTAGCAACAACCTCCGAGGACAACTGGTTGAGTGGGTATGAATCGGCAAAGAAAGCAGGAGTGCATTGGTACGCCTGTATGTTGCATAGCCCCACCCCTTTTGCTCTGTGGAAAACTTCGTCAGGGACCGAAGCAGTTTCTGCTGTTGCACTAACTTTTCTCGATGTAAGCGTCTCCCTGGAAACAAAAGAAATTACAAGTCAGACCAAGAGAGAAGGGGGCACTCAAACAACTATGCAATGTAGTCCTTTCTTCTTCAGTTACCAAAGAAGTGCCAATAGTAGCTTGTCAATTATGGTGTCAATATTATCACAAACCATAAACCCTTGCTTACTGAGGAAAACAATTGTACAAGGCTACTCGGTATATCTCATGATTTTCTGGTACATACTGCCCTACAGGTTTGCTGATAAATAAATAAAATGGTATAATAAAAAAAACTAAAAGGTACGAGTTAGTTTTGCAATTACGACTCACTGGAGGTTTTTATCTATAGACGCTTTACTAGATACGAGTGCATTCAGCGAAGAATAAAATATTACTAAACTACTAAAGAAAACATATAACCTGTCAAGAAAGTACTCCCTCCGTTCCATAATTCTTGTCATGGTTTTAGTTTAAATTTGAACTAAAACAATGACAAGAATTATGAAATGGAGGGAGTATATTTTATGTACAGCAGTTTGCAGTAGAATAGGACTGAACTGAACGCAAAAATAAAGCATTGATTAATATCTCAAACGTTCATGAAAGCTTTTTAAACCAAACAGACTACTGAACTGCTATAACAGTTTTCCGTGATAGTTAACATTGTAGCAACATGATAGGTTCCACAAAGGCACTTACTAGTAACATATATGTTTAAGTATATACATTAAATCTTTTGGTTCTCTATTCTGTGGTCACTTGTCTAAATAAAAACTGATGGACTATCTTCAGAAAAATATGAATTAAATTACCATCGAACGCGAGCAATGCTTTGTGTAAGAAGGGAACCGCAGCCATTACATGTCCGGCATGTTACTAGGCCACGGGATCCACATTCTATGCAGGGCAACTCCCCTTGACCATTGCACATCCAACATCTGTGACAAAGGATGACATACAAGCCTATCAATATCTGAAACAGAAACAGAAGTGGTATATGTGTTACCCTAGTTATGTACTATGTTATGACAACAAAAGAGCTTCACTTATGGCACACTTGTATTCTGAGTTGAGGTGAATTACATATTGAAATACTCAATAAAGAGAAGCGGTGGAACTAACACTGAATCAGATTCATCTTGCTGAGCGAGTGAACCCCTGCCATGACATACACTGCACTGAGTCATTTGATTTGCCATGTAAAACCCGTACTGCCGACCAGGATTGCAAGTAGGACATGGTACCTTTCCACGACCCTTGCAATCTGTCAGAAACATCAGATCAGGGAAACTGAAATATTTTCAAAATCAGAAAGGCAGTGACGGATAAACTACGATATTTACTTTGCCAAAATTACATAAGCAGATTAATGAGAAAAAAGAACACTGACTAAACGTGCCCTATGTCCTAACTCCTAACAACTTTAAAGTAAGCCAAGACTAGTTAGGGTACCTAACTTCATACATAGCTGCCTGTCGGTTGGGACTCATAAAGTTGGAACTAAACAACACTGAAAACTCTTACCTCTACTCATCTCAAACTGAAATCTAATCTCTAGGTAATCGACGATTTCCACTGCCACCTAGGCACATCTGGCCGGTTGTAGGGCCCAAGGCCACATCCCTGACTTCTACTTAACATAACACATAAGAGGGGGGAAAAGGTAAAATCGTGATATAGGGCCTCGGAAAACAATTTGAAAATTTTGGTCGATGCATATATTTAGATTGCAATGCCTAAAAGGATCTCTGAACAATGTAAAACGCAAAGGCAAAACACAAGATGCACCATAGTTGGAGACTACAAAATAGAAGTTATTTTCTTACAAGAACAAAAGAAAGATATTATGGGCAAAGCTCTATACTAAACTTGTGCTTAAGTAAATTAAAGATGGGTAAAAATTGAAAAACGAATGTTGTACTATGGCTAAAACAATTGAAAGCAAATTACGTGTGACTACATGATGTTCTGCTAAATGAATGTCATACCTGAGCACTTCTCAGTAACTTGTGAATGAGGAATCTTGACCCTTACTTCTTTCTCCGGTACAAAGAGCGGAGGAAACTCGGACCTCAAATCTAGTTCCCACACACCAAGGACAGGGCCCTTGTCTCTCCCATCTACTTCCCCACCATGATAGGGTTCCCTTTCTAATATGGCGTCTCTTTGCTCGATGAAGGTTTCCAAGGTACCAACGTATACGTCACAGCAGTCCTTGATGGATGTAATTTTCCATGTACGAGCAGGCCGGCTGCCCCAACAACATCGATGTCCAACATGTTCAATTAGCATCTGCCGGACCTCCACCTCATCCAGTACATCCCTATCAGAAAATTTCAACATTCAGAAAAAATGTGAAAGTTAAACATTCATGACTACGGGACTGTACCTGCTCGCTAAGTATCACTGGGAAACACAACCATTTAGACAATTTTGACAAGGAGCACTCACCTCCTGATGCCCTCAGAAGGCTGGTAATCACCGCCGTACGGGTACGGCCCTTGAGGAACAATCGCCAAACCTTTGTGGTGTAGATGAACGCTGTGACAATTACAACGGGGCAAAATGGTACAGTAGAAATGAGGAAGTGGCACCGAGGATTACCATGCGTATCCGGAGTGGCAGCTGGTGACGGGGATTGGGAGGGGACGGCGCTGTGGATGGACGGGGGGTAGACGGCGTCGTGGTGAGGACTGGGCGCCGGGGGGTAGTAGTTGGGGGAGGAGAAGGAGGCGGCGGACTTGACCTCGGCAGCGCTGACCTCCGCCCACCCTCCTCCGCCATCGCGCAGCGCCGACGAGCTGCTCCGCCCTACGTGCTGGTGCTCCGCCACTGAAACGAAATTCACACCGTAAGGGACGAGATCGCAGAGCGGGGTCAGATGTGTGGGTCAATGGATTCGGTGGCAGAGGGAGAACCTGGTGACGAAGAGGGTGGGAGAAGAGGGCGCCGCGGCTCCTCGCCAGCCTCGCGCTCCGCCTCCATGGTCATCGATGCCGCCGATTCGGTTGGATCCGCGCACTGGGATTGGCTGCGAGCGGGAGGAAATGGCTGAGATTATTACAGCCTGCTCAGCCATGGTCGCGAAGGAAGAAGCGAGTCAAATCCTGCCTCCTTCCGGGAACTGCCTCCTCCTCCCGGTCACATCAAATCGCTGCCCCAATGCGACGACGACGACGACGACCAGAGAACATGAAAGCTTCCTTCGCGACATTATAGACGGAGAACATATACAGTGACATCAATGCTTGGTACCAAACCTGGCCATGGGCAACCCGGCCCGGATGGCCCGACCCGACCTGTCCCAACGGTGTTCATGGGCCGGGCCTGGGCCTAGATATTGAGCCCAAAGGCTGGCCGGGCTGGTCCCGGGCTCGCCGTATTTGCGATTTAACGAAGAGGCCGGGCGAGTTTTTACACTTATGGGCCGAGCTTGGGCTTGATTTCTAGGCCCGACACTTGGGCCAGGCCGGGCCCGGGCCTGGGTTTTCTGTGTCGGGCTTGGTTAGGCCCGGCCTGAGGGATGACCAGGTACACTTGGTACTACTCCTACCATGATATGAACTGCAAATAACAATGGAAAATCTAGATATTTTTCACAGTATTGACACAAAATTAATCTACTATGTCATAGAATTTCACACGCTAATTCTGCGTACACTTTCAGAAAAACTATTGACAATTTTGTTAAAAAAAACAAAAGGAGCTATTCACATAAACTTGTCACTTTTCTCCTTTTGATGTGCATCTTGAGTTTGGTTCAACTTCATCATCTAATAATGTTCAACTTCATCCTCTAATAATCTATTTATGTAGCGTTGTTGTAGTGAAAACAATTTGTGATTAGGCGCGGTATCATGTTTGAGATTAGCGGTGTTGCATACGACATTGAACGTCGATGTACACCGATAAAAGTGACACAATGATGTTTTTTATAATAGGTTCGCTTGCCTTGACGGAGTGCAACCTATTTCTTTGTTAGCAAGGTGACGAGGATGCCACATATGAATGCGTCGACTGGTTGGGATCTTGTCACCAGACACACGACTCCAGTCCGACCACTCAAGCCCAGGAGTCGGCCCGGGTGGCAGCAGCTTGGAAAACACATGATGAGGGGGTCATCAACGCATGACATGGTCCAACAGGACTAGAGCGCATGAACCAACCAACGGTCTGATCCGAGGCATGTAATGTAACGCTAGCATGATCAAGTATATGAGGCAGGCTACGGGCTTTCTCGGGGGATCCAACGCATTCTATATCATCCTAGAGGTAGGGTTCTCACTTATCATCGTATTCCTCCTCTCCACCGTCTGGCTGAAATATTTTAACCCAAGAAACAAATCGAGCACTCGAGCAATACAACCACCAAAGGCAAGAGTAGGGTCTTACCTCCTCCAGGAGGGCCCAAACCTGGGTAAATTCCCTATTTCGTGCCTTACCATCTCCATCCGCCACTCGCACACCCCTCCGAACAAATACGTCGACGTTCGACGGCACTGGTTGTCTCAAAACATCGATAATTGATGCACCAGGTAGGAAATGTACGCGTGGATCCGACTGATCGAATCGGGGTGGCTTCCATGTCCGTAAAGGTTGGTGCCTTCACACCTGGACAGGGTCTCTCCTGCAGCTCCATGTGTTTTGTCGCCAACACAATGGAGGATCTAGTCCTAGCCGCGTCCTTCCCTGAGGGTAAGGCTTTCCGCTTTGCGCGTATGGACTTCGTCATCGGCAACGCGGACGAGTTGTGGTTGCGCAACAAGTCGCTCGATTGCTCGCCATGCTCGGCCCTCGTCACACTGCTTGGCGTTGATGGCGGGGGCGGGGGTCCAGCCACGCAAAGGATCATCAAGCACTTCGGTCTCGGGACAAGAGATGGCGGATGCTCCTATCGCCGCCTCGAGCAAGATATTCCATGGTAGATATCCTACGTGGTCTGAGATCCCGACATGACATATGTGAGTGCCACTTTGTCTTCATCGACACAAACAACTACGAGGATAAGCGCAACACCAAGCTCACCGCTCACGAGATCCAGCGGAGAAGCCCAAAGTGCCACATTTCCTAAAATGTTCCGAGTTTTCGGTCACCTTCGAGTCGGGTGACTGATGTCCTGCAAGTGCACTGAGTTTAGTTGTAGTCTTTTCAAAGTTAGAGTATCGTCCCCACAGGAAGCACGGGAAATAGTCTTCACCTCTCGTAGAGGTTTATCGGAATGCGCCTACAAATTAATTGAGGTCCAAAGCAAAAGCGGTGCGGAAGTGAAAAATATTGCAAGGGTGTCATGGATAGGATTTAGGTATGCAAGAATAGTAATGAAGAACAAAAGAACAATGAAAGTGATGAAATCCGTGATAGGGATAAGGCTTTCTAGCCTGGATTCACCACTAGTATGTATGTTACTTAATTATGTTAATGCATAATTTTAGGTTCAGATAACTAATCCACTTTATATGATTTAATAAGTGTGTGAAGCCAAGTACATACACGTGCATACATGAGCAGATCCGTATCGCACGCGTCACCACCGTTCCCCAGTGCGGGTGATGACAATGATGATTGAGTGTCTCCCCGTGGATGCAGCTAAAGATGGTCTTCGTTATTCCCTTATCAAAGTTCAGTGAGGAGGAAGATGACTTCTGTCACCCAGTACCTCAGCTCCCACATCACTAATAGCATCTCTAGCAGACCCCTTATCGCGTGAACCTTTAAAGTGAGTATAAGGGCCGCAAAAAACCTGTTTTGAGGGCTGGCGCAGGCTGGCACTAGTAGAAAACGGGACATTAGTCCCCGGTTCGGAAGCGCCTTTAGTCCTTGTTGTGCAACCGGGACTAAGGAATCGGGACTAAATGCCCCCCTTTTTAGAACCGGTCGTGTTACGAACCGGGACTTAAGGGGCTCCACATGGCCACTGCGGGGCGCTCAAGCAGGAGGACCTTTAGTCCCGGTTGGTAACACCAGCCGGGACTAAAAGGCCGCCACGCGTCAGGCTCTGCCGAGCACTGGGGTTTAGGGTTTTTTCTAAAGGAGGGGTTTAGGGTTTAGGGGTTTCATTTTGTGTTTCCCTTTTCTTTTTGTGTTTACCATTCAATTCTTTTACATTTAGGGTTTTCATTTTTATTTTATGTTTTTCATTCAACTCGACGCTAGCTACTACTCCCTCCGTCCGAAAAAACTTGTCCTAGATTCATCTATTTGAGGGACAAGTTTTTCGGACGAAGGGAGTACATATAGCAATAAAGGAACCATTACACAACATCGTCATGAATATATATAGAGAAGTGACCTCTCTTTCTCCGTGCTTGGTCGAACAACAAGTTTTCGTATATCTATTCGACGCTACTACACATAGTACACGTTCATGCATATATACAATATAACATCTCTTACGATCCCTAATATCTAATTACCAAAATTGCATTCCAAATCCCGATGGTATTCTCCGTTTTTAGTATGACCTCTTGAAGAAAGAATCCCGCCAATTCCTCTTGAATTGCTCGTATGCGATCCTTTGGTAGGAGTTCGTCCCGCTTCCGTTGGATCTAATTTAAAGAATGGGGTATATATATATATATATATATATATATATATATAATTGAAACTCAACACAATTGATGGTAATAAAATAAAATTGTGAATATTTTTTACGTACTTCAAGTTGTTCTAAAATTCTGTCCGTCTCACAAGTCGTCTGGCGAATGAACTCGCAAACGTAGTATCCACATAAATTATTCCCGTCTTCCTGCCTCAAACACTTTACAAGAATAGATTTCAATCAAAATAATAATCAAGCATGATAATGGTATTGAAACTAGAATCAAAGAGAGATGCGCGGAACTAGCTTGTACTACTTACATTGGGGTGTCAAAATCATAGCTCATCTTTCCATTCACCCCTAGCCTGCTTGGTGAACTTTTTCAAACCCTGCCCGGCAAAGAAAATGAATAAAGGAGTTATTAATTACTTGATATCAGGAAATGAATGAAAGTTGCCGATATAGTGCGATAATGATTGAACTTACGTCTGGAGCATTTCACTCATGTCCGCCCACATCTTAGGGTCTTTACGTTTCGAGTCCATGACAATTACTAATCCTGCGTCAAGCTGAATGACTAGCAGAATAAAGTGGAACCTGCGCACGCATAACTCATCAATTACACTTAACCTCGAGTAAGCGAAACAGAATGTGCACAAGACAGTAACACTCACTTCAAGTTATAAGGAAATAGTATTTCCCTTTTTGTTTGTTGTCCAATTAACGTCTTTAGCAAGTTTTTCATTGTATCCTTGGCGTTGTTTGCTACCATATATTCATTTATGGTATTTGAGTTAATGAACCCAATGTCATAGATTTGTCCTCTTTTGCATTCGAGAATCTTCAATCTGCATAATATAGTGAGGATAATTATACATGCAATGAACGAGCTGAGCTAGAGACTTAATTACAGAAATAATACTTACAGACAATAGGAACTGATGATAGTTTTGTCGAGTGCGTCTTGATTGTATAACTGAAATAATTCATCAAATTCAATATACATCTCCTCGACTCCATTGAGTAATGCTCATCTCTATGCGGCAAAAGAAGGGCACCAACCGCCTTACAGGGGGCCCACAAGCCTCCTGGCCGCGCCCAGGGTTGGGGGCGCGCCCCATGAGCTTATGGGACCCTCGGGCATCGTTTCACGTTGATTTCGATTCCCAAAAATAACATATATTCCAAAAGAATTCTCCGTAAAATTTTATCACGTTTGGACTTCGTTTGATATGGGTATTCTGCAAAACAAAAAACATGTAACAAACATGAACTGCCACTGGGCACTGGATCAATATGTTAGTTCCAAAAATAATATAAAAAGTTGCCAAAAGTATATGAAAGTTGTAGAATATTGGCATGAAACAATAAAAAATTATAGATACGACAGAGACGTATCAGCATCCCCAAGCTTAATTCATGCTCGTCCTCGAGTAGGTAAATGATAAAAAAAAGATAATTTTTGATGTGGAATGCTACCTAGCATAATCTTGATCATATAATCTAATCATGGCATGAATATTAAGACACGAGTGATTCAAAGCAATAGTCTATAATTTGATATAAAGACATCAATACTCAGGCATCCTAACAAACAATCATGTCTTTCAATATATCAATGCTAAAGAAGGCTATCCCTACAAAATCATGTAATCTTGTCATGCTCTATCTTCATCACACAAAGTATTTATCATGCACAACTCCGATGACAAGCCAAGCAATTGTTTCATACTTTTAACGTTCTCAAGCTTTTTCAACCCTCACGCAATACATGAGCATGAGCCATGGATATAGCACTATAGGTGGAATAGTATATGATGGTGGAGGTTGTGTGGAGAAGACAAAAAAGGAGAAAGTCTCACATCGACGCGGCTAATCAATGGGCTATGGAGATGCCCATCAATTCATGTCAATGCAAGGAGTAGGGATTGTCATGCAACGGGTGCACTAGAGCTATAAGTGTATGAAAGCTCAAAAGAAAACTAAGTGGGTGTGCATCCAACTCGCTTGCTCATGAAGACCTCGGGCATTTGAGGAAGCCCATCATCGGAATATACAAGCCAAGTTCTATAATGAAAAATTCCCACTAGTATATGAAAGTGACAATATAGGAGACTCTCTATATGAAAAATATGGTGCTACTCTGAAGCACAAGTGTGGTAAAGGATAGTAGCATTGCCCCTTCTCTCTTTTTCTCTCATTTGATTTTTTTTGTTTTCTCTTTTTTCCTTTTTTTTTCTTTTTTTCTTTTTTTGCTAGGCTCTTTTTGACCTCTTTTTTTTCTTTTCTTTTTCGTCTGGAGTCTCATCCTGACTTGTGGGGGAATCATAGTCTCCATCATCCTTACTCACTGGGATAATGCTCTAATAATGATGATCATCACACTTTTATTTACTTACAACTCAAAATTACAACTCGATACTAGAATAAAATATGACTCTATATGAATGCCTCTGGCAGTGTACTAGGATGTGCAATGATCTAGCATAGCAAAGATATCAAAAAATGGACAAGCCATGAAAATATCATGCTAGCTATCTTACGATCATGCAAAGCAATATGACAATGAATGCTCAAGTCATGTATATGATGATGATGGAAGTTGCATGGCAATATATCTCGGAATGGCTATGGAAATGCCATAATAGGTAGGTAAGGTGGCTGTTTTGAGAAAGATATAATGAGGCTTATGTGTGATAGATGTAACACCCCCGTGTAATAGCCACTATGACACTATTAAGTATGCCAAGTCATCTCTATTTGCAGTGCCTAATCATTTTGATTAATAATTCAATTCAAATTCTATTCTGAAAATCAACTCAAAATTCAAAAGTGAAATATGAAGTTGCTCAAACACTGTTGGAAAAATGTTCACTAAACAACAAATAATCCAGAAGCAATTATAAAAATATTAACAAAGATGATTGAGTTAGCTAAGTGACTCAAACAACATGGAACAACACCAAAACAGAATTATTTAATCCATTTATAATAACATCAAATTCAAATAAAATCCTACTTTGCCCAAACAAGTTTTTGGTAAAAGGTAATATTGCATTGTAATATTTGGGCCAAGTTCCACATTTTATGAAAGAGCTAATGTGGCCTAACTATTACAAAACAGAAAAGAAAACAAAAGAATAAAAGAAAACAGAGAATAAAAAAAGAAAAGAGGCACTGTGCACTGGGCCTAAGTGCACAGTGCCCCGATACAGCCCACCGGCCCAACTCCCCTCCTCTCTCTCCTGCGTGTCGTCATGCCCGTGGGAGAGCACATGCGCACCGGCGAGGCGTCGACACGCCGACGCCCACCGACGCCCCACCGACGAGGGGATAAGGCCCCGGCCTCGTCCATCCCCCCTGCCTCCTCCTCGTCATTCTTCCCCTTCCTCTTCGCCCCTCCTCGCTCGGATCTGACGCACCCGAGCGCCACCGCCGCCGCACCTCCGTCGACTCCGTGGCCACCGGCGTCCCCGCGAGCCACCATCGTGCCAGGGACCTCTGCACCGAGCCCCACATCCTCGTCTTCTTCCTCGGATCACCTGTGCGCCTCCGACGAACCCCGTCGTTCTGCTGCTACTAAACCGTCACGGGCCTACGTGAGTGCCGCACGGTGAGCCTCTCCGCCCCTTGCTGCTCCTCGTTGGCCCCCTAGCGCCCCGTAGCTAGCCATCTTCATCTCCGCGATCTGCCATCCGCCATTGTCGGCGTTGAGCTCGGTATAGAGCTGCCCGAGCCACTCCGTCTTGTCCCACGTGCTCCTAGCGTCCGTAGAGATCCGCCTAGCCGTGTAACTCGCTCGGAAACGGCCCGAAGCCGCGAATCCGACCACACCCGTATACCACCGCCGTCTTCTCTCGACGCCGGCGACGTTTCCGGCCACGACAGGCCGCGCCACCACTCGCGTTGGATGCGGCGTGTCCTCCTCGTTCGAACGCGCCTCGCCGCGCTCGTTTTGGCTCGCTGTGGCCGAAATCCGACACGCGCCCGAGCCCTCCGCCGTGTTTTCAGGTCGCCGGCGGCGAGACGCCGGCCACCGCCACGCTGGCTGGCCTGGGGCCACCCCAGAGCCGCTGACAGTGGGGCCCAGTAGCCCCGTTGACTGGTTGACCAGTCAACACGCTGACGTGGCGGCCCTGTGTCACTGTCAAGCGGGCCCCACCGCATAATTAGATTGATTAAACATTTTATAAATAAAACTTAATTAGTTACGCTAATGAGTCTATGACAGGTGGGGCCTGTTACTTAAACAACCTTGTTTAGTTTAGAATTAAATTCTGTTAACTAACAGAGGCTGACATGTGGGTCCCACTGGACCCACATGTTAGGTTTGACCTGGTCGGCTGACCAGCTGACTATTGACGTCAGCATTGCGTCAATCTAACGTCATTTCTCTTTTCTGAATATTCCTGTTAAATAAATAATTCCAGAAAATGATTTAAATCTTTGAAAATTCATAACTTTTAAATCGTAGCTCGGATCAAAAAACTTAAAACATGAAAGTTGATTAGAACGACGAGACGAATCTGATCGTGTCGTCTGTTTCGATGCCGGAACCCCCTACGTAGGTGAACCCGCAACTTCGAGGCCGTATCCAGTAGATGAATAGTGCTTATACATCGGTTAATAAATCCAACTCTAATCCTAAAATAACTAAAATGACTTAGGTGCATCTTAAGGCAACCCTGCACTGCGTCTTAGCATAGCATGCCCTGTATTGCATCGTTTGCTGTGCATTTATATATTTCTTCCCCCTCTTCTCTCTCGATAGACCCCGATGTCGATGTAGCTCCCGAGACCGACGCAGCTCCGGAGGTCGACTACGCTCCAGACGATCAGACCCTTGCCGCCGAGCTTCCAGGCAAGCACCCCCATTTTGAGCATTCCGATATCGCCCACTCTCTTCTCTCTTATGCTTGCATTAGAAGTTACTGCTACTGCTGTTATCCTATTTCTGCTGCCTAGCCTGTTTATTGTAACCTGCTATTGTTACCTACCTGCTTATCCTAAACTGTTTAGTATAGGTTGGGTAGACACCCAGCAGAGACCCCACTTAATCCCGACTGCCCCGCTGGATCATCAGAAGACCCGTTCAACGGGATCGAAGACCAAGCCCCGACACCGCACATCACTTTCCTCTTAGTTGCTCGACACTACTGGGGTACTATCGAGTGCCGAGGGTGATACCTCGTCAGCACTTCTGATGATAACCTTGTAGGTTAGTTATTCGGTCGTGGTCAGCGAGGGTGATTCCTCCTACACCACCCCCGATAACGACACCGTCGCGCAACTCCTCAAGAGTGGACCTCGAGGGTGATTCCTCCTTCGTTCACCTTGATGGTAACATCAGAGGGAATCCCATCGAGGGTGATTCCTCAGGGTTCCCCTTGGTGTTAGACACACAATTACTATTGTTACCTTGACTTATACTGAAACATGTTACTAGAGACGGGTCGGCCCTGAGGGGTACCCGCGCGAGCTTAATTGCGAGTGATGTGGATTCGGGTGGACCTGGATGGTGCCCGAGAGTTGAACACGAGGCGTGGTCGGGCATTCTTAGCCCTTGCCGCAAGTCCTCGAGACGGGGCGACGGGGTCACATCTTTCGTGAGTCTCTGCTCGTTACCGCACTACCAACACACTAACGGTTTGGATATTTGATCTGAGGGGCCTCTGGCCTGATAGCACTAACCATCACGTGGGCATAGTATGGGCGTTCTGCGTCGTATACATCAGCCGAAGCTTATTTGACGTCAGTAAGGAGCGGCGCACGCCGAGTTGGACTGGGAACGCAACCGCGCTTGTATAAGGGGTTGCTAGGTCTGCTCTCGGTGGCCCCGTAACATGCAGGAGTCCCAAGACCCCTGGGGGCATAGGTTAGTCCGGCGTGCTGACCTCTCTGTTAAGTTTTCGGTCGGGTGGCAGCGTATCGTTTGGCTGAGGCCGGGCATGACCCAGAAAAGTGTGTCCGGCCAGAGTTGATCGAGCGTGGTGGGTAAGTTGGTGCACCCCTGCAGGGAAGAATTAATCTATCGATAGCCTGTCCTACGGTAACGGACACT
The DNA here is from genome assembly GCA_011799875.1 of Thinopyrum elongatum. Classification (NCBI taxonomy): domain Eukaryota; kingdom Viridiplantae; phylum Streptophyta; class Magnoliopsida; order Poales; family Poaceae; genus Thinopyrum; species Thinopyrum elongatum. Next base: position 131,503,229 of record CM022298.1, read on the forward strand.
CGGAGTTGTATCCCGATCGGTACAACTAGAACTGATGACTTGAGATGAAATGGATAGTATGGCTCTGGGATTGCTTTCTCGTAGGGAGTCGAGGAAGGATCTCTGGGTGAGGTTGATGATACTACTACTACTTTACATTATGTTAATCTGCACTCTTCTAATGCTGCAAGACCGATGAAGATGCTAGTCTTCGATAGGACTAGGCCTTCCTCTCTATTTTGGCATTTTTGCAGCCCAGTCCACATATACAGCCACCCTTTGAAAATGTTGCATATGTAGTGTAGATCCTTGCTTGCTGAGTACTTTGGATGAGTACTCACGTTTGCTTTACTTTCTTTTTCTCCCCATATCCAATTGTCGCCGCCAGATGACGGAGCCCCTGAGATAGCTGCCCCTGTCGACGACTACGGCTACTACTACTACCCTCCCGGCGAGTACTACTACGAGGAGCCGATTGACGACCAGGAGTAGGTTTGGAGGGTCCTAGGCAGGAGGCCTACGCCTTTCGATCGTAGTATTTTCTTTTGCCCCACCTTTCTAAAGGCCTATTTGTTTCTCTGTAATATCTGTACTTAGATATCTGATGCTTCCGCTGACACTTGTATGCCATCGAGCTATGTATTCGAGCCCTCGAGGCCCTGGCTTGTAATATAAAGCTTGTATGACTTTATTTATGTTTTAGAGTTGTGTTGTGATATCTTCAAGTGAGTCCTTAGATTTGATCGTGTGCATTTGCGTGTATGGTTAGTGCACGATTAAGCTGGGGTCATCACAGGTTGGTATCAGAGCTGACTGCCTGTAGGAATCCCCCTTTCCAACTCCTTGGCCGAAGTTGAGTCTAGTGGTCCAAAACTGTTTTACTAACTTGGCTGTGTGGCTTACGGGCCCACGTCACCAACTGGGTGGTATTAGGATCTTTTACTCCTCGTCTTTACTCTGGGACTCTAATCTCTCTTCTATTCGGCTTTAATAAATTTACTAACACCGACACTTAGGATCTCGTAAATTCCGTCCACCCAGAGAGCTGGATTTCTGTGCGATTTCCCTGTCATTGATCTGATTAGTCTGATAATCATTTTCCTTTCCATTGTTTTGTTTAACCTTTCCCTTCAAGATCTGTTATACTTCTCATCATCGTATGACAACTCTGAATTTCCTCTGTTTCAGATGGATCGTCTGTTTCCACCGCGCCCTACGACGCAGCTTGTGCTTCGCACTTGGGCTCGAGATGCCCCTGGTTTCCAGCTGTCCTGATCGCCCTCCTGACCAGACTGGGTTACCGCTGCTACCCTGAGTACATGGTCTACGAGGTTTACTGCGAGTTCAACCAGGAGCAGTACTATGCTGATGTTCGCATCTATGATCAGCAGGATGACTCAGACACTGAGCTGTACCTTTTCCACGGTATCGGCGTGACGATTGAGATGGCAGTCCATGATGCCACCTACTCTGCTGTCGCACGTCTCCGAGGAGAGCACAACGCTAGCTTGGATGCCTCTGAGTTTCGGTACATTCCGTATGCCCCTGCTGGAGATGCTACTGGATACTACACAGCTATCTGTGCCCCGTACGAGCCTCGTCGCTACGATCCGCGAGTTCTGATTCAGTGTACTCAGGCTCTGGATCGCACTGTTTGGGCTCTGGCCGTCGAGTTGTTTGCCACTCGAGTATGACTCTACGAGGCTATGACGCAGTTGCTACCAGCTGTTCGTGCAGGGATACATCCGGAGCACATTTTTTACCCGCGCAGGACCAAGATGCCACCAAGGATTGATTGGCCTGCTGTGGGAGGTCACACACCTGCACGTGGACCTCTTCTTTTAGCTCGAGACCGGGTTCTGCATCAGAGTGCACATGGAGCACAAGATCCTTCTGCGACGAACGTCCGTCGTCCGCACTTGCAGCTACCCCATTTCAGTGGTTTTCTCCGACGTTGATGTAGCCTTTCCTATGTCTCGTTGTGTACTTCCTTACCGCGTGCCTGCGCGCCGCCTAGCATGTCTAGCTTTTGAATTTGCGTCGTTATGCTGCCCGAATGTAACCGACTCTGTATGGATCTGTATGACTTAATGACTACTATTAAGCATCTGTTGTACTACTTAAATTCCATCGCGTTACATCATGCATGTTGCTAAACACTCGCAATGGCTTCTGCTAAACTACCCCTATTAAATTGAGCAGGATGGGTGACAATAATCCACCACCGCCGCCACCGCCTGATTATATGGCCGCTATGATGCAACAATTTGAACTCAACCGTCAGTTCATGCCGGGGATTATGGATCAGTTCCCCCGTCCCAATGCCAACCAGCAGCCAGCTTCAATTACGCTACCAGAGTTTGTGCGTCTCAACCCATCGGTATTCCGCAACACAGTTAATCCGCTGGATGCCGATGACTGGCTGCGTGACATCTTCTATGATTTGGAGTCAGCTGATGTTCCCCCTGTCAGTTATGTCACATTCTGGACATACTTCCTGAAGGGACCCGCAGCACAATGGTGGGCAACTCATAGACAGACCTTGCCTCCTGGAACTATCGTCACCTGGGTGGAATTCAAGGCTGCTTTTCGTGCCCGGTATATTCCGCAAGGAGTAATAGATCGGAAGAAGGCCGAGTTCCGCAGCCTCATTCAAGGCAACAAGACTGTGGAGGTCTAGCAGCGAGAGTTCCTTGACTTGTCTCACTATGCTGAAGAAGACATTCCCACTGATGCTCATAGGCAGGAGAGGTTCCGTGAAGGGCTACACCATGACATTCAGCTAGCAATGCTCATCCAAGATTTTCCCGACTTCGCCACTTTGGTGAACAAGGCTATTATGGTCGAAACTGGTCTGAAGAAGCACAAGGAAGCGACCAGACGCACCCGTGAAGCGGGCTCATCTTCGGGCTCGTCTTCCCAGAAGCGCCGCATATGGATTCCACAGAGCATGTACCGTCCAACAACTCCAGTGTACAGGCCAGCATATGCTGCACCTCGTCTGCCTCCTCCACCACCGAGGCAGCCCCTTCGAGCTCCTCCACCTCGAGCTCCTGCACCACGTCCAGACAGTGGACTCTGCTTCAAGTGTGGCCAGCCAGGTCACCGTGCCAGAGACTGTTCTCAGAGACAGAATCAGCTAGCACTTCCTCCTGCTGGCCGTAGAATTCCTCAGCAGCGTAACAACAATGCCAGACCTTCTTATGGTCGTGGGCAGGCCTATCATGTCAACATGAGTGAAGACCCAGACCAACCAGCTACAGTCATGGGTACACTACTTGTTAATTCAGCACCAGCTTCTGTTTTATTTGATTTAGGAGCATCTCATTCATTCATGTCAGAACATTTTGCACGCATGCATGACGTTAAATGCGAGTACATAAACACACCTTTAGTGGTACATACTCCCGCGGGCGGTTGTCGATCCTCCGTGGTTAGCTATAATGTTCCCATTGAAATCGAACGGTTGGAGTTCCACGTGTCTCCCATTATCCTGAAGTCTTCAAAAATTGACCTTATATTGGGAATGGATTGGTTGAAGGCTCACTATGCCTCAATCAATTGTGCCAGTAAAGTTGTACACCTCCTTCATCCATCAGATGAGTTAGTGAATTACTAAGCTCATATCACTCAGAACGCCGAGGCTCAGATTTATGCCTTAAATGCGTTGAACGCTTCTCCGCTTGAGGGGACCAAAAACGTTCCAGTTGTCTGCGAATTCCAGGATGTTTTCCCAGAAGAACTTCCAGGAATACCCCCTGCTAGAGCTGTCGAGTTTGTCATTGACTTGAAGCCTGGCACCACTCCTATTGCGAAGCGTCCTTACAAGATGCCACCGCACCACCTTCTTGAGCTTAAGGAAGAAATTGATAAATCACTTAAGAAGGGCTTCATCCGTCCCAGTTCCTCTGCCTGGGGAGCACCGTCTCTCTTTGTCAAGAAGAAAGATGGTACGAATAGGTTGGTTCAAGATTACCGTCCCATCAACCAGGCAACCATTCAAAATAAATATCCGCTTCCCCGGATCAATGACTTATATGATCAAATTGCTGGATCTTCGGTCTTCTCTAAACTCGACTTGAGGTTGGGTTATCACCAGATCCGTGTCCGCGAAGAGGATATTCCGAAGACCGCTTTCGTTACTCGTTACGGCTCCTATGAATACACCGTCATGTCATTTGGCCTAATGAATGCTCCAGCTACGTTCTCCCGCCTGATGAATTATATATTCATGGATTACCTCGACAAGTTCGTCGTGGTTTATCTGGATGATATTCTAGTATATTCGAAGAATAAGGAAGAACATGCCGAACATCTTCGCCTTGTTCTGGAAAGGCTTCGAGAACACAAGTTGTATGCCAAGTACTCCAAATGTGAATTCTGGCTTTCTGAAGTAACCTACCTTGGACATGTCATTTCCAAGGACGGTATTGCCGTTAACCCGGAGCGTGTTCAGGCTATCCTTGACTGGACTCCTCCGAAGAATGCCAAACATGTGAGAAGTTTTCTCGGCCTTGCAAGTTATTGCCGTCGATTTGTCGAGAACTTTTCCAAGATAGCCAAGCCCCTGACTAATCTGCTTCACAAAGGCGTTAAGTTCGAGTGGACAGACAAATGTCAGGAGAGTTTCCAGACCCTCAAGGACAAGCTTACTTCTGCTCCAGTGCTTGCTCCTCCCGATTCTCGCAAGGACTTTGTGATATATTGTGATGCCTCTCGTCAAGGATTAGGCTGTGTCCTAATGCAAGAGCGTAAAGTGATTGCATATGGCTCGCAACAATTGCGTCCGCATGAAGAAAACTATCCAGTGCATGATCTCGAACTCGCTGCTGTGATCTATGCTTTGAAACAGTGGCGACATTACCTTCTTGGGCACCAGTGTGAGATTTATACCGATCATCAAAGCTTGAAGTATTTGTTCACTCAACCGGATCTTAATCTTCGTCAACAGCGATGGTTGGAAACAATCACGGACTATGACTGTGGTATTTCTTATACCCCTGGCAAGGCTAATGTCATGGCTGATGCCTTGAGCCGCAAGTCCTATTGCAACAACCTCATGGTTAAGCAAGCTCAACCCCAGCTATATGAAGAACTGCGCAAGTTGAACGTCTGTATCGTTCCGAGGGTTCTCTTAATAACCTTGTGGTACAGCCAGATCTTGAGAAAGCTGTAAAGATTGCGCAAGCTAAAGATGCCGAAGTAGATCTAATGAAGAAAGAACTTCACCTCGAGAAGTATAGGGATTTCTCGGTTGCTGAAGATGGAACCTTGTACTTTAGAAACCGCATTGTGGTACCTCGTTTCGAGCTTATGAATGACAAGGTCATGAAGGAGGCTCATGATACACCGCTGTCTATCCATCCGGGTAGCACCAAGATGTATTGCGATCTTCGACAGAAGTACTGGTGGTCTAGAATGAAGCAGGACATTGCTCGATATGTTGCTGAATGTGATGTTTGTCATCGTGTGAAAGCAGAACATCAGAAGCCTGCTGGAATTCTTCAACCACTCCCTATTCCTTTGTGGAAGTGGGATAAAGTGCAGATGGATTTCATTACTGGCCTTCCCAAGTCTCAGAAAGGTCACGACGCTATTCTTGTCGTCATCGATCAACTTTCCAAGGTTGCTCATTTTTTGCCTGTCAAGGAGACTACCACTGCTAGTCAGTTAGCAGAACTTTACATCTCCAGAATTGTTTCACTCCACGGTATTCCGAAGGAGATCAGTTCGGACCATGGCGGTCTTTTCACTTCCAAATTCTGGGAAAGTTTCCAAGAAGCTATGGGAACTCACATTACCTGGAGTTCAGCATATCATCCATAATCCCAAGGCCAAGTTGAGCGAGTTAATCAAGTGCTTGAAGATATGCTTCGGGCTTGTGTTATATCATTCGGTAAGAAGTGGGAAGAATCTCTTCCGTATGCCGAATTATCTTATAACAACAGCTATCAAGCCAGCTTGAAAATGGCCCCCTTTGAAGTGCTTTATGGACGTAAGTGTCAAACCCCTCTGAATTGGTCAGAAACTGGGGAACGACCTCTTGTGGGACCGGACATTATCCAACACACCGAAGAGCAAGTCAGAATTGTCCGAGAAAATCTCAAGGCGGCTCAGGACCGCCAGAAGAGCAACTATGATCGCAAACATTGGGGTCTGACCTATCAACCAGGTGATCAAGCTTATCTTCGTGTCACTCCGATGAAGGGCACTCGTCGTTTCGGAATCAAGGGCAAGCTAGCTCCTCGCTATATTGGTCCTTTTCGCATTGTTGCCAGATGTGGACAGGTGGCATATAAATTGGAGTTGCCACCGCAATTCTCTCATATCCACGACGTCTTCCATGTGTCGCAACTTCGTAAATTCTTCAAGGAATCTCCACACAGAGCAGTGGATCATGAGATGCTCGAACTGCAAGATGATCTTTCTTATAAGGAGCATCCGATCCGCATTCTCGATGAAGATGAACGTCGAACTCATCAGAAGACGACCAAGTTCCTGAAAGTGCAGTGGTCGAATCACACTGAAGATAAAGCCACTTGGGAACGCGAGGATCATCTTTGGGAAGAATATCCCGACCTCTTTCCTTCTACCTCCTAAATTCTCGGGACGAGAATTTCTTTTAGAGGAGGAGAATTTGTAACACCCCCGTGTAATAGCCACTGTGACACTCTGTTAAGTATGCCAAGTCATCTCTATTTGAAGTGCCTAATCATTTTGGTTAAGAATTCAATTCAAATTCTATTCTGAAAATCAACTCAAAATTCAAAAGTGAAATATGAAGTTGCTCAAACACTGTTGGAAAAATGTTCACTAAACAACAAATAATCCAGAAGCAATTATAAAAATATTAACAAAGATGATTGAGTTAGCTAAGTGACTCAAACAACATGGAACAGCACCAAAACATAATTATTTAATCCATTTATAATAACATCAAATTCAAATAAAACCCTACTTTGCCCAAACAAGTTTTTGGTAAAAGGTAATATTGCATTGTAATATTTGGGCCAAGTCCCACATTTTACGAAAGAGCTAATGTGGCCTAACTATTACAAAACAGAAAAGAAAACAAAAGAATAAAAGAAAACAGAGAAGTAAAAAAAAAAGAGGCATTGTGCACTGGGCCTAAGTGCACAGTGCCCCAATACAGCCCACCGGCCCAACTCCCCTCCTCTCTCTCCTGCGTGTCGTCGTGCCCGTGGGCGAGCGCACGCGCACCGGCGAGGCGTCGACACGCCAACGCCCACCGACGCCCCACCGACGAGGGGATAAGGCCCCGGCCTCGTCCATCCCCCCTGCCTCCTCCTCGTCATTCTTCCCCTTCCTCTTTGCCCCTCCTCGCTTGGATCTGACGCACCCGAGCGCCACCGCCACCGCACCTCCGTTGACTCTGCGGCCACCGGCGTCCCCGCGAGCCACCATCGTGCCTGGTAGGAGCGTCGTGCTCGACCATGTCGTCTGGGGCTGCCCGTGGAAGCCAGGGACCTCTACACCGAACCCCACAGCCTTGTCTTCTTCCTCGGATCACCGACGTGCCTCCGACGAACCCCGCCGTTCTGCTGCTACTAAACCGTCATGGGCCTACGTGAGTGCCGCACGGTGAGCCTCTCCGCCCCTTGCTGCTCCTCGTTGGCCCCCTAGCGCCCCATAGCTAGCCGTCTTCGTCTCCGCGATCTGCCGACGCCATTGCCGGCGTTGAGCTCGGTACAGAGCTGCCCGAGCCACTCCGTCTTGTACCACGTGCTCCTGGCATCCGTAGAGATCCGCCTAGCCGCGTAACTCGCTCGGAAACGGCCCAGAGCCGTGAATCCGACCACACCCGTATACCACCGCCGTCTTCTCTCAACGCCGGCGACGTTTCCGGCCACGACAGGCCGCACCACCACTCGCGTTGGATGCGGCGTGTCCTCCTTGTTCGAACGCGCCTCGCCGCGCTCATTTTGGCTCGCTATGGCCGAAATCCGACGCGCGCCCGAGCCCTCCGCCGTGTTTTCAGGTCGCCGGTGGCGAGACGCCGGCCACCGCCACACTGGCTGGCCTGGGGCCACCCTAGAGCGGCTGACAATGGGCCCCACTGGCCCCGTTGACTGGTTTGACGAGTCAACGCAGTGACGTGGCGGCCCTGTGTCACTATCAAGCGGGCCCCACCACATAATTAGATTGATTAAACATTTTATAGATAAAACTTAATTAGTTAAACAACCCTGATTAGTTTAGAATTAAACTCTGTTAACTAACAGAGGCTGACATGTGGGTCCCACTGGACCCACATGTCAGGTTTGACCTGGTCGGCTGACCAGCTGACTGCTGATGTCAGCATTGCGTCAAGCTGACGTCATTTCTCTTTTCTGAATATTCCTGTTGAATAAATAATTCCAGAAAATGATTTAAATCTTTGAAAATTCATAACTTTTAAATCGTAGCTCGGATCGAAAATCTTAAAACATGAAAGTTGATCAGAACGACGAGACGAATCTGATCGTGTCATCTATTTCAATGCCGGAACCCCCTACGTAGGTGAACCCGCAACTTTGAGGGCGTATCCAGTAGATGAATAGTGCTTATACACCGGTTGATAAATCCAACTCTAATCCTAAAATAACTAAAATGACTTAGATGCGTCTTAAGGCAACCCTGCACTGCGTCTTAGCATAGCATGCCCTGTATTGCATCGTTTGCTGTGCATTTATATGTTTCTTCCCCCTCTTCTCTCTTGATAGACTCCGACGTCGATGTTGCTCCCGAGACCGACGCAGCTCTGGAGGTCGACTACGCTCCAGACGATCAGACCCTTGCCGCCGAGCTTCCAGGCAAGCACCCCCATTTTGAGCATTCCGATATCGCCCACTCTCTTCTCTCTTATGCTTGCATTAGAAGTTACTGCTACTACTGTTATCCTATTTCTGCTGCATAGCCTGTTTATTGTAACCTGCTATTGTTACCTACCTGCTTATCCTAAACTGTTTAGTATAGGTTGGGTAGAGACCCAGCAGAGACCCCACTTAATCCCGACTGCCCCGCTGGATCATCAGAAGACCCGTTCAACGGGATCGAAGACCAGGCCCCGACACCGCACATCACTTTCCCCTTAGTTGCTCGACACTACTGGGGTACTATCGAGTGCCGAGGGTGATACCTCGTCAGCATTTCTGATGATAACCTTGTAGGTTAGTTATTCGGTCGTGGTCAGCGAGGGTGATTCCTCCTACACCACCCCCGATAACGACACCGTCGCGCAACTCCTCAAGAGTGGACCTCGAGGGTGATTCCTCCTTCGTTCACCTTGATGGTAACATCAGAGGGAATCCCATCGAGGGTGATTCCTCAGGGTTCCCCTTGGTGTTAGACACACAGTTACTATTGTTACCTTGACTTATACTGAAACATGTTACTAGAGACGGGTCGGCCCTGAGGGGTACCCGCGCGAGCTTAATTGCGAGTGATGTGGATTCGGGTGGACCTGGATGGTGCCCGAGAGTTGAACACGTGGCGTGGCCGGGCATTCTTAGCCCTTGCCGCAAGTCCTCGAGACGGGGCGACGGGGTCACACCTTTCGTGAGTCTCTGCTCGTTACCGCACTACCAACAAACTAACGGTTTGGATATTTGATCTAAGGGGCCTCTGTCCTGATAGCACTAACCATCACGTGGGCATAGTATGGGCGTTCTGCGTCGTATACATCAGCCGAAGCTTATTTGACGTCAGTAAGGAGCGGCGCACGCCGAGTTGGACTGGGAACGCAACTGTGCTTGTATAAGGGGTTGCTAGGTCTGCTCTCGGTGGCCCCGTAATGTGCAGGAGTTCCCGGGGCGATGGCCTAAGACCCCTAGGGGCATAGGTTAGTCCGGCGTGCTGACCTCTCTGTTAAGTTTTCGGTCGGGTTGCGAGCTATCGTTTGGCCGAGGCCGGGCATGACCCAGAAAAGTGTGTCCGGCCGGAGTTAATCGAGCGTGGTGGGTAAGTTGGTGCACCCCTGCAGGGAAGAATTAATCTATCGATAGCCTGTCCTACGGTAATGGACACTCGGAGTTGTATCCCGATCGGTACAACTAGAACTGATGACTTGAGATGAAATGGATAGTATGGCTCTGGGATTGCTTTCTTGCAGGGAGTCGAGGAAGGATCTCTGGGCGAGGTTGATGATACTACTACTACTTTACATTATGTTAATCTGCACTCTTCTAATGCTGTAAGACCGATGAAGATGCTTGAAGACGCTAGTCTTCGATAGGACTAGGCCTTCCTCTCTATTCTGGCATTTCTGTAGCCCAGTCCACATATACAGCCACCCTTTGAAAATGTTGCATATGTAGTGTAGATCCTTGCTTGCTGAGTACTTCAGATGAGTACTCACATTTGCTTTACTTTCTTTTTCTCCCCATATCCAATTGTCGCCGCCATATGACGGAGCCCCTGAGATAGCTGCCCCTGTCGACAACTACGGCTACTACTACTACCCTCCCGGCGAGTACTACTACGAGGAGCCGACTGACGACCAGGAGTAGGTTCGAAGGGTCCTAGGCAGGAGGCCTACGCCTTTCGATCGTAGTATTTTCTTTTGCCCCGCCTTTCTAAAGGCCTATTTGTTTCTCTGTAATATCTGTACCCAGATATCTGATGCTTCCGCTGACACTTGTATGCCATCGAGCTATGTATTCGAGCCCTTGAGGCCCTGGCTTGTAATATAAAGCTTGTATGACTTTATTTATGTTTTAGAGCTGTGTTGTGATATCTTCAAGTGAGTCCTTAGACTTGATCGTGTGCATTTGCGTGTATGGTTAGTGCACGATTAAGCCGGGGTCGTCACAATAGAGTGTATCATATCACGGGGTTTGGATGCACTGGCGAAGTTTGAACCAACTCTCAAGGTGAGAAAGGGCAATGCATGGTACCGAAGAGGCTAGCAAATTGTGGAAAGGTGAGAGTGCGTATAATCCATGGACTCACATTAGTCATAAAGAACTCACATACTTATCGCAGTCACTCACATACTTAATCCATGGACTCACATTAGTCATAAAGAACTCACATACTTATACGCATGCCCCTAGGGGGATAGATTGGTAGGAAAAGACCATCGCTCGTCCCCGACCGCCACTCATAAGGAAGACAATCAATAATAAATCATGCTCCAGCCCTGGTACAACGAGGTGCTATACACACGGTTTTTAACCCCTTTCCGCGACGGCGTTTTGAACCGTCGCCAAGTGAGTGACTGCGATAGGGGGGTCCTTCCCACACGACCCAAAAACCGTTGGGGATAGGCTCTCCGGTCACACACGCTCGGCAAATTGAGGTCGTGTGCGACGGGAGAGCGATCAAAGACGGTTATACAGGCCCAATCGGTTCCGGTAGTAAGTACATCCCACACAGTCAGTCCCAAACAAATGTTTCTGTTTGTTATGTACATTCCACACAGTCAATCCAAGGAATACGTTTCCATTCTTATGTACATCCCACACAGTCAATCTAGGGAAAACGTTTCCGTTCGTATGTACATCCCACACAGTCAATCCAGGGAAAATGTTCCCGTTCGTATATACATCCCACACAGTTTTATGTATAGCCTCGTGTGTGATCGGTGTAACTATCACACGCGCTCTGCCTCGGTTAACCGTTTGCTTTTATTCAACTACATCACACACGATTTGATGAAGAAAACTGTATGGCATTGGGCTATCCATCACAAGTGCTTTTACTGCTAGAACCATTTGCAAAGTTCCATGACCCATTTAGCAGGTTTATTAGTTTACAATTAATAATTCCAGTATTACACAAATTCACATTTCATATCGAACAGCTGTTTGCCAATTTCATATCAGGCACATAAATATATTTTAACATCACAGTACGATAGCTACCTAAAAACAGCACAGTACAACATATAGCTAGTTCACCTTCATAAGAACAATACTAGAACAATATATTCATTTCCCTAATTGAGATCGTCCAGCCTCATCTTATCCACCTCTGCTTTCAGTTCAGTAAGAACCTGTTTTGCACTGGCCAACTTGGAAATTGCCTCCTCCTTCGCCAACACCATCTTAGCAAAGTCTAATTAAAAAAATCTGAGCTCATTCTTCATCTTCCTCTTTTTATCCCGCATCTTCAAATATTCTTCAGCGTTGACAACACTTTCTCTAAGCCTATCTCTGTTCTCTTCCTCATACATGCTCCAGAGCTTTGCTAGGCACATCTTCAAAGACTGTGGCCACTCTTGATCAACCCACTCCAAGTAAGAACACTTCCGTTCATCCTATAATATTTAAAACTATATCAGTAACAATTGTAGGGGAAATGGGTTTCTAGCAACATAGAAAATCACCAAATACATATTTTGAAAAACTGAAGAAACAGGTTAATTATGACATATCTTCTCAAAAAGATCAATGTGCAAATGAATTAATTGCTACTGAGACAACAACCAAATTCTGAAACATCAGAAGCTATAATTAACTACAACAATGCTACAAGTTCTTAGTCATGTACTATAAATAACAAATTGAACATTTTATGAGGAAGCTAAATATAACTGCAACAGCATAGCGACAGTGTTTGGATGACAGCAAATTGATACTAACAGGTGTGTACATGCACAAATTTAGTAACATAGAACTAATAGCACTAAGGCCGTCCACTATGTATGCCAAAACCGGTGTAAAGACAACTGTTGCTACATTTGGCACCGGTGCCCTGCACTGGCGAGCCGATGCAGCAGAAAAAAAATCAGTGACCCGGACTCCAGAGCACCTAGTTGCTCCGATGCCCAGTTCCTTCGTGCCATAAAGATTCAGTATTTTACTGCTTGGCTGCTCGGATGTGTGGACCAAAGTTGGCTGCACAAACTGCTGAAGTGGTGCCAAATAGTTTCTAATGGCACCGCTAATGAGATGGCAGCATTTTTAGATACTAGGTACAAACTGTGACACTGTCTTAACATCCAGAATAACATAGCACAATGACAGTGTCTGAATCACATCTAACAAATGATTTGTAACAACGAAAGTGGGGCTAACCTTCTCTGCACATGCCAGAAACTTCCTCCCACTGTCCACATATTCAAAAGCAACTAGCTTCACGCATGGAGATTGATGGTGACAACAAGCAGGCAGATCTTCAGCCAACCCACTCCATTCGTTGCAACTGATGGTCCTAGGGAGCTACAAGAGGAAGAAATGACTCAAATCGACTGCCGGGTTAAAATCCTTCATTCCAAGTCATAACCCGAGAGATAGAAGAGAGGCATATCCGGGTGCTGAAAAATTCGTCGGAGGAGGAGGAACCGCTGGAGAGGTCATTGAAGAAGACCATGGCGACCCTGGCGGTAGGATGCAAGACGGCGAGAGCGAGGAAGCAAGCGAGGAAGTGGCTATAGCTTCGGAAGGAACGGAGGAGGAAACAGGGGAAATGTGACTTGTGGTCGGGGAGAAAAGGGGGTGGGGAAGGGGGGGGGTAGATATTTCGGCGGTAGGCCAAAAATTTCGAAATGTGGAGGGAAACTTTGTGCGCGGTGCCGCCGGACACCATTCACTTTGAACGATTGTGTGTGTCGCAAACTATTCTTCTGCTTTACACGCATGGGATGAGTTAGATAATTCAAATTTTGGTGGAAATTTCCTTGGGTACTGTCCTCATCCACGTCATTGCATAATTTAACATCGCTTGCTAATTTGGGCACACAAAAGAGCGTACAGTACACAGACTAGACTTACTGAATCGAGCGATTTCAGTAATTAAACAGAGCCAGTTGACCTGAACATTGCTCTAACAAAAGACCAGTATTAAAAACAAAGCCTAAGTACACATAATTTTAACAAAGCCGCCGCCGCGCCGGCCTATGCATCGCCGGTGTGAGATGAGACGTCGATGACTTGTCCTGGCGACATGCCGCCGTTGGTGGACTCCGCGCCCCCTGCTGAAGTCGACCGCGTCCTCGTCCTCGTCCTCGGCGCCGCCCTCAAGGTTGTAGTACTCATAGTAGTGGCTGCGCCAGAGCTCGCGTTGGTACTCCACCGCCAATTCCTCGACGGACAGACTCTTCTCTACCTCGACCTCGGCCACGTGCAACTCCTCCTCCCCGTGCTCCTCGATCTCCGCCGCCTCCTGCATCTCCAGCTCCCGCTCGGTGATCTCATGAGGAAGCAAGTGCTCCATGGCCACCGCCGCCTTTTCGGACGTGGGTTGCATGCTGGATTTCAAGGTGGCCTGGAATATCTTCGCGTGTGCGTCCTCGATCATGGCGTGGATGGCCTCGACCCGGTCCATGGCGACATCGGTGGCACGGACGGCAGCTCAAGCGCTCTCGGCGTTTGCAGCCACCATCGCAGTCGCTGCTGCAGCCGTCTCGGCTACTGCAGCTGCCCTGTCGGCTGTCGCAGACGCCCTCTCGGCGGATGCGGCTATGCTCAATGCGGATGCGGTGGCACTCTCGGCGCAGGCGGCGGCGCTCGGGGAGGACGCAACCACCGTATGGTCCCTCAGGAAGCATTTCCACAGCATCATCTTTCGAAGAAGGGGTTGCGGGAATGGGGATCGGGATTCGTGGATTCGGGGGTTGCCGGCACTGGAGCAGACGAACCGGCGAAGCTTAAGGAGGAAGACTTAAATAGACACACGAATTTTCATCGCAAACGGTTCCTACAAAAAAAACTGTGTCTGATGTTGTTGATATTTTTTATTAGCTGTGAAAGACGAATTTGGAGTAAAGTGGCAACGGATGGTGTTTTAAATGTACGAGAAAATTTGTAGTACTAATACAACTGTCATGTCAAAATTTGGAAAATTTCAGGGGTCATTTGACCTATTAAGACATCTAAGTGATTTTCTAGCCATTTAATGACCGTAATTCAAATTTGAACTACATCTACATGCAACGGCTAACCATAACGGTTTGAAAAAAAATCATATTTGTGTACTTGTGTGCGAGTTAATTCCATGTGCAGTAAATTGGAAGGAATTTTCAAACTATTGGTGTCACGGCCTGGACACATGCATGGAGTGTCATGGCATTTAAATTCCAATTTTTTTGAAAAAATCAGAAACACATGAAACCTTGCTTGATGTAATGTCATGCCACCAAGATGACGTGGTAAAAAATTTGGCATGTTTGACGAAAGTTTGGACACACACACCTCACAAACCGGAGCAACTCACTAGAAGGCTCGTGGTTCCGAGAGGGAACAATGCATGTTTGATGATGAACGGGAGATAGCTTCCTCTTACGACCTTCAAATTTTTTCTACATTTAACCTGCACTAATACAACTTTCATGTGAAAATTTGGAAAATTCTAGGGGTCATTTGACCTTTTAAATTCATCTAAGTGATTTTCTAGCCATTTAATAACCGTAATTCATATTTGAACTACATCTACATGCAACGGCTAAGCATAACGGTTTGAAAAATCATATTTGTGTACTTGTGTGCGAGTTAATTCCATGTGCAGTAAATTGGAAGGAATTTTCAAACATATTGGTGTCACGGCCTGGACACATGCATGGAGTGCCATGACATTTAAATTCCAAAAAATTAAAAAAGATGAGAAACACATGAAACCTTGCTTGAAGTAATGTCATGCCAGCAAGATGGTGTGGTAAAAAATTTGACATGTTTGACGAAAGTTTGGACACACACCCCTCACAAAACCGGAGCAACTCACTAAATGGCTCGTGGTTCCGAGAGGGAACAATGCATGTTTGATGACGAACGGGAGATAACTTCCTCTTACGGCCTTCAATTTTTTTCTACATTTAACGTGCACTAATACAACTGTCATGTGAAAATTTGGAAAATTCTAGGGGTCATTTGACGTTTTAAAGACATCTAAGTGATTTTCTAGCCATTTAATGACCGTAATTCAAATTTCAACTACATATACATGCAACGGCTAACCATAACGATTTGAAAAATCATATTTGTGTACTTGTGTGCGAGTTAATTTCATGTGCAGTAAATTGAAAGGAATTTTCGAACATATTGGTGTCATGGCCTGGACACATGCATGGAGTGCCATGGCATTTAAATTCCAAAAAATTAAAAAAAGATCAGAAACACATGAAACCTTACTTGATGTAATGTTATGCCACCAAGATGATGTGGTAAAAATTTTGGCATGTTTGACGAAAGTTTGGACACACACCCCTCACAAAACCGGAGCAACTAACTAGACGGCTCGTGGTTCCGAGAGGGAACAATGCATGTTTGATGACGAACGGGAGATAGCTTCCTCTTACGGCCATCAAATTTTTTCTACATTTAACATGCACTAATACAACTGTCATGTGAAAATTTGGAAATTCTAGGGGTCATTTGACCTTTTTAAGACATTTAAGTGATTTTCTAGCCATATAATGACCGTAATTCAAATTTCAACTACATCTACATGCAACGGCTAACCATAATGGTATGAAAAATCATATTTGCGTACTTGTGCGCGAGTTAATTCCATGTGCAGTAAATTGGAAGGAATTTTCAAACATATTGGTGTCATGGCCTGGACACATGCATGGAGTGCCATGACATTTAAATTCCAAAAAAATAAAAAAAAAAGATCAGAAACACATGAAAACTTGCTTGATATAATGTCATGCCACCAAGATGATGTGGTAAAAAATTTGGCATGTTTGACGAAAGTTTGGACACACACCCCTCACAAACAAGAGCAACTCACTAGAAGGCTCATGGTTCCGAGAGGGAACAATGCATGTTTGATGACGAACGGGAGATAGCTTCCTCTTACGGCCTTCAAATTTTTTCTACATTTAACGTGCACTAATACAACTATCATGTGAAAAATTGGAAAATTCTAGGGGTCATTTGACCTTTTAAAGACATTTAAGTGATTTTCTGGCCATTTAATGACCGTAATTCAAATTTGAACTACATCTACATGCAACGGCTAATCATAACGGTTTGAAATATCATATTTTTGTGTACTTGTGTGCGAGTTAATTCCATGTGCAGTAAATTGGAAGGAATTTTCAAACATATTGGTGTCACGGGCTGGACACATGCATGGAGTGCCATGCCATTTAAATTTCAAAAAATATTAAAAAATGGTCAAAAACACATGAAACCTTGCTTGACGTAATGTCATGCCACCAAGATGATGTGGTAAAAAAATTGGCCTGTTTGATGAAAGTTTGGACACACACCCCTCACAAACCGGAGCAACTCACTAGAATGCTCGTGGTTTCGAGAGGAAACAATGCATGTTTGAAGACGAATCGACGATAGCTTCCTCTTATGGGCTTTAAAAAAAATTACAGTTAACGTGCACTAATACAACTGTCATGTCAAAAATTGGAAAATTTTAGGGGTCATTTGACCTTTTTAAGACATTTAAGTGATTTTCTAGCCATTTAATGACCATAATCCAAATTTGAACTACATCTACATGCAGCGGCTAACCATAACGGTTTAAAAAAAATTGTGTACTTGTGTGCGAGTTAATTCCATGTGCAGTAAATTGGAACGAATTTTCAAACATATTAGTGTCACGGCTTGGACACATGCATGGAGTGCCATGGCATTTAAATTCCAAAAAATTCAAAAATGATCAGACGATGTAAATATCTGGTGTTCAAAAAAGAAAATGTAAAGATCTGGTCAGACAACCGGGACCCACATGATTGGCACTGGTTATTAATCGGACACGGTTCTGTATTAGAAACCGTCAGCTGTTAAGTTCACACACGGCTTTTGCTGCGGGAATCGTGTGTAATTCATAAATTCCGGCGACCGGCATGTGTACTTTTCCCATCGATCTAGATTCCGGCCACCAATAAATAATACCTTCCTCATGTCGTCCCGCCTGCATTCTCATCTACATCATCCCCTCGCTCGCCCCCCCCCCCTCTCTCTCTCAATTCTCTGCCATGGCGCCGCCGATCTGCCCACGCGCCGATGAGGAGGCGCCGCCCCTCGAGGACGCTGAGTCAAAGAGCAGCGACGAGGGGGACCCCTACGCGCCGCCGGACGAGGTTGCGCTGGACCCCCCAACTTTGGAGTGGTTTTGGGCCCAGTACAATCTTTGTGTGTGGAAGTCGCTGCCGCCGGCTGAGAAAGCCAGGCAAGTGGCGTTCAAGAAGGAGATGGCGGAGGAGGAAGCCACGTACTAGGCGGCCTGTGAAGCCCGTGATGCCGCCTGGAAAAAGGAGGCGGTGGAGCTTTGGGGGCGGGCGCGTCGTCGTGCGGAGGAGGTGTACGAAGACAGGTACTTCGCAAGGAAGGTCAAAGGCGCTAGGCGCCTCATCGCTGCGTGGAGGTGGGCCGATAAGCTCCAGCATGCCACCGATGAGGAGCTCCGGTGGGCGCCCAACAAAATGGCAAGATCGTTCATGCTCGTGCGCCAGCAAGAGGCAGATCGGTACGTGAAGCGCTGCGAGGCGGAGGAGGCAGAGTACTGCCTCCGCGCTGGGAAGACGCCGCGCACCAGGGAGCTGCTGGCGAGGGGCTGCCGAAATACTGCCACTAGGAGGGATTATTAGTTTTAGTATTGTTTGTTTTCAATTTTATGCATTGTACCTAGTAGTTAAGTATCATCACATATATATGATGATATTATATATATTCTATGATGAACTAATGAACAATTAATATATATTATGAATTCCATTTTCTATCTATTTTCGTATACTAATTTGTATCTGGATGTTATCATCCACATATACAAAATGGAAAGCATACACACACACATTGAAACAGAACATATAAGAACGGAAAACAGAGTACACGCATTGAAACAGAGCAATATTATAATTGCTGTGAATACATAGCGATCCAAGTCGAAACGACTCAACAAAATAAAACGCGTTCATGAGACCATGACCAGCAACCCTTGCCTATGGTAGCTCTTGGCTCTGCCTGAACTCGTGCAGGCGTTCGTCCAAGCGGTCGACACGCTCGCGGTACATCTGGAGCGCGATCTCGAGCTCCAAGTTGGCTATTTCATCGGAGATCACCAGCTCAAGGATGCGACGACCATGTTCCTCTACTGCGCCCAGGTGGACACCCGGGCCAAGGAAGCGGTCGAGCCTAGCGACCAGCATGTTGGCATCGAGTGGGCCGCAGACAAGGCAAACGCCGCGACCCATGCGAACGGCGCGACGGGCGTCTGGTGCAAGTACGGCGCGGCCGGCCTCTGGTGCAAGTACGGTGCAGACGGCCTCTACCCACTCCTGGCGAGGAATGGGGGTACTGACGGGACGTGTAACTAGCTGCGACGCCCTATCGACAGCAGGCAGGCGCCGATGGATCCGCTCTTGCTGTGCGGCACCCCACGCCTCTTGCTCTACGGCGCTCCAACGGTCTCGCAGTGCGGCGAGCTCCAGCCTATCGGCGCAGACGCGCCTAGCTTGCTCTGTGGCACGCCATCGATCATGTTGTGCGGCGAGCTGCAGCCTTTCGGCGCTGACATGCCTATCTTGATCCGCGGCGCTGAAGTGCCATGCGCCAAGGATCTGCTCAACCCTGGCGATGACGCGCATCACGATGTCATCCATCACGTTGCCGGGGAGCGCCTCGGCCTCGACGGGCCGTGGCGCCTTCTCGTTTTCCTTGTCGAGGAGGTTGATGGCAGAGGCAGCGCTTTGGTGGGTTGGCATGATTGGAAAAGGTGGATGTGCTACAGGCTATGCTTGTTGCCTCCGTGCGTCGCGCGCTGCCTAGGTTTATGCGTAATATCACTGGGTGGCAGCGGAAAATCGGTGAGGAAATGACGGGAAACGGTGGCATGTTCATAAAACGCCATCAATTAATGGAAACTTTAGCATAGAAGGAACATCGAGCTAGCACGACGCGTGCGGGCACATTGCTCGCCCAAGGCTATGATCCATATACTTGTGTGCCCAACAGAGCACACTATTCACAGTAAAGAATACTGTTCCATTTATCCTAGTAGAGCAGTGGCGACAAGCGTCACAAGAAGTAGATGATGATCAAATGATCATTTATCCTAGTTAATTATGCATGTAATAGTTTACTTTGGTGTGTGGAAATGTCATGTGTGTACTAGCCACCTATGTAATTGGATGTTTGCTGCGTATCACACACATCTTGTTTATGTGAAACATTTCTGTTCTCTTGGCTCAACACAAACAATTTATCAGAATGAAGTGTATGCCCTCCATTGCACACACCTTGATCAAGCTGAACCGTTTCTGTTGTGTTGCCTAATCGAAAATAGTTTATCTGAGTGTACCGTATGCCGTATATCACACACACCTTGATCTGGCTAACCGTTTGTTTTGTGTTGCCTAATCACAAATAGTTCATCCGAGTGAACTGTATGCCGTATATCACACACACCTTTATCTGGCTACCCGTTTCTATTGTTTCGCCTCATCACAAACAGTTTATCCAAGTGAACTGTATGCCGTATATCGCACACGCCTCCATCTAGCTGCCCGTTTCTTTTGTTCGGCCTCATCACAAACAGTTCATTGAACTGAACCGTATGCCCCGCAACGCACACGCAACTAAAATCTGAACCGTGTTTGATGTATCCGCCATCGCAAACGTTTTGCATCTTTTTTGACGGTTTTTTTACATCACCATTTGCGATTAATGCATCACACATAGTTTTGTCGAAGGGTCTCTGATTGTAGTGTCGTGTTAGCAGCATCCTGCAGTAGTGCAATTTCATCGCATAACGAGAGACTATACATGCATGCTTCGGGAATCACAAACCTTAACACCAATATTCTTACTAAACCATAATCATTCACAAGTACCTCCCACATATTACCATCTCTATATCGCAAAACTATTGCAAGGAATCAAACATATCATATTCAGTGATCTACAAGTTTTTTGTAGGATTTTATGACTAACCATGTGAATGACCAATTCCTGTTGACTCTCTAAATAGATATAAGTGAAGCAAGAGAATTTAATTCTTTCTACAAAAGATTTGCCCACGCTCTAACAAATATAAGTGAAGCAAAAGAGCATTCTACAAATGACGGTTTTCTATGTGTAGAGAAACATGCAATCCAAACTTCAAATGATATAAGTGAAGCACATGAAGCATTCTATAAAGCCATACTCAAAAGATATAAGTGAAGTGCATGAAGCATTCTATAAATCAACCAGGGACTATCTCATACCAGCATGGTGCATAAAATAAAAACAAAAGACGCTCCAAGAATTTGTGCATATAATATGACGAATAAAAATATAGCTCCAAGTAAAATTACCAATGGTCGTTAGAAGAAAGAGGGGATGCCTTCCGGGGCATCCCCAAGCTTAGTTGCTTGGGAGTCCTTGAATATTACCTTAGAGTGCCTCGGGCATCCCCAAGCTTAGGCTCCTGCCACTCCTTATTCCTTCACCCATCGTGATCTCACCCAAAACTTGAAGACTTCAATCACAAAAAACTTAACAAAATGCTCGTGAGATCCGTTAGTATAATAAAAGCAAATCACCACTTAGGTACTGTTGTGAACTCATTCCAAATTCATCTTAGCATTATATCTACTATATTCCAACTTCACCATGGTTCATACGCCCCGATACTACCCATAGATTCATCAAAATAAGAGAACAATGCATAGAAAACAGAATCTGTCAAAAACAGAATAGTCTACGAAGATCTGAATATTACTCATACTTATGTAACTCCAAAAATTCTAAAAAATTAGGAAAACGTAGGAAATTTGTATATCAATTTTGTGTAAAAAATCAGTATTTTTAGTCGCTTCTGTGAATTTTCAAAATTGTGCTACTGGATGCAAAAGTTTCTGTTTTTCCGCAAAAGAAAATCAACTATCACCATAGACCATCCCAAAGGCTTTACTTGGCACATTATTTTTAGGTTTTTTTTACATCTGTGCCCCTGGTTCCTTAGCTCTACTCATTCATCCCCGCGCTCTTAACTTTTGCTCAGTTTCCCCCCCTCCCTTGCCCGAAACCCTCAGAATAGGTCACAACAGACGTTGCCGTCGGTTCAATGGCTTGACCGTTAACTCTGACGAGTGGGGCCGCGCTGGACTGTCTCGTGCGTTGGACCTGACAAGTGGGGCTGCGTTGGGTGGTGTCGCTGTTCGACCATTGGGCCGTGGTTTCGTTGGGCCGTCCCTTGCATTAAACGCCTGCGCGCGCCGCCACGACAGAAGCCTGCTATGCATGCACCCAGCAAGCCTGCCTGCATGCCACGATGCGCCGACCGAGCCTGCATGCGTCGACCGAGCCTGCATGCGCCGATGCGTGCCGCCACGATGCACTGACCAAGCCACTTTCGTGCACGCCAGCCGCCACGGATGCAGCGCCGGTCGCTACCGCTGGTTCCTCTCTTCTCGCACGCTTGTCTCCTCGATTTAGAGCATCATTTTTTTACGATCAGTTTCAGCCTTTTCGATCCACTCGCATCTGCATCCGTTTTTCTACGACAAATAAATTGAACAATATGTTTTATATTTTTGTGGCTGCATGCACTAGCTAGGTGGCTACATATTTGTGTCTTGTGTAAAAAAAAGAGAAGGGTTCGTTGTGGCTGCATGCACTAGGTGGTTACTAACAAAGCGAGCTCTCTAAGAAAACAATCAACAAATATTTAGATAGGGCCAACAAGCCCATAGCACGACCACATAGTTCAAACTAGGAAGAACTTAATAATAGAATTGACAGAAAACTTAATAATAGACTTAATAAAAGGGCCAACAAGCCCATAGCATCTCCAACATAGTTCAATTACAACTTAACATAACATAGACTAAAAAAAAGAAAAATAGATAGAGGGTTTAGAACCCTAGCCGCCGCCTTCTCCACCTCGCTCCTCCTCCGGGCGCCCTTCACTACTCCTCCGGGGCGTTGTCGATGGGGTACGGAAGAGTGTGCATGCGCAACGCGGTGGGGAAGATGTTGGTGTACTCCGTGAACATGTTGTGGGTGGTGAAAGCGATGAACTCGCAGCCACACCAAAACACCCGACCGAGGAGGTAGAAGGCATCGAATGTGGTGGTGAAGTGGGCAAGGAGAGCAACCACCACCCCATTTTGGATGACCTCCTCGACGCGGAACATCACTGAAGATCCCCACAGGAGGTGGCGGTAGCTGGCCGCGAGGAAGAACTCGGTGAAGTTCCTTGCGGTCTTCCACCTTGATATCGCCCACACACGTAGTGTGCGCTCAACGTACACGCTGGTAGGATAGAGCCTCTCCGGCACGGTGGGTGGGAAGCGGTAGGTTGGTCCGGTGTACTGCATGGCTGAGGGATGTGCAGAAGAAGGAGAAGGGGTCGAAGAGCAAGAAGGGAAGATGGCAGAGGATGGAAGATGGATGAGGGATGGCAGAGGCAGAGGGTGGCTTAAATAGCCGTAGTGCTACGTGTTATTTCGCCGTGGCAATAACGGGGTCAAATATGAAGTAGCCTGTTTTCACAAAAAGAACTAAATTTTCTAGGCAATGTCAATTGTTGTGTAATTTCAAACGATGCAAAAAAACAGAGCCAGCACCATCACAAAAAACAGAGCAAACGATGCAAAAAAATGACGCAATTTGATGGCCCAACCAGAGCTTGGTTTCCTTTTGGGCCCAATAACTACTTTTTTTTCGCGGAGTCAGTGGTGGGCGAGCAGCCGAGCACAACCAACAGGATCGCCTCTCGCGGATCGCCCCACGATCCAACGATGCGGAGCCGTCCATGAGATCCAACGGCGCGGAGCCTGCACGCAGCCTGCCCACCGAATTCCTTCTAGAAGACCACATCTAAGGGCTGTCGCTTGGCGCCAGGGTATGATCGGACGGCTGACGTTCAGAGCTAGGGTTAGGCAAAACCCCGTGGGGTTTAGAGGGGTTTTGAGCTAGTCAGCGGGGTTTCCAAGGCTTTGACTGAGCATAACTAATTTAAAAAAAATCAAAAAAATATGAAACCTTCGCCGTTCGTCGTTTTATAAGACACACTAACGAGGAAAAATACTAAACTTGGTATACGGACATTTAAAAAAAACCCTAGCTGGCACGATCGAGGTCAAATGAGCAACATTAATTTAAAAAAATCAAAAAAATATAAAACCTGCGCACAATGTTGCCTTATGTGACATGTTACCAACCAAAAATCATAAACTTGGTCTATGGTCATTTTTATGAAAAAACCTTCACACATATGAGCTATCACGTACAACATTTCATAGAGTTCAAGGAGAGGAGGTAGGGTTACCTTCTATTTTTGAAAAATAAAAAAAAATCAAAAAAATCACCAGTGAATAAGAAGGATCTGAACTTAGTTTTCCATTTTCATATTTTAAACGTGTTTTTAATAGTTTTTATATTAAAGCATATTTTTTCAAAAGAAAATGTAAAAATATGAAGATTAATTCAAAAAATAGTGAGACTTCGAATCTACACTATATAGATTGAATAGGTGTTAATAAAAAACATTTGGCTCATTTAGAGTAGGTCCAAAAAAACTTGATTACAAATGGGGCTGTTTACCCTAGCCTGGGAGCTCATTTAGAGCACATTTGTCAAATTCAAATTTCTTTGACCTCCTCTAAATCACCTCAAATTTTGCACACATGATCTCCTACACAAACATAGATAGGTTGCCAAGGTTTTATTTTTTTTGCATTTTTTTGAATTTATACTGTCCTGTCGAATGTCAGTTCAAAACATCGGATAATGAGACATGCTGGTGGGAAAAAGCATCATTTGATTAATAAACATGAGACAAATAATTAGGATAATACTCCTTAATTACAAAAATCATTACATCTTCATTCAAATATTGTTTTTTTTGCTCTGTTATTGGAATATTTGATAAAATGATGGACTATTTGCTCTTTTTTCTTATTCTTTGCAGCATGTTTGATCAGTGAAGCAACACTGAAACAACATGTGTGATCATTGCAGCACCTAAACTTTGAAAATAAACACTGAAACAAATCATAGCAGACAAATTTAAAAACACACAAATACCCAATATAGATAGCCACATGCATATATAGAAGACATCATAGTACCATACCATCCATAGAACACATCCAGTTCACACACAAAGTTCACCAAACAACCAAAAGTAATTAAAACACATCATCACATCAGTTGGGAAGGGGAGTCAGGACTTTCACGAGGGCAGCATGCTGCCCCCTGATCTTGTAGTCCTCGTCGTGGATGGCTACATCTTCTGCATGAGCTAGAAGGTGAATGAAGCGGCTGGACTTTGGCTTTGGCTTGGTGGTGCAGTAGGGGCAGCGCCAAATTTTGGTCTTGCTCTTGTAGTTGTAATCATCTCCCTTGGCCCTGATCTTCTCCTCTTCCTTCGCTTTGAAGGATGCGAAGTTGCCGTCGTCCACATCCACATCTTCTCCAGAGACATACTGCACACACGAATGAATTACATTAATACATTATAGATTCATATACACCATGTCAAAGGAACTAAATGAACAATCTAAATTTCAAGTAGGCTTACCTCATACTCTTCGTCGTCACTATACCCTGGATCATACGGGTCCTTGAACCCAGTAAGGTCCAGCTTCCTCTTTTTCCCCCAACCACCATCCTCCTGAATATACAATTACATCCATCACTAGTAAACACGTGGGCAAATGCACAAGACGACCAAAGTGGGTTGGGCAAGACCACATGTTTTCAAAAACTAGGGGCAATCCTGACGAGGGCGACACAACTAAGGGTATAAAACCAATTATCCCTAAAAACAAATCTAATAACCATACATCTGTGTAGCATTGAAGCACAGAGATCCCTATCTCTCATACAGATCTATCTAGCATTTTTGCAATGAATGTAATCCAAAAAAACCTAGTACAATAACCCCCATCCCCCCCATACAGAAAACCCCGTCCCATCCGTCAAACCAACTACTCTAACCATCTGTACTATCGTACGAATCACAATCTAACCAATGCAACTAACTCTACAAGCTAATATCCTAAATATTGCAACTAACAAGCAAGTGCAAATACCTCCTGCTCCTCGCCAGGCTGCGCATCAGGATGGACTGTACCGCTCGACGCCGTCACCTTCTACTCCGGCAGCGCTGAGGCGGAGCCCGCCACCTCCTTCTCCACATCCGCAGCGGTTGCGAGTTTCCCCACACCACCGTGGATGCCGCCAACGTCCTTCACTTCATCCGCGGTCACCGTGCCCTGCAACTCCACTACATCTCCGGCCGCTGCGCCGGCATCACCACGAGTGTTCGCCATCGGACAGATGGAGGCGATGAAGGTGAGGAAGAGGATGCGGTGGGGGAGAGCGAGACGGTGCGGTGGAGGCAGTGGAGGAGAGCGAGACGACGCGGTGGGGGAGAGGAAGACGATGCGGCAGGGAGGGGATTTGGGGGAAATGGTAGGGGCGATGCGCCGGGAGGTGGTTCCCCCACTTTATACGATGGGACGTTTTGGGCATGTCCCATGGACACGTGCTACCCCACGACCGCGGTCAGTTGCATGCGTCCACGTATACGAATACCACTGTACGGTCAGCATACGAAACCACTATACGGGTTTGTCCAGGGCGGCGCGGGAGCGGCTCCACTCATCAGAGTTAACGGTCAAAGGTGGACTCGGCCCTATGCGGCCCCACTCGTCAGAGTTAACGGTTAAAGGCATTGACCCAACGGCAATGTCCGTTGTAACCTGTTCTGAGGGTTTCGGGCAAGGGAGTGGGAGTGGGAGTGGGGAAAAGTGAGCAAAAGTTAAGAGCATGGGGATGAATGAGTACAACTAACGAACCAGGGGCACAGAAATAAAAAAACCCTTATTTTTATAATACAATGGATTTGTACAAGGGGATAATTATTTTTGTTGAAAATTTTCTGTCATCAAGGTTCACAAAGTTTCCATGGGCATGAACAAAGTTCAAGGCTAGCTCCCACTTTAACAATGCTCGTCTTTCTCACTTTCGCTTTTCTTTTTGAAAAGTTTTAGGTTCTCCTCTATACATTTTTTTAAACTTTATAAAAGCACACAACAGAATAAAATGACTCTCTAAAACTTCTGGGTTGTCTCCCTAGCAGCGCTTTCTTTAAAGCCATTAAGATAGTCATAAAGTGCTCAAGTAATTGATCCACCCAGATCCCAAGGTATATCAAAGCCAATTTTACTTAACAATGATTTGTAATTTAGTAGTGAGCACAAAGTAATATATATCATGCAACAACGAAGTCTCACTCTTTTCCTATGCATCGGCATGTCATAAAAGAACAAATTCATGCACATAAAGTAAAGGCCGATACATAGCATAAAAAATTTCTTGCAATTTTATCGTATTGGAAACATAGAGAGGTGGAGATGTAGTTCCTCTCTCATAATAATTGGAAGTAGGAGCAGCAAGCACATGCATATTATATTTATCAAAATCATCATGTGCAATAGTAGAATGCAACCCATCAATATAATCCTTAATAAGCGCAAACTTCTCCGATACAGTGTAGTTGGGAGAATTCAAAAAGATAATAGGACTATCATGTGTGGGTGCAACAGCAAAAATTTCATTTCTAACATAAGGAACTATAGCAAGTTCATCTCCATAAGCATCATTCAAATTGGCATCATGGCCACAGGCATAGCAAGCATCAAGTTCATCAAAGAGGGATATTTCAAACGAATCCAAGGGATCATAGCAATCATCATAGCATTCAACCTTCGGTAAGCACAAAGGGAAATTAAACAATGTATGAGTTGAAGAGTTACTCTCATTACAAGGTGGGCACGGGTAGCTAATCCGCTCTTCCTCCTTTTGCTCTTCGCTCTCCTCATCATCTATTTCATCCAATGAGCTCACAGTTTCAGCAATTTCTTCTTCCATAGTTTTCTGCAAAATATTAGTCTCTTCTCGGACAACGGAGATGTTCTCAATAAACTCATTAATATCGGCATTATATTAATAATTCTCATAGAAATATTTAAGTATAGCATAATATTCAGGTCTATAAACAACATCATCATAATTTTCACACTTTTCAAACAAAGATTCAATTTCATAAGCACCCTTAAAATCGACAAATTCTTCTATTCGTTCCACATCATAGTAATCATATATACCATTAGCATAAGAAGCCAAGGTTTCATTATCACTAAATTCACCTAAAAAGAGAAGGTGTCGAGCCTTCATCCTAGAGCAACAAGTATAATCATATCTCAAGCATAAATTCCAAGCATACCATTGCAACATTTCAATTTGATCCCATAAGAGTTTCCCTTTTTGAGTCAAGCGATAATCTCTAAAGTATTCATGTTGATCCAACGTGTCTCCCATTATCAAGTTGAATGGTGTTTTCTCAGGATTATCAAAGTAGTGTTTAATATTTTTCACATAACGAGCATCGAGGGCTTTAGGAGGTTCCCCATCTCCATGAGTAGCAAGTACACATAATTTTTTTGGTATTTCGTGTTCCATATCCATAACTAAAGATAGAGAAAAACTTAGAACAGAAAATAAAAACTACTTAGTGATAAAGCAAACAAGCACACACGAGAATATTCACCCCACGCTATTGCTCCCCGGCAACGACGCCAGAAAAAGGTCTTGATAGCCCACAAGTATAGGGGATCAATTGTAGCCTTTCTTGATAAGTAAGATTGTCGAACCCAACGAGGAGCTAAAGGTAGAATTTATATTCCCTTCAAGTTCTATCGACCACCGATACAACTCTACGCACACTTAACGTTCGCTTTACCTAGAACAATGATGAAACTAGAAGTACTTTGCGAGAATAAAACTATGAGTAAATTGCAAGATAATAAAGTTAGCTGTTTAGTAGAAAGCTTTTTGTCACAAGAAAGTTATTTGTCCCAAGGCAATCGATAACTAGACCGGTGATCACTATTGCAATTTTATATGAGGGAGAGGCATAAGCTAACATACTTTCTCTACTTGGATCATATGCACTTATGATTGGAACTCTAGCAAGCATCCGCAACTACTAAAGATCATTAAGGTAAAACCCAACCATAGCATTAAAGTATCAAGTCCTCTTTACTCCCATACGCAACAACCCACTTACTCGGGTCTGTGCTTCTGTCACTCACGGCACCCACCATAAGAGAATCATGAACATATTGCAACACCCTACAGCGGGGATCCCTCACGCTTGCGTGACACGGAGAGCACCATAGGACATCACCAATAATAAAACATACAACTCAAACCAATCATGATCATCAATCAACCCATAGGACAAAATAGATCTACTCAAACATCATAGGATAGCCATATATCATAGGATAATAATATATAGTGTTAAGCACCATGTTTAAGTAGAGATTACAGCGGGGAGAAGAGGTGTTACACTTCTGCATAGAGGGGTAGAGATTTGGTGTTGACAGCGGCGAAGCTGTTGGTGTAGATCGCCGTCACGATGATGGCCCCGACGGCGTTCCGGTGCCACCGGGGGAGAGGGGGAGAGAGCCCGCTCCTTCTTCTTCTTCCTTGGCCTCCCCCTAGATGGGAGGAGGGTTTCCCCTCTGGTCCTTGGCCTCCATGGCGCGGAGGGGCGGGAGCCCCTCCGAGATTGGATCTCTCTCTTTGTTCTCTTATGTTTCTGCATTCCTGTTTTCTGGCCTTTCACCGTTTCTTAAATTCCCGGAGATCCATGACTCCGATTGGGTTTAACACGATTTTTATCTGGATATTAGCTTTCTTGTGGCGAAAGAAGGGCACCAACCGCCTTACAGGGGCCCCACAAGCCTCCTGGCTGCGCCCATGGTAGGGGACGCGCCCCTCGAGCTTGTGGGCCCCATGGGAATCCACTACTGGAGGATGCTGCTAACACAACACTACGATTAGAGACCCTTTGACGAAATTGTGTGCGATGCATTAATCGCAAACGGTGATGTAAAAGAACTGTTAAAAAAGATGCAAAACATTTGCGATGTCGGAGACATCAAACACGGTTCAGATTGTAGTTGCGTGTGCGATGCAGGGCACACGGTTGATCCATCCGAACTGTTTTCGATTAGGGAACACAATAGAAACGGTTCAACTTAACAACGTGTGTGTGATATGCGGCATACAGTTCACATAGATGAATTGTTTGCAATGAGCCAAAAGAACACAAACGATTCGTGTAAACAAGATGTGGTCATACGCGGCAAACATCCCACTCGGATGAACTGTTTGCGATGAGAAAATATAACACAGACGGTTACTAGAGTAAATTCGTGTGCGATTCTGTGTGTAGTAAAAACTTTGAAAAATGCATACTAGTTGCTTGCGATGGCTAGGAGTATCGCACACGATGCGTGTGCGAGTACACGTGTCCGATGATTAGTAAGTTACACATGCGTTTCCTTATGTTAACACGTGTGTGGTAACACGTGACACCGCATATGGTTGTCGGGTTGTGTGCTCAACTTAGTCTTCCCACGCTCCAGCGAAGGCTTCCCGCGCTCCAGCGAAGGCTTCCCGCGCTCCACAGGGGTGAATTGTAAAATCCCCAATCCCCTAGCCAGCTGCTAGCTATAAATAACCATAGCAATGGCTGTTGGCGGCGACTCGCTACTGATCCACTTGCTAGCTAGTTACCCACACATACCGACATTCCCCCAACGGCCGACGACAGGATGGAGTTGCGCGACGGGAACGTGCGCCGGGGATCATAGTTTAGGTTAATTAATTATACCTCTACAGCCGGATGATTCCGGCTCTAGAGGTATAATTAATTAACATAATCTAAGATCAAATAACTAAAGCTTCCACAACGTGATCGTGCGTCGGCCCCAACCGCTAGCAGAGCGCGCGTGGAGGGACGTGACCCGAGCGAGCCTTGGCGCCTAAATGGTGAGCAGAGCGCGCAGAGGGACATGACTCGAGGGCGCCTAAATGGCGAGTAGAGCGCGCGGAGGCACGCGAGCAGAGCGTGCCGCGGCCTCCTAAATGGCGAGCAAGCACATGCATAATTATTGCATATAGCAGATGAACATACGTTTCCTTATGTTAACACGTGTGTGAATTTGCAATATGGACAGTTAATATGCAAATGCCTTCTGGACATCAGGCACACGCTTAAACTCAATAAACTGTGTACCATACTAATACTTTCCATGAAAATTTAAGAACTTGGCTAACATCATTTGAGTAACATATATATAGTGGTTACACTATTCGACAAAAGGAGGATCTTTGTAACACAGTTTTGACAACCATATGGTCCATATATACATACTTAACATAGTAACAACTATCACATTTTAAGAGGCTGAGGGCCAACAACCATATGGTCCATATCTACATACTTAACATAGTAAAAGCTAGCACATTTTAAGAGGCTGAGGGCCAACAACCACAACTATCCGCTGGAAGCAGCTTGATCACGGTCACTCGACATCTCGTCAATGAAAAGAAAGAGCCCTCCTATGCCTTGGTAGAGCATGAGTAGAACAGTGTCTCCAATTTTCCAATATGGATGCATTGCCACGACAAGCGAGAACTTGTTAATTTGAATGGTTCCATTTCTGCGGGAAATGCAGTACCTTGCAATCACTTTGGCGTTATTAGCAGGCACAAGTGTAATTCGACCACGACGAGAAATCGATCCAGGAACTGCTACAGCAGGCAATTTCTGTTGAAATGTAGAATAAAAACCAATTGTAACATATCGTTGAAGATATATATAGTTTATGAGCATCAACATAAAAATAAGACTTTGTACCAGCGTTTTGTGCACACAATTGGTCTTGTTCAATGTGTGAACCTTAGGTATAATTAATCCCATCCAAAATCCAGCGTTCATACACTGTGCTATCTCTGTCAGATTATCTACAAAGTTTATGACATGCTTCAAGTCCTTCCAGTGAAATTTGGTACGCTTAGTAACATACAGATCGTTCACTATGCATCCAACATATCTTGCTTAAAAGGTGGAAAGGTATTATTTATTTAGAACATGGCAGAAGAATATATAGTGCGCATAAATTGGTAAATAGAATTTGTTACTGCCTAGGAACGGAGTCAGAAAATGAAATCACAATTGGTTGCTTAAATAGTGATCAATTAGTCAGAACAAATACCCCGATTTTGCTAAGTAATATGCCAGCATGGAGAAAGTTGAAAGGACACTAACCTCGATCAGACTTTGATCGGCTGATGATGTTGGGGAAGTAAACATCCATGTTAATTAGACCAGGCTGTGGTGCACACACTAGAATTTTATTGCCAGCTTTCAGTTCATAACACTTAGACATTTTTCTCCAAAGGTCCGCATCAAAATAAAAGTGACCATCTTTATCAAGTTTTATGCTAACCGTCATTGTAAATCCATGCTGCGTTGTCAATATGACATCCATGGAGTCATCAACAAAGTAAAGCCCAAGATTTCCTTCTACTCCTGTTCTTGCAAAGCAAGGGATGTACTGCTTGAAATGGAAATTAAGATCGTAAATTAGATATATTGAAATAACAGAGCAAGATGCAAATATGGGAGTAACTGATAGAACAGATCAATATATAGATGAAAACAAAGTACAAAAATATATAATTAAAAATAGATAATGTAACAAAGATTTGATGCAAATATGAGAGTAACTGAATGAACAATACAACATATATTTTCCTAATATAGAGGGGGGAAATCGGCTTCGACATCTAGGCTGCACGTGGCACCGTACCTTTTATCCAAGCAACAGACGGTATATGTTCACAAATTTAGGCCATGCCGACCGTGGTAGGTTGAGATTGAACATATACCGAGCGCTCCCTGAAGTCATCCGGAATGGTGAGATAGAACTTCGTTTTCGACTGTCAGTGACCACACTTGCCCGATTTGTGCTTGCACTATGGACACATGAATGAAAACCCTCGAATTAGCTAGAAGAAAAATGAATCCACGGCGATTTCCGCCGATTGATTAACAGCGATGGACGGACTGCGATAAGAGATGAGTGAATATTTCGCTAACTTGATTACCTTCTCCATGAGAAAAATCCCCGGCCCAATCCTGCAGAAAACCCTAATCGACCAGAGTCTAGAATGTCGGTGCAGATAGGCAGCGGAAAGCGGTAGGGGCAAAATCTCGTGCCGTTTGGAGCGCGACCTCCGCCCGCCGATGATAGCTGTTGAGCTTAGGGTGGCCGCTGCGATAGAAGTTGATGAGGTGCAGAGTTGCGGAGGAGTCCGCGACGAGTGGGTGGGGACGAAGTGGGCAAGGGTTTTCTTTTTCCTTTTGCATGTGTGGGTGAACACACACGGTTCGCAGAGGCGACGGAGATGAATCGTCTGCGATAGTAAATCACCGAGATTGAAGGGGAATCCAAATTTTCATTGTCCTTTGTCCATGAGTTTTTTTCTACGATGAACATAAACCCTGCAAATCACCGTGTTCAAATTTGGCACTTTTCCGGGTTCATTTACAATATTTAGTGGATTATGTGCATTTTCTAGGCATTAATGCACATAATTCAAATTCAAACAATCGATGCATGAAAAGGTGCACGAGAACGGTCTGGAAAACCATGATCGTGCTATTTAGTAAATTCTCATGCCTTTTACAAGGAATGGGCAGATATTTCACGGAAATGTGTGGCAATAGTCAACCACAAACACGTCGTTTATTGATTTTTCAACTATAGAAAAATGAAATACATGCTTGAAAAACATGACGGCTGGCATGGTGCCATGGTATGGCCTCACCATGCCCTGGTACAAATTTGAGAAGGTTTGGCTTATGTCGTTGTCCACGCCATTCATAAATCGAACCATCACCGAGGAATTTTCATGGTTTCGAGGGGGAAATCAGCAAGATTGAAGGGGCCGGGAATCCAAATTTCCTTCCTAGCTTGTCATTCAGTTTTTTCTACAAACAACATACCCTCTCGAATGCAACGTGTTCAAATTTGGCATTTTTTCGGGCTTATTTACCATATTTAGGGGATTATGTGCATTTTCTAGGCATTAATCCACATAATTCAAATTCGAACAATCGGTGCATGAAAAGGTGCACAAGAACAGTCTGGAAAAACCATACTCGTGGTATTTAGTAAATTCTCATGCCTTTTACAAGGAATGGGCAGAGATTTCAAGGGAATGTGTGGCAATAGTCAACCACAAATGTGTCATTTACTGGGTTATCAACTATAGAAAAATGAAATACGTGCTTGAAAAACATGACGCCTGGCATGGTGCCATGGTATGGCCTCACCGTGCCCTGGTAACAAGCTGAGAAGGTTTGATTTATGCCGTCATGCACGCCCTTCATAAATTGAACCATCACCGAGGAAGTTCCATGCTTTCGAGAGGGAAATCACCAAGATTGAAGGGGAATCCAAATTTCCGTCCTAGTTTGTCATTCAGTTTTTTTCCAACGATTAACATACCCCCTCCAATGCAACGTGTTCAAATTTGACATTTTTTCGGGCTCATTTACCATATTTAGGGGATTATGTGCATTTTGTAGGCATTAATGCACATAATTCAAATTCGAACAATCGGTGCATGAAAAGGTGCACAAGAACGGTCTGGAAAACCATGCTCGTGCTATTTAGTAAATTCTCATGCCTTTTACATGGAATGGGCAGAGATTTCAAGGAAATGTGTGGCAATAGTCAACCACAAATGCGTCATTTACTAGGTTAACAACTATACAAAAATGAAATACATGCTTGGAAAATAGGACGCCTGGCATGGTGCCATGGTATGGCCTCACCGTGCCCTAGTAAAAATTTGAGAATG
Organism: Thinopyrum elongatum; assembly: GCA_011799875.1. Taxonomy (NCBI): domain Eukaryota; kingdom Viridiplantae; phylum Streptophyta; class Magnoliopsida; order Poales; family Poaceae; genus Thinopyrum; species Thinopyrum elongatum. The sequence goes on from CM022298.1 coordinate 131,537,836, forward strand.
TTTGCCTTATGTCATCATGCACGCCTTTCATAAATCGAACCATCACCGAGGAAGTTTCATGGTTTCGAGGGGGAAATCACCAAGATTGAAGGGGGGGTCCAAATTTCCTTTATCCTTTGTCCATGAGTTTTTTTTTCTACGATGAACATACACCCTGCAAATCACCGTGTTCAAATTTGGCACTTTTCCGGGTTCATTTACCATATTTAGGGGATTATGTGCATTTTCTAGGCATTAATGCACATTATTCAAGTTCAAACAATCGGTGCATGAAAGGGTGCACAAGAACAGCCTGGAAAACCATGCTCGTGCCATTTAGTAAATTCTCATGCCTTTTACAAGAAATGGGCAGATATTTCGATGAAATGTGTGGCAGTAGTCAACCACAAACGTTTGTTTATTGGGTTTTCAACTATAGAAAAATGAAATAAATGCTTGAAAAACATGACGCCTGGCATGGTGCCATGGTATGGCCTCACCATGCCCTTGTAAAAATTTGAGAAGGTTTGGCTTATGTGGTCATGCACGCCCTTCATAAATCGAACCATCACCGAGGAAGTTCCATGCTTTCGAGAGGGAAATCACCAAGATTGAAGGGGAATCCAAATTTTCTTCGTTCTTTGCCCTGGAGTTTTTTTCTACGACGAACATACACCCTGCAAATCACCGTGTTCAAATTTGGCATTTTTTTGGGCTCATTTATCATATTTAGGGGATTATGTGCATTTTCTAGGCATTTAGTGCATATAAATCCAATCCAGCTACAGTTGCACGGGTGTGATGTGAGGGACGTGGATTGCCGTTCGATCGCGGCGCATCCTACCGTGCACACGCGCGATCCGCGTGGCTGGGGTTCCAGCCAATCATAACGCAACACACAATAGGCTCAGCGCACACTATTTCCAGAGGCGACGGAGCTGAACCGTGTGCGATAATGAACAAGCAAAATTGTAAGGGAAGCCAATTTTCCTTCGTCGTTTGTCATTGAGCTCTTAAAAACCACCGCACTTTACGGCTACCCGGCCACTCCGTCCCAGAGCTCTTTCCAAGCGTCGTTCATGGCAGCGCGGCGCAAAGTAACTGGTAAGGAAGCGATGGCATCCCGCCGCGCCGCGTTCCTCGCCGCCCGCGACCGCACACATGGTAAGGAAGCGATGGCATCTCGCCGCACCGAGTTCATCACCACCGGCGGCCACACAGTTACGTGGGCGGACTTTGAGCTGCCATGGCCGAATGGGCGGTGGATCTAGAGGCGGCCAAAGCCACACAAAAGGAGCGGAAAAGGCAGAAAGCAGTCCAGAAAAGAGAGTCCCGCCGCCGCAAGAAAGAAGAGGCCGCACGCCGTGCTGAGGAGAGCTTGGCGGAGATCGAAGCACGGTGGGCTGCTGCCTACAAGGCCGGGAAGGAGAACGCCGGCGTCTGGCCAGCATGCCCCGACGGCAGCATGTGAGAAGTAGTTAGTGCGTGTGTTGCCCGTAAGTTTGTATAATTAATTACGAGCATCTACCAGTACTACATACGTACTAGTCCTAGAGCAAATTCCCGATGATTGCTCATCGGGTGTCACCTAGCCTCGTTCATATACATTGAATAATCCTGATACAATGAAAGAGATTTTTGAAATTAGGTGCGGTTGGAGATGCTGATAGATATAAGAATTATTAGAAAATCACAAACACACGGTTTCTATGGCATACCCGTGTGCGTTTTTTTGCGTTAATGATCCATAATTCAGTTACCTGTGCGATGTTTCCTAATAAACCAGGCGTACCATTGACCGAAAAAATCAACTACATGTGTACATTTTTTTGGAGACGGGATCTACCAATTTTCTCTTTTCTTGCACACGAGTATTTTACGCGCTTCGTCTGCGTTGTGTGTTTCCCCCGCCCAAGTTTCAAGTTTCGCAGTGAAATTTTCATTAGGCACGCGATTTCTGAATTTATTGCTCCCACCACATCCCCACCCATCAAATTTCCTCAGTATCTCCCCCTCCCCCTCCCCCTGCCGGCAGCTCAAACCGCCGCCGCCGCAACCACAGCTTCAACCACATCTACGTTCTGCTCGGATCCAGTCAGGTAACCCACCGATCTCTATCACGGCCCCACGTTGATTGCTTAAATGGCGCCTGCGAAACATCCTCATGCCTCCAAATCCCCACCACCCCTACCTCCAGAGCATCGCCGCGCAAGCCCAACCACATATCACATGGAGGTCGAGGAGCTGATGGCTGTCCATGGCGCGATGGCTGCTGTGCGTGTTGACCCGGAGGAACACCTTGCCTCCGCCACCGCCGACTTGCTGCAGGCTCTGGCCCAGATGAAGTTCGCCAGCGACTACCCCCCAGGACTTACCAGGTATGATCTGACCAGCTCAATCTTACCAATACCACTTGCAATGGCTATGTTTTGTACGGTTGATGTATTAAGCATGTTCGTGCCTTGTTTATTTCAGTACTGCACACTGTGTGATGTTCAAGTATTAACTGCCCAGCTCAATTTCACCAATACCAGCAACAAACTTACAATACATGACTCAGGATATCACTAGAGATGCTGCCCATTTGCTATTTTTGGTGGATGCTAACCCTGTTGTACTTAATATGCCTGTCCATGTACTTACGCAGGGTCATAACGGCCGATGCTATTGTTTGCCGTCGAGGTTAGCTGCATCCCATGTCTTACAGTATTTCACATCATTTGTGCAATTGCAGTTTAACTTCTAACATTTACTGGTTGCCTGTAGGTACACATGTCAGTGGCACTGATCCACGCTTTGACCCGGAGGAATAGCTCGCCTCCGCCGCCGCTGACTTTGGGCGGGCTCTGGCCAAGATGAAGTGCCCCAACAACTACCTCTCAGGACTTACCAAGTATGTACTCACCAGTTCAATCTTACCAATACCAGTTGCAATTAATGGCTATGTTTTGTACGGTCGATGTATTAAGCATGTTGTAGTAAACATGCCTAACATGTTTTAGCTATTTCCCCTACCTTTTTATAGACAACTGGGCCATTCTCTGCTCTGGCAGCACCTGCCTTGTGATGTTTAACTCTGCCAATTGCATTTTTATCATTACCGGTTTCAATGGCTATTAAGCCTGTTGCAATTAACAGTTGTATCCATTTTTAAACAGTTGTATTTCAATGGCTACAAACTTACAAAACATGACTTAGGATGTTGTTAAGCCTGTTGAAATTAACAGTTGTATCCATTTTTTAATCTGTCCCTTTGCTACCGTGCTACTCTCCACAATGAAGATATACTAGAGATGCTGCCCATTTGCTATTTTTGGTGGATGCTAACCCTGCTGTACTTAACATGCCTTTCCATGTACTTACGCAGGGCCATAACGGGCGATGCTATTGTTTGCCATCGAGGTTAGCTGCATCCCATGTCTTACAGTATCTTACATCATTTGTGCAATTGTAGTTTGGCTTCTAACATTTACTTGCTTCTTGTATGTACATATGTCAGCGGCACTGATCCATGCTTCGACCCGGAGGAAGAGCTCGCCTCCGCCGCCGCTGACTTTGGGCGGGCTCTGGCCAAGATGAAGTGCCCCAGCAACTACCACTCAGGACTTACCAAGTATGAACTCACCAGTTCAATCTTACCAATACCAGTTGCAATTAATGGATATGTTTTGTACGGTCGATGTATTAAGCATGTTGTAGTAAACATGCCTAACACGTTTTAGCTATTTTCCCTACCTTTTTATAGACAACTGGGCCATTCTCTGCTCTGGCAACACCTGCCTTGTGATGTTTAACTCTGCCAATTGCATTTTTATCAGTACCGGTTTCAATGGCTATTAAGCCTGTTGCAATTAACAGTTGTATCCATTTTTAAACAGTTGCATTTCAATGGCTACAAATTTACAAAACATGACTTAGGATGCTGTTAAGCCTGTTGCAATTAATAGTTGTAGCCATTTTTTAATCCGTCACTTTGCTACTGTGCTACTCTTTCGCAATGAAGATATCACTATAGATGCTGCCATTTTATTACCATTTGCTATTTTTGGTGGATGTTAACCCTGTTGTAGTTAACATTGGCTTTCCATGTACTTAAATAGGGCTACAATGGGGGATGTTGTTGTTTGCCGTCGAGATTAGCTGCATCCCATGTCTTATACACCATTTGTTCCTAAATATAATTATTTTTAGAGATTACAATATAGACTACATAAGGAGCAAAATGAGTGAATCTAGATTCTAATCTAAACTATATCTATAATTCTATATACATCCGTATGTAGTTCATATTGAAATCTCTAAAAATACTTGTACTTAGGAACGTAGGTAGTTGTATTTTACATCATTTGTGCAATCTCAGTTTAGCTTCTAACATTTACTGGTTGCTTGTAGGTACATATATGAGCGGTACTGATCCACGCTTCGATCCCTTTTGCGTATGGGGCAATGAGATATTCATGAACAAGCGTCAAGTGAGGAAACTAAGAAAGATTGTTAGGCGAAAGAAACGGGTGATGGGAATTAAGCTCTTTATTTACACTTTGTCCAAGACAACAGTGAACTTTAGGATGGTAAGTAATGTGTTGCCTTTTCCCCTGCCCACAACAAGTTACTCTATTAGACCTCAGTATCTAAAATTTTTCTCCTTTCAGTGGTTTCCGAAGCTATTTACTGATGATTACCTTGCAAACTACATGACCGGAGTGGAGGCAACTAAGGTTAAAGTATATAATTCAAGCTACCATGATAATGCTCTAGAAGTCTTCCTGAAGGCGGTGAAGGATGGGCGGGCGATCGTCACAAGGGGTTGGACAAAAGTTGTTCGTGCCTATGGCATGCAGGAAGGCACATTATGGGCATTCCGCTTCTTCAACACCATCTGCAGTCAAAATGATTTACACTTGTCTCTTCACCTTTACCGCCTCTAAATATTGTGGTTCATCATAGTTAATTGCTATCTAATCCTGTAATTACTGAACATATTGTACTGACAAATTTATTTATGGATTCGTTGTTGAACCATTGTGCTGAGAATTTGAATTCCACGTTTCATATTTCAAAATTTCCAATTCGAATAATAAATTACAGGGAAAAATAAAATTATGTAGGAGCGAATAAAATAATGTGCACATGATTAGAAAGAAAACAACGTGTGCGATGAAAAATAGAGAACAGACGGTTCTTTGACGTGAAACGTTTGCGATGCCCGACGGATGCACACACGGTTTCGTCTCATATGCATGTGCGATTCATGGTAATACGACAAACGTTTCAAACCAGTGTGCGTGTGTGATAGGAATACCAATCACACACAGTTATGAAAATGGACACGTTAGCGTTAGTAGAGGCACCGCACACATTTTAGTTTCTTGAACCGTGTGCGATAACATATCTATCACAAACATATCGGTAGATTAAATGTTGATGTGCACCTTTTTCACACGACTATAGCGGCGTAATCGTTTGGGATGTCTCTCTGATCAGAAACGTAACATCGAGATGTAACGTGTGGGACTGGGGCGGCTTCTCATACGTTTATTCTATGGCAATCGTCAGTAGCCGCTCGCCTATCCCCGATGGTTTCTGGGTCGTGTGGGAAGGACCCCCTATCGCAGTCACTCACTAGGCGACGGTTCCAAATGCCGTCGCGGAAAGGGGTTAAAAACCGTTTGTATAGCACCTTACGATACCAGTGATCATGTCGCGTTGATTCTGATTCCCAAAAATAACATATATTCCAAAATAATTCTCCGTAAAATTTTATCTCGTTTGGACTTCGTTTGATATGGGTATTCTGTGAAACAAAAAACATGCAACAAACAGGAACTGGCACTGGGCACTGGATCAATATGTTAGTCCCAAAAATAATATAAAAAGTTGCCAAAAGTATATGAAAGTTGTAGAATATTGGCATGAAACAATAAAAAATTATAGATATGACAGAGACGTATCAGGATGGAACTTCCCGTCCTGCATGTCCTTCATCGCAGCTTGAATGGCTTTGACGGGTGTTGCAAGTTGCTCTTTTGTATAAACACACTTCCCTGTTTCTGGGTTCAGCTCTCCCCCATGCCCGTAGAACCATGCCTTTGCCCGTTCGGTCCAGTCCAATGTCTCTGGATCGATCCCTTTAACAATCAGGTCGTTCTCAGTTTTCTCCCACTTAGGCCTGGCAGCCTTGTAGCCACCTGACACCATAACATGGTGATATTCCTTCTTTGCAGCATTATTTATGTTTGACCTTTTCTTAACTTCAGCCAATGTCTTGTACTCCACAAATGCGGGCCAGTGATTTTTTATCTTCTCATATTATCCGGTGAATGTTGGACTCTTCTCTTTCAAGACATACTTTTGGTGCAATCTTTTCTTCCAGTTGTTGAATTGTTGCGCAATCTTCTTAAGAGCCCATGCCTTGACTTTTCGCTCTATAACATTGTTATTTGGATCCACCTCTGATGATTGGGTGAAATTTGTCATGAGCGTATTCCAAAGCGCTTCTTTGGATCTATCATCGACATAAGAAACTCCATCGTCCGCATTTGGCTTATTCCTTTCTCGAATGCTGATCGGGATGATGTCCCTAACAACAACTCCGCACTGACATATAAATCGGTCTGCGGTCCGCTTGGGAGCAGTCGGTTTGCCATCTGCAGTGACTTCTTCGATCGTGGACCTTTCATTCTCACCCAACCTTTCTTTCGGGCCTCATCTCTTTATAGAAGGTTGGCTCGATCTGGAGGGCTAAAAGAAGAAAGAAGCGTTAATATATGTACGTACAAATCAATTAATGCATCTAGTCAGCACAGGCTTAATTAATATACCTGGCCGGACTTTGCAACAGTTAAGGCTCCAACACCGGAGCCGTCATCTTCTCCCTCCAGTCCCTCACCGGAGCCATCATCTTCTCCCTCCATTCCCTCACCACCGGAGTCGTTCAGAAACTGTGAGGTGATATCATCATCTCCGCCGCGGATTATTTCCCCGAACATCTCTTCTTGTTCTAAGTCTCTGTCATGTTCCATAGTTTCTGCAAATATTACAACATGGCAATATACAACCATGAGAGATAAGCTATTTTTCAGACTTAATGAAATCTGGGAATGCAAAACAGTAATATTATGATGACAACTTGAGAGCAAGATTGAGTCATGCTACATCAACTTTACATGGCAACCAAGGGCATGACATCAAAGTACACATTATATAGACCAAATCACAAGAAGGAATCATATGCATATGAGCAATGGATTAGTGGCAAACATCATGCAAAGTTGACAAGTTTTATAATAGTCAGCTTCAGACTTGGCAGTTTTTCAGCAAGTGTAAAACAGCAACAGTATCATAGCATGTTTGCAAGCTTGTTACAGTGCCTAAACATGTTTACCATGGCATGGAAAAAATACCAGCAGCAAATAGACATGAAAATGCACCAAACACATGTATAAAGTTTATTCATATGATGCTTGCATTAAATCATACAAAAAGAACAAAATGGCAAGTTTTATCAGTTTCAACACTTAACATAGGGGACTCCTCCGGCGATCGTCGAGGCCTCCTCACCGGCGATCGTTGGGGCCCCCTCCCCACGATGAGCTCTCTGGCCGGCTCCCTTTCCTTAGCACTTGACATCGGGCACTCCTCTGGCGATCGTCGGGTTCTCCTCGCGGTCGATCGTCGGGGCCCCCTCCCCGCGGTGAGCTCTCCGGCCGGCCCCCTTTCCTTAGCACTTAACATCAGGGACTCCTCCAGCGATTGTCGGGGCCTCCTCACCGGCGATCATCGGGGATCCCCACGGTGTGCTCTCCGGTCGGCCCCCTTTCCTTAGCACTTAACATCGGGGCCTTCTCACCAGCGATCGTTGGGGACTCCTTCGGCGATCGTCAGGGACTCCTCCGGCGATCGTCGGGGCCTCCTCACTGGTGATCGCCGGGGACACCTCCGGCGATTGTCGGGACCTCCTCACCGGCGATTGTCGGGGCCTCCTCGCCGGCGATCGTCGGGGCTCGCCTTTATTTCATTGTTTGCATCATATTTCTTCATTTTTTCTTTTTTTCTCTCACCACATGTCTATATTTTTTATACACCTATCAAATACATGATTCATATTTTTTATAATATATGTTTTATACCAATTTTTATTCATACACATTTTTTGCATGGTTTATTCATACACATTGTATATTTTTGTATACATGCATCTAAAATATTTTATACACATCCAATTTTATTCATACACACTGTATACATGCAACTAAAACACTTTTATTCATACACATTTTATACACATCTAAAACATTTTTGTATACATGCAACTAAAACAATTTTATATAGAAGGAAAGGGGCCGGCGCCGGAGCTCACCGCGGGGAGGGGGATCGGTCATTGGGGAGGGGGGCCGGGCGTGGAGGAGCGCCGGTGTTGGGGATGGGCTCGTCGGGGGGGCGTTGAGGCGTCGGCGAGGTGAGGCCGGCCGGGGCGCAGGGAGGAGAGCAGTGAGAAGAGGAGAGCGGCGCCGCCGTGCTCGGGCGGCGCGTGGAGGCCGGCGGCGGGAGCTGATGTCGAGGGCGCGGTCGGGCAGCCTGACGGTGTCGCGTGGAGGCCGGCGGCGGGTGCAGACGCGTTGAGGGAGCTGGTCGGGCGAGGGAGAGGAAGATTTGGGGGAGGGAGAAGGAGGCGATTTAAATACCAAGAGGCCGTTAGTCCTGGTTGGTGGCTCCAACCGGGACTAAAGGCGTACCTTTTAGTCCCGGTTGGAGCCACCAACCGGGACTAAAGCCACTTTTTGCCACGGCCCAAAGGGCGCGAAAGGCTGGGCCTTTAGTCCTGGTTGGAGCCACCAACCGGGACTAATGTATAAAATTATTTTAGTTTTGTTTTAAATAGATTAAAAAATAGTAGCATACATGCCTAGTTTTGATTTAATTTTTTTTTCTATTAAAGTTTTTAACAAAAAATACTTTATAAAAATTTTAGTTGGATAAATTTTACATAATTCTAAGTTAATATTATTTTGATCATAACTAGAGTTTTATAAAAGCTTTTTAGTTGATTCTTTTTGCTACTGAAGAATATTATAAAATACTTTTTGTTAACCTAATAATGTTATATTTTCTTTTCTATTAAGTTATTAGTTTAACCTAATACTTTTTGTTAACCTAATTTATTTTGATGCATAGACACATAGTGATTCAAAAAAAGCCGACACCAATGTTCCCTATGTGAAGGAGATAGACCCTTACTATGAATCTTCTAGAAGATTCATAGTAAGAGTCCATATCCTTAAAAAAAAGATGCAATGATGTCAGAAGCTTATCCCTTATAGACGACCCGGATATTTAAGGTGGTCGACTAGCTCATCACTTGGCGAGGTGGGACTAATACGGGTGTGAAAATGTGCGGTAGGCCTTTACTCCCGGTTGGTGCCACCAACCGGGACTAAAGCTAGGTTTTAGTTTGGTATTTTCTGTTAACCTAATAATGTTATATTTTCTTTTTTGTTAAGTTATTAGTTTAGTATTTTTCTTTGCTGCTAAGTTTTATTTAGGACAAAAACTATTTTTGTTATTTGTAGTTAAGTCCTACAGTTCCAGCCCTTTGGAGTTTCTATTTGGATTTCCTTGAAGTTTTGTTTTGCTTCCTATTTGCTTTTTCTTATTATTTTCTTTATTGCTTTATACATTGATTGTATTTTGATTGCTAGAATGCTTGCTAGAGTGAATGCTTATATGAGTGCAATGTTTTATTATATAGATTTTCATCAGAGAGTGACAAATAGTTCTATCAAGTTATTTTTCATAGGTACCATTGCCGCAACATTTCGCATTGAAGGGCCAGCATCAGGTGGTTGTTTGTCGATATGTTTTTTAAAATATGACACAAGGCGATCAAAGCTATCAAAATCTTTCTTCCGGAATCTAAAGCCCTTTGGGTATAACCCAACATACTCATGATGTGGGTTTGAACTCCTGATGTAAGATAGTATAAAGGTGCCTGGATGTTCGTGATATATGCCAAAACAATATACTATTCTCATAGGATTCTCTGATTTCTCAGCCCTCAACATATCATCAACTCTGCTTGCATGTTAGGTAAACTTGGATCATGGTTATTTCTCGAGAATGGCCATCTCTTCATGGTTATTTCTCGAGAATGGCCATCTGATATGTTATCCTCGATTTCACCAGAAAGCAACCAGAGAACTCCTCATCTGGACTTGGCTCGGCATAAGGGGTCCTCCGATCAGAGAAACCACATAGTACCTCCAACTTTATGTCATACAGTGTTTCTCTCTTATCATCTCTGATGCTTCTACTGTATTCATCTATGTCAAGATGTTTAAGCCATGTCTATATTAAACTTGTTATTTTATATGGAGCCACCAACCGGGACTAACCGTGTATGATCAACCTTGCAAAACTTGGGAATGAAATCACTACAACTGGTGAGGGTGTGTATGGCCTATGCCTGTCAACCTCAAGCGACTTATCTGGAATGCTCAGAAGACATTCATATTTTGTTTGGACGTAATTGCATTGATTAACTCCTCTGTATAATTAAAATACTAAAAGGATAGGAATAATTGAAATTTCATAACTTAATAAATAATTATTCTAAAATCATGTTTGAAATGCCAAAATGCCCTAGATAGCTCTTACAAAGATTCCATCCGGTTTGTCCGAAGTGGCACTTTCCAGCTATAAGTCTGGAAACTCACACTAGAGAGAAAGTGATGGCGGTGAAGCCAGTCACATCCCAGAGTGGGGTCTTGGGGTATAAAACTTTTTCTTCGCGTGTGTCCCTTGCTTATTGCGCCGTAACCATGGATAATCTTCATCATTTAATTAACAGGATGCTTGGGCCAGTCTTCGCTGTGAAGGGAGGAATTTCATGAAACTTTTCATAATCTTTTGACATGTCTGTCTTGTCCTCCACTCCCACGATGTTTCTTTTCCCTAAAAGAACTATGTGGTGCTTTGGCTCATCGTATGATGTATTCACTTCCTTATCTTTTCTTTTTCTTAGTATGGTAGACATGTCCTTCACATAGAAAACCTGCGCCACATCATTGGCTAGGACGAATGGTTCATCTGTGTACCCAAGATTGTTGAGATCCATTGTTGTCATTCCGTACTGCGGGTCTACCTTTACCCCGCCTCCTCTCAGATTAACCCAGTTGCACCGAAACAAAGGGACATTAAAATCACGTCCATAGTCAAGTTCCCATATCTCCTCTATGTAACCATAATATGTGTCTTTTTCCCTGTTGGTGTTTGCTGCATCAAAGCAGACACCACTGTTTTGGTTGGTGCTCTTTTTATCTTGGGAGATCATGTAAAATGTATTCCCATTTATCTCGTACCCTTGGACAGTCAATACAGTCGAAGATGGTGTTCTGGCCAACAAGTACAACTCATCTCTAACAATGGTGTTATTCACGAGATGTGTTTGCAACCAACCGCCGAAAGTCCCCATGTGTGCACGTGTAATCCAGTCATCAGACTGCCCCGGGTGTTGGGAGCATACAATATTCTTGTGTTCATTGATATACGAGGCCACCAAGGTAGAATTTTGTGGAACTATGTAGTGTGCTTGTGCCCAAGAATGCCTGTCCCTACATATTATTGCTTTTGGTCCTAGCATGCCTTTTCCACTCAGTCTACCCTCATGCCACGATTGAGGAACACCAATCGGCTTAAGGTCAGGAATAAAGTCAACACAAAACTCAATGACCTCCTCTATTTCATGGCCCTTGGAGATGCTTCCTTCTGGCCTAGTACGGTTATGAACATATTTCTTTAAGACTCCCATGAACCTCTCAAAGGGGAACGTATTGTGTAGAAATACAGGACCCAGAATGGCAATCTCTTCGACTAGGTGAACTAGGACGTGCGTCATAATATTGAAGAAGGATGGTGGGAACACCAACTCAGAACTGACAAGACATTGGACCAAATCATTCTGTAATCTTGGTAGGATTTCTGGATCAATTATCTTCTGAGAAATTGCATTGAGGAATGCACATAGCTTCACAATGGCTAATCGAACATTTTCTGGTAGAAGCCCCCTCAATGCAACCGGAAGCAATTGCGTCATAATCACATGGCAGTCATGAGACTTTAGGTTTTGGAATTTTTTTTCTCTGCCATATTTTTTATTCCCTTTATATTCGATGAGAAGCCACACGAGACCTTGATACTGAGCAGCCATTCAAAAAAGATTTCCTTCTCTACTTTGGTAAGAGCGTAGCTGGCAGGACCTTGATACTGCTTTGGATGCATGCCGTATTTTTCATTTGTATGTTGCTGGTCTCCCGTGCCTGATGACCCACAAGTATAGGGGATCAATCGTACTCCTTTTGTTAAGTAAGAGTGTCGAACCCAATGAGGAGCAAAAGGAAATCACAAGCGGTTTTCAACAAGGTAATGTCTGCAAGCACTGAAATTGTCGGTAACAAGTAGTTTGATAGCAGGATAATTTGTAACGAGCAAGTAATGGTAACAGTAAATAAAGTGTAGCAAGGTAGCCAAGTCCTTTTGTGGCAAAGGACAAGCCTAAACGGTCTCTTATGATAAGCCAGTGTTCCTAAGGACACATGGGAATTTCATCTAGCCACTTTCATCATGTTGGTTTGATTTGTGTTCGCTACTTTGATAATTTGATATGTGGGTGGACCGGTGCTTGGGTGTTATTCTTACTTGAACAAACATCCCACTTATGATTAACCTCCTCGCAAGCATCCGCAACTACGAGAAAAGTATTAAGATAAAATCTAACCATAGCATTAAACATATGGATCCAAATCAGTCCCTTACGAAGTAGCGCATAAACTAGGGTTTAAGCTTCTGTCACTCTAGCAACCCATCATCAAAATATCGAACACATATCAACTTCACACGATTACTTGCAACATGACTTCTCCCGTGATCTCAAGAACAAAAGTAACTACTCACAAATGATATTCATGCTCAAGATCAGAGGGGTATTAAATAGCATAATGGATCTAAACATATAATCTTCCACCAAATAAACCATATAGTAATCAACTACAAGATGTAATCAACACTACTAGTCACCCACAGGTACGAATCTGAGGTTCCGGTACAAAGATTGAGCGCAAGAGATGAACTAGGGTTTGAGAGGAGATGGAGTTGTTGAAGATGTTGATGAAGATTGGCCTCCCAAGATGTCGGCGGACGACACCTATGGGATCCGAGGGACCCCTTTACGGTTCGGCAAGGGGAGAGGGATGCACAAAGAGCAGAACTGAGGATCAATGCGAGTGGATTTTTACCCAGGTTCGGGCCGCTGATCAGCGTAAAACCCTACTCCTGCTTTAGTTTATTATCAGTGATTCGTCCCAGTTCCTGGAGCGCTTGCAATGAACAGTAAGTTCAAGCAGCAGCTACGCATGCAGAATGGGCTGAGAGTCATCCTTTTTCGTAGCAGTTGCCTTGGGCCTCCTTTTATATGATCCAAGGGGTCACCACAGTGGCGAACTGCTTATTTGCGAGGTGTAAAGTAGCTACATGGTTATCATACCTAACCACTGGCGGTTTTGGACAAATGCATTTAATGTACCGTGAGGTGTCCGTTTAGGTGTCTCTACTTTCTTGGGATGGAAAAAGGAGCCATCCCATCAGCACCGCTTAAACACGCCCCCACTAGTGCCCTGCCACGCATCCAGAAGTGGGGCCAGAATGCCAGGCCGGTCAATGTACTAGAGCGGTGGCACAGTGGCGGAACCTTGTCGGGCGCGAATCTTGCCGGGCTTGTCGGGCCACCCCGGCAAGATCTTGCCGGGAGCCAAGCCCTCGGTCTTCAGTCCCCCTTATCTTCTGATCCTCGGCATAGATGTCTCTTGATAACCTTAGGTCGATCTTCAGTTGTTCCCCCGACAAGCCTTGCCGCAGGTATGGCTACAACCACCCGTGCACAAGTATGGGATACTAAAGGCCCAATATTTAGTACACCGACAGGAGCCCCCGGGCCTAGGCCACACACGGGTGCGAGGCATTGTTGGGCTAGGCCCAAATAGTGACGGGCATGCGTGGTAGGGATTAACTGCTTGTAATCATTCCGTTTACTACGCCTCCCCACTACGCGCGTTGAATGCGCGACGTGGGAGACGTGCGCCGAACGGTCGCGGCCACAGCGCGCTCGTATAGGTGTGTTCACATTGGGCAGTAAAAAAGGCAGACTCGCCCCTTCCCCATAAAAAGGAATCCGCAAAGGCGCTGCTCTTTTACCCCCTCTTCTGTCCAATCTGAAATCTGCCATTGCCCTCTCTCTCCCGAGCCCAGAGCAGAACTCCTCCTCAACCGCTCATCGCCTCCACACTCGCTCCATCCTCGGCATCCGCCTTCGCAACCACCATGCCACCCAAGGCTACCAAGAGCAAGGGCAAGCAGACGAAGGACGATGTTCCGGAGAGCGAGTTGGTGAAGAAGCGGAAGAAGTACATCGTCTTCGCTCCGACGCTCGACGCGGAAGCTTTGAGGAACCGGTACCAGTGCATGTGGGCGAGGGAAACGAAAGCTCACCCCGCAACTCGCATGGCTCCAGGTTCTTCTTTCAAAAGCGGCCCAGATAGATATCCCTTCTTTGCCACTTACTTTTACTGTGGGCTCTGCCCTCCATTCTCTGATTTCTTCAATGATATCATGTATACATACGGCTTCCATCTCTTAGACTTCACACCGAATGCCGTAACTTGTATGGCTATCTTCGCCCATCTTTGCGAAAACTTTGTCGGGGTAGTTCCCATCACTGCCCTCTTCCGCCATTACTTCATTCCTCACGTCAAAAAATGGGATGCCCTCGCCGGTTCCATCGCCTGGATTCCAAGGGCATGGAACAAGGAGATATATCCGGACGGGGTTTACCGCGAAAAGTGGGAAGAATGGCGGTCTGAGTGGTGCTGGATCAAGGAAGCAGATCCCCATCCCTTCTGTTTGCCCCGACGACAAAAGGCGGTTCGCGGCGAGGACTGGAGCGATCTTGATGTTCAAGATGACAAGCTCACAATCGCCACGACCAGGATTCTCCGCTTGAAAGCCGCCGGGCTCACGATCGAGATGATAGGCTCTGACTTTCTTCGCCGGCGCATCGCCCCTCTGCAGAACAAGGGGAGACCGGTCTGGGAGTTCCAGAACGCGGCGGCTATCATGAGGCTGCGCCCCGGACTGAACAACAACCTGACGATCATGCAGCTTGGCGCTCTCCGCCACCAGCTATTCCAGCGTGAAGACAAGCAAAAATTGCCGGCAAGAATTGTTCCCTTGTGCAACAACTCCGCCCTGGGGCGATCATTGCCGCAATGCCAGTGTTCAACGCCCACTGCCTTGACGCGACCTGGGTCGAGCCATCTACGGAGGAGGCGCAAGAGTTTTTCGACAACTTGTCGAAGAGGCCCGTCAGGGAGGAGACAAACCTCATCCGCACCACCACTGACGAAGAAGTGGCGTACATTGCCACTAGAGTGGAAGAGGCAAATCTTGCCGCGGAGGCCGACAATGTCGGCTTTACAGAATGGGAAACCAGCGACGCAGAAGTCGTGCTGGAGGAAAAACCTGCCGGGGAGGATGAGGTTGCCGGGGAACAGAGCGACGCAGCCACTGAGAGCTCATCAAGCGAGGAGGCAGCTGAGAGCAGCCGCAGGAGGAGCCCCCAGCTCCAAAGAAGGCAAGGTGTGTCCTTCGGAAAGCTGCCTCTG
This sequence comes from Thinopyrum elongatum, assembly GCA_011799875.1. Classification (NCBI taxonomy): domain Eukaryota; kingdom Viridiplantae; phylum Streptophyta; class Magnoliopsida; order Poales; family Poaceae; genus Thinopyrum; species Thinopyrum elongatum. Next base: position 131,553,525 of record CM022298.1, read on the forward strand.
GCGTCCCGGCAAGTCAGGCTTCGTCGAGCAGCGAAGCTCCCGGCAAGGGGGCGGTCGACAAGGATGCACCATGGCAAGGGGTTCGACAGCAACCCACGCGGCGCACGAGACACGCACCTGCGGCAACCACTAGGGCGGCAGGGGCGTCCCATACGGCAGCAGCGGAAGCTGGGGCGGCAGAGCCACACCAACCCCCTGCACCTGCCACAGCCAAGCGACCCAGGACTCCTCCTCCGCCTCCCCATACAGACATTGCAACGGAGGTCGGCTTCGACATCTCCGGCTTCAGCCCGGAACGGGAGAGGAAGAGTAAGTGTCCCGTCACAATCTTTATTTCCCAAATTCTGAATTCAATCGATCTCTTCGCCTTGCTTTGTCTTGTCTCTGCAGGGAGACAGAAACTTTGGCGGAAAGGATGGCGAAGAGGGCGAAAACCTCTACAGGCGACGAGGCACCGACAAGCTCTACGAGCGTGCCAGAGACTATCTTCATCAGCCCGGAGCTTAGCCCTCAACGCAGCCCCCAGCACAGCCCCCAGCGTAAGTTCATTACTTGTTTCCCGCTGGCGGGTGCTAAGGTTTCTACCTTTGCCGCTTACATCTTTTGGGTTTGCAGGAGAAGAACGGGAACAAGAGGAGGCGTTGGAAGACGCCCCCGTCATGCTGCCCCCACATGCCGTGCAGCCTGCAGGCGCATCTCCGGCAAGAGCCCCCACCGATGAGCCCATTTTGGAGGAGGAGGAGCTGGCGAGCGAAGGCACCGGCAACCTTTCCCCGGCAAGCAATGTTGCCGGGAGGGATGAAGCTACTCCTCATCAGCTCGACACAGGTGACCGCTTGCCTCAGAACATTTGTGGTTCCTTCCTTATCTTTCTGAGCTTTGATCTTGATATGATTTTGCTTCCCTCCTTCGTCCTTCAGAATTCCCTGTGATGGAAACTATGAACGTCGATGTCGTCATCGAGGTGACCGCCAGGGATGCTGCCGCCGAAGCTGACAGGATTGTCGCTAGCGAGGCCACCGAAGATGCCACCGTCAATGTCAGTGAAGCTACCGCCGAAGAGGCCGCCAAGAAACCTGCCGAGAGGGCCGGTGAGGAGGTCAATGACCGTACTGATGGCATTCCTGCCGCAGGAGCGCCAGGCGCTACGCCGGCCACAGAGCCCCCAACCATCGGTGAGACGCTTGCCGAAGATCAACCATCAACATCCGAGGCCCCCTCATCGAGCAACTATCTCAAGGTTGGCAACAACTTGTTCGTCAACCTACCGGGGACGGCAAGCGTTGGGTCACCAACCAAAGGAGAAGCTTTTGATGAAGAAGTCATCACCGCTGCCGGGCTCAAGATTCTCGACGAACCAAGCGCCAGCAGCAGCAAATCCGAAGAAGATCGGCTCCTCCAGGCCATAGGCGATAACTTCTGCAAACTCCAGGCGCTCCACTGTGCTCGAAAGGAGAAGGTAGACGCCAGAGCTGCAGTTGTCGAAGCAGCCAAGGCGGATTTCCAAAAACGCATTGAACAAATGCAGATCTGGTACGCTGAGGCCTTCCAAGAATTGACTGTCGGCCGGGAACAAGTGAGACAAAGCTGGACGGAGCTCCAATTAAAGCAATCTGATATGGAAAGGGTGCAAGAGGAAGCCGCGTAAAAGGTTGCCGCCGAAGAAGCTCTCTTGACGCAGTGCCGCATTGGGCTTAACGCTCATGAAGAAGACCTTGCCGCGCGTGAGCAGGCACTTGCCGCCAAACTCCGTGGCAAAGATGAAGAGATTGAGAAACTTGTCGCGCAGCGGACCCAGGAGCTGGAGCAGAAGCACAAAGAGGTGCTTGAAGCTGCAACTGCAGATCACGCCAGCAAGCTCAAGGAAGCCATCGATGCCGCCAAGGCCGCAGAAGCCGCCAGGAACGAGCTGAGCGACAAGGTGAAGAAGCTGGAAGTGGACCTTGAGGAGCACAGCAAAGAGCTCTCGACGCTCAAAGCCGATAGGGAGAAAACTCTCCACAGCCTGGCGGAGATGCAAGTTGCTATGTCCGACAAGACCAAGCAGCTATCTTTAGCCAACGACGCCATTGCCGATCTGAGGCTGAAGCTGACCACGTTCGAGAAGTCTCTCAAGGACGGCAGGGCCCGCGAGAAGGCCCTATGCAAAGATCTCCAGGAAGAGAGGAACCTGCTCAAGAGCGCTGCCGCCGCCCAAGTTGACTACGAGAAGGGCGTGCAAATCTGGACTGAACGCCTTGTTGACACTGCAGAGAAGCTCACAGCACAGCTGTCAACCATGGGCCGGGAGGGCCTGCAAAACTTCAGGTACTCTTCTGAAGAAAGAATATCCCCGAGCGCCAGGTTTACCATGTTCTTCGAAAGCATCATTGATGCTCTGAAGCTACTCCAGTCCAACCGAGTGACCCAGCTGGCCAACGAATCCCGCAAACTTTACCGGGCCGTCCTCCACAAGGTGCTCATCAAGGTGGTGCATAAGAACCCCGGCATCGATCTCACCAACGTGCTCAACCGCTTGCCGAAGGATGCAGATCTCCAGGCCCTTGAAAAGCTTGTCGCGCCCATCCTTGATAAGGTGGATTCTATCAAGAGGGTCGAAGGCCAGTGCAGGGACTAGCTGTCTCGCTTTTTCTTGCCGCCACCATTCCATGTCAAAGGCAATTTAACCTTAGATTAGAACCATGGCAACTATTGATGTAATATGACTTGCTATAATTGAATATATGCATGCCATTCCCCTTGTTCAATTTCCTCCCATATGGTTGCGCCCTACGCTTATTGGAAACTTGTCGGCGCGCAACCTGCCTCGAGCGCTGGGTGCGGGACTTCAGCAGCCTACTGGAGGTGCAGCAGCCAGCAAGACACCTTGGCATTCTTGGCGCAGCCACTTATACTGTCGAGCGGACTCGAAACAGAACAAGGGCGCAGCCAATTACGACAAGGGTTCCTTCGCGTGCAGGTTTTCCATACAAGGGCCAAAATCGTCCAAAGGAAATAGCCTAGTAGTAAAAACTGAAAAACTTGCTCAAAGTTTCGAACTTAGCTTTCCGTCGCTGTATTTCTTCCGGCAAGAAACCAATTCTGAACATCGTCCATTGGTATCCATACCTTCCTCCCCCCCGGCAAAGTTGCACGCGAGGGAACCTTCTATCCTTTAAGAAAAAGAAAGAAGAGAAAATAAAGATATGGAACCTTGGTGGTTCGTTAGTCTTACCATGAATCAAGTGCCATACAGTATCTCATATAAACATGCATATATATAAACATGGAAATCAACAAGAAATGCACAACACTTAAGCTCATTCATCTGTGCATAGGGTCTGCGCCTGGCTTTGTACAAAGGATTATATGCCTTGCCGGCAAGACTTGTACAAAAGGAGGTTGCCGGGGGCCCCCGGCAACCGCGCCTTCTGGGTAAAACTTGCGAAGATGTTCGATATTCCAGGAGTTGCTCACTGGAACGCCATCTTCGGTCTCCAGGCGGACAGTGCCGGGCCTGGTGACTCGTACTACCCGATAAGGGCCTTCCCACTTTGGCATCAACTTGTTTGAATTCTTGGCGGACTGAATCCGCCGAAGAACAAGGTCGCCTTCCTCAAGGCTCCGGGCGTGGACTTTGCGGCTATGGTAGCGGCGCAAAGCTTGCTGGTAGCGTGCAGCTCGCACAGCAGCCTGAAGACGATCCTCCTCAAGGAGCATAGCGTCATCTTGCCGCAGTTGCTCTTGCTCAAGCTCATCATAAGCGAGCACTCGAGGTGACCCGTATATGAGTTATGTGGGGAGAACTGCTTTCGCTCCGTAAACCAGAGCGAAGGGTGTCTGGCCAGTGGCTCGATTTGGTGTCGATCTGATTGACCAAAGAACCACCGGCAACTCATCAATCCAGCGTCTTTCGCACTTTCTCAGCTTGTCAAAAGTTCTGGTCCTAAGACCGCGCAGCACTTCAGCATTAGCCCTCTCCGCTTGGCCGTTGCTTCTCGGGTGAGCAACAGAGGCAAAACAAATTTTGCTACCAAGGTCTTGGACGTATTGCATGAAGGTGCGACTTGTGAACTGTGTGCCGTTATCGGTAATAATCCTGTTGGGCACACCGAAACGACAAACTATCCCTTTAAAGAACTTGACGGCTGATTGCGCTGTCACCTTCCTCACTGCTTCCACCTCCGGCCACTTTGTGAACTTGTCGATTGCAACGTACAAGTACTCAAAGCCCCCGGTAGCACGGGGAAAAGGGCCCAGTATGTCAAGCCCCCAGACCGAAAATGGCCAGGAGAGAGGGATTGTCTGAAGAGCTTGAGCTGGCTGATGCGATTTCTTTGAATGAAACTGGCATGCTTCACACTTGGTTACTAGTGCAGTTGCATCCTGGAGAGCGGTGGGCCAAAAGAAACCTTGTTGGAACGCCTTTCCGACAAGCGCTCTTGACCCTATGTGGGAGCCACATATGCCTCCATGTATCTCTGCCAACAGCTCCAGTCCATCTTCTCGAGGAATACACTTCAATTTCACACCGTTCAGCCTTTTTCTGTACAGAACGCCATCGACGAACTGGTACATACTGGACTGACGGGCTACTTTTTCCGCTTCTTCATGCTCCTCAGGAAGCTCTCCTGTCTGAAGGAAATGGACAATGGGCCATGCCCAAGCTGTACCCTGGGGCTCGACAACCAGGACCAAAGGCATTTCTTCTGCCGGGGGAACGTTTGTCTCGACGGCAAGGGCCTGAGCCCCTGCTGGAGCCTGTTGTTCCCCGGTGGGCTTGCCGCTGACTCCGGCAACCTTCTTGCCGGCGGCTCCCGAGAGCTCTGCCGGAAAGTAGTGACCAGAATTCAACTTCCTTCTTTTTGCTCGTCCTATTGATGGCACTACAGATGGTTGAGTCAAATGGAGCACAAAAGTTCCTGGTTCCACAGGCAACTTAAGGGCAGCGCGTTTCGACAGGTCATCGGCAATACTGTTCTCAGCACGAGGAACGTGCTTTGTATGCAGACCGTCAAAGCGCTCTTCCATTTTTCTCACTTCATCCACATAAGCTTGCATCAATGGACTCTGATAATCTTTGTTAACTTGCCTGACAACAAGCTGCGAATCACCTCTGATGATGAGTTTCTTGATACCAAGGTCCGCCGCGATCCTGAGACCGGCAAGCAGGCCCTCGTACTCCACAGTGTTGTTTGTCGAGCTCTCCCGAGGAAAATGCATCTGAATTACATACTTAAGGTGCTCTCCGTTGGGTGCGACAAGCAGCACACCAGCCCCGGCGCCTTGCAGCGTAAAAGCACCATCAAAGTACATAATCCATTCTTGATCTGTTTCCTTGCCGGGAAGAGTTGTCTCTTGAATCTCCTCGTCTGGCGTTGGGGTCCATTCCGCAATGAACTCTGCCAAGGCTCTGCTTTGAATTGTTGAAGTACTTTCAAACTTGAGGCCAAAGCTTGACAACTCCAATGCCCACTCTACAATCCTGCCGGTTGCCTCTGGATTTTGTAAAATCCGCAGCAACGGGAAACGAGTGACGACGGTAATCTCATGCGCTTGGAAATAATGGCGCAGCTTCCTCGAGGCCATAAGAAGGCCGAAAAGCAATTTCTGCACACCAGAGTATCTTGACCTAGCTCCCTGTAAAAGAGAGCTGACAAAATAAACTGGGTGCTGCACCATCTTCTTCTTCTGTATTGATTCCTCTGACTGCGCAGACCTTGTCTTGTCGGCACCAGACCTCGCCGGGAAAAATCCCGGCGCGTCAATTGACAGTCCTGCCGCTGTCGTTGCCTCCTCGTCAACTTCTCTCTGCGCCACCAACGCAGCACTAACCACTTGATTTGTTGCCGCTAGATACAGCAGCAACGGCTCTTGTGGCTTAGGCACGACTAGTGTCGGCGGAGAGGAGAGGTACCTCTTCAAATCTTGCAGTGCTGCCTCCGCTTCTGGAGTCCATCTCATCGGACCTGCCTTCTTCAAAATTTTGAAAAATGGCAGGGCGCGCTCAGCAGATTTGGAGATGAATCTACTCAAGGCAGCAATGCAGCCGGCAAGGCGACGTACATCCTTGACGCGTTTTGGCGCTTGAATCTGCTCGATAGCTTTGATCTTGTCGGGGTTCGCTTCGATCCCACGCTGAGATACAAAGAACCCGAGAAGCTTGCCGGAAGGGACACCAAACACACACTTCTTGGGATTGAGCTTTAAATTGATCTTGCACAGATTTGCGAATGTTTCTTCTAAGTCTTGTATGAGCGTCGCTTTATCTTTGGTTTTGACCACTATATCATCCATGTATGCTTCCATATTTCTATGTAACTGAGGCTCAAAACCGATTTGGACCGCTCTTGCGAATGTAGAACTAGCACTTTTCAACTCGAAAGGCATTCGTATAAAACAATACGTACCACATGGGGTGATAAATGCGGTCTTTTCTTCATCTTCTTTTGCCATGAAGATCTGATGATACCCCGAATAGGCATCAAGGAACGACAGTAGGTCACAACCGGCAGTGGAGTCCACAATCTGGTCGATGCGCGGCAAGGGGAAAGGATCTTTTGGACAGGCTTTATTGATGTCAGTATAATCAATACACAGCCTCCATTTCCCATTCGCCTTGCGCACTACGACCGGATTGGCCAACCAGGTTGGGTGAAGCACCCCTCTGACCAAACCTGCCGCTTCCAACTTCCTGATTTCTTCGGCAATAAATTCTTGCCGCTCCAAGGCCTGCTTTCTCACCCGCTGCTTGACGGGCCGCGCATTAGGACAGACAGCAAGGTGGTGCTCAATTACTTTCCTGGGAACACCGGGGATGTCAGATGGTTGCCATGCAAACACATCGACATTTGCCCGCAGGAAAGCAACGAGCGCGCTTTCCTATTTGTCATCTAGGGTGGAACTTATGGTGAAGGTTCCTCCCGTTCTGTCCTCCCTGGCAGGCACCTTCTTGGTCTCTGGTGGAGCAGCCTTGGACTTCTTGTTCTTGCTGGTGGAACTCTCTGGTGCGTCCTCAACGGAAGCGCAGCACTCCGAAGAGGTGCGCTTGCCGGAGTTTGCGCCAGAGATCTTGCCGGTCTTCTTCCCCTTCCCTCCGGGAGTTCCAGCGACAGGAACAGATGCCTTGACGGCAGGTGCTGCGGCTGCTTCCCGGTAGAGTTGGTCGGTGTAGATCAGTGCATCCTTCTTGTCAGAGTGAACAGTGATGACACCAATCGGTCCAGGCATCTTCAACACATTGTACTCATAGTGTGATGCTGCCATAAACTTGGCGAGCGCTGGGCGGCCAAGGATCCCATTATATGTCATGGGGATCTCGGCGACATCGAACACTACTTTCTCTGTTCTGAAATTGAGCTCGCTACCAAATGTCACCGGTAGCGTGATCTTGCCCTTTGGCTGGGTCCTTCCTGGGTTGATCCCTTGAAACGTGCCCGTTTCCTCGAGATCTTCATCAGGAATTTGCAGCTTCTTGAGCACATCCGGTGAGATTAAGTTCAGCCCAGCTCCATCGTCAACTAGCATTTTCGTCACCTTGAGGTTGAGGATTGTTGGTGAGACCAACAAAGGAAGCACCCGACTGCAGTTGTGCGATCAGGGTGATCCTCGGCATAAAAAATGATAGGCGTGTGGGACCATTTCAAAGGTTTCCGTGCTTCAGGCGACGGCTTCACTGCATTAACCTCACCAACCCACTGTTTAAGTTGGCAGTGAGAAGAATGCAACGAGGCGCCCCGTCGATACACATGGCCTTTGTGGCTTTCTGAAACTCGTGTTCGCTAGATTCGTCGTCTTCATCATCGTCATTGCCTCCCTCGTCCTTGTCGCGGCCTCGAGCGGGCCTCTCCTTCTGTTGCTTAGCCTTGCCGCGGCGGCCTCCTCGGCCACCACGCTTCTTGCCGGATCCCTCAGCACCATCCTGGGCCTTCTCCTTATCTCGTCTGTCATACTCAGCCCTCTGCTTCTCGACAAGTTGCTTAACTTGCCGACAATTTTGGAGATCGTGGCCCTTGGTGCGATGGATCTTGCAATACTAGTTGCCGGAGCCTTCCGGCTTGTCGGCAGCCGCCAAGGCCTGACAGGAAGCGCACCCGGCAACTTCCTTGCCGGGGTCGTCAACCTTGGCCTTCTTGGCGGTGCCGGGGTTGCCGGATCCCTCGATAGCAAGCACGGCCTTGCCCTTGTGCTTCTTGTTCTGCCGCCGGCCTTTCTTCGACGGGGTGGCAACATCTTCATCTTCGGATTCGCCCCCTGCGCCAATATTCTCGTCGGGGAGTTTCCTACCTTCTTCATCTCGAGCGCATTTATCTGCCAAAGCATAAAGCTCGGCAATAGTCCTGACTTTGTTCATCGCCAGCTCTTCACGCATCTTGCGGTTACGCACGTTCTGATGAAACGTGCTAACAACAGCGGCAGGATGAACGTCTGGAATATTGTATTGCACTCGGCTAAACCTCTGGATAAACTTGCGCAGGGGCTCACCCTCCTTTTGAGGGAGGAGATGCAAATCACTTTCTTGGCCAGGAGCTTGGTGGCCTCCAACAAAGGCGCCAACAAACTAATGGCACAGATCCGACCAGGAAGAAATGGAATTCTCCGGCAGATGCATCAACCACGACCTGACGTTGGGTTTGAGCACCAACGGGAAGTAGTTGGCAAGTATCTTGTCGTCTCGGCCTCCGGCAGCCTGCACCGCAATGGTGTAGATGCTCAGGAACTCCGAGGGATGAGTCTTGCCGTCATATTTCTCCGGAACCTCTGGTTTGAATGTTCGGGAGTTGGGCCACTGGACTCGCCGCAGCTCACGGGTAAACGCCGGGCAACCTACCGCATAAGGCAAGTCGCCTGCGTCCCCTGGCGCAGGCTTGTCGTCAGTAGGCCCTGCACGTTTATCAGACTGATAACGCGCCACCCGTCGGCGCTCGATGGTAGTTCGAGCGTCTTCTTTACTCTGTTCCCGAAGAACTTGACGCTGATCATGGCGCATCCGTGGATCGGACGACGCCGCGGAATCAGCATCACAGCCTTCGGTTCGCCGGGGTGATGGCCGCCGTTGTTCTCGTGGAGGGGAGTGCACCGTAGTAGCACCGCCTCCGGTCTTCTCACCACCGGCTCGCGCCGGAACGATAGACCGCTGCCGTGAGGGCCCCGCTTGCTGTGGTCTATCCTTGTTGGCGAAGCCGACAAGGCTCTGGATAGTAGATCACCACTCCTCCGTCTTCTCCGGAGCAGGAGGAAAATCGAGGAGCAGCTGCGCACATGCCAAAGCTTCTGCTGGCGTAGGCGGCGGCGACAGGTGCGAGGTACGTGAGGTGCTCTGACTCCTAACAGTGTTAGATGGAGCATCGTCACGACCACGCAACCGCGCGCCACCTCCACCGGCAGTTTGGTGTGCACGCTGGGCCTACACACCTTGGGATCGGTGCGCAGAGGTCTCTGCATGGGGACGTTCAGAACCACCGCCGTCACAGCGCTGCTCGCCACGTGCGGCCTGGGAAGGTCGCGACGCCTGTGCCGGCGCGGGAGCTCTGGACGGCGTCCCCCGATCTCTAGAGTTCGTTGCGCTGCCTGTAGGCAGCACGGCTCCATCTCTGGATCTAGCGGCGTGTGGGTTGCCGTCGCCGCTGTGAACGACGCCGCTCGCCTGGCTTGGATCACCAGAACATCGTGGAGGCTCTAAACCTCCACCTCCTGCATCCACGCCATCACCCGTCCGAGTAGGCACGGGCAAGACGGACGTAGACGGAACAGCCGCTGCCGCACCCTTCTTCTTGGGTGGCATGGTAACAAAGATGGTGAAGAGACTGACGCGCTGATCACCAGATCAGGTTCACGCAACCTTGATCCCCCTACCTGGCGCGCCAAAGATGTTGGCGGATGACACCTATGGGATCCGAGGGACCCCTTTACGGTTCGGCAAGGGGAGAGGGATGCACAAAGAGCAGAACTGAGGATCAACGCGAGGGGATTTTTACCCAGGTTCGGGCCGCTGATCAGCGTAAAACCCTACTCCTGCTTTAGTTTATTATCAGTGATTCGTCCCAGTTCCTGGAGCGCTTGCAATGAACAATAAGTTCAAGCAACAGCTACGCATGCAGAATGGGCTGAGAGTCGTCCTTTTTCGTAGCAGTTGCCTTGGGCCTCCTTTTATATGATCCAAGGGGTCACCACAGTGGCGAACTGCTTATTTGCGAGGTGTAAAGTAGCTACATGGTTATCATACCTAACCACTGGCGGTTTTGGAAAAATGCATTTAATGCACCGTGAGGTGTCCGTTTAGGTGTCTCTACTTTCTTGGGGATGGAAAAAGGAGCCATCCCATCAGCACCGCTTAAACACGCCCCCACTAGTGCCCTGCCACGCATCCAGAAGTGGGGCCAGAATGCCAGGCCGGTCACTGTACTAGAGCGGTGGCACAGTGGCGGAACCTTGTCGGGCGCGAATCTTGCCGGGCTTGTCGGGCCACCCCGGCAAGATCTTGCCGGGAGCCAAGCCCTCGGTCTTCAGTCCCCCTTATCTTCTGATCCTCGGCATAGATGTCTCTTGATAACCTTAGATCGATCTTCAGCTGTTCCCCCGACAAGCCTTGCCGCAGGTACTACAACCGCCCGTGCACAAGTATGGGGTACTAAAGGCCCAATATTTAGTACACCGACACAAAGATGAGAGGGTTGTTGGTGATGACGATGGCTTCGATTTCCCCCTCTGGGAGGGAAGTTCCCCCTGTGGAATCGCTCCGCCAGAGGGCAAAAGTGCTCCTGCCCAAGTTCCGCCTCGAGACGGCGGCGCTCCGTCCCAAAAGTACTCTCCTTCTTTTTTCTAGGTCAAAATGACTTATATACCAGAAGATGGGCACCGGAGGTGGGCTGGGCTGGCCACAACCCACCAGGGCACGCCTGGGGGGCCTGGCGCGCCCTGGTGTCTTGTGGTCACCAGGTGGCCCCCCTCTGGTAGTTATTTGCACCAGTATTTTTTATATATTCCAAAATAATTCTCCGTAAATTTTCAGCTCATTTGGAGATGTGCAGAATAGGTATCTCTGACATAGCTTTTCAGGTCCAGAATTCCAGCTGCCGGCATTCTCCCTCTTTGTGTAAACCTTGCATATTATGAGAGAAAAGGCATTAGAATTACTCCAAGAAGCATTATTATGCATAAAAACATTACAAATAACAGTAGGAATTCATGATGCAAAATGGACGTATCAACTCCCCCAAGCTTAGACCTCGCTTGTCCTCAAGCGAAAGCCGATATCAAAAAATATGTCCACATGGTTTGAGAGAGAGGTGTCGATAAAAAAAAATACGAACATAGTAGCATCATGCTTATTGTCATAACAGCAACAAACTTTATCATAAACTTTTTCATATAACTTCTTATGAACAAGTAACAATTCATCACAACATCAAAGTATAAAGCATAAACCTTATTGAAAACCAACAAACTATGTTCTCAGTCAACTTTGCAACTACAAGTCATCATATTTTCAGGAAGGGTCTCGTATCAGAGCCTCTTGGCAAGTCCACATACTCAATCATCTTTTAGTCTTCTATGATTGCTAACACTCACAGCATACCCATGAGCAAAAAGTTTCAACTGGACACATAGGAAGATAGGGGCTTATAGTTTCACCTCCCAATGTATTCACCTCAAGGGTGATGTCAACAATAATAACTCATGCTCACTCATATCCAACTGGATATATGTGCCTAGATCTTTCCTCACCACATGATGCTTGCAAAAAGAGAAAATAAGAAGGAATAGGAAATAATACTTTGACTCTTGCATAAAAGTAAAAGATAGGCCCTTCGCAGAGGGAAGCAGAGGTTGTCATGCGCTTTTTAGTTTGTATGCCAAATCCCTTAATGCAAAAGAACGTCACATTATATTGCCTCTTATGATAGCAACCTTTATTATGCAGTCTATCGCTTTTATTACTTTGCCATCACAAGTTTGTACAACGCTCAATTTTCTCTTACACTAATTGATCAAACACATTTAGAAGCAATTTTATTGCCTTAGTGCACCGATGACAACTTACTTGAAGGATCTTACTCAATCCATAGGTAGGTATGGTGGACTCTTAAAGCATGAATTTGGGTTTAAGGTTTTTGGATGCACAAGTAGTATCTCTACTTAGTGCGGAATTTTTGGCTAGCAAAGATATTGAGCAAGAACCACATGTTGACGGATCTATGACAATATAACTTCTATGTGAATATGAACAAACATAATTCATTACATTATCTTCCTTGTCCAACGTCAACAATTTTGACATATAATATTTAATGGGGGCTCACAATCATAAAGGATGTCCAAGATAGTATATTTGCATGTGAATCTTCTCTTCCCTTATTAAATCTTTCATGAGTTGCATCATTGACCAATGCTGTGTTTGTCAATTTCCAATAAATTTTACCACTTATACTTTCCCTTATGTAATGTCATTACTTACCATAAGATTAGCATATGATCTTATTCATTCATTTCCTTTATTTGATTGCAACATAAAAGTAAAGAAGCAAAAACTCAAACTAAACTTTATTCTATAACTCTCACTCGATTACATAGATAGATAGATCATGAAACTAATACTCGAAAATAGATCATACTAAACTTTTATTCAGCTAAATCATGAAATAACTAAGGATCGAACTAAAATAGGTAAAGGTAATAAAAGTGATGGTGATACGATACCGGGGCACCTCCCCAAGCTTTGCACAAGCCAAGGGGAGTGCCCATACCCGTGTACTCAAGTCTCCTTTGGTGGGGAAGATGATGAAGGTGGTGGTGATGAGGTAGTAATGTTCTTCTTCTCCAGCTTGCGTCGGAGGCTAAAATTATCCTCCCTAAGATCCTCATTCTCTAGCTCAAGCTTTAATATCTTCTTGTGTCGTGGTTTTCACACGGCCACCTATGGGGCCATCGGCCCCTTGTGGTTTAGCAAGGGGGACGAGCGTATTGCATGAAGAGTGGAAAGCATAGAGCAACACAGCAACAATGACACGGGCAGTTTTACCCAAGTTCGGGCCGCCGCGAGGCGTAAAACCCTACTCCTGCTTTGGTGGATTGATGAATGGATGGTGGTGGAGGCGCACCGCTCTAGCCCCGCAGGGTCGCCTTGGGGCGGGAGCAGCTACGCACGTACGAGAGTACAGGGTCCGAATCCTTTCTAAGGTTGCCATGGCCCTCCTTTTATAGATCAAGGGGTCACCACAATGGCAAATCAGTCATTGCGTACTGATTAGATAGCAAACAGTGCTATCATACCTAACTCTGCAGACAGGACAGAGCGCATTAAATGCACCGCTTAGTGTCACATCATAGCGTAGCCCGGCAAGCCTTGTCGTGCCGTTCAGCCACCTTCTCGCCTGCCTGTGTGGCACGTCCCTGGACGGGTGTCATTTGAAGGTGATTTCCTTTGGAAGTGGCTGCCACGTGCCAAATAACGGCCACTTAGCCACTTTGGGGCTCGACACCGCACCGATCGATGACTTGCGTTGCTGTGAGGTGGAGCGGTGGAGCCTTGGCGGGCTAATCTGCCCTTGGCGTCCCCGGTGTAACACCCCAGTATCACTCTACAGTAATCCCCCTCTAATGGTGGCCTTGACATCATGCTTTACTAAGCCAAAATGCCACTTGTCTAAAATCTGCTTCAAATTCAAAATTCAAATGCAAGTCAAATAATTAAATTATTCGAAAGGTAAAATAAAAATGCTGGTTGTATTGTAAATAATCACTAAGTAATTTCCAAATAAGAACAAAAATCTTTTGAGGTAATTAGGTGCTCCTGACCTATTTAAAACAGGACCAAAACAGCCCCATATAGCTCTTTTCTATTAAAAATAAAATCCTGCGAAGTCATTTAAATCTCAAACTTTTTGTGTAGACCAAGTATAGTACCTAGTATTTTTGGACCAAATTTCTTATTTAACTAAAGTCATTTGGTCTTACAAATAGATCTTTAACAGAGTAAAAAAAAGAAAAGGAATAAAGAATAGAAGGCAATATGAAACATAACACTGTGCACTCGGCCTGCTCGCTACAGGAGCCGGCCTAGCCCAGCCGACATCTCCTTCTACCTCCTGTTCACCCTCGCGCCGTGGATGCAGGGCGTGCGTTCGTGACCAGGATCGCCACGCGTCGTCCATCCGTTGCTTCCTGGCGTCTACTAGACCCCCTCGCTCGTCCGCGCAAACCCTAGCCCACCGTTTTCCCCTCTCCATCGCTCGTTCTCTCCCTCTGCATCTCGCCGACGCTGCCGTCGCCGTGCACCGCTTGATCCCGTGGCCGCTGGCACCCCCGAGCACCGAGACCTTGACTACGAGGTGCGCCGCACACTGCTTCTTCCTCATGGACCACCAGCTGGAGCCGGGAAGCTCTCCTCCGCCGGATCGCCTCGCTCCACCACCGTCGGCATCGCCACTACCGCCGCCTCGACCCGCAACTCCGATGCCCCCGACCTCTCCAAGCACGCCCCGACCTCACTGTGAGCCCCCCGACCGATTCCCCTCTTTTCCCCCTCGTATCCATCGCCGTAGATGTCGCACATCACACGGCCGGACTCACTGGAGCTCGTGCTCACAGCCGTTGACCGCGCCCTGGCCGTCTCGCGCTTGCGTCGCCCGCGCCGGCAGCCCCCTTCTTGCGCGTGCACCGCGAGCCGCCGGCCCGCGCGTGGCCATCCCTCCCGCTGCTGCCCCGCTAACTGCTGCTGCCGCTGCCACCCGCGCCTCGCCTCGCCGTACTTCCTGCTGCTTGCCGCCGCCCGTTCCTGCGCACGCTCGCCGCTGCTCCTACCTGCTTGCTACTGCCTGCAGCTGTCGCAGCCACTTGCGCGCACGTGCGCACCCACGCCTCGTGTCTGTCCCGCCCTGCGCCCAGCACGCGCGGCCGCGTGCATGCCGCTCGCTTCGCTGCTGCTTTGCTGCTCCCGCCGCCGTCTGTTGGTGTTACCTGCTGCTACTAATTGCTGTAGATTGGGCTAGCTTTGGGAATATCACATCGAGTAACCCCCTCGACTACCCTAATCTGCGGCTAAACAACTACTAACAGGAGCAAAAATATTATGTGAAGGTAGTACACTTGACAAACTTTAATATACCCCACCGGACCAGATCCATTTGATGCGCGGATTAAATCCTATGAAATTCACAAAATGCTAAGTTCTGTTAGCTGAAAAACTGAAAAACAGCTTTATATTCATAGCTACTTTAGAGTTGTTGATGATCAAGCAAATGAACTCTAATATGGAGGAAAGTGTTACTAACATGTAGATCGCAGAAAAATGCTCACAATTGATATAAGGCACAAAATCATAGGATGTGCAGAACAATAGCTATAACCTCCGGAAAACAGCTAAGTGATGTTTAAAAACTGACAAATTCTCAGACTTGGCAAAATTTCAGGGTTTTTCCGGGTATTGTTAAATCTTTGAAAAATCATATAAAATAAATCGTATCTCGGATGAAAATACTTTGTACATGAAAGTTGCTCAGAACGACGAGACGAATTCGGATACGCAGTCCGTTCGTCCGTCACACGTCCCTAACTATCCGAACATGGAACCGTTCCCCTCCGGTCATCTGTCTGACAAATGTCCGGAACCGGGAAATCATAATTCTTTTGCATCTGAACGCCGAATTATTCAGCTATTTCTATAATCTGATGCCTTTGCATCCTTCTTCCTCAGGTTGGGTACCGATACTCACATCAGGTCCTTTGCGGACCACCTGATCTTTTGGTGGATTACTATCCGGCAGCTCCTTCGTATTTTAAATCATTGACAACTTTCCCCTGATACAAAATGTCTCGGGCGAATTGTATCATCTACTCCGTATCACCAGCCCTTTGCTTTCGAGCATGTATCCGTCGCTCCTGCTAGTGTGTTGTATAGCTTCGTAAAAATGTCCCGATGGGTTGAACCTATGCTTTTCCCCCCAGAACATGTGAACCCAAAAGTTATGCGGGTTATACTCTACTGGCGTTTCGTCAGATAAATTCTTAACCCTACAATTTCTTCGAAAGCGAGAAGTGAATGTAAGGTTATGCATTGAAGAAGTGGGAGTCGACCTTGAACCTTTGTGTTCATGCCCATGGATCCGATTTAGAACTTATCATGGAAGCTGCTTGTAAAAATAATTATTTCCTTGGTACAAGTTCATCTTGTATCTATGAATTGATCCTTTGCAATCATGGTTCCGACCATATTTTCTTCTTGCTTCCATTTCCCGGACAAGTTAAAATACTTATCCTCTGCAGATCATTTCACCTGTCCAGCCTCTATTCTCATCTACCATCAAGTATTACCCCTGGTATCTCGAGAATATCACAGGAACTACATAATTTCTTATGAGTTCTTCATCTACTATCATTGATCACCAATTCCAATTTTCCTGGGTTCTGAGTTGTTTGTCACTCGAGAACACCGATAAGTGAATCAATTCCTCACTCTGATTCAATAACTCTAAGTAATTGTCGCTGCTTACAAACTTAATAATCCTTCAAGTCATTCCTAGCCTAATCGGCTATATCATTATCGTGCTAACTTCAACTGTGCTACCTGGTCCTTATGCCCGGAGCAACCTCCGACGACGCGCTAAGCTTACATCGATCTTCCTCATCCTATCATTTCACCTTGAACAACAAGCTTGATTTCGAGCTTGTGTCACATCCGTGGTTCCAGAAACCTTTCGCTTCATCAGTCCATTTTCTTGATGTTGTCGCTGATCGATTACATCTCATGAAGCCTCTCGATAAAATGTTTCACCATCATCGTCAACCTTTTGACTTCTCTAAAGTTGTGAAATAGATTCATTGTTAGAAATACCATCCTTGCCCTCGATGGTTTGTGTTATCATCGATAACATCCTTGACTTTCTGCCAACTCAGACTTGGTCATGTTTTGGTTATACCTTGCGTTCCTCGGTACTTCCGAAATTGTTTCTTTGTATCTCTTGAGATCTTCAGACCCAACCCTTACTTGAAACACCATGTTACTGCTACCTCGAAGCATGCTGTGGTACTCTAACATCAACAAGGGCATTAAAAGCACAGTGCTAAATGTTTCTTGATCAGTTGTCCAAACACCGTTGTATGGGTGCATATCATGATTCTTCCTACCCCTATTAACTAATTGGCCTTGCCTTTGATCTCCTGACACGTATATCATGCCCTGCTTAATCTTGGGAAGGATATACTCCTATTATTTGTGTTTAAACAAAATTTTCTTTCCATTGGTTTGTTTAACCTTTCTTGTGATCTAATAAAATGAGTGGAAATAATTCCCTACTTAGGTAAGCACCTTGTTGTACCACTCTGTCAGTAAGACCCTGTTACTATTGTTGATGACATTTCGGTAACCACCGATGGACGAGAACTTTGCCTATTGGTCCGCCTCGTTTAACAAGCAGGAAGATGGTTCTCTTTGTCCCTCGCCCTTGGTACCGACGTTGTTGCCGACATAACTGACAGGCTATTCTCTGCCATGCCTTGCTATCATAACCGTGCAAGATGTCAACGCCTTTCCTACTTTTAACCCACATGGTGGGCCCATAACCCACAGTTCCACAGGATCGAAACCTGACTCTCCTGTACACCCTGTTGTCAAAGTTATTCCTCGCACGTGGCCTCGTACGTAATTCATGAGCCACCTACCGAGGGATCATTAATTCTGGTATCAGCCACATTACTTATTCCCATTGCTTTCAACCGCTCTCACATTCTGTTTCAAGCAACGAGCGATTGCCTATCCGCTTGGAACTTCTTATTGTACCTTCTTACTTGCTCTCGATGTGTTTTATTTGTTCAACTTGAGAGATACTCAGGTGTTCATTCATGGGATAACCCCAGATGATTACCCCTTATAACATTCTAGCATTGTCGAGCTGCCCCTTACCTATTAGTAAGTACGATTGAGATCCTGAAGAAAGGATGCCGGCTTCATCATGATGACCTGAAGCAGAGAAATCAAGACATCAATGTAATGGATCAACTTCTTCGAGAAGAGCAACCAAGACCAAGAATACTCGATAGAATTTCGTAACCAGAACTTTCCCCCTTATTCCACCTCTTAAATCTCGGGACGAGATTTCTTGTAGTGGAGGAGATTTGTAACACCCCAGTATCACTCTACAGTAATCCCCCTCTAATGGTGGCCTTGACATCATGCTTTACTAAGCCAAAAAGCCACTTGTCTAAAATCTGGTTCAAATTCAAAATTCAAATGCAAGTCAAATAATTAAATTATTCGAAAGGTAAAATAAAAATGCTGGTTCTATTGTAAATAATCACTAAGTAATTTCCAAATAAGAACAATTTTTTTTGAGGTAATTAGGTGCTCCTGACCTATTTAAAACAGGACCAAAACAGCCCCATATAGCTCTTTTCTATTAAAAATAAAATCCTGCGAAGTCATTTAAGTCTCAAACTTTTTGTGCAGACCAAGTATAGTACCTAGTATTTTTGGGCCAAATTTCTTATTTAACTAAAGTCATTTGGTCTTACAAATAGATCTTTAACAGAGTAAAAAAAAGAAAAGGAATAAAGAATAGAAGGCAATATGAAACATAACACTGTGCACTCGGCCTGCTCGCTACAGGAGCCGGCCCAGCCCAGCCGACATCTCCTTCTACCTCCTGTTCACCCTCACGCCATGGACGCAGGGCGTGCGTTCGTGACCAGGATCGCCACGCGCCGTCCATCCGTTGCTTCCTGGCGTCTACTAGACCCCCTCGCTCGTCCGCGCAAACCCTAGCCCATCGTTTTCCCCTCTCTATCGCTCGTTCTCTCCCTCTGCATCTCGCCGACGCTGCCGTCACCGTGCACCGCTTGATCCCGTGGCCGCTGGCACCCCCGAGCACCGAGACCTTGACTACGAGGTGCGCCGCACACTGCTTCTTCCTCATGGACCACCAGCTGGAGCCGGGAAGCTCTCCTCCGCCGGATCGCCTCGCTCCACCACCGTCGGCATCGCCACTACCGCTGCCTCGACCCGCAACTCCGGCGCCCCCCGACCTCTCCAAGCACGCCCCGACCTCACTATGAGCCCCCCCGACCGATTCCCCTCTTTTCCCCCTTGTATCCATCGCCGTAGACGTCGCACATCACACGGCCGGACTCACTGGAGCTCGTGCTCACAGCCGTTGACCGCGCCCTAGCCGTCTCGCGCTTGTGTTGCCCGCGCCGGCAGCCCCCTTCTTGTGCGCGCACCGCGAGCCACCGGCCCGCGCGTGGCCGTCCCTCCCGCTGCTGCCCCGCTAACTGCTGCTGCCGCTGCCACCCGCGTCTCGCCTCGCCGTGCTTCCTGCTGCTTGCCGCCGCCCGTTCCTGCACGCGCTCGCCGCTGCTCCCACCTGCTTGCTACTGCCTGCAGTCGTCGCAGCCACTTGCGCACACGTGCGCGCCCACGCCTCGCGTCTGTCCCGCCCTGCGCCCAGCACGCGTGGCCGCGTGCATGCTGCTCCCGCCGCCGTCTGTTGGTGTTACCTGCTGCTACTAATTGCTGTAGATTGGGCTAGCTTTTGGAATATCACATCGAGTAACCCCCTCGACTACCCTAATCTGCGGCTAAACAACTACTAACAGGAGCAAAAATATTATGTGAAGGTAGTACACTTGACAAACTTTAATATACCCCACTGGACCAGATCCATTTGATGCGCGGATTAAATCCTATGAAATTCACAAAATGCTAAGTTCTGTTAGCTGAAAAACTGAAGAACAACTTTATATTCATAGCTACTTTAGAGCTGTTGATGATCAAGCAAATGAACTCTAATATGGAGGAAAGTGTTACTAACATGTAGATCACAGAAAAATCCTCACAATTGATATAAGGCACAAAATCATAGGATGTGCACAACAATAACTTTAACCTCCGGAAAACAGCTAAGTGATGTTTAAAAAACTGACGAATTCTCAGACTTGGCAAAATTTCAGGGTTTTTCCGGGTATTGTTAAATCTTTGAAAAATCATATAAAATAAACCGTATCTCGGATGAAAATACTTTGTACATGAAAGTTGCTCAGAACGACGAGACGAATTCGGATACGCAGTCTGTTCGTCCGTCACACGTCCCTAACTATCCGAACATGGAACCATTCCCCTCCGGTCATCTGTCTGACAAATGTCCGGAACCAGGAAAACATTCCCGGATGGATTCCCCCTTCCTCGGTGACGTGCAACCATATGTTAGGACACACCCGGCACTGCATATTGTCATGTCGTACATTGTGTTGCTCATGTTTGCTGTGTATTTATACTGTTTCCTTTCCCCTCTTCTCTCTCGTTAGACCCCGACGCAGTTCCCGGTACCAACACAGCTCCGAAAACTGACGACACCATTGACGACCTTGCCCTTGCCGTCGAGCAACCAGGCAAGCACTCCCTCTTTGAACATACCGATATCGCCTATTCTTTCTCTCTCATGCTTGCATTAGAAATGCTGCTGCTACTGCTTTACCTATTCTGATGCATAGCCTGTTTATTGTAACTTGCAATTGAAACCTTGCCTGCTTACCCTAAACTGTATAGTATAGGCTGGGTAGAGACCTATCAGTGACCCTACTAGGCCCGACTGCCCCGCTGGATTATCAGAAGACCCGATCAACGGGATTGAAGACCAGGCCCCGGCACCGCACATCACCCCCCTTAGTTGTAACGACACTGCAGCGTTACTATCGAGTGCCGAGGGTGAAACCTCTTGTAGCACTTCTGATGTTAACTCTGTAGAGTACCTATTCGGTCATGGTCATCGAGGGTGATTCCTCCTTCCCCACTTCCGATAACGACGCTGTCGTGCAACACCTCAAGTGTGAACCCATCGAGGGTGATTCCTCCGAGTTCACCTTGACGGATACATCGAGTAGGAATCCAACAAGGGTGATACCTCGGATTCCCTTGATGTTATGGACACATGGATAATTGGACTTTACACTGTTACTTGGAAGGCGGGTCGACCCTGAGGGGTACCCGCGTGTGATGTGAAGACGGGTTGACCTGGATGGTGCCCGAGTGAGAATACGAGGCGTGGCCGGGCATTCTTGGCCCTTGCCGCAAGTCCTCGAGACGGGGCGCCGGGGTCACATCGATCGTGAGTCTCTGCTTGTTACCGCACTACCAACACACTACGATTTGGATATTTGATTCGAGTGGGCCTCTGGCCCGATAGCACTAACCATCACGCGGGAAAAGTTATGGGCACTCTGCATCGTATGCATCAGCCGAAAGCTTTGTCAGATGTCCAGTTCAGCATTGTGGCCGGGTCGGATCGTGCCGTTGGCGCTGGTATCCACCCTGCTCGCAATGACCCGGAGAGCACAGGGCGATGGCCCAAGACCCCTAAACGCTTAGGATGTAGACCGGCGGGGACCTCTCTGCTGAGCTCTAGGTAGGGCTGCGGTGTGTCGTTTGACCGAGGCCGGGCATGACCCGGAAAAGTGTGTCCGGCCGGAGTTAAGCGAGCGTGATGGGTAAGTTGGTGCACCCCTGCAGGGAAGAACTAATCTATGCATAGCCGGATCCTCGGTAACGGACACTCGGAGTTGTATCCCGATCGATACAACTATAACTGGTTACTTGTGATGAGTATGGCTCTGGGATTACTTCTCACAGGGAGTCAAGAAGGGATCTCAGGACGAGGATGATGACTATATGGCTCTGGGATTGCTTTCTCGCAGGGAGTCGAGAAAGGATCTCTGGGTGAGGTTGAGACTTATCGATATTACTACTTTATACGGTACTAATCTACACTCTTCTAATGCTGCAAGACCTCTGAAGATGCTAGTCTTCAATAGGACTAGGCCTTCTCTCTATTCTGGCATTTCTGCAGCCCAGTCCACATATACAGCCTTCCTTTGATAATGTTGCATATGTAGTGTAGATCCTTGCTTGCTGAGTACTTCGGATGAGTACTCACGGTTGCTTTGCTTTCTTTTTCCCCCATATCCTTTTGATGCAACCAGATGACGAAGCCCCGGATACAGCTGCCCACGCCGACGATCGCTACCACTACCCCGAGGGTGGATACTACTATGAGTTGGCCGACGACCAGGAGTAGGTTCGGAGGGTCCCAGGCAGGAGGCCTGCGCCTTTTGATCGTAGTGTTTTCTTTTGCCCCACCTTCTAAGTTCTTATCTGTGTTTTCTTTTATATCTGTACTCAGATACCTGATGCTTCCGCTGACGCTTGTATGCGAGCTTATGTATTCGAGCCCTCGAGGCCGCTGTCTTGTAATATAAAGCTTGTATGACTTTATTTATGTTTTAGAGTTGTGTTGTGATATCTTCCCGTGAGTCCTTAGGCTTGATCATGTGCATTTGCGTGTATGATTAGTGCACGATTGAGCCGGGGGCGTCACACTCGGCAAGCCTGTCGGGGCAATCTTGAGACATATTTTCGGGGCAACCTTGTCCCCGCCAGGTTCACCTGCCCGGCAAGGGAGGTTTTTCCTTAGTGGTATCTTGCTCCTTTGGTTGGTCTTGGTCTTCTTGATCCGCCCTTTGATTTCTCAAAGAGTTGATCTCTTCTGCTTGGTCTGGTATCGAATGCTGCAACTTTGTTCTCGAGCCTGTGTACAGTCTGGGCAACATACCTGGGGTTTGTTGCACCGACAGGAGCCCCCGGGCCTGGCCTGAACGTGCTGCCGAGCGTCGTCGGGGTAGGCCCTGTCCAGTACACAGGCGGGGAGGCTGCGGTAGCTCACCCTTTGAGATCTTCTTTGCTTCTTCATTAATCTGAGCTTGAGTCAGTTTCCAGTTTTCCCGTGCATCGTGCAAGACATTGTGGGGGAGATTATGAGCCATGATCCATGGGCTACCCATGTCCCACATTCACGGGGTGGTAACTGCCATTCCACTATCTTCCCCACTTGCAGCGCTTCCGCCACGTGTACCGCATGCATTGCACGGGGTTGGTGGCGGACGCGGAGGGCGCGGAAATGCGTGCCATGGCAGAAACCCAGACGCCATGGATTGGTGCTGAGGGTCGGCCTTGATTCCACGAGCCGTTGGTGGCGCGGGGAAACCGAATTGGAGGAGTAGGGTGGCTGCCTCCAGGGAGAGGAGCCAGCCCCCTGCCCCGTTCGCCTATATAAAGAGGAACGTAGGGCAAGGTGCTTCTCCACGCATCTCACCCCTTCCTTCTCCTTAGCAGCTCTCGTCCACCATGGTAAGGGGCCGGGGGCGTGGCGGTTCTCCGGCGGTGGCGACAAGGGCTCTACTCGACAGCGCCTCCCTCCTCCCATTGAAAACACGGGGGCGGAGCCCACCGCGGGAGGAGGTGGGAGGGGCGAGGTCGCGGTCGCCATGGTGCCCGGGGTCGAGGAGGACGGGGTGGTGCTCTGATTGCACCTCCGCCGGCCGCTCATCCCCCAATGGAAGGCCACGTCGGAGATCAACCGCTGGAGTTCATCATCAGGTTGTATAAGCCCCCGCGCGGCCGGCTCCGCCTCCCTACTCCATTTGCGAGGGTGATGGAGCTTGAACAACCGCGCATACTGAAACTACACATGAGGGGTTGCTGTAATGGCAGCATGCGGGTGGATGTGGATTTCCCCGCCCCTCATGTCATGCTCTTCCGACGCGGCTGGAAGACTTATGCCCGCACCCACAGCTTGTTGGAGGGGCACGTCCTCTATTTTAAATTAATGGATGCCGAGCTGCTCTTTGTCAAGGTCTTTGGATGCTCGGGAGCTCGCTTAGGGTGCTGCGCGGAGAGCTCGACCGACGATGAAAGCTCCTCCTCGAGCGATAGCGATGAGGAGGATAGTGATGGCGATGAAGACGACACCGATGGGGAGGACGACAACTCCAACTCCGGCTGAGCGTCAGCCGCACCATCACAGTCAGGTGGCGACACCATCATCTGCACCTGCATCTCATTCCCAGCAAGGCAATTTGCCGAGGAGTTGGATGCAGAGGTGGGGATGATGTCTTTGGATCCTCCAGCAGCCTTCCAGCTGGGCCCCGGCAGGCTTCCTCGTGGGCTGTAGCTTCGTTCGCCCTGCCGCGTCCCGCTGGCCTTGGTGGCAGTGGTCAGGGGGACCCTTCCGCCGCTCTCTTCACCATCTCCCTCGCCCGTGCCCTCCCGATCTTGTCGAGCTCCCTGTCATGGGGCCCGACGGGGTCAGGCTGGGCTTCTGCCCAGGCATCCCTTTTGCCCTCTTCTCTTCCCACCGTAGTGCCTAGGAGGAGAGGGACAAGGAAGGGATTACGGGGCACTTATCTTTTTTCAGTTTAAAATGTGTAGGCATTGGCCAAACTTTAGTCTAAATTATATAAACTTCCTTATCCATGTTTGTGTTCTGTAAGATCTGTACTTGCTTATCAGCATATAAATGAAAAAGACAAGCTTTGCCGGGCACTTGTGCATGTATCATATCCATGCAGAGGTGAAATGCCTCTATACATTTAAGTAAACAAGTTTCCATGGCAGGCTATCCTACCGGTGCCCTCAGTTTGTTGTCGTGGGGCTAGGCTTGCCGGGCAAAAAACCACAAAAAGGGACCAGCCCCCCGCCGAACCTTTTCCGTCAAAGGCCACTGCGACCACTCTAACCGAAGCAGCGTTCGAGTCAAAGGGTAGGAGCACCTATGTTTCGAAGGTGGCGGGGTTTTCATATGTGCAAGTTTTCAAATTACAGAACATGTATGGATAAGAAGGAACTTATCTGTTTGGTCTGTCGGGGATCGTCACATAGACTCGTCTTCATTTCTTCTCTTCGAGATCAAGTCCACGGCAAGAACCCTGCAACTTAGTGCAGATGAAAACAATGCCACATGTGACCTCATCTACATGATCATGCTATGCTCATGATATGCTTATGCATGCATGCAAGTTTCGGGGGGCCCCCAGCACTTCGTTTATTTCTCTATTGCTCAGGGTCTGCGCTTGCCTTTGTTCAAAGGGTTACATGCAACTTCGGCAAAGCTTGTACAAAAGGGTGGCTGTCGGGCAGGGCCCAACAACCGCGCCTTACGGGTAGAACTTACGGAGATGCTCAATGTTCCATGAGTTTTGCAATTTAATGCCATCTCTGGTCTCCAGACAGACTGCGCCCGGTCTGGTGACTCGTACTACCCGGTAAGGGCCTTCCCACTTTGGCGTCAACTTGTTTGCACCCTTGGCGGACTGAACACACCTAAGGACAAGCTCGCCTTCCTCAAAGCTTCGGGCATGAACCCTGCGGCTGTGATAGCGGCGCAAGGCTTGCTGGTAGCGTGCAGCACGCGTAGCAACTCGGAGACGGTTCTCCTCAAGTAGCACAACGTCGTCACACCGGTGATGTTCCTGCGCTACTCCATCGTAGCCAAGCACTCGAGGAGACCCGAATATGAGTTCCGTGGGGATAACTGCTTCTGCCCCATAGATTAGGGAGAAGGGAGTCTGCCCGGTAGCTCAATTTGGTGTCGGACGGAGGGACCAAAGAACCACCGGCAGCTCGTCGATCCATCGCCTGTCACACTTCTGCAGCCTATCAAAGGTTCTTGTCTTGAGACCTCGCTGCACTTCAGCGTTCTCCCTCTCAGCTTGCCCGTTGCTTCTGGGATGGGCCACAGAGGCAAATGAGACCTTGCTTCCGAGGGCATGAACGTATTGCATGAAGGCGCGGCTTGTGAATTGGGTGCCATTGTCGGTGATGATTCGGGCAGGTACCCCGAAGCGGCACACCAATCCTTTCAAGAACTTGATAGCTGACTGTGCGGTCACCTTCCTCATGGGCTCTACTTCCGGCCACTTTGTAAACTTGTCGATTGCGATGAACAAGAATTCAAAGCCCCCGGTAGCACGGGGGAAGGGGCCCAAGATGTCGAGCCCCCAGACCGAAAATGGCCATGACAAAGGGATTGTTTGGAGAGCTTGAGCAGGCTGATGGATATTCTTGGAGTGGAACTGGCAGGCTTCACACTTGGTGACTAGCTCAATTGTGTCTTGGAGGGATGTGGGCCAGTAGAAACCTTGCCGGAAAGCTTTCCCGACCAAGGCCCTTGATCCGAAGTGGGAGCCACACATACCCTTGTGTATCTCTGCCAGCAGTTCCTTTCCTTCTTCCCGATAAATGCACTTCAATTTCACACCGTTGGGCCTTCTTCTGTATAGCGTGTCATCAATGAACTGATACATACTGGCCCTCCGAGCTACTCTTTTAGCTTCTTCTTGTTCTTCGGGAAGTTCTCCTGTTTGGAGGAAACGGACAATGTGCCGCGCCCAAGTTGGAGCCTGGGG
The DNA here is from genome assembly GCA_011799875.1 of Thinopyrum elongatum. Taxonomy (NCBI): domain Eukaryota; kingdom Viridiplantae; phylum Streptophyta; class Magnoliopsida; order Poales; family Poaceae; genus Thinopyrum; species Thinopyrum elongatum. The sequence goes on from CM022298.1 coordinate 131,579,730, forward strand.
CTCAGCCACAAGGACTAGCGGCACCTCCTCGTTGCTGGGAGTGCATGCCTCGACCGCAAAGATTGGTAGTTCGGCGGGAGGGTGTAGCTCACTAATCGAAGGGGAGTTGTTCCCGCCAATCTCTCTGCCGGGGGCTTCGGGAAGCTCTGCCGGGAGAGGCTTGCCAGAGTTCAATTTCCTCCTCTTGCTGGCCATTGTTGCTGGGGATACGAAGGGTTGAGTCAGATGGAGAACAAAAGTCCCTGGTTCCACAGGGAATTTTTGTGCAGCGCACTTTGACAGATGATCAGCAATGCTGTTTTCCACACGTGGCACGTGCTCTGTTTGCAATCCGTCAATGCGCTCCTCCAACTTTCTCACTTCCTCAATGTATGCCTCCATTAATGGGCTTTGATAATCCTTGTTGATTTACCTCACCACAAGTTGCGAATCTCCACGGATGATCAACTTCTTTATTCCCAGTTCTGTTGCAATTCTGAGCCCGGCAAGGAGCCCTTCATACTCTGTAGTATTGTTGGTAGCCTTCTCCCGGGGGAAATGCATTTGAATGACATACTTAAGGTGCTCCCCAGTGGGAGCAACGAGAAGCACGCCAGCTCCTACACCTTGTAGGGAGAAGGCACCATCAAAATAAAGAATCCATTCTTGGGGCGCTTCCTTGCAGGGGATGACTGTCTCCAGTACTTCTTCATCAGGGGTTGGCGTCCACTCCGCAATGAACTCTGCTAGTGCTCTGCTCTGAATAGTTGACGTGCTTTCAAACTTCAAACCAAAGCTGGATAACTCCAAAGCCCATTCCACGATTCTGCTGGTGGCCTCAGTGTTTCGGAGTAGGCGTTGCAAGGGGAAGCAGGTGACAACCGTGATCTCGTGGGCTTGGAAGTAGTGGTGCAGTTTCCTTGAGGCCATGATGAGGCCAAAATTCAACTTTTGCATGCCAGAGTACCTCGACCTAGCCTCCTACAGCACGGAGCTGACCAAGTACACTGGGCGCTGCATCACCTTCTTCCTTGCTGTGATCTTGGAACTGTCTCCACTGCCTTGCTATTCCTTGTCTTGAACTGCATCTGACCTTGCCGGGACGGGTTCACTTTCCTCTCCAGAGGGGACGGCGGTGGCGGCTGCTCTTCATCTACCTCCCGCTGCACCACCAGCGTTGCGCTAACCACTTGATTGGTCGCTGCTAAATATAGCAGCAACGACTCTTGTGGTTTAGGAGTGACTAAGGTGGGAACAGAGGAAAGGTAGGCCTTCAAATCTTGTAGCGCATCATCTGCCTCCGGGTTCCACTCCACGGGCCCTGCCTTCCTCAAGATTTTGAAGAACGGCAAGGCGCATTCGGCGTACTTGGAAATGAACCTGCTCAGCGCGGCAACACATCCAGTCAAACGCCTCACGTCTTTAACTATCTTGGGTACTTGTATCTGCTCGATAGCCTTGATCTTGTCGGGGTTGGCCTCTATCCCCCGATGGGACATGAAGAAGCCAAGTAGCTTGCCAGAAGGAATACCAAACACACACTTCTCTGGGTTCAGCTTCAAGTTGATTCTGCGCAAATTTGCAAAGGTCTCTTTCAAATCCTAAATGAGAGTCACTCTGTCCTTGGTTTTGACCACTATATCATCCATGTAGGCTTCAACATTTCGGTGCAACTGGGACTCAAAGCCAATCTGTACTGCTCTTGCAAAAGTGGATCCAGCGCTCTTCAACCCGAAGGGCATCCGTACAAAACAGTACGTGCCACATGGGGTTATGAACGCGGTCTTCTCTTCGTCTTCCTTGGACATGAAGATCTGGTGTCCAGAGTAGGCATCCAGGAAGGAAAGCAGGTCACACCCGGAGGTGGAATCCACAATCTAATTGATGTGTGGCAAGGGAAATGGGTGAAAGCACAAGTGCTCCCTGGGTGATTTTGGTAATTAATGTCAACATATCTCTTGTTGGACTAATACTTTCATCTAGTATATTTCAGATGAGTTCAACAGTGGAGTGGCAGGACAAGAGGATGTGGAACCCCTTCAAGATGCTAAGGACACATATTGGCAAAAGCTCAAGACTCTACATTTTCATTTTTAGTGATCCAAGATCACATTGAGTCCATAGGAAAGCCAATACTATTAAAAGGGGATGAGGTGTTGCTTAATGGCTTGCTTGCTCAAAATGCTTAGTGATATGCTCCAAAAGCCCTCAACAACTTTCTCATTTCCACATATGTCCTAAACCTAAAGTCAAACTCGGCCCGACCGATTTGATCTATCCTGCGCCACCGAGTTCACTTGACATAGCCACTGCCAGAAACCCTAATCAGTTCGGTCTTACCGATGGGATCTCAGTTTCACCGAGATGGGCTTACAAACTCTCTGTTGCCTACTGCAATTATTTCGGTCTCACCGAAATAGGTAGTCGGCCCCACCGAGTTTGCTTGGCCAACTCTCTGTTTGCTTATTACTAAAATCGGTATCACCGAGTTTGTGTAATCGGTCAAACCGAGATGAGGTTTTACCCTAACCCTAGCACATCGGTCCCACCGAGTTGACCTTGTCGGTCCCACCAAAAATCCTAACGTTCACATTTTGAACTGAATCGGTCTGACCGAGTTTCACTATTCGATCCCACCGAGTTTGGTAAATTGTGTGTAACGGTTAGATTTTGTGTGGAGGCTATAAATACCCCTCCACCCCCTTCTCCATTTGTGAGAGAGCCATCAGAACGTGCATACACTTCCACTACTCATTTTCTGAGAGAGAACCACCTACTCATGTGTTGAGACCAAGACATTCCAATCCAACCACTAGAATCTTGATCTCTAGCCTTCCCCAAGTTGCTTTCCACTCAAATCATCTTTCCACCATATCCAAATCTGTGAGAGAGAGTTGAGTGTTGGGGAGACTATCATTTGAAGCACAAGAGCAAGGAGTTCATCATCAACACTCCATCTATTACCTTTTGGAGAGTGGTGTCTCCTAGATTGGCTAGATGTTACTTGGGAGCCTCCGTCAAGATTGTGGAGTTGAACCAAGGAGTTTGTAAGGGCAAGGAGATCGCCTACTTCGTGAAGATCTACCCAAGTGAGGCAAGTCCTTCGTGGGCGATGGCCATGGTGGGATAGACAAGGTTGCTTCTTCGTGGACCCTTCATGGGTGGAGCCCTCTGTGGACTCGCGCAACCGTTACCCTTCGTGGGTTGAAGTCTCCACCAACGTCGATGTACGATAGCACCACCTATCGGAACCACGCCAAAAATCTCCGTGTCTCCAATTGCGTTTGCACACTCCAATCCCATCCCTTTACAGTCTTGCAAGTTGCATGCTTTACTTTCCGCTGCTCATATACTCTTGCCATGCTTGCTTGAAATGTATTGTGAATGTTTAAACTTGTGCTAAAACTCCACCTTAACTTGAAGAACTTAAAAACGGCTACTTTTCTTTGTTGAGGGTCTAATCACCCCCCTCTAGACACCTATTCTCGATCCTTTCAATTGGTATCAGAGCATTGGTCTCCATTGCTTTGGTTTAATCACCATTGGAGGAAGATGGATGAGTCTACGATGGGGAGTTTTAGACATAGAGTGCCCATACTTGATGGAGAGTTCTTTATTGCTTGGAAAAATGAGATGCTTGAGATTTTCAATGAATATCACTTGAACAAGTATATTACTAGCCCTTGTGCGCCTCTTGTTGATCCTTTGCATCCTACCCCCGATGAGTCTCTCGACATGATTCGCAATCTTAGAACTGTCAATCTTATCACTAGAGGATTGCCTAGAAACTTGATAGCTCGCTTGCCTACTCTTGATTGTGCCTACACTATATGGAGATTTCTTGAGGAACGATTTCCAAACTACTCCTTGAAAAACTTAGATGAGATTCTTCATAAGTCCATTGCTTTAAATAAGATGAGCCCTAATGATCCTAAGTTTGGTGATTGTCTATTTGAGCTTCGTGACCTTATGCGTGCCAAAGGAGATGTTGGAATCATGAGCAATATCATTTCCGAAGTCATTAGAATTCATAAAGATGCACATTGTCATGGTCATAAAACTAATGAATCACTCTCTCTAGGTAATGATCAATCACAAGATGATGTTGAGCATGGATACTATGATGAGGATGATGATAGTGACTTTGATCTCGATGAGTCTATGAGACACTTTGGTCTTATGGCTAACCTTCGCGGCTACATGGCTGGAGGAAAGGAATGGGTTCTTGAGAGTGGATGTACCGATCACATGACCGGAGACAAGGATATGTTTCGTGAGCTCGCTGAAAACAATGGCACTCGAAAGTATGTCACTTTTGGTGATAACTCAAAGGGTAAGGTGGTTGGCCTTGGTAAGGTGGCCATCTCACATGATAGCTCCATCCAAAATGTCATGCTCGTTGAATCTCTTGGCTATAATTTACTTTTTGTATCTAGACTAGCCGATTTCGGTTTCAATGTCCTATTTACTGAAGTAGATTGCCAAGTGTTTCGAAGAGATAATCATAAAATGGTCTTTACCGGCATACACAGAGGTGATCTATACATTGTTGATTTCACTAAAAAGGCTCAACCTAGAACTTGCTTAATTGCTGAATCTTCTAAAGGTTGGTTGTGGCATAGAAGGTTAGGTCATGTGGGCATGCGAAATCTTGATAGGCTTATTAAAGGTGATCACATCCTTGGAGTGAAAGATGTTATATTTGACAAGGATAGATTGTGCAGTACTTGTCAAGCAGGAAAATAGGTTGGAGGAAGCCACCCTGTGAAGAACATCATGACCACGAGAAGACCACTCGAGCTACTTCATATGGATCTTTTTGGTCCAAACGCCTATAAAAGTCTCGGTGGAAATTCGTTTGGTTTAGTCATAGTCGATGATTTTTCAAGATTTACGTGGGTGTTCTTTCTTGATGATAAGTCGCAGGTCCAAAAGATCTTCAAGAACTTCGCTAGGAAGGCCCAAAATCAATTTGAAGTGAAGATCAAGAAGGTTCGCAACGACAACGGAACGGAGTTCAAGAACGCCAATGTGGACACCTTTCTTGACGAAGAAGGGATTTCACATGAGTTATCGACTACGTACATGCCTCAACAAAATGGAGTTGTTGAGAGGAAGAACCGGACGCTCATTGAAATGGCGAGAACGATGCTTGATGAATACAAGACCCCAAAACACTTTTGGGCGGAAGCAGTTGAGACAGCTTGTCATGCGACAAATCGTCTATATCTTCACAAGCTACTCGGCAAGACGGCATACGAGCTTCTCACCGGTAACAAACCCCAAGTTGGATACTTTCGAGTATTTGGCTCAAAGTGCTACATTCTTGATAAGCATCATCGTTCAAAATTTGCTCCTAAATCTCATGAAGGTTTCCTACTCGGTTATGGCTCAAACTCTCACACTTACCGTGTCTACAACAATTTCACCCGAAAGGTTGAAGAGACGGTAGATGTGAAGTTTGATGAATCTAACGGCTCGCAAATAGAGCAATTGCCAATTGATGTAGGAGACAAAGACCCTTCAGAAGCAATCCAAGACTTGTCTATTGGCAAGGTTCGTCCAACGGAGGTGAAGGAGAGTACCTCGTCCGTCCAAGTGGAAGCTTCTACCTCACGACAAGGTGAACCACGAGTTGACCCAGAGGCATCCACAAGTGACGGGGAACCGCTGGTTCAACGGCGTTCACTGCCCTTTTGTGAAGCTTCTGATCCAGTTTGCATAAATTTGTGGTGAAGACGTGGTACTGCCCACTATTCAACTTCTTTGGGTTACTCTGATACCCAGATTGCTGCTGCTGATTCCCCTGACCTGACTGTTGATGGTAGCCACCCTGATTGCCTTGATTGCCCTGATTACCTTGGAATCCAGAACTAGAACCGCCACCGCCATAACACGGCCCATGAGAACCGGAACCTGAACCACCACCCGGTCCATGATTGTCTTGAAAAAGATTGGAATTTTTATACTCCTTCATGATGTAGCAATCCTTCCAGAGGTGGCCAGACAGTCTTTCTCGCGTCCCATGCCTTGGGCAGGGCTAATTTAGCATCTGCTCAAGATTAAAGCCTGACCCTCCGGCCCGTGGGGGCGGTTTACCTTTACGATGCTGGCCATTATTCTGTGCGTTGGTGTTAGCCACAAAGTCCAAACTATTATCAGCTTTGCGCTTACCATTGCCTCCCTGATTTGCCGGATTATGCTGCTGTCCTCTGGTGCTGCTGCTCTTCTTTCCCTTTCCCGGCTTGTCATCATTAGACTCGGGGTCCTTGGCACCATTAGAGTCAGCGTACTTAACCAGAGCCATCATCAGCTCTCCCATGTCATTGCAGTGGCGCTTGAGCCGACCCAACTTCTGCTTAAGAGGCGTAAACCGGCAATTCTTCTCCAACATTATGACCGCTGAACCGGCATTGATGCGATCCGATGAATGTAAGACGGTCGAAACCCGGCGCGCCCAATGGGTTGTGGACTCACCCTCTTCTTGGACACAGGCATCCAGATCCACAATTGACATAGGCTGCTTGCACGTATCTTTGAAATTCTGGATAAACCGGGCCTTTAACTCGGCCCATGACCCAATGGAGTTGGCAGGGAGCCCCTTCAACCAAGTGCGAGCCGTTCCATCCAACATCAGGGGGAAATATTTAGCACATGCCGCATTGCTAACATCTAGCAATTCCATGGCCATCTCATAACTCTCGATCCATGCTTCAGGAGGTAAATCGGCTGTATAGTTAGGCACCTTGCGAGGGCCCTTAAAATCCTTGGTCAGACGCTCATTACGTATGGCCGGCACTAAACATGGCACGCCCAAATTCCTAAAGGTTACACCTGGCTCCACCGAAGTTGTCGGACGAACCGGAGAAGGTTGACGGGCTGCATATTGCGCCGCCAGCTCGGCCTCTCGACGTGCTCTACCTTGATCCACCACGTTCTGAGCATCAGCACCACCGCCCGCTGGGTTATGTCCATGAGGCTGGTTATGGTTCCGCCCACTGCTTGACACAGCTGGTTCATCAATATGCCTACTGTAACTCCGGCTTGGGCGAGGGGTGGAATGAATCCGGCTTCGACTGTAAGAATAAGCCTGCTGCTGAACCAATGCTGTCTGAAGGAGCTCTCTATCCCTCCGCATCTCAACCGCCGATGGAGACTCGCCTTCAACCGGGATAGCCGCCAATCATGATGCCGCAACGATCATGTTATCCAAAGGGTTAGAGTAAAGACCCGGTGGTGTTGGCATGTGTTGTGGCGGGATATTGTTCTGACGAGGCGGATCCGTGGTGAGCGGTTGAACCGGCGCTCCCGTCCCAGGCGCTTCAACCCGATATGCCACTGGCGGGTTACTGGTTCCTGCTCCTGGCGTGTTAAAGAGGTTCCTTGCCTCGTAAACCGGTGGCAGGCGAGACTGATGCCTCCTCCTCATGACTTCATTTGAAGCGTTCTGATCTAGCATGAGTCGGTAAGACTCCGAATGAATCCGCTGCGCTTGAGCATCCAACGTGACCCGCTCCGCAGCCATCCTGGCATCTTCAGCTGCCAGGTCTTCCTTAGCTTGAGCTATCTGATCTCGCAATTTCACGACTTCCGCGTTATGCTGATCTTGATTATCCGGGTTAACCTCCGTCGTCAGCAGTGTTGCCAAGGCGTCTAGTAAACCGGACAAGACTTGAGCCGGCAGGCGCGTAGGGCCTCCTGCCCCGGCTGCCGTCGCCGCTGCTGACCCGAAAATCAATGCCGCTGTAGTTGAAGAGTGCTGCACTGGCTGCGTACCGGCCATGAAGATTGCAACCCGGTTCAGCGGCTCGTAGGGGTCCGGAATATTGTCGCCATCGGAACAGCCCCCAAGCCGACCGTCTTGCAGTTGGTACAATGACTCGGTTTCACCGGTGGATGACTCGCCATCAGAATAGACAACTGTCTCACTGTCAGATACCGATTTATCCCTAGATTCCGCACCATTGATGAATCCCACGAAGGCACGACTCATGGCGGGCTGAACTCGGGCGGGTTTTGCATGCTGAGCCGTCTCGATGATGTCGGTGCAGGTGTCCGGCTCAGGGCCCGGTTCGCCGATCTTGCCAATGAAGACGTGAATTCCACCGAAGGGGACCCGGTACCCGTACTCAATTGAGCCGGCCTCGGGGCCCCAGCCTTCGTCGTCGATGTAGAGCTTGCCGCGATGACTCTTGGTCATCCGACCCACAGCGTATCCCTTGATCCCTTCAAAGTTGCCCTTCAAGAACTCGAAACCACCGTGCACTGGCCCCACGGTGGGCGCCAACTGTCATAGAATAGTCACGGCAGATGTCCTAGTGTGAGGACTTAGTCGTGGAGCCATCGCAATGAGGTTAGTTTAAAGGGGTTAATCAGGACAAAGGACACGGGGAGTTTATACTGGTTCGGCCCCTTACGGTGAAGGTGAAGGCCTAATCCAGTTTGAGGTGGTATTGCTAGGGTTTCGATGACCAGGGAGCGAATACGCTTAACCTGGCTCTCGATCTGTCGTCCCTCCCCTAAACCGCCGCCGGGTCGTCCCTTTACATACACAGGTTGACGCCCGGTGGTTCACAGAATCCCGGCTGGCTCATAAACGTGTCCGGCTCGGTATCTACTCTTTCCTATCTTACAATACAAGCAATATACTTATGGCGGTTTACATCTATGGGCCCAAACTTGCCTTTGGGCTTTGGGCCTTCTTATTAAGTCTCCTTCGTAAGTCGCCATCTTCTATGTCTTCATGGGCTTCAATACAGGTAAATCACTATGAGCATAACCCGGCCCCTCCTGGGCGGTTTATACTCAATAGCTATATCCCCAACAAGTGGGACACGCCAAACTGAAGAAAATGAGGAAGTACACCAAGATGAACCACATTGACCTCCCTCACCACCTCCACAAGAGAACAACAACACCAACAACGATGAAAGCCAAGAGGAAGAACAAGATGTTGAGGAGGATGTTCCACCCCGACCTAAGCAAAAGCTCTCACGAGTTAGAGCAAGAGTCTCAAGAGATCATCTCGTCGAACAAATCTTTGACGATATCCAAACAGGGAGAATTACATGCTCTAAAACACGCTTAGCTAACTTTTGTGAGCATTACTCATTTATCTCTAGCATTGAACCTATGAAGGTTGAAGAAGCTCTAGAAGATCCAGATTGGATAAATGCCATGCACGAAGAGCTACACAATTTCGAGAGGAACCAAGTTTGGACATTGGTTGAGAAGCCCGACAACGACCACAACATCATCGGTACCAAATGGATGTTTCGCAACAAGCAAGACGAAGATGGACAAGTCATTTGCAACAAGGCACGTCTCGTCGCCCAAGGATACACTCAAGTCGAAGGTATTGACTATGGTGAGACATATGCCCCCGTTGCTAGACTTGAGTCCATACGAATCTTACTTGCCTATGCAAATCATCATGATATTACCTTCTACCAAATGGACATCAAAAATGCTTTTCTAAATGGTGAAATTGAGGAGGAAGTTTATGTTAAACAACCTCCCGGCTTTGTCAATCCTAAGAAACCTAATCATGTTTACAAACTTCACAAAGCTCTTTATGGTCTTAAACAAGCTCCTAGAGCGTGGTATAAATGCTTGACCAAGTTCCTTATTGAAAAAGGCTTTGAGATTGGAAAAATTGATTCAACACTTTTTACTAAAAGGGTTAATGGTGAATTATTTGTGTGCCAAATTTATGTGGATGATATCATATTTGGTTCAACTAACCCTCATTTTAGTGAAAAGTTTGGAAGGCTAATGTCGGAGAAGTTTGACATGTCTATGATGAGTGAACTCAAGTTCTTTCTTGGTTTGCAAATCAAGCAAACTAAGGAGGGTACCTTTGTCTCTCAAACAAAGTACACCAACGACTTATTCAAGAAGTTCAACATGCAAGAATGCAAAGTTATGAGTACACCCATGCCTACAAGTGGACATCTTGACTTGACCAAGGATGGCGAACTGGTTGACCAAAAGGTTTACCGCTCTATGATTGGTTCATTGTTATATCTATGTGCCTCTCGTCCCTATATTATGCTAAGTGTGTGCATGTGTGCATGATATCAAGCGGCCCCCAAAGAATGTCATCTTAAGGCTGTGAAAAGGATAGTGAGATACCTGATTCACACACCAAACTTTGGCATTTGGTATCCTATGAGGTCTTCTTTTGATCTTGTTGGCTACTCCGATTTGGACTATGCCGGAGACAAAGTTGATAGAAAGTCCACTTCGGGTACTTGTCAATTTCTTGGTAGATCTCTTGTGACTTGGTCTTCCAAGAAACAAAACTCGGTATCCTTATCGACCGCCAAAGCGGAATACATTGCCGTTGGTTCATGTTGTGCTCAATTACTTTGGATGACCCAAACTCTTAAAGATTATGGGATCTATGTGAGACATGTTCCATTGCTTTGTGATAATGAGAGTGCTATTAAGATTGCTCACAATCCCGTGCAACATTCTCGAACTAAGCATATTGAAGTTCGTCATCATTTCATTCGAGATCATGTTGCTAAAGGAGATATTGATCTTAAGCATGTGCATACCGATAAGCAATTGGCTGATATATTCACCAAACCGCTTGATGAGAAAGTATTTTGCCGTTTGAGAGGTGAATTGAACATCATTGATGCCTCAAACTTGGAGTAGAAACTCCATCGGGATGCATGCAAGGCATGAGCCTTTATATGACTAATCCTTGATATTTCTCTTATGAAGATGATCATATATCTTGGACCTACTTGTACCCTTGCATGTTATCTAACCCTTGTAGGTACTTGGATGAGCCCAACTCTATGAGATTGCAACTCACTCACATCCTAAGCAATCCCTACATCGCCAAGTCTCTACAATATGGTGGTTGAAGGCAAGGAAGCATGAATCCATTCAATATATCCTTTGACAATATATCAAATTTCATTTGGTATCAAGTTTCATTATTGTCATTTTGGACACACAAGTGCTCTTCCTTGCAAGACTAACCCATGTAGGAAGGTGAACTCAAACTACAAGTGGTGCTCCCAACTCTTGATGAACTACATCAACCTTGAGCATCCAACACAAGTTCAACTACATGATCAAGATCAACACCATCACCCAAGGTATGTTATTCCATCTTAGAGAAGCTTTACCCCAAGACATGGGTCAAAGCAACTCAACAAGACGTGAATACATCAAAATATTTAAACAAAAAAAATGGCAACCCCATTTTGAGCTTAAACGATGAGTATGACCTATGATCAAGTGACTTCACTTGACTCCTAAGTCAATATACTCTAACATAGGTGACTTTGTCACCGATCAATTCTAGATGAAGCTCTCTTGCGTTTTTCTGTGTTTTTGCATTTGTTTCTTACATATTCCCCTTTCAAAAAAACAACAACAAAAAATTCATCTAGATTCCTTTTCTTTTCTCTGATTATTTTCTGCATTCCCTTCATCTAATTCTTTGCAAATCTTTCAGTTAATTCCCTGCAAATCTTTGTGAGATCTTATTTGCCTAGTGAGCTGAGATGACAAAAGTTTTCTCTGCGCTGAACTCGGCCTCACCGATCTTTTCTTCTCGGCTAAGACCGAACCAACTCGGTGTCACCGACTGAAAAAAAATCGGTGTTACCGATTTCATCACTAAGGAAACACTTTGCCATTTGCATCCTGCATATCTGTTCCAGCATCCACTCGATGATTCTTGTCCTCTACCAGCATCCAAAATTACAAAATGCTTTGTAATGTGACTCAAGGACCAAACCTACTTGACTCATGCTCCAGAAGATCCCTTCTTGGAAATTGATGTCAAAGGGGGAGAGAGAGAACATCAAAGCTCAACCATATCTAAGGGAGACTTCTTAGCCATCCCAGATGCCTGGTAATTCAAAGAGGAGAGAAGCCACATGTCTTTAAGAGGGGAAAGACATGTTAGTAGATGTTTCTTTGAGTATGTTGTTCTGTCTTTCTTTGCTCTGATTTTCTGTTACCCTACCTTCTCCCATTATCCAGTATCAGATTCAAGGGGAGTAAGATATCTAAGGGAAGAAAATCTTTGGAATTCATTGCACATCTTTATCTCTTGGGGACATGTCAATATCCAAATAGAGTACTAAGTACTTACTCACTACATGTCATCCCAGTCTTGGTACTCTTGTGGTTTCCTGTTCTTGCTCTGCTTAGTAGATGTTCCTGTGTTATCTAACCATGTTTTCTCAGGTTCATCTCTTCCAAAGTCAGCTCAAGACCACAAGGTAAGTATATGCATCACACTCATGTGCATGACGATCTCTTGCTGATGTACATATTGTTTGCAAGAAGGACTCATGAACATGTAGGTACATTTTCTGCACTTTACATCATTTGCTCTGATGCATATAGCCAAGATACATGTAACTCATTACTTGCTCTGACATGCTTATGCACTCACATGGTATTATATTCTATCTTCACATGATTGCATACATGTAGGGGGAGCCAATGCATGTTGCATGTTCTTCCAAAGCTTTACTTGTTACACTTCATATCTTTATCTAAAAGCTTTGATGTATGTTGTCATCAATTACCAAAAAGGGGGAGATTGAAAGCACAAGTGCTCCCTGGGTGATTTTGGTAATTAATGTCAACATATCTCTTGTTGGACTAATACTTTCATCTAGTATATTTCAGATGAGTTCAACAGTGGAGTGGCAGGACAAGAGGATGTGGAACCCCTTCAAGATGCTAAGGACACATATTGGCAAAAGCTCAAGACTCTACATTTTCATTTTTAGTGATCCAAGATCACATTGAGTCCATAGGAAAGCCAATACTATTAAAAGGGGATTATGTGTTGCTTAATGGCTTGCTTGCTCAAAATGCTTAGTGATATGCTCCAAAATCTCTCAACCACTTTCTCATTTCCACATATGTCCTAAACCTAAAGTCAAACTCGGCCCCCACCGATTTGATCTATCCGGCGCCACCGAGTTCACTTGACATAGCCACTGCCAGAAACCCTAATCAGTTCGGTCTTACCGATGGGATCTCGGTCTCACCGAGATGGGCTTGCAAACTCTCTGTTGCCTACTTCAATTATTTCGGTCTCACCGAAATAGGTAGTCGGCCCCACCGAGTTTGCTTGGCCAACTCTTTGTTTGCTTATTACTAAAATTGGTCTCACCGAGTTTGTGTAATCGGTCAAACCGAGATGAGGTTTTACCCTAACCCTAGCACATCGGTCCCACCGAGTTGACCTTGTCGGTCCCACCAAAAATCCTAACGTTCACATTTTGAACTGAATCGGTCTGATCGAGTTTCACTATTCGGTCCCACCGAGTTTGGTAAATTGTGTGTAACGGTTAGATTTTGTGTGGAGGCTATAAATACCCCTCCACCCCCTTCTCCATTTGTGAGAGAGCCATCAGAACATGCATACACTTCCACTACTCATTTTCTGAGAGAACCACCTACTCATGTGTTGAGACCAAGACATTCCAATCCAACCACTAGAATCTTGATCTCTAGCCTTCCCCAAGTTGCTTTCCACTCAAATCATCTTTCCACCATATCCAAATCTATGAGAGAGAGTTGAGTGTTGGGGAGACTATCATTTGAAGCACAAGAGCAAGGAGTTCATCATCAACACTCCATCTATTACCTTTTGGAGAGTGGTGTCTCCTAGATTGGCTAGGTGTTACTTGGGAGCCTCCGTCAAGATTGTGGAGTTGAACCAAGGAGTTTGTAAGGGCAAGGAGATCGCCTACTTCGTGAAGATCTACCCAAGTGAGGCAAGTCCTTCGTGGGCGATGGCCATGGTGGGATAGACAAGGTTGCTTCTTCGTGGACCCTTCGTGGGTGGAGCCCTCCATGGACTCGCGCAACCGTTACCCTTCGTGGGTTGAAGTCTCCACCAACGTGGATGTACGATAGCACCACCTATCGGAACCACGCCAAAAATCTCCGTGTCTCCAATTGCGTTTGCACACTCCAATCCCATCCCTTTACATTCTTGCAAGTTGCATGCTTTACTTTCCGCTGCTCATATACTCTTGCCATGCTTGCTTGAAATGTATTGTGAATGTTTAAACTTGTGCTAAAACTCCACCTTAACTTGAAGAACTTAAAAACGGCTACTTTTCTTTGTTGAGGGTCTAATCACCCCCCTTCTAGACACCTCTTCTCAATCCTTTCAATGGGTCCTTCGGGCATGCTTTATTTAGATCCATGAAATCTATACAAAGCCTCCACTTCCCATTCGCCTTGCGCACCACCACTGGATTCGCTAACCAAGTTGGATGCAACGCTCCTCTGAGCAAACCAGCGGCTTCAAGTTTCCTGATCTCCTCAGCAATAAACTGTTGCCGCTCCAAAGCTTGCTTCTGGACCTTCTGCTTGATGGGCCGGGCATGTGGGCAGACAGCAAGGTGGTGCTCGATTACCTTCCTGGGAACACCAGGGATGTCAGATGGTTGCCAAGCAAGCACATCGACATTCGCCCGCAGGAAGGCAATGAGCGCGCTTTCCTATTTGTCGTCGAGGGTGGCACTGATGGTAAACGAACCATCAGCGCCAGCCAGCCCTGCCGGGACCTTCTTCACAGCGAGTGCAGCAGCCTTGGATCTCTTGCTATTGGAACTCTCCAGCAAGTCATCAACAGGCGCAGCGCACTCTGAAGAGGTACGCTTCCCGGATTCCTTGCTGGCTTTCTTCTTTTTCTTGCTTTCCTTGGCGGGAGCAGTGGCTTCCGCGGCCTCTGCAGCGATTGCTTCCCGGTACATCTTGTCCACGCATATGATTGCGTCTTTCTTGTCTGATGGAATGGAAATGACGCCCATTGGCCCTGGCATCTTCAAAGTGTTGTAGGCATAGTGGGATGCCGCCATGAATTTGGCCAGGGCAGGGCGACCAAGGATTCCATTGTACGGCAGGGGGAGGTCAACCACATCAAACATGATCTTCTCAGTCTGGTAGTTTAACTCCCCCCGAATGTTACTGGCAGTGTGATCTTCCCCTTAGGACGACTCCTACCGAGGTTGATCCCTTGGAACATACCAGTAATCTTGAGCTCTTCATCTGCTATCTGGAGTTCGCTGATGACCATCAGAGAAATCAGATTCAACCCGGCCCCACCGTCAACCAACATCTTTGTGACCTTGAGGTTGCGGATCGTTGGTGAAACCAACAATGGCAAACACCCTACCGCGGTAGTGCGGTCAGGGTGATCCTCCTCATCAAAGATGATGGGCGTGCAGGACCACTTGAGCGGCTTCCGAGAATCTGTCGCTGGCTCCACGGCATTGACTTCACACGCCCACTTTTTAAGTTGGCGGTGAGGGGAGTGCAAAGATGCACCCCCGTCAATGCACAAGGCATCAGTGGTTTTCTGGAACTCCTGCTCGCTGGTTTCCTCTTCATCTCCTTCATCACTCTCGTCCTCGCAATCCTTCTTCTCATGGCCTTTGGCGGGTTTCCCCTGATACTGAGGAGCCTTGCCGGGGCGACCTACTCTGCTACCTTGGCCCTTCCCGCCAGCGCCATCTTGGTCTTTCTCCTTATCACGCTTCTCGTACTCAGCCCTCTGCTTCTTGACGAGTTGCTCAACCTGATGACACTCCTAAAGATCGTGGCCCTTGGTCTGATGGATCTTGCAGTACGGCCCATCACTCTTCCCAGCCTTCTCAGCAGCTACGGCTTCCCGGCAATCAGTGCACGCGGCAACTTCCTTGCGGGGAACCTTGGTCTTGGCCTTCTTTCTGGTACTAGGTGCACTCGATCCTTCAACGGTCATCACCGCTTTATCCTTGCGCTTCTTGTTGCGCTTCTTGTTCTTCTTCTTGTGGTTGGTGGCGTCGTCGTCGTCCTCTGAGTCGATGTCGACAACATATTCTTCACCGGGGAGTCATCTCCCCTCTTCTACTCGGGCACACTTATCCACCAGAGTGTATAGCTCATTCACAGTCTTGGGCAACTGAACGTTCATTTTAGAATGTATCCGGCGGTTGCGAACGTTGGACTGGGACGCAGCTATCACAGCTGCCGGGTGGATGTCTGGAATATTCCTGTGCACCCGGCTGAACCTCTGCATGTACTTCCGCGGACTCTCTCCTTCCTTCTGCGGAAGGAGCTGCAATTCGTTGGGCCGCCATGGTTCTTGATGGCCGCCCGTGAAGGCGCTAACAAACTCATGGAACAGGTCAGCCCAGGTCGAGATGGAATTCTGTGGCAAGTGCATCAGCCAAGACCTCACATTTGGCTTGAGTGTCAAAGGGAAGTAGTTGGCGAACACCTTCTCGTCTCTTCCCCCGGCAGCTTGAACAGCGATGGTTTAGATGCTCAAGAACTCTGCCGGGTTCAATCTTCCATCATACTTCTCTGGTATTTCTCACTTGAACGTGCGAGCAGATGGCCAACAGACTTGCCGTAGCTCGCGAGTGAAGGCGGGGCACCCAACCTCGAAAGGTAGGTACCCACCTTCACCGGGCATGGGCTCGTCGATGTCGGGGCCATTGCGCCTATCAGACTGGCGTTGGGGTTCGTGGCGTCGTTCGATGGTGACGCGCGTGTCTTCCCTCCACCTGTCTTCCAGGACTCGCCGTTGGTCTCGTCGTGCTCGAGGATCGGACGAAGCCATTGATACGTCATCGGGTTCTTGGTCGCGGGGCTCTGGCTGTGGCCCCTGCGCTGGCTGCCGTGGAGGGGATTGCACCGTGGGGGTGGCCCCTTCGGTACGGCCAGCGGCTCGGGCAGTTGTCGCCGCCTGCGGGGGCCGTGACGGGCCCGCTCGCTATGATCCTCCCGCCTTGGCGAAACCAATCAGGCTCTGAATGGTGGCTCTCCACTCATCCATCTGATCGGCCGCCGGCGGAAATCTCAACAGGAGTTGGGCCCGCGCCATGGCCTCCGAAGGAGTGCTCGGCATAGCGATGACGTAGACTGCAACATCGCCTGGCTTCTGACGGCGCCGGTAGTGGCAACGCCATGCTCTCGTAGCCGTGAGCCAGTCGCCAGGGTGGCGTGGTGACGAGGTGGATGTGCTTGGGGATCGGCGGCTCCGTTCGGTACATTGGCTTGGCCAGCCCATCCCGGGGGTGGCGCGTGCCCTGTGGCCGCCCCCACAGCGGGGACGGCCGGAGGGTTGCGGTTCGCCCCAGGGCGAGCGCCACCGCTGTGGCTGCGTCCTTCGGTGGGGTGGAGAGGCGCGGACGGTATGATCTCTCCTCCCGCACCTTGTGGAGCGTGGCCACTGGGATGTTGTTGGCGCTGTCCTTCTTCGGTGCCTCCTGCTCCTGTTTCGGCCATAGGGGAGGTGGTGACGACGCCGCCTGCGCCGTCCACGTCCCTCGCAGCGTCCACATCCCCGTGCGCCCCCGTATCCCCCACGGCATCGGCGGCCGCGTGCGAAGGGGCCTTCGAGGTGGACGGGTGAGCTACGGCACCGGATTTCTTCTTGGGCGCCATGGATGATGAAGCCGTTGATGAAGAGAACGATGATGAAGATGACGCGCTGCGTACGCTCTCGGGTTCGCGCAAGCGCTTCCCCCTACCTGGCGCGCCAAAGATGTCGTGGTTTTCACACGGCCACCTATGGGGCCATCGGCCCCTTGTGGTTCGGCAAGGGGGACGAGCGCATTGCATGAAGAGCGGAAAGCATAGAGCAGCATGGCAGCAATGACACGGGCAGTTTTACCCAGGTTCGGTTGCCGCGAGGCGTAAAACCCTACTCCTGCTTTGGTGGATTGATGAATGGATGGTGGTGGAGGCGCAGCACTCTAGCCCGGCAGGGTCGCCTCGGGGCGGGAGCAGCTACACGCGTACGAGAGTACGGGGGTCCGAATCCTTTCTAAGGTTGCCATGGCCCTCCTTTTATAGATCAAGGGGTCACCACAATGGCAAATCAGTCATTGCGTACTGATTAGATAGCAAACAGTGCTATCATACGTAACTCTACAGACAGGATAAAGCGCATTAAATGCACCGCTTAGTGTCACATCGTAGCGTAGCCTGGCAAGCCTTGCCATGCCGTTCGGCCACCTTCTCGCCTGCCTATGTGACACGTCCCTGGACAGGTGTCATTTGGAGGTGATTTCCTCTGGAAGTGGCTGCCACATGCCAAATAACAGCCACTTAGCCACTTGGGGGCTCGACACCGCACCGATCGATGACTTGCGTTGCTGTGAGGTGGAGCGGTGGAGCCTTGGCGGGGTAATCCACCCTCGGCATCCACGGCAAGCCTGCCGAGGCAATCTTGAGACTTATTTTCGGGGCAACCTCGTCCCCGCCAGGCTCGCCTACCCGGCAAGGGAGGTTTTTTCCTTAGTGGTATCTTGCTCCTTTGGTTGGTCTTGGTCTTCTTGATCCGCCCTTTGATTTCTCAAAGAGCTGATCTCTTCTGCTTGGTCTGGTCTCGGATGGTGCAACTTTGTTCTCGAGCCTGTGTACAGTTTGGGCAACATACCTGGGGTTTGTTGCACCGACATCTTGCATAATACTGCCTTGCTATCCTGTAGAAAACGAGAAGGGATAGATTGGGTCTTAGTTTTGTTGGGGAGACTTGACTTCTTGAACTCTACGTGCATATCTCCAGATTGAGGTAGTAGAACTTCGTCTTCATCTGAGCATGCATCTTCTGTCTCCTCCGGATTAATGTCCTCTTCCTCATCCGAGAACCGAAAATACGGGAAGGCCTTCTTAAAGATATTTTGATCTAGAGCCATGTGGGTAACATAACCCTCTCCATCTAAATCTTGAGACGACATATTTTTAGATCTGTCAGGAGAACAACACGAAACAAGAATAGGGGATTTTTCTGCGATGCGGTGGTCAAATCGTCCGGGGGTATATATAAAGATTTTTTTTATCTTGGAAACAAGAATATGGAAGGAAAACAGAGTCGGGAAGGTGCCCGAGGAGGGCACAACCCACTAGGGCGCGCCAGGAAGGGCAGGCGCGCCCTGGTGTATCTTGCTCACCTCAGTTGCCTTCCTGGTTATTTCTTATTTTCCTAATTTTTGTTATATTCCAAAACTGACAGAAATATTTTTGCAGATTTTTTGGAGTCCGTTTACTTACCGTATCATGTACCTCCTCTTTTTCAGGATTCTGGAGTGTTCTAGAAGGTTTCTTTTATGTGTTCCTCTGTTGTCATGGTTTGGGTAACATTGCTTTCAACATTAATAGGCGTACCTGAGATATACTGTTTAATTCTTTGTCCATTGGCCACCTTTGGGTTAGTACCTTTGGCATTATTAATCTTGATAGCTCCAGAGCGATACACCTCTTCGATAATATATGGTCCTTCCCATTTGGAAAGAAGTTTTCCTGCAAAGAATCTAAAACGAGAGTTGTACAATAGAACATATTCTCCAACTTTGAATTCCCGCTTTTGGATTCTTTTATCATGCCATCTTTTAACTTTTTCTTTGAATAGTTTGGCATTTTCATAAGCTTGGGTTCTCCATTCATCTAGTGAGCTATTATCAAATAACCTCTTTTCACCGGCAAGCTTGAAGTCATAATTAAGTTCTTTAATTGCCCAATATGCTTTATGTTCTAACTCAGGAGGCAAATGACAAGCTTTTCCATAAACCATTTTGTATGGAGACATACCCATAGGATTTTTATAAGCTGTTCTGTAGGTCCAAAGTGCATCATCCAATTTCTTAGACCAATTCTTTCGGGACCTGTTGACAGTCTTTTGTAATATTAGTTTTATTTCTCTATTGCTAAGTTCTACTTGACCGCTAGATTGAGGATGATAGGGTGATGCAATTCTATGGTTAACATCATATTTAGCAAGCATTTTACGGAAAGCACCATGAATAAAGTGTGAACCACCATCAGTCATTAAATATCTAGGGACTCCAAACCTTGGGAAAATAACTTCTTTAAGCATTTTAATGGAAGTGTTGTGATCGGCACTACTAGTTGGAATAGCTTCTACCCACTTAGTAACATAATCAACAACCAAAATATGAGTATACCCATTAGAGGAAGGAAAAGGTCCCATATAATCAAAACCCCAAACATCAAATGGCTCAACAACAAGTGAATAATTCATAGGCATTTCCTGACGCTTACCGATATTACCAATTCTTTGACATTCATCACAAGACAAGAAACTTACGGGCATCCTTGAAGAGAGTAGGCCAATAAAAACCAGATTGCAGTACCTTGTGAGCAGTTCTATCTCCCGCATGATGTCCTCCATAGGCTTCGGAGTGACATTTTCGTAGGATTTGTTCCTGTTCATGCTTAGGTACACAACGTCTAATAATACCATCTACTCCTTCTTTATAAAGGTGTGGGTCATCCCAAAAGTAATGTCTTAAATCATAGAAGAATTTTTTCTTTTGTTGGTATGTGAAACTAGGTGGTATATATTTAGCAACAATATAATTAGCATAGTCAGCATACCAAGGAGTGTTATGAGAAACATTTATTGCAGCTAGTTGTTCATCAGGAAAGCTATCATCAATAGGTAGTGGGTCATCAAGAATATTCTCTAACCTAGACAAGTTATCAGCTACGGGGTTCTCAACTCCATGCCTATCAGTGATATGTAAATCAAATTCTTGTAACAAGAGAACCCACCTAATGAGTCTAGGCTTGGCATCTTTCTTTTCCATAAGATATTTTATAGCAGCATGATTAGTGTGAACAATTACTTTGGAATCAACAATGTAAGATCTGAATTTATCACAAGCAAACACAACTGCTAAAAATTCTTTTTCAGTAGTAGCATAATTTCTTTGGGCACGGTCTAGAGTTTTACTAGCATAATGGATAACATTTAATTTCTTATCAACTCTTTTTTCCTAGAACAGCACCAACATCATAATCACTAGCATCACACATAATTTCAAAAGGCAAGTTCCAATCAGATGGTTGAACAATAGGTGTAGAAGTTAAGGTTTTCTTATGTGTTTCAAAGGCTTCTACACAATCATCACAAAAAACAAATGGAATATCCTTTGTAAAAGATTAGTAAGAGGCCTAGAAATTTTAGAGAAGTCTTTAATAAACCTCCTATAAAAACCAGCATGACCAAGGAAGCTACAAATACCTTTAATATCTTTAGGACATGGCATTTTCTCAATTGCATCAACTTTAGCTTTATCCACCTCAATTCCTCGTTCAGAAATTTTATGCCCCAAGAAAATACCTTCATTAACCATAAAGTGGCACTTCTCCCAATTCAAGACAAGATTAGTTTGTTCACATCTCTACAAGACTCGATCAAGGTTGCTTAAGCAATCATCAAAAGAAGTTTCGTAATGGAAAAATCATCCATGAAAACCTCAACAATCTTTTCACAAAAATCAGAGAATATAGCAGTCATACATCTTTGAAAGGTAGCAGGTGCATTGCATAAACCAAAAGGCATCCGTCTATAAGCATAAGTTCCAAAAGGACAAGTAAAGGTGGTTTTCTCTTGATTAGGTGTGATACAGGTATTTGAGAGAAACCAGAATATCCATCAAGAAAACAGAAGTGTGTGTGCTTAGATAATCTTTCTAGCATTTGATCAATACAAGGCAGAGGGTAATGATCTTTTCTAGTAGCTTTATTTAACTTTCTAAAGTCAATTGCCATTCTATAGCCAGTAACAATTCTTTGTGGAATAAGTTCATTTTTATCATTAGGAACAACAGTAATACCTCCCTTCTCAGTGACACAATGAACAGGACTTACCCATCTACTGTCAGCTATGGGATAGATTATACCTGCTTCAAGAAGCTTTAGTATTTCAGTTCTTACCACTTCTTTCATCTTAGGATTCAATCGTCGTTGTTGATCAACAACGGGTTTAGCATCAGGTTTCATATTAATCTTGTGCTGACATAGAGTGGGACTAATGCCCTTAAGATCATCAAGAGTATATGCAATAGTGGCATGGTGCTTCCTTAGAATTTTTAATAATATCTCTTCTTCATGTTCTGCAAGGTTAGCACTAATAATAACATGATATATATTTTTCTCATCGAGATAAGCATACTTCTCACGCAAAAAAAAGATAAGCATACTTCAAAGTCAGGCAATTGTTTTAATTCAAACACAGGATCACCTTTAGGTGGAGGAGGACCTCCTAGAGTTTCAATAGGCAAATTGTGTTTAAGGGTAGGTTGTTGTTCAAAGAATATTTTATCTATTTTATTTCTTTCACGCAAGTGCATATCATTTTCTTAGTCTAGCAAATATTGTTCTAGTGGATCAGTAGGAGGCACAACAATAGAAGCAAGACCTATTATTTCATCCTTACTAGGTAGTTCTTCATTACGAGGTTGTCTACGAAACTTGGAGAAACTAAACTCATGAGACACATCACCGAAACTAACACCGACAGTTTGTTTTTCACAATCTATCTTAGCATTGACAGTGTTCAAGAAAGGTCTACCAAAGATAATGAGACAAAAGTCATCTTGTGGGGAACCAAGAACTAGAAAATCATTAGGATATTTTATTTTCCCACACAAGACTTCAACATCTCTAACTATTCCAAGTGGTGTGATGGTGTCTCTATTAGCAAGTTTAATAGTAACATCTATGTCTTCTATTTCAGCGGGTGCTATGTCATTCATAATTTCTTGGTGTAAGGTAAAAGGAATAACACTCACACTAGCACCCGAGTCACATAAACCATGATAGCAATGATCTCCTATTTTAACTGAGACAATAGGCATGACAACTACGGGTCTATGTTTGTCTTTTTCATCAGGTTTGGCAATTCTAGCAGCTTCATCACATAAGTATATAACATGCCCATCAATATTTTCTACCAAGAGATCTTTAACCATAGCAACACTAGGTTCTACTTTAATTTACTCAGGTGGTTTAGGTGCTTTAATATTGCTTTTGCAAACCACAGTTGATACCTTAGCATGTTCCTTTATCCTAACAGGGAAAGGTGGGTTTTCAATATAAGTAGTAGGCACACCTGGATCATCATTATAAATGATAGTTTCATCTTTAGCTATGACCGGTTCTTTAATTTCTTCTTTAATAGGTGGGTGATATTTAAACCACTTCTCCTTAGGGAGATCAACATGAGTAGCAAATGATTCACAAAAAGAGGCTACTATCTCAGAGTCAAGTCCATATTTAGCGCTAAACTTTTGAAAAGCATTGGTATTCATAAAAGATTTAACACAATCAAACTCAAGCTTAATACCTGACTCTTTACCTTCATCGAGTTCCCAATCTTCATAGTTGCATTTAATTCTTTCTAAAAGATCCCACCGGAAGTCAATAGTCTTCTTCACAAAGGAACCAGTACAAGAAGTAACAAGCATGGATCGATCATCATGAGAAAGCATGAAAGATCCCACCGGAAGTCAATAGTCTTCTCCAACGCATCTATAATTTTTTATTGTTCCATGCTATTATATTATCTGTTTTGGATGTTTTATATGCATTATTATGCTATTTTATATTATTTTTGGGACTAACCTATTAACCTAGAGCCTAGTGCCAGTTTCTGTTTTTTCCTTGTTTTTGAGTTTCGCAGAAAAGGAATACCAAACGGAGTCCAAACGGAATAAAACCTTCGCGAAGATTTTTCTTGGACCAGAAGACACCCCGGAGACTTGGAGTTCAAGTCAGAAGAGCCACGAGGCGGCGACAAAGGGGGAGGGCGCCCAGGGGGTAGGGCGCGCCCCCTGCCTTGTGGGCCCCACGTGACTCCACCGACCTACTTCTTCATCCTATATATTCACATATATTCCAAAACCCTCAGAAGCATCCACGAAAACACTTTTCCACCGCCGCAACCTTCTGTACCCGTGAGATCCCATCTAGGGATCTTTTCCGGCACCCTGCCGGAGGGGGATTCGATCACGGAGGGCTTCTACATCAACTCTATTGCCCTTCCGATGAAGCGTGAGTAGTTTACCTCAGACCTACGGGTCCATAGCTAGTAGCTAGATGGTTTCTTCTCTCTCTTTGATTCTCAATACCATGTTCTCCTCGTTGTTCTTGGAGATCTATCCGATGTAATCTTCTTTTGCAGTGTGTTTGTCGAGATCCGATGAATTGTGGATTTATGATCAGCTTATCTATGAATATTATTTGAATCTTCTCTGAATTCTTATATGCATGATTTGATATCTTTGTAATTCTCTTCGAATTATCGGTTTGGTTTGGCCAACTAGATTGGTTTTTCTTGCAATGGGAGAAGTGCTTAGCTTTGGGTTCAATCTTGTGGTGTCCTTTTCCAGTGACAGTAGAGGCAGCAAGGCACGTATTGTATTGTTGCCATCGAGGATAAAAAGATGGGGTTTACATCATATTGCTTGAGTTTATTCCTATACATCATGTCATCTTACTTAATGCGTTACTCTGTTCTTCATGAACTTAATACTCTAGATGTAGGCAGGAGTCGGTCGATGTGTGGAGTAATAGTAGTAAATGCAGAATCGTTTCGGTCTACTTGACACGGACGTGATGCCTATATTTCATAATCATTGCCTTAGATATCGTCATAACTTTGCGCTTTTCTATCAACTGCTCGACAATAATTTGTTCACCCACCGTTTTATTTGCTATCTTGAGAGAAGCCTCTAGTGAAACCTATGGCCCCCGGGTCTATTTTCCATCATATAAGTTTCTGATCTACTATTTTCCATCATATAAGTTTCCGATCTACTATTTTCCATCATATTAGTTTCCGATCTACTATTTTCCATCATATTAGTTTCCGATCTACTATTTTGCAATCTTTTACTTTCCGATCTATAAACCAAAAAATCCAAAAATATTTACTTTATCTTTTGTTCAGTTTTATCTATCTCTATCAGATCTCACTTTTGCAAGTAACCGTGAAGGGATTGACAACCCCTTTATCGCGTTGGGTGCAAGTGTTTGATTGTTTGTGCAGGTATTAGGTGATTTGTGCGTTGTCTCCTACTGGATTGATACCTTGGTTCTCTAACTGAGGGAAATACTTATCTCTACTTTGCTGCATCACCCTTTCCTCTTCAAGGGAAAAACCAACGCAAGCTCAAGAAGTAGCAGGAAGAATTTCTGGCGCCGTTGCCGGGGAGATCTACGTCAAGTCAAGACATACCTAGTACCCATCATAAACTCTCATCTCTTGCATTACATTATTCGTCATTTGCCTCTCGTTTTCCTCTCCCCCACTTCTAAAATGATTTTCGAAAAAAATTATTTGCCTTCTTTCCGTTTGCCATTATGTCTTGCATGGCTTGTTTGCTTGTTCGCTTGATATAGTTGTGTGTTTATTGAAAAACAGAAACAAAGGTTTATGGATCCTCATCCACTTACTAATCTTTTTAAGAGATCCAATTATGATGAACCTATTGCTAGTGAGTTGAGTGCACTAGATTATCTTTATGAGATTTTGCTTGAAATTCGTGAATCTGAAAATTGTGATGAAGTGTTGAAAGAAGAAAATTATAAAGTGATTCACGATAGCTCCTTAAATTACAATAATTGTTCAAATCTAAGAATTAAACTTATAATTCAATACAAGAATTGTTTCGAATACAACAATGATACAAATCACACATGAATTAAATTAAATGAATGTGAAAATGGCAGGTTTTATTACTGCCCATGCCTTTGCCAATTGTGCTCGAGCTCCTTCATGGCATCGACTACCACCACCATCTGCTGCCGATTGTTCTTGAGCAACGTCTCTATGTCCGAGTTGTCGGACAAGGACGAATCCTCAAACAAAAATTCCGCGCAAGGGCTCAAATCCATCTACAAATAGCAGGGAGCTCGCATGAACGGAAATCGTTCGCTAAATCTAACTTGAAGGGGGTAGAAAAGGACTCACCGGCGAATCCAGGGCGAGCGGCGACTCGGCGGCGGTCGATCCGGGGGCAGCTGGACGTGGCGCATCCGGGGAGCCGGCGAACCGGCGCGATGGACCTGGGTCTGCAGCGGCCTGGTGGTGTGTTTCCGCCGGCGGATATGGCCGGAATCGAAGGCGGCGGGCGGGCGGCAGGTGGCTGCGGAATGAGGAAGGGGAATGCGCGCGGGCTGAAATGTCCCTCCCACCAACTGCTTTTCCATGATACAGGGCACCGGCGGGGCGGGGGGAAAACTTGTGTTTTCGCGGGTCGGGGGGGGGGGGGCAATTTACCGCACCCTTCAAAAAAATCAAGGGTCGGGTGCATTTAAGGTGTCTGTCCGGCCATTTTTTCCATGCAAAACTGTAAACTGACGGTTATTTTGCAGTTCGGCGCGATATAAAGGGTCTGTTAGAGACGCTCTAAGACAGTAACACCCTTCTCATCCATATAGGCAGATGTCGTGTGGTCTACTTTGCAGAACATCGGGAAGAATAGTTAACATAAACATACAAAGAGGATATTGTATCTTATCAGCGTTCAACTCTTAGACATACTAGGGTCCTCCTTGTCCCCGATAACTATAGGCTGGAACCTTACGTTTCGAGGTCACCGACTTGCCATGTTCCATCCATGCGAGCTTAGGGCATCCCTGCTACGCCAAGTTCATGGCAACACCTCATCATGCCTACCCTCAGCTTAAGATGCCGGGCCCCAAAGCAATCATCATGGTGCAAGGAGACGTCTTGCACAATTGTTAGTGTGACGAAGAGAGCATACAACATGTCGACACACTGGTGACGACAGCGAAATTTGAGGTCATCAAACAATAGATCTCCCGAAAACCCACCCTGGAAGCTCCACCAACCAAGAAAAGCCAGAGTTCCTCATCGTTTTAGGCGGCAGAAGACACCAAGAACATCTGCATTATCCAAGATGATCCCACCACCAAGGTTGTCGACATTGGCACTCCGCTCAACCCTGAGCAGGAGGCAGAAATGATCCATTTCCTTTAGAAATCGACATGTTCGCATGGCAGGTCTCTGATGTGTCACAAGCGACATCACCGAGCATTCCGTGACTGTATTGGAAGACGTGAAACCTTTCAAGCATCACCTCCGCTGGCGGGGACCAACGCAAGGCAATTGGCAAAGAGATGCACGATTCCTAGAGGTTGGTTTTATACGGAGGCACACCACCCGAACGGCTAGCTAACACGGTTCTCGTTCTTAAGCATAACATGAAGTGGAAAATGTGCATCGACTGGACGAGGCGATTCGGTGCCCAGGCTCAGCTGCACCCGCGATGAACATAAAATACAAAAAGAAAACTATTTTAAAAAAAAATCATTTTTTTGCATGGAAAATAATTTGGTGCGTGAAGTGCACTCCGAATTTGAGATCATTTGGAAAACTAAGTAGCTCTCGACAAAAAATACAAATTTGGGGTCTATGATTTTTTTATTGTTCATGTATTGTTCTGATCCTTTTTTTTTGCTGAGAGCTACTCATATGTCCAAATGATCTAAAATTTGGAGTGCATCCTACACAACAAATTATTTTCCATGCAAAAACATAAAATAGGATTTGTTTGAATTATTTTTGTATTTTTACGATTTTTCTCTTCACCGGGTGCAGACGAGCCTAGGCTCAGAAATGGATATTCAGCATCGACTACACTAGACTAAATAAAGCCTACCCGAAGTCCCTGCCGCACATCAACCAAGTGATCAATCCAATCGCTAGGATCTACTTTCTGGATGCTTACTTGGGGTACCATCAAGATTAAAGAAGACGAGGTCAAGACATCCTTCATCACTTCCTTTGATGCTTTCTACTATACCTCGACGGCCTTTGGTACGAGGAATGCGGGCGCCACGTATCAGCATTGCATACAGAAGTGCTTCCAGAAGCAGATTGGGAAGAACGTGCAAGCTGTACATGATCCACTATTTTCTCATTATTATTTCTCATAACCAAATGTGAATTTATTTTGTACACACCAAACAATCGGCGCAGTCGCGCTGTACATGATCCACAAGCCCAAAATGTACATACAAAAGCTTTTGTACTGTAACACTACAGATAACGGAGCACATCTTTACTGTTACACACCAGAAATCACACTGCCTCTCTACAGTTACACACAAGTTTTGATCGTATGAACATTGGACACCAAAAGAAGGTGGCACACACATGAACTAGTTCCCCAACCATTCGAAGCAACGGCAGAGGCCCCAGCAAAACTTCGAAGGATAGTCCCGTATGAAAACATCCCTGCCATAGCCAACGACGTAGAAGCTAAAAGACCGCTTACGGTGAGACATTGTGACACGAGTTACGGGCACGACCGAGATGATGTGTCTCTCCGAAATCACTCTTGCGGATGGTGGAACTGGCAGCCTGCTAGCGACAATCTCCGACGAGAACTGGTTGAGTGGGTATGAATCGGCAAAGAAAGCAGGAGTGCATTGGTATGCCTGTATGTTGCATAGTTGCACCCCTTGCGCTCTATGGAAAACTTCGTCAGGGACCGAAGCAGCTCCCGTGGTTGCACTAACTTTTCTCGCTGTAAGCGTCTTCCTGGAAACAGAAAGAAATAACAAGTCAGACCAAGAGAAAAGGGGACCACTCAAATAACTAGGCAAAGTAGTCCCTTCAAAATTCAAACCACTAAAATGAGCATTAAAGATTACTCCCTCCGTAAAGAAATATAAGAGCATATAGATCACTATTTTAGTGATCTAAACGCTCTTATATTTGTTTACAGAGGGAGTAATTCTTATTCAGTTATCAAAATAGTATCAACATAGCTTGTCAATTATGGTGTGAATATTATCACAAACCATAAACTCTTAATTAACGAGGGAAACACTTGTACAAGGCTACTCAGTATACCTCATGATTTTCTCGTACATACTGCTCTACTGATTTGCAGATAAATACAAAATGTGGCATAAATAAATAAATAAATAAGTGAAGACTCGCTTAGTTTTGCAATTATTATTCCCTGGAGTTTTTTATCTATTGAAGCTTTACTAGATACAATTGCATTCAGCAAAGGGAAGAGTAAAATATTACTACTAGTATACTACTCAAGAAAGCACATAAACTGTCAAGAAAGCGTATTTTATGTACAACAGTCTGCAGTATATTAGGACTGAACCGAACACAAAAAATAAAGCATGGATTAAAATCTCGAATGTTCGCAAAGCTTTTAAAACCATAACAGACTACTAAACTGTTATAACAGTTTTCCGTGATAGTTAGCATTGTAGCAACACATCTGTTTAAGTATATACAGTCAAATCTTTTGGTTCTCTATTCTCTGGTTAACTATCTCAATAAAAACTGATGAACCACCTTTCGAAAAATATGAATTAAATTACCATCGAACATGAGCAGTGCTTTGTGCAAGAAGGGAACCGCAGCCATTACATGTCTGGCATGTCACTAGGCCCCGGGATGCACATGCTATGCAGGGCAACATTCCTTGACCATTGCACATCCCACATCTGTGACAAAGGGAAACATACAAGCAAATCAATATCTGAAACAGAAACAAAAGTGGTATATGAGTTAGCCTAGTTATGTACTTGTGTATGTTATGACAATAAACGAGCTTCTTATGGCACACTTGTATTCTGAGTTGAGGCGAATTACGTATTGAAGAGCTAAAAAAAATGAAGCGGTGGAACTAACACTGAATCAGATCCATCTTGGTGAGCGAGCAAACCCCTGCCATGACATACACTGCACCGAGTCATTTGATTTGCCTTGTAAAACCCGTGCTGCTGACCAGCATTGCAAGTAGGACATGGCGCCTCTCCACGACCCTCGCAATCTGTCAGAAACATCGGATCAGATAAACTGAGAACTTCTCAATATCAGAAAGGCAATGACGGACAAACTATGATATTATCTTGCTAAAATATAAATACTAGTACTCAAAGAAGATTAATGAGAAAAAAGAACACTTGCTAAAGGTGTCCTAAGTCCTAATTCCTAACAACTTGAAAATGAGCCAAGACTAGTGAAGGTTCCAGTAATAAGCAGATTATAAATATTTAATTAGAAGAAAGTTCCCCTGTTTATTTCTTCTAGTTAGATTTGAGAACACAACATCTCGACTCTACAGCTATTGCAGCCAATAAGGATTAGTGGGCAAAGATTATATGTGGCAACATGATTAAGCAGTTTATATATTTTTTAGACTTATATTGTACATCACTCAACAAGTCTATATGGATCATATCCATTTCTTTTCAACACAATAGATGAGCAAAGATAATGCATCACACTAGTGGTGCAAGAGATGAATGTTCCCATTAGAAGTATGAGTTGGGATAGTTATCAGTTCCTATGTCATGTCTAACTAAAAGTATATTTATGGGTTACTTTCTTCCAAAGGTTTTCTTTCAGATTGTGAAACTTCCCATCGTGAGGTAGCTTAAGATTCCTAACTGTATTTGAGTTGGATTAGCACTTATAGTACATGCTAAAAATAGTAAAATAGATGCTTGTGACAGCCATACAAGTAGACGTTTTCAACTCTTATGTTATGATGATCATCATAACAGGGTGACTACGGCTGGGAAGATAGCCAAGACTGCCACTCGGCTTGACTGGGCTGAGGTTAACCATACATGGGGAAAAGGAACTACAGGGAGAAGTTAGACAATTCACATTACTTGCATAGTTTGCACACATACCTAACTTTATATATATAGCTGGCTGGCGGTCGGGACTCGTAAACTTGGAACTAAACAACACTGAACACTCTTATCTCTATTTATCTCCAAGAAACTGAAATCTAAGCTATCTCTAGCTAATTGACGATTTCCACTGCCACCTAGGCACATCTGGCCAATGGTAGGGCTCAAGGCCACACCCCTGACTTCTACTTGACATAACAGTATAACACATAACAGGGAATTAAAAGGTAAAATCATGATATAGGACCTGGGAAAACAAACTGAAAATTTTGGTCGATGCGAACATTTAGACTGCAATGCATAAAAGGATCTCTGAACAATGTAAAATGCAAAGGCAACATAAAGGAAACACAAGATACACCATAGTTAGAGAAATTACTACAGAATAGAAGTTATTTTCTTACATGGAACAAAAGAAAGATATTATGGGAAAGTTCTATACTAAACTTATACTTACTAAAATAGGTACATAAAAATGTTATCCTCACCAAGTAAGAAGTCGAAACAAATGTTGTATTACGGCTACAACCTATGAAAGCAAATTATGTGTGACTACATGATACTCAGTTAAATGAATGTCATACCTAAGCATTTTTCAGTAATTTCTGAATGAGGAATCTTGACCATTACTTCTTTCTCCGGTACAAAGAGCATTGGAAACTCGGACCTCAAATCTAGTTCCCACACACCAAGAACAGGACCCTTGTCTCTTCCATCTATTTTCCCACCATTGTAGGGTTCCTTCTTTAATATGGTGTCTCTTTCCTCAATAAAGGTTTCCAAGGTTCCAACATATACATTGCAGTCCTCGATGGATGTAATTTTCCATGTGCGAGCAGGCCGGCTTCCCCAACAACATCGATGTCCAACATGTTCAATTAGCAGATGCCGGATCTCCACCTCATCCAGTACATCCCTGTCAGAAAATTTCAATCATTCAGTTGAGTGATCTTATATGAAAATTCAGTAGGGTGATCTTATATGAAAAATTCAGTGGGGTGATAGACGATCGGCCATGTGTTTGACGAAAACAAGCACAATTTGCAACACATAACAGGATAGAAGGGAAATATTGCCTCTTCTTGACCATTCATACAAAATACAAGATAGAGTGTATGACCAGTCTAGTTACATCATTAAGTTCCGACCACCGACCAAATGAATATTGAGTTTGGAAGCTAAACTATAAAAGGGTTATTGTTCTATTAGATCATGTCAACATTATCTGTTCGGCCATTTTTAGCCAGGATGAGGCAGCCATACACAGATGTACCAGACCACAACGAGCAACCATGACTGATACAGTAAATTCCTACAACATTAGTTTAGCTGAAGCCCAGAACATAACAAGATATACTGATCTGATCCCTCCAACAAGTTGGAACAGTATGCATACCCACGTTAAAAATGTGAAAGTTAACTTAGCAACCAGGCTAACAACATTCATGACTACGGGACTGTGTCTGCTCGCTATATTATCCCTCAGCAACACAGCAATTAAGACAATTTTGAGAAGAAGCCCTCACCTCGGGACGCCCTGAGAAGGCTGGTAATCACCACCGTACGGTCCTTGAGGAACAATCGCCAAACCTTGCGCTGTTGGAACCCGTTTGTAAGCTACAGTTCCAATGGGGCAAGATTGGTCGAGATGAAGAAGCACCACCGAGGATTACCATGCATATGCTGAGGAGTGGCAGCAGACGACGGGGACGGGGAGAGGACGGCGCTGTGGATGGACGGTGGGTAGACGACGGCGTCGTCGCGAGGACTGGGGGCCGTGGGGTAGTAGTTGGAGGAGGAGAAGGAGGCGGCGGACCTGACCTCGGCCGCGCTGACCTCCGCGCCCCACCCTCCTCCGCCCCCGCGCAGCGCCGACGAGCTGCTCCGCCCCAGGTGCTGGTACTGCTGCTGGTGCTCCGCCGCTGAAACGAAATCCACACCGTAAGGGACGAGACCGCAGGGGGGGGGGGGGGGGGGGGGCGGCGGGTTCGGTGGCAGAGGGAGAACCTGGCGACGGAGAGGGTGGGAGAAGAGGGCGCCGCGACTCCTCCTCCTCGCCGGCCTCGCGCTCCGCCTCCATGGTCATCGGCGGCGATCCGGTTGGATCCGCGGACTGGGATTGAGCTGGGCTCAGCTGGGCGGTGGGGAATGGCTGGGATTATTATAACAGCCTGCGCAGCAGCCTTAGCCGCGAAGGAAGCGAGTCTAGTCCTCCCTCCGGGAACTGACTCATCCTTCCTGTCACGTCAAATCGATCGCTGCCCCCGACGCGACGACGGCGATGGAGACGACGATTGGGCAGACCATCCTAGCTGGCACATCCGACTTTTTGTTTTTCTGAGAATAGGCACATCCGACATTTTCAGACAGAAACATACGTGTGCTGAGAAAACAAAAGAAGCCCACGGGCCGTGTGCCGTGCCCAGCCTGCGGCCGTGCCAGCCCATTGCCGCGTGATGACGCACCGGAGATGGCGAGAGCATTCCTTCGGAAGCCTCGCAACGATCAGCGCCACTTGGCACGCTCCTAGCCGCCCCGTCACGTGTCGTCCTTTGGACGCTCTCTCCAAATTTTGTTTTTTTTTCGCACCTGTTTTCAACTTTTTAAATGGTTTTTTATGGTTTTTTTGACATTTCGGTTTTCCACCTCTCGTCTTGAAATTTTGGACCAAAAAATTTTTTTGCACGAAAAAACGCGTTTTATATTTTTTTTTCCTTTCGCGAGAGTCACGGTTTTGCTTCCGCGAGAGGCACAGTTTTGCTTTCGCGAGAGTCACGGCCGTGACTCTCGGAAACAGAAAAAAACGCGTTTTCTATTTTTTTTTCCTTCTGCGAGAGGCACGGTTTTGCTTCCGAGAGAGGCATGGTTGTGCTTTCGTGAGAGTCACGGACGTGCCTCTCGGAAACGAAAAAAAACGCGTTTTCTGTTTTTTTTTTCTTTCGCGAGAGGCACGGTTGTGCTTTCACGAGAGGCACGGCCGTGCCTTTCGGAAACGAAAAAAACGCGTTTTTTCTTTTTTTTTTCTTTCGCGAGAGGCGCGGTTTTGCTCCCGCGAGAGGCACGGTTGTGCTTTCGCGAGAGGCACGGTCGTGCCTTCTCGGAAACAAAAAAAAACGCGAGATGCACGATTTTGCTTCCGCGAGAGGCACGGGCGTGCCTCTTTCGGAAAGTGAAAAAACCCATGCTCCCGGTTCGGTTTTTTAGTCCGGTTTTTTTCCTCTGGTTTTTTTGTGAAAGAAAAGTTCGTCAAAACCTATTGCGATCTAGACGGTTTGAGATTTGGACGCACGGTTTAAGAGATAAAACGTTTTGAATAAACGAATCTACGAAAAAAGGAAAAACTGCCAGGTTGCGACAAGTGGCGCACATGCAGCGCGCCACTTATCGCAACCTGGAAAGGTGGGAGTGATCTTTGCAAGTACTCCTTAACTAGTGATTTCGGGAGATCGCGGAATATTCTATTTGACGCTCTTTGCGTCAAACTGCCGGCGCTTCGCACAAGCGAGCGACCGAGCAGCGACGCAAAGAGCCGGCCCAATTTTTGCGCGTACAACTGCCACTAGCCAGCCGGTTTTGGGAACCTTCTAGAAGGTTCTTTGAATCATTTTTTTTCTTTTACTGGTTTTTCTGTTTTCTTATTTTTGTTTCCGTTTCTTTTCTTTTTTGTTTTCTGTTTTTTTTCCTTTTCAAGGTTATTTTATCTTTTTTAAACTAAGTTCATGTTCGAAAATTGTTCTTAAATTTAGAAATATGTTCTTGCCTTTAAAAAATGTTCAAATTTTAAATAAAGTTTTTTAAAAAAATTATAATTTCGAAAAATGTGCGTGATTTTCAAAAAATGTTCTTGTTTTCATTAAATGTTGCAAATGCTTTTGTTCAAAATTTTCAAAAAATGTTCGGGTGTTAAAGAATGTTCGTGATTTTCAAAAAATGTTCATGATTTCCAAAAATGCTTTTGTTGAAATTTTAGAAAAATGTTCTTCTTTTAAAAATTTGTTCACATTTACAAAAAATGTTCATGTTTCAAAAAGTGTTTTTGCGTTTCATAAAGTTATTCGTGTTTTTCTTTTTTTCTTTTAAAATAAATGTTTGGCTTTTAATAAAACTCCGAAATTTTCAGAATTTGTTCGGCTTTTCTATAATATGTTCAACACTTCGAAATATGTTCCCTTTTTAAAATTTTGTTCTCAAATTAAAAAAATGTTTGTGTTTTCAAAAAATCTTCTGGAATTTTTAAAATGTCCGCATTTTAAATAAATGTTCAAGAGTTCAAAAAATGTCCCTGTTTTCAATTTTTTGTTCAAAATTTCAAAAAATGTTCTAAATTTCAAAATATGTTCACATTTTCCAATTATTGTGTTCGAATTTCAAAATTTGTTCACATATTTCGATAAGTGTTGAAAATTTGTTCAATATTTCAAATTTCTATTCACGCTTTCAAACATTGCTCAAATTTTTATAAGTTTGTTCATAATTTCCAAGAGAATGATCGAAAACTCTGAAAAAGATCGGATCTCTGTCTTTATATTCTTTACTAGTTTGCGCTTATTGAATGTCAGTAGGACTCGCCAGTCCGAGTGGCTAGCGAGAATGCCTCCCGAGCTGGAGGTAAGGAATTCGATTCCCTCGTCAGTTGGATTTTTCGCTAAATTTTTACATCGCCACGACGCTTAAATGGGCCGGCCCAGTCGGGGCTTCGTGTGTGCGTCGCGGCGGCAATTTGCCGCAGAGCGCGTCACATAGGAGGTCCCGGAGATCGCCGTCGCCGGCCGTACCAAGCACGGCATCGGAGCCACCGCCTTCCTCGCGTGGTGCTCCCCGTCGTTGCCCTGCTCCTGCCACCGGCGTGTGGGACTAGAGGGGGGAGGCGCCGTCCGTGGCCTCCGTGGGCTGCGCCGCCACCGGCCTGGCGTTGGCAAGGGGACGGTGAGGTCGCGCGGTGGTGGTGGTTGGTGGAGGAGGAGCTTGACGACCATGTCTTATGATTTCAAGTTGGATGGCCAGCCATCAACTGTTCTGCAACTTCTGCTACTATCCTTTACCCTGCTTGCTCATGGAAACCCGTAAGCTTGCTATTTGTCACTACCTTTGACATGCTCCTGTCATCTCGCAATCGCCGAATAGTTTTCACAGAGGATTCAACTGCATTATGTGCATCTTGTGGGCAGTTATCTGCCTTATCATTCCTGGATTACAAGCACTTTGCTAGTTTGCTTCGTATCTGCGTTCAGCGCATAGATTAGCTTCTCCGCACTTCTTTTTCTCGGTACTATCTTGCTTCAGAGCCTGCTCAGAATATTCAGAGATGACATTAGATGTTTATGGACGGAATCTAATTAAGTCATCCAGTTCTATCCCCTTGCGCCTCACCCACTTTTTCCAACATCTGTTGATGAAGTGACAGCGAAACACAACTAGGAGTGTGTTGCAAATATAAATGCCTCTTTCGATCTACTATAACAGCTGCAAATGGATTACAAGCACTTTGCTTCGTATCTGAATTCAGTGCATCGATTAGCTTCTCCACGCTTTTTTACCTTGCTACTATCTTGCTTCAGAACCTGCTCAGAATATTCAGAGATGACATTAAATACTCGTGGGGAGATCACATCCCTGCTGCACTGCACAAAAGAAAGACAAATTGTATGCTCCAAAATGACTATTTTTGAAGCTTTTTTTTTAGCCCAATGAACAGTACATGCCACCATCGGGGAGGGCGACATGTAATGTGCGCCGTCAAGTGCCCTGCGTATGAACTATACATGAACAGTACGTATGGTATAGCGGCATGTGCCACGTGTCACATGGCTAGCTAGCCGGCATGTTAGATTTGATAATAATATCGGCACAGGGGCTTTTCTGCCAATTCGTTGGCACAGGGGCTCCTTTATACAAAAAAAATCAAGGATGGATACGAATGAGAAGGGGACTAGGACGTAGATCACTGTGAGTTTAATTCATTGCTTGATTTTCAGAATAACTATCTCTGCCATTGTATAGCCACGGTTTCAATGACTTGGAACATAAGAATTTTTTAAAAGGACCCTCTTATTAGACTTGCACTCTTAGTAGACTTGGATACAGTAGGGAAACCTTCTATGGGACTAAAACCCTACCATATTCAAGAACTTAAATTTTAAACCCTAATCTTCTGCGCCTGGGACATAACACAGTCAAGACCCATAAGTTCTTTTGCCATGGCCACAAGATTGGACAAAGGCATGTTGTACTTCATAAACCCTTCATCGCCCAAGAAGAGCCTGTAGTCTTCAGCTTCTGACATTGTATGTTCTACCATTGATAATGCTTCTATCATCCTAAATTCATTGAAACAATCTGCATAGCTGCAATTGTACTCCATCAAGTGTATGATTTGCTCAACTATCACCCTCCTGATCCCAGGACAATGAGCGCTAGGTTTCATATTTGCATTCAGTGTGTCAATAAGCCTTTTCAGAAATCTCTGCTTAATCAGACCATTGTCTAGTTCGCGGGTGAAGTCTTCAGGATTAACTTTACATATCTGTGAACTAAGCCCAATCAGGATCTCTAGTTCTGCCCCTTCCACGTCCATTATTCTTTCCCACACCTGTAATGAGATGTACCATTATCAGTAAAGAAAGTGCTGTACAGCTCTATCTATATAGTCCAGTGGTAAATAAATGAGCAAAAGTACAGGTCAAATTTTCATGATAACAGGTCAAATATTTGTAAAGCACTTGTTGCTTGAAGTAGCAAGGCTCACCTCTCGTAAGGTATGAGATAGCTCCTTCAGGTCAGAGTCTCTGAGCTCGGCTTGACCATGCATGCACAGATTACGCAACAGGCTTGCTGCCACATATATGTACTTGCCATCATGGATCAAAATCATAGGTTTGAGCTTCTTAATGAACTCTGGTTCCTTCATCAAAATCAAGCAATTTTGGACACTCTCTGTTGTCAGCATTGCCAGTGCTTGCCCGACGACCTTCTGTGCAGGGGCGGCGCCAGGGGTCTTCCTTGGTATTCCATGGAATACCAAAGATTCTGGCAAAATAATAATTGACTATACATGTTATACACAGCCCACACACGAACTGAAGCCCACAGCGCAAAACGGCAGAGCAGCCCATCCGGCACCCTCCCGTCGGCGCCACACACCAGACACGCACTCCCTCCCCTCCCCCGATTCCTCTTATCCCCCAAACCTAGCTGACGCCTGACGGCGGCGCCGACGAACGATGCCGCGCCGGAGCCAATGCCCTCTGCCCCTCTCCCTCCACGGCTCCGCCAGTCCGCGTCCGCCACACCGTCTCCGGCCTCCGTGTATCGACTCAGCTGGGAGGCATCCGTCTCGCGTGTGTACCAACTCCTCCTCTTCCTCCTAGAGTCCTAGTACCTCAACTCAACTCCTCCTCTTCCTCCTAGTACCTCAACTCCTCAAATCTCAAGAGTGCTTACCTGCTTGCTGTTCTTCATATCTTAATTTCTTGTACAAGATTCTGATTTGAAATTCTGTATGAGCCGCATCGGCGCTAGGGTAAGAGGTGCCATGATCCGCACGCGAATGTTCGTGCCGATTACTTTACTTTTCAGTGCCTCGCTTCTTGGAATTAATTGTGCCGTACCAGACTACCAGTACCAGAGAAGAGCAGCAGCAACATTCTCGCTCATTCTTTGGAAGAACTATTGGTTGTACATCTGAATTTCATTTCTAGAATGCTAGTTGATTCCCGTCATGCCGTGATTTAAAATTTATTTGAGAGAAACTAGGAAAATCTGGGTTAGTTCAGACAGCCTAATTCATTGGGTAATACTAGCATATACTCTGCTGAAAACCCAGCATTGTAAAGCTTTTGAAACTGAACATAGAAATAGGTTGTCGGTGTTAGTCTGTTTAGGACAGTGTAGGATGTTGTTTTGTATGTTGCTATGGGCCAGATTAGATAGGATAGGTATATTGTGTGATTTTGGTTACTTTTCTGCATGAACCTTGTACTTGTTTAGTTTTAGCCACTGAGTTTACTGTCAGCAATGTTTCAATCTTGCCAATAACAGCAATTGTTTAGAATCTTCCTTTTCTAAATCGGCCCTGTTGGATGGCTTGCAGACAGCCCTCGCTCTGCTTTCATATCTATATAGCCCAAACCTTTGGTCCTGATTGCCTGATTGCTGATTGGTCTTTGTTGTGCAGATGAATGCTCAGCTCTCGATGTGTTACATACATTAGCTGATCTCTCTGAATATTTCATAACCTTCGTCTATCGCTGAATCTGGTTAGTCTTATCTATGGCGCTAATTTCGGATGTTGTGAGCTATACTTCCTCTTTGAAACTTAAAGTTACAATTGAGGACATGCAATTTGAGCTTTGCAATGGTCCGTGGGCAAGGATATGATGAGGCTATTAATCTTTCTTAATTGTTAGAGATATTGCCACAATGATATTTTGCTACTATTATCGATATATGGTCATTGAGTCATTGATGTTGCTATCTTACAGCACATTTGTTGTCCTATTTATATTGCTTTGCAAAAAAAAAATTATAGGAATACCCAGCACCAAATTCCTGGCGCCGCCACTGCTTCTGTGACAAGGGATCAACATTGGTACTCATGGTTCCTTCTGCATTGAGAAACGTCTGCAACAGCTTGGTAATGATTATTTCTTTGTGACCAATGTACTGCCTTGTTTTCCCATCAATGGCCATGTTTCTGAGAATTCCCGCCACCAACTTTATCGATTCCTCGATGCTCTTGTTGTCCCCCAAGATCCCTGCAAGGTTACTCAATAGGAAGGGATGTTTTGATATCTTGGACCGCAATGTGATGCCGATTTTCCCCCCTATGCTTGTGAGCCTTTGCAGCACCTTCAGTGATGATTTCAGCAGGATCTTCTGTTGTGCCTCATTATTCATCACATCACTTCTGTAGCTTGTGTATCCTATGATCTTCGGAATGAGGTCATCTGCTTTGCTGATTTCCACACAGATGTCCTGATCACAACTAGCAAGACTGTCTATAATTGACATGGCTAGTGCAGGAAGAAGATCGTTGTCTGTGAGCGGCTGATCCTTGGGTATTGACCAAAAATCTAAAATTTGCTGCCAACATCTGAGCAGGCAGGACTTCTGTTCATAGATGCCAACTTGTTGGGTCGAGCTCGTTTGTGTTTGCATCATATCTTCGGTGTCCAGAACCGGAAGTTGGCTTCGTCTCTGCAATTGATTGTCAGCTGCTTCTTGGCTATCTTCTGTATTGAGAACTGGATCATGTCTTTCTTCCTGTTCATCATATGTGCCTAGGAGTGGATTTCCTCTTTTCAGTCTGCTACTAGTGTCAAGAAGTGCAGATACAAGCTGGATTGTACCGGGGAAACTGACAACATGGATGTTCTTTGCAAGTTCAGTGGTGACCTTCGCGGCATATATTCTGATATCTGTATCCTTTGTACTCGTCCGATCCAACATGCTGATTATTCGGGCCACCGTCTTGGTAGAAGCAGTGAGTGTTGAAAGTAGTTGCGCCTTGGTTGGCTCCCACTGCAGAAAGTTGTGCATCAGACGAATACCTTGAAGCTGATTCTTGGGTGAATCCGAGTTTAGAGAATCCATGGCAAAGCTGCTCAGGCTGATCTTCTTTAGAGCAATCACACCTTCTTGCATGCATTTCTCCAGCGCATATGCATAGTACAGATCGACAGATTCCACTCCCCAGTAACCTCTAAACCCACCACAATGGACAAGGAATCTCCGAGGGATGAATGAAAACAACTCGAGCATGCAAGCCACAGCATAAAGGATTCCTTGTCCAAGCACCATCCAATAGAAGACTTTAAGAGATGTTGCCATGTTCTTTTCATCATCCTTGTGCTTATGCTGTACCCCCAAGCTTGCTAGCCAGATACGCAACACTGCTGCTGGAACCTGGAAGTTGCCAAATGACACCACCACCAAGGCACACGCTTGGACTATCAAGATAATAAAGATGTTCATGGATGGATCTAAGTGTAGGATGTACACCTGCATCCCTAGCGCAGCAATCATGCACAAGTTTATAACAACTCGGTGCCAAAATTCTTGTTTGATGATTCTGGTGAACCATAGCCTGCTTATTGTTACCAATAGCACTGGCACAAGTAGTGTTGTGAATACAATCCAACTGGTCAGGCCTATCCGTCTGTCGTATGGATCATTATCATCATCACCATATGTGTACCGATTAACACGAGCTGATAGTGGGGGAGCCGTGAGTAGAATTGCAACCAAGGGGCTCCATAGCGATGTGGCACGGCTTAGCGGATTCCATATGTGCAATTTCAGCCCGGACAGGAACCGGACAGTTGCAAGTATTATTACCATCACTAGAAGCAGCATATCAGTCATATAATATTTCCTCCAGAGGATCACGAAAACATCAAAAAAGCATAGTACCACAACCAGTCCATTCCAGCCCACAGGTCTAAAAGCTCCCCTTGTGTTAAAGAACAGTTGGTAATCCATTCTGTTGTTGCGGGTGAACATCCTGAAGTATGTATATATGCATTAATTTAATTATATATAGGCATTATATAAATCACAAATCCTAGATGGTGTGTAAGATCATAATGTTCAAGAAAGGTAGACATGCTTTCAGTAGATCATAACAGCGGCGGGTTCTTATTTTGGTCCGTTAAGCTTTCATAACAATTTCTGCAGCATTTTGCTAATTAATTTCAACCAGTAGAAAAGTTACAGTACTATTCTAGGGAAATATCAGGTGCATACCTATATTTCGAGTGTAAAATTTCTTAACTAGTGGCATGCATGTTATTTACATATTGGGGAAAGTCTAATATGTACATATGTCCGAGTATATGTACCCCTTTATGAGTTTCTATACTTTTAAAAAAATCCCAATAAAGTTATAATACTACGAAGTGTTAATAAGATCTGGATATACCCTTTTTTGTTTTTAATTCGGCCATAAGGGCATCTCCAATAGGCTCCCCTACTCCCCCCCCCTCCCCCCCCCCCATATGTCTGGATCAGACTTACCGTAGGAAATTTCGCGTCCAACAGGCTCCCATACTCCGACTCGGCAAGTACAAACTGCCTGCTAGCTCCCCTACTCTGGTGGTGTCAAATGGAAGCTAGGAGTACAGTACATCTGGACTGTCTTCCATGTCGGCATGACAGCCTGGCTTCACCCACAAACCTCACCCAGACCCCTCCACCTCTATTCTCTTTGCCTGCAACCAGACCCCGACGCCGCCACCACACCCACCTCCGGTGCCGCTTGGGCCATGTCGGTCCTCCCGCCATTCGACCTCGTCCCCATGTCTGTCCTCCTGTCAGTTAGCCGTCCTCTCCACTTCTACCGAGTCCGTCCTCACCGTCACGCCCTTCTCCTATTGTCGATACTGTCCATCCGGAGGTGTCCCACCTTGATGTTGCCGTCCCCGACCCTCTAGACGACGAATCCAACACCCAACACCCCCTCCAAAACCCAAGTACACCCCCCCTCGACTATTGGTGTTCTGAGGTCTGGAAGTACCACCGAGTGATGGCAGATTTCTTTGGATGGGGATTCGAGTGGCAGACAGAGATGGTAGCACACGAGACAAGCGATCTAACCAGGTTTGGGCCCTCCCTGGAGAGGTAACACACTACTCCTGCTTGTGGTGGTTGTATTTTTGGAGTGCTCTCCAGCAATCAGGAAGATTGCCGGAGATAAGTTTCTTTGATTACAAGTTCCTGGTTGTGACAAAGTTTGGGAAGAAGAGGGGGTAGGTGAAACCCTAGAACTAAATGTCTTTAGAATGTCTTGGATCCCTCTTGAGAGGATCCTAGCTCGCCTTATATACGTGGTCAAGCTAGGCTTACATGGCTCGGGTCGAACTAAAGGTGGGTTCGTGCCACCGGGTTGAACCAGACCATGTTGTGTGCCAATGGATCATAGTTGCCTTGCTCCCAAGTGGACACGGTATCCGGTTGGTGCCTAGGCCCGAGTGGCTGGCTTGTACGTGTGGGGACGATGTAGCTAACCCTTTGCCTAGTTGGCGGTACTCGAGTTCTGTATCCTCGTCACCGACTGACACCTTCCATGACGGAAATCGCGCCTGCCATGTGTTTGGTGAAATGACCGAACATGCCATAGGGAATTTTTGTTGTTCAATTGCATAGAAGCACGATGGATTTTGGTGATGAGTACTTCTATAATGAAGTCATCGAACCATCATCTTTTGGTGATGAGTACTTCGAACGTTCAATTGGTGATGATGATGATGTGTGTTCTTGAAGAAACGAAGAAGGAAGAGGAGCATGTTTTGAAAACTTCAAGGGTTAAACCTCGGGACATTGAGTTTTTTATTGCCCCGAGAAAGGGGCCATGCTACTCTCTACACTGACTATTTTGTAGGTGAGACGGTACTTCATGAGGCCTTCTTTCGGTGTCGCTTTCAGACGCGCATACCATTGTTCTTGCGCATTATGGAGGGTGTGGAGGCTTATGGTTATTACTTCATTTTGAAGAGAGTGCCACCAGCCTAATTGGGTTTTCTTCTCTCCAAAAAATACATAGATGATGCTTGCATATGGTACGATCGCAAAACTGTTGGATGTGTACCTCCGGATGTCTCAGACCACATTGCCTAGAAGCAATGGTCAGATTTATAACTACAATGGTGAGGTGTTTGCAAAAGGAGTACTTGGGAGAACCAAATGATAACGACATGACTTCGCTTTTGGCACTTGGAGACTCAAGAGGGTTTTCAGATATGCTTGGATCCTCGATTGCATGCACTGACAATGAAAGAATTTTTCCTATGCTCAGCCAGGGCAATACCAGTATGAAGTTGGATATCCCACAATCATTATTGAAGTAGTTGCATCACAAGACCCATGGATTTCACACTCTTTCTTCGACATGCTAGGATCTCATAACGACATCAACATGCCCCATCGGTCTCCATTGTTTACAAGACTTTGTTGAGGGAAAAATTCAAAATGCAACTATACCATCAATGGGCATGACTATACCATGGGGTACTACCTTGCGGCTAGTATCTATCCTTAGTGTGAGATGTTTTTCCATGACATCTCCCAGCCAACATTTAACAAAAAAGCGCACTTTCCCAAAGGGAAGAAGGTGTTAGGAAAGATGTGGAGAGGGCATTAGGAGTTCTCTATGGACATTTTGCAATTTTTTCGTGGAATTTTTAAACAACATGATCCTAAGACATTGTGTGAGATAACGACTTGTTGCGTGATCATGCATAACAATCATGATGAAGGCAAAGGTGTATGTAATGTTTGATTTTGACCACATGTAGTCTCCCACAACAAGAAGCAACTGAGTTTGAAATTTTCCTCGAAATGCACAGAAGGATTCATAGTCGAGAAATGCATACACAGCTTCTCGGTGATTTAGTGCAAGCATGTGCAGGTGCACCATGGGTATGTGAACCAATAGATGGCCGAATCAATTGAATTTAAATTTAAAATATGTAATTTAATTTTTT
Source organism: Thinopyrum elongatum (assembly GCA_011799875.1). Classification (NCBI taxonomy): domain Eukaryota; kingdom Viridiplantae; phylum Streptophyta; class Magnoliopsida; order Poales; family Poaceae; genus Thinopyrum; species Thinopyrum elongatum. The sequence continues at coordinate 131,623,694 of CM022298.1, forward strand.
TTAACTGAATTACAATCTTTATCTTTGAATTATTGTTGCACCGTGATATTTATCTTCGGATTATTTCAACGACAAATGAAAGTATTGAGTGTGAGGAAAAAAGTGGGGACAGACAAGTAGGGGAAAAGTGAGGGGGGACAGACTGGTCCGACGAATGACCTTAGAGATTCCCTAGCCTCTCTTCTATTCACAATTAGACTGTCCACATGCATCACCTACTATGCTTCCTTCTGCACGCTAGGGCGACTCGGGCGGCCACCCAATCATGCCGCTGTAGGAACCTCCGCACGTCCCTCCCTTCTCGGCATCCCTGGTTGGGGCCGCCGTGCAATGCCTCGGTGGCCGACTGTGGTGGCGGGCTATTTTCCCTCTTGTTCTGTGTCCTCTAATGTTCCCGCTAGCAGTATTGTCCCATCACGACTAGAGGCGCCTAGGAGGGATGTGGCTGATTCTTAGGTTGTATGCTGTTGGCTACCTCCTCCACTGGGTCACCGATGTAGTTCGGCTCGCTGGAATGCGTCCATGGAGGGCTGGCGACATGAGGACCTAATGCAGTTGTTGTTCGCTACTTCTATGCGTCGAGGCAGCGTCAACCGATCCTATGGTAGCAGCGGTCATGGAAACGCTGGTGTTGCCTGCGCCTACCAGAGTTTTCAAGCTTGTGAGCACGTCTACGACGCCGGTAGCAGCTCTAGGTACCACGACCATGGTGGTGGCCAAGATTGCATGGACACCAGCCAGCAAGTCGTGGGTCATGGCGTGGGATGTCGCCGCGTAGGACTGGCCCAACAACGGTGGCATCACCTTCCCCAAGGTTGAGGCAGTTGGTGGCACACATTACTGGCAAAAAGAAGGTGTGGGCCATGGTAGATCGACGCAAGTGTGTCTGACGGAGCAAATTCCCGTCAGATCTCTCGATAGGGTTCAGGATAAGATCGGAAAGTACCGGGATGGAGTCTGCACACATAATTTACCCAGGTTCGGGCTTTCGAAGAGTAATACCCTACATCCTGGTTCTTCTTGTTATTCATTTTCGAAAAGAGGAATATATTAATATCACGAAGATACCAATTACACCCAGTCTCTGCACCTACAAGATGTCACAAAGACTTTCAGGATGCACACAGCCAAAGGAGAAAATGAAAAGAAAGGAAAAATGAAAGGTCCTGCCACAATAATCGACTCCTCTCAATAGCAGCACACCTACCACCACCTAATACAACACCCGGAAAACATAAAAGGTCTCCAAAAGCAACGCCTTCAAAAAGGGAATAGTGCACAAGCGCCATCGTTGCCCGATCGAAGATCTTAGCTTTTCACCCTAGAGAAAGTCCGCGCTCTCAAAACAATTCCTTCAGCAAGGCAATCGCCAGGCACAACCAATGAAGGTCAGACCTTAGGTTTTCACCCTGAAAGTCACGACCCGGCACTCGAGGAGTACCACCAAAAATGACATCCGCCAGTGTTGCCGCCTCCACTTATCATTGCTGCTCTTGAGAGTTATCTGACACCTGGCTGACTCCATCGCTTCCAAGGCTCCGCCCGTCTAACTGACCCTCCGATCTCGGCCACCATGACCTTCTCCACCACTGTCTTCACCATGGAAATCGAGAAGCCGACATGTCCCAAGATGTCATCAACCAATAGAGCTTCGTGCCACACCCTCAGGACCTCGTAGGCTGATATGGGCGTGCTGCACGCCGTGCATGACCGGAATCTAACCGATCCAGATATCATGAGCAAGATCTCCGGCGGCCGTCTCGGAACACGTCGATGGCCAGATCGAGGAGGACCGATCATGCGGTCCGTTGCCGTGATGTGAGAAGAGTACGAGGACCACCACCTTAATCATCACGGTAGCAGGCCCCCACGCCGCCCCGATCCAGCCTGCCGCCGCCAGGCCGGGCCGGCACCACCACGGTACCTAGCAGCCGGCGCCGCCAGGCACCACCACGCCAGCCTGCAGCCACGTCCCAAAGGCATCGATCCGCCCAAGCCCATCCGAGCCGCGCGAGATCGCCGCTAGGAGTTGGTGTAGACCTCACTCGGATCGACACCACCACTGGAAGACCGTCGGAGGCACCATCCACCACCGCCACACCCGCCGCAAGGGGCAAGTGCTGCACCACCGAGACGAGGATGGCCACGAAGGCAATCCGAAGGCGCCCAGATCTGGACCACCATCCCCGGCCGTCAACGCTCCATCCCCGCCATGCTCCTGAGCATCCTCGTCGTCGTCGACCCTTGCCAGACGCCCGCCGAAGACCTCCGCTCCACCCCGCTGTCGACCCATACAGATCGGGAGTGCGCCGCAGAGCCGCCGCCACACGCCATCGAGGCCGAGAGAACAGAAGCGGAGGTTGCCCAGGGGAACCGCCCCGCCGCCGCCATCATTGGATCCACACGGGCTTCGCCGGTGGCGCCTCCAGCAGCGGCGAGACGTGAAGGATCGAAGGAAGGAGACCCCTGGCGATGTGCAGGAGTCGCCCCCCGTGTCGCCAGAGGAGGGCGACGCGGGGGTGGGCTGTTGCCTTTTCTTCAAACTTGACAGATTTGAGGCCAGATAGGTTCACAAGCTCGAGAAATTCTTCTTGTTATTCATGGTGAGGGGATACCTCATGCAAAAGATTACAATGGTGTATGAGATGTCTACCGAGAGTTGCTGTCAGATTGGATCCCTAATGAGGACCTAGGCCTCTCTTTATATAAACAAGAGAGGCCTAGGGTTTACATGAAAAGGTAGGTCAGGTTCGTTCAGCCGCCGCCCTCTATCTTGGAGAACACGCTCATCGCCTTCGCCTCCTTAGTGCTCCATGACATCCCTTGGGCCTGGTGGGCCTTGGTCAAGGTCGAGGCCGGGCTCCCTTACGTCGGATACCCCGGGTAAAGGACGCCGTCAGTAGCCCCCATGCGTGGCGGAGGTCGTGGGCATCCAGGCTCCGAGGTCTTCGTCCGGTTCCTTTCTTCGAGCGTCCAGCCTCCCAATTCTTCTTGAAGCGGATTTTGTCTCTGTTTTCTTCGGTGGCGTAATTAACTTCCCTGAGCAACGGGGCCCAAGAACTCCATGGTCTGGCCCACTGCAAGCACTGATGTCATCTTAAGCACGGTTCGTGTGCCAGCCTATTTTAAATATGACAGCTGAACAACCACATTGGATCTGCCTGACCCCTCTTCTTTGCCGCCATGTTTCCACCTATCCTTACTAGATCGACAGTGTTCGCACCCTTCTCCTCTGAGGAATCATGGCCGCCGTCCCTTCCTCCTCCGGAGAAAGGCCCGGCCAGGGCGACTCGCTCGAGGTCATGCGGCCACGTCTTCCTCATCCGCCTGAGTGGGTTAGCGACTGGGAGCGCTCCTCCGTCTCTCAATCCCAGCTGGAGCAGCTGGTAACGATGGGGCGCTTTCCAGAGTTTACCGAGATGGGATGGATGGCGCCTCAATTGAGAGATAAGGTCTCGTGGCCATTGCCTTGGAACCAGGTGGTGCATGTGGTGTTTATCCACCGTGGGCCGAGGTTCCCATTAAATTCCTTTACCTGGGACGTGCTGGCCTTCTATGGGCTGCAGCTACATCACCTGGCTCCAAGCAGCGTTTTGCACCTCTCCTGCTTCGTGGCCCTTTGTGAGTGCTTCCTTGGCATTCAGCCCCACTTCGGCCTTCTTCGGTACTTCTTCGAAGTGGTCCCGTGCCTCAAGGATGAACAAAAATCCCTTCTTGCGGCGGGGCCATCCTACAGCCCCGCCAAGGTTCCAATTACTTTGGCTTGGCGTTTGCCCCGGAGACGGAGTCGTGGAAATGGGGGTGGTTTTTTGCTCCGGATAACTTCCATGACGTTAGCAATCCTGGGATATCGGAGTTTGCCGACGTGCCCTACTGGCATAAACCGGAGTGGCGATCGAAGATTGACTTTGATTCGGGGACTGGCTATCTCGTGGATGCTGTTGCCTGTCTTCAGGGGAACTGTCTCACCGGCCTGCAGATTTTGAAGACTTGGGTGCAAAGGAACATCCAACCTTTGGGGCGCATCGACCCTCCTATGTATGAATACCACAGGAGGTGCGATCCCAACTGTCTGCTCTGGCGCGAGCTCTCTGAAAACGAGATTAAAGATCGCCTACATTTGCTGACCGGCCTACCCTTTGAGGAGCTCCGTCTCGGGGTACCGTGGAGCCCTACAACATGGCCAACCCGCGGCCCGCGGTGAGTCACTCAATATTTGCCGTTCCATTACGCCTTTGGGGCATGTGCGCTAATGTCCCTATGATGTTTTATGGTTTTTTTGTCAGCCTTTCAGGCAACTAATGCACTAATCCCGACCTTTGCGGCCTCACATTGGTGCTGCAGCCTCTTACTGCCTCGGGCTGAAACCCGTCGAGGGTGATTATAATGATTTTGCGGTGAGGTCTATGGCTGGTCAGGATAGTGCAACCAAGAGGTCGGGGTCTACATTGGAAGATGCGCCTTCACCGAAGGGCGCTCGACTTCAGGCGGAGCTAATCGTCGGCGGCTTGTCGCTGCAGGAGGAGTGTTCTTGACCCGCCATCATCCGGCCTAGGGCTGCAGGGGCAGCACCTTGGTCCCCCGGTCCTTGCGAGGTAGAGGTGCCGCCACCGGTGTAGATCCCTAGCCGGACATCCGCGTCCCCAGCCTCTGCGTTGCCGCCTATCCCTCCACGAAGGCCGAAAACGACGGGGAAGAAGAAAATTCCAACTGTTGTCTGGCCGCGGTGCCTGCGACCTCCTTGGGGGAGCGACCACTTGATGATTCGGGGTCTGGGCCATTGAGCTTTCTGGTTGTTCCGAGCTCCTGGATGCTGGAGGTCATGACGTGCTGTCTCCTCCTCTGCTGTCCGAGAGGAGCCCGGAAGGCCTCCTAGTGCTGACCTTGCTTGTTCGCCAGAGCAGGGTCCTGGGCAAGCTTTGGGGGCTGCTCTTGCTGATCTTAGCTCATCGGGAGAGGTCGGAATGAAGGTAAGGGGACCTTAGTCCTTAGTCCTTTGCCCAGTAGCCCCCGAGCCTTAAGCAGATTATATGTCATAATGTGCTTGAGGGTCCTGCCTAATGCTCGTAGGCCTCGGCAACCCGCGCAGCGGAGTTTGGACCATCGAGCCCTGGAGTTGAAACATCAAGTCGTGGTGGAGGAGGGGCGGGTTGCTCGTTTACAGAGGTCGCTGGCGTACGTCTGGTGTAAGTCCTGTATGTTATACATGGTGGTTTGCAAAATAGTTCTTTTGCTGACCTCTTCGGTTTTTGCATATAACTGCAGCCTTCGAGCAACTCCAATAGCTGTAGGCTCAAGTGGAGGCCGATCGCAAGGTCGCTAGTCGTGCCCAGGATGTTTCCAGCGCCAAGGGCACGGAAACCCACTCCTGCCAGGAGCTGTTGAGGACGGATATCGTTGTACTTGATGATAACCGTGGTATCACCGAGGGTCTCCGTGCTCAATTGAGGGAGAGCCAAGAGGCAGAGGTCGATCTTCGACGATGACTGGAGGTCACGCGGGGTCGCTCTACGAACGTGCAGGCCTGCTTGGAGGGCTGCAAGACGCGGGAGGCCTCCTTGGCGGAGGCCGGATCGTGTGCAGCAAGGGATCTCTGGGTGCAACGTGCACACCAAAGATGATTGGAGGCCGCCGCGAGTGGTAAGCCCTTGTCACTTGACGATTATTCCTTCCACATTGTTACTGACTGCGTGTTGTTGTCTCTTTTCTCCGTGCAGTTGTGCTGCCGGACTTGATTTGTCCGTCGGGCTCTACGCGGCTTGGTGTTGTGGTGTCCACCCTCGACAGGATGTCTGAGGCTTTGACCCAGGCCACTGGGGCTCTGTGGGCTGGAGAGGGCGAGAATGCCGACCTATTCCAGCGCATTGCGCGCATGTCGGAGGCGGCCCAACGCTTGATGGATCTTCAGGAGGTCGCAGCTACGGCGGGCACCCAGTACGTGTTGTCAAGCTGCGAGCGTGCCATCCTGAGTGGCATGTCTGTGATGTAGTTACCACAGAACCGCAGGCCATGCTGACGCAGGGCTTCTACGAAGATGTGGAGCCGGTTGTGGCGTTTAGTGCCAAGTGTAGTCGCCGTGAGGCCTGAATTCTTAGCCTGGAAACAAAGCAATTCGCAACTTCCTTTGCGAAACTTATTAATACAACCTCTCTTACGTGCTCTTGTTTGCTTGAAAATGAGGTGTATATATTCTATTTATGTCGTAGAGGCGGTGAAGTGCCTCTGCCCGGGTTAGGAGCAGAGATCCCCTTTGGTGCATGTTGACGCCGTAGACGTATTTAGTGGGGCTCGGCGTGACCTGAATGCCTGATTCATTCATCCGACATCCTCGATGGCTCCTCTCCTCAAAGGAAGGACTACCAACAAAATTGCGTTGATGCAGCCCCGGAGCACTAAGTTGTGGTAAGTCGGCAGAAGAAACATCCACAATGGTCCGGATCAAGAAGCAGGAACGTACGATGGAGCCTTTGGGCGGAGTTGCGCGCGGGAGGGGGGGGTCCACTTATAACAATGCAGCCCCGAGTCCCTCAACAAAGAGATTCATTTGTTATTCCGCGATTTGTCTATCCCAAGGGGTCCAGTAAAGTGTTTTTGTGCTGAGTAGCGGTGTGTCACATGTTACATTTACCAAACTATAGAAGGGAAATGAAAAAGTGTGGAAGGTCATTGCGACCTCCTTATTTTCCAACCTAATTTTTGAGCTAAAAGTACATGAAAATGCAGATTTTGCAAAGCAGTTTATGCAAAAATGTACGTTATACTTAGATATCTATGCATAAAATAGGCGGAGATGCTAGGCATTCTAGGGTCGTGATGTGATCCGAACTATTTTCTTGTCGTGAAGGTAGTACGCCCCATTGTTGAGGACCTCGTGGACGACGAACGAACCTTCCCATGGGGAGGATATTTTGTTCTTGCGTGGCTTCTGCTTGAGGCGGACGATGAGGTCGCCGACGTTGAACTCGCGCGCCCGGACGCGCCGGCCTTAATACTGTCACAATTTTTGCTGGTAGATGTTGGCGCGTTCGATGGCGAGGAGGTGTGCTTCTTCCTTTGCGGTGATGTCGTCTTTCCTACTTTCTTCGGCGACCTCCTCGTCATACACTCGGACTCGCGGTGAGTCATATTCGATATCAGATGGGAGGACCGCCTCCGCCCCATATACCATGAAGAAGAGCGCGTAGCCGATGGACTTGTTTGGGGTTGTGCGCAAACTCCAGAGGACGGAGGGGAGCTCTTCCACCCAATTGCCCTTTGCCCTGTGATGAGCCGTGGGTTGAGGCCTTGCATGATCAGCCCATTAGCTCGCTCGACCTGTCTGCTCGACTGAGGGTGTGCCACAAACGCGTAGTCTATATGGATCCGCCGTTGGTGACAGAAATCATTGAACACCGAGGTGGTGAAGTTGGACCCGTTATCCGTGATGATGTTGTGTGGGACACCGAAGTAGTGGATGAGGCCGGTGACGAATTTCACTGCGGTATCGGCCTCCGTGTTTGTAACCGGTTTTGCCTTGATCCACTTAGTAAACTTGTCGATTGCCAACAGCAGGAATTTGTGGCCTCCTGGCGAAGGTGTGATCTTGCCAACCATGTCAAGCCCCAACACCGCGAACGGCCATGTCAACGGGATAGTCTTTAGTGTCGAGGCCGGCATGTGTGTTTTGTTGGCGAAGCGTTGGCAACCCTCGCAGCTGCGGACAATTTCCTCGGCGTCACGCAATGCCTGAGAACAGAAGAAACCATGGCAGAAGGCCTTTGCTGCAATTATTATGGGGCTGCGTAATTCCCGCAAGCTCCCGCGTGTATTTTTTCAAGGAGTTTCTTGCCCTCCTCTTCTGAGACACAGCGCTAGAAAACGCCCACTTGGCTGCATTTGTAGAGCTCGACATTGATTTTATGTGTAGGCATTGGACCGACAGACGATGCATCGGGCCTCCGTTTTGTCCTGGGGGAGCTTGCCCTTGGTTATATAGGCATGTAATGGTTGTGTCCAATCTTGGGTGTGGAGTACCATTACAGCCTCCTCAGATGTGTCTGAGGGTGGTGGGTAACCTTCGGGGTTGCACTTTTGGGGGTGCCGGGGCCTGTTGTGGCTTCCTCGAGGCCTTGGATCTTGATAGATGGCTTGTGTGGTATCTCCAGGAAGGTCTCATCCGGCACGGGCTCTCTTGACGACCAGACGTGTGCTAGCTTATCTGCCGCGATGTTGTCACTTCTTTTGACATGGTGTAGCTCTAGTCCATCAAACTTTCCTTCTAGTGCCAGACGGCAGTGCAGTATGCTGCCATCTTAGGATCTTTAGTGTTGAATATTTTCATGACCTGCTAGACCACAAGGTCGGAGTCATCTTGGCAGATGAGGCGTCGAATGCCCATGGAGGCCTCAATCTCGAGTCCGTGAAGGAGGGCCTTGTTAAACAAACTTCTGTCACGTTACAAAGGAGCTTTAGATATTCTCTTGTATAGGCTGGCCACATCTGTAATAGGTTGTTAGGAAGTTGTTATCTTGCGCAAGTCTTTCTTCTCTCCCAAGATGTAACTCCAACAACATGTATGCATATCAGGGATAAGCCCCTGCCTATATAACATGAAGGCGCGACCACAATCATGGCACGATGCTTACCGCAAGTTTCACATAGTATAAGGAGCAGATCTCTTCCATTACATCTAGGTTTTTTCCATCCACAAAAAAGCTCCACCATGTCCTCCTCCAGTGCTTCCCAGAACAGCCTCGGTGGCCAAATTACGGAGAAGCTCACCTGGGGCAACTATGTGCTCTGGCGTGCCTAGATCACCCCCAACTTCAAGGTGCAGGTCAAGGACGGGAAGGAAGAAACATCATTGAACCCACTTCATCCGATCTGGGTTAGGGAGGATCAGCAAGTACTTGGCTACTTTCTTAACAATCTGTCAAAAGAAGTGCTTGTGCAAGTCACTTCTATCTCCCATGCCCATGAGCTATGGGCTGCGCTGGCAAACATGTTCTCCTCACAGTCCGTGATCCGCATCAACAACGTGCGCATAGCACTGGCGAACGCACAGAAGGGGCAGCTGACGGTCGTGCAGTACTTTGCACACATGCGCGCACTGGCTGACGAGCTTGTCGCGGCAGGAAAATCCCTGCAAGATGACGAGTTGGGCTCGTACGTCCTTGCTGGACTGGACATGGAGTACCAGCCGCTGGTGTCCGCCCTTGATGCCCGCATCGTTCCCGCCTCCCTCGATGAGATCTTTGCAATGATGAGCAATTTTGATCAGAGGGAGGCCCTCTACTCCAGCTCTGGCGGCGGCTTCAAAAGCTCTGCTAACGCCACTGCTCGCAACCATGGAACAAGGGCAAAAACGACAGCGGCAACCACGGCAACAACAACCCTCGCAGCAGCGGCGGCGGCGGGTGGCCCTCCTCCTCCAACAATAGGGGTGGCCGCAACTCCTCCAACAACAAAAACTCCCGCCCTGATGCGATCAGGTGCCAGATTTGTGGCAAGCCGGGTCACTCCGCCAAGGACTGCTGGTACAGGTTCGAGGAAGATGATGACTCGTCCTCTCAAGATGAAAAGGTTGCTGGGGCAGCAGAGGGGTCCTATGGAGTCGATACCAACTGGTATGTAGACAGCGGCGCCACGAACCACATCACTGGCGAGCTAGAGAAGGTCACTATGAGGGAGAAGTACCATGGCCAGGAACAAATCCACACCGCAAACGGAGCAGGTATGAGGATTCGACATGTTGGTCATTCGGTTATAAAAACCCCTCATCGTAAGTTACATCTTAGAATTTTTTTTGCATGTCCCTAGTGCCTCTATGAATCTCCTATCTGTTCATCGCATTGCCATTGACAATCATGTTTACCTTGATTTTCACCCCTATTTCTTTTTGATCAAGGATCAGGTCACGAAGAAAACTCTCTATCGAGGTAGATGTGTTTGAGGGCTCTACGCGTTGATACCCAAGCTTAGGAGATCCAATAAACAAGCATGTCGTGTCACCAAATTATCTTCGTCTCGGTGGCATGATCGCTTAGGGCATGCATCTTTTTCTTTAGTTGAACGAGTGCTTAGGAAAAATAAGCTCCCGTATGTTGGTGAGCATAGCATTGAAACAATTTGTGATTCTTGTCAAAAGGCTAAAAGCCATCAATTGCCGTATCCAAGCTCTACTAGTATTTCTACCAAACCATTGCAACTCATTTTTTTTGATGTTTGGGGTCCTGCCCCTAGTTCTGTTGGTAGACACACATACTATGTGAGTTTCATTGATGATTACAACAAATACTCTTGGATTTATCTTCTTAAGAAAAGATCTTATGTTTTCCAAGTCTTTCACAATTTTTAAGCACTCGTTGAACGAAAATTCGATAGCAAGATCATTGCTCTCCAATATGATTGGGGAGGAGAATACGAGAAACTTAACTCCTTTTTCCAAAAGATTGGTATTTCCCATCATGTGTCATGTCCCCATGCTCACCAACAAAATGGTTCAACTGAGCATAAACATAGGCACATCGTAGAAGTTGGCCTTGCCCTTCTAGCCAAAGCCTCTATGCCCCTAAAATTCTGGGATGAAGCTTTCCTTACTGCAGTTCATCTCATCAACATGCTACCTAGTCGTGTTATTCATAATGAAACTCCGGTAGAAAGACTTCTTCATACCAGACCCAACTACACCACACTTCGTGTTTTTGAGGCCAGAGACAGCGCCCGGCGCTGTGTGGGCAACAGTAGCTCCCCGTCCGACACGTGGCGGGATACAGCTCGTCCAGGTGCCAATACCGAGCCGCACTAGTCTCCTTCCGCCACGTGTCGATCGGGCGCTCGGCTCAGTGATGTACAGAATGCGTTTGTTCATGGTGTTCTGGAAGAGGAAGTTTACATGAAACAACGTCCTGGGTTTGAGAGTAAGAATGCACCCTATCATGTATGTAAACTTGATAAAGCCTTATATGGATTGAAGCAGGCTCCTAGGGCATGGTATTCAAGACTCAGCTAGAAATTGCAAGCACTTGGTTTTGTTCCTTCAAAGTCTGACACCTCGTTGTTCATTTACAATAAGTCAAATACCTCTGTATTTGTGCTTATTTATGTCGATGATATTATTGTCACAAGTTCATCTAATGAGGCTATATCAGGATTGCTAAAGGATCTAAGTGCTGAGTTTACCCTCAAGGATCTAGGAGATCTGCATTTCTTTCTAGGCATTGAGGTAAAGAAACGTGAAGATGGACTTCATCTCTGTCAGGAAAAATATGATGCTGATCTGGTAAGACGAGTTGGGTTGCAAGGCTGTAAGTCATCGCCAACACCTTTATCCAGTACAGAAAAATTATCTTTATCAGAAGGAGAACACTTGAATCAAGAGGATAGCACCAGATACAGAAGCCTAGTAGGGGCACTTCAGTATTTGACTCTAACTAGGCCTGATATTTCTTTTGCTGTTAACAAAGTGTGCCAGTTTCTTCATGTACCCACCATAGTTCACTGGACTGCTGCCAAGTGCATAGTCAGATATGTGAAAGATACTATGAATGTTGGTCTTACATTCAACAAGTCATCATCCACTCTTGTAAGTGCCTTTTCTGACTCAGATTGGGCAGGATGTTTGGATGACAGACGCTCTACTGGTGGGTTTGCCATCTTCTTTGGACCCAACCTCATATCATGGTGTGCAAAGAAGCAGGCTACAGTGTCAAGATCAAGTACAGAAGCAGAATACAAGGCACTGGCCAATGCAACAACAGAAGTTATATGGGTGCAATCAATGCTAAAAGAGTTGGGTGTCCAACACACTCCAGTTCCATGTTTGTGGTGTGACAATCTTGGTGCCACTTACCTATCTGCTAATCATGTCTTTCATGCAAGAACTAAACATATTGAAATTGATTTTCATTTTGTCAGAGAAAGAGTTGCTGACAGGAAATTGGATATTCGGTTCATACATTCCAGAGACCTGGTAGCAGACGACTTCACCAAAGCATTGCCCACAAAGAACTTTGAAGAATTCAAGCATAATATCAACTTAAGAAAGTTGTGATTAAGGGGGAGTGTTAAACAAACTTCTATCACGTTACAGAGGAGTTTTAGATATTCTCTTGTATAGGGTGACCGCATCTGTAATAGGTTGTTAGGAAGTTGTTATCTTGCGCAAGTCTTTCTTCTCTCCCAAGATGTAACTCCAACAACCTGTATGCATATCAGGGATAAGCCCCTGCCTATATAACATGAAGGCGTGGCCACAATCATGGAACAACGCTCACCGCAAGTTTCACAAGCCTCTTATCCCGCTACCCTGTTGGTGTCCCGAAAATGGAGTTGGAGGACGTAATTCATTTTGTTGCCTCGGGGATAAACGAGGACCACCTCGGCCCCCAACCCTTGCACTGTCATCGACCCGTCGAAGTACATAGTCCAGTACTTGAGGTCGATGTTCTTGGGGACCTGCTGGGCCTCTGTCAATTCCACTAGGAAGTCGGTTATGGATTATGATTTGATTGTTGTATGTGGCTTGTATGAGAGCTCGAACGATAGGAGCTCGATCGCCCATTTTTTCACGCGGCCCGTGGCGTCCTTGTTGTTGATGATATCAGAGAGCGGTGCATGGCTGACCACCATTATTGGGTTGGCTTGAAAGTAATGTCGCAGCTTCCTTGCGGCCATGAACACACCGTAGGTTATTTTCTGGTAATGTGGATACCTTGTCTTGCAAGGTGTCAGTACTTTGCTGATGTAGTATACTGGGTGTCGCAGCCGATGCACCTTTCCGGCCTCCTCTCATTCCATGACAATGACCATGCTGATCACCTGGGTAGTTGCTGCAATGTACAACAACATGGGCTCTCACTAGGCTAGGGAAACCAGGAGCGGGTTTGATTGTAGCAGCTTCTTGAGGTCGATGAATGTCTGCTTGGCTTCGTCGCTCCAGTAGAACTTATCGCCATTTTTGAGAAGGAGATATAGGGTCAACGCCTTCTCGCCTAGCCGTGAAATGGATTTGCTTAAGGTCGCCACGCACCCTGCAAGCTTCTGTACGTCGCGTATTGTCTCTAGGGGCTCGAGGTCCACTATGGCCTTGATTTTTTCTAGATTCGCCTCTATTCCTTGCTGGGATACGAGAGGGGATCCCGAAGATGCACTTGTCAGGGTTTAGCTTCATGCTGGAGTTGCGGAGGTTGTCGAAGTCTACAGGAGGTTGGTATAAGGAGGTTGGAGCCTTGCTTGGATTTGACTACGATGTCGTCAATGTAGACCTCCGCGTTTACTCTGTCTGTTTGTTGAAACACTTATGCATTGTCCGTTGGTACGTAACCCCCGCGTTTTTTAGACCGAATGGCATCGTGATGTAGCAGAAAGGTCCATATGACGTGATGAAGGAGGTCGTCTCCTGGTCGGACTCCTTTCATCGGTATCTGGTGGTATCCGGAGTATGCATCCAGGAAACATAGGCGCTTGCACCCTGCCATGGAGTAGATTATCTGATCGATCCTGGGTAGCGGGAACGATTCTTTGGGGCATGCTTTGTTGAGGTCAGTGTAGTCCACACACATGCGCTACGTCTTGTTTTTCTTCAGTACCATCACGGGGTTTGCCAGCCACTCCGGGTGCGCGACCTCCCTTATGAATTTAGCTGCAAGTAGGCGCGCTATCTCTTCTCCTATTGCCATTCACTTCTCTGCAGCGAAGCGTCGTAGGGCATGTTTTACTGGCCTTGCATCCTTGCGGATGTTCAGGCAGTGTTCGGCCTTCTCTACTGGCAGTCCTGGCATGTCAGTGGGCTTCCACGCAAATATGTTCCAGTTGGCTCGAAGAAAAGCAAGGAGCTCCGCATCTTGGCTCTCCGAGAGGTCTCCGCCGATAGTCACCCTCTTGCTGGGATCCTCCGGGTGCACCTGGAACTTTTTTGTCGCTTGGCTGGCTGGATAACGGGCCCGGGCCTCGGTTTCTCGGGGAGCTCGGCCTCTGATGGCCCTATCCGCTTTCTTATCTTGGTGAGCTCGGCATGGGCTAGGGCGGCCTCAGCGAGCTCCACATTTGCCACTTCGGCCTTGTAGGTCTTCTCTGTGCTTCCTCGTACGGTGATCATACCGTTCGGGCCTGGCATTTTTAGCTGTAGGTAGGCGTAGGACGGGACTGCCATGAATTTCGTGTATGTGGGTCTGCCCAAGATCGCGTGGTAGTTGCTCTAAAAGGGGGCGACCTGAAAGTGGATGGTATCACTTCGGTAATTAGTTCGTCTCCGAAGATGACCACGAGTTCGATCCGCCCCAAGGGGTGGACAGGGCGGCTCGGTACCACCCTCGGGAAGCCCACGTCCGACCTCCGTAGTCCTGACCGGGAGATCTTCATCTTTTTCAGGGTGTCGATGAAGATGATGTTGAGGCCGCTGCCTCCGTCTAGGACGCGTGAGAGCAGCAGCCCCCTAAGATCAAATCTAGCACTAGTGCGTGCTTGCCGGCTGTATGACGTCTTTGGGGTGATCCCCGACTTCGAAGGTCACCGTTTCTTCGGACCACGCCAGCAGTTCACTGGTCGTGTCCTCCATTGCATAGATCGCGCATCTTGCGAGCTTCTGGTTTCGGCGCGTGTCTGCTGCCGTGAATATCATGTCCACGGAGGTCTCACAGGAAGCCTTGTAGCACCGTGGAGGTCGTACGATGCGTCTCCATGCGAGGTGACCGGGGCGATCGTTGACCCCTTGGGCCTGCCCTTGCTTATTATACACGTGTTTGACGAAGCGTGAAGCGAGATGTCAAGGAACTGCCCTGATCCATCAGCGACCAGCTCGAAAGAGCCAAATGTGAGGCAATGGCCCGGCGAGAGATCGTCGGCCTATAATGATTCTCCATGCCGGGTTCATTCTCCGATCAACGTCGCCCATGCCTCGCGCGCCAACTGACGGAGCAAATTACTGTCAGATCCCTCGGTAGGGTTCGGGGCGAGATAGTAAGTACCGGGACAGAGTCTGCACACATAATTTACCCAGGTTCGGGCCTCCGAAGAGTAATACCCTACATCCTGCTTCTTCTTGTTATTCATGGTGAGGGGATACCTCGGCCAGAGAATTAAAATGTTGTATGAGATGTCTACTGAGAGTTGGGTGTCAGGTTGGATCCCTAATGAGGGCCTAGGCCTCCCTTTAGAGCATCTCCAATAGACGGTCCATATGTAAAAATACCTAACTTTTGGATCTTCGAGAGCAGAAAACGCTGCTCCAACAGACGGTCCATATGTAAACAAATTTGGACCACTGCATCCCGAAGATGTAAAATTAAAAACTTTATGATGCAAATTTACATCACGAGATACAACTGACGTAAAACCATGGCCGCCCGCCAAATGACCAACCGCCACTTCATTCCCCTTCCGCCTTGCGACCGCCTGCCCGCCGCCGCCCCGCCGCAGCTCCCCGCTCAGCCGCCGCCCCACCGCAGCTCCCCGATGCCGCCCCGCCGTAGATCCAGCCCCCCGCCGCCGATTCCACCCCGCCTAGGCCGTCGCCTGCTGCCGCGCCGCCCCATCACGTCCGTCTCCGCTCCGGCCGCCTCCGCCCTAGCCCGACCCTGTCCGCCTCCTCTCCGCCGCCTCCGCCTCCGACCCGTCCTCCGTCCAGCCCCGCTCCGTCCGCCTCTGCCCGGCCCGGCCCCGCCCGGCCAGGCCCCGCTCCGTCCGCCTCTGCCCCGCGCCGCACACCGCCGCCCCGCTCCGTCCGCCTCCGCCCCGCGCCACACGCCACCGCCCCGCTCCCTGCTCGGCCGCCGCCTCGACTCGCTTCCCGCTCGGCCGCCGCCCGCTCCCCGATGGCGCCGAAGAAGACGCCGAAGGGCAAGTCCGGTTTCTTCGGCGTGAGGGCGAAGCCCTCCAGGAACTTCGGAGTGGAGTTCTCCGACGCCGGGCGGCATTGGTGGCTCGGCACGTATCCCACCGACGATGAGTAGTAGTTTCATCTAGTAGATCGAATAAGTAGTAGTTGAATTTATGTATGAAACTATGTTGAATTTCATGTTTGAACTATGTTGAGATGAAGTAGTAGTTGATGAACAGCAGCCGCGTGGCCGCCGGCCGGTTTTGCATCTTCGTTTTGGACCATCTGTTGGAGTTGCTCTTTTTTTTTACATCTCCGTTTTGGATCATCTGTTGGAGTTGAGCCTTTTTCGGAGATGTAAAAAGCACTTTTTGGTGCTCCAAATTTGGAGCATCACCGGTTTGGACCACCAAAATATACATCATCTATTGAAGATGCTCTTATATAGACAGGAGAGGCCTAAGGTTTACATGAAAAGGTAGGTCAGGTTGGTTCGGCCGCCGCCCTCTATCTTGGAGAACACGCTCATCGCCTTCGCCTCCTTAGGGCTCCATGATATCCCTTGGGCCTGGTATGCCTTGGTCAAGGTCGAGGTCGGGCTCCCTTACGTCAGGTACCCTGGGTGAAGGACCCCGTTAGTGTCAAATGGATGTTGGGCTTCATGCATGTTGGTGGTAGACACGATGCATGTCGCTGTGGTTGGATCACGCTAGCGTCGCACATGGAGGCGGACGATGGCTGTTCGGGCTCTGACAAGGCCTCCATACGAGTTCCTTCTACTTGAATGCTCGGCGTCCTATCATGAACTGCCGCCTATTGACTTTGATTAATGAAGACGGGGCCGGATGCCGGATGTCCCAATGTGCTTTCTTGGCTCACCAAAGACTTTACGTTTGTAGTCTGTGCCCAGTCACTGTTGATGACTTGAGGTTACCGGTTGGATCCTTCAGTGGCTCTTGGTGTTATCGGTGACTTTGTTGATGTTGGTGGAGTACGTGGAATGTCCGGTTGGGTGGTCCACGTCAAGATCGTGAGCGTGTACGGATGTTGAAGCATGATGGTTTGGCTTGCAGCTGTGACTTCATTGAAAGTGGGGACGATAGTACATGGTGACTTAAGTTTGTGGTGCTCTTTAGCACATGGTCTTGAGCTATAGAGTGAAAACTCTAGGCCTGACCTGCGCTGGTTGTACCTGGGAATGGTGGTGTTCCACATCATTCCTTTGTTGAAGGCATTGTCTAGAATTTGCTCGGACTTGTTCTTCGGGGCGAAAACTCAATATCTAATCGTTGTGGTGGATCTTGTGGCTGCGGCACTTGAGGGTCGTCCCATTCTTGATGGCATCGTTGTTGAAGCACCTTTTCATGGTTTGTGTGCCATCATGGGCGGTGGCTGATATAGATGGTTGCTGTTGCATGTTTGCGTTCGCTTTAACATGACTTTCAGAGGTCACTTTCTTTCTTTTCTTTGTGTATGTTTGGCCTTGGTTATGTGCATCATAGTTACAAAGAGACCGGTTGTGTGCAATGATGCTTGTATTCTCTTGATGCAATGTTATGAAAGAAATGCTTCCTTCCGTGCCTTTTTTGGAGATCGCCTTTACATGAGCTAGCTAGGATGACTAGCAATCGCCTTATTCTCTTGTACAGTATTTCTTATGTTTGGTATAAGGGGAAAATATCTGGTTCTACGGGAGCTCCTGACGTTGGATTATGGACCCAACAGTTGTTGGGAGAGAGCTCGTGCAAATTTGTGAAATCCCCAAAGAAGTCCCTTAATTACACATACAACTAAGTCTTTGAAAATGGCCGTTTGATCGTGCTCATGGAGCATGGGGTCATGAAAGCTCCCCGTAGCACCAGATATTTTCACTCTGTGCTGGCCTAGCCCAGTCTAAAACTCTAAACTAACGCTTTATGGTACCATGATTTTTTTGAGGATTTTCAAAAATCGTATAAATGTATGAACCCTCATATATAGAAGATATACTAGTATTAATCATGGATCTATATGTACTCACAGAACAGCATTGTCATACCTTGTAGCTTCGAGGAATACGATCGCTGTCGCATACCAAAAATCATCCGTCAAGCTGAGGTCTTTGGAGTAGCCGCCGAGCAGCACGACAGTCGCCCACGTGAAGGCCAGCGTGCCCAAGGCGTTGCCAAGCCTCTCGATCAGCGCGACCAAGTGAACGAAGCGATTTAGCGCCATCTCCGGCGGCGGCGGAGCAGCTCGTCCGGCGCCATCATGAGCTGGCGGTATCCGAACGTGGTGCTCTCCCCAGCCGGCACCGCTGGCCATTGCCCGGACGAGCTTTTCAGGCCGGCTCGGTAGTGATCGATCGTAGCTCGACGACCTTCTCAGCGGCGAATTACTGTATGTCTGATTATATATATGCAAAATGCATGCAACAGTGAAGCCCTGACGCTACGGATGGCCATATGCCATGTGGTGGTATGGTACCGATGGCTCTTGCGGTTGGTGAGTCGATCAATTAACCTCCGAATAAGAAATACTCCTGGACGACGTCTCCAGGAAAGCATGCCATCATTGCGGCACAAATTCTATTTGGGATCGCTTTTGTTTGTGCCTTGCGTATCCAATCCTGTTCCTGTAGTCCCTGTGTCTTGTGCGTGAAAATGTTCAGCACGCCGGCAGCTCCTTTCTTCTATTTCACTACAGAATTTGATACCAACTGTCGTGGCGATCGAGCGAGACGCATAAAGGGCCCGGGAGTCTTTGTATACTTCTCGTGTCTTCTATTCAGATTAGATTATCTTGCTCCACTTCGCACACGGATATAAAGTTGATATTATGCTCCCAGGTGGGACGAAGGCGACGGATGTCGGGAGAATAGAATTGTGCGATGAAGTGCCGAGGAGACCGCGTGAGACTCGGGTGCGAAGAGGAAGGGCATCTCCCTGCAAAAAAAAAAAAAAAAAGACGAAGGGCATCTGAAGGATTTTCTTGTAATTTTCGTTTTTGTTGAGGCGCTTTGTACTGTTCAATGTTTCTTTTAATGTCAGAGTCCTTTTTGTAAAAAAAAGTACTCGGGTGCAAGCGCGGGCGGGCAACGACGGGGAGAGTACGTGGCCGTAAGCACAAGCCAAATGGACAGATCAGCAAAACTCACTGCGCAGTGAGCACTGCCCACACTCGTACGGATCTGAATTGCCTACGTGGCTGCACTTCATATTTTTTAGACAATCTTTCACCCTGCTTTATAAATAAAGTAATTACGACGTTCATATAACAAATTCAAGCGCAACAAAGAAAATAATAAAGTGTGGTGGGGCATCAGCAAAAACACGCCCAATGAACATAAAAGAAAAAGGAAAAGAAGATCACCAAGTGGCCAGTAGCTCAAGACCCCTGAGGCGAGGCAAGTCGGCGTGCAACAACAGTCATTGTGTTATCATGCGGTCAAGTCGGTCGCGATCTCTCTGTCTAGAGCAGGAGCAAGTGCCAGGAATTTGATGATAGACTCAGAGGCCCGCCTAAGCAAGACTCGCTTAATAACCATCTTGTTGAGCGTCGTCCACGGGGTCCAAGCTACCGCCACGAACACAAATCAGAAGAGGCGTCTCCTCGTCCCAGTCTGGTTGGCCCAGGTTAGAAGGAACCCAGCCAGGTCGAGGGCCTCCCAGTCGGGCCCCAAAGCCTCATGGACAAAGCATCAAAGTAACCGGCGCCGTCGGGCACAAGAAAAAGATGTGTGTCCCCGTCTCCAGGACAACACAGAGGGGGCACAACCCATCGTAGGGACGTGCCGCTTGATCACCTCCATCCCAGATGGAAGACAATCTCACGGCAGCTGCCAAACAATGAATTTGATCTTAAAAGTTAGGAGATGGCCGACGACACAACGCATTGATACGCCGAGTCAAGAGAAAAGATCCCCGAGGCGGGCAACCGCCAAGTGTTGTGGGGTGAAATCTGACAATAAGATATGGGGAGAAGTGAGGCCTGATTAAGGGCGGTGATAGAAGAAGTATGCAGCTTCAAGCCCCTCGTGGTGGAGGTAAAAACCCTAGTCATGTTCCTTCAAGCCCCTCGTGGTGGAGGTAAAAACCCTAGTCATGTTCTCTAGGGAGATTGTTCTTGCGTATGAGTGTGTGCTTACAGAATTTCCGAACACGTAACCATGTGTCAAAGAGGTGCTTATATAGAGTTGGCTACCTCTCCGCATGCTACTTTATGTTGTGCTTCCTAAAAGTGAAAAACACAATTATGCCTGATGAAAAAGCATAGATGCGCTTCAGCGTGAAGTGCATATGTGCTTTCTACAGTTGTTTTTCCCGAAAAGTGAGAAGCACATATGTGCTTCTGCATGAAGCACAACTATGCTTCCATGTGCACAATTGTGCTTCCTGAAAAGTGAAAAACAGAGTTGTGTTTTCCAAAAAGTGAGAAAGCACATGTATGTTTCCCAAAATATTAGAAAATCACATATCTGTTTCCCGTTCCTTTTTTCTTTTTCTTTTTTTCTTTTTTTTTGTTTATTCTGTTTCCTGATTATTGATTTTTTTCTGGTTTTTTAGGAAAAATGTTCGTTCAAACATATTAACATGTGATCTAATTTCAAAGATCTCGACATGAGAGCAAATGGTTCTAATTTGGACATACAGTTGAAAGAGATAAAATGTTTTGGAAAAAACACAAACTCTCATATTGCGACACATGCCATACATGCAGTGTGCCACTCTCATCACAAGAGATAAGAGGAAGTAGGAGGGTACTTTGCAAGGGATATCCTTTTACCAGTGATTTCTGCGTTTCCTCTTTATTGACGTCTTTTTTGTGTGAACTGACCATCCTACTTTTTCTTGACACACAACAGACGAAATCACTAATTGAGGAGTACTCATTGAAAAGATCACTCCCACCTTCTCAGGTTGCGACAAGTGGCGCGCTGTCACAACCTGGGAGTTTCCCTTTTTTTCGAAGATCCGTTTATTCAAAACATTTTATCTCTTAAACCGTGTGTCCAAATTTCGAACCGTTTTCACCATTGGATTCCTCGCGTCGAGATCTTCAAAACTAGATCCCATGTTGATAGGTTTTGATGAATTTTTTTTTTAAGAAAAAAACCGGACGAAAAAACCGAACCGGGAGCATGGATTTTTTTCCCTTTCCGAAAGAGGCACGCCCATGCCTCTCGCGAAATCACAACTGTGTCTCTCGCGGAAGCAAAACCGTGCCTCTCGCGCAATGAAAAAAAGAAAACGCATTTTTTTCCGTTTTCGTGAAGGCATGGCCGTGCCTCTCGCGAAAGCACAACCATGCCTCTCGCGAAAGCAGAACCGTGCCTCTCGCGAAAGAAAAAAAACAGAAAACACGTTTTTTTTCGTTTCTGAGAGGCACGACCGTGCCTGTAGCGAAAGCACAACCGTGCCTCTCTTGGAAGTAAAATCGTGCCTCTCGTGGAAAAAAAAACAGAAAAAGCATTTTTTTCTGTTTCCGAGAGGCATGGCCGTGCCTCTCGTGAAAGCAAAACCGTGGCTCTCGCGAAAGGAAAAAAAAAAAAACACGTTTTTTGTTTTGTTTTTGAGAGGCACAACCGTGACTCTCGTGAAAGGGAGAAAAAGAAAACGTAATTTTTCGCGCAAATTTTTTTGACCCAAAAGCTAAGGAAGACCGGTGAAAAACCGAAACGTAAAAAAAACCCAAAAAAACCATTAAAAAGCCGAAACGCGTGCGAAAAAATAAAAAAAAAATCCGGAGGGAGCATCCAGAACGCGACACGTGGCGGACGGCTGAGAACGTCAAGTGACGCTGATCGCTATGAGGCTCCCGAAGAAGCGCTTGTCAACTAGTTGCTCTCCACAACAGACCATCCTAAAGAAGCCCACGGGCCATGTGGCGAACCCAGCCCGAGGCCGTACGCGCCCGCCCATTCGCTGCCGCACCGTATCCCCCGCCGCTCTGCACCGCAGCGGGAAGACGCACCGGAGGTCGCCGTCGCCGTACCAAGCGCGCTGCGCTGCACGGCATCCGAGCCACCGCCTTGATCGCGTGGTGCTAGCCGTCGCTGCACTGCTCCTGCCACCGGCGTGTGGGGCCAGAGGGGGGGAGGCGTCGTCTGTGGCCTCCGTCGGCTGCGCCGCCACCCGCGTCATGAGCTCCGCCACCGGACTGCTGTTGGCGAGGGGGCGGTGAGGTAGAGCGGTGGTGGAGGAGGAGGAGCTTGATGAGCATGCTTTATGATTTCAAGTTGAATTGCCAGCCATCAACTGTAGATGTTCTGCAACTTCTGCTGCTCCCGAGATAAAGGTAATGCTACAGTATTTCTTGATCCCTGCTTGCTCATGGAAACCCCGTAAGCTAGCCATTGTTTCCACCTTTCACGTGCTCCTGTCATCTGGCAATCACCGAATAGTTTACAGTGAGGATTCAACTGCAGCATGGACATCTTGTGGTCAGTTATCTGCCCTGTCATTCCTGGATTACAAGCACTTTGTTTCTTATAAGCATTCGGTGCATCGATCAGTTTCTCCACACATCGTATCTCGCTTCAGAGCCTGGTCAGACTTGTTAGGAAACTAAGCTCCCTAATCTCGCGATCATAGAGGAGACAGTTGTTTTGCGTCGCGTGCAACTTGTGACTTTTCCCGTTTTTTTTCTCTGCTATTTATTCATTACAAGGAAAAAGATGCAGGTGACGATCCTAACTATGTGCCACGATCCGCAGGACTCGCGCCATCCCACGAGAGCTGATCGTGCCTCCTAATCCACCTGCTAAACTACCGGGCCGAACGAGGTGACCACGTCCATCTTCAGGCCCAAGCTAAGCTACGTGCATGGCACGCACACATCGCGGCTCATATGCTTATTTTGCAGAAAAGAAACAAACTAAGCTAAGCACAACGACTAGATTAGCTGACAAATCACCCCCCCTAATCTTGGCGTTGGCGAATTATTTCAACCATGCCGATCCTCCTCCTCAGCTCCTGGAATGCGAGACGCCCAAGTGCTTTCGTCAGAGTGTCAGCAAGTTGTTCACTGGTCCTGACGTAGTCGATGAAGACTCGTCCCTGCTCCACGCACTCGCGAATGAAATGGTACCTGATTTCTATGTGCTTGATGAGGTCGTGGAAGACAGGGTTCTTCGCCAGGGAGATCGCCGACTTATTGTCGACGAGCGGCTTCGGCCGCGCAGCCTTCTTGTTCAGCATTTCGCCAAGTAGCCGCGCCAGCCAGATGCCCTGACACGCAGCGGTGGTGGCGGCCATGTACTCGGCCTCGCACGAGGAGATCGCCACCACCCTTTGTTTCTGGGACTGCTAGCTCACCGGACTCTTGCCGAGGAAGAAGATCACCCCCGTCGTGCTCTTCCTGTCATCCGTGTCCCCGGCGCGATCCGAGTCGCTGTAGCCGGTTAGCTGCAGTTCCCCTTCGCCGCGCTCATATGCGCAGTCGTGGTTCAGCGTCCCCGCCACATACCGTAGGAGGTGCTTCATGGCGGCGTAGTGGTCGGAGGCAGGCTTCTCCATGAACCTTCTCAAGTACCCGACGGCAAACGAAATGTCGGGTCTCGTGTGTACCAGATACCGCAGCCCGCCGAGGATGCTACGATACTTCGTCTTGTCCACTGGGGCGGCGGAGCTCTCCTTGCTCAGTTTGAGCCGAGCCTCCATCGGAGTGTTGCTGGGGTTGTAGTCTTCCATGCCCGCACGCTCCAGCAGCCGCTTAGCGTAGGCTGCCTGCCCGAGCACGATCCGATCGCGCTCCTAGCTCACCTCGATCCCGAGGTAGTAGCTGAGCTTGCCCAGATCGCTCATGCGGAACACCCTGGTCATTTGCTGCTTGAAGGTGTCGATCTCCGACGTAGCCACGCCGGTGATGATGAGGTCATCTACGTAGACCCCAACGATGAGGAGAGAGCCGCCCGTGCCGCGTCGGTACACCGCGTGCTCCGACGGGCAACGCTCGAAGCCCAGCGCGCAGAGGCTCTCGTCCAGCTTTGCGTTCCAGGCCCTCGGCGCCTGGCGGAGCCCATACAGTGCCTTGCGGAGGCGCAGCACTTTGCCCTCCTGGCCGGCCAGAGCGTACCCCGGTGGCTGCTGCACGTAGACCTCCTCGAGCAGGTCACCATTCAAGAACGCGGACTTGACGTCCATATGATGAACCTGCCAGACGCGCACCGAGTCCATGCGTGCGACCGGTGCGAATACCTCCTCAAAGTCGACGCCCTGCCGCTGGACGTAGCCTTTTGCCACCAAGCGCGCCTTGTGCTTCACCACGGCCCCTCGGGCGTCCTTCTTCAGTTTGTAGACCCATTTCAGGCCGATCGGGCGGTGACCAGGTGGGAGCTCGCTCAGCTCCCAGGTGTTGTTGGCGATTATGCTCTCCATTTCTTCGTCCATCGCTGCGCGCCATCCCTGCTCCCTCTCCGCCTCAGTGAACTCGGCCAGCTCCTCGCCCGCGAGCAGACACAGGTCGCTGTCGTTGTAGTTCGCCTCCACCTTTTCTGTTGTGTCCCACACGTTCTCGAGAGTGTGGTACCGACGCGACGCCTCCGCGCCGGCAGGTGCCTCCGACGCGCCGATGGGTGGTGAGACGAATTCAACGCCCGTTGGTGTCGAGATTGGCGTTCCGTACGCCGGGAAGGCAGGTGAGGGTGTGCAGATCGCACTCTTTGGCGTGGACGGCTCGGCGTCGGGCGCGGGCACCGAGTGGTGCTGGCTCGGCGTAGTCTCTGGCTCCACTCGTGCACTCGGCGTAGCCACGGGCTCCAGCTCGATCGTGAAGGACTCGATCCCCTCATCTCGTGTCTTCGTGGCAGCGCTCCAGTCCCACGACGCGCTCTCGTCGAACACGACGTCACGGGACACGTGGGCGCGACCTGACGGAGGGTGGAAGACGCGGTAGGCAGCGGATCCGGGCTCGTACCCGAGGAACACCATGGGCACGCTGCGGTCGTCGAGTTTCTTCGAGTTCAGGCGCGTCACCTTCACATGAGCAACGCATCCGAAGGTGCGGAGGTGCTGCACGTTGGGCCGGCGAGCGCACCAGGCCTCACAGGGCGTCATGCCGGAGACGCTCTTCGTTGTTGCGTGGTTGAGCAGGTACACGGCCGTTGTCATGGCCTCGCCCCAGAATCGAGCTGGGACGCCCTTGGCCTTGAGCAGGCACCGCGCCATGCCGACGACCGTCTGGTTGCGTCTCTCCACCACCCCGTTTTGTTGCGGCGTGTAGGGGGCGGTGAGCTGACGGTGCACCCCCAGTTCAGCAAAGAACTCGCCAAGGCTCGAGGAGTTAAACTCACCCCCCCGATCGGTGCGCAGGGCCTTGAGACGGTGGCCGGACTCGCGCTCTGCCGCCGCCTGGAATTGCCGGAGCGCCGTCTCCGCTTCGTCCTTCGTCGTGAGCAGGCGCAGCCACATGAAGCGGCTCTTGTCGTCGACAAGTAGGAGGAAATAGCGTTTCCCTCCCGGCGTGGCGGGCATGATCGGCCCGCACAGATCCGCGTGTACGAGTCCGAGCACATACTCGGCGCGGTTCAGAGCTTGGCGAGGGAACGGGGCTCGCCGGTGCTTGCCGGCAAGGCACGCCTCGCAGAGTCGATCCGCCTGATCAACAAGCGGCAGGCCGTGCACCATGTCCTCCCGTGCGAGTGAGCGGAGCGCCTGGAAGCCGATGTGGCCGTAGCGCGCATGCCACACCCATGCATCCTCGCCTTTGTGTACTGCGAGGCATACCGGGCGCGCCACGCTCAGGCTCAGCACGTACAGACGCCCGTGGTTGCGCTGCACGCGTGCGAGCAGGCGCCCGCTTGGATCTCGTAGCTGAAGAACGCCTTGGCTGATGTGTGTCTCGTAGGCGCTCTCGTCCAGCTGGCCTAAGCTGATAATGTTGCTGCACAGGCGGGGAATAAAGTACACCTCAGAGAGTACCAAGTGCTCACCGTTCAGACACTGGAACATGATCGTTCCTCTCCCTTCGATCTGCACTGCTGATCCGTCGCCCAGCTTGACGGAGCCGCGCACGCCGGTGTCCAGCTCGGAGAAGATCTCCCGCCGCCCAGGCATGTGGTTGCTGTCGCCGGAGTCCAGGAACCAGGAGGTGTCGCACCCTCCACCGTCCGACGCGGGGCGCGCCTGGGAGCGCTCCTCGTTGAGCATGACGTGCTCCACGGCCGCCTCCGTGGTCGTGGTGAGCGCGCTCAGACTAGCCAGGAGGAGCGTGGTCTCCTCGGTCCCGCCTTCAGCGAGGTTCACCTGCTCCTTGCGCTCGCGCCGGGGCTCGGTGCAGTCGCGTGAGAAGTGCCCCGGCTTGTTGCAGTTGTAGCACTTGACTTTGCTCATGTCGCGGCCGCCGCCGCGACCGACGGCGTTCTAAGGTGGGCGTGCGTCGTTCCTCCGCCCCTGATTCTTCCCGCAGCGGTTGTTCTGCCCGCCGCCGTTGCCGCCGCCGCCGGATCCTTGGCCGCTCTCGCGCGCCTGCTTGTGCGCCTCCCATTGCTGCTCAGTGAGATACAGCTGCCAGCCGCCTTGGCTCGGCGCGGGCGCGGCGCAGCGCTCCTCGGCGGTCCTCAGCCGGCCGATTAGCTCCTCAACCGAGATCGTCCTCAGGTCGAGAAGGGTTTCGATCGCCACTGCGATCTGCGAGTAACGGGGGGGGGGGGGGGGGAACCACACGCAAAAGCTTCTGCACAACACGTACCTCCTCGACGTTGTCGCCGAGGGTGCGCAGCTGGTTGACGAGGCTAGTGATCCGCATCCCGAAGGCGTCGAGGGTCTCGCTGTCATGGAAGGCGATCTGCTCGAATTCCGCGCGGAGTCGCTGCGCGGTGGCCTCCCGCACATGGTGCACCCCCATCCGCATGACCTTGATGGTGTCCCACGCCGCCTTGGCCGTCTCCTTGACGACGAGGACGCCGAGCATCTCCGGCGGAACAGCTCGGAGGAGAACGCCGAGCGCCGCCTTGTCGTCGCGCACGTGCTGCGCGTTGCCCTCGATCGCGTCCCAGAGCCCCCAGGACTCCAGGTGAACCTTCATCACCAGCGACCACTCGATGTAGTTGGTCGAGGTGAGGGTCGGGAACGTGGTGCCGGCGCCCGGCACGAACGGCGCGCGCTCCGTGGCCGCCGCCTGGTGGATCACCACCTGCCGCTCCCGCCTCACGCGGCTACGGCCGTGGCTGCGCTCCCGTGGTGGAGTCGCCGAGCGGCTCGAGCCACCCCCGCCTGCGTTGAGCGGTGCCACCGCCACGGCCGCCGCCGCAGCGGCCGCTGCCGCTGCTGCCTCCTGGTCCGGCTGGTCTCCGTTGTCGGACATGTTCACCGAGATCGCAAAACGAGGCTCTGCATACCACTTGTTAGGAAACTAAGCTCCCTAATCTCGCGATCACAGAGGAGACAGTTGTTTTGCGTCGCGTGCAACTTGCGACTTTTCCCGTTTTCTTTCTCTGCTATTTATTCATTACAAGGAAAGAGATGCAGGTGGCGATCCTAACTATACGCCACGATCCGCAGGACTCGCGCCATCCCACGAGAGCTGATCGTGCCTCCTAATCCACCTGCTAAACTACCGGGCCGAACGAGGTGACCACATCCATCTTCTGGCCCAAGCTAAGCTGCGTGCATGGCACGCACACATCGCGGCTCATGTGCTTATTTTGCAGAAAAGAAACAAACTAAGCTAAGCACAACGACTAGATTAGCTGACAAGACTATTCAGAAATGAAGTTAGATCTTCATGGACGGAATCTGATTAAGTCACCTAGTTCTATCCCATGCGCCGTAGTCCTCACCCACCCTTTCCAACATCTGTCGATGAAATTACAGTGACAAACAACTAGGAGTGTGATGCAAATATAAATGACTCATTTGATCTGTGACAGCTGCTAATGGAAGCAACGGCGGAGCTACGTGGGGGCGAATCTGGGCCATCGCCGGGAGCTCCTAACCGGTGCCTTAAGCGCCGGTTCAGGCAGCTGGCGCTCACACTCCGCACCCCATGGGCCGGCCCACCACGCGCAGTAGAAGGAAAAAAAGGTCTCGTGAAAATAACACACAAAAAGAGCGGATACAGCCACTCGAACTCACGCCTTACGGCCACGAGAACCGTTTTAATAACCACTACAACCTGTGAGCACCAGCGACTACAAGGAACGCGAACTATTTAAGACCAATGCGTCAGCGCTATTTATTAGATTTGCGAATTATTTGAAAACAATTTGGAAAAGTTGTATTTTTATAAAAAAGACTTCATCAGATTTTGAATTTGTTTACGAATTTTAAAAAATAGTTCATCGATTTTGAAAAAGGTTCATCGAATTTGAAAAAGAGTTCGTCGATTTTGGAAAAAGTTAGTCAAATTTTGAAAAAGTTCATCGAATTTGAAAAATTGTTCATCGATTTTGAAAAAAATTCATCCATTTTGCAAAAATTCATCAAATTTGAAAAAAGTTCATGGAATTTTAAAAAAATTAATGTATTTTTCGTTTTTTGTTCGTGATTTCAAAACGTGTTCATAGTTTTCAAATTTTGTTCACAATTTTAAATTGTTCAGTGTACATAAAAAAATGTTCAATGGGTATTTAAATGGTTTTTCAGCGCATATCACAAAATTGTTCAATGTGTAGTTAAAAATTGTTCAGATTATATTACAAAAATGTTCAATGTATAAAATTTGTTCATCTTATATAAAAAATATGTTCAGTGTATATTTGAAAATCGCTCGTCGTATATAAATTTTTGTTCATGTTCTCAATAATTGTTCACGTTTTAAAAAGTTCATGGAATTTTAAAATTTTCATCAAATTTTAAAAAAAGTTAATCGATTTGATAAAAGTTCATTCAATTTTAAAAATTTCACGAATTTTAAAAAATTCGTATTTGTAAGAAATTAAAAAAAGGAAAATGAGAAAAGAAAAAGAAAAAACGAACCAAAAAAAAGAAAAAAAAGCCCAGAAATCAGCGATCAGTAATAGCTGGTTTGGTGGGCTCTCGCGGCCTACGTAAATAAAAGAACGAAAATAAGTAAATGGACACAATCGGTACGGTGGTCTGTTGGTAGTGCGCTGCCGTTTCAACGGAGAGATCGCGGGTTCGAGCCCTCACAGTCGAAATAAGATTTTTGCTGCAGTTTTTTAACAGAAAGAAAAAGAAGGAAACGGGTCGGCCCAGCGCGGCGCGGGGGTATGCGCCCGTTTGAGGCAACAGAAGAAACGGGCGCTTAAGGCGCCCGTTAGGAAATGCCGCCATCGCCCCCCCAAAGAAAATGAAAATTTTCTACTACCCCTGTATATTACATACAGCCCATGACCAGAACGCCCATTTATCAACTAGTACTAGTCTTCCTTCCAGCCACCTGCGACCGCCTATGCCTGCGACCAAATCGATTTCCCCTTTGACTGCCGCTTGCGACCACGGACGCCTGAGCGTGGGGTTGGGGCACCGGCGTCCGGCAGACCGGCCGCTGTGGCTTGCCGGCGTGGCCGCGTGGGGGGTGGCCGCTGGTTACTGGCGAGTAGCCGGCTAGGGCTAGCCGCTGTTCCATCCACACCTCCACTCCGGCCTCTGCTGCGGACAACATCAGGCAACCACATCGGCGCCCTGTAGTGAGCTGGTGAGCAGCTGCTCTCGCTGGATCTTGATTCTGCTCCTGTACGTTGCCTAGCCTGCTAGTCAATCTCTCTCATCTGGGCGTCCTAGCAAGCTAGCTAGCTAACTCTGTCAAAGTGTCAATAGTGCTCTGTCAAAGTTATTTGGACCTTGTCAACACTGCTCGCTGGATCTGTGTCTATCTCTCCCCTATGGAAATTGTAGAAAGTTCAATTATTTTGTTTCTGAATTTTATTTCACCTTAGTTGAGGAAAATTGTAATTAGGTCATCTCGTCATGGATTTATTCAATTGCATTTTGTACTGAATAGAAAATGTCCTTTACAGTGAGAGGGAGGCAGTGATGCTTAAGGGGAAAACGATATTTTGTAAGCTTATGGTGTAGGTTATATATATAATTAAAATTAGAAATGTATTTTGTAAGCTACTGTGGAGAAGATCAATATAATTGTATAAGTTTCTCGATATTTGCAATATCTAACTTGCTGTATTAGTATGATTTTGTGTTTTAGTTTTTTTTTACAGCTTCGCCCCTTCAGAGATTTCTTTCAAGCTCCGCCACTGAATGGAAGGTCTGACCACAGAAAAGTAAATACAAGTCATCTGAGACCGGTCTTGGGTTGTTACGAAGATTTTGCACTAGAGTTTCTTGCAACATATCCATGCCTGTCCATGCGAAGCGAACCTATCAGTAGGAAGACGCCATGTGGTATCTCTACTGTAACATGATGACATCTTCTTCTCTTCAACTGTGATGACCAGTTTACTTTCTTTTAAAATATGACCATTGTCTTGAGCGCAAACGTTTGTTGTTTTGTATCGCTACCGACCTTATGAGAATTTATGTGAAATATTTATGCCAAACAGCGATTTCCTAAAACCAGTTGGAGTACTAATCACCTAAATCATCCACAACATTGTTTCGTGTACATTTGAAGACAAATAGAAAATCATTTAAACTGTTAGTGATAGAAAATATGATTATCCTTTATTCTCACTGCAACAATTCTTCATTCATTGTAGAAAGGCAAAGTAGAAGTCCTACTACCATCTATTAGTGCCTCGTAGTCAGTCACAGCCCATAAGTTCTTTTGCCCTGGCCACAAGATCGGAGAGAAGCGTGTCATACTCCATGAATCCTGCATCTCCCAAGAAGAGCCTGTAGTTTTCAGCCTTTGATGGTGTCTGTTCTACCCTTGATAGTGCATCTATCATCCCGAATCTGTTGAAGCAATCTGCATAGCGAGAATTATACTCCATCAAGTGTATAACTTGCTCGAGTATCACTCTCCTGATCCCAGGACAATGAGCACTAGGTTTCATGTTTGCATTCAGTGTGTCGACAAGCCTCTTCGCAAATCTCTGCTTAATCTGACCATTGTCTAGTTCTCTGGTAAAGTCTTCAGGAATAACTTTACATATCTGTGAACTAAGGCCAATCAGGATCTCTAGTTCTGCCCCATCCACGTCCAGTATTCTTTCCAACACCTGTAATGAGATGTATCATTATCAGTTAAAAACTGATGTATATCTCTATCTATAGTCCAGTGCTAAATGAGTGAGCAAAAATAAAGATCAAAATTTTACTGAAACCTTGCGCGCAAGAACATACAAAACATGGTAAATTTTATTATCCATCTCTAATAGTGTACTTGTTGCTCGAATTAGCAGGGCTCACCTCTCTCAAGGTATGAGATAGCTCCTTCAAGTCTGACTCTCTGAGCTTGGATCGAGCGTGCAGGCACAGATTACGCAGCAGGCTTGCCGCCACATGTATGTACCTTCTATCATGGATCAAGATTTTGAGTTCCTTCATGATCCCTGGCTCCTTCGATATAACCAAGCAGTTTTGGACGCTTTGTATTGTCAGCATTGCCAGTGCTTGCCCGGCGACCTTCCGTGACAGGTGATCAGCATTGGTACTCAATAGTTCCTTCTGAGTTGAAAAATGCCTGCATCAGCTTGGTGATGATCATTTGGAAGCGACCAATGTCCTGCCTTGTTTTCTCATCAACGGCAATATTTCTGAGGATTCCTGCCACCAACTTTCTCGATATCTGGCTGCTCTTGCCATCTCCAAGGATGTCTGAGAAGTTACTCAATAGGAAGGGGTGTTCTGTTATCTTGTACCGCAGTGTGATACCGATTTCCCCGCCAATGCTTGTGAGCCTTTGCAGCACCTTCAGTGATGATTTGAGCAGGATCTCTTGTTGTGCCTTGGTATTCATCGTGTCACTTCTGCAGATTGTGAATCTTATGATCTTCGGGATGAGGTCAGCTGCTTTGCTGATCTCCACACAGTTGTCCTGGTCAACACCAGCAAGACTTTCAATAATTGACATCGCTATTGCAGGTAAAAGATCGTGGTCTGTCTGCAGCTGTTCCTTGGGTATTGACCAGACTTCTGAAATACGCTGCCAGCATCTGAGCGCGCAGGAGTTCTGTTCGTTCATGCCAACTTCTTGGCTTGATCTTCTTCCTGTTTCCAGCAGGTTTTGGGTGTCCCGAAGTTGACCTTGTGTTTGCAATTGTTTATCAGCTCCCTCTCCGCTATCTTCTGTATTCAGAACTGGATCTTGTCTTCCTTCGTATTCATCATCAGTGTCTAGGAGCGGGTTTCCTCTTTGCAGTCTGCGATCAGCGTCAAGAAGTGCAGATACAAGCTGCATTGTACCAGGGATAGTGCCGACACGGAGGTTCTTTGCAAGCTCCGCGATGACCTTTGCGGCATATAATCTGATATCTGTATCCTTTGGACTTGTCCTCCAATCCAGCATTCTAATTATTCTGGCCATCGTCTTGGTAGAAGTGGCGAGTTTTGAAAGGAGTTGTGCATTGGTTGATTCACTTTGCAGAAAGTTGTGCATCATTCGTATCCCGTGGAGCTGATTCTTGGATGAATCCGAGTTCACAGAATCCATGGCAAAGGTGCTGAGGTTGATATTCTTCGGAGCAAGCACACCCCCTTGCATGCATTTCTCTGACGCATATGCGTAATACATATTGACAGATTTCATTCCCCACTGACCTTTAAATCCACCACCGCGGACGAGGGATCTTCGAGGGATGAAAGAAAAGAACTCGAGCATGCAGGCCAGAGCATAGAGTATGCCTTGTCCAAACACCGTCCCATAGAAGATATTTAGAGACGCTTTAAGGTTTTCGTCATCCCCAGACTGATCACCATCACGAGCTAGTGCAAGCCAATATAATGCCAGAAAGAGCAGCACAACTGCTGCTGGAATCTGTAAGTTGCCAAATGAGACAATCACTAGGGCACATACTTCAATTATGATCATCGTAGATCTTTCATGTCCATGTGCATCAAACATGTACACCAGCATCCCTAGAGCAGCAACCATGCTCGTGTTTATAATAACTTGACGCCAAAATTCTTGTTTGCTTCCTAGAAGACTGTCCACTAGTTTACTGATTCTTGTGAAGCGCAGATCGCTTATTGTTGCTACGAGCACTGCCACAAGTAGTACTAAGAACACTGCCCATTCAATCATCGACTTGTCTTTTGATATAGAGGGAGCTAGCAATACGATTGCAGCTAATGGGCTACATACTGATGCGGCACGACACATCTGATTCCATACTCTTGGTGACACCTCAGACAATAACCGGACAAGTCCAACTAGTATTGAACTCAATAAGATCACTATGCTAGTGATCAGATACTTCTTCCAGATGATTTCCAGAACGCCACAAAAACATGCAACTACAATCAGCCCACTCCAGCCAAGAGGCCTAAATGCTCCTCTGGTATTAAAGAACAGTTGATAATCTATTCTGTTCTTGTCGCGGCTGAACATCCTGAAATATGTATATGGTATCGTTAGATGAAAAGGACATAATACAAATCACATACCCAAGAGATATCTAAAAGGGTGTTGGTCTTTGAGTTTGTGGCTAATGTTTGGACCTTATCGTTAGGAATTGAAGGCAAGCTTCCGAGAAACCCAACAGCATACATGATATTTTTCTTTATGGTAATCAAAGATGCACCCGACTGAAAGTATGTTATTGCTTATAGTACTGTAAAGGAAAATCTGAAAAAGAAAAAGACACATGTTCATGCCCATGTTCTATGTGCATATACTATGAATTTTTGTTGAAAGAAGACAAGTCTTACCGTTAGAATAGAGCTATTCCTGAACAGAGGTGACAAGGCAGGCACCCAAGTAACCCTAGCCACCACCGTCATCTACTCCTTTCGCAGCCGCCAGGGTGCGTCACCGATGCCGGTGGGGGGTCCTGATCGGGGGCGGGGGCTTGCTATGAAGGTGTTGGAGGGTTGCTGTGGAACGACGAAGGAGATGTGTGCATGAGTGGCAGCCTTCATCAGGCGGTGCGCGATGACCACGTTGGTGAAGCCGATGACGATCGGTGGTCCGCCCTGGCTGGATCATCTGAGAGGGCATCAATGGACGGTTCTGGAAGGCGGCGAGCTCGACACCAGACTCGGACCTGTCCTACGACGACATGGGTGATTTTTTTTTTAGGTTTTATTTAGAGAGTCTTCGTGTTTGGTTTGGGGCGGCGAAGTGGCGGTATTGCCCTAGGGTAGGAATAATGTTCTCCCCTCCCTATCCCCGTTCCGTTGTTGCATTTTTCGCCAGCAAAGGCTGTGCGGAGGTGTGTCTCCGGCGGGTCTTTTGGAATCCGGTTGGTTTAGGTTTCTGGTGGACTTTCGTGGCCTTCGGAGGTTCTACAGGCCCTTATCAGTGTTTTTTCCCCGGGGCGGCGATTGCTTCGCAAATCACGGGTATCGACGTCTCCTGCTCTACTCGATGATTTCATGGCCGCTGCTTCTACAAGCTCTTGGGTTTCAAAAAGTTTGCTTCACCGAGGTGGAGGCCCAGACGCGGCACTGAGCTATGCTCACAGTGCATCGCCTGTGGATGCAAGAGAAAGATGACTTCGGTACCCCAAAATTTTGAATGTATTTCTATTTTTTGGGTGTTTATAAGGACACGTGATACTTAATATATGGCTTAGGCCTTGGGCAGTGCTACGCGTCGGCCGACCGATCTTTTTAAAAGATCCGCCGCCTCGCGAGCCGTCGAGTCTGAGCGATCGAGCATTATCTTTTATCATGTTATGTTGCAGAAATTTTGGCAAGATATATTTTTATAACAGAGGTCTTGTTACTTTTTTTTTTCAAACGGAGGTTTTGTTGTAAATTATTTTTTGCAATAGAGGTCTCATTACAAATTTAATTTTTCTGCAACAGTGACCTTGATGCAGAAACTCATCGTAGCCGACAATGAGCAACGAGCAGGGGCCACGTTGACCGAAAGAAAGAAAATAAAATGAACCGCTTGGGCAGGACACACGTTGTACGAATGAGCCGGCGGATGCTCGCGTGTGATCCGCCGGTTGATGCCACCTAGGCCTTTTAGCAATCGAGTGGTTCTAACATTACAAATTACCAAGCACTAGCGGAATGCACCGGTCCAATTTATACACCGGGTGCACCGGTTCTAATGCAGCCATTGGATGTGAAGCCGAGGGAGAGGATCAAGCTGGAAGATTGGTTGATGGCCTGTTTACAAAATAGACCCCGTTGAGGCGCAACTGGAGCCCGAGCCCGAGGAACCAGTCGGGGTCTTCATGCGGCTCTCAGAGCTAGAAGTAGAGGTACTCCGTTGCGAGGAGGAGCGGTTCGGCCCCGCTCGGACCAACGAGGAGGAGGCAGAGCAGCTCGTGGTCATGGCTCGTCACTCCGACCTGCTCATGTTCTTTGACGATCTTGATTCGGCGGAGGAGTAGGGCGAGACTGGATGGCACTGGCGACCGACTACTGTAGCTCTTAGGCCGGGTGATTTTGAAACAGCTAGATGACGCAAAGAACAACTCTGGCTCAGGGGGTGTGTTCAGGGGGTTAGGACGGGTGATTAACTTCACTCAATTAACTCCCTCTAAACAGCTAGTTAATCACTTGCTCAGGAGGTGTGTTCTTTCTGTCATTGTCTTTGAAGAGTTGGTGGTGGTACGTCCAAGAATAAAGGTTATCTAGCTGTTTCTTCATCCTGCCGACGGTGGTTTTATCTTCAAGGAACATCAGGTCCGACAAGATGTTCATGGAATATTGGCGGTATGTGGCCGTCCTTCTTCCAGTTTTATTCTACCGTGGTACCCTGGACCGGAATCACAACAAGCACGGAGCTATGCCTCGACCGATGTTCCTCTTGCAATGGGCGATGATTGTGGTTTCCAACACCTTGAGACCATGGGCTTGTCTTCCTGTGGATCTGCACAGCAGTCGTCATCTGGCGAGTGTTGCGGTAGAAGAGTGGGAAAGTTCAAGGTTTTGGCTATGAAGGGGTAGAACTTTGGCAGCGGCTACAAGCCAGTCGACTGAAAACCATATTTGGGTCAGTCGTCTGGCCACAAAATTGTTTCAGTCGATATGGCCACAGATTTTGGTAACCTGACCGTACACATTCAGCGGCAGTGTGACGCGAGGTTGGTAAGAGCTGATCGTCATGGTGCAGCACATAGATGGCCCACGACCCATCATGTGCCATGCATGAACGCCAACAAAAAAATTAGGACTAAGAAATACCATGGACTGTGGCGTGGGAGCTGTTAATTACTGTGCAAAATATTTTCAAAATATTCTTATAATATCATGATTTTTTAATTACTATATCATTTTAATTATTGTGAGATGTTAACCTGATAACCAAAAGAAGAAAAAGACTCGGTCGCCTAAATTTCGGATACTTGTCATGGTGCCACCATAAGGAATAAATGAAAAAAATAAAGACAAACAAAAACAATTATGAAGTTTTCTAAGAAAAAATTAAAACAAATAATGACAAAATTTGCACACAATTTACACAAAAATTGCACATGTTCATAATATGCAAAATAAGCAATGCGACATAAAACACAAGCAAAATATTTCAAAATATTCTTAGAATATCGTGATTTTTAATTACCATTATTTTAATTATTGTGGGTTGTTAACCTGATAATCAAAAGAAGAAAAAGACCCAGTCACCTAAATTTCGGGTAGTTGTCACGGTGCCACCTTAAAGAATAAATGAATAAAGATAAACAAAAACAAATATGAAGTTTTCTAAGAAAAAATTAAAACAAATAATGACATAATTTGTACACAATTTACACAAAAATTGCACGTGTTCATAATATGCAAAATAAGCAATGTGACATAAAACACAAGCAAAATATTTTCAAAATATTCTTCGAATTTCATGATTTTTTAATTACCACCATTTTAATTATTGTGAGTTGTTAACCGAATAACCAAAAGAAGAAAAAGACCCAGTCGCCTAAAGTTCGGATAGGTGTGATGCTGCCACCTTAAAGAATAAATGAAAGAAAGAATGAATTAGTGGAACTGGTATTACCGTTTCAGAAGAAATTAAATGAAATAAAAACTAAAACAAAATCAAAATAACAAAGTTTTCTAAGGAAGAATGAATAAGTGGGATTGGTATAACCCTTTCAAGAGAAAGAAAATGAAAAAGACCAAAAAAATCAAAAGAATAAAGTATTCTAAGAAAGAGTAAATTAGTGTCATTGATACTACCCTTCCAGAAGAAAACAAAAAAAAAGAAAAATATTAAAATAATCAAGTTTTGCAAGGAAGACAAAATTGGTGGCATTGGTATTACCCAGGAGTTGCACACAATTTACACATGAATTGCGCTTTGTTATAATATGCAAGAATAACATATAATAGTGAAATATTCATAATAAAAGAAATTCCCTAAGAAAGAATGAATTAGTGGCACTTGAGTTACAATTAAATAAGAAATAAAATAAAACAAAAACTTAATGAAAAATAAAATAATGAAGTTTTTCTACGAAAGAATGAATTAGAGCTTTGGTATTACCCTTTAAGAAGAAAAAAATAAAAATAAAATATTGAAGTTTTCTAAGAAAGAATGAATTAGTGGCATTGGTATTACCATTTAAGAGGAAAGAAAACAAATAAAATAATTAATTTGCACACAATTTCGCAGAAATTGCACTTTTTATAATATGCAAGAAAAGTATATGATAGTAGAATTCTCACAGGAAAGAAAGTTTCCTAAGAAGGGACATTGGTATTACCCTTTAAGAAGAGGAAACAAAAAAAAAAAAATGAGAATTTTGCACACAATTTATGCAGAAATTGCACTTTTTATAATAAGCAAGAATAAGTATATAATGTAAATTCTCACAAAAAAGAAAGTTCTAAAAAGGAATGAATTAGTGTATTGGTATTACCATTAAAAGAAAGAAATAACAACACAAATCAAAAAAAAAAAATAAGAAGTTTTGTAAGAAAAAATGAATTTGTGGTTTTGGTATTACCCTTCAGAAAAAAATATGAAATAACTACTAAAACAAAATCAAAATAATGAAGTTTTCTAAGTAAGAATGGATTAGTTGCATTGATACTACCCTTTAAGAAGAAAGATATTATAAAATAATCAAACAATAACAAAATTTACACACAATATATACAAAAAAATTGTGCTTTCAATAATATGCAAGAATATTCATATGGTAGTGGAATTTTCACAGGAAATACAATTATAATGAAACTGCACTATTTTAATAGTATGTAAGAAATAAGCACATAATAGTGCATTTTTCACAGTGTTACAATTTATACACATATTATAAATTACTTACGTATATATATTTTGTATTCATCCAACATCCAAAATATACACATAAATCCGACAAAAAAACAGAAGCAAAAACGGACACAAACAGCCTAATAAGAAAACACGTAACAGGCTTCAGCCCAACAAGAAATCGACTGACCCAAAATAGGGTTCAATCAAAAAATTTCCAGCCCAATACAGGACAGCACACACAACAGGAAAAAAAACTAGCACGCATCTTGGAGCAGCAATCAACGGTTAAAAAATTGACTGGCCCAAAAGTTAAAACTCAGTCAGCTGACATGTAGCTAAAGTGTAGAACTTTAGTTCCTTTTGCTTTCCGTTGAGAACTGTTCACCGTTATTATATCCTTATCGTATTTGTATTGTTTTCCTTAACAACTAAGGAGTAATAGATAATATGAACAAGTTCAAAAAATAGAGATAATATGTTTTTTTAATCTCCCGCGCACGCATGCCACTTCCTTCATTTTTTGCAGGAGAGTTAATTGTCCTCGTGCAAGTAGATTAGTTCAATAGGAGATCCCCCGCAAAAAAAAAACTTTCAATAGGAGACGCACATGATACTGGTCAGACTAGTATCATACACTAGTCTATGATATTACATCTGAAGGAAATATGCACTAGAGGCAATAATAAAGTTGTTATTTTATATTTCCGTATTCATGATAAATGTTTATTATTAATGCTAGAATTGTATTGATCGAAAACCTAAATACATGTATGAATACATAGACAGACATTGTGTCCCTAGTGAGCCTCTACTTGACTAGCTCGTTGATCAAAGATGGTTAAGGTTTCCTGACCATGGACATGAGTTGTCATTTGATAACGGGATCACATCATTAGGAGACAAGACCCATCCGTTAGCTTAGCATAATGATCGTTCAGTTTTATTGCTATTGCTTTCTTCATGTCAAATACATATTCCTTCGACTATGAGATTATGCAACTCCCGGATACCGGAGGAATGCCTTGTGTGCTATCAAACGTCACAATGTAACTGGATGATTATAAAGATGCTCTACAGGTATCTCCGAAGGTGTTTGTTGGGTTGGCATAGATCGAGATTAGGATTTGTCACTCCGAGTATCGGAGAGGTATCTCTGGGCCCTCTCGGTAATACACATCATAAGAAGCCTTG
Source organism: Thinopyrum elongatum (assembly GCA_011799875.1). NCBI lineage: Eukaryota > Viridiplantae > Streptophyta > Magnoliopsida > Poales > Poaceae > Thinopyrum > Thinopyrum elongatum. The sequence goes on from CM022298.1 coordinate 131,662,863, forward strand.
CAAGCAAAGTGACTAATGAGTTAGTTGCAGGATGATGTATTACGAAACGAGTAAAGAGACTTGCCGGTAACGAGATTGAACTAGGTATGAAGATACCGACGATCGAATCTCGGGCAAGTAACATACCGATGGACAAAGGGAATTACGTATGTTGTCATAAGGTTCGACCGATAAAGATCTTCGTAGAATATGTAGGAGCCAATATGGGCATCCAGGTTCCGCTATTGGTTATTGACCGGAGAGGTGTCTCGGTCATGTCTACATAGTTCTCGAACCCGTAGGGTCCGCACGCTTAACGTTCGTTGACGATATAGTATTATATGAGTTATGTATGTTGGTGACCGAATGTTGTTCGGTGTTCCAGATGAGATCACGGACATGACGAGGAGCTCCGGAATAGTCCGGAGGTAAAGATTGATATATGGGATAATAGTGTTTGGTCTCCGGAATGGTTCCGGAATTCACCGGAAGGGGTTTCGAATGTTTCCCGAAATGTTTGGGCACGAGAACACTTTATTTGGGCCAAGGGGTAAAGCCCACGAGGGTTTTGGAAAGTGCAAAAGGAAGTTTTATGGAGTCCAGGGGCCAGATGCCAGGAACCCTGGCGTCTGGGGGGTAGACGCCGGGAACCCTGGCGTCTAGCCCTGGAGTCCGAGAAGGACTCTTGCCTTTCGGGCAAAACCGACTTTGAGGAGGCTTTTATTCCAAGTTTTGACCCCAGGGCTCAACATATAAATAGAGGGGCAGGGCTAGCACCCAAGACAACATCAAGAATCACCAAGCCGTGTGCCGGCAACCCCGTCCCCTCTAGTTTATCCTCCGTCATAGTTTCAGTAGTGCTTAGGCGAAGCCCTGCGGAGATTGTTCTTCACCAACACCGTCACCACGCCGTCGTGCTGCCGGAACTCATCTACTACTTCACCTGTCTTGCTGGATCAAGAAGACGAGGACGTCATCGAGCTGAACTTGTGCTGAACGCGGAGGTGCCGTACATTCGGTACTTGATCGGGACGGATCGTGAAGGTGTACGACTACATCAACCGCGTTGATAAACGCTTCCGCTTTGCGATCTTCAAGGGTATGAAGATGCTCTCCCCTCTCGTTGCTATGCATCTCCTAGATAGATCTTGCGTGAGCGTAGGAAATTTTTGAACTTGCATGCTACGTTTCCCAACAGTGGCATCCGAGCCAGGTCTATGCGTAGATGATATGCACGAGTAGAACACAAAGAGTTGTGGGCGGTGATCGTCATACAGCTTACCACCAATGTCTTATTTTGATTCGGCGGTATTGTTGGATGAAGCGGCCAGGACCAACCTTACATGACCACGTTCATGAGACCAGTTCCACCGACAGACATGCAACTAGTTTTGCATAAAGGTGGCTGGCGGGTGTCTGTTTCTCCTACTTTAGTTGAATCAAATTTGACTGCGGCCGGTCCTTGTTGAAGATTAAAACAGCAAATTTGATAAATCACCGTTGTGGTTTTGATGCTTAGGTAAGAACGGTTCTTGCTAGAAGCCCGTAGCAGCCACGTAAAACTTGCAACAACAAAGTAGAGGACGTCTAACTTGTTTTTGCAGGGCATGTTGTGATGTGATATGGTCAAGACATGATGTGATATACATTGTTGTATGAGATGATCATGTTTTGTAAAAGTTATCGGCAACTGGCAGGAGCCTTATGGTTGTCGCTTTATTGTATGAAATGCAAACGCCATGTAATTGCTTTACTTTATCACTATGCATTAGTGATAGTTGTAGAAGCAATAGTTGGCGAGACGACCACGACGCAATGATGGAGATCAAGGTGTCGAGCCGGTGACAATGGAGATCATGACGATGCTTTGGAGATGGAGATCAAAAGCACAAGATGATGATGGCCATATCATGTCACATATTTTGATTGCATGTGATGTTTATCTTTTATGCATCTTATTTTGCTTAGTACGGCGATAGCATTATAAGATGATCCCTTATCTAAATTTCAAGGTATAAGTGTTCTCCTTGAGTATGCACCGTTGCGACAGTTCGTCGTGTTGAGACACCACATGATGATCGGGTGTGATAGACTCTACGTTCAAATACAACGGGTGCAAGACAGTTTTGCACATGCGGAATACTCGGGTTAAACTTGACGAGCCTGGCATGTACAGACATGGCCTCGGAACACTAGAGACCGAAAGGTCGAACGTGAATCATATAGTAGATATGATCAACATAGAGATGTTCACCATTGATGACTACTCCATCTCACGTGATGATCTGACATGGTTTAGTTGATTTGGATCACGTATCATTTAGATGACTTGAGGGATGTCTATCTAAGTGGGAGTTCTTAAGTAATTTGATTAATTGAACTTAATTTATCATGAACTTAGTCCTGATAGTATTTGAAAATTATGTTGTAGATCAATAGCTCGCGTTGTAGCTCCCCTATATTTTGATATGTTACTAGAGAAAACTAAGTTGAAAGATGATAGTAGCAATGATGCGGACTGGGTCCGTGATCTGAGGATTATCCTCATTGCTGCACAGAAGAATTATGTCCTTGATGCACTGCTAGGTGACATACCTATTGCAAGAGCAGATGCAGACATTATGAACGTTTGGCAAGCTCGGTATGATGACTACTTGATAGTTTAGTGCACCATACTTTACAGCTTAGAATCGGGGCTGCAAAGACGTTTTGAACGCCACGGAGCATATGAGATGTTCCAAGAGCTGAAATTGGTATTTCAGACTCATGCCCGTGTCGAGAGGTATGAGACCTCAGACAAGTACTTTGCCTACAAAAAGGAGGAGAATAGCTCAGCCAATGAGCATGTGCTCAGAATGTCTGGGTACTACAATCGCTTGAATCAAGTGGGAGTTAATCTTCCAGATAAGATAGTGATTGACAGAGTTCTCTAGTCACTATCACCAAGCTACTAGAACTTCGTGATGAACTATAATATGCAAGGGATGACGAAAATGATTCCCGAGCTCTTCGCGATACTGAAATCAGCGAAGGTAGAAATCAAGAAAGAGCATCAAGTGTTGATGATTAACAAGACCACTAGTTTCAAGAAAAAGGGCAAGGGAAAGAAAGGGAACTTCAAGAAGAATGGCAAGCAAGTTGCCACTCCCATGAAGAAGCCCAAAGCTGGACCCAAGCCTGAAACTGAGTGGCTCTACTGCAAAGGAAATGGTCACTGGAAGCGGAACTGCCCCAAATACTTGGCGGATAAGAAGGATGGCAAAGTGAACAAAGGTATATTTGATATACAAGTTATTGATGTGTACCTTGCTAGTGTTTGTAGTAGCCCCTGGGTATTTGATACCGGTTCAGTTGCTAAGATTAGTAACTCGAAACAGGAGTTGCAGAATAAACATAGACTAGTTAAGGGCGAGGTGACGATGTGTGTTGGAAGTGATTCCAAGGTTGATAAGATCACCATCGCATACTCCCTCTACCTTCGGGGTTAGTGTTGAACCTAAATAAATGTTATTTGGTGTTTGCGTTTAGCATGAATATGATTGGATCATGTTTATTGCAATACGGTTATTCATTTAAGTCAGAGAATAATTGTTATTCTGTTTACATGAATAAAACCTTCTATGGTCATACACCCAATGTAAATGGTTTATTGAATCTCGATCGTAGTGATACACATATTCATAATATTGATGCCAAAAGATGCAAAGTTGATAATGATAGTGCAACATATTTGTGGCACTGCCGTTTATGTCATATTGGTGTAAAGCACATGAAGAAACTCCATGCAGATGGGCTTTTGGAATCACTTGATTATGAATCATTTGATACTTGCGAACCATGCCTCATGGGCAAGATGACTAAAACTCCGTTCTCCGGAACAATGGAGCGAGCCAATGACTTATTGGAAATAATACATACCGATGTATGCGGTCCGATGAGTGTTGAAGCACGAGGCGAGTATCGTTATTTTCTGACCTTCATAGATGATTTGAGCAGATATGGGTATATCTACTTAATGAAACACAAGTCTGAAACATTTCAAAAGTTCAAAAAAATTCAGAGTGAGGTGGAGAATCATCGTAACAAGAAAATAAAGTTTCTACGATCTGATCGTGGAGGTGAATATTTGAGTTACGAGTTTGGCCTTCATTTAAAACAATGTGGAATAGTTTCACAACTCACGCCACCTAGAACACCACAGCGTAATGGTGTGTCCGAACGTCGTAACTGTACCTTATTAGATATGGTGCGATCTATGATGTCTCTTACCGATTTACCACTATCTTATTGGGGTTATGCATTAGAGACAGCTGCATTCACGTTAAATAGGGCACCGTCTAAATCCGTTGAGACGACACCGTATGAACTGTGATTTGGCAAGAAACCTAAGCTATCGTTTCTTAAAGTTTAGGGTTGCGACACTTATGTCAAAAGGCTTCAGCCTGATAAGCTCGAACCCAAATCGGAGAAGTGCGTCTTCATAGGATACCCTAAGGAAACAATTGGGTACACCTTCTACCACAGATCCGAAGGCAAGATCTTTGTTGCCAAGAATGGAGCCTTTCTAGAGAAGGAGTTTCTCTCGAAAGAAGTGAGTGGGAGGAAAGTAGAACTTGATGAGGTAATTGTACCTTCTCTCGATTTGGAAAGTAGCTCATCACAGAAAACCGTTCCCGTGATGCCTACACCAACTAGAGAGGAAGCTAATGATGATGATCATGAAACTTTAGATCAAGTTACTACAGAACATCGTAGGCCAACCAGAACACAATCCGCACCAGAGTGGTACGGGAATCCTGTACTGGAAGTCATGTTACTAGACCAAGGAAAACCTATGAACTATGAAGAAGCTATGATGAGCCCAGATTTCGATAAATGGCTTGAGGCCATGAAATCTAAGATAGGATCCATGTATGAGAACAAAGTGTGGACTTTGGTGGACTTGCCCGATGATCGGCAAGCCATAGAAAATAAATGGATCTTCAAGAAGAAGACTGACGCTGATGGTAATGTTACTGTCTACGAAGCTCGACTTGTTGCAAAAGGTTTTTTGACAAGTTCAAGGAGTTGACTACGATGAGACTTTCTCACCCGTAGCGATGCTTAAGTCTGTCCGAATCATGTTAGCAATTGCCGCATTTTATGATTATGAAATCTGGCAAATGGACGTCAAAACTGCATTCCTTAATGGATTTCTTAAAGAAGAATTGTATATGATGCAACCAGAAGGTTTTTGTTGGAAATATGCCCTAGAGGCAATAATAAAATGGTTATTATTATATTTCCTTGTTCATGATAATTGTCTGTTATTCATGCTATAATTGTGTTATCCGAAAATCGTAATACATGTGTGAATACATAGACCACAACATGTCCCTAGTAAGCCTCTAGTTGACTAGCTCGTTGATCAATAGATGGTTACGGTTTCCTGACCATGGACATTGGATGTCACTGATAACGGGATCACATCATTAGGAGAATGATGTGATGGACAAGACCCAATCCTAAGCCTAGCACTAGATCGTGTAGTTCGTTTGCTAAAGCTTTTCCAATGTCAAGTAACTTTTCCTTAGACCATGAGATTGTGCAACTCCCGGATACCGTAGGAGTGCTTTGGGTGTACCAAACGTCACAACGTAACTGGGTGGCTATAAAGGTGCACTACGGGTATCTCCGAAAGTGTCTGTTGGGTTGGCACGAATCGAGAATGGGATTTGTCACTCCGTGTGACGGAGAGGTACCTCTGGGCCCACTCGGTAGGACATCATCATAATGAGCTCAATGTGATCAAGGAGTTGTTCACAGGATGATGTGTTACGGAAACGAGTAAAGAGACTTGCCGGTAACGAGATTGAACAAGGTATCGGTATACCGACGATCGAATCTCAGGCAAGTATCGTACCGATAGACAAAGGGAATTGCGTACGGGATTGATTGAATCCTCGACATCGTGGTTCATCCGATGAGATCATCGAGGAGCATGTGGGAGCCAACATGGGTATCCAGATCCCGCTGTTGGTTATTGACCGGAGAGTCGTCTCGGTCATGTCTGCGTGTCTCCCGAACCCGTAGGGTCTACACACTTAAGGTTCGGTGACGCTAGGGTTGTAGAGATATTAGTATGCGGTAACCCGAAAGTTGTTCGGAGTCCCGGATGAGATCCCGGACGTCACGAGGAGTTCCGGAATGGTCCGGAGGTAAAGAATTGTATATAGGAAGTCCAGTTTCGGCCACCGGGAAGGTTTCGGGGGTAATCGGTATTGTACCGGGACCACCGGAAGGGTCCCGGGGGTCCACCGGGTGGGGCCACCTATCCCGGAGGGCCCCATGGGCTGAAGTGGGAAGGGAACCAGCCCCTGGTGGGCTGGTGCGCCCCCCTATGGGCCTCCCCTGCGCCTAGGGTTGGGAACCCTAGGGGTGGGGGGCGCCTCCACCTGGCTTGGGGGGCAAGCCACCCCCTTGGCCGCCGCCCCTCCCCTCAGATTGGATCTGAGGGGGCCGGCCCCCTCTCCCCTTTCCCCTATAAATAGTGGAGGGGTGGGAGGGAGGACACACCCCAGCCCCTGGCGCCTCCCTCTCCTCCCGTGACACCTCTCCCTCTCGTTGGTGCTTGGTGAAGCCCTGCCGAGATCCCGCTGCTTCCACCACCACGCCGTCGTGCTGCTGGATCCTCATCAACCTCTCCTTCCCCCTTGCTGGATCAAGAAGGAGGAGACGTCTCTCCCAACCGTACGTGTGTTGAACACGGAGGTGCCGTCCATTCGGCGCTCGGTCATCGGTGATTTGGATCACGACGAGTACGACTCCATCAACCCCGTTCTCTTGAACGCTTCCGCTCGCGATCTACAAAGGTATGTAGATGCACTCCCCTCTCTCTCGTTGCTAGATAACTCCATAGATTGATCTTGGTGATGCGTAGAAAATTTTAAAATTCTGCTACGATCCCCAACAGTTTTATCGATCCTAAAGATGCTAACAAAGTGTGCAAGCTCCAGCGATCCATCTATGGACTGGTGCAAGCATCTCGGAGTTGGAATATACGCTTTGATGAGGTGATCAAAGCATATGGTTTTATACAGACTTACGGTGAAGCCTGTATTTACAAGAAAGTGAGTGGGAGCTCTGTAGCATTTCTGATATTATATGTGGATGACATATTGCTGATTGGAAATGATATAGAATTTCTGGATAGCATAAAAGGATACTTGAATAAGAATTTTTCAATGAAAGACCTCGGTGAAGCTACCACTACTAGAATCAGCTTCTTTGCCGTCCGCCATGCCGGACGGCAAAGGCATAGATCACGGACGGCAAACTGCTTTGTCGTCCGCTAGCGGACGGCAAACTGTCCGGATGAAAGCCTGCCAGCAAAGGCCTTCTTTGCCATCCGCTTCTTAGAAACGGACGATAAAGGATTACGCCGTCCGCCATCCGAGGCCAGCAGACGGCAAAGATAGCTGACGGCAGTGCGGTGGCGTGAGAGCCGTTAGGGGGTTAACGGCGCTCTTTGCCGTCCGCCAGCGGACGGCAAAGAGTCAAACATCTTTGCCGTCCGCTGGCGGACGGCAAAGAGCCCAGCTAGGCAGCACTGGGAAGCTGCCACATGTCCAGATATGCCGTCCGCCAGCAGACGGCAAAGAGGTTTGAATCATTGCCGTCTGCTGGCCTCCAGCAGACGGCAAAATGACCAAATAGGCAGCCAGTGTTCCCAGTTTGCACAGGTGACTGCCACGTGTCCTCTTTGCCGTCTGCTAGCGGACGGCAAAGAGGCTATATATCCCCTGTTTTTATTTAAATCCCATTAATTAGACATGGTTTCAAACACAGATATACATGCATACATATCCAACATATCCAACAGCATGTCCAACAACATATTTCATCCAATCCAACAACATAGTTCAACAAAGTCCAACATATCCATATATACATAACCAGAAACAAGTTTCCAACAACATATCCATATAGACATACATATCCAAACAAGTTTTCATAAACAACAAGGAAGCACCACAAGAATAGTACACTCCATGAATCCAAGCTTCCTCATGTAAAGCAAATCTGCAAATTGGGAAAGATGAAAGTTAGAAGAAGAAGAAGAAGACTAGTTAGAAGAAGAAGAATATTATGCCATTTTTGACATAAGTAAGCTAATTATAGTTCTTTATTGAGCTAACCCAGGTAACTAAGCATATTAGAGCTAATTTAGCATTTTAGAGCTAACTTAGAGCTAACTTAGGTCATTTTGGAGCTAACTTAGGTAAAATTGATCATTTTGGAGCTAATTAGGTTTATTATGTCATTTTCGAGGAAAATAAGCTAACTATATGACATATATGAGGTTACCAAGACTGTTATGCCATTTCAAACCTAAGTAAGCTAATTATGCCATTTTTTACATAAGTAAGCTAAGTGTATGTCATTATTGAGCAAACCTAGGTAACTAAGCATATTAGAGATAACTTAGCATATTAGAGCTAACTTAGGTCATTTCGAAGGAAACAAAGCTAAGTATAGATCATTTTGGAGCTAAGTAAGCTAATTATGCCATTTTGGAGGAAGATAAGCTAAGTCTAGGTCATTATGGTAAGCATTTTGGAGGAAATAAAGCTAAGTCTAGGTCTTTATGCATTTCGTAAGCAAAACACTAGAGAAAACTTACCGTCATCACGGAGGTGAAGGATCTTCACTCCTCCTTCTTCTCCTTCTCCTTCATCATCCTGATGCGCTTAGAGCGGCGAGGCAGTGGGATGTACTCTTCTACCACAATTGGCATGGTCCTGTCGCCCAGCTGTGGGATCGCCGGCGCCACCACCATCGCGAGGTCATTGTCAGGCACCACCACCATCACGAGGCCATCTTCAGGCACCACCATCGCTAGGTCATCGTCAGCCACCACCATCGCTTGCCCGTCGTCAGCCACCACCATCGCTTGCCCATCGTCAGCCACCACCATCGCGAGGTCATCGTCAGACAGAATAGGCTGCACCTCCTCATCCCTACTCTGCTCCTCTTCTTCCCCACTCCGTTCCTCCTCATCCTCTATGCTGCTTTTGCTGTAGCCAGAGTCGCTGCTGCTTTTGCTGTAGCTAGAGTCGCTGCTGCTTTTGCTGTAGCCCGAATCGCTGCTGCTGCTCCCATTACCTGACCAAATGCAACAAAGTTTTTTTAACTATCCGTGTGAGACAAAGCCAAATGGAGAGGAAGAAGCGGCAGAGCGTACTGGCATCGTCGTCGTCCTGATAGCGCATGCGACACATAGTCGTGTTGAACACCTTCACGGTGAGCGTGGCATTGCCGTCGTACCTGAGGACAAGGAAGTACCCGTGCCGCAGGTCATAGGCACGGATGAACTGCTCCCAGCCATGGCACAGGTACATGTGGTCATACCTGAACACCACCTCCACGTCCCACAGCCTGTGAAGCCCGCTGCCAGCCTGTCGCAGCTTCACATTCTTTGGTCGATGGCCATCCAGCATCTTCATAAAAGTGTCAGGCAGCCTCTGCAGCGTGGGTCAAGCAGTGATGTAGCAAACAACAGAGTTATGATAAAGAGATGGGTGAAGGGGAGATCTCTCCTTTTATATACCTGCCTCCTGGAGGAATTCTCAAGTATGATCGTGAAGAACTCGAAACCTTCCAAGTCGCACTCCGGTGTGGCAGAGCGCAGCCTGCGGTGGCGGCCTCCCCCCATCTTTGATAAGCAGCAGAAGAGACCAATTACTACCCTTACAACATTATCATACAACAGCTAGAATCATATCTACTACAAATGGACCATATCTATAAACACAGCTAGAACCATATTTGATAAATGGACCATTTGCATATCTACAGAAACTTGGCCCTAATCCAACTTGGCTCTAATTCAACTCTATCATATTTGATAAATGGACATAGTTGGAACAGAGCCAAGTTTTTAGACATGAAAGAAAACTGAGAAAAAAAAAGCAATGCACTTGTGCTCAACAACATCAACAACACTTATAAATATGCAAATGCATGCATATTTATAGATGTAACCCTTTCGAACGGGAGACACATAGTGGTCACGCATACTGATGATTGAAGACACCTATAGCAAGTGTTAGGGGGTTCCTTGGCGTCGATGGAACCCTAAATAGCAAGTGTCATCGGTGCGAGATACAAGTGGCGCTCGGCGTTGAACACTAGATCCACATCCCACAAGTGAAGCTGGCGCCCGGCGTCCCGCAACAATAGTTCTGGTGGCCGATGACGGTCGAGCACCTTGGTGAATTCGCAATGGTGTTCGACCGCCATCGACGCCGAGAACTGTTGCTGTGGGACGCCGGACGCCGGCGTCACTTGTGGGACGTGGATGTAGTGTTCGACACCGACGGCCACATGTATCTCGCACCGACGATACTTGCTATTTAGGGTTCCATCGACAACGACCCCCTAACCCACTCGTCCCCGGGTAAACTAAATAGCAACTACCATCGGTGCAAGTTACATGAGGCGGTCGGCGTTGAACGCTAGATCCACATCCCACAAGTGTCGGGGTCGGGGTCGGGGTGGTGTGTCAGGGTGTCGGTTGGTCGGGGGTCGGGGTCGGGTGTGGTGTCAGGTTCGGGGGTCGGGGTCGGGGTGTCGTCGAGGTGTCGGGTGTCCGGGTGTCGGGGTCGGGTCGGGTCGGGGTATCTTTTTTCCTTTTCTTCTTTTCTTCTTCTTTCTTCTCCTCCTCTCCTCTTTCTTCTTCTTTTCTTCTTCTTCTCCTCCACTTCTCTTTCTTCTTCTTCCTTCTTCTTCTTTCTTCTTCTTCTTTCTTCTTCTTCTCTTTTCTTCTCCTCCTCCTCCTCCTCCTCCTCCTCCTCCTCCTCCTCTCTTCTTCTTCTCTCTTCTTTCTTCTCTTCTTCTTCCTTCTTCTTTCTCCTTTTTCCTTTTTCCCCTCTTCTTCTTCTTTTCCTCTCTTCTTCTTTTCTTCTTTCTTTCTTCTCTCCTCCTCCTTCTACTTCTTCTAAACTAAAACTAATCTAAAATAAACTAAACTAAAATAAACTAAAACAAAACTAATCTAAATAAACTAAACTAAAATAAACTAAAACTAAAACTAAAACTAATCTAAATAAACTAACTAAACTAAAACAACTAAAACTATAACTAAAACAGAAACTAAACTAAAAGAAACAAAAAGAAACTAATTAACAAAAAGGGGAGGAGCTCACCTGGTGGAGGGGACAGTCGGACGGCTGCGGCCCGCTGGAGGAGGCGGCACCCGGTGGAGGGGAGGGGCCGGACGCCGGCGCGGCTGCCCGACTGAAGAGGCGGCGCGCCGCGGTGAGGGTCGGGGAGGTGCAGGGGCCGGTACGCGGACGGGTCGCGGCGGCGGCGCGGGGCCGGTGTGGGTGGGGGATGGCGAGACGGAGGGGAGGGGGGCGGGGGGGGGGGCGACGTGGAAGGGCGGCGGGGGTGCGGTGGAGGTCGGGGGGCCAGGGGAGGGGGTGCGGGGCGGCCGGCTACGGCAGCCGGGGTCGGCGGCGGCGGCGCGGGTGTGGGTGGGGAGGAATGAGAGAGTGTAGAGAAGAGAGGGGGGCGGGACGGCCGTTAACGTACCCGCCTCTTTGCCGTCAGCCAACGGTCGGCAAAGTTTCTTTGCCGTCCGCTTGCGGACGGCAAAGAGGTGGGGCCGGTGGGCTTGAGTTGGTTAAACAATAACTGGACCCACCCACCTCTTTGCCGTCTGCTAGCGGATGGCAAAGATTCTTTGCCGTCAGCCAGCGGACGGCAAATAATAGGCTGATGGCAAAGACTTTGTTTGCCATCAGCCACATCTTTGCCGTCCGTTTTCTTGTGGCTGACGGCAAAGACCTTATTTGCCGTCAGCAAGCGGACGACAAAGAATTAGCAGACAGCAAAGAAGTGGATTCCAGTAGTGTACTTATATATTGGGCATCAAGATCTATAGGGATAGATCGAGACGCTTAATAGGACTTTCACAAAGCACATACCTTGACAAGATTTTGAAGAAGTTCAAAATGGATCAGTCAAAGAAAGGGTTCTTGCCTGTGTTGCAAGTTGTGAAGTTGAGTAAGACTCAAAGCTCGACCACGGCAGAAGATAGAAAGAATGAAAGTCGTTCCCTATGCCTCAGCCATAGGTTCTATAAAGTATGCCATGCTGTGTACCAGATCTATTGTGTACCTTGCCATGAGTTTGGCAAAGGGGTACAATAGTGATCCAGGAGTAGATCACTGGACAATGGTCAAAATTATCCTTAGTTACCTAAGAGGACTAACGAAATGTTTCTCGGTTATGGAGGTGATAAAGAGTTCGTCGTAAAGGGTTACGTCGATACAAGCTTTTACACCGATCCAGATGACTCTGAGTCTCAATCTGGATACGTATTGAAAGTGGAAGCAATTAGCTAGAGTAGCTCCATGCAGAGCATTGTAGACATAGAAATTTGCGAAATACATACGGATCTGAATGTGGCAAACCCGTTGACTAAACCTCTCTCACAAGCAAAACATGATCACACCTTAGTACTCTTTGGGTGTTAATCACATGGCGATGTGAACTAGATTATTGACTCTAGTAAACCCTTTGGGTGTTGGTCACATGGCGATGTGAACTATGGGTGTTAATCGCATGGCGATGTGAACTAGATTATTGACTCTAGTGCAAGTGGGAGACTAAAGGAAATATGCCCTAGAGGCAATAATAAAGTTGTTATTTTATATTTCCTTATTCATGATAAATGTTTATTATTCATGCTAGAATTGTATTGATCGGAAACCTAAATACATGTATGAATACATAGACAAACATTGTGTCCCTAGTGAGCCTCTACTTGACTAGCTCGTTGATCAAAGATGGTTAAGGTTTCCTGAACATGGACATGAGTTGTCATTTGATAACAGGATCACATCATTAGGAGACAAGACCCATCCGTTAGCTTAGCATAATGATCGTTCAGTTTTATTGCTATTGCTTTCTTCATGTCAAATACATATTCCTTCGACTATGAGATTATGCAACTCCCGGATATCGGAGGAATGCCTTGTGTGCTATCAAACGTCACAACGTAACTGGGTGATTATAAAGATGCTATACAGGTATCTGCGAAGGTGTTTGTTGGGTTGGCATAGATCGAGATTAGGATTTGTCACTCCGAGTATCGGAGAGGTATCTCTGGGCCCTCTCGGTAATACACATCATAAGAAGCCTTGCAAGCAAAGTGACTAATGAGTTAGTTGCAGTATGATGTATTACGAACGAGTAAAGAGACTTGCCGGTAACGAGATTGAACTAGGTATGAAGATACCGATGATCGAATCTCGGGCAAGTAACATACCGATGGACAAAGGGAATTACGTATGTTGTCATAAGGTTCGACCGATAAAGATCTTCGTAGAATATGTAGGAGCCAATATGGGCATCCAGGTTCCACTATTGGTTATTGACCGGAGAGGTGTCTCGGTCATGTCTACATAGTTCTCGAACCCGTAGGGTCCGCACGCTTAACGTTCGTTGACGATATAATATTATATGAGTTATGTATGTTGTGACCGAATGTTGTTCGGTGTTTCGGATGAGATCACGGACATGACGAGGAGCTCCGGAATAGTCCGGAGGTAAAGATTGATATATGGGATAATAGTGTTTGGTCTCCGGAAAGGTTTCGGAATTCACCAGAAGGGATTTCGGATGTTTCCCGAAATGTTTGGGCACGAGAACACTTTATTTGGGCCAAGGGGTAAAGCCCACGAGGGTTTTGGAAAGTGCAAAAGGAAGTTTTGCGGAGTCCAGGGGCCAGACGCCAGGAACCCTGGTGTCTGGGGGGTAGACGCCGGGAACCCTGGCGTCTAGCCCTGGAGTCCAAGAAGGATTCTTGCCTTTCGGGCAAAACCGACTTTGAGGAGGCTTTTACTCCAAGTTTCGACCCCAGGGCTCAACATATAAATAGAGGGGCAGGGCTAGCACCCAAGACAACATCAAGAATCACCAAGCCGTGTGCCGGCAACCCCGTCCCCTCTAGTTTATCCTCCGTCATAGTTTCAGTAGTGCTTAGGCGAAGCCCTGCGGAGATTGTTCTTCACCAACACCGTCACCACGCCGTCGTGCTGCCGGAACTCATCTACTACTTCGCCCGTCTTGCTGGATCAAGAAGGTGAGGACGTCATCGAGCTGAACGTGTGCTGAACGCGGAGGTGCCGTACGTTCGGTACTTGATCGGGACGGATCGTGAAGGTGTACGACTACATCAACCGCGTTGATAAACGCTTCCGCTTTGAGATCTTCAAGGGTATGAAGATGCTCTCCCCTCTCGTTGCTATGCATCTCCTAGATAGATCTTGCGTGAGCGTAGGAAATTTTTAAAATTGCATGCTACGTTTCATAAGATTTTTAGAAAATATGTATCTTTTATACAAAACATTATTTTTAATTGTGAAAATTTCACTAAAACAAGAATATTTTTCAAATTTGAAACATTTTTTAAATGCCATTTTCTTTTTAGACATCTCGAACAATTTTGAAAAACAATAAATAAATTGGAAAAATTGGAAACTTTTTGTAAGTTCCGAATATTTTTCAAATTAGCAACAAAATTTTGGAATTCTTAACATTTTCAAAAAATTTATTTTTCTTGAACTTTTTTTAGATTTTTTTATTTATGAAATATATTCTAAAAGAAAAATAAACTTATAAGGGAAAAAAGAGATAGGGAAAAGAGAATAAAAATAGAAGTAAAACACAGAAACAAAGAAAAATGGGCCAGCCCATTATTGGTTGTCCTGTGCGAAACTCCGAATAAAAAACATGAACATTATTTATATTTGTGAACATTTTTTTAAAACGGAAACATGTGTTGAAAATTCATAAGATTTTTAGAAAATGTGTATCTTTTATACACGAACACTATTTTTAATTGTGAAAATTTCACTAAAACAAGAATATTTTTTGAATTTGGAGCATTTTTTAAAATGCCATTTTCTTTCTAGACATCTCGAACAATTTTGAAAAAATGAGATTTTTTTTGCAAGTTCCGAATATTTTTCAAAATAGCAACAAAATTTTGAAATTCCGAATATTTTCCAAAAAATGTTTTTTAATTCTGAACTTTTTTGAGAATTTATAATTTATGAAATAAATTCTAAAAGAAAAATAAACTTCGAGGGGAAAAAGAGATAGGAAAATAAGAATAAAAATAGAAGTAAAATAAGGAAACAAAGAAAAATGGGCCAGCGCAATATTGGTTGTCCTATGCAAAACTCGATTATTTGTCGCCCACTTTGAAAAATAGAATTTTTCCAGCTGCGTGGGTAGAAAAAAAAGTGGGCTGGCTTCGCTGGGCCATAGCGCGCGGGCCACGTACGAAAATTCTTTTTTAGCAGACAAACGCATAAAAATTTAGTACCACCTCGGTTAGAAAAAAAATATTTTCGGCGGTGAACGGATGAAAAAATTGACGAAACGCACCTTGCTTTATTAGTAGGGGTATAGATATAGAGGTATAGATATAGATATAGATACTGTACCAAAAGGACACATGTTCCGTCGCCAGCGAAAATTCGATCGATAGAAGAACCAAGAAGAGATTGATTCCTGATTTTCAAAAAAAAAGAAAAAAGAGATTGATTCCTTGCCTCCTTGAAAGTTGGAACTGAATGCGCCGGTGCACCAGTCGTCACAAAAAAGAAAAGAGAAAGACGAGCATGCTTTGGCACGCATGCATCCCTTGAAGAAATCAATCACGAGACCACCAGTGTAGTTTAATTTCGTTCTTTCCGACTAAGCGCAGAACTAATCATCTGGTGTTTGACGCATTTTTCATGTACTACATCGACGAATATCGAACGCGCTGCAGCAGTAACCATGGCCCCATCGATCTCGACGGCAGTCTTCCCGCGACATGGCTGTCCAAGGCGCCGATAGCGGCAGCCCACGGCTTGCGCGCGGCGCGACCTTAGCCATCTTGGCAGTAATCCAGGAGGCGAGGTGTCGCAGGGCGCGGCCACCTCGCGGCAGCGGCAGCCGACGTGGCGCTCTCCCTCCGGCGCGGCCGCACCCGAGGCCACTGCACTTGGCCGGTCCTCCACGGCAGGCATGGTGGCGGCGGCCGGCGGGCAACGCCCTCAAGCGCGTGCCGTCTCCAAGGGGCGGCTCTTCCTCCCAGGCGGTGCAGCGTAGCGCCGTCTCAATGGCGGACGGTTACCAATGGCCACGACTCCCGCACGGGAGAGCAAATTGGGGAAAATGCCTTTAGTGTTGGTTTCAATTCTGCCCCGTATTTTGCATATTTACGGATTAGTCTCTACAGTAGCCTAAAGCATTTTGTCTCAAAAGATGCGTGTCAATCAATGATGCAAATGGAACCAAGGTGGAGATACGCATTTCTGTGAACGAACAGGCATTTCATAGGCCAACCGCCGTGTCGTCTGCGAGGGCTCGTCAGGACCTCACCGGAGGCACAGCCAGAGGGAACGAAGAGGGTTCACTGCTGAAAGTGATGTCGTGGGCTCGCTAGGACTTTATTGGAAGCGATGATGACGAGGCTCACTGCGGCGGCTCAGCCTGAGGGCCGAAAGAGATCGACTGTAGGAGACAGGTGCTGCGCTAGGAGGAAGAAAAACAATGCCTGTCCAGACACCAGAGGAGGAAGAAGAGGGGCGACGGTCCGGGTGCTCCCCCTAAAATTGACATTTATGCGAGCGTCTAAATGTCAGTTGACTAAAAAAATGTTTGGCATCAGTTACTTCGTTTTCTGTCCGTCGGATCTGAATCCAACCGTCCAGGCTTCATCTTCCTCCTCCCAACATTCTTCCTCCTCAGACCCGATCCATCTGTGTAACCGCCGGCCCCACACCGCCCCATCCGTCTGCCTCCACCACCTTCGGCCGGCGGGTGCTACCGCGCACCGCCTCGCCACCCCGCCCTCCCCTTAACCTTCCCCCACCGTCGTTGCTGGCCGGCACCACTGGTGAAAACTCCGGCGAGCCCCCTTCACCTCCATCCCTAAGATAGATTATGGGGCTGCTGCTCCTCCCTAAGATAGATAATGGGGCTTCTGCTTTCCCCTAAGATAGATTTCCGGCGATCTCCGGTAAGGTTTCCCCTTCTTCAGCGAGGTCCGGCCTGGCAAAAATTTTACTGGCGCATGAAAAAATTTCAGGCACCTGAAAAATAGCAAAACCGCTTATGTATCACTGAAAAGAATTCAGGCAACCGTGCCCCCGCTCCCAAAAATATCAATTTCTATTGTTGCAGATTTGCCGTAGTTGCAATGCTTGTTTCCTGTTTGCACAGCACAACTCCATATCTAGCTAAGATTTGATGACATATGCTGGAAGGATGTAAAAGTAGAATTTCTAGGTTGCCAACTTACTTTAGATGCTAAGTTGCTAACCCTCTTTTCGAAAGAAAAAAAGCTTTAAAATGCTGATTACATACCAACTCAGGTGTTCTAGACATACCTTGCGGCCTCTAAGAACACAGTGATTGTTGCCAACATAAAATCAACATTGGAGAGTTCGTCGCCGCTGCCGAGCACGACCACGGTGGCCCAGGTGAATGCCAGCGTGCCAAGCGCGTTGCCCACTCTCTCGATCAGCACGAAGGCACGAACGAAACGATTCAGCCACTTCTCCGGCGCGACAACCTTGCCTTGTCCGGCGCCGCCAGCTGTTATCTGGACAAGGTACTCACCGCCGCCATCTCCGCCTCCGCCGTTGGACATTGATCCCTTTAGCACTTCCGCTCAAGCTCTAAGAAGAAAACCTATCACACTTGTTTTTTTCACGGTGCCTATCACGCTTCTGTAAATGGCTTCGCCGAATGACAATGTGTAAAGCGGCTTCATTCGAACATAAAGGCCTTTGATTCAAGTAAAATTGTACAGTGCGTCGGTGCGACGACTCGCCGGTCAATGGGTGGGCCAGCAACGCCGCGGCACTCTCCTGTTCCTCGATCATTGGTACCGCATGTAAGAGCATCTACACCCGGGCGTCCCAAACGTCCGAGCAACCCGTCCGGTCATGATTTTTTGACCCAGACGGACGCTTCAAACGGGCCTCAAACGCATGGGCTGACCGGCACCCCTCATATGCAGTCCAAATATGAGACGGATATAGGGTGGCCCGGGCACACCCGGTCGCGTCCGCCTGACAAGCCCGGCCCACCACCGACCCCACGGCTGTCCCACAAAAAACCCCATCCGGCTCATCGCTCCGAAACCCTAACTCACTCACTCTTCTCTCTCGCTCCGTCCTCTCCTCTTCCCGCACCGATTCCGATCGAATCCGGCGCAATGTCGAGCTCCGGCAGCCTCTCCGACTCCGATCTGGATCCGGACGATGAGCTTGGCCTTCGCATCGCCTGGAAGCGGTCCAAGGTGGAGACTGGGGGCAGCTCCGGATCTGCAGCCTCGCCGCTTCCCCGCTGGCGCTGGCCCCTCCCGACCTGTGCGCAACTCCGACAGGCGGTCTGCACAATCCGCGTCTCCCCTACGCTGTCCCCTGCCCCCGTCGACTGCTGCTCCCCCACGTGGGCAGCGGTGGGTGCTTGTGCCCGCCCCGCTGGCCCGGACGCACACGCAGGAATCAGAGGCGTGTGCCGCCCGCCGCGAGCGGCAGCGACAAAGGGAGAGGCGGAACTACGCGCGGCTCCTCGAATGGGTCTACCGCCGATCGCTTACGACCACGGAGACGGACGCGCGGCGGCTCCGCCGGAAGAACGCCAAGGCGCTCCGGATTGCCATTGAGCAGTCCGAGCGCGAGGCGGCGGTGGCGGCTCGACTCGCGAAGCTCAAACGGTAGCAGGACAGGGAGGTCCGGTGGCTAAAAGGGCTCGTCATCCTCTCCGACACCTCCAACGACGACGACGACCACGGCTCCTCATCGAACAACTCGGACGATCCGCCACCAGCCGCCGACGCCTACAGCTGCGCCGGCGACCGGAAAGGCAAAGGCCCGGCGACGAAATGGTGAATCTCCGCCGTCTCCATCTTCAATTTCAAATTTTTAGTAATCTAGTTTAAATTTGTCTATCGTTTATGTGAATTACGTGAATTGTGGCGATCTTTTGGACTTCCTTCGGTGATCCTTTGGTGATCGGAATGTGCATTCCTCTGTCCGATTCTATGTGTTGTGTGTTGTCTATGTTCTTTTTATCTACGTTGCATGTTAGCATGGATATGAGGGGCCGGATATGAGATACATAGATGTGGACACACTAGTAGGAAACAGGGCTTTGGTTCTGGCTAGATCAGAGCAATAGTCCCGGTCGTGTTACGAACCGGGACTAATGTGAGCATCAGTCCCGGTTCGAGTGGCTAGGACGCCGGCCGGGCCTCGGCAGGCATCAGTCCCGGTTCGACTGGGACCTTTAGTCCTGGTTTCAGACACCAACCGGGACTAAAGGGCCTCGCTACTGGCGCAACCCCAACCCCTTTAGTCCCGGTTGGTGTCTGGAACCGGGACTAAAGGTCAGTCTTCAGTCCCGGTTCTAGACACCAACCGGGACTAAAAAGATGCCTATATATATATATATATATCCTCGCCCCTGCCCGCCCTCTCCTCTGTTTTTGGGCCGTAGAAGGTGGGAGGTGTGTGTGCTGCTCTGTTCTGCCTTCCTATGCACATGCAGTGTTCGATGAAATGCCCGAGCCACACTTAAGCTTTCTCCTCTGTTCTTCCTCCAAGCTCCATTTTGCCCAAGATTTGTCTAGATTTGGCGGTGCACCAACTATCCAAGTGTTCTAAAAGGTTAGCAACTTCATCCTTTCATCTCTCACTGCTAGTTTAGCTCATTTCATATGCTCTAGAAGTATAGTGGTTTGTGGGTTTTAGTGGAGTGTATATGGTAGTTTATTTGATTTAGATGCACAATTTTTTAGCTCAAATTAACTTCTTAGTTTGCACGTGTGGAGGGTGCTGTCCCGTCCCCGTCCCTGTCCTCACCGCCGTTGATTGCCCGCGCCGATCTCGTCGCCGGCAGCACCGTGGTGAGCCTATTGTTCTTATCTTCTTTTTAAAACAAAAAATTCTTACTTGTATGATTTAGATAGCTACTTGTATAATTTTCTTACTTGTATTATTGTTTGTTATTATATAGTGCCATGGTTTTGGTATCCGCCCCCGTCGGCTCTCGTCCGGTCTATGATTTGGATGTGGTATATTATCTTTTATAACTATTTGTTTCATTTAATGTTTATGACAATTATGCCGACCAACTTGACATAGATGTGTTTATCTAGGAGGTATATGAACCGGAAATTCCAACCGACCCTCTTGTCGAGAGGTTAAATTTAGTTGAAAAAGAAAATAATTATTTGAAAGAAAAATTGAAAAGAATTGAAGAAGAGAAGATGAAATTGGAGTTGCATGTTGCCGATGTCGTCGATCTACACAAGATCCAGATGGATGCATTGCGCTTGAAGATTAGAAAGATTAGAAAATATGCCATTGATAAAGAGGCTTGGTATGATTATGTTGTTGGATCAATTGTTACCTTAGTTGTGATTTTGATCGCATTTGTTGTTGCATTTAAATATTTTACATAGTCGTATGTTAGTTTCAATGTATGTTTTAATTAGATGCTCTAGATAGTTGTATGTTATTCTATGAGAACTATGTATGAACTTTATGTATTTATTTTCTCAGTAATAACATTTGATCACTACTGTACTTTGGTTTTAATGTGATGATGAACTTGTATTAATTTGGTCATTTCTCTATTCATGATGTTCTGTAATGGTTTTTTGATATACTTAATTATATAATGCATGCAGATGAACCGGCAATGGATGTATGGTGACCGACGCATCTCCGACTAAATTACGGGCCTACATAATTTTCTCGATGTGGCTGAGGCAAAATAGCATAATGGTTTTATGTATTGTTCATGTCTTATCTGTGGGAATATGAAGGATTACTCTTTCTCGAAAACCCTTCACTTCCACCTGCTGGAGAAGGGTTTCATGCCCCACTCTAATTGTTGGACCAAGCATGGAGAAAGAGGTGTTATGATGGAAGACAATGAAGAAGAAGATGATGATGACAACTATCCTATGTTCCCTGAATACGGTTATACTGCAACAGGGGAAGCTGAAACTCAAGAGGCACCAGATGTGCCCGATGATGATCTTCGCCGGGACATTGTTGATGCACAGAGAGAATGCGAAAGTGAAAGGGAGAAGTTGAAGTTCGATCGCATGTTAGAGGATCACAAAAAAGGGTTGTACCCTAATTGCAAAGATGGCAACACAAAGCTCGGTACCACACTGGAATTGCTGCAATGGAAGGTAGAGAATGATGTATCTGAAGGGATTTCAGAAGCTACTGAAAATAATGAAGAAGAAGCTTCCAAAGGATAACGAATTGCCTAACAGTACGTACGAAGCAAAGAAGATTCTCTGCCATCTAGGATTAGAGGTGCAGAAGATACATGCATGCCCTAATGACTGCATCCTCTACCGCAGTGAGGATTACGAGAATTTGAATGCATGTCCGGTATGCGGTGCATTGAGGTATAAGATCAGACGAGATGACCTTGGTGATGTTGAGGGCGAGCGCCCCAGGAAGAGGGTTCTTGTGTGACGCCCCCGATTCAATCGTACACTAATCATACACGTAAACGTGTACGATCAAGATCAGGGACTCGCGGGAAGATATCACAACACAACTCTAAAAACAAATAAGTCATACAAGCATCATATTATAAGCCAGGGGCCTCGAGGGCTCAAATACAAGTGCTCGAACATAAAGGAGTCAGCAGAAGCAACAATATCTGAGTACAGACATTAAGTTAAACAAGGTGCCATAAGATGGCTAGCACAAACTAGGATACAGATCGAAGAGGCGCATGCCTCCTGCCTGGGATCCTCCTAACTACTCCTGGTCGTCGGCGGCCTGCACGTAGTAGTAGGCTCCCTCAGTGTAGTAGGATTCGTCGAAGGTGGCGTCTGGCTCCTGGGCTCCGCCATCTGATCGCAACATCCGGGTATAGGGGAAAAGGGGAAAAAAGGGGAAGCAAAGCAACCATGAGTACTCATCCAAAGTACTCGCAAGAATGACATCAGATCTATACTACATATGCATTGGTATCAATGAAAGGGGGTAGCATCTGTGGACTAAACTGCAGAATGCCAGAGTAAGAGGGGGATAGCTAGTCCTATCGAAGACTACGCTTCTGGCAACCTCCATCTTGAAGCATGTAGAAGAGAGTAGCAAGTATAGTAACAAGTGACATCGCATAGCATAACCCTACCTGATAGAGGCGGGGTGTCCCGATCTTTCGATGAGATGATAACTATCGATTGGGTGGAGACGACTTTGGCGATCCGACTACAAACGTGCACGACGTTGCGCCTTAGCAATCGCTAAACCAATCTCCTGATGTTACTGACGATGCCGGAAGCACGATCAGCCTGACCACGAAGGTCTATTCCTGCATGCAATCGAAGAACAAGCAAGAATATGATAAAGCAATCTGAATATTGCGAATATATATGAAGTGTTGATAAAAGTGGGGATCCGGAAGCGGTCTTGGTCTGTTCGTTGGACACAAACGAAGTACACGAAGTTGCAATGGCTAACTTTTAACTAAACAAATCCCAAGGAAAAAGCTACTAGATGGATCTACTTATATAGGAGTAAGGGGTGGCGGCCAAGGAGGTGGGAGGACGTCCCAAGGCAGCCTAAAACTAACCCTAGGTCGTACAAGGCTCATGGGCCCAAGTGGAGGTGATGCAACACCTTTGGACTTGTAGTTTGACTCGGATTCTGCTGCAGCGTCATATTGTTTCGTCGATAACTCAAAGCTCCGGACGAATTTTAAGGTGAATCCAATTGGGTTGGAAAGAGCACGAAATCTACTTTCCAATAAAAAAAGAATCACCCAATTCGGAGTCCGTATGAAAAAGTCCTTGGTGTTTTGAGTCAGGTATGTCTGTGAAGTCCGAATCTGAATCCAGAACGTGAGAGACTTGGACTCTATCTTCTCTTGGCCCAAAAGTGACGTGATAGGACTTTTTGAACAGCATCTAATCTTCTGTTTTTTCCTTATCTTCATATGTGAATTGTACAAATATTCCATACACCTGCAATTAGACATGGCACAAAAGTTTGTGAAGTATTTTTGTCCTGGATGACACAAATAAATTATTGGATAGTTTGCATTAGAAATCACCTCACAAATATACATGTATACAATATTTTTGGTCGTATCCAAGGTAGTCATGTCCTCATTATCCTCCCCTTCTTGAAAACAAAGCCGTCCTCGGCGTTGCTTAATCTGAAATGTGGCTAACAAAAGAGACAAGGTGTACATGTTGTATATGTATATGTCACTCATTTTTACTTCCTTTGGTTTTTGCACATATGACACATGTATACATGAGTAACTTTCATAGTTCATAAAATATAATAAAGCCAAAATATTATCACAAGATGTAGAAGGCATGAAAATATTGCAACTCAGTTTGCACATATAAGTGAAGCTCTTATTCATATCAAAAGATTGACAATGTTCATCATTAAACCATCCCAACATTGGTGAATAAACCTTACTTGCATCAAATTTACATGCTACAACATGCTTAAATAGGCAAACATGCAATAAGTCATTTGACACAGAATCATCACCAATATTAGAGGTCAGATCAAAATGATTAAACATTGATTCTTTTGCATCAACAGTTAATTCAATGGGTGCACTCAAAATTGTTGGTATTTCCGCTGTTTGATCACATGATGCATTCATGACAGTAACACGATTCTCTAAAATATTCAAATCAATAGGTAACTCAACACATGATGTATTCAAGTTAACTAGGCATGCATCATTCTCATGTGAAAGTGGAAAATCTGTACATTTGTCCTTACCTCTTATGATCAACTCAGATGATGTAGGCACTCTCGGTGGTGATGTGTCACATGGTGGAGATGATGTAGTCCTCGCAACAACGGATGTGGTTGTCATAGTACACCTAATAGCTGAAGAAACATCTGTATCAACACTTGGAATGTGCACCTTGCGCTTGTTCTCCTCGTGGGCAACATGTCGTTTTATTCTCTGTTCAGCTTTGCAAGCAAGACTAAACAAACGGTTCATAGGATAACACTCTTCATAAATTAGTATCTCCTGAATATCACTGTTTAATCCTCCCCAAAATCTATCCATAAAATCTACTTCACTTTCTTCTAAAAATGAGTGCAACAAGGTAGTTTGTAAATCATCATAATATTTTGTTACGGTGTCACTACCTTGTTTTAAATGTTGTAGTTTTTTAATCATGCCACGAGTATAATGAACATCTACGAATCTATCTCTCATGACATGTTTTAAACCATCCCAAGTAGTAGGTATATAATCAGGGTTTAACCGACAATATTCACTCCACCAAACTAAAGCAAAGCTACTGAAAGTACTAACCGCAGCTTGAAATTTTCCACGCTCATCAAAATTATGGGAAGCAAATATAGCATTAATTTCGTACTCCCATTCAATATATAAATCAGGCCTAAAACGACCAGTAAATGGTAGCATGGAAACATTAACCTGATTATGTGCATTCTGATGTTGTTTCTCCTCTTGTGACGGTTGTTGTATTTTCTTAGGTGATGGCAAATCTCCCACGATCGATGAAGCCCAAGAACTAACAACTCCGAAACCTGCCATAGTTAGTAGAAAACAAGAAACAAATCTAAGAATAATGTTCCTATGAACTAGTAGGATGTGGTGGTAAAACGCTCACAGTATAGCAAATATCAATATCTTACAAGTTCTTACCATGCAGCAGGTGGTGACAGGCAACCATCGGTGTCAAATAACTCCGAAGATTGAGTAAAGCGATTGCCACGGGAATATACATATACACGGTGTAGAAATATATGGAGCTTGGAAAGCTTAAATATTTGGTAGCAAAAGATTAGCAATAATCAATTCAGAGATGCAATGTTGAATAAACGCTCAACGACGGTACTGTGCTGGTCCTTGGCTAGACCGGACTAGAGACACAAGCCTAGTACACTAATGAGGTCACGGTGTAGCACAACTAGCATCAATAAAGGATATGAAGTAGCTCTGGACAGCAAGATAAAAGTGAAGATCACAATAGCAGGAAAGATAATGATGTGAAACAACTGCCAAGTAGGATATACCAACAACTTTCTCTACAACTTTCCTCCGGAAATGTTTGTGCCAATTTTCTGATAATTTTTCTCAAGAATGGAACTGACTTAAGGTTTCAAACGCAAAAAGAATCACTCAATTCCGAGTTGATATGAGGAGTTAAAAAATTCTAAAACTGGCCTGAAAAACTGAAACAAGCTGTGTTCGCGAACTTCGAAGGGCAAAAAGACCTATTTAGAAGCCGATTTTGAGGTCTTAAATATTGAACAAGCTTCTGCAACTATTTAGATGCGGCTCGTCGCTAGCTTTAATTTAAGTACTCACGGAGCCAAAACGGACTTCGTATGAGAAAGATACGCCTGCTTTACTGAACAGTGCACAAAACAGATTCGAATCCGAATTCAGGTACGAGAGTGAGTCTAGATAGATCCGAATTTTGTGTTTTTTTTTCTTCTCTCTTTTTTTCTCTCACTTTTTTTCTCCTTTTTTTTGACTTTTTTTTCTCTCTTTCCAAAACAAACTAGATAAGATGCAGATTGGATCAAGCGAAGATATGAACGGCGTCAGCTATGATTATGACAATGAACTGTGGGTAGCACGTGGTGGAAATTGATGGATGGGAGATGGACAGCGGAAGGAATAACGATGCAGCGGCGGCGTGACTAATATGAACGGAACTCGAAACTCTAAACGAACTAGACACTAAGACCAGCAACTTGACACGACGATTCAACCGATAATTCAATAATGCAAACAATGAAAAGAAAATTGCAAAGGCTCAGACTGGCTTGGACAAAGGATGAATAGATCTAACTGTTTTTTTTGTGGTTTTTTCTTGGACAAAAGGTAAGAAAATAAATCTAATCTAGGGATAACTGGAAATTCTCACCGAGCAAACTGAAAACTGATACCACTTGATAGAGGCGGGGTGTCCCGATCTTTCGATGAGATGATAACTATCGATTGGGTGGAGATGACTTTGACGATCCGACTACAAACATGCACGACGTTGCGCCTTAGCAATCGCTAAACCAATCTCCTGATGTTACTGACGATGCCGGAAGCACGATCAGCCTGACCACGAAGGTCTATTCCTGTATGCAATCGAAGAACAAGCAAGAATATGATAAAGCAATCTGAATATTGCGAATATATATGAAGTGTTGATAAAAGTGGGGATCCGGAAGCGGTCTTGGTCTGGCCGTTGGACACAAACGAAGTACACGAAGTTGCAATGGCTAACTTTTAACTAAACAAATCCCAAGGAAAAAGCTACTAGATAGATCTACTTATATAGGAGTAAGCGGTGGCGGCCAAGGAGGTGGGAGGACGTCCCAAGGCAGCCTAAAACTAACCCTAGGTCATACAAGGCTCATGGGCCCAAGTGGAGGTGATGCAACACCTTTGGACTTGTAGTTTGACTCGGATTCTGCTGCAGCGTCAGATTGTTTCGTCGATAACTCAAAGCTCCGGACGAATTTTAAGGTGAATCCAATTGGGTTGGAAAGAGCACGAAATCTACTTTCCAACAAAAAAAAGAATCACCCAATTCGGAGTCCGTATGAAAAAGTTCTTGGCGTTTTGAGTCAGGTATGTCTGTGCAGTCCGAATCTGAATTCAGAACGTGAGAGACTTGGACTCTATCTTCTCTTGGCCCAAAAGTGACGTGATAGGACTTTTTGAACATCACCTAATCTTCTGTTTTTCCCTTATCTTCATATGTGAATTGTACAAATGTTCCATACACCTGCAATTAGACATGCCACAAAAGTTTGTGAAGTATTTTTGTCCTGGATGACACAAATAAATTATTGCATAGTTTGCATTAGAAATCACCTCACAAATATATATGTATGCAATATTTTTGGTCGTATCCAAGGTAGTCATGTCCTCATCACTACCCGGTGATCCTCTCCTCGTCGCCTTGTGAGAGAGCGATCACCGGGTTGTATCTGGAACTTGTAAGGGGTGTGTTTTATTAAGTATCAAGTTCTAGTTGTCATGAGGTCAGAATACAACTCCAAGTCGTCCTGTTACCGTGGACAACACACTTTCCAGGGTCATACCCGGCCTCGAAAGATCAACACGTCGCAACCCCACCTAGACTCAATAGAGAGGTCAGCACGCCGGTCTAAATCCTAAGCGCGCAGGGGTCTTGGGCACATCGCCCTTTGCACTCTTGCACATTGCGAATGCGGCCAGAAGTAGACCTAGCCCCCTTAATACAAGCGCAGGCGTTCCAGTCCAATCCGGCGCGCGCCACTCTGTCGCTGATGTCTGAAGAGCTTTGGCTGATACTACGACGCCGAGAGCCCATAACTGTTCCCGCGTAGTTGGTTAGTGCGTATAGGCCAAAAGACCAACTCAGATCAAATATCCAAATCTCGTTAATGTCTTGGGAGCGGGCGATGATGATCAGTGCTCCTGTCGCCCCGTCTCGAGGACTTACGGCAAGGGCCAGGCCCAGCCCACTCCCGGGCGGTCTGCCTTACCCGGCCGTGCCTCGTAAATAACTCGCGGGTACCCTCCAGGTCAACCCGACTGCACATCACTCGCGGGTACTCTACGAGCCGATCCGACTTTAGTCTCAACATGTATCATGTATAATATGTATATAGTATATACCCGTGATTACCTCCCAAGTGATCACGGCCCAATAGTATAGCATGGCAGACGGACAAGAATGTAGGGCCACTGATGATAAACTAGCATCCTACACTAAGCATTTAGGATTGCAGGTAAAGGTATCAACAATAGTAGCAAGGATAGGCTATGCAGGAGAATAGGATCAACCAAAAGCAGTAACATGCTACACTACTCTAATGCAAGCAGTAGAGAGAAGGAATAGGCGATATCAGGATGATCAAGGGGGTTTTGCTTGCCTGGAAGCTCTGCTGAAAAGGAGGGGTCGTCCACATCGTAGTTGTACTGGGCAGCAGCGGCGTCGGTCTCGGTGTCTAACGAGAGAAGAGGGGGAAGAAACAATAAATATAATGCAAACAGATGCATGGCGATGCATGACATGACATTATGCGGTGCTAGGTATGCCCTAACGCGGTACTAGGCAATACTGGCGAAGGGGGAAACATCTGGGAAAGTATTCCGGTGTTTGACGTTTTTGGACAGTCGAACCGGAGGGGGACGGTCGCATGTTCGCTATGCTAGGGATGTGTGGCGGACTAACGGACCCTGCATTCGGATTCGTCTCGTCGTTCTGAACAACTTTCATGTACAAAGTATTTTCATCCGATTTACAGATTATTTTATATTAATTATGAAAGATTTAATCAATTTCTGGAAATAACAGATTTAATTTAATTCGAAAATTAATTTACTACGTCATCAAGATGTCAGCGGTCAAAGTTGACCGTTGACCAGTCAACCAGACAGGTGGGTCCCAGTTGTCATAGACTGCTAACTAATTAACAGTAGTTAGTTTTATTAGCAGATTAATTAGGTTTAATTAGTTAATGGCGACAGTGAGGGGAACGGGCGGCGTATAGTGGGAAGAAGGGGAAGGGTGCTCGGGGTCCTCACCCTCTGTTCGTGAGAAGAGGGCGGCGAGGCTCGATGAAGCTGCGTGGGGAGGAGGCCGGGGACGTCCGGCGGCGGGGCGGCTGCGTCGGGGAGGCGTCGACGGGGTCAGGCGTTCATCCCCAATCCAGTCGGGATGAGGAGAATGGGGTAGGGTTAGGGTTGATGGGGAGAGGCGCCGGCGGGGCTTAAGTAGTCAGGGGGCGCCGGAGTAGCCGCCGGATGGCCGCCACGGCATCGGCCGGTGCCGTGGCGGGCATCGGTCATGCCCACAAGGAAGGGGTGAGCAGGGAGGAGAGGGGGAGTGGTCGGCTGAGCCGACTGGGCCAAGAGGCCCAGTGGGGGAGGGGGCCTTTTGTTTTTATTTGTTTTTCTATTTTTATTTTCTTTTATTGCTTTTATTTCTTTCCTGTTTTACTTTAGTTTCCTTTTATTTTAGTTTTGCAAAATACACAAATGGTTCCTAAATTAGTATTATTATATATACTACTGCCACATTAATTTGGGTAACTAAATAAAATAGTTTAACATTTTATAAAATAAAAAAGGCATTTAATTAATTAGCTTAGCCACGGTTTTATCTATACTTATGCATTTAAATATTTTATTACAATGTGGTTTCTCCACCATAATTACTTACGATTTATTTGACACAACCCGAACATTTTAGTTTTAATATTTGAAAACCTTTACCGTTTGCCTTGAATTTAAGTTTTGAATTCGAATGGGATTGAATCATCACGGGGTTAACAACAGTAATCGCGGTGACATGGCATCATTAGGAGAGGTTCACTGTAGCATAATTATCCGGGCGTTACAATTCTCCTCCACTACAAGAAATCTCGGCCCGAGATTTAGGAGGTAGAAGGAAACTGTGCGGGGTATTCATCACGCAGGCGATCCTCGCGTTCCCAAGTGGCTTCGTCTTCAGAGTGATGCGACCACTGAACTTTGAGGAACTTGATCGCATTCTGACGTGTGCGGCGTTCAGCTTGGTCGAAAATGCGGACCGGATGTTCTTTATAAGAGAGGTCCTGTTGCAACTCGAGCACTTCATGATCCACTGCTTGGATCGGGTTCTTGAAGCAGCGGCGGAGCTGTGACACGTGGAACACATCGTGAACCTGAGAAAGGTTCGACGGAAGCTCCAGCTGGTATGCCACTTTTCCACGCCTTTCCAGAATAGTGAATGGACCAATATAGCGAGGAGCTAGCTTGCCCTTGATCCCGAAGCTATGAGCACCCTTCATTGGTGTGACTCGAAGATAAGCCTTTTCGCGAGGTTGATAGACCATGTCTTTGTGATGACGGTCATACTGACTCTTTTGACGTGACTGAGCAATCTTGAGATTCTCGCGAATAATGCGGACTTGTTCTTCAGCATGTTGGATAATATCCGGACCGAAGAGTGGATGTTCCCCAGTTTCTGACCAGTTCAGAGGGGTTCGGCACTTTCGACCATATAACACTTTGAAGGGGGCCATCTTCATACTAGCTTGATAGCTATTATTATAAGAGAACTCAGCATAAGGGAGAGATTCCTCCCATTTCTTGCCGAAGGAAATAACACAAGCTCGAAGCATGTCTTTGAGAATTTGATTGACGCATTCAACTTGTCCCTGCGACTGAGGGTGAAAAGCAGTGCTGAAAGACAGATGGGTTCCCATAGCTTCTTTGAAACTTGCCTAGAATCTTGAAGTGAATAAGCTGCCATGGTCTGAACTGATAACCAACGGAATACCGTGAAGTGAAACAATTCTGGTCATGTAGAGGGTTGCCAACTGACTAGCAGTGATCGTTTCTTTGACGGACAGAAAGTGTGCAACTTTAGAAAGCCGGTCAATGACGACAAGAATAGCATCATTACCTTTCTGCGATTTGGGAAATCCAGTGACGAAGTCCATTTCAACATGGTCCCATTTCCATTCAGGAACAGTGATAGGTTGCAGAGTTCCAGCAGGCCTTTGATGTTCTGCTTTGATATGACGACAACCATCACATTCAGCAACATAACGAGCAATGTCTTGCTTCATATTAGACCACCAGAATCTCCGACGGATGTCTTTGTACATCTTTATACTAGCAGGATGAATAGACAGAGGCGTATCATGAGCTTCTTTCATAACCTTCTGAGCCATATCCATGTTGTCTTCCGTAGGGACAACTAGGCGACCTTTAAAGAACAAGGTGTCATCATCTCCAAGAGTGAAGCATGAGGGCCTCCCTTCTGCGAGGTAGCGCTTAATCTTGTGGGCTTGAGAGTCATACTTCTGCAGCGTCTTGATGCTACCCAAGAGATCTAGTTCGACAGCCAGGGTATTGAGGGAACCCTGGGGAACAACACGGAGGTTCATCTTGCGGAACTCCTTAGGAGGGGGAGCGAGTGCACCAGGAGGAACAATATGTAGGTTCAGCTTTCTGAATTCCTCAACAAGTGAGGGCTGAACTTTGCGAACCTGGAGGTGGTTGCAGTATGACTTGCAGCTCAAGGCGTCAGCCATTACATTAGCCTTGCCCGATGAATAGGAAATACCCAAGTCAAAATCTGCTACGGTCTCCATCCATCTCTGCTGACAGAGGTTCAGGTCTGGCTAAGTGAACAGATACTTCAGACTTTGGTGGTCGGTGAAGATCTCGCAACGATCACCGAGAAGGTAATGTCGCCACTGTTTCAGCGCATATATGACTGCAGCAAGCTCTAGGTCATGAACTGGGTAGTTCTCTTCATGAGGGCGCAACTGACGAGAGGCATAAGCAACCACTCTGCGCTCTTGCATTAGGACACAACCTAATCCTTGACGGGATGCGTCGCAATAGATGACGAAATCCTTTTGGGAATCCGGAGGAGCAAGCACTGGGGCAGATGTCAGCTTGTCTTTGAGTGCCTAGAAACTTTCCTAACACTTTTCTGTCCATTCGAACTTGACACCCTTGTGAATCAGACTAGTCAGGGGCTTGGCGATCTTGGAGAAGTTCTCGACGAATCGACGACAATAGCTGGCGAGCCCGAGAAAACTTCTGACTTGCTTGACATTCTTTGGAGGGGTCCAATCGAGAATAGCCTGAACTCGCTTTGGGTTGATGGCAATACCATCCTTAGAGATGACATGCCCAAGACTTCGGGCAGCCAAAACTCACACTTGGAATACTTAGCATATAGTTGATGCTCTCGAAGCTTTTCCAGAACAAGTCGAAGATGTTCAGCATGTTCTTCTTTGTTCTTGGAGTATACCAGTATATCATCCAGATAAATGACGATGAACTTGTCGAGGTATTCCATGAATATATAGTTCATCAGGCAGGAGAACGTAGCTGGAGCATTGCTTAAGCCGAATGACATGACGGTGTACTCGTATGATCCATATCGGGTCACGAAGGCAGTCTTTGGAATATCCTCTTCACGCACCCGGATCTGGTGGTAACCCAACCTCAAGTCGAGTTTAGAGAAGACTGATGAACCAGCCAATTGATCATAAAGATCATTGATCCGAGGAAGGGGGCATTTGTTCTGGATAGTGGCTTGGTTGATAGGACGGTAGTCTTGGACCAATCGGTTTGTCCAATCCTTCTTCTTGACAAAGAGAGAAGGAGCTCCCCAAGCAGAGGAACTAGGGCGAATGAATCCACTACGAAGAGATTTGTCGATTTCCTCCTTAAGCTCAAGGAGTTCATGCCGCAGCATCTTATAGGGTCGCTTGGCAATAGGAGTGGTGCCTGGTTTCAAGTCGATTACGAACTCGACAGCTCGAGCAGGAGGTATTCCTGGAAGCTCTTCGGGGAAGACATCTTCGAACTCACGAACAACTGGCATCTTCTCAATGCCTGATGTCTACTACGCAACCTTCTTCTTGTAGACTCGTGTTGGGCCTCCAAGCGCAGAGTTTTGTAGGACAGTAGCAAATTTCCCTCAAGTGGATGACCTAAGGTTTATCAATCCATGGGAGGCATAGGATGAAGATGGCCTCTCTCAAACAACCCTGCAACCAAATAACAAAGAGTCTTTTGTGTCCCCAATACACCCAATACAATGGTAAATTGTATAGGTGCACTAGTTCGGCGAAGAGATGGTGATACAAGTGTAATATGGATAGTAGATATAGGTTTTTGTAATCTGAAAATATAAAAACAGCAAGGTAACTAGTAGTAAAACGGAGCAAAAATGGTATTACAATGCTTGGAAACAAGGCCTAGGGTTCATACTTTCACTAGTGCAAGTTCTCTCAACAATGATAACATAATTAGATCATATGGCAATCCCTCAACGTGCGACAAAAGTCACTCCAAAGTTCCTATCGCGGAGAACATAAGATGAAATTGCTTGTAGGGTACAAAAGCACCTCAAAGTTATTCTTTCCTATCAATCCATTGAGCTATTCCTATAAGTGTCACAAACAGCCCTAGAGTTCATAGTAAAATAACACCATATGACACATATCAATCAACCCTAATGTCACCTAGATACTCCAATGTCACCACAAGTATCCGTCGGTCAATTATACGATATGCATCAAACAACTTCAGATTCATAATATTCAATCCAACATAAAGAACCTCAAAGAGTGCCCCAAGATTCCTACCGGAGAAACAAGGACGAAAACGTGCATCAACCCCTATGCATAGATTACCCCAATGTCACCTCGGGAATCCGCGAGTTGAGTGCCAAAACATACATCAAGTGAATCAATAGAATACCCCATTGTCACCATGGGTATCCCACGCAAGACATACATCAAGTGTTCTCAAATCCATAATAGTATTCAATCCGATAATAGTGAAACCCTCAAAGGTAAAACTCAATTCATCACAAAAGGTAGAGGGGAAAAACATCATATGATTCAACTATAGTAACAAAGCTCGCGGTACATCAAGATCGTGCCATATCAAGAACACGAGAGAGAGAGATCAAACACATAGCTACTGGTACATACCCTCAGGCCCGAGGGTGAACTACTCCCTCCTCGTCATGGAGACCGCCGGGATGATGAAGATGGCCACCGGTGATGGTTTCCCCCTCCGGCAGGGTGCCGAAACAGGCTCCCGATTGGTTTTTCGTGGCTACAGAGGCTTGCGGCGGCGGAACTTCCGATCTAGGTTTATTTCTGGAGTTTTCTCTATTTATAGGATTTTTTGGCGTCGGGGACAAGTCAAGGGGGTCCATGAGGCAGCGGCAAGGCAGGGGGGCGCGCCCTGGGGGGGGGGGGTCCCCCACCCTTGTGGTTGCCTCGGGACTCCTCTCTGGTATCTTTTCACTCCAGTATTTTTTATATTTTCCAAAAAATATTCTCCGTAAATTTTCAGCTCATTCCGAGAACTTTTATTTCTACACAAAAAACGACACCACGGTAGTTCTGCTGAAAACAACGTCAGTCCGGGTTAGTTCTAATAAAATCATACCAAACCATATAAAATTGTTGTAAACATGGTATGAATACTTCATAAATTATAGATACGTTGGAGACGTATCAGCATCCCCAAGCTTAATTCCTGCTCATCCTCGAGTAGGTAAATGATAAAAGAAATAATTTATGAAGTGTGAATGCTAGCAAGTGCACAAGTTTGATCAATGATAATTTTAATCACTTTTTCTAGCATCAATATAAATCATAAACAGTAGCTCATCTCATAAAACTTCTCATGATCAAGTAACAAGCTATTCACATGTTAAAGCATAGACCATAAACTTTCTTGAAAACTAACAAACTATATTCTCGGTCATCAAACACTTGCAATTCATCTTATTTTCAGGAAGGGTCTATGTAAGAGCTTTGTTTAGCAAATTCCACATACTCAACTATCATATAGTCTTCCATGATTGCTACAACTCAAAGCATATTTTTAGAACAAATAGTATCCATCGAACACAGAGAAAGATAGGGGCTTAATGTTTCGCCTCCCAACTTATTTATCATATAGATAATTGTCAGCAATAATAATTCATGATCAAATATATTTGAATGGCCATATATGCTTGGATCTTTCCCCACCACATGGTACTTGCCAACTAGAGAATAATTGAGGTTGAAATGAGAAGGAATACTATTGACTCTTGCATAAAAGTAAAAGATAGGCCCTTCGCAGAGGAAAGCAGATGTTGTCGTGCGCTTTTTATTTTTGGATGTGCAAACCCTTAATGCAAAGGAACGTCACATTGTATTGCCCTTTGTGATAGCAACCTTTATTATGCAGTCCGTCGCTTTTATTTCTTTACCATCACAAGTTCGTACAACGCTTATTTTCCCTTACAATAAAAGATCATACATATTTAGGAGCAATTTTTATTGCTTTTTGCACCGATGACAACTTACTTGAAGGATCTTATTCAATCCATAGGTAGATATGGTGGACACTCATGGCAAGAAACTAGGTTTAAGGGTTGTGGATGCACAAGCAGTATTCCCGCTTAGTACAGAAATTTTGGCTAGCAAAAGATTCTAAATAGCAAGCACCACATGTTGGAGGTTCCACAACAATATAACTTCTATACAAATATACCCAAGCATAACTCATTATGTTGTCTTCCTTGTCCAGCTTCAACTAATTTGCTCAAGTTTGAAAATAATTAATGGGGCTCACAATCATAGAAGATGTCCAAGATAGTATATTTATATGTGAAATCTCTCTTCCTTCAATATTCTTTCATGAATTGTTCAAGTGACCAATACTATGTTTGCTAACTTTCAATAAATTTACCACCTATACTTCTTATATGTGAAGTCATTACTCCCCATGGGATAAGCATATGAAACATATATAATTTCAGATTTATGATATTCAATTCATTCAACCATTTACTCATAGGATATAAGTGAAGCACGGGAGTAAATGACAAACTACTCCAAAAAGATATAAATGAAGATCAATTAGTAGTCAAATAATTAAGTAGCTATGTGAAGACTCTCTCTCATAAAGAAAATTTTGATCTTAAGTATTTTATTCAAACAGCAAGCAAAACAAAATAAAATGTCATTTCGAGAATAGCACATAGCATGTGAAGAAGCAAAAACTTAGGCTCAACCAAAACTGACCGATCATTGTTGAAGAAGAAAGGTGGGATGCCAACCGGGGTATCCCCAAGCTTAGATGCTTGAGACTTCTTGAAATATTAACTAGGGATGCCTTGGGCATCCCCAAGCTTGAGCTTTTGTGTCTTCTTAGTTCTTTTTATATCACGGTTTCCCTAAATCTTAAAAACTTCATCCACACAAAACTCAACAAGAACCTGTGAGAAAAGTTAGTATAAATCAAATGCAAAACCTTACCATTCTCTACTGTAGCAAATCACTAAAATTATTATTTAACATTGCATACTAAATGCCTCTGGATATTTAATACTCCTATCCTCAAATAGAATCATTAAACAAGCAAACATATGCAAACAATGCAAACATAACAGCAATCTGTCTAAACAGGACAGTCTGTAAAGAGTGCAATTGTACTCATACTTTCATAACTCCAAAACTTCTGAAAAATTACCACACTGTAGAAAATTTGTTATTACTCATTGTGTAAAAATTTCAAGATTTAATCACGTTCTTAATTTCCATAAGAATTCATACAATGATAGAAAACTTTCTGTTTTCAAAACAGCAGCATATAGACTTGCAAAATAGGCAAGGTAATGGCTATACTTGACACTTTTATTGAAATAAAAGCTACAAAACATTAATCTAAATAACAGTAAGCAAATACTAATAAAATAAAATGACGCTCCAAGCAAAACTCATATCATGTGACGAATAAGAATATAGCTCCAAGTAAGGTTACCGATAGTGTTGAAGACGAAAGAGTGGATGCCTTCCGGGGCATCCCCAAGCTTAGGTGCTTGGATCTTCCTTGAATATTACATTGGGGTTACTTGGGCATCCCCAAGCTTAGTGTCTTGCCACTCCTTGTTCTCCTCATATCGATATCTCACCCAAAACTTGAAAACTTCAATCACACAAAACTTAATGAAACTTCGTGAGATGGGTTAGTATGATAAAACAAATCATTCACTTTTGTACTGTCAAGACAATATTCAAAAAAATTCTCGCATGATACCTACTGTACCCTATCATTTCTACAATTTATATTGAGCAATATAAGCCATAGAAACTAGAAAACAAGCAAACTATGCATCGAAAACAGAATCTATCAAAAACAGAACAGTACATAAAGATCTGAATTAATGTCATACTTCTGTAACTCCAATAATCCTGAAACATTAGTACAACATATACAATTTGTATATCAATCCTCTGTAAAAAATTCAGAGTTTTTCCACGTTCCAGTGAATTTTAACAATTCTGTTACTAGACGCAAAAGTTTCTGTTTTTGCATAGAATCAAATCAACTATCAACCACACTATCCCAAAGGCTTTACTTGGCACTTTATTCAAACAAAAGCTATAAAACATGATTACTACAGTATCTTAATCATGTGAACACACAAAAACAGTAGGTATAAATATTGGGTTGTATCCCAACAAGGGCTTTTCTTTAATGCCTTTTTAGCTAGGCATGATGATTTCAATGATGCTCAAATAAAAGATAAGAATTGAAACACAAAGAGAGCATCATGAAGCATATGACTAGCACATTTAAGCCTAACCCACTTCCTATGCATAGCGATTTTGTGAGCAAACAATTTATGGGAACAAGAATCAACTAGCATAGGAAGGCAAAACAAGCATGACTTCAAAACTTTCAACACATAGAGAGGAAACTTGATATTATTGCAATATGTAAAAGCATATATTCCCCTCTCATAGTAAATTTCAGTAGCATCATGAATGAATTCAACAATATAACCATCACATAAAGCATTATTTTCATGATACAAAAGCATAGAATTTGTATTACTCTCCACATAAGCAAATTTCTTCTCATTCATAATAGTGGGAGCAAACTCAACAAAATAACTATCATGTGAGGCATAATCCAATTGAAAATTAAAATCATGATGACAAGTTTCATGGTTATCATTATTCTTTATAGCATACATGTCATCACAATAATCATCATAGATAGCAACTTTGTTCTCATAATCAATTGAAACCTCTTCCAAAATAGTGGATTCATCACTAAATAAAGTCATGACCTCTCCAAATCCACTTTTATCAATATGGTGAAAAGATTCAGCACCCTCCAAAATAGTGGGATCATTATTTCCTAGAGTTGACACTCTTCCAAACCCACTTTCCTCAATATAATCATCATAAATAGGAGGCATGCTATCATCATAATAAATTTGCTCATCAAAACTTGGGGGACTAAAAATATCATCTTCATCAAACATATCATCCCCAAGCTTGTGGCTTTGCATATCATTAGCATCATGGATATTCAAAGAATTTATACTAACAACATTGCAATCATGCTCATCATTCAAAAATTTAGTGCCAAACATTTTATAGACTTCTTCTTCTAACACTTGAGTATAATTTTCCTTTCCATCATTTTCATGAAAGACATTAAAAAGATGAAGCATATGAGGCAACCTCAAT
Organism: Thinopyrum elongatum; assembly: GCA_011799875.1. Taxonomy (NCBI): domain Eukaryota; kingdom Viridiplantae; phylum Streptophyta; class Magnoliopsida; order Poales; family Poaceae; genus Thinopyrum; species Thinopyrum elongatum. The sequence continues at coordinate 131,700,953 of CM022298.1, forward strand.
TCCAGTTTTTTGTAGTTTTCTTTTATAGACTAAACTAGTGATAAAACAAGAAACTAAATGATTCGATTGCAAGATCTAAAGATATAGCTTCAAGCACTCACCTCCCCGGCAACGGCGCCAGAAAAGAGCTTCGTTGACGGGATGTGAGTGCCGCTTACCTAGCCTCCCCGGCAACTGCGCCAGAAAAGAGCTTGATGTCTACTACGCAACCTTCTTCTTAAGGACTCGTGTTGGGCCTCCAAGCGCAGAGTTTTGTAGGACAGTAGCAAATTTCCCTCAAGTGGATGACCTAAGGTTTATCAATCCGTGGGAGGCGTAGGATGAAGATGGTCTCTCTCAAACAACCCTGCAACCAAATAACAAAGAGTCTCTTGTGTCCCCAACACACCCAATACAATGGTAAATTGTATAGGTGCACTAGTTCGGCGAAGAGATGGTGATACAAGTGTAATATGGATAGTAGATATAGATTTTTGTAATCTGAAAATATAAAAACAACAAGGTAACTAGTAGTAAAACGGAGCAAAAACGGTATTGCAATGATTGGAAACAAGGCCTAGGGTTCATACTTTCACTAGTGCAAGTTCTCTCAACAATGATAACATAATTAGATCATATGGCAATCCCTCAACGTGCGACAAAAGTCACTCCAAAGTTCCTATCGCGGAGAACATAAGATGAAATTGCTTGTAGGGTATGAAACCACCTCAAAGTTATTCTTTCCGATCAATCCATTGAGCTATTCCTATAAGTGTCACAAACAGCCCTAGAGTTCGTAGTAAAATAACACCATATGACACACATTAATCAACCCTAATGTCACCTAGATACTCCAATGTCACCACAAGTATCCGTGGGTCAATTATACGATATGCATCAAACAACTTCAGATTCATAATATTCAATCCAACATAAAGAACCTCAAAGAATGCCCCAAGATTCCTACCGGAGAAACAAGGATGAAAACATGCATCAACCCCTATGCATAGATTACCCCAATGTCACCTCGGGAATCCGCGAGTTGAGTGCCAAAACATACATCAAGTGAATCAATAGAATACCCCATTGTCACCACGGGTATCCCACGCAAGACATACATCAAGTGTTCTCAAAACCATAATAGTATTCAATCCGATAATAGTGAAACCTCAAAGATAAAACTCAATTCATCACAAAAGGTAGAGGGGAAAAACACCATATGATTCAACTATAGTAACAAAGCTCGCGGTACATCAAGATCGTGCCATATCAAGAACATGAGAGAGAGAGAGAGAGACCAAACACATAGCTACTGGTACATACCCTCAGGCCCGAGGGTGAACTACTCCCTCCTCGTGATGGAGACCGACGGGATGATGAAGATGGCCACCGGTGATGGTTTCCCCCTCCGGCAGGGTACCGGAACGGGCTCCCGATTGGTTTTTCGTGGCTACAGAGGCTTGCGGCGGCGGAACTTCTGATATAGGTTTATTTCTGGAGTTTTCTCTATTTATAGGAGTTTTTTGCGTCGGGGACAAGTCAAGGGGGTCCACGAGGTGGCGGCAAGGCAGGGGGGCGCGTCCCCCACCCTTGTGGTTGCCTCGGGACTCCTCTCTGGTATCTTTTCGCTCCAGTATTTTTTATATTTTCCAAAAATATTCTCCGCAAATTTTCAGCTCATTCCGAGAACTTTTATTTCTGCACAAAAAACGACACCACGGTAGTTCTGCTGAAAACAGTGTCAGTCCGGGTTAGTTCTAATAAAATCATACCAAAACCATATAAAATTGTTGTAAACATGGCATGAATACTTCATAAATTATAGATACGTTGGAGACGTATCAATGCCCTCAAGGGGTGATGTGTTCAATGCATTCAAAGCATAAAGCCTTGCCTCAGCATTTTGAACCAGACGTGCAGCGTAGCTTACAATTTCATCAGAAGGGTGGAGCAGATGGACGGTCTTAGTGGCGCAAACTATCGAAGCAGTATGCATTTTCAACCAATCCATACCCAGAATAAGATCAATGTTGGAAGACTTCAACATAATGGGGGAGGCGTGAAACTCCAACCCTTCGATTTCAACAATGACATCGGGGCTAACCACTGAGGTTTGACATGGGCCCGCTGGGGTGTGTACTACTAACGGAGTGCTCATCTCTTCGTATTTAATGCCATGCGTGAATGCAAACTCTTGTGACATGAATGAATGTGATGCTCCTGAATCGAATAAAACAGAAGCAGGTACTGAATTAACAAGGAGTGTACCCATCACAGTAGCAGGCTGGTCTTGAGCTTCATTGAGATCAAGGTGGTTGGTGAACACGACCATAAGGCCTGGCACTATTGTTGCGGGGCTGATTGTTGCCACGGCCAGCTGCAGGAAGTGCCAGTTGGTTCTGATTCTGATAGCAGTCCCTGGCACGGTGACCTGGACGGCAACACTTGAAGCATAGCCCATCATTGGGGGTGGGAGTAGGAGCTCGGGGTGGTGCAGCTGGAAGTCTTGGCTGCCTAGGTGGTGGAGGAGGCAGACCCGGTGTAGCATAAGTCTGCCTTGGAGCAGGTGCAGTTGGACGGTACATGCTGTTTGGAATCCAGATCCTACGCTTCTACGAGGGTGGGCCCGAAGATGAGCCCGTTTCACGGTTGCGCCTGAGAGAGCCCTGGTGTTCCTGCAGACCAGTTTCGACATTAATGGCCTTGTTCACCAAGGTGGCGAAATCAATAAAGTCATGCACGAGAAGTGCGAGCTTGATGTCAGCCTGTAATCCATCGCGGAACTTCTCCTGTCTACGTGCATCAGTTGCAATGTCCTCTTCAGCATAGCGGGATAAGTCCAGAAACTCCCGCTGATAAGCTTCCACAGTCTTGTTGCCCTGGGTGAGGCTGTGGAACTCACGCTTCTTCCTGTCCATGATTCCCTGAGGAATGAAGCGAGCATGGAAAGCAGCTTGGAAGTCCGGCCAGGTGATGATTGTTCCAGCCGGCAGAGTACGCCTGTGACTATCCCACCATTGAGCAGCGGGTCCCTTCAGGAAGAAGGAAGCAAAGGTGACATAGCCGGCAGGGGCTACATCAGCAGACTCCATGTCATAGGTGATGTCACGGAGCTAGTCATCGGCATCCAGAGGCTGAGTTGAGCTGCGGTAGATGGTTGGGTTGAGGCGCATGAAATCCTACAGAGTCACATGGGCTGGCTGCTGGTTCATATTGGGGCGCGGGAACTGCGCCATGAGTCCTTCCATGAACTGGCGATTCAGCTCAAACTGTTGGATCATACCAGCCATGTACTCGGGCGGTGGTGGAGCGTTGCCACCACGGCCACGACCACCGGGTCTAATCATCCTGCTAACATGTGACAGGGGTAGTTCAGCATTGAGCAATTTGCAAAGACAATAATCATTCACGATGAAACATGCATAAAGAAAGAGATACGACATATGCTACATAGTAGTCGGCATATCTTACAAAAGGGGTCACACATAGAGTTCAGTACATAGACTAAGGACATCGCAGGCGGCACGCAGGCTCGCGGCGAATGCATCTAATACTAATAAGCAAGACTACATCAGTCCCAGGAGGAACTGTGGAGGTAGGTGTAGCCTGACAGCTGGTAGTGACGCGTCGGGAAATCCTCCACGTCAGTAGCCTGCGGCCCGTGAACACTCTGGTGCAGAACCCGACGTCCAGGTGGCAAAAGAGGAGCAAGTGTGGCAGTGTAGCCTCCCCCCTCTGGCCAACCGACACCATGGGGCATCACGGTCCTGGCTGGGTAGATCGCAGAAATCGACAGCTGTCCAAATCGGACAAAGGGGTGCAACAGTGTCAGAGCGTTGTACAGGTGCCTACGGGTGGTGTACAACTTGTGGCGAAGAGCTCGGTTAGCTCGGTCCAGCCCATCAGCATGCAGAACAAAGTTCTGGTGGTGGAAGGGCTCACGGGTGACAGTGGGGTAGGCAGCAGTGTAGTAACCCTCCTCACCATCGTCGGATGCGATAGCAATGTGCCTGAAAGGGGAAGTGTCCAACGCCCGATACTCTCCACGAAGACGTGTCAGAGCAGCGTAAGCAGCATCGTGGACTGCCATATCGATGGTCACTCCAACACCATGAGCAGTGTGCAACACAGTAGTGGAGTCATACTCCCGAGAGGAGAGGTAGACGATGGCACGGTACTGCTCCTGGTTAAAGTCCTGGTACTGCTCGTACACGGCGTACTCAGGGTGCCAGTGATAACCCAGATAGGTCATCATCTCAGCTAGCACAGCAGGTGATCCTGAGACTCCAATGGCCAACGTGTGGCGCACGACCTGCCTCGTGGGTTCCATCTGAAAACAAAGATGTTTCAAAGGAGTCAAATGACAGTGTGGGTATTATTCAAAATACTATTCTAAGGAATAACTATAGCTTATCCAACTTTGGGGTGAATGTGGTCACGGGATCCTAATGTTAGATTTAGTAATTTCGTTTAACCCAAATGGAAGAGAGATCAGAGTCCCAGAGTATAGACGAGGAGTAAAAGATCCTAATACCACCCAATGACGACGTGGGCCCGTAAGACACACAACCATGTTAATAAAAGTTTTGCAATGACTGGACTCGACTTCGGCCAAGGACTATGGAAGGGGGATTCCTATAGGCAGTCGGCTCTGATACCAACTTGTGACACCCACGATTCAATCGTACACTAATCATACACGCAAACATGTACGATCAAGATCAGGGACTCATGGGAAGATATCACAACACAACTCTAAAAACAAATAAGTCATACAAGCATCATATTACAAGCCAGGGGCCTCGAGGGCTCGAACATAAACGAGTCAGCGGAAGCAACAATATCTAAGTACAAACATTAAGTTAAACAAGGTGCCATAAGATGGCTAGCACAAACTGGGATACAGATCGAAGAGGTGCAGGCCTCCTGCCTGGAATCCTCCTAACTACTCCTGGTCGTCGGCGGCCTGCACGTAGTAGTAGGCTCCCTCGGTGTAGTATGAGTTATCGAAGGTGGCGTCTGGCTCCTGGGCTCCGCCATCTGATCGCAACATCCGGGTATAGGTGAAAAGGGGGAAAAGGGGAAGCAAAGCAACAGTGAGTACTCATCCAAAGTACTCGCAAGACTGACTTCAGATCTATATTACATATGCATTGGTATCAATGAAAGGGGGTAGTATCTGTGGACTAAACTGCAGAATGCCAGAGTAAGATGGGGATAGCTAGTCCTATCGAAGACTACGCTTCTGGCAGCCTCCATCTTGAAGCATGTAGAAGATAGTACCAAGTATAGTAACAAGTGACATCACATAGCATAACCCTACCCGGCGATCCTCTCCTCGTCGCCCTGTGAGAGAGCGATCACCGGGTTGTATCTGGAACTTGTAAGGGGTGTGTTTTATTAAGTATCCGGTTCTAGTTGTCATGAGGTCAGAATACAACTCCAAGTCGTCCTGTTACCGTGGACACGGCTATTCGAATAGATAAACTTCCCTGCAGGGGTGCACCACATTACCCAACACGCTTGATTACTCTGGCCGGACACACTTTCCAGGGTCATACCCGGCCTCAGAAGATCAACACATCGCAGCCCCACCTAGACTCAACAGAGAGGTCAGCACGCCGGTCTAAATCCTAAGCGTGCAGGGGTCTTGGGCCCATCGCCCTTTGCACTCCTGCATGTTGCGAACGCGGCCGGAAGTAGACCTAGCCCCCTTAATACAAGCGCAGGCATTCCAGTCCAATCTGGCGCGCGCCACTCTGTCGCTGACGTCTGAAGAGCTTTGGCTGATAGTACGACGCCGAGAGCCCATAACTGTTCCCGCATAGTTGGTTAGTGCGTATAGGCCAAAAGACCAACTCAGATCAAATATCCAAATCTCGTTAATGTCTTGGGGGCGCGCGGTGACGATCAGTGCTCCTGTCGCCCCGTCTCGAGGACTTACGGCAAGGGCCAGGCCCAGCCCACTCTCGGGCGGTCTGCCTTACCCGGTCGTGCCTCGTAAATAACTCGCGGGTACCCTCCAGGTCAACCCGACTGCACATCACTCGCGGGTACTCTACGAGCCGACCCGACTTTAGTCTCAACATGTATCATGTATAATATGTATATAGTATATACCCGTGATCACCTCCCAAGTGATCACGGCCCGATAGTATAGCATGGCAGACGGACAAGAATGTAGGGCCACTGATAATAAACTAGCATCCTACACTAAGCATTTAGGATTGCAGGTAAAGGTATCAACAGTAGTAGCAAGGATAGGCTATGCAGCAGAATAAGATCAACCGAAAGCAGTAACATGCTACACTACTCTAATGCAAGCAGTAGAGAGAAGGAATAGGCGATATCGGGATGATCAAGGGGATTTTGCTTGCCTGGAAGCTCTGCTGAAAAGGAGGGGTCGTCAACACCGTAGTCGTACTGGGTAGCAGCGGCGTCGGTCTCGGTGTCTAACGAGAGAAGAGGGGGAAGAAACAATAAATATAATGCAAACAGATGCATGACGATGCATGACATGACATTAAGTGGTGCTAGGTATGCCCTAACGCAGTACTAGGCGATACTGGCGAAGGGGGAAAACATCCGGGAAAGTATTCCGCTGTTTGACGTTTTCGGACAGTCGAACTGGAGGGAGACGGTCGCATGTTCGCTATGCTAGGGACGTGTGGCGGACGAACGGACCACGTATTCGGATTCGTCTCGTCGTTCTGAGCAACTTTCATGTACAAAGTATTTTCATCCGAATTACGGATTATTTTATATTAATTATTAAAGATTTAATTAATTTCTGGAAATAACAGATTTAATTCAATTTGAAAATTAATTTACTACGGCATCATGACGTCATCGAGATGTCAGCGGTCAAAGTTGACCGTTGACCAGTTAACCAGACAGGTGGGTCCCGGTTGTCATAGACTGCTAACTAATTAACAATAGTTAGTTTTATTAGCAGATTAATTAGGTTTAATTAGTTAACTAAACAGATTAATTAAGTTAATTAACTAATTAATTAATTAATATTAATATTTTTTTCATTCTCTTATCTTTTAACGTTCTGGAGGGCATGGGGCCCCCTGTCATTAACCTGGGGCCGGCCTTAGCGGGCGTGTTACGGTTGCGGGAGCCCGAACGGGCGCGTGCCCGAGGGGACGGACCCAGGTGGCGCCGCGGGGCCGCAACAAGCGAAGGGCGAGGCAGCGGCGAGCAGCGGGGGGGATGGCTGGCCGGAGCGGCGGCGGCCAATGGCAGGGAAAGCCAAGGGGCCGCGGGCAGAGGCTACGGCGAGGGGCACAGCGGGCGGCGGCGAGCGCAGCAGGAGTAGGGGATGGCCAGCACGGAGCCAGGCCGTGGTGGCCAGCTGCGGGCGAGGCCGGGCGGGCGTCGGGCGTGTGTAGTGCGCGCGTGAGCGTGGCCCAGGACGAAGTGGCCACGGCGACAGGGAGGGGAACGGGCGGCGTGCAATGGGAGGAAGGGGAAGGGTGCTCGGGGTCCTCACCCTCCGTTCATGAGAAGAGGGCGGCGAGGCTCGATGACGCTGCGTGGGGAGGAGACCGGGGACGTCCGGTGGCGGGGCGGCTGCGTCGGGGAGGCGTCGACGGGGTCGGGCGTTCGTCCCCGATCCTATCAGGACGAGGAGAGCGAGGAGAACGGGGTAGGGTTAGGGTTGGCGAGGAGAGGCGCCGGCGGGGCTTAAGTAGTCGGGGGAGGGGGCGCCGGAGTAGCCGCCGGATGGCCGCCACGGCACCAGCTGGTGCCGTGGTGGGCATCGGTCATGCCCAGGAGGAAGGGGTGAACAGGGAGGAGAGGGGGAGTGGCCGGCTGGGCCGGCCTTGTCGGCTGAGCCGACTGGGCCAAGAGGCCCAGTGGGGGAGGGGGCCTTTTGTTTTTCTTTGTTTTTTTCTATTTTCTTTTATTGCTGTTATTTCTTTCCTGTTTTACTTTAGTTTCCTTTTATTTTAGTTTTACAAAATACCCAAATGGTTCCTAAATTAGTATTACTATATATACTACTGCCACATTAATTTGGGTAACTAAATAAAATAGTTTAACATTTTATAAAATAAAAAGGCATTTAATTAATTAGCTTAGCCACGGTTTTATCTATTCTTGTGCATTTAAATATTTTATTATAATGTGGTTTCTTCACCATAATTAATTACGATTTATTTGACACAACCCGAACATTTTAGTTTTAATATTTGAAAACCTTTACCGTTTGCCTTGATTTTAAGTTTTGAACTCGAACGGGATTGAATCATCGCGGGGTTAACAACAGTAATCATGGTGACGTGGCATCATTAGCAGAGGTTCACTGTAGCTTAATTATCCGGGCGTTACATCCTGTCAAGGTGATGTGGTATGCTCCTATAATGCCACGGCTGAAACGTCTGTTGAAAAACAAAGAGCATGCCAAGTTGTTGCGATGGCACAAAGAAGACCGTAAGAAAAACGGGATGTTGAGGGTACCCGCTGATGGGTCGCAGTGGAGAAAAACCGAGAGAAAGTGACCGGAGTTTGCAGATGACGCAACGAACTTATGGTTTGGTTTAAGTGCAGATGACATTAATCCTTTTGGGAAGCAGAGCAGCAATCATAGAACCTGGCATGTGACACTATGTATCTATAACCTTCCTCCTTGGTTGTGCATGAAGCGTAAGTTCATTATGATGCCAGTGCTCATCCAAGGCCCTAATCAACCCGGCAACGACATTGATGTGTACCTAAGGCCATTAGTTGAAGAACTTTTACAGCTGTGGGATATCAAATGTGTACGTGTGTGGGATGAACACAAACAGCAGGAATTCGACCTACGCGTGTTACTATTTGTAACCATCAATGATTGGCCTACTCTTAGTAACCTTTTAGGACAGACAAACAAGGGATACAACGCATACACGCACTATTTAGATGAGACTGAAAGTATATATTTGGACAAATGTAAGAAGAATGTGTACCTGGGACATCGTTGATTTCTTCTGAGCAGGCATCCCTTAAAAAAGAAAGGCAAGCATTTCAAAGGTGAGGTAGATCACCGGAAGAAGCCTGTCCTCCGTACTGGTGATGATATATTTGATATGGTCACGGATTTAAAATCAATCTTTGGAAAGGGTCCTGGCGGACAATCTGTTCCGAATGACGCTGACGGACATGCACCCATGTGGAAGAAGAAATCTATATTTTGGGACCTACCCTATTGGAAAGACCTAGAGGTTCGCTCTGTAATCGACGTGATGCACGTGATGAAGAATATTTGCGTGAACCTGCTAGGCTTCTTGGGCATGTATGGGAAGAAAAAAAATACACTAGAGGCACGGGAGGACCAGCAACGTATGAACGAAAAAGACGGCATATGCATCCAAAGCAGTATCAAGGTCCTGCCAGCTACGCTCTGTCCGGTTTCGACCCATTTCCGGCCCAAGTTTGGGCCGAGTTTGCAACCGAACGGACACGCGCGGACAGCGCGTGGCGCCTGCCCATGTCCTCCCCTGGCCCGCCCGTCGGGGAGACAGACCCCTCTTTTTCTACCCCCCTCCAGCCGCACCCCCGCCACTCTCGTCCCTCGCCACCGCCGCCATTGCCGCTGTGTAGCTCGGCCGCGCGCTCGCCCCAACCCTTATCGCAGCCCCGCTCCCTCAACGCCCCGAGCTACCCAACCACGACCATCTGATTTGCGCTCCCGGCGGTCGGGTTTGGAGCGGATCCGGCCGGACTTTGGCTCGCCCGACTGCGGGGAGGCTGCGCCGTGCCATGGACTGGCCGGGCACCGGGCCGGGAGGTCCCGGCAAGGCCGTATTGCCACATGCAGGTACTGACTCCTCCTCTAGCCGTTCGGATCTACACCGTCGGCGGTTCGCCGACAGATACACAAACGGCCGGAGGCCGGGCTCGGTGCTGGCCCAAAGGCTCGTCGGTGCACCGTTGCCACTCATTAAGTGCGACGACTGCCCAAGGAAGGTCTTGCGCTGCGTGTCTACAACGCCGGAACATCCCGGATGGGTGTTCATCAAGTGCTCAAACGATGGGGTATGTACTACTTTAGCATCGGTTGTGCTCTCGGATTTGACTAGTTGTGCTAACTTAAATTTTTGTTGTGTAGAATGGATGCAACTTTTTGTATTGGGAAGAAGAATACATCGATATTTTGATAGAGCGCAAATTAGTAGATGTTCGTGCACTTTTAGCTAAAATAGAGGCTAGAGATGAGACTACTGCACTTGTTGCTAGAATAGAGGCTAAAGATGAGAGTAGATGCGAGGAAGCAACGTCTACTTCTTTAGACTCGAAGAAGATAGAAGCACGCAAGATCGAGCCTCCGCAGATCAACAATGAATGCATCGAGAAGGCACTAATCCAACTTACGAAATCAGTTATGGAAGTTGGTTATCTTTTAAAATGTCTTCATGTGGTTCTTATTTTCTTTGGTCTTCCTATTCTAGTCAAAATTTCATGATGTGCTTCTATGTATCAAAAATCAATGATGAAAATAAAAGATATGTTTTTGCAAAAAAATGTATGCGGACGGGATACGGCCGAAATGCGGCGCACGACCGGCGCATCCACAAATCCGGACGAACACGACCTCATTATCAGACTCAAATGGACGAAAAACGGATGAAACGGACGTCCGTTTGAGGTTGCGCGTTGGAGTTGGCCTAAGTCCATAGAAAAAGGCCAATCGGTCGTTACCCGCCCTTTGGCTTACAACGCTAATTCCAAGCATTTACTTAGCTAGCTAGCCATGATGCCCAGTACTCGGAAGAAAGTAACCTCGTACGCTCGATGAGCTGAGAGAACTGGGCATCTGTCCCCTCGCAGCAGGCAGGCGCGTCTTCTTTGCGCTCCTTCCGTGCGAATCCTGCTGCACAGCTGCACACAACACACCACGCCATTGCGATGATGCCATTGACAGAGGTGCACCAAAAGTCGCTAGATCGAGCGCTCCGTCCACCACTGGTCTGGCATCCAGCGAGCATCTCCGGACGGACATGGCCGCGTGTCGGGCTTTAGCCGCGTGGGGGCGCGGGAAAGAGAAGGCCGGTGCGCGTCTCCGTGGCGGGCCCCGAGCACGAGCGAGGGCGGCATCTAGAAGCGGCTCCTTCTCGCACACGGCAGCCACAAGGAGGAGACGGGCGCATGCGCTCTGCGGCGCCACTGCCACCCCGGCGGTGAACGGGATAGCCCGCGCAACGCGGAGATTTCGCTCCAGCTTCCCGGCCGTGAGTACAGTAGGACTGTAGGAGACGGCCCTCGCGGAAGTTTTGTGCCAAGGATTAACTAGGGTTGCAGTTGTCCAATTTCCTACTCAAAACCAAATCAGGCGATGCGAGTTCTTTTTGGCGAGTTGTAGCGCCACCCCCATCTTACCGGGGACTGGGATGCAACGCATGCCAGAGAAAAACGACATAGTTAATCACTACGCCGGATTACACTTAGGCCTAGTGTGGCAGCACCGTTTTTTTTAAACTGTGGTAATCCAAAACCTCAGTTTCTCAACACGAGGGCAATGAATACCTCGGTTTGTCTAAACCATGAGTTTTCTCTTTTTTTGCCGAAACCACCTATTCATTTGACAAATGTTGGTTTCTCGTAATTTTTGGCTGGCTGCAACTAACTCAGCTACACTTAAGGAGCTGACCAGCATGTAAAAGCGGCCGTCCAATCCATGCAGCCATGCCATGCAAGCCAAGTCCTCTCGGATGGAGGAATTGCTGGAAACAACGGCTAGAAGAACATGGACTCGAGAGACCAACGGAACACAAGTTAATCACCTAACCAAAAAAACCTAATAATAAGGATATAAATTACACTACGATTAACAGATAATGATGAGGAGTCGCTGACTTTTCGCTCGGATCAGTTTTTCAAAAAGAGGTCGGGACCTGTTTTTTAGATACTGTAAGAAAACCACGGTACGAGAAATACCACGGTAACTTAAACTACAATATTTCTTTCATCCAAACACCTCAAAGTATTTAATACCAAGGTTTTTTCTGAAATCATGGTAGTCTTAAAAAACTGCAAAAATACTTTACATCCAAACGCACCCTTAATTTCCTGACCATCTCCATTGACAAGCCCTAATGTTGCCCTAGCTGTTGGGTTTCGCCCAATCACATCAAAATATCAAAAACGCACGCGATAAATTTTTTTAGCCAAGGACCCGTATCGTGCCCCTATTTCTTCTTTATTTCTTTTCTCAACCCACACTACTAAAAATATGTTAGAGCATCTACATCCGGACTTGGCAAATCCGGCCCCTCAAATGCCCGCGGACGCGCCCGGGCGCGTCCGCGGGCACTGACCGGGCATGCCTTATATTTTGTCTTCCACACTCGCGTCCCTCATATCCGAAACCTCAAAACCATGCAATTCATGCAACGCTACGTGAAACACATGATCAAGGCGCAGTTCATCGGATTAGCCGGACAAAAGGAACATGATTCATCGTAGTTCAACGGCGGACAGTCCAAATCCATACTACAAACTTATGAAACATAGATAAAATATAAATAGAACGAGGAAGGGCGGAGGAAATCACCATTTCCTCACCGGCCCCTTCCCCTTCCGGCCGTCGGCACGACTATGCCCCTTCTCCGTGTAGGCTTCGGCGTGCGGAGGCGCGTCGTCGTCGGAGCTGGAGGTGGAGCCGTCCGTCATATCCGTGTCGGAGCTGCACTTCATGCTCGACAGCCTGTGGAGCAGGCGGTCCTGCTCCTTCGCATGGCGGGCCGCCTTTGCCTTCGCCGCCGCCTCCTTTGTTGCCTCGCGCTCCGACAACTCGATGGCGAGTCGGTGCGCCTTGGTATTCTTGCGGTGGAGGCGCCGCACATCCGTCTCCACCATCGTGAGCGAGCGGCGGAAGACAGACGCGAGGAGCGCTGCCTTAGGATCGACCAGCGCGCGGACATCGACTCGGACGCTGTTGCCCTCTCCCTCGCCCGCTGCCGCTCGCGTCGAGCTGCTCGTGCCCCCGACTCGGGCATCCGAGTGCGCGCCGGCCCCGGCGCGGGCACGAGGACCCAGCGGTGGCCGGGCACCACCTCCGGAGCAGAGGGTGCTGGTGGTGGGTGGCGTACCTGTAGGAGCGGAGCGGAATGGCCGGAGCTGCGGGCCGGGCGGGAAGGGCCGCGACGTCGCCGGTGCTGCGTCGACAGACGCCGGGCGCTGACGAAGTGGATCCGCCGCTGCCGGATCCGCCTTGGTCGACGACCGAACGCCTCAATGCGATGCGGAGGGTGACCTCCTCTACATCGTTGGGGTCCGATTCGCGCAGCTGGCTAGACTAGTCGTCATCGGAGCCGGAGCCCCCACCGGAGGCAGCGCTGCTTCGATCGCCGGCCATGGGATGTGCTTGGAGGGGATCGGAAGTGGAATGGACGGAGAGGGGAGTGAAGTGGAGTTCGGATTGACTGCAGTCTAGGGCTTTCCGGACGGCGATATTTGTGGGGCAGGCGTGGGCCAGACTGGGCCAAGCCAACGGGGCGGGCGCGCCCGGATAGCCCCATATCCGCCCCATATTTGGGCTGGATATGAGGGGTGCCGGTCAGTCCGGCCGTTTGAGGCCCGTTTTGAAGGAAATATGCCCTAGAGGCAATAATAAAGTTATTATTTATACTTCCTTATATCATGATAAATGTTTATTATTCATGCTAGAATTGTATTAACCGGAAACTTGATACATGTGTGGATACATAGACAAAACACAGTGTCCCTAGTAAGCCTCTACTAGACTAGCTCGTTAATCAAAGATGATTAAGTTTCCTAACCATAGACATGAGATGTCATTTGATGAACGGGATCACATCATTAGGAGAATGATGTGATGGACAAGCCCCATCTTTTAGCTTAGCATTATGATCGTTAAGTTTTATTGCTATTGCTTTCTTCATGACTTATACATATTCCTTTGACTATGAGATTATGCAACTCCCGAATACCGGAGGAACACCTTGTGTGCTATCAAATGTCACAACGTAACTGGGTGATTATAAAGATGCTCTACAGGTGTCTCCGAAGGTGATTGTTGGGTTGGCATAGATCGAGATTGGGATTTGTCACTCCGAGTATCGGAGAGGTATCTCTGGGCCCTCTCGGTAATGCACATCATGATAAGCCTTGCAAGCAATGTGACTAATGAGTTAGTTATGGGATGATGCATTACGGAACGAGTAAAGAGACTTGCCGGTAACGAGATTGAACTAGGTATGGAGATACCGACGATCGAATCTCGGGTAAGTAACATACCAATGACAAAGGGAATGACGTATGTTGTCATTGCGGTTTGACCGATAAAGATCTTCGTAGAATATGTAGGAACCAATATGAGCATCCAGGTTCCGCTGTTGGTTATTGACCGGAGATGTGTCTCAGTCATGTCTACATAGTTCTCGAACCCGTAGGGTCCGCACGCTTAACGTTCGATGACGATTTGTATTATGAGTTATGTGTTTTGGTTATCGAAGATTGTTTGGAGTCCCGGATGAGATCACGGACATGACGAGGAGTCTCGAAATGGTCGAGAGGTAAAGATTGATATATTGGTCGATAGTATTTGGACACCGGAAGTGTTTCAGAATGTATCGGGTACGTATCGGAGTTAAGAAAAGTATAGGAAGTAGTAGGGCGGGGGGGGGGGGGGGGGGGGGGGTTACCGGAACCCCCCGGGGGAAGATATGGGCCATATGGGCCATAGGAGGGAGGCAAGCCAGCCCATAAGGGGTGGTGCGCCCCCCCAAGGGAGGAGTCCGAATTGGACATGGGGAGGGGGCGGTGCCCCCCTTTCCTTCTCCTTCTCTCTCTCCTTTCCCCTTTCCCCTTCCGGTAAAAGGAAAGGGGGGGGGGGGCGAATCCTACTAGGAGCCCAAGTGGGACTCCTCCCACTTGGGGCGCCCCTAGGGCCGGCCTCCTCCCCTCTCCCTCCTTTATATACGGGGGCGGGGGGTGCCTCCAAGGAGACAACAATTGTTCTTAGCCGTGTGCGGCGCCCCCCTCCACTGTTTACTCCACCGGTCATATTGTCATAGTGCTTAGGCGAAGCCCTGCGCGGATCACTTCACCATCACTGTCACCACGCCGTCGTGCTGACGAAACTCTCCCTTGACACTTTGCTGGATCAAGAGTTCGAGGGACGTCATCGAGCTGAACGTGTGCAGAACTCGGAGGTGCCGTACGTTCGGTGCTTGATTGGTTGAATCGAGAAGATGTTCGACTACATCAACCGCGTTAAGCTAACGCTTCCGCTTTCGGTCTACGAGGGTACGTGGACACACTCTCCCCCTCTCGTTGTTATGCATCTCCTAGATAGATCTTGCGTGAGCGTAGGGATGTTTTTGAAATTGCATGCTACGTTTCCTAACAGTGGCATCCGAGCCAGGTCTATGCGTAGATGATATGCACGAGTAGAACACAAAGAGTTGTGGGCGATGATAGTCATACTGCTTACCACCAACGTCTTATTTTGATTCGGCGGTATTGTTGGATGAAGCGGCCCGGACCAACCTTACATGACCGTGTTCATGAGACCGGTTCCAACGACAGACATGGAACTTGTTGCATAAAGGTGGCTGGCGGGTGTCTGTTTCTCCAACTTTAGTTGAATCAAATTTGACTATGGCCGGTCCTTGTTGAAGATTAAAACAGCAAACTTGACGAAACATCGTGTTGGTTTTGATGCGTAGGTAAGAACGGTTCTTACTAGAAGCCCGTAGCAGCCACGTAAAACTTGTAACAACAAAGTAGAGGACGTCTAACTTGTTTTTGAAGGGCATGTTGTGATGTGATATGGTCAGGGCATGATGTGATATACGTTGTCGTATGAGATGATCATGTTTTGTAAAAGTTATCGGCAACTGGCAGGAGCCTTATGGTTGTCGCTTTATTGTATGAAATGCAAACGCCATGTAATTGCTTACTTTATCACTATGTGTTAGCAATAGTTGTAGAAGCAATAGTTGGCGAGACAACCACGACGCTACGATGGAGATCAAGGTGTCAAGCCAGTGACGATGGAGATCATGACAGTGCTTTGGAGATGGAGATCAAAGGCACAAGATGATGATGGCCATATCATGTCACATATTTTGACTGCATGTGATGTTTATCTTTTATGCATCTTATTTTGCTTAGTACGGCGGTAGCATTATAAGATGATCCCTCACTAAAATTTCAAGGTATAAGTGTTCTCCCTGAGTATGCACCGTTGCGACAGTTCATCGTGCTGAGACACCACGTGATGATCGGGTGTGATAAGCTCTACGTTCACATACAATGGGTGCAAGACAGTTTTGCACGTGCGGAATACTCAGGTTAAACTTGACGAGCCTAGCATGTACAGACATGGCCTCGGAACACTGGAGACTGAAAGGTCAAACGTGAATCATATAGTAGATATGATCAACATAGAGATGTTCACCATTGAAAACTACTCCATCTCATGTGATGATCGGACATGGTTTAGTTGATATGGATCACGTGATCATTTAGATGACTCGAGGGATGTCTATCTAAGTGGGAGTTTAGTGTGCCATGCTTTACGGCTTAGAATCGGGACTTCAAAGACATTTTGAACGTCATGGACCATATGAGATGTTCCAGGAGTTGAAGTTAATATTTCAAGCAAATGCCCAAGTTGAGAGATATGAAGTCTCCAACAAATTCTATAGCTGCAAGATGGAGGAGAACAGTTCTATCAGTGAACACATACTCAGAATGTCTGAATATCATAATCACTTGACTCAGCTGAGAGTTAATCTTCCGGATGATAGTGTTATTGATAGAGTTCTTCAATCACTGCCACCAAGCTACAAAGGTTTCATGATGAACTATAACATGCAAGGGATGGATAAGACAATTCCCGAGCTCTTCGCTATGCTCAAAGCTGCGGAGGTAGAAATCAAGAAGGAGCATCAAGTGTTGATGGTTAACAAGACCACTAGTTTCAAGAAAAAGGGCAAAGGAAAGAAGGGGAACTTCAAGAAGAATGGCAAGCAAGTTGCCACTCCCGGGAAGAGGCCCAAGTCTGGACCTAAGCCTGAAACTGAGTGCTTCTACTGCAAAGGGACTGGTCTCCTTCTCTCTCTCCTTTCCCCTTTCCCCTTCCGGTAAAAGGAAAGGGGGAGGGGGGCGAATCCTACTAGAAGCCCAAGTGGGACTCCTGCCACTTGGGGCGCCCCTAGGGCCGGCCTTCTCCCCTCTCCCTCCTTTATATACGGGGGCGGGGGGCGCCTCCAAGGAGACAACAATTGTTCTTAGCCGTGTGCGGCGCCCCCCTCCACCGTTTACTCCTCCGGTCATATTGTCGTAGTGCTTAGGCGAAGCCCTGCGCGGATCACTTCACCATCACCGTCACCACGCCGTCGTGCTGACGAAACTCTCCCTCGATACTTTGCTGGATCAAGATTTCGAGGGACTTCATCGAGCTGAACATGTGCAGAACTCGGAGGTGCCGTACGTTCGGTGCTTGATCGGTTGAATCGAGAAGACGTTCGACTACATCAACCGCGTTAAGCTAACGCTTCCGCTTTCGGTCTACGAGGGTACGTGGACACACTCTCCCCCTCTCGTTGTTATGCATCTCCTAGATAGATCTTGCGTGAGCGTAGGAAATGTTTTGAAATTGCATGCTATGTTTCCTAACACGTTTGAGGCGCTAGGTTGGGTCGATTTTTCATGACCGGTCAGCCCGCCCGGGTGTTTGTTTGAGACAGGTTTATGGCGCCCAGCTGTAGATGCTCTTAGGAAACACTTCTTCGTGCACCGGGTACCTATCAGGGAACATCAGTTCTATACTAACATCCTCAGAGAGCTTTAGTTAGAGCATCTACAGCCGGAGGTTGCAAATTTGGGCCGTCAAAAGCCCGCGGACGCGCCCGCGGATAGTGGCCGGGCGTGCCTCAAATTTTACAATTTACAACCACATATCCTATTTTCAAAACACTTGTTACATGCAGGGCCCTACAAGTCGATCATCCTGTCCGTCTTGGGCCGGCTGGGCACCGAAAACTGCTCATACTTAACATTTTCACACCCGTATTAGTCCACCTCGCGGAGTGATGAGCTAGTCAACCAGCTTAAATATCTGGGTCGCCCAGAAGGGATAAGCTTCTGACATCATTGCATCCTTTGTTAAGGATATGGACTCTTACTGTGAATCTTCTATCTTTATCACATAGATGATTCATAGTCAGGGTCTATCTCCTTCACACAGGGAACATTCGTGTCGGCTTTTTTTGAATCACTATGTGTCTATGCATCAAAATAAAATAAAAATCTACTGTCATTGTAGTAGAGATATCAACGTATATGATCGAGACAAACTTGACACTAGATGAACAATCATCAGTCAATGAAATGCAATCTAGTGTCAAATTTATCTCGATCACACATGCGAGAATTGATAGACCTACACAACAACAACCAAGCTTGCCGCCATCCGCTGGCGCAGCTATTTAAGCCGAGCAGTGCCCGCCTCGTCCGGCGATGTGGGACTAAAATTTGGTTGCACCGATGAGAGAGGGAGGAGCTTCGGTCGCTGCAGGTGGGACCGCTATGACCTGCAGCGGGGTCGGCGGGCGTGCCCGGGCGCACCCATATCTGCCTCATATTTGGGCTGGATATGAGGGGTGCCCGTCAGCCCGGGCCTTTGAGGCCAGTCTGAGGCGCCCGTCTAGGTCAAATTTTCATGACAGGACAGTGACCGGGCGGCCCGCTCGAGCGTATGAGGGGGGTTTGAGAGGTCCGACTGTAAATGCTCTTAGGCACCACGCAAAAGGGAATGTATGCAAAAGAATCATCTTCTAATAATGGACGTCCAAACTGATGGGGAACGAAGCATGAAAATCAAAAAAATTCCTACAAAACACCCAAGATCTAATCTAGGAGATTTATAGCAACGAGAGGGGAGTGGTGTCTACATACCCTAGTAGACCAAAAGCGTTAACGATCTAGAGATCGTGGTTGGCGTAGTCGTACTCGCGTCGAGATCCAATCCGATCCAAGTACCGCACGTGCGGCACCTCCGAGTATAGCACACGTACGGCTCGGTGGCATCCTCTCCTTCTTGATCCAGCGAGGGAGGGAGAGGAGGTAGATGAGATCCGAACCAACACGACGGCGTGGTGGTGGTGGTGGCAGCGGAACTCTGGCAGGGCTTCGCCAAGCGTTGACGAAACATGGAGGAGGAGTAACGGGAGGGAGACGGGGCAAGCACGGAAGCGTTGGCTTCCTCCTACGCCTCCACACTATATGTAGGGGTGAGGGAGGGGCGTGGCAGCCCTAGCCCCCCTCCCAAGGCAGGGGGCGGCGGCCAAGGGGGGAGGAGTGCCCTCCAAGCCAAGTGGAGGCCCTACCCCTTAGGTTTTCCCCTTCCCCATGCGCATGGGTCTTCTAGGGGCTGGTGCCCCTGGCCCATTAAGGCCTGGGTGACCCGCTACAGCCCATGCTACTGTATGGGACATGGTGGAACCCTCTTCCGGACCCCTCCGGAACCTTCCGGTGGCTTCCCGGTACAATACCGAAAAAATCAAACTTTTTCCCGGAACCCTGACAACAACTTTCCATATATAAATCTTTACCTGTGGACCATTCCGGAGCTCCTCGTGATGTCCCGGATCCCATCCGGGACTCCGAACAACCTTCGGATTTTCCACTATTAATATCTCAATACTACCCCAGTGCTACCGAACGTTAAGCGTGCGACCCTACGGGTTTGGAACATGCAGATATGACCGAGACTCCTCTCTGGTCAATAACCGATAGCGGGACCTGGATGCCCATATTGGTTCCTACATATTCAATGAAGATCTTTATCGGTTGAACCACGATGTCAAGGATTCAATCAATCCCGTATGCAATTCCCTTTGTCTGGCGATATGTTACTTGTTCGAGATTCGATCATCGGTATCCCCATACCTAGTTCAATCTCGTTACCGATAAGTCTCTTTACTCATTCTGTAATACAAGATCCCGTGACTAAACTCATTAGTCACATGAAGCTTCTTATGATGTTGTATTACGGAGAGGGCCCAGAGATATCTCTTCTTCACACGGAGCGACAAATCCCAGTCTCGATCCATGCAACCCAACAGACACCTTCGGAGATACCTGTAGAGCACCTTTATGATCACCCAGTTACGAAGTGACGTTTGATAGCACACAAGGCATTCCTCCGGTATCCGGGAGTGGCATGATCTCATGGTCAAAGGAACAAATACTTGACATGAAGAAAGCTATAGCAAATAACTAAATGATCTAATGCTAAGCTTACAGTTGGGTCTGTCCATCACATCATTCTCCCAATGATGTGATCCCGTTATCAAATGACAACTCATGTCCATGGTTAGGAAACCATAACCATCTTTGATCAACGAGCTAGTCTAGTAGAGGCTTACTAGGGACACAGTGTAGTTTATGTATTCACACATGTATTTAAGTTTCCAGTCAATACAATTCTAGCATGAATAATAATAATTTATCATGAACGGGAAATATGATAATAAACATTTTATTATTGCCTCTAGGGCATATTACCAATAGTCTCCCACTTGCACTAAAGTCAATAATCTAGTTCACATCACCATGTGATTAACACCCAATGAGTTCTGGGGTTTGATCATGTTTTGCTTGTGAGAGAGGTTTTAGTCAATGGGTCTAATACGTCTCCGTCGTATCTACTTTTCCCAACACTTTTGCTCTTGTTTTGGACTCTAATTTGCATGATTTGAATGAAACTAACCCGGACACACGTTGTTTTCAGCAGAACTACCATGGTGTTGTTTTTGTGCATAAATAAAAGTTATCAGAATGGAACGAAACTTTTTTGAGAATTATTTTACAATAAATAAAAAATACTGGAGCCAAGAACCACCGGCGGGGGTGCCCTGGCTGGGTACAAGACACCAGGGCGCCCCCCTCTGGCGCGCCCTGGTGGGTTGTACCCACCTCGTGGCCCCACTGACCCTAATTCCAGAGCTATAAAATCCTATTTTTGGAGAGAAAAATAGGGGAGGAAGAATCATCGCGTTTCACGATACGGAGCTGCCGCCACCTCCTGTTCTTCATCAGGAGGCCAGATCTGGAGTCCGTTTGGGGCTCCGGAAAGGGGAACCTTCGGTCTTCGTCATCACCAACCCTCCTTCATCACCAATTCCATGATGCTCCCCACCGGGAGTGAGTAATTTCTTCGTAGGCTCGCTGGTCGGTGAGGAGTTGGATGAGATTCATCATGTAATCGAGTTAGTTTTGTTAGGGCTTGATCCCTAGTATCAACTATGTTCTGAGATTGATGTTGCTATGACTTTGCCATGCTTAATGCTTGTCACTAGGGCCCGAGTGCCATGATTTCATATCTGAACCACTTATGTTTTCAGCATTATATCTATGTTCTTGATCCGATCTTGCTAGTCATATGCACCTGCTACGTGTTATGATCCGTAAACCCCAGGGTGACAGTAATTGGGATACTTTCCGGTGATGACCGTAGTTTGAGGAGTTCATGTATTCACTATGTGTTAATGCTTTCTTCCGGTTCTCTATTAAAAGGTGGCCTTAATATCCCTTAGTTTCCTTATGGACCCCGCTGCCACGGGAGGGTAGGACAAAAGATGACATGCAAGTTCTTTTCCATAAGCACGTATGACAATTTATGGAATACATGCCTATATTATATTTATGAACTGGAGCTAGTTATGTATCGCCCTAGGTTATGACCGTTATATGATGAATATCATCCAACGAATCCAGCGATCCAATGCCTACGAGTTTTCCACACATTGTTCTTGCTAAGTTACTATTGCTATTGTCACTGTTACAGTTGCTACAAAATCATTGCTATCACTGTTACTACTACTGTTACCACTGCTATCATATTACTGTGCTACTGATCACTTTGACATAGATATTTAATCTCCAGGGGAGGTTGAATTGACAAATCAACTGCTAATACTTGCAAATATTCTTTGGCTCCCCTTGTGTCGAATCTATAAATTTGGGTTGAATACTCTACCCTCGAAAACTGTTATGATCCCCTGTACTTTGGGTTATCAACACCTTTTTTTGGCGCCGTTGCCGGGGAGCATAGCTATATTTGTTGAGTCACTTGGGATTATTATCAATTTATTGTAACATCCCAAATTTTCAATTTGGAATGTTATACATAGGTCATCCATGCATATCATATTTTATTGCATTTCGTTTTGCGATCCTCGAAATCCTGAGCAACTCAAGGACCACGGAGAGAGTTGGGGATTTCACCGTTTTCATATTTGAATTTTCTCAAATATTGAAACAAGGATCAATTTGGTTTAACTATTTTTCTCTCCGAAAATATTTCATATTAAAAATATATGAGAGGAGATAATATGACTTCTCCAAAATAAGTGGAATAGTGGAATTTAGAAAAATATGCATTTTTCAAAATTTGCATTAGAGTCCCAAATAAAAGTTTACCTTGTCCGGTAGATTTTTAGAGGACGGGGAAAATTTATTTCAGGATTTTTGGAGTCCGTTTAGTATTTCTTTTATTTGTTTTTCTGCGTCAGGATTTATTTAAAAAAAAAAAAAACTTCGCGGACCGAACTGGGCCGAAGCCCAGCCGGCCCAGCAGGCCGCCGCCGCCTTCGTCCTCGTCCCCGAGCCGGACTCCTCCAGGGAGTCCGAGCCGACGCCGCTCCCCGCCCCCGTCGCCCTCCTATCCCCAAGTCGCCACCACCCCCGTCCCCTCTTTAAAACGACCCGTGTCCCCCCTCCCCCGGAGCCCAAGGCCGCTGCCCCGCCAGCGCCGCGCACGCTGCTGTCTGATCCCCGTCTGCCTTCTCGCTCTCGCTCCCTGCTTCCTTTATCCTCTTCCATTCCATCCTTCCCTTCCCTCCTTCCTCAGTCCTCCTCCCTCGTCACCTTCTCTTCCTCCCTCGATGCGGTCCCTCCCTCTCCTGTTGCCTCCCTTCTGCCCCTCCGTCCGGCCGGTGCTCCTCCTCCAGGGGGTCCGCCGACCCGGAGGTAGCCGCATAAAAGTTTACCTTGTCCGGTAGATTTTTAGAGGACGGGGAAAATTTATTTCAGGATTTTTGGAGTCCGTTTAGTTATTCTTTTATTTGTTTTTCTGCGTCAGATTTATTAAAAAAAAAAAAAACTTCGCGGACCGAACTGGCCAAGCCCAGCCGGCCAGCAGGCGCCGCCGCTTCGTCCTCGTCCCCGAGCCGGACTCTCCAGGAGTCCGAGCGACGCCGCCTCCTCCCCCGTCGCCCCTTCCCCAAGCCGCACCCACCCCCCTCTTTAAAAAGCCGACCCGGGGCCCCCCTGGAGCCCAAGCCGCCGCGCCCCGCACGCTGCTGCTGCCGCTGCCACGACCTCCCTGCTCGCCCGGCCTTGGGATTTACCCCCGGTCCCGCCGTACTCTGCCGTCACGACCGCCGACGCCTCCCTCCGCTCGGCCTCAGCCCGCCCGTGCAGGAGCAGCCGCCCGGCGGGGCTGGAGCGCCTTCTGCCTCCGGCGTCCGCGCTCCGTCCTCCCTCGACCCTTCCTCCGTCCGAGGGCCGTCGTTTTCGTGAGAAAAACCGTCGGTTTTTTGGTAAACCCTAGACTAGATTGTTTTTTTTAAATTCGGTTTTATTCTTTTTAGATCGGTTTTCCGGTCGGTTTAGTTATTTAGCGAACGGCCCGTTCGTATGTTCGTTTTAACGAACGGTTTTCGTGAGTTAACGGCAGACAGCGAACGTTCGTTCGTTAGCCTGTTCGTCAGCTTTTCTTTTTCTCGGATTTTCCGCGATTATTTTCGATCGCGATTTCTGATCCGATTTTCTTTTAGTATACTTTTCGCTCGTTTTTCGGAATCAGGTCGATTCAAGCGCCTAGATCTTCGTCTCGAAGCCCTCTTTCTGTTAACCAACTTAAAAAAGTTTTTACTACTGTAAAATTTGACTTTAGTCCCAGATTAGTAACGAAGCTTGTTTCTTTCGCAGTTTGAGTTAGTTGCTCCGTTTGATTTGATTCTTTTTGCAAACCGGAGTTCTTAGGTTGAACTTTCTGGTTAAATCATCTCATTTGGGTTTTACCCGTTGCATCTTCGCTTGATTGTATTGTTTATGCTATTGTTTGTTTGCGATAGAGTTTCCCGGAGTGCGAAGCGTGCTACTACGATCCCTAGGTTTTGCGGATCGTCAGCAGGCAAGTAAACACATTGATCATACTTCTTCGTTACCCAGTTTTTAGCTTAGTTTCGACCCTCAAATATTGCATGATTAGGAATGTGATTAACTGTGGGTACTGGGAAGTAGATTATGAGGTAGAACCTATTGCCCTTTTTAATAACAAACCCTTGGGAGTTACTTCTACTTCTAGCTATGCTTATGTTGCCATGCTATGCTCGTAGACGGGATTGGGGTTGAGTGTATCCATGACAGATGTGAGATTTTTAATTAATGGTTCAACTTAAGGTGGCAACTTAATAATACAATCTAGGGTGGATGTGTTGCTTTTGTTGGCGACCTGGGGATATACCAGTGTTGTCCTAGGAGATCCCGGGATATACCGTGTGATCCTCCTACGGTCCGCCACCCAGGCTCAAAGGGATCATAAGATTGTTCATGCTAGAAACTTCCGTGTGCAGCCACAAGCTATTAGGGCTCTAGCATAGTTGAGTATGTTTGCAGGACCTCTTCAGTGGGTAGGCTAGCAGATGTGGGAAAGTAGGTGTAACTGTCTACCCAGAGTAAAGAGTAAATGCTTCAGAAAGACTGTGTCTCGGTCATCCGTTTCTCAACCACCATGAAGTGCGAGAAATCTAACGGAGGAGATCGAGTCTTGTGGGGAAAAGTGCACAAACCTCTGCAGAGTGTACAAACTAATCATGATTAGCCGTGTCCCCGGTTATGGACATCTTGAGTATCTGGTTCTTGGATCATCATATTGAATCCCATCACTCTAAATTAATTTGTTGGGATTAATGATTACTTTTAATTGGGATTGAGAGGGGGTTTTACCTTCTCAATGTTCAACAACCACCATGATAGTTAAATAAAATATATTCCTTTGTTGTAGGGAAAAATTGGCTTTTCGCAAAACAGTATAACCCTAGAGCCTTTCCACCAGCCAAATATGCATGTAGTATTAGCAATTATTCTGTTCATTGCTCTACTGTGTTATATTGCCAGCATATTCCATGTGCTGACCCGTTTCGGGCTGCAACGTATCATGTTGCAGACTTTTCAGACGAAGAGTAAGGTGCGCTAGGTCGTTGTCGTGCACTCAGCTATGCCGTTGGAGTTGATGGACTCACTGTATCTTCCAAGCCTTCCGCTGTTATCTTATTTAGATGACCTTAAGCCATATTTATTGTAATCAGTTCTCTTTTGAGACATTCGATGTAATAAGTGTGTGATTGCTACTCTGTTATAAATCCCTCAAGTACTGTGTGTGTCAGCATTACCGATCCAGGGAAGACACTTGAACACAGAGATTCGATCCATTCGGGTCGGGTCGCTACAAAGATGGTATCAGAGCACACGCTGACTGTAGGACACGACCACTAAGAAAAGCCATAGGTCACTCTTCTCTACTCATTTCTGACTTCTCTCCATCTTCTATTCTCTAGGATGGCGGACTCAAGGAACAAGTTTACACAACCGGATGAAGACACACCTTTTGGACGACACTTGAAGGAAGTCACTAGGTACCTGAACATCAGAATACCAAGCTTCACCGGGACCTACACCGCCACTGTACTAGCAGAGGAACTCAAGTCTACACGTGATGGATACGAGGAGGAAATCGCAATACTAGTGGAAAAGAATGACGACCTGACAAGGAAGCTAGGAGTATTCATGGGAGACCCCGCGCCCGGAGAAGAAGACGACGAACCTGAGGAAATTCGATCTGAAGACTACATCATCATCGACGACACCGACTCCGACCCCGACAGTAGTGATGATGATTATGAAGACGAAGCTGGAGCGGATATCATGGAGTCTTCCACCGATCAAATTTTCTAGATGACCACCATATTATCATTAGTATTTTCCCCATGTAAATAGTAATAGTCCGAGCACTTTTGTAACGGTAGTTAGATCGATTGTATGCTCTTGCTTGAATTGAGTGGTGTGTTATGAATGTGTTTGTCTCATGTGCATATGGGTAGTGCCTTCTCACTAGACCTTACTCTATTCTAATCTCTTCCCTCTAAACCCATCAGATGCCATTGATCGTTGGAAGTCATGTTTTCCCCTCAGACCTGATAGTTTTGAAGTCACAAGGATTGGATGTGATACTAGGCATGGATTGGCTATCGATGTATGGAGGAAGCATCGATTGTGCGAGTAAGTCGATTTTGCTTACCACCCCGGAGGGAAAAAGGATCAAGTATGTATCTAGGCATGTGCCTAGAAGGAGCCAAGTAAATTCTCTCACGGGAGTTGTTCAGGAGGAGGTGCCTATTGTGAAGGATTACCCAGATGTATTTCCAGAGGAGTTACCAGGCATGCCGCCGGATCGAGACATTGAATTCTTGATAGAGTTGTTGCCAGGCACCAGACCAATATCAAAGAGACCATACCGGATGCCCGCAAATGATCTGGAGGAGATTAAGAAGCAGATCAAGGAATTATTGGAGAAAGGTTACATTCGACGAAGTTCATCACCGTGGGGAGCCCCAGTGCTCTTAGTTGAGAAGAAGGATGGATCCTTGAGAATGGTTGTTGATTATCGCGCACTGAATGAAGTGACGATTAAGAACAAGTACCCACTGCCAATGATTAATGATTTGTTTGATCAGTTGCAAGGAGCTAAAGTGTTCTCCAAGATCGATCTGAGATCAGGGTATCACCAGCTGAAGATCCGAGAACAGGATATACCTAAGACAGCCTTCACCACCCGGTATGGGCTATATGAGTACACAGTTATGTCATTTGGATTGACTAATGCCCCTGCCTATTTCATGAGTATGATGAACAAGGTGTTCATGGAGTTCTTGGATAAGTTTGTCGTGGTGTTCATTGATGATATCTTGGTATACTCAAAGAATGAAGAGGAGCACAAGGAGCATCTGCGTTTAGTTCTCGAGAAGCTCAGGGAACATCAGTTGTATGCCAAGTTCAGCAAATGTGAGTTTTGGTTGAAGGAAGTTGGATTTCTTGGACATGTTATATCGGGCGAAGGTATAGCAGTAGACCCCACTAAGGTTCAGTCTGTCACTGAGTGGTTGGCACCCACCTCAGTGGGGGAGATCCGCAGTTTTCTTGGACTTGCAGGATATTATCAGAGATTTATCGAGAATTTTTCTAAGATTGCGAAGCCTATGACGGAGTTACTGAAGAAGGACACTAAGTTCAAATGGACAGATGAATGTGAGGCAAGTTTTCAGGAACTGAAGAAACGTTTGGTTACAGCCCCAGTTCTGATTCTGCCAGATATATGCAAGGATTTCCAAGTGTATTGCGACGCTTCTCGCTTAGGACTGGGAGGAGTACTTATGCAGGAAGGAAGAGTTGTTTCATATGCCTCACGTCAGCTTCGGCCGCATGAGTTGAATTATGCCACGCATGACTTGGAGTTAGCAGCTGTAGTTCATGCACTTAAGACTTGGAGACATTTTCTTATTGGGAACCGTTGTGATGTGTACACGGATCACAAGAGCTTGAAGTATATTTTCACTCAGAAGGAGCTGAACCTCAGGCAGAGGAGATGGTTGGAACTTATAAAGGATTATGATATGAAGTTGCATTATCATCCAGGAAAGGCCAATGTCGTAGCAGACGCTTTGAGCCGGAAGAGTTATGTCAATACCCTCAAAAGTGGAGGTTTACCAAAGGGGTTATCCGAAGATCTCAGGGAGTTTTGTTTGGGGATAGTCCCTAGAGGTTTTGTCGCAGTTATGGAAGTTCAGTCAACATTATTGGGAAGGATTCGAGAAGCTCAGAAAGATGACAAAGAAATTGCCGAGATAAAGGATAGAATGCGCAAAGGAAAAGCCAAAGGTTTTCGTGAAGATGAGCACGACACCTTATGGTTTGGGGACCGTGTGTATGTACCCGATAATGCTGAGATCAGGAAGTTGATACTACAGGAGGCTCATGACTCGCCCTACTCGATACACCCCGGAAACACCAAGATGTATTTGGATTTAAAAGAGCGTTTCTGGTGGACGGGTATGAAGAGGGATATTGCTGAGTATGTAGCCGTATGTGATGTATGTCAGAGAGTGAAGGCAGAGCATCAGAAGCCCGCAGGATTGCTACAGCCTATGCCAATACCCGAATGGAAGTGGGATAAACTTGGCATGGATTTCATCACCGGATTACCCAGGACCCGATCAGGATATGATTCTATCTGGGTAGTAGTGGATCGTTTGACCAAAGTAGCTCACTTTATTCCAGTGAAAACCACATATACGAGTGCGAAGTTGGCCAAGATATATATGACCAGGATCGTATGTCTGCACGGAGTTCCGAGGACCATCGTATCAGATAGAGGAACCCAGTTTACTTCAAAGTTTTGGCACCAACTACACCAGACATTGGGAACCAGGCTAGAGTTTAGTACAGCTTTTCATCCGCAGACAGATGGACAGACGAGAGAGTCAATCAGATCCTGGAGGACATGTTAAGAGCTTGTGCGCTAGATTATGGATCTAGTTGGGATGACAATCTGCCCTACGCGGAGTTCTCATACAACAACAGCTACCAAGCCAGTTTGAAGATGGCACCTTTCGAGGCTTTGTATGGAAGGAGGTGCAGAACACCGTTGATGTGGGATGAAGTTGGAGACCGTCAGTTGTTTGGACCGGATTTGATTAAGGAATCCGAAGAGAAGGTTAAGCTGATTCGAGATAGACTGAAAGTAGCCCAGTCCAGACAGAAGAGTTATGCCGATCCAAAACGCAAGGAGGTAACCTATGAAGTCGGAGACAGAGCATATCTACGTGTGTCGCCACTTCGAGGAGTTAAACGGTTCGGAGTCAAAGGGAAGTTAGCACCACGATTTGTGGGACCATACCGAGTATTGGAACGTATGGGTGAAGTTGCCTACAAGTTGGAATTGCCCGAAGGTTTGTCAGGAGTTCATGATGTGTTCCACGTTTCCCAGTTAAAGAAGTGCCATGCAGAGATGGCTGATATTCCTCTGAGAGATACAGTGCCCCTGGAAGCAATTCAGTTGGAAAGTGACCTAACCTACGAGGAGAAACCCGTCAAGATTCTCGAGTTTGCCAGCCGAGTTACACGCAGCAAGGTCATCAAGTTTTGCAAAGTTCAGTGGAGCCACCATACCGAGGATGAAGCCACCTGGGAGCGCGAAGAAGACCTCCGGAAGGACCACCCACACCTGTTTTCTAGCCAACCCGAATCTCGAGGGCGAGATTCATCTTAAGGGGGGTAGGTTTGTAACATCCCGAATTTTCAATTTGGAATGTTATACATAGGTCATCCATGCATATCATATTTTATTGCATTTCGTTTTGCGATCCTCGAAATCCTGAGCAACTCAAGGACCACGGAGAGAGTTGGGGATTTCACCGTTTTCATATTTGAATTTTCTCAAATATTGAAACAAGGATCAATTTGGTTTAACTATTTTTCTCTCCGAAAATATTTCATATTAAAAATATATGAGAGGAGATAATATGACTTCTCCAAAATAAGTGGAATATTGGAGGAAAAATATTAAAATCAAATAAATATTTTATTTGGATTTTTATTGCAATTTTATTTGAATTTAGAAAAATATGCATTTTTCAAAATTTGCATTAGAGTCCCAAATAAAAGTTTACCTTGTCCGGTAGATTTTTAGAGGACGGGGAAAATTTATTTCAGGATTTTTGGAGTCCGTTTAGTATTTCTTTTATTTGTTTTTCTGCGTCAGGATTTATTAAAAAAAAAACTTCGCGGACCGAACTGGGCCGAAGCCCAGCCGGCCCAGCAGGCCGCCGCCGCCTTCGTCCTCGTCCCCGAGCCGGACTCCTCCAGGGAGTCCGAGCCGACGCCGCCTCCGCCCCGTCGCCCCTTCCCCAAGCCGCCACCCACTCCCCCTCTTTAAAAAGCCGACCCGGGGCCCCCCTGGAGCCCAAGCCGCCGCCGCGCCGCCGCACGCTGCTGCTGCCGCTGCCGCCGCTCGCCGCCGCCGCCGGACGCCGCCGCCGCCCGACCCCGCCGCCGGAGCCGCCGCCGCCGCACGCTGCTGCTGCCGCTGCCGCCGCTCGCCGCCGCCGCCGTCCCGCCGACCGCCGGAGGTAGCCGCCGCCGCCGTCGGTTTTCGTGAGAAAAACCGTTCGGTTTTTTTGGTAAACCCTAGATCTAGATTTGGTTTTTTTTTAAATTCCGGTTTATTCTTTTTAGATCGGTTTTCCGTCGGTTTAGTTATTTAGCGAACGCCCGTTCGTATGTTCGTTTTAACGAACGGTTTTCGTGAGTTAACCGCAGACAGCGAACGTTCGTTCGTTAGCCTGTTCGTCAGCTTTTCTTTTTCTCGGATTTTCCGCGATTATTTTCGATCGCGATTTCTGATCCGATTTTCGTTTTAGTATAACTTTTCGCTCGTTTGTCGGAATCAGGCGATTCAAGCGCCTAGATCTTCGTCTCGAAGCCCTCTTTCTGTTTAACCAACTTAAAAAAGTTTTTACTACTGTAAAATTTGACTTTAGTCCAGATTAGTAATCGAAGCTTGTTTCTTTCGCAGTTTGAGTTTAGTTGCTCCGTTTGATTTGATTCTTTTTGCAAACCGGAGTTCTTAGGTTGAACTTTCTGGTTAAATCATCTCATTTGGGTTTTACCCGTGCATCTTCGCTTGATTGCTTATGTATGCTATTGTTTGTTTGCGATAGAGTTCCCGGAGTGCGAAGCGTGCTACTACGAGTCCCTAGGTTTTGCGGATCGTCAGCAAGGCAAGTAACACATTGATCATACTTCTTCGTTACCCAGTTTTTATGCATTAGTTTCGACCCTCAAATATTGCATGATTAGGATGTGATTAACTTGTGGGTACTGGGAAGTAGATGATGAGGTAGAACCTATTGCCCTTTTTAATAACAAACC
Organism: Thinopyrum elongatum; assembly: GCA_011799875.1. Classification (NCBI taxonomy): domain Eukaryota; kingdom Viridiplantae; phylum Streptophyta; class Magnoliopsida; order Poales; family Poaceae; genus Thinopyrum; species Thinopyrum elongatum. Next base: position 131,731,949 of record CM022298.1, read on the forward strand.
CTTGGGAGTTACTTCTACGCTATGCTTATGTTGCCATGCTATGCTCGTAGACGTGGATTGGGTTTTGAGTGTATCCATGACAGATGTGAGATTTTTAATTAATGGTTCAACTTAAGGTGGCAACTTTAATACACATCTGGGTGGATTGCTTGTTTGGGCACCTGGGGATATACCAGTGTTGTCCTAGGAGATCCCGGGGATATACCGTGTGATCCTCCTATGGTCCGCCACCCAGGCTCAAAGGGATCATAAGATTGTTCATGCTAGAAACTTCCGTGTGCAGCCACAAGCTATTATGGGCTCTAGCATAGTTGAGTATGTTACATGACCTCTTTCAGTGGTAGGCTAGCAGATGTAGGGGAAAGTAGGTGTAACTGTCTACCCAGAGTAAAGAGTAAATGTTTCTGAAAGACTGTGTCTCGGTCATCCGTTTCTCAAACACCATGTAGTGCGAGAAATCCAACGGAGGAGATCGAGTCTTGTGGGGAAAAGTGCACAAACCTCTGCAGAGTGTACAAACTGATCATGATTAGCCGTGTCCCCGGTTATGGACATCTTGAGTATCTGGTTCTTGGATTATCATATTGAATCCCATCACTCTAAATTAATTTGTTGGGATTAATGATTACTTTTAATTGGGATTGAGAGGGGGATTTACCTTCTCAATGTTCAACAACCACCATGATAGTTAAATAAAATATATTCCTTTGTTGTAGGGGAAAATTGGCTTTTCGCAAAACAGTATAACACTAGAGCTTTTCCACCAGCCAAATATGCATGTAGTATTAGCAATTATTCTGTTCATTGCTCTACTGTGTTATATTGCCAGCATATTCCATGTGCTGACCCGTTTCGGGCTGCAACGTATCATGTTGCAGACTTTTCAGACGAAGAGTAAGGTGTGCTAGGTCGTTGTCGTGCACTCAGCTATGCCGTTGGAGTTGATGGACTCACTTTATCTTCCAAGCCTTCCGCTGTTATCTTATTTAGATGGCCTTAAGCCATATTTATTGTAAGCAGTTCTCTTTTGAGACTTTCGATGTAATAAGTGTGTGATTGCTACTCTGTTATAAATCCCTCAAGTACTGTGTGTGTCAGCATTACCGATCCAGGGATGACACTTGAACACAGAGATTCGATCCATTCGGGTCGGGTCGCTACAGAGATGGTATCAGAGCACACGCTGACTGTAGGACACGACCACTAAGAAAAGCCATAGGACACTCTTCTCTACTCATTTCTGACTTCTCTCCATCTTCTATTCTCTAGGATGGCAGACTCAAGGAACAAGTTTACACAACCGGATGAAGACACACCTTTTGGACGACACTTGAAGGAAGTCACTAGGTACCTGAACATCGGAATACCAAGCTTCACCGGGACCTACACCGTCACTGTACCAGAAGAGGAGCGTTGGATGATTCGAGTGCAAATTCCAGGAAGGACATTCACGCCAGTTACGGAGCCCATAGAGTTTTCCTTTGATGCACCAACCTGGAGTCTAGGAAAGAGCATGGCAGCCCACATCGCCATGGGACGCATCGGCGAAGTGTATCACAAGGATCTTAAGGACACGATCTACCAGTTATGTGGGCGCCGAGATGAGCAATGGGAGATGATCAGCACCCGGAGGGACAGGTCCATTGCAGCTTTCATCCAGGAGTTAAACCAGCACATTCGTCGACAGGAGAACCAGATGTGTGCAAGCATGATAGATTTGAAGAAGGTGATGACCAGGAACATGGAGCTAGAAGAGGAACTCAAGTCTACACGCGACGGATACAAGGAGGAAATCGCAATACTAGTGGAAAAGAATGACGACCTGACAAGGAAGCTAGGAGTATTCATGGGAGACCCCGCGCCCGGAGAAGAAGACGACGAACCTGAGGAAATTCGATCTGAAGACTACATCATCATCGACGACACCGAATCCGACCCCGACAGTAGTGATGATGATTATGAAGACGAAGCTGGAGCGGATATCATGGAGTCTTCCACCGATCAAAATTTCTAGATGACCACCATATTATCCTTAGCATTTTCCCCATGTAAATAGTAATAGTCCGAGCACTTTTGTAACGGTAGTTAGATAGATTGTATGCTCTTGCTTGAATTGAGTGGTGTGTTATGAATGTGTTTGTCTCATGTGCATATGGGTAGTGCTTTCTCACTAGACCTTACTCTATTCTAATCTCTTCCCTCTAAACCCATCAGATGCCTCCGAGACGCGACACCGGATTTGTTTTCCCACCGGAGCTCACTCAGTTGATTCAACAGCAGAATACCCTGATGCAGCTACTAGTTCAGAACCAAGGCAACAACAACAACAACAACAACAACAACCCACCGCCACCACCACCAGTTGACAACTTAGCCCGTTTTCTGAGGTTGCAGCCGCCGGTGTTTTCCAGTAGCACCGAGCCAATAGTTGCGGATGACTGGCTACGCAGGATTGGAAGGGAGTTGACCACCGCAGGATGCACAGACGCTGAGAAGGTGCGTTTTGCCGCACATCAATTGGATGGACCCGCAGCCTCATGGTGGGAAAATTACACAGCCACATTCCCTACAGCCAATGTCACTTGGGATCAGTTTCAGCAAGCTTTCCGCACGGCACATGTCTCAGCAGGAGCTATGAGCATGAAGAAGCGTGAGTTTCGCAACTTACGCCAGGGAAACCGTACCGTGGGGCAGTACGTGGATGAGTTCAGTAAATTAGCTCGCTATGCCCCGGATGATGTGGCCACTGACGCCGCGAAGCAGGAGAAGTTTATGGAAGGGTTGAATGATGAGCTGAGTATGCAGTTGATGGTAGCAACATTCAACAACTACCAGGAGTTGGTAGACAAAGCTCTTATGATTGAAGGGAAGCAGCAGCAGATTGATAGCCGTAAGAGGAAGTATGGACAAGGGAAGTTCAACTCAGGAGCTCAGCAGAAGCCCCGGTTCACCCCGAACTCGGGAGGGCTTGTTCATAACCATGGAGGTCATAACCACAATGGAGGAAGTTCACACAACCATAATGGCCACAAGAATGGAAATGGAATTGGAGCAGGCAGTAATCAGAACCGCTCTAACCCAGCCACACCTGCCAAGAAGGATCAAAGCCACGTTACCTGTTTCAAGTGCGGGAAGACTGGACATTATGCCAACGAATGTCCAGAATTGAAGAACGGCAATGGTAATGGAAGCGCTGGAAAGAAGCCCAATCCATTCAACCGAGGACAAGTGAACCACGTGAACGTGGAGGAGGTTGAGGAGCAGCCTGATGCAGTTATCGGTAAGTTTTTGGTTAAGTCTTTTATTGCAATTGTTCTTTTCGATACTGGTGCATCGCATTCATACATATCAAGGGGATTCGTGGATAAGTATAAGTTGCCCACTAAGGTACTTAGGACACCCATGTTAGTAAGATCACCCGGTGCGGAGTATATGGCAAGACAAGGATGTTTTCAGATGCCATTGATCATTGGAAGTCATGTTTTCCCCTCAGACCTGATAGTTTTGAAGTCACAAGGATTAGATGTGATACTAGGCATGGATTGGCTATCGATGTATGGAGGAAGCATCGATTGTGCGAGTAAGTCGATTTCGCTTACCACCCCGGAGGGAAAAAGGATCAAGTATGTATCTAGGCATGTGCCTAGAAGGAGCCAAGTAAATTCTCTCACGGGAGTTGTTCAGGAGGAGGTGCCTATTGTGAAAGATTTCCCGGATGTATTTCCAGAGGAGTTACCAGGCATGCCGCCGGATCGAGACATTGAATTCTTGATAGAGTTGTTGCCAGGCACCGGACCAATATCAAAGAGACCATACCGGATGCCCGCAAATGATCTGGAGGAGATTAAGAAGCAGATCAAGGAATTATTGGAGAAAGGTTACATTCGACGAAGTTCATCACCGTGGGGAGCCCCAGTGCTCTTAGTTGAGAAGAAGGATGGATCCTTGAGAATGGTTGTTGATTATCGCGCATTGAATGAAGTGACGATTAAGAACAAGTACCCACTGCCAATGATTAATGATTTGTTTTGATCAGTTGCAAGGAGCTAAAGTGTTCTCCAAGATCGATCTGAGATCAGGGTATCACCAGCTGAAGATCCGAGAACAGGATATACCTAAGACAGCCTTCACCACCCGGTATGGGCTATATGAGTACACAGTTATGTCATTTGGATTGACTAATGCCCCTGCCTATTTCATGAGTATGATGAACAAGGTGTTCATGGAGTTCTTGGATAAGTTTGTCGTGGTGTTCATTGATGATATCTTGGTATACTCAAAGAATGAAGAGGAGCACAAGGAGCATCTGCGTTTAGTTCTCGAGAAGCTCAGGGAACATCAGTTGTATGCCAAGTTCAGCAAATGTGAGTTTTGGTTGAAGGAAGTTGGATTTCTTGGACATGTTATATCGGGCGAAGGTATAGCAGTAGACCCCACTAAGGTTCAGTCTGTCACTGAGTGGTTGGCACCCACCTCAGTGGGGGAGATCCGCAGTTTTCTTGGACTTGCAGGATATTATCGGAGATTTATCGAGAATTTTTCTAAGATTGCGAAGCCTATGACGGAGTTACTGAAGAAGGACACTAAGTTCAAATGGACAGATGAATGTGAGGCAAGTTTTCAGGAACTGAAGAAACGTTTGGTTACAGCCCCAGTTCTAATTCTGCCAGATATACGCAAGGATTTCCAAGTGTATTGCGACGCTTCTCGCTTAGGACTGGGAGGAGTACTTATGCAGGAAGGAAGAGTTGTTTCATATGCCTCACGTCAGCTTCGGCCGCATGAGTTGAATTATGCCACGCATGACTTGGAGTTAGCAGCTGTAGTTCATGCACTTAAGACTTGGAGACATTTTCTTATTGGGAACCGTTGTGATGTGTACACGGATCACAAGAGCTTGAAGTATATTTTCACTCAGAAGGAGCTGAACCTCAGGCAGAGGAGATGGTTGGAACTTATAAAGGATTATGATATGAAGTTGCATTATCATCCAGGAAAGGCCAATGTCGTAGCAGACGCTTTGAGCCGGAAGAGTTATGTCAATACCCTCAAAAGCGGAGGTTTACCAAAGGGGTTATCCGAAGATCTCAGGGAGTTTTGTTTGGGGATAGTCCCTAGAGGTTTTGTCGCAGTTATGGAAGTTCAGTCAACATTATTGGGAAGGATTCGAGAAGCTCAGAAAGATGACAAAGAAATTGCCGAGATAAAGGATAGAATGCGCAAAGGAAAAGCCAAAGGTTTTCGTGAAGATGAGCACGACACCTTATGGTTTGGGGACCGTGTGTATGTACCCGATAATGCTGAGATCAGGAAGTTGATACTACAGGAGGCTCATGACTCGCCCTACTCGATACACCCCGGAAACACCAAGATGTATTTGGATTTAAAAGAGCGTTTCTGGTGGACGGGTATGAAGAGGGATATTGCTGAGTATGTAGCCGTATGTGATGTATGTCAGAGAGTGAAGGCAGAGCATCAGAAGCCCGCAGGATTGCTACAGCCTATGCCAATACCCGAATGGAAGTGGGATAAACTTGGCATGGATTTCATCACCGGATTACCCAGGACCCGATCAGGATATGATTCTATCTGGGTAGTAGTGGATCGTTTGACCAAAGTAGCTCACTTTATTCCAGTGAAAACCACATATACGAGTGCGAAGTTGGCCAAGATATATATGACCAGGATCGTATGTCTGCACGGAGTTCCGAGGACCATCGTATCAGATAGAGGAACCCAGTTTACTTCAAAGTTTTGGCACCAACTACACCAGACATTGGGAACCAGGCTAGAGTTTAGTACAGCTTTTCATCCGCAGACAGATGGACAGACGAGAGAGTCAATCAGATCCTGGAGGACATGTTAAGAGCTTGTGCGCTAGATTATGGATCTAGTTGGGATGACAATCTGCCCTACGCGGAGTTCTCATACAACAACAGCTACCAAGCCAGTTTGAAGATGGCACCTTTCGAGGCTTTGTATGGAAGGAGGTGCAGAACACCGTTGATGTGGGATGAAGTTGGAGACCGTCAGTTGTTTGGACCGGATTTGATTAAGGAATCCGAAGAGAAGGTTAAGCTGATTCGAGATAGACTGAAAGTAGCCCAGTCCAGACAGAAGAGTTATGCCGATCCAAAACGCAAGGAGGTAACCTATGAAGTCGGAGACAGAGCATATCTACGTGTGTCGCCACTTCGAGGAGTTAAACGGTTCGGAGTCAAAGGGAAGTTAGCACCACGATTTGTGGGACCATACCGAGTATTGGAACGTATGGGTGAAGTTGCCTACAAGTTGGAATTGCCCGAAGGTTTGTCAGGAGTTCATGATGTGTTCCACGTTTCCCAGTTAAAGAAGTGCCATGCAGAGATGGCTGATATTCCTCTGAGAGATACAGTGCCCCTGGAAGCAATTCAGTTGGAAAGTGACCTAACCTACGAGGAGAAACCCGTCAAGATTCTCGAGTTTGCCAGCCGAGTTACACGCAGCAAGGTCATCAAGTTTTGCAAAGTTCAGTGGAGCCACCATACCGAGGATGAAGCCACCTGGGAGCGCGAAGAAGACCTCCGGAAGGACCACCCACACCTGTTTTCTAGCCAACCCGAATCTCGAGGGCGAGATTCATCTTAAGGGGGGTAGGTTTGTAACATCCCGAATTTTCAATTTGGAATGTTATACATAGGTCATCCATGCATATCATATTTTATTGCATTTCGTTTTGCGATCCTCGAAATCCTGAGCAACTCAAGGACCACGGAGAGAGTTGGGGATTTCACCGTTTTCATATTTGAATTTTCTCAAATATTGAAACAAGGATCAATTTGGTTTAACTATTTTTCTCTCCGAAAATATTTCATATTAAAAATATATGAGAGGAGATAATATGACTTCTCCAAAATAAGTGGAATATTGGAGGAAAAATATTAAAATCAAATAAATATTTTATTTGGATTTTTATTGCAATTTTATTTGAATTTAGAAAAATATGCATTTTTCAAAATTTGCATTAGAGTCCCAAATAAAAGTTTACCTTGTCCGGTAGATTTTTAGAGGATGGGGAAAATTTATTTCAGGATTTTTGGAGTCCGTTTAGTATTTCTTTTATTTGTTTTTCTGCGTCAGGATTTATTAAAAAAAAAAAACTTCGCGGACCGAACTGGGCCGAAGCCCAGCCGGCCCAGCAGGCCGCCGCCGCCTTCGTCCTCGTCCCCGAGCCGGACTCCTCCAGGGAGTCCGAGCCGACGCCGCCTCCGCCCCGTCGCCCCTTCCCCAAGCCGCCACCCACTCTCCCTCTTTAAAAAGCCGACCCGGGGCCCCCCCTGGAGCCCAAGCCGCCGCCGCGCCGCCGCACGCTGCTGCTGCCGCTGCCGCCGCTCGCCGCCGCCGCCGGACGCCGCCGCCGCCCGACCCCGCCGCCGGAGCCGCCGCCGCCGCCGCACGCTGCTGCTGCCGCTGCCGCCGCTCGCCGCCGCCGCCGTCCCGCCGACCGCCGGAGGTAGCCGCCGCCGCCGTCGGTTTTCGTGAGAAAAACCGTTCGGTTTTTTTGGTAAACCCTAGATCTAGATTTGGTTTTTTTTTAAATTCCGGTTTATTCTTTTTAGATCGGTTTTCCGTCGGTTTAGTTATTTAGCGAACGCCCGTTCGTATGTTCGTTTTAACGAACGGTTTTCGTGAGTTAACCGCAGACAGCGAACGTTCGTTCGTTAGCCTGTTCGTCAGCTTTTCTTTTTCTCGGATTTTCCGCGATTATTTTCGATCGCGATTTCTGATCCGATTTTCATTTTAGTATAACTTTTCGCTCGTTTGTCGGAATCAGGCGATTCAAGCGCCTAGATCTTCGTCTCGAAGCCCTCTTTCTGTTTAACCAACTTAAAAAAGTTTTTGCTACTGTAAAATTTGACTTTAGTCCAGATTAGTAATCGAAGCTTGTTTCTTTCGCAGTTTGAGTTTAGTTGCTCCGTTTGATTTGATTCTTTTTGCAAACCGGAGTTCTTAGGTTGAACTTTCTGGTTAAATCATCTCATTTGGGTTTTACCCGTGCATCTTCGGTTGATTGCTTATGTATGCTATTGTTTGTTTGCGATAGAGTTCCCGGAGTGCGAAGCGTGCTACTACGAGTCCCTAGGTTTTGCGGATCGTCAGCAAGGCAAGTAACACATTGATCATACTTCTTCGTTACCCAGTTTTTATGCATTAGTTTCGACCCTCAAATATTGCATGATTAGGATGTGATTAACTTGTGGGTACTGGGAAGTAGATGATGAGGTAGAACCTATTGCCCTTTTTAATAACAAACCCTTGGGAGTTACTTCTACGCTATGCTTATGTTGCCATGCTATGCTCGTAGACGTGGATTGGGTTTGAGTGTATCCATGACAGATGTGAGATTTTTAATTAATGGTCAACTTAAGGTGGCAACTTTAATACACATCTGGGTGGATTGCTTGTTTGGGCACCTGGGGATATACCAGTGTTGTCCTAGGAGATCCCGGGGATATACCGTGTGATCCTCCTACGGTCCGCCACCCAGGCTCAAAGGGATCATAAGATTGTTCATGCTAGAAACTTCCGTGTGCAGCCACAAGCTATTATGGGCTCTAGCATAGTTGAGTATGTTGCAGGACCTCTTTCAGTGGTAGGCTAGCAGATGTAGGGGAAAGTAGGTGTAACTGTCTACCCAGAGTAAAGAGTAAATGCTTCAGAAAGACTGTGTCTCGGTCATCCGTTTCTCAAACACCATGAAGTGCGAGAAATCCAACGGAGGAGATCGAGTCTTGTGGGGAAAAGTGCACAAACCTCTGCAGAGTGTACAAACTAATCATGATTAGCCGTGTCCCCGGTTATGGACATCTTGAGTATCTGGTTCTTGGATCATGATATTGAATCCCATCACTCTAAATTAATTTGTTGGGATTAATGATTACTTTTAATTGGGATTGAGAGGGGGTTTTACCTTCTCAATGTTCAACATCCACCATGATAGTTAAATAAAATATATTCCTTTGTTGTAGGGAAAAATTGGCTTTTCGTAAAACAGTATAACCCTAGAGCCTTTCCACCAGCCAAATATGCATGTAGTATTAGCAATTATTCTGTTCATTGCTCTACTGTGTTATATTGCCAGCATATTCCATGTGCTGACCCGTTTCGGGCTGCAACGTATCATGTTGCAGACTTTTCAGACGAAGAGTAAGGTGCGCTAGGTCGTTGTCGTGCACTCAGCTATGCCGTTGGAGTTGATGGACTCACTGTATCTTCCAAGCCTTCCGCTGTTATCTTATTTAGATGACCTTAAGCCATATTTATTGTAATCAGTTCTCTTTTGAGACATTCGATGTAATAAGTGTGTGATTGCTACTCTGTTATAAATCCCTCAAGTACTGTGTGTGTCAGCATTACCGATCCAGGGATGACACTTGAACACAGAGATTCGATCCATTCGGGTCGGGTCGCTACATTTATCACTATGAAGAATATGAAGGACAGCAAAACCAAGATTTTTCCCTCAAAGACGAGGGGAGGTAAGGAACTGCCATCTAGCTCTGCACTTAATTCACCTTCTATTTTAAGTAAACTTGTAACACCACCACATGCTATCAATCCTGATATGTTGCAAGTTATTGATGATGCTACTTCTACTATGAATGATACTTATGATGATGCTAGTACCTTGCTTGTGGATAATGTGCCACTAGGTGAATTTCTTGATGAACAAATTGATGAGATCACTGAAACTGATGAAGTCCTTGAAACCGAGAATTATGAAACACCTATTAGACCTAGCTCTCCTAGATTTAAATTGCCTAAGATACCTGAAGGTTATGTTATGGATGAGGAGACAGCTAGAGATTTTCTTGCTTGCAATGATAGAGATGATCTTAAGAAATTACTATGCAATCTGAAAGAAAAATCTTTGAATGCTAGAATGAAATGTGATCCTAAGTTTGCTACTTCACCTATCTTTGTTACCGATAAGGATTATGAATTCTCTCTCGACCCAGAGTTGATTACTTTGGTTGAATCTGATCCTTTTCATGACTATGAAACTGAAACTGTAGTGGCACATCTTACTAAATTAAATGATATAGCCACCCTTTTTGCTAATGATGAGAAAATTCGCTACTACTATATTCTCAAATTATTTCCGTTCTCATTAAAGGGTGATGCTAAGATATGGTACAATACTCTTGCTCCTGATTGTGTGTGTAGTCCCCAGGATATGATTTATTACTTCTCTGAAAAATATTTTCCTGCTCATAAGAAACAAGCTGCCTTATAGAAAATATTTAACTTTGCCGAAATTGAAGAAGAGAGTCTCCCACAAGCTTGGGGGAGGTTTCTCCAATTGCTTAATGCTTTGCCTGATCATCCACTTAAGAAAAATGAAATACTTGATATCTTCTATAATGGACTAACCGATGCTTCTAGGGACTTCCTAGATAGTTGTGCTGGTTGTGTTTTCAGGGAACGAACTGTTGAACAAGCTGAGGAATTATTGAATAATATATTGAAGAATTATGATGATTGGACTCTTCCTAAACCACCGCCTAAAGCCACTCCGAAGAAGAGGGGTATCCTATATCTAAGTCCTGAATATATGCAAGAGCCAAAGAAATGCATGAAGGAAAAAGGTATTAAAGCTGAGGATGTTAAAAATTTACCACCTATTGAAGAGATACATGGTCTTAACACACCACCACCACCACCACCACGGGTGGTAGAGGTAAACTCTTCAATAAAATTTGATGAAAGTGACATCCCTTATAATAAACATCCTAGACAATGCTTGTATGAGTTTGATAACCACATTAGAAAACAAGATCACTTCAATGCAAACGTTATGAAACAATTGATGTATAATTATGATATGATTGCTCGCTTGAGTGACTTGTTATTTAGAATCACTAATGATGTTAGAGGTGTAGGAAAGCATGCCTCTATGGTTCAAACCCAGTTAGAACAAGTTGCTAAATCTCAAAGAGAATTGCTAGATGAAATGAATAATAATATGAATGATCATGCTATGAGAGTAGTAACTAGATGAGGTAGAATGACTCAGGAACCACTTTATCCTGAGGGACACCCAAAAAGAATTGAACAAAACTCTCAAAGAATTAATACCGATGCACCTAGTCCTTCTAAAAAGAAGAATAAAAATGATAGGACTTTGCATACCTCTTGTGAACCTGAGATAGAAAAATCTTCTGAAGGTAACAATGATGTCTCTATTTCTGATGCTCAAACCCAATCTGGTAATGAACATCCACCTAGTGATAACGAAAATGATAATGATGTTCATGAAGACACCCAACCAGACAATGATAAAGAACCAGATAATGATGTTGAAATAGAACCTGTTGTTTATCTTGATAACCCACAACCTAAAAATAAAAGATATGATAAGAGAGATTTTTTTGCTAGAAAACATGTTAAAGAAAGAGAGCCATGGGTTCAGAAGCCCATGCCCTTTCCACCTAAACCATCCAAGAAAAAAGATGATGAAGAATTTGAACGCTTTGCAGAAATGCTTAGGCCAGTCTTTTTGCGCACTCGCTTGACTGATATTTTCAAGATGGCCCCTTATGCAAAATATATGAAAGACATCATCACCAATAAAAGAAAAATACTGAAGCTGAAATCTCCACCATGCTTGCTAATTATTCTTTTAAGGATTCAGTACCTAAAAAACTTGGAGATCCGGGGATACGAACTATACCTTGCTCCATCAAAATAAATTATGTCAAAACTGCTTTGTGTGATCTAGGAGCTGGTGTTAGTGTTATGCCTTTCTCTTTATATAAAAGACTTGATTTGAATAAACTCACACCTACTGAAATATCTTTGCAAATGGCTGACAAATCAACTGCCATACTTATCGGTATTTGTGAGGATGTGCCCATTGTTGCTGCAAATGTTACTATCTTAACAGACTTTGTTATTCTTGACATGCCCGAGGACGACAACATGTCGATTATCCTTGGCAGACCCTTTTTGAACACTGCAGGGGCTATTATTGATTGCAATAAAAGCAAGGTCACTTTTCATATCAATGGTAATGAGCATACGGTGCATTTCCTGAAGAAACAATTCCAAGTTAATGGCATTAATGTTATTGAAAAATCTCCGACACTCACTATTGGAAGTTTTCAACTACCTCTACCTACTGCCAAAAAGAAATATGACATACTTACTGTTGGGGATGTGCATATCCCCGTTGAGGTAACTTAGAGTTTTACGAAAGTTCTTCGGTTTCATGCTAATCGAAAGTGATTGTTAATAAGACTTGATCAACCTTGTTAATGGATCATTTTCGAGAGGTATGGAGTTGATGAATTTAGTAGGCACAACCTTCTGTCCTTACCTTTTGTTTTCTGTTTTTCTAGGTAAATAAAATAAAATATCATGTTTATCCTGTTTTCCGAATTTCCCGTGCAATAAAAAAATGACCCAAAGTAAAAGTGCTCAGAATGGCCTGAAAATTTTACATGATTTTTTTTTCTGAATATTTCTGAATTTTTAGTACAAATAACATCAGAGGGGGGGGGGGTGCTCCAGGTGACCACAAGACACCAGGGCGCGCCAGCAACCCCAGGCGCGCCTGGTGGGTTGTGGCCCCCATGTGGGTCCCCTCACTTATCCCTTTAGCCCATGCCATCTCCTTCCTCCAGAAAAAAATCACCATTGCTCTCTCTCTCTCGTGTTCTTGCTCTCAAACCCGCGGATTTCGATCTATTTGCTCGAAGCTCTGTTTCCAAAACTGTTTTGGGGGATTGCTACTTGGTATGTGACTCCTCCATTGCTCCAATTAGTTTTTGCTCTAGAGGTTTATATTTTGAATAATTAGCTACTCTTGGTGCTGCTGTAAATGGGCTTGCATGTTGAATTCTTAGAGCTCTAAGTAGTTTGAATGCTTAATATAGCCTCTATACATCCCTATGAGTAGTTGCTATCAATCTTGTGAAGTTTTGTTGACAAAATTTTGTGACCCCAAAAACTTTCAGAAATTGGTACGCGAATAAAATGAATTTCTTTGGGAGGAGTTCTTCAAGGAGGAGGAGGTCCTCGGAGGCATCATCGAGTAGTGGCTCAATACGACGGTCTTATGTTGAGCCAAGTGCAAGCTCGATGCGGGATCCCGCTACCAAATCGTGCTTATGGACATGTAACGATTTCATGGTGAGTGCAGGTATTAAAGAAGAATTTGAGCAATATGTTCACGAATACCGAGCTCGGTCCCTTCATTGAAGATAAGTGCACCCAACATCTCAACCTCACAGAAACGTTCACTAAGAAATTTAAATATCATCCTCGTGAGTCTAGAGTTTCATTTAGTCTTTATGATCATCCTTTTACCATGCCTTTAGACGTGTTCTGTGAAGCGTGCAAAATTCCATATTGGGGTTCATTAGACGAGCCACCAAGATCTGAGTATGAGTCATTTTTTACTAGTCTTTGTTACGGCGAGGATAGAGCAGTGACACAAGCTAGAATAAAAAGTATCCATTTTCCATCAATTCATTACTTTGCACGCTTTAATGGCAAATGCTTCATGGGCAAGCAGGATTGTAGCACACTTTGTGCCCCTGACTTGAGCCTCATACACACTACTCTGACCGAAATTAAACGTTATAATCTTGGAGCGATCGTTACACGAAGGTTGCAGCACAATGCTACTAGTGGTCAATTTTATGGTGGAATTTATGCTTCTCATGTAGCTAAAGAGGTTGGTGTCATGATACGTCTCCAAGGTATCTATAATTTTTTATTGTTCCATGCTGTTATATTATCATTCTTGGATGTTTTACAATCATTTTATAGCAACTTTATATCATTTTTTGGGACTAACCTATTGACATAGTGTCCAGTGCCAATTGCTATTTTTTTCTTGTTTTTTACTTTGCAAAATATCAGTACCAAACGGAATCCAAATGCCACGAAACTTTTTGGAGATTTTTTTGTACCAGAACACACCTTGGGGGCCAAGAAAGCACCAGAGGGGAGGCCCATGGGGAGCACAACCCACCAGGGCGCGCCCAGGAGCCCAGGCGCGCCTAGGGGGTTGTGGACCCCACGGAGGTCTCCTGCACCGCCTCTCCGCCCTATAGATTCCCAAATATTCCAGAAACCCTAGAGGAGCAGAAGAAACACAATTCCAGCTGCCGCAAGTTCCAGAACCACGAGATCCAATCTAGACACCACCACAGAGGGGTTCATCATCCTCATTGGTGCCTCTCCGATGATGCGCGAGTAGTTCATCATAGACCTACGGGTCCGTACTTAGTAGCCAGATGGCTTCCTCTCTCTCTTTTAATTCTCAATACAATGGTCTCTTGGAGATCTATTTGATGTAACTCTTTTTGCGGTGTGTTTGTTGGGATCCGATGAACTTTGAGTTTATGATCAGATCTATATCCATGAATATTATTTGAGTCTTCTTTGATCTCTTATATGCATGATTACTTATAGCCTCGTATTTCTTCTTCGAATCTTTGGTTTAGTTAGGCCAACTAGATCGATTTTTCTTGCCATGGGAAGAGGTGCTTTGTGATGGGTTCGATTGTGCGGTGTTCTTTCCCAGTGACAGAAGCGGCAGCAAGACATGCATGTATCATTGCTATTAAGGATAAAAAGATTGGGTCTATTCCTACATGAGTAGATCTTGTCAACATCATGTCATCGCTCTTATTGCATTACTCCGTTTCTCCATGAACTTAATACACTAGATGCATGCTGGATAGCGGTCGATGTGTGGAGTAATAGTAGTAGATCCAGGCAGGATTCGGTCTACTAATCTTGGACGTGATGCCTATATAATGATCATTTCCTAGATATCGTCATAATTATTTGAGGTTTTATCAATTGCCCAATAGTAATTTGTTTACCCACCGTATGCTATTTTTCTCGAGAGAAGCCACTAGTGAAATCTACGGCCCCCGGGTCTATTCTCCATCATATTTGCTTTGAGGTCTATTTTTATTCGCTTTTATTTTCAGATCTATTATTCCAAAAAAACAAAAAATATCTTGCTGCACTTTTTTATTACTAATTTTAATTCACATTTTATCGAGATCTATTTATCCAATCTATCAGAATTTTATCCCGTCAACTTGACAATTTCTGGCACCGTTACCCGTTGAGGGATTGACAACTCCTCCTAATCGTCGGGTTGCAAGTATTTGTTCTTTGTGTGCAGGTACCGTTTATATAGTGTTGCTTGGTTCTCCTACTTGATTGATACTTTGGTTTCATAATTGAGGGAAATAACTACCGTAGCTGTGCTGCATCATCCCTTCCTCTTTGGGGAAATACCGACGCAGTTCAAGCGACATCAAAAGGAATTCCTGGCGCCGTTGCCGGGGAGACATCATCAACATCTATCAGTTTCCTCATCAAAAATATCTTCTCC
Source organism: Thinopyrum elongatum (assembly GCA_011799875.1). Lineage (NCBI taxonomy): Eukaryota > Viridiplantae > Streptophyta > Magnoliopsida > Poales > Poaceae > Thinopyrum > Thinopyrum elongatum. The sequence goes on from CM022298.1 coordinate 131,747,352, forward strand.
TTGCTATTTACATTATTTGCCATTTGCCTCTCATTTTCATCTCCCCTACTTCAGAAAAATTTGCCTTCTTTTCCGTTTGCCTTTTTGTTCGTGTGCTTTCCTTGCTTGTGTGCCATGTGCCTTTTATTTGCTTGCATCTTCGCTTGCTAAAAATCCATTGATATGGATCCTCATCCACTTGCTAATCTTTTTAAAATATCCAATTATGATGAACCAATTGCTAGTGAATTGAGTGCACTTGATTATCTCTATGAAGTTTTGCTTGAAATTCATGAATCTAAAGATTGTGATGAAGTGTTGGAAGAAGAAATTGATAAAGTGATTCATGATATCTCTTTCAATGAAAAGCATGATTGCAATGATGTTATTATAAATTCTATTAATGTCAATTGTGTTAATGATATGCAAAACCCCAAGCTTGGGGATGCATTTTTGATATGTCCACTACTTATTGTAATGATCATGATTGGGGTGATTCTTCTTATGATCTTGAAAATTTATTTGAGCCTCATGATGAATATTTTATTGATAATAATGTTTGCAATAATATTGAAAGTGGGTTTGGAAGAGTGTCAACTTTAGAAAAAAATAATCCCACATATTTGGAGAGTGTTCAATCTTATGAAATTGTTGATAAATGTGGGTTTGGAGAGGTCATGACTCTTGTTAATGATAATCCCACTATTTTGGAAGAGTGTCAACTTTGCATGCATGTGGATCATGAAGTGAAAATTTTATATGATAGCTATATTGTGAATTTGATTATGATACTACATGTAATTATTATGAGAGAGGAAAATATGGTTGTAGAAAGTTTCATGTTGCTAAATTACCTCTCGTTACGTTGAGACTGCTATTGTTTTTTTCTTCTTCCTTGCATATGTTAGATCTTGCTTGTCTTGCTAATTTGTTTTCCTATAAAATTCCTATGCATAGGAAGTATGTTAGACTTAAATGTGTTTGTGACATGTTTTATGATGCTCTCTTTGTGTTTCAATTATTATCTTTCTTGTGGTCATCAATAAAATTTTATGCCTAGCTAGGGGCATAATACGGTAGCGCTTGTTGGGAGGCAACCCAATGAATAAAATTTATTTTTGCCTTTTTCTTTCTGTTCTTGAGTGTTTGCACAATTATGCTACTGTTATGATTGTGTTTTTTATGTTTTAATTAGTGTTTCTGCCAAGTAAAGCCTTTAGGATCATGTTGGGTGATAGTTGACTTGATTTTGTTGGAAAACAGAAACTTCTACATCCAGTAAAATAATTTTAATAATTCACATAAGCGACCAAAAATTCTGATTTTTTTACACAAGATTTATACACAAATTTCGTACGTTGTACAAATTTTTCACAATTTGTGGAGTTACAGAAGTATACGAAGTTTCCAAATTGCAACAGACTGTTCCGTTTTTGATAGATTCTGTTTTCGTTGCATTGTTTGCTTATTTTGATGAATCTATGGACTTTATCGGGGGGTATAATCCATAGCAAAGTTGGATTACAGTAGATATAATGCAATAATAAAATATGAATGGGTTTGCAACAGTCCTTAGAGTGATGATTTGCTTTGTTATACTAACGGATCTCACAAAGGTTTTGTTAAGTTTTGTGTGAATGAAGTTTTCAAGATTTTGGTGAGATCACGATGGATGAAGGGATAAGGAGTAAGAAGAGCCTAAGCTTGGGGATGCCCCATGGCACCCTAAGATAATATTCAAGGATGAACAAGCAACTAAGCTTGGGGATGCCCCGTGTGGCATCCCCTCTTTCTTCTAACGACCATCGGTATTTTACTTGGAACTATATTTTTATTCGTCACATATCATGAGTTTTGCTTGGAGAGTCTTGTATTATATGAGTCTTTGCTTGTTTTTATTTTTAGTTTGTCACAAGTATCCTTGCTGGACACACCTATTTGAGAGAGCCAAAATTATGCTATGATTTTTTAGAATTGCTCTTTATGCTTCACTTAAATTTTTTGAGCTATGGAATTGCTCTAGTGCTTCACTTATATCTTTTTGAGCATGGTGTGCTTTATTAATTTTGAAGAAATTCTCTCATGCTTCACTTAGATTTATTTAAGAGTTATTAATTTTGAAGAAATCCTCTCATGCTTCACTTATATTATTTTGAGAGATGAAAATTTTATGCTCATGTTCTTCACTTAAATTTATTTGAGCTTGCTAAAAGCAATTGCAATATATGAAACTAGTCCCAAAGTGATAGATATTCAAGAAGGATATAATAAAAACTTTCATAAAGATCATTGGACAAAATAAACTTGATTCTTTGTAATAGTTTTGTGATATGATCATAGTGATATGTGAGTCATGTTGATGAGTAATTATGGTTTAGTAGGAATATTGATGTTAAGGTTTGTGATTCCCTACGCAAGCACGAAAGTCAATAGTTATGCAATGAAATTACATCCTACTTGTGGTGCATTATTCCGTGTTAGTTATGCTTAGTGCTCGCTTATGTGATTTTTAGCTTCTTGGTTGGATGCTTCTCAAGTTTTTGCTAGCCTTCACTTGTACTAAGTAGGAATACTACTTGTGCATCCAAAATTCTTAAACCTAGTTTTGCCATATGAGTCCACCATACCTACCTATATGCGGTATTTCCGTGCCGTTCTAAGCAAATTTGTATGTGCCAACTCTAATATTCAAATAAATTTCCTTTTTGTGTGTTCGTAACACTCATGAAATGGTAGGGGGTGGCCGATATTTTTCCATGCTAGAAGCGTTATTCTCAAGATGAGTGTTTATTCACTTGTCATCGCACGAGAGTACGGCAAAGGTATTAGGGATGCCAAGTCCCAAAATGAAAAGAAATTTACTTTATGTTGTCAAATAATAAATTCCTTGGAAAGTGTTGGTATGGACGGTACCCGTGGATACTGCTAGCCTTGGAGTGTAAAAGAATGGTGGAAAAGGAATAAACTTTATTTTTTGTTTGGGAACCGCCTATGATGTATCTAGCATGGAAAGTATAGGGAACTACTCGATCGTTTTCATTGACGGGAAAAGCATGCCACCCAAAATATTTTATCTCTCTTTTTCGCTTTGAGCTCTGGCACCTCTACAAATCCCTACTTCCCTCTCGGAAGGGCCCTTCTATTTACTTTATGCAATTTTTATTTTTATTTTGAGTCTCCATCTTCTCTTATAAAGCGCCAACTAAGGGGCACTATGATCGTACTTGAGCATTGGATGTAGCTAATATGTGAGTGTGTTTCATGAATGGATCAATGATTGAGCATGATGGGCTAGGGATAACTTTCTTTAGTGTTGATATTTTGAAAGACATGGTTGCTTGTTGATATGCTTGAGTATTTAAATTTTCATGTCAAAACTAGACTATTGCTTTGAATCATATAAAAGTCCAAATGTCCATGCTACAAAAGAAAAGAATATGTGATGAACATGATAGCCAGCGTTCCACATCAAAAATTCTGTTTTTATCATTTACCTACTCAAGGACGAGCATGAATTAAGCTTGGGGATGCTGATACGTCTCCAACGTATCTATAATTTTTTATTATTCCATGCTGTTTTATTATCATTCTTGGATGTTTTACCATCATTTCATAGCAACTTTATATCATTTTTTGGGACTAACCTATTGACATAGTGCCCAGTGCCAGTTGCTATTTTTTGCTTGTTTTTTACTTCGCAGAATATCTATACCAAATGGAGTCCAAACGCAGTGAAACTTTTTGGAGATTTTTTTGGACCAGAAGACACAAGATGGGCCAAAGAAGTACTAGAGGGTAGGCCCGAGGTGGGCACAACCCACCAGGGCGCGCCCTGGAGCCTAGGCGCGCCTTGGGGGGTAGTGCCCCCCTCGGTGACCTCCCGCACCGCCTCTTTGCTCTATAAATACCCCAATATTCCAGAAACCCTAGGGGAGTCGACGAAAAACAATTCCAGCCGCCGCAAGTTCCAGAACCACGAGATCTGTTGGGGATATAACCCGAAGGTGTGACCCGCCCAGGAGGGACCGGGTTACACCGTTGGCGACTCAATGAAGAAGGCCCAGTAAGCCTAAGAAGACAAGTGTGAAGATGGCGGTCATGAGAGGCGGGCCTGATGGTGGCCCAAGACCCGGACATGTGAACCGCCATATGGTGGCTTGCCTGGTAAGGCAAGGTGATTTAGAAACCAGGCCGCACTACTAGGAAAAGGCCTACTAGTGGCGCACCTGTTTTGGCCATTAATGGCGCACTACAGGTGCGCCACTATCATCACGCCATTAGTAACTAATACTAATGGCGCTGCGCCATTAGTATACCAGACAGTAGTGGCGCACCAGGAAGTGCGCCATTAGTATGTCCCCTGGTGCGCCATTAGTATGCCTCCCAGGGGGCCATATTTACCTTGTGCTCTGGGTTACTAATGGCGCACTTCTATGTGGTGCGCCATTACTAAGTCAGATAGTAATGATGCACCACATAGAAGTGCGCCATTACTAACAAATTTTTTTCAAAAAAAATTTCAAAATTTTTTTTTCAATTTTTTTCTTAATCTCGGGTCAATATGGCTTAATCTCGGGTCAATATGCTTAATCTCAAGTCAAATCGCACTAAGTGGTCAAACTTCCCGGAAGGTCACCCATCCTCACACTACTCCAGCCCGAGCACACTTAATTTCGCAGTTCTATCCAACCCCAGCACCACCTCACTTAACAAGCACTTGTTGATATATCTATGATATCAATCCTATTAAACCTTGTTGATGTCTAGGACTTTGTTCATGTTCATTAGTGTGATGAAATTTTGAAAAAATATTTCAAACTTCCCGGTCATATTACGTATCATATTTTGAAAAAAAATTCCAAAAAAAAAATTCGAAACCAATTTTTTTTTCTGTTACTAGTGGCGCACCTAGCAAATGGTGCGCCACTAGTAAGTTTGAATTTTTTTCCATTTTTTCCCCTCTAGATCTCAAAAGCTCCGTATCTTTCATTCTGTTAGGTTTTTGGGGATTCTGAAAATGTTTAACAGGGTTCCCCCAGTTAAATTCGGATGTAACCTTTCGAGTAGATGATTTTTCATATAAAAAACTTTTTCATCGGAGTTCGTATGCAAAAGTTATGCCCATTTTACAAATTCTCGAGAGATTTTGCAAAAAAGTCGAAAATTCATGTTTGTAAATTTTGCTAACAACTAGACCACATATCACATGGGAATCTTATTTTTTTTTATTTTTTTGACATTTCTATCATTTTCTTTTATTTTTTTTAAACTGAAAAGGCGGTCCACCAGGGGGGGGGGTGCATTTGGTGAATAAATTGTAAGACTCAGAAAGTTAGTAATGGCGCACCACGTAACAGGTGCGCCATTAGTAACCCTGGTTACTAATGGCGCACCTGTTACGTGGTGCGTCATTACTAGTTTTGCAAAAAAAATGTTTAGTAGTGGCGCACGAGTGGATAGTGCGCCATTACTAGTTTGAACTAGTAATGGCGCACTGTACCCAGGTGCGCCATTACTAGTTTTGAAAAAAAAAGTAAAAAAAAAATTTGTTAGTAGTGGCGCACGGAGTGTGTGGTGCGCCATTACTAGTTAAAACTAGTAATGGCGCACCGTGCCCTGGTGCGCCATTAATAGTTTTGGAAAAAAAAATTTGCTAGTAATGGCGCACCGTGTGTCTGGTGCGCCATTAGTAATGAGGACACTAATGGCGCACCTGTATCTGGTGCGCCACTGCTATATAGCAGTGGCGCACCACATACATGGTGCGCCATTAATGTCCATATCAGCTATAGCTCTTTTCCTAGTAGTGCCGGTCATGTTGTGTGAACCGGCTCGGACTCTTGTAAGCCCCGGGCCTCGACCTGTGTATATAAAGGCGAGACCCGGCGGCGGGTTAACCCAAGACAAAATAACTGATCGATAGCTAGGTCAAGCGTAATCGCTCCCTTGTAATCGAAACTCAAGCAATACAACTAGAAGAAGGATGTAGGCTTTTACCTCATTGAGAGGGGCCGAACCTGGGTAAACCTTGTGTCCTTTGTCCCATTCAACCCCTTCGAGCTAACCTATGCGCGATGGCTCCACACCTAAGTCCTTTCACAAGGGCATCTGCCGTGTTAAGTCCATGATAGTTGGCGCCCACCTTGGGGCCAGAGCACGGTGGTTTCGAGTTCTTGAAGGGCAACTTCTCAGCGATCGAAGGATACGCCGTGGGCCGGATGATTAAGAGTCACCACGGTAAGATCTACATCGACGACGCTGGCTGGGGCCCCGAGGCCGACTCAATTGAGTATGGGTACTGGGTCCCCTTTGGCGGAATTCACGTCTTCATCGTCAAGATCGGCGAGTCAGAGCCTGAGCCGGACACCTGCACTGACATCGTCGAGACGGCTCAGCGCGCACGACCCGCCAGGGTTCAACCCAGCCGGAAGCACGCCTTTGCGGGCTTTGTTCATGGGGCGGATCTTGAGGAAGGATCTGCATCCGGTGGAGAGACGACCATCTACTCTGGTGATGAGTCCTCAACCGAAGAAACCGAATCAATCTATCGGCTCCAGGATGGTGGGCTTGGGGGCTATTCCGATGGTGACAGTATTCCGGACCCCTATGAGCCGCCGAACAGGGCTGCTATTTTCATGGCTGGAACACAACCAGTTATGAATTCATTAACCGTTGCTGCTATGACATCCGGTTCAACTGCTGCGGTGACAGCCGGGGCGAGCGGCTCAGTCCGGTCACCGGCTCAGGTCTTATCTGAGCTCCTGGGTGCCCTGGCGACTCTGTTGGCCACAGAGGTGACTCCGGCGAATCAAGCACAGCATAATGCAGAAGTAGCAAAGGTGCGAGATGAAGTGGCCAAAGCCCAAGAGGATCTTAATGCGGAGAATGCCAGGATGGCAACGGAAAGAGCCGCGATGGAGGCCGAGTCACAGCGGATAGGGGCAGAAGCTTTTCTTCTAAATCTGGATCAGAATGCATCCAATGCTGTTGTAACACCCCCGGTGGTTAACTACAGTAATCCCCTTGTTATTATGCCATGTCATCATGATCAACAGTGCGTGATCATCATTAGCATCATATTGCATTTCAACTCCTAACTCAAATCCAAATTTAAATGAAAGTGGAAAATAAAAGTGGTCCAACATAGAAACTAAATTGTTCATTAAATAGCAAATAAATCAGAGACAATTCTAAAATTGTAACCAACATCATTGGAGTTGGGTAAGTGACTCAAACATCCCCAAACAGTGACTAAAGACAATATTTAATTACCTTTTATTTAATCTAAAATAAATATGAAATGGTGTTTTGCCCAAACTAATTTTTGGAGTTAGGGTATAATGCACTGCTAATTTTGGGCTAGGTCACTTGTTTAGTAAAAATCATTTTGGGGCCTATTTATTTGCAAATAGGAAAAACAGAAAATGAATAAAGAAAAAGACAGAAGAAAAAAAAAGCCCTCCCCCCCGGACCAACTGGGCCGTGGCCTAGCTGGACCACCAGGCCGGCCCAGCCGCCTCCCCTCCCTTGCCTATACCCCCACCCCGGTAACCCTAGCCCACTACCCCACCACTCGCACCCCCACCCCCGCGATCCCCTTTCCCCCATCCCGAGCGGGATCGAGATCGGGCCAACGCCCGGTCGCCGTCGCCTCGTCCCCGACGTCCCCCCTCACCGGTCTCCATCGTCGGCCGACCCCGCGCCCGCTGCCTTTGCCCCACGAATGCCGGTGAGGCTCCGGCCTTCTCTCTCCCTCGCCCCCGCACCGCGCCCGCGCGCGACCTCGCCGTGCCCGCTCGCCGCGCACCCGCTCTGCTGCTGCTGCTCGCCGCGCGCGCCACGGCGTCCGCCCGCGCGCCCGCGCCGTAGCCGCCTGCGCCCGCCTGCGCTCACCATCGCCCCCTGCCGCACGCCTCGCCAGCGCCCTCCGCCTACGTCGCCCGCTTCGCCTCGCCGCCGCCCTGCCTCCCCTCGCCCGCGGCCCGCACCGCCGCAGCTCGCGCGCCTCGCACACCTCGTGCGCCTCCCCCCACACCCCCTCCGGCCTCGCCCCGCTCGGCCAGCCTCGCGCCCGCGCGCGCCCACGCACGCGATGGCCTCCTGGGCCACTGCCCGGTGGGGCCCAGTGCCCCTGTGCCGCTGACAGAACGGGCCCACGGCCCAGAAACAAAAAAAATGAAAATAAAATAATAATAATAATAATTAAAATAAATAAATAATTAATTAATTAGTTAAGTTAATTAATCCTAATTAGGTTAATCTAATTTAGTTAATTAGTTTAATTAAGTATTAATTAATTAGTTAACCACTAATTAGCCAACAACCTATGACAGGTGGAACCCACTGGTCCTGACGTCTGGCTGATGTCAGCAGACACTGTTCTGGATAATGTTTAATTTAAATAATTTAATAAATTACAGAAATTAATAAAAACTTTAGAAAATCATATAAAATAATCCGTAACTCAGTTCGAAAAACTTTGTACATGAAAGTTGCTCAGAACGACGAGACGAATCCGAATACGCGGTCCGTTTGTCCTTCACACGTCCCTAACTACCCGAACATGCAACCGTTCCTCTCCGGTCATCTGTCTGACAAATGTCCGGAACCGGGAAAACATTCCCGGATGAATCCCACCTTCGCCAGTATCACCCGGCACTGCGTTAGATCACCTCCGTCACCGCGTATTGCCATGTTATCCTTTGTGCTGCACTTGTTCGCTGAGTATTTATACTGTTTCCTCCCCCTCTTCTCTCTCGGTAGCCCCCCGACACCGACGTCATCCCCGAGGCCGACGCAGCCCCGGAGCCCGAAGACACCGTTGACAACCTTGCCCTTGCCGCCGAGCAACGAGGCAAGCCCCCCCTTTTGATTATCCCGATATCGCCCATTCTAATGCTCATGCTTGCATTAGAATTGCTGCTGCTGCTTTACCTATTCTGATGCATAGCCTGTTCATTGTAACCTGCTGTTGATAATTACCTGCATATCCTAAACTGCTTATTATAGGCTGGGTAGAGACCTATCAGTGACCCCACTTATCCCGACTGCCGCGCTGGATCGTCAGAAGACCCGATCAACGGGATTGAAGACCAGGCCCCGACACCGCACATCACCCCCTTTAGTTGTAACGACACTGCAGCGTTACTATCGAGTGCCGAGGGTGAAACCTCTTGTAGCACTTCTGATGTTAACTCTGTAGAGTAGCTATTCGGTCGTGGTCATCGAGGGTGATTCCTCCTTCACCACTTCCGGTAACGACGCTGTCGTACAACACCTCAAGTGTGAACCCAGCGAGGGTGATTCCTCCGAGTTCACCTTGACGGATACATCGAGTGGGAAATCAAACGAGGGTGATACCTCAGATTCCCCTGATGTTATGGACACACGGATACTTGGACTGTACTGTTGATTACTTGGAAAGGCGGGTCGACCCTGAGGGGTACCCGCGTGCGCCTAAGTGGCGAGTGTTGTGAAGACGGGTGCCAGTGTGGTGCCCGAGTGGTGAATACGAGGCGCGGCCGGGCATTCTTAACCCTTGCAGCAAGTCCTTGAGACGGGGCGACGGGGTCACATCTTTCATGAGTCTCTGTTCGTTTTCCGCAAGCCCCTAGTCCACTACGATTTGGATATTTGATCCGAGCAGGCCTCTGGCCTGATAGCACTAACCATCACGTGGGCATAGTATGGGCGTTCTGCATCGTATGCATCAGCCGAAAGCTCTGTCAGACGTCCAGTTCAGCACTGCGGCCGGGCTGGGCCGGCACCATCCTGAGGGGTGGAGCCTGGTTCGCCCGGCATGCAACGACCCGGAGGGCGAGGGGCGATGGCCAAGACCCCCTTGCGCTTAGGATGTAGACCGATGGGGACCTCTCTGCTGAGCCGTAGGTAGGACTGCGGTGTGTTGTTTGGCCGAGGCCGGGCATGACCCAGGAAAGTGTGTTCGGCCGGAGTTAAGCGAGCGTGATGGGTAAGTTGGTGCACCCCTGCAGGGAAGAACACTTCTATCGATAGCCGGTCCTACGGTAAAGGACACTCGGAGTTGTATCCCGATCGATACAACTAGAACTGGATACCTGTGATGAGACCTGTATGTATGGCTCTGGGATTGCTTCTCGCAGGGAGTCGAGAAGGGATCTCCGGACGAGGTTGATGACTGTATGGCTCTGGGATTGCTTTCTCGCAGGGAGTCGAGAAAGGATCTCTGGGTGAGGATGAGACTTAATGATACTGCTACATTATATTGTACTGTTCTACTCTCTTCTATTGCTGCAAGACCGATGAAGATGCTAGTCTTCGATAGGACTAGGCCTTCTCTCTATTCTGGCATTTCTGCAGCCCAGTCCACATATACAGCCTTCCCTTTGAAAATGTTGCATATGTAGTGTAGATCCTTGCTTGCTGAGTACTTCTGAGTACTCACGGTTGCTTTGTTTTCCTTTTCTCCCCATATCAGTTTGTCGTGACCAGAGGACGGAGCCCCTTGAGACAGATGCCCCGACGATCGCTACTACTACTACTACCCAGAGGATGGATACTACGATGAGTTGGACTGACGACCAGGAGTAGGATCGGAGGGTCCCAGGCAGGAGGCCTACGCCTTTCGATCGTAGTGTTTTATTTTGCCCCGCCTTTCTAAAGGCCTTTCTGTGCTTTCTTTTATATCTGTACTCAGATATCTGATGCTTCCGCTGACGCTTGTACGCAAGCTTATGTATTCGAGCCCTCGAGGCCCCTGGCTTGTAATATAAAGCTTGTATGACTTTATTTATGTTTTAGAGTTGTGTTGTGATATCTTCCCGTTAGTCCTTAGGCTTGATCGTGTGCATTTGCGTGTATGATTAGTGCACGATTGGGCCGGGGGCGTCACAAGTTGGTATCAGAGCCGACCGCCTCTAGGAATCCCCCTTTCCAACTCCTTGGCCGAAGTTGAGTCTAGTAACCAAAAACTGTTTTACAAACTTGGCTGTGTGGCTTACGGGCCCACGTCGCCAATTGGGTGGTATTAGGATCTTTTATTCCTCGTCTATACTCTGGGACTCTGATCTCTCTTCTATTCGGGTTAAAATTTCACTAACTCCAACATTAGGTTCTCGTGATCACATCCACCCGGTGTTCTGAAATATTCCCCCCTTGCTCCAAGATTGTGGACCAGGTTCTGCTTGCAGGATCCTCTTATTGAGGGCACCCTGTGTTTCACTTGCAGACTCCTCGCCCCAATAGTTTTCTCCGACATTGATGTAGCCTTTGCTATGTCTCGTTGTGTACTTCCCTACCGCGTGCCTGCGCGCCGCCTAGATATCTAGCCCTCCCCTTTCAACTTTCGTAAAGCCGGATTGTAACCGAGGCTATGTGTGGATTTGAATGTCTGGTGCGATTATGATGGAGTATCTATTGAACTTCCTTCTGTTGTGCGTGTTACTTCATGAATCATTCCATACACCTGCAGTTTTTCTTGCTAAACTGCCCTTGTTGATTTGGCAGGATGGCTGACGATTCCCCACCTCCACCTTATATTGCCGCAATGATGGAGCAGTTTGAGCTCAACCGTCAGTTTATGACCGGCGTATTGGCTCAGTTCCCAACTCAAAATGCTCAGCAACAGTCTGCTCCAATAACTCTGCCAGAATTTGTGCGCCTCAATCCGTCCACTTTTCGCAGCTCGACTGATCCAATGGATGCTGATGATTGGCTCCGTGACATTGCCTTTCAGTTGAAGTCGGCTAATGTTATCCTTGATAGTTACGTCACCTATGCGACGTATCACCTAAGGGGTTCAGCTGCTCAATGGTGGGAAAGCCACAAGGCTATGTTGCCTGCAGAGACAGTAACCACTTGGCAGGGATTTCAGTCTGTTTTTCGTGCACGGTACATTCCTCAAGGTCTGATGGATCAGAAGAAGCAGGAGTTCCGCAAACTCTCACAAGGCAAAATGACTGTGGATGAATATCAGAGGAAATTTCTCGAACTATCCCGCTATGCTGAAGATGACGTCTGCACTGACGCCCGCAAGCAGGATAAATTCCGTGAAGGACTCCGTACTGACATAAAACTCGCACTTGCAGTCCTTGATTGCACAGACTTTGCAATGCTTGTCAGCAAATCTTTCCAAATTGAAACAGCTCTGACTGAATGCCAGGAGTCGCTCACGCGCACTCATGAAGCTGGCTCATCCTTGGGTCAGCCTGTTCAGAAACGTCGAGTCTGGATCCCACACAATGTTCATCACCGACCTGCCCCTGCACCGAGGCCATCTTATGTTGCACCTCGTCTGCCTCCGCCGCCGAGACAGCTAACGATTCAGGGTGGACAACCCAATGTTGAAGCTCCTCCCCATAATGATGGTTTATGCCGCAAGTGTGGACACTTAGGGCATCGTGCTTTCAACTGTCCTCAGGGTCAGCCGCAAAATTCATCATGTTGTTCCGTTAACCGTAAAAAGGGCCAACGAAACCATCCTAGCAGAAATCGTAGTGCCAGACCACCTACTAGTCAGCTTGTTCATGTCAACCATGTTAAAACTGAAGAAGCTCGACAGGACACCAACATTGTGATGTGCACCCTTCTAGTGAATTCAACCCCAGCTACTGTACTCTTTGATTCTGGAGCATCGCACTCCTTCATGTCCGAAAGTTTTGCACGAAGCCATGATATCCCTTTCGACAAGATGTCCACCCCATTGGTAATCCAGTCACCCGGGGCTAATTGACAAACTACCAGGGTAAGCCACGGTAATCACATTGTGATTGGAGGATTGATGTTCCCCGTTTCTCTCATTGCCCTTAAGACCTCCAACATTGACATTATTCTGGGTATGGACTGGTTGAAGCCTCATAAAGCTTTGATTGACGGTGCCACTGAATCAGTCCGCATCACACACCCTTCCGGCCAGACAGTCAGATACTCAGCTCAAACAGTTCAGGACGCTGAAGCTCAGATTTATGTTCTGAATGCATTGAATGCTTCACCTCTTGAAGGCATCGAGAACATTCCAGTTGTTTGTGATTTTCAAGATGTATTTCTAGAAGAACTTCCAGGTATACCCCCTGCTAAAGCTGTCGAGTTTGTCATCGACTTGAAGCCTGGCACTACCCCTATTGTGAAGCGTCCTTATAAGATGCCTCCACACCACCTTCTCGAGCTTAAGGAGGAAATCAACACGTCACTTAAGAAGGGTTTCATCTGCCCCAGTTCCTCTGCTTGGGGAGCACCTTCCCTCTTTGTCAAGAAGAAGGATGGTACGAATCGGTTGGTTCAAGATTATCGACCAATCAACCAAGCAACAATTCAGAACAAGTATCCGCTTCCCAGAATCAACGATTTGTATGATCAACTTGCTGGTTCCTCAGTATTCTCTAAGCTTGATTTGAGATTGGGATACCACCAGATTCGAGTTCGAGAAGAGGATATTCCAAAGAAGGCATTCGTTACTCGCTATGGTTCTTATGAGTACACAGTCATGTCATTTGGCTTAACAAATGCTCCAGCAACCTTCTCCCGGTTAATGAACTACATCTTCATGGATTACCTCGATAAATTCATCGTGGTATATCTGGATGATATTCTGGTATATTCAAAGAATGAAGAAGAACATGCCGAACATCTTTGCCTTGTACTGGAGAAGCTACGTGAACATCAATTGTATGCCAAATATTCTAAATGTGAATTCTGGTTGTCTGAAGTGACATATCTCGGCCATGTGATTTCGAAAGAAGGCATTGCCGTTAACCCAGAACGAGTTTAGGCTATTCTTGACTGGACTCCTCCGAAGAATGTCAAGCAAGTCAGAAGTTTTCTCGGCCTAGCAAGCTATTGCCGTCGATTTGTTGAGAATTTTTCTAAGATTGCTAAGCCTTTGACTAATCTGCTTCACAAGGGCGTTAAGTTTGAATGGACAGAAAAATGTCAGGAAAGTTTCCAGACACTCAAAGACAAGTTGACATCTGCCCCAGTACTATCTCCTCCAGATACCCGCAAAGACTTTGTGATTTATTGTGACGCATCCCGTGAAGGATTAGGCTGTGTCCTAATGCAAGAGCGTAAAGTGATTGCTTATGGATCTCGTCAGTTACGCCCACATGAAGAGAATTATCCGGTACATGATCTAGAACTAGCTGCTGTGATCTATGCATTGCAGTTGTGGCGACATTACCTTCTCGGTAATCGTTGCGAGATCTACACGGATCATAAAAGTCTGAAGTACTTGTTTACTCAACTTTCTCTAAACCTCCGTCAGCAAAGATGGATGGAGGCCATTGCGGACTATGATTTGGGTATATCCTATACCCCTGGCAAGGCTAACGTGATGGCTGATGCCTTAAGCCGCAAGTCCTATTGCGACAACCTCATGATAAGGCGAGCTCAACCTCGTCTTTATGAAGAACTGCGCAAGCTGAATCTGCGTATTGTTCCACAGGGATCTCTTAATAACCTTGTGATACAACCAGATCTTGAGAAAGCTGTTAAGAATGCGCAAGCTAAAGATGCTGAAATTGATCTGATGAAGAAAGATCTTCACCTTGAAAAATACAGGGATTTCTCGCTGTCTGAAGATGGAACCTTGTATTTCAGAGACCGCATTGTGGTACCTCGCTTCGAGCTTATGACTGATAAGGTCATGAAGGAAGCACATGACACACCATTGTCTATTCATCCGGGTAGCACCAAGATGTATCGTGACCTCCGTCAAAGGTACTGGTGGTCTAGAATGAAGTAGAACATTGCTCGTTATGTTGCTGAATGTGATGTGTGTCGACGCGCTAAAGCAGAACATCAGAAGCCTGCTGGAATTCTGCAACCGCTTCCTATTCCTCTATGGAAATGGGACAAGGTTCAAATGGATTTCATTACTGGCCTTCCCAGGTCACAGAAGGGTCACGATGCTATTCTTGTCGTCGTCGACCAACTCTCTGAAGTTGCACATTTTCTGCCTGTCAAAGAGACTATCACTGCTAGTCAGTTAGCAGAGTTGTATATCTCCAGAATTGTTTCACTCCACGGTATTCCGAAGGAGATCAGTTCGAACCGTGGCGGCCTTTTCACTTCCAAATTCTGGGAAAGTTTCCAAACAGCTATGGGAACTCATATTACCTGGAGTTCAGCTTATCACCCACAATCCCAAGGCCAAGTCGAACGAGTCAACCAAGTGCTTGAAGACATGCTTCGAGCTTGTGTTATTTCATTCGGCAAGAAGTGGGAAGAATCTCTTCCATATGCCGAGTTCTCTTATAACAACAGCTATCAAGCCAGTTTGAAAATGGCCCCCTTCGAAGTACTCTATGGACGCAAGTGTCGAACCCCTCTGAATTGGTCAAAAACTGGGGAACGACCGCTCGTGGGTCCGGATATTATCCAACACGCCGAAGAACAAGTTCGTATTGTCCGAGAAAATCTCAAGGCGGCTCAGGACCGCCAGAAGAGCAACTATGATCGCAAACGATGGGGTTTGACTTATCAACCTGGTGATCAAGCTTATCTTCGTGTCACTCCTATGAAGGGCACTCACCATTTTGGAATCAAGGGCAAGCTAGCTCCACGCTACATTGGTCCTTTCCGCATTATTGCTAGACGTGGTCAGGTGGCATATAAATTGGAGTTGCCACCGCAATTCTCTCATATCCACGACGTCTTCCATGTGTCGCAACTTCGTAAATGCTTCAAGGAATCTCCGCACCGAGCTGTGGATCACGAGATGCTCGAATTGCATGATGATCTTTCATATAAGGAGCATCCGATCCGCATCCTCGATGAAGCTGAACGTCGGAACCGTCAGAAGGTTACCAAGTTCCTCAAAGTGCAGTGGTCAAATCATACTGAAGATGAAGCCACTTGGGAACGCGAGGATAATCTTCGTGCGGAATACCCCGAACTTTTTCCTTCTACTTCTTAATTCTCGGGACGAGAATTCTGGTTAGTAGAGGAGATTTGTAACACCCCCGGTGGTTAACTACAGTAATCCCCTTTTTATTATGCCATGTCATCATGATCAACAGTGCATGATCATCATTAGCATCATATTGCATTTCAACTCCTAACTCAAATCCAAATTTAAATGAAAGTGGAAAATAAAAGTGGTCCAACATAGAAACTAAATTGTTCATTAAATAGCAAATAAATCAGAGACAATTCTAAAATTGAAACCAACATCATTGGAGTTGGGTAAGTGACTCAAACATCCCCAAACAGTGACTAAAGACAATATTTAATTACCTTTTATTTAATCTAAAATAAATATGAAATGGTGTTTTGCCCAAACTAATTTTTGGAGTTAGGGTATAATGCACTGCTAATTTTGGGCTAGGTCACTTGTTTAGTAAAAATTATTTTGGGGCCTAATTATTTGCAAACAGGAAAAACAGAAAATGAATAAAGAAAAAGACAGAAGAAATTAAAATAAAAATAAAAAAAAGAAAAGCCCTCCCCCCCCCGGACCAACTGGGCCGTGGCCCAGCTGGACCACCAGGCCGGCCCAGCCGCCTCCCCACCCCTGCCTATACCCCCACCCCGGTAACCCTAGCCCACTACCCCACCACTCGCACCCCCACCCCCGCGATCCCCTTTCCCCCATCCCGAGCGGGATCGAGATCGGGCCAACGCCCGGTCGCCGTCGCCTCGTCCCCGACGTCCCCCCTCACCGGTCTCCATCGTCGGCCAACCCCGCGCCCGCTGCCTTTGCCCCACGAACGCCGGTGAGGCTCCGGCCTTCTCTCTCCCTCGCCCCCGCACCGCGCCGCGCACCCGCTCTGCTGCTGCTGCTCGCCGCGGCGCCCGCCCGCGCGCCCGCGCCGTAGCCTCCTGCGCCCGCCTGTGCTCACCATCGCCCCCTGCCGCACGCCTCGCCAGCGCCCTCCGCCTACGCCGCCCGCTTCGCCTCGCCGCTGCCCTGCCTCCCCTCGCCCGCGCCCCGCACCGCCGCAGCTCGCGCGCCTCGCGCGCCTCGCACACCTTGCGCGCCTCCCCCCACACCCCCTCCGGCCTCGCCCCGCTCGGCCAGCCTCGCGCCCGCGCCCGGCGCCCGCTCGCCCCCCTGGCCGCGCCGCGCCCGCGCGCGCCCACGCACGCGATGGCCTCCTGGGCCACTGCCCGGTGAGGCCCAGTGCCCCAGTGCCGCTGACAGAACGGGCCCACGGCCCAGAAACAAAAAAAAATGAAAATAAAATAATATTAACAATAATAATTAAAATAAATAAATAAATAATTAATTAGTTAAGTTAATTAATCCTGATTAGGTTAATCTAATTTAGTTAATTAGTTTAATTAAGTATTAATTAATTAGTTAACCACTAATTAGCCAACAGCCTATGACAGGTGGGACCCACTGGTCCTGACGTCATGCTGACGTCAGCAGACATTGTTCTGGATAATGTTTAATTTAAATAATTAAATAAATTCCAGAAATTAATAAAAACTTTAGAAAATCATATAAAATAATCCGTAACTCAGATCAAAAAACTTTGTACATGAAAGTTGCTCAGAACGACGAGACGAATCCGAATACGCAGTCCGTTCGTCCGTCACACGTCCCTAACTACCCGAACATGCAACCGTTCCTCTCCGGTCATTTGTCTGACAAATGTCCAGAACCGGGAAAACATTCCCGGATGAATCCCACCTTCGCCAGTATCACCCGGCACTGCGTTAGATCACCTCCGTCACCGCGTATTGCCATGTTATGCTTTGTGCTGCACTTGTTCGCTGAGTATTTATACTGTTTCCTCCCCCTCTTCTCTCTCGGTAGCCCCCCGACACCGACATCATCCCCGAGGCCGACGCAGCTCCAGAGCCCGAAGACACCGTTGACAACCTTGCCCTTGCCGCCGAGCAACCAGGCAAGCCCCCCCCCTTTTGATCATCCCGATATCGCCCATTCTAATTCTCATGCTTGCATTAGAATTGCTGCTGCTGCTGCTTTACCTATTCTGATGCATAGCCTGTTCATTGTAACCTGCTGTTGATAATTACCAGCATATCCTAAACTGCTTATTATAGGTTGGGTAGAGACCTATCAGTAACCCCACTTATCCCGACTACCGCGCTGGATCATCAGAAGACCCGATCAACGGGATTGAAGACCAGGCCCCGACACCGCACATCACCCCCTTTAGTTGTAATGACACTGCAGCGTTACTATCGAGTGCCGAGGGTGAAACCTCTTGTTGCACTTCTGATGTTAACTCTGTAGAGTAGCTATTCGGTCGTGGTCATCGAGGGTGATTCCTCCTTCACCATTTCCGGTAACGACGCAGTCGTACAACACCTCAAGTGTGAACCCAGCGAGGGTGATTCCTCCGAGTTCACCTTGACGGATACATCGAGTGGGAAATCAAACGAGGGTGATACTTTAGATTCCCCTGATGTTATGGACACACGGATACTTGGACTATACTGTTGATTACTTGGAAAGGCGGGTCGACCCTGAGGGGTACCCGCGTGCGCCTAAGTGGCGAGTGTTGTGAAGACGGGTGCCAGTGTGGTGCCCGAGTGGTGAATACGAGGCGCGGCCGGGCATTCTTAACCCTTGCAGCAAGTCCCCGAGACGGGGCGACGGGGTCACATCTTTCGTGAGTCTCTGTTCGTTTTCCGCAAGCCCCTAGTCCACTACGATTTGGATATTTGATCCGAGGAGGCCTCTGGCCTGATAGCACTAACCATCACGTGGGCATAGTATGGGCGTTCTGCATTGTATGCATCAGCCAAAAGCTCTGTCAGACGTCCAGTTCAGCACTGCGGCCGGGCTGGGCCGGCACCATCCTGAGGGGTGGAGCCTGGTTCGCCCGGCACGCAACGACCCGGAGGGCGAGGGGCGATGGCCAAGACCCCCTTGCGCTTAGGATGTAGACCGACGGGGACCTCTCTGCTGAGCCGTAGGTAGGGTTGCGGTGTGTTGTTTGGCCGAGGCCGGGCATGACCCAGGAAAGTGTGTCCGGCCGGAGTTAAGCGAGCGTGATGGGTAAGTTGGTGCACCCCTGCAGGGAAGAACACTTCTATCGATAGCCGGTCCTACGGTAAAGGACACTCGGAGTTGTATCCCGATCGATACAACTAGAACTGGATACCTGTGATGAGACCTGTATGTATGGCTCTGGGATTGCTTCTCGCAGGGAGTCGAGAAGGGATCTCCGGACGAGGTTGATGACTGTATGGCTCTGGGATTGCTTTCTCGCAGGGAGTCGAGAAAGGATCTCTGGGTGAGGATGAGACTTAATGATACTGCTACATTATATTGTACTGTTCTACTCTCTTCTATTGCTGCAAGACCGATGAAGATGCTAGTCTTCGATAGGACTAGGCCTTCTCTCTATTCTGGCATTTCTGCAGCCCAGTCCACATATACAGCCTTCCCTTTGAAAATGTTGCATATGTAGTGTAGATCCTTGCTTGCTGAGTACTTCTGAGTACTCACGGTTGCTTTGTTTTCCTTTTCTCCCCATATCAGTTTGTCGTGACCAGAGGACGGAGCCCCTTGAGACAGATGCCCCGACGATCGCTACTACTACTACCTAGAGGATGGATACTACGACGAGTTGGACTGACGACCAGGAGTAGGATCGGAGGGTCCCAGGCAGGAGGCCTACGCCTTTCGATCGTAGTGTTTTACTTTGCCCCGCCTTTCTAAAGGCCTTTCTGTGCTTTCTTTTATATCTGTACTCAGATATCTGATGCTTCCGCTGACGCTTGTACGCAAGCTTATGTATTCGAGCCCTCGAGGCCCCTGGCTTGTAATATAAAGCTTGTATGACTTTATTTATGTTTTAGAGTTGTGTTGTGATATCTTCCCGTGAGTCCTTAGGCTTGATCGTGTGCATTTGCGTGTATGATTAGTGCACGATTGGGCCGGGGGCGTCACAGCTGTTCTTCGAAGGAGGCACCAGAGTCGCCTACCTTCGCAGTTTGAGGGGCGGAATCTTTTTAACACGCTTGGGGCAGGAACGAGTAACCCGCCCGGTGTGACCCGGGCTGCGGAGCCGCCTGGGACCGGAGTGGTGGCTCAGCCTCGCATGCCAGACCTGCCTCGTAGGAATCTGACCCCACCTCGACGGTTCCAACACCTTCTGGCCATTACTCTAACCCGGTGGATAATATGATTGCTGCAGCTACATGATTGGCGGCTATTCCGATCGAGGGCGAGTCTCCAGCTGCGATAGAGACCCGAAACGCTGTGGAGCTTCTCTAGACGGCTGTGGCATAACAGGCGGCTTACTCATACATTCGTGAGCAAATTCACTCAACACCACGCCAACGTCAAAGTTACAGCCGGCGCATTGAGTCGCCGGCGGTTTCCAGCAGTGAATGACATCGTAACCCACCTCGTAATGATGACCCGCCCCGTGGACATAACCCGCCCCGTGACGATAATAATGCTTAGACCCTTGTGGATCAGGCTAGAGCCCGTCATGAGGCGGAATAGGCAGCTCAATTGGGGGCTCATTAGCAGTTTCAGCTAAACCCTTCGGCGTCTGTTGCGGCGGGGATGAATTCCAGGACAGTTGGTGTGCCGTGTCTAGTGCCAGCTCTATGCAATGAACGTCTGCCCAAGGATTTTAAGGGTCCTCGCAAGGTGCCTAACTACACAGCTGACCTTCCACCTGAGGCTTGGATTGAAAGCTATGAACTAGCTATGGAGATGTTGGATGTTAATGATGTTGTATGTGCCAAATACTTCACAATGATGTTGGATGGACCGGCTCATACCTGGTTGAAAGGATTACCCGCCAATTCCATCAATTCATGGGCTGAGTTGAAGGCGCGCTTCATTCAGACCTTTAAGGGAACATGTAAGCAGCCTCTGTCGATTATTGACCTGGACAATTGTGTGCAGTGAGAGGATGAGTCGGCTCATCATTGGGTTCGCCGGGTCTCCGCTATTATCCACTCATCGGATAGCATTACGGCAGGCTTTGCTGTTCTCATTCTGGAGAAGAATTGTCACTTTACCCCCCTTAAATAGAAGCTCATGCGGCTCAAGCGTCATTGTAGTGACATGGGGGAGCTCATGGCGGCTCTCATTAAGTATGCTGACTCTGATACTACCAAGGATCCAGGGTCTGATGATGATAAGTCCAACAAGGGAAAGAAGAGTGGTAATGGTAAGGTTCAGCAGCAGAACGTGACCGGACATAATGGTCACAACCAGGGTAATGGTAGAAAGTGCAGACACCCCGATGGCGGGTCAGATCTTGTAGCTAACACCAACACTGGATATAAAAACCAGCATCATGATAAGCCGGCATTTGGAGGGCCGAGGTGTAATCTTGAGGCAATGTTGAACGAACCTCGCCCAAAACACAGTCTGCCCAATAAACCAACGGCTCATGCTTGGAAGGATTGTTTTATCATGAAAGAGTACAAGAATTCCGGCTTCAGTCAGAATCATGGCAATGATAATGGCCCGCCTGGCGGGTCAGGATCCGACTCACAGGGGCCCGACTTTGGTGGTGGCGGCTCAAATTCTGGGTATCAAGGACAGGGCAACCAGGGTGGTTATAACCAACAGTCTGGTCAGGGTAACCAGTAGCAGCAGTCAGGATACCAAAGTAATCCAAAGCAGCTCAATGGGGGCAGTATCATGTTTTCACCACCAGTCTTTGCAAGAGAGATCAGAAGGTTCATAATCGTGCGGTCAGTGCAGTTGAGCCGGCGGTACCTCAATACTTGCGATGGTCAGAGCAGCCAATCACATGGAGTAGAGAGGATCACCCGCCCCGGGTTGACAATCCGGGTCAACTAGCGTTGGTGGTAGCCCCTCAAGTTGGGGGTTAAAATTCACTAAAGTGCTCATGGATGGTGGCAGCAGCATCAATATACTTTATTATGATACCTTTCGCCGAATGAATTTGACTGATAAAGAGCTTAAGCCGTCCTCCATAGTTTTCCATGGCGTGGTACTTGGTAAGTCGGCATATCCAGTTGGTAAGATTGCCTTGGAAGTGGCCTTCGGTGATGACTATGACTACGGGGCAGAGACATTGTGGTTTGAGGTGGTCAAAATAAAGAGCCCTTATCATGCCTTGTTTGGGCGACTGGCTTATGCCAAATTTATGGCGCGGCATTGTTATGTTTATCTACAGCTTAAGATGCCAGGACGGAAGGGTACCATTACAGTCCATGGTAATCGAAAAATTGCTTTGGAATGCGAAGGAGACGCTGCCTATGCTGAGTCAGCCTGTGCTACTAAAGAGCTTAAGTTTTATAAGGATAATGTTGACCTGGCTGAAATGACCCCTTTGAAGAAGCCTACCACAGAGCAAGACCCTTTATTGAAGTTTAAGTCGGCTGATGATACTAAGCAGGTTGACTTTGTCCCTGGCGACTCATCTCAGCAGTTCACAATAGGGGCTAGCATGGATCCTAAATAGGAAAGCGCGCTCATCGAGTTCATCCGTGAGAATCGGGACATCTTTGCATGGAAACCTTCTGACATGCCGGGTGTACCGAGAGAATTCGCTGAGCACACTCTTCATGTTGATCCTAAATTTAAGCCGGTCAAACAGTTCCTTCGTCGTTTCAATGAGGAGTGGCGCAAAGCTATTGGAGAAGAGGTGGCCCGGCTCTTGGCAGCTGGGTTCATCGTTGAAGTCTTTCACCCTGAGTGGTTGGCTAACCCTGTGTTGGTACTTAAGAAAAATGGCACCTGGTGTATGTGTGTTGATTACACTGATCTTAACAAGGCTTGTCCAGCTAATCCATTTGCTCTCCCTCGCATTGACCAGATTATTGATGCTATGGCGGGTTGCGAGAGTTTTATGTTTTCTTGATGCTTATTCTGGTTATCATCAAATCAAAATGGCAGTTAAAGACCAAGAGAAGACGGCTTTCATCACACCTTTTGGACCTTTCTGCTATGTTTCTATGCCTTTTGGGCTCAAGAGCGCCCAGACAACTTATCAACGCTGTGTTCAGAATTGCTTTCACAATCAAATTGGGTGTAATGTGCATGCTTATGTGGATGATATTGTGGTTAAATCCAAGAAAAAGGAGAAGCTTTTGGATGATCTACGGGAGACTTTTGACAATCACCGGGTTTATAAGATGATGCTTAACCCGGCCAAGTGTGTTTTTGGTGTACCTACAGGCAAGCTCTTGGGTTTTCTGGTCTCAAAAAGAGGAATTGAAGCTAACCCGGAGAAGATTAAGGCAATGACTTCTTTGGCTAAGCCGGCATGTGTCAATGACGTCCAGCGCCTGGCGGGTCATATCACAGCTCTAAGCCGGTTCATAAGCCGCCTGGGAGAGAAGGCCATTCCCTTATATCAGATGATGAAGAAAACGAACCATTTTGTCTAGAGTGATGATGCTGATAAGGCGTTTGAGACGCTCAAAAAGCAGTTGGCTAAGCCGCCCGTTCTTTGCCGCTCTTGTGGAGAAGGAGCCTTTACTTCTATATGTGGTGGCGAACAATAAAGCTGTCAGTGTGGCAATTGTTGTGGAGCACAAAGAGGCGGGTAAGGAATACCCAGTCCAGCGGCCGGCTTATTATGTCAGTGAGTTGTTGATTGAATCCAAACAACGATACCCCCATAGGCAGAAGTTGGTATATGGAGTGTTCATGGCGAGTCGTAAGATGAAGCATTATTTTCTTAGTCATCCTATTACTGTGGTCAGCTCTGCCCCTTTAGGAGACATCATTCAAAATAGGGAGGCCACAGGCCGGGTTGCTAAGTGGGCCATAGAACTCGGACCTCATGGTTTGAAGTACGTGCCAAGAATGGCTATCAAGTCTCAGGCTCTGGTGGATTTCATCAATGACTGGACAGAGTTACAGACATCGGAGGAGAGGCCTGATAACACATATTGGACGGTTCACTTTGATGGGTCCAGACAGCTAGAAGGCTCGGGGGCTGGGGTCATATTGACTTCCCCACGAGGTGACAAGTTTTGTTATGTTTTGAGGTTAATGTTTCCTTGTACTAACAATGCAGCTGAATATGAGGCTTTATTCCACGGCCTTCATATGGCCAAAGAGATGAATTTGAGCCGGGTCAGGTGTTTTGGCGACTCAGACCTTGTGGCTCAGCAAGTTTCAGGCACATGGGATTCCAAAGACCCGCTCATGGCGGCTTATCACCGGGCGGTTGATAACATCGCTGGTCACTTCAAGGGTTATCAGGTGGAGCACCTCGATCGAAGGAAGAATGAGGCAAATGATGCTTTAAGCCGGCTTGGTTCTCAACGTAAGCCGGTGCCTCCCAATGTGTTTCTTGATGTCTTACACAATCCCTCGGTCAAATTACCATTTGAGGAGGATTTGGCTATTCCTGACCCGGAGGCAGAATTGGTGGCGGCTCTCCATGCTATTCCAGATTGGACTCTACCTTACCTGGCTTATATGACCCGGGGCAAGTTACCTGAGGATGAGACTTTAGCAAGCCAGATAACCCAATGATCTAAGTCTATGACTATTGTTAATGGCGAGTTACACCGATGCAGCGTAACAGGTGTGTTCCAGCGTTGTGTTTCTCCCGAAGAGGGCCGTGAGATCTTGCGTGAGATTCATGAAGGTGATTGTGGTCATCAGGCTGGCTCAAAATCTTTGGTGGCCAAAGCTTTTCGTCATGGGTTTTATTGGTTGACGGCTCAGGCTGATGCAGCGGATATCGTCAGTAAATGTGATGGCTGTCAGAAGTTTTCTCGACGTGCTCATGTGTCGGCTCAAGAGTTGCGGATGATTCCAATTACTTGGCCATTTGCAGTCTGGGGGCTTGATATGGTAGGACCTTTCAAGAGGTCTAAAGATAAGAAAACCCACCTCTTGGTGGCGGTTGAAAAATTTACCAAGTGGGTTGAAGCAAACCAGTTAGCAAGTGTGATGCGGCAACTGTAGTCCAGTTTGTTAAAAAACCGATCTTCCATTTTGGTTACCCTCATAGTATCATCACTGATAATGGCACTAATTTGTCTAAGGGCGCTATGAAGGAGTTCTGTCAACGAGAGCATATTCGTCTTGGTGTTTCGTCTGTGGCTCATCCGCAGTCTAATTGTCAAGCTGAGAGGGCTAACCAAGAAATTTTGAGAGGCATAAAACCCCGGCTTATGGTTCCCTTGAAGCGAACGTCGGGTTGTTAGGTTGAGGAGTTACCTTCAGTACTCTAGAGTATCAATACCACCCCCAATAGGTCAACAGGCTATACGCCTTTCTTCATGGCCTACGGGGTAGATACGGTTCTTCCAAATGATATACGTCATGACTCGCCTCGTGTGGCAGCTTATGTTGAAGCTGATAATGAGATAGCACATCAAGACGCACTTGATGCTTTGGATGAGGAGCGTGACCTTGCGGCGGCTCGTTCGACGATATATCAACAAGACCTGCGTCGCTATCATAGCCGCAGAGTCAAGACCCGGATGTTTCAAGAAGGCGACTTGGTGCTCCGGCTGATCCATGATCAAACAGATATGCACAAATTATCCCCACCTTGGGAAGGACCCTTTGTGGTCAGCAAGAACCTGAATAATGGGTCATATTACCTCATTGATATACGAGAACACAAGGATTCACGCAAGTCAGAGGAGGAGACCCGCCGGCCCTGGAATATTGCTCATCTTTGGCCTTATTACACCTGAGCCACCGGCTCTCGTCGTTGTACATACATTTGTCAGTATATATATTTTATGACCAATATAATAAAGCCGGCTTCCCTGATAATTCAGGGCCTCTGTCATTTCATTTCTGTGTATCTGAGTCTTTATTATTTGTTCATAAGGTCACTTGGGGGCTTCCAACCCACCGGCTTTAGCTTTCATACCCTCTTGACCAGGCGTGGACGCCGAATCCTGAGTTATCCTACCTGTTTGCAACTTGCTACTCCGCCAGGTAATCCTGAGTGACCCGCCGAACTCTGAACAGTCAATCTTTTTTAAGACCATGAACTTGTTAAGGTTAAAACGGAGGTTTGTGTCATGTGAGAGCCGGCTTACAGTGAGCTAGGATTAACTCAAAGGCTGTGCGGCCTTTGAAAGCACATGGCTTTGCTAGCCAATTTATCTGGCCGTGCTTTGGTAAGCCGGCCAGGCAATTATTTGAGATTTTTTGAATCTTTCTTCCTAGTCTTTTGGATTTGTGTCTCCTAAAGATTTTTTCTGCTAAGTGCATTTTTCGACAATCCATATCTTGCAGCCCTAATTGTATGACTCATATTTGAGCATTTTGGGTTTGGTAACCCGCCCTGGCTATAGACTTTAAATAGCCAAGCATGCTTTTGTTTGTGCAATTGGGGTCAGACGCTTACAGATCTTTGGGTTGTCATCCTCACTGGATATGGTGATGTAAGCCGGCAGTATGATCTAGATCGACAGGTATGTTTTCCATTGTTATATGAATATGCGAGGTTTGATAACCCGCTCTGGCTTTTGACTTTAAGTCGCCAGTATATTTTGGCTTTAATGGCCTTAATTTTAGTCTTTTCCATAATTGCATAAGACTAGATTATGTTTGGGTTGTTACCCGCCCTGGCTTTTGACGTTAAATCGCCAGGGCATATGTTGTTTCAACTTGGTGCAGGATATGCAGAAGTTTTACACATAAGTAAGAATACTGTTATGGCTTGTATGGATGATTAAGTTCAAGCCCATCATCACGGATTAAAATTGGTGTTTCAAAAGTAAGGATTAACATGCACGAAGGCATGACATGGCGAATCATTGTTTTAAACTAGCCTGTTACACGACTATCATAAGCCCAATAGTTTGAAGCAAAGTGTTTTTTGGAGACAAGGACTCTTGCACCCTGGCCTGAGAGCCACCTCGTTTGTCATTGGTTTCCTTCTTCACGAGTTGACGATTCCGGGTCATCCTGCGCCGGCTCTTCTTCTTCGGCCATCTGGAGGTCAGGCAATGTCCAGTCGATGCCAGTTAAGGCCTCGAATATGGCTTCATCATTGATAATGAGAGCGGAGTCAAGATCAGGGGCAGAAAGGTGCTTCGCCTGGTGGGAACAAGATTCATCACTTCATGGGTGGGCGGCTTAACTTTGTTATTCTGATCATCATAAGCCGGCGTGTAGTGCTTCAGATTCAGCTCTTCAATCAACTTGCACGCCACAGGCCGCATCTCCCTCACACACTTGTTAAAATCTTGTTATTCAAAGGTTGACCCGTCATCTTTAAACTCGGGGCATCCGGTGGCGATCTCCTCCGAGTCAAGTTCTGTTGCCCATGCTTGGCTCGACCTAGAGCGACGATAGCTCCAGCTCGGGCGGCTGATAATCGACACTCTTCGATTTGAGCCGGCGCCATTGAGAACTGCTCCAACACAGTCTTGAGAAGCTTTGGCGGCTTTCTTCCACCTGACAGGGCAACAAGGTTGCGCAGAGTCCCAGTGTATAGCTGCTCGGTCAATGAGTATACTGCCTTTAACTTCAGCAGCATGCTTTCGCCAAGGCTGGCGCTTCTGGAGCCTGTTCAGTTGAGGCATAAGAATCGCCAGGCGGGTTAAAAACATTACATGTGGTAACTCACCAGGCGACTCAAATAGCTACAGAAACTAATGAGGAGTTGGGTACGAGTCTTACCAAAGATGGCAGATGTCATTTGAATAATGTGTCGCTTTAAGCCGGATAACTATTCAGTCACAGGCTTAAGCGCAGCTTCAGCATCTTCGGCCTTTTTCGCTAGCGCGGCCTTGTCAGTCTCCTAGGCGGCTCTCTCGGCATCAAAACCTGCCTTCAGCTTCTAAATTTCCCCTAAAGATGTTTTCAGCTCAAGCTTGGCTTTGGAAGTCTCTGCTTGTTGCAACTTTATATTTTTCCTCAAATCGCCCACTTGCGATTCTTTCATACTCAATTCTGCCTGCAATACAATGATGAAGTGATGATTACAACGCAATGATTACTTATTGGTGCTGATATTCTGTTAAAGTCCCAAGCACACTACAAGTACTCTACTTGCTACTTGGCGGCTAATGTGGGTCAATTCACTTTTTATTAAGTCCTAGTTCAACTTATCAGTTTAAGCTGGCCCTTGGGGGCTACGTGTTTGGATTTCTTAAGTAACTCTAAGTCCCGGCTCAACTTGTCAGCTTAAGTCGGCCCTTGGGGGCTACATATTTGGATCTTGGAAATAATTATGAGTATGCATCGTTTTGCTGCTACGAAATTATTAACGCTACACAAGGTTCTTTCAAGCTTAACATTTGAAGACCCGGTTCATCTTTATCAGATAAGCCGGCCTTGAGAGGCTATGGTTTGGAAATTTTCATGAAGTCTCAAGCATAGTCAATATTTTTCTTATACTTAAGACTTGGCGGCTACATAAGTACATAGGGAAAGGGATTAGTATCATACCTCATAACGCTCCTTCATGAGATTCACTAAGCCGGCTTCTAAATCACGGCTAGTGTGAAGGTGGCTCAGATACCCTGTGTGGATGTCGCTAGCGCTGAAGGCGGCATAGCTTTCCAAATCCAGCTTGGTCTTGCCTTTGTCCAAAGAATGAGATTCTTCTTTGGTGCTATGTTTGGCCAACACAGTGGAAGCCCCTGGCGTAGTGTAAGCCATCCCAGTAATGGTCACATCATCGGAGTCCTTATCAAGAGGGATCTCCTCAGCTGGCTTCTGGGGAGTTGGCGACTTAGGGCTCTGCGGGTCAGTGCTGGCCGCCGGGTTAAGTTCCGCGTCCATTTGTTCAAGGACGGGGGCATCAACTGTTGGTGGTGGGTCATCCATGGGTTCTTCTGGATCTTGAGTACGGGCCTCAGAGATGTCAGCATGCCATTTCTCTGACTCAGCAAGTTTAGGATCATTTGAAGACCCGCCAAGCTTCTTCTTCTTACCGCCTTTTGCCACGCCTCTGCAACAAAGATACAAAATATATGAGTATGACATAACAAATCAATTGATAGACAAATGGAAGTACTTACCCGTGGGAAACTTTGAAGATGGGCATCTGGGTTCCTGAAGAGTCGCCAGATGACGGAGGTGTCTTCTGATAATTTGAGTTAGAAGGTGTAAGAGGATGACGTATGAAGCCGACGAAGGGATAAGGAGAGTCTGGATCATATAGCACCTCATGTTGATGCTTGCAAGGGGCTGGAGTATTTGGTAAGCCGAAAACCAGCTCTGCATCACCATCACTCCGAGTCTGATGCCTGACCTCGT
Source organism: Thinopyrum elongatum (assembly GCA_011799875.1). Classification (NCBI taxonomy): domain Eukaryota; kingdom Viridiplantae; phylum Streptophyta; class Magnoliopsida; order Poales; family Poaceae; genus Thinopyrum; species Thinopyrum elongatum. Next base: position 131,776,420 of record CM022298.1, read on the forward strand.
GCTGTTGTTTCTTCAAAATAAAGTCGGGATCCAAGTAAGCAAGAGGGTGAGAAAATATTACTTTCCGGGTCACCTGCCAAGTTTTCTGTCTTGGCAAAGGCTCTGAGTCAGAGGAAATTTTAGTTACCTCTACGGCGTCAGCATGGCTGGTCTCCGCGTCATCCTGAGAGGAGTCAGCATCAATAAGTTGCATAAAAAGAAAGCCAAGAGAATCAAGTTCTACCTCCGACTCATGGTGAAACTACTAGCGAAAACCTTATACACAGAGGTATAGCAGTATCGCTGGTTAAAAGAGAGTGCTACTGCTAATTAGTAGTAGCGCGTGTCAATAAAGAGCGCTACAGCTATGGTTATAGCAGTAGCGCGTCTGCTGGAAAAAGCGCTACTACTATAATTCCCACCCTGTTGCCGGTAGGCTAGGAATAGTAGTAGCGATGCCGCAAAAAGCACGCTACCGCTAAGTGCCTTGTAGTAGCGCGTTTCCTGTATAGAGCAGCGCTACTGCTAAAAAAAGAAAATAAAATGGAAAAGAAATAGAAAAGTAAATGAAAATGAAAGAAGTACAAAAAGGAGAAATGAAAAAAAGAAAATGTAAAGATAAGCAAAAGAAAAAGAAAAATAAAGGAGAAAGGCATAGCAGTAGCGCTTGTTTCCACAAAGCGCTATAGTTACTCTAGCAGTAGCGCGTTTTATAAGCCCGCGCTATAGCTATGTTCCTTAGATAAAAGGAAAAGAAAAAGGAAAATAAATAACTACTTCCTATAGCAGTAGCACGTTTTGGTAGAAAGCGCTATAGCTAACTTAGCTATAGTGCTTTTTTCCTACCAGCGCTATTGCTATTTTGACTTAACCCCACGTGGGCTCAAAATTTTGCTAATTCCTTTCCCCCATCTCCCCCTCTCCCCCAACTCCTCTGTCGCCACCGTCGATCGCCCTGCCCGATCGAGCACGCCCTCGACCTCACCGCCGCTGCCCGAGGCCGCCCTCGATCTCACCGTCGCCGCCCTTGACCTCACCGTCGCCGCCCTCGACCACACCGCCGCCGCCCGAGCGCGCCCAGGACCGCCGCCGCCCGAGCCCGAGCCTGCCCTCACCGCCGACCGTGAGGCTATCCCTCTCCTCTCCCCTGCCCTCCTCCTCTCTCTCTCTCTGCTGTGATGATGTTCATATGAACCCTACGTGTTAGGTGTTCATATGAACCCTAGATTTGTTTAGGGCAGTAGGCATTTTTTTTAGCATTTAGGAAAAAAGATTAGCAATTTTTTTTAGGAAATTAGCTAGGGCAAGTTTCTATGAAAATGCCGAAACAGTAATTCCATTGAGCTTTAAATTAACAGAGGGTATATAAATAATAGTAGCATTTAGCTTTAAATTAATAGAGGCTATAAACAAAAAACAGTAGCATTTAGCTATAAAAAATTATTTGGACTATGGACCTGAATCTGGTCCAAATTTCATTCAAATGAAATTTGAATTATTTGGACTATGGACATGAATATTTTTGAAGAAATTGGGGGTAGGTACTAAGGTCCTTCTGTGGAAATTTTGGTGAGGTCAGAAGGGTTAGAGAAAATGGAGTTCCTTTGCAATTTCTAATAAGGTCGAGTATTGTTGGAATATTTGCTCTAAAACAATTTGGATGAAAAGAAAATAATGTGTGTGTGTGTGAGAGGAATAGCTAGAACAGAATTTGGGTTCTGTCCTAGGCAGAATTTGGACTATATATGTTGCATATCATCGACTCATGTGACGATGCAGGTGCATAGATCATCGATGGCGAAGAAGTGCTACGCCAGGAGTATATGACGAGTGGCTGGAGTGTCAGGCCCAGGTGTACCGATTTCCGAGCGACAGCCAGTAGTTAGTTTAGGTTCACGCTAGTGCGGGAGAGGGATACGAACCGATGCCTCAAGAAGTACTACACTATGTATGATGAGACATGTCATGTAACTTGTATAGCTATATCGTGATTATGATGTGATGACATAATTTGTGTTGGATGATATGATGAGACTATTATGTGTATGATATGATGAGCATATTGCATGTTTATGATATGATTAGAATACTGTATAAAACCTATACAAAAACATCGCAAATACGTAGCAAAAAAAAAGATATGAATAAATATAGTAGTAGCGCTCTTTAGCGCTGGACAGGAAAATGCTACTGCTAAAGCACTTAGCAGTAGCGCTGGTATGGAAAGCGCTACAGCTAAGTAGGTATAGCAGTAGCGCGTGTCAAAATGCGCTACTGCTAAACTTTAGCTGTAGCGCCGTATCAGTAGCGCGGAATACCCGCGCTACTGCTAGGCTTTTCCCTAGTAGTGTGAAGGGCAAACAAGTCTTCAGCATCCTGTTTCTTTCCTTTGGTCTTTTTTGGAGCCTTGGACTTTGCTCTGCCCTTTTTGGCTGGCTTATCCTGCAGTTTCTTGGTCCAGAAGGGAGATTCGGCCTGAAAACACAAATGACAATGCGAAGATGTGCATTTTATGAGAAAGTGATAAATGAGTTAAAAGGACTTAAAATACTTATGTTGGGAGCGGGATTGAGAGCACAGAAAAGGGTTCAGTCCCGTTTTGCTGCAGCTTTCGAGGGTCTCCCCGAGCAATGATTTAGTCATTTCATTGATTTCCTGGTCCTCAAGATGTGTCTGATTATATCGCTGTGGGTCTTTCAGATCGCATGTGTATTGGCACATTAAGCTGGTACGGCGGCTCAAAGGCAAGATTCTCCAGGCGACCCAGCATCGGACCAAGTCAGAACCAGTTAAACCATTGGCTAATAAGGCCCTTATCCTTGAAAAGGAAGGCGCGTACTTGGCTCGTTCTGCAGTAGTGATCCGGTCGGGGAGTGGATGCCTAGGGCTGAGCCGGCAGGTGCGGAAACCCGGTAAAGGATTTTCACCCGCTGGAGAGGTGTCTTGGAAATAGAACCAAGTCTGATTCCAGTCCTTGGGGTGACTGGGTAGTGCAGCTGCAGGAAAGACGATGTCCCTCTGCCTCTGGATTGAAATCCCACCGAGTTCAAGGCTAGGCCCATCTGTCATCTTGGTCTGGTGGTTCAAGTAATAATATTCTCTGAATAGATCAACGCTGGGCTCCTCTTGAAGGTACACCTCATAGAAGACTTGGAAGTTGCATATATTGGAAACAGAGTTGGGGCCGATATCTTGAGGGTGTAGCTTGTAGAAGTTCAGAACGTCCCGAAAGAATTTCGACCCAGGTGGTGAGAAACCACGGAGGAGGTGATCTGCAAAGACTATAACCTCGCCTTCTTTAGGTTGAGGCGGAACTTCAGCTCCTGGAACTCGCCAGTGGATGACGTCCTTTGCTGGTAAAACGCCCATCTCGACATATTCCTTGAGAGATTGTTCAGTGACAATGGAAGCAACCCAGTCGCAAGAAGTGGTGGACTTAGTCATTTTTGGTAGTGGATGCCTGAGGATAAAGGTTTGGCGGGTTAATATTATGATGTTAAACCACCCAATGATGACTAAAAATAAACTGCCCAAAGAAGCCAGCTACACACTGGCGGGTTACAAGTCCTAATTATAAGGGATAATCATTTTGGCGAGTTATGGAAAAGGTTATAAGCTATATGGATAAGCCGGAAAGATACCGGCGGGTTACCGATTCATGGTTACAGACAGATAAGTGTCGGCAGAATGCAAAGTTGCTGCTGTAAGCCGCCTGAACAATGAATGGCGGGTCAACCATCTATCAATTGTCTATGAAATCTAGGATTATTGAAATTTTGCTAAGTGTGGGGCAAACAAGTTTCACAGTTCATGCCTATAATTTTGGATCTATAGCAGTTCGAAAAACAGAAGGAAATTGCTAAACCTAAAACATAGTGGAGGAACTAGTGTGCTGGGAATTGAATCTCAGAAGAAAATAATGAATCTATGATTGGAAATAGGTGCTAAAACTGCTACCGCACGACTTCAGTACTGCTTTTAGATTGAACTAAGCGTTGGTGCAAAAATTATGACGAACTTGGATGAACACGGCGACCACCGACGAACTAGGGCAACCTAATGCAGATTAGAAGTGAGGAGAAGCGAGTACCTGGTGATGCTAATGAGTAGCCGGTGGGTGCTGCGATCTCTGGTAAAATTTAGGTTGATGAAGCGGCCAGGTTGGAGCTGTTGGTGAAGGTCGACTGCGGCGGCGGAGCTCGTACTACGGCGGTCGGCGTGAGGAAGACGAAGAAGAGAGAGGGACGGGGGTAAAAGTGAAAAAGGGCCCCCCGTGCTTATTTATAAAGAGAAAGGTGAATAGTAAAATGGCAGGCATGGAAATCGAGGAGGCATTGTGATTATCTGAAACGGTGCGGGCGCCTCGATTCTCGGATGACCAGTTAATGCAAAAGATGCATTGTGATGTCATGGATTTCTTATGAATTTACTTCGCGTGACGTCATGGCGGGTTACAATGTTTTATTCAAGGTTAAGCTTTGGAAAGACAATTTGCCAACTGAAGCAGTGAAGATTGACATGAACAAATTCAAATCAATCTGGGGCCTAATGTTGGGGACCGTTGGCGACTCAATGAAGAAAGCCCAGTAAGCCTAAGAAGACAAGTGTGAAGATGGTGGCTCATGAGAGGTGGGCCTGATGGTGGCCCAAGACCCGGACGTGTGAACCGCCATATGGTGGCTTGCCTGGTAAGGCAAGGTGATTTAGAAACCAGGCCGGTCACGTTGTGTGAGACGGCTCGGACTCTTGTAAGCCCCGGGCCTCGACCTATGTATATAAAGGCGAGACCCAGTGGTGGGTTAACCCAAGAAAAACAACTGATCGATAGCTAGGTCAAGCGTAATCGCTCCCTTGTAATCGAAACTCAAGCAATACAACTAGAAGCAGGACGTAGGCTTTTACCTCATTGAGAGGGGCCGAACCTGGGTAAACCTTGTGTCCTTTTTCCCATTCAACCCCTTCGAGCTAACCTACGCGCGATGGCTCCACACCTAAGTCCTTTCACAAGGGCATCTGCCGTGTTAAGTCCATGACAAGATCCAATCTAGACACCATCACAGAGGGGTTCATCATCCTCATTGGTGCCTCTCTGATGACGCGCGAGTAGTTCATCATAGACCTACGGGTCCGTAGTTAGTAGCTAGATGGCTTCCTCTCTCTCTTTTGATTCTCAATACAATGGTCTCTTGGAGATCTATTTGATGTAACTCTTTTTCCGGTGTGTTTGTTGGGCTCCGATGAACTTTGAGTTTATGATCAGATCTATATCCATGAATATTATTTGAGTCTTCTTTGATCTCTTATATGCATGATTACTTATAGCCTCGTATTTTTTCTTTGAATCTTTGGTTTAGTTTGGCCAACTAGATCGATATTTCTTGCCATGGGAAGAGGTGCTTTGTGATGGGTTCGATCGTGCGGTGTTCTTTCCTAGTGACAGAAGGGGCAGCAAGACACGCATGTATCGTTGCTATTAAGGATAACAAGATGGGGTCTATTCCTACATGAATAGATCTTGTCTACATCATGTCATCGCACTTATTGCATTACTTCGTTTCTCCATGAACTTAATACACTAGATGCATGTTGGATAGCGGTCGATGTGTGGAGTAATAGTAATAGATGCAGGCAGGAGTCGGTCTACTAATCTTGGACGTGATGCCTATATAATGATCATTGCTTGGATATCGTCATAATTATTTGAGGTTTTATCAATTGCCCAACAGTAATTTGTTTACCCACCGTATGCTATTTTTCTCTAGAGAAGCCACTAGTGAAATCTATGGCCCCCGGGTCTATTCTCCATCATATTTGCTTTGAGATCTATTTTTATTCGCTTTTATTTTCAGATCTACTATTCCAAAAAACCAAAAATATCTTGCTGCACTTTTTGATTACTAGTTTTATTTCGCGTTTTATCGAGATCTATTTATCCAATCTATCACAATTTTATCCCGTCAACTTGACAATTTCTGGCACCGTTACCCGTTGAGGGATTGACAACCCCTCCTAATCGTCGGGTAGCAAGTATTTGTTCTTTTTTTGCAGGTACCGTTTACATAGTGTTGCTTGGTTCTCCTACTGGATTGATACCTTGGTTTCATAACTGAGGGAAATACCTACCGTAGCTGTGCTGCATCATCCTTTCCTCTTTGGGGAAATACCGACGTAGTTCAAGCGACATCAGCGCCGTTGCCGGGGATACATCATCAAAATTTGCCATTTGCCTCTTGTTTTCATCTCCCCCACTTCAAAAACGTTTTGCAAAAAGCACAAAATTATTTGCCTTGTTTTCGTTTGCCTTTTTGTTCGTTTGCTATATTTGCTTGTGTGCCATGTGTCTTCTATTTGCTTGCATCTTCCCTTGCTAAAAATCTATTGATATGGATCCTCATCAACTTGCTAATCTTTTCAAAAGATCCAATTATGATGAACCAATTGCTAGTGAGTTGAGTGCACTTGATTATCTCTATGAAGTTTTGCTTGAAATTCATGAATTTGAAAATTGTGATGTAGTGTTGAAAGAAGAAATTGATGAAGTGATTCATGATAGCTCCTTGAATGAAAAGCATGGTTGCAATGATGTTATTATAAATTCTATTAATGTCAATTGTGCTAATAATATGCAAAACCCCAAGCTTGCGGATGCTAATTTTGCTATGTCCACTACTTATTGTAATGATCATAATTGGGGTGATTCTTCTTATGATCTTGAAAATTTATTTAAGCATCATAATGAATATGATATTGATAATAGTGTTTGCAATAATATTGAAAGTGGGTTTGAAAGAGTGTCAACTCTAGGTAATAATAATCCCACTACTTTGGAGAATGATCAATCTAATGAAATTTTTGATAAAAGTGGGCTCGGAGAGGTCATGACTTTATTTAATGATAATCCCACTATTTTGGAAGAGTGTCAACTTTGCATGCATGTGGATCATGAAGAGAATATTTTATGTGATGGTGATATTGTTGAATTTGATTATGATCCTACATTTAATTATTATGAGAGAGAAAAATATGGTTGTAGAAATTTTCATGTTACTAAATTACCTCTCGTTATGTTGAGATTGTCAATCTTTTATTGCTCTCCTTTCCATATGCTAGATATTTCTTGTCTTAATAATTTGTTTTCTTATAAAATTCCTATGCATAAGAAGTATGTTATACTTAAGTGTGTTTGTCACATATTTTATGATGCTCTCTTTGTGTTTCAATTATTATCTTTCATGTGAGCATCAACAAAATCTTATGCCTAGCTAGGGGCACGATACGTCTCCAACGTATCTATAATTTTTGATTGTTTGATGCTGTTATATTATCATTTTTGTATGTTTTACAATCATTTTATAGCAACTTTATATCATTTTTTGGGACTAACCTATTAACATAGTGCCCAGTGCAAGTTGCTATTTTTTGCTTGTTTTTTACTTCGCAGAAAATCAATACCAAACGGAGTCCAAATGCAGCGAAACTTTTTGGAGATTTTTTCTAGACCAGAAGACACCTGTTGGGCCAAAGAAGTACTAGAGGGGGGCTCTGAGGGGAGCACAACCCACCAGAGCGTGCCTGGGGGCCCAGGCGCGCCCAGGTGGGTTGTGCCCACCTCGGCCGCCTCCCGCACCGCCTCTTTGCTCAATAAATACCCTGGTAATCCAAAAACCCTGGGGGAGTGGACGAAACACAATTCCAGCAGCCGCAAGTTCCAGAAACCACAGATCCAATCTAGACACCATCATGGAGGGGTTCATCATCCTCATTGGTGCCTCTCCGATGATGCGTGAGTAGTTCATTGTAGACCTACGGGTCCGTAGTTAGTAGCTAGATGGTTTACTCTCTCTCTTTTGATTCTCAATACAATGGTCTCTTGGAGATCTATTTGATGTAACACTTTTTGCGGTGTGTTTGTTGGGATCCGACGAACTTTGAGTTTCTGATCAGATCTATCTTTTTATCCATGAAAGTTATTTGAGTTTTGATCTCTTATATGCATGATTACTTATAGCCTCGTATTTCTTCTTCGAATCTTTGGTTTAGTTAGGCCGACTAGATCGATTTTTCTTGCCATGGGAAGAGGTGCTTTGTGATGGGTTCGATCTTACGGTGCTCAATCCCAGTGACAGAAGGGGAAATGACACATATGTATCGTTGCCATTAAGGATAACAAGATGGGGTCTATTCGTACATGAATAGATCTTGTCTATATCATGTCATCGTTCTTATTGCATTACTCCATTTCTCCATGAACTTAAAACACTTGATGCATGCTGGATAGCGCTCGATGTGTGGAGTAATAGTAGTAGATGCAGGCAGGAGTCGGTCTACTAATCTTGGACGTGATGCCTATATAATGATCATTGCCTGGATATCGTCATAATTTTTTGAAGTTCTATCAATTGCCCAACAGTAATTTGTTTACCCACGGTATGCTATTTTCTCGAGAGAAGCCACTAGTGAAATCTACGGCCCCCGGGTCTATTTTCCCATCATATACTTTCAGATCTATATTGCTATTTGCCTTTTTATTTATTTGCATCTTTTATTTTCAGATCTATATTTCCAAAAACCCAAAAATACCTTGCTGCACTTTATTTTATTCGCGTTTTATCGAGATCTATTGATCCAATCTATTAAATTTAGTCTCCCGTCCACGTGACAATTTCTGGCACTGTTACCCAAAAGGGATTGACAACCCCTTTAACACGTCAAGTTGCAAGTATTTGTTCTTTGTGTGCAGGTACCATTTACATAGTGTTGCTTGGTTCTCCTACTGGTTTGATAACCTTGGTCTCATCACTGAGGGAAATACCTACCGTTGTTGTGCTGCATTATCCCTTCCGCTTTGGGGAAATACCGACGTAGTTCAAGCGACATCAAAAGGAATTTCTGGCGCCGTTGCCGGGGAGACATCATCAACATCTATCAGGTTCCTAATCACAAATCTCTTCTCTTTGCAATTTACATTATCTACCATTTGCCTCTCATTTTCATCTCCCCCACTTCACAAATTTGCCGTTTTATTCGCCCTCTTTTTCGTTTGCCTTTTTCTTGTTAGATCTCTTGTTTGCTATCTTTACTTGTGTTACCATGTGCTTTCTATTTGCTTGCATCTTTGCTTGCTAAAAATCTATTGATATGGATCCTCATCCACTTGCTAATCTTTTCAAAAGATCCAATTATGATGAACCAATTAGTAGTGAATTGAGTTCACTAGATTATCTTTATGAAGTTTTGCTTGAGATTTATGAATCTGAAAATTGTGATGAAGTGTTAAACGAAGGAATTTATAAAGTGATTCATGATATCTCCTTGAATGAAAAGCATGATTGCAATGATGTTATTATAAATTCTATTAATGTCGATTGTGCTAATGATATGCAAAACCCCAAGCTTGGGGATGCTAATATTGCTAGGTCCACTACTTATTGCAATGATCATGATTGGGGTGATAATGATTCTTATAATCTTGAAAATTTATTTAAATCTCATGATGAATATGTGTGCGATAATATTAAAAGTGGGGTTGGAAGAGTGTCTACTTTAGCTAAAAATAATCCCACATATTTGGAGAGTGTTCAATCTTATGAATTTTTTGATGAAACTGGGCTTGGAGAGGTCATGACTTTATATGATGATAATCCCACTATTTTGGAAGAGTGTCAACTTTGCATGCATGTGGATCATGTAGACAATATGTTATGTGATAGCTATATTGTTGAGTTTGAATATGATCCCACACGTAATTATTATGAGAGAGGGAAATATGGTTGTAGAAATTTCCATGTTACTAAATTACCTCTCTTCATGTTGAGATTGCTATTGTTTTCTTCCATGCATATGCTAGATCTTGCTTGTCTAGCTAATTTTTTTTCCTATAAAATTCCTATGCATCAGAAATATGTTAGACTTAAATATGTTTGTCACATGTTTTATGATGCTCTCTTTGTGTTTTCATTATTATCTTTCATGTGAGCATCAATAAAATCTTATGCCTAGCTAGGGGCGTAAAACGATAGCGCTTGTTGGGAGGCAACCCAATGAATAAAATTTATTTTTGCCTTTTTCTTCCTGTTCTTAAGTATTTGCACAATTATACTACTGTTATGATTGTGTTTTTTATGTTTTAATTAGTGTTTGTGCCAAGTAAAGCCTTTGGGATAGCTTTGGTGATAGTTGATTTGATCTTGTTGGAAAACAGAAACTTTTATGTCCAGTAATATAATTTTGTAAAATCACGAAAGCAACGAAAAATTCTGAATTTTTTAAGAAAGATTGATAAAAAATTGCCTCTGTTGTCATAGTTTTTAAGACTATTTGGAGTTAAAGAATTATGAGAACAATTCGCATCTTTACAGACTATTCTGTTTTTGACAGATTCTGTTTTTCTTTGCATTGTGTGCTTATTTTGATGAATCTATGGTTTTTATCGGGGGGTATAAGCCATGGTAAAGTTAGAATACAGTAGATATAATGCAATAATAAAATTTTAATGGGTTTTCTACAATACTTAAAGTAAAGATTGGTTTTCTTATACTAACGGATCTCACGAAGGTTTTGTTGAGTTTTATGTGATTGAAGTTTTCATGTTTTGGGTGAGATCACGATGGATGAAGGAATAAGGAGTAAGAAGAGCCTAAGCTTGGGGATGCCCATGGCACCCCAAGTTATTAACCAAAGAGGAACAAGCAACTAAGCTTGGGGATGCCCCCGAGTGGCATCCCCTCTTTCTTCTAACGACCATCGGTATTTTACTTGGAACTATATTTTTATTCGTCACATATCATGAGTTTTGCTTGGAGCGTCTTTTATTATATGAGTCTTTTATTGTTTTTATTTTTAGTTTAAGTGAAGTATCCTTGCTGAACACACCTATTTGAGAGAGCCAAAATTATGCTATGATTTGTTAGAATTGCTCTATGTGCTTCACTTAATTTTTTTTGAGCTATGGAATTGCTCTAGTGCTTCACTTGTATCTTTTTGAGCATGGTGTGCTTTATTATTTTTGAAGAAATGCTCTCATGCTTCACTTAGATTTATTTGAGAGTTAGAATTTTTTTTAGAAATTCTCTCATGCTTCACTTATATTATTTCGAGAGAAGAAAATTTTATGCTCATGTTCTTCACTTAGATTTGTTTGAGCTATCAAAAGCAACATATGAAACTAGTCCCAAAGTGATAGATATTCAAGAGGGATATAATAAAAACTTTCATGAAGATCATTGGACAAAATAAACTTGATTCTTTGTAATAGTTTTGCGATATGATGATAGTGATATGTGAGTTATGTTGATGAGTAATTATGCTTTAGTAAGAATATTGATGTTAAGGTTTGTGATTCCCTATGCAAGCACGAAAGTCAATAGTTATGCAATGAAATTACATCCTACTTGTGGTGCGTTATTCGGTGTTAGTTATGCTTAATGCTCGCTTATGAGATTTTTTGTTTCTTGGTTGGATGCTTCTCAATCTTTTGCTAGCCTTCACTTGCTCTAAGTATGATCACTACTTGTGCATCCAAAATCCTTAAACCAGTTTTGCCATATGAGTCCACTATACCTACCTATATGCGGTATTCTTTTGCCGTTCTAAGCAAATTTGTATGTGCCATCTCTAATCTTCAAAATAAATTTCCTTTTTGTGTGCTCGTACCGCTCATGAAACGGTAGGGGTTGGCTGATATTTTTCCATGCTAGATGTGTTATTCTCAAGATGAGTGTTTATTCACTTGTCATTGCACGAGAGTATGGCAAAGGTATTAGGGATGCCTAGTCCCGAAATGAAAAATGAATTTACTTTATGTTGTCAAATAATAAATTCCTTGTAAAGTGTTGGTATGGACGGCACCCGTGAATTCGGTTAGCCGTGGAATGTGAAAGTATGGTGGAAAAAGGAATAAACTTTATTTTCTGTTTGGGAACCGCCTATGATATATCTAGCATGGAAAGTATTGGGAACTACTCGATCGTTTTCGTTGACAGGAAAAGCATGCCACCCAAAATGTTTTATCTCTTAATTTTTCGCTTTGAGCTCTGGCACCTCTACAAATCCCTACTTCCCTCTGCGAAGGGCCTTTCTTTTTTTACTTTATGTAATTTTTATTTTCATTTGAGTCTCCATCTTCTCTTATAAAGCACCAACTAAGGGGCACTATGATCATACTTGAGCATTGGGTGTAGCTAATATGCGAGTGTGTTTCATGAGTAGATCAATGATTGAGCATAATGGGCTAGGGATAACTTGCTTTAGTGTTGATATTTTGAAAGACATGGTTGCTTGTTGATATGCTTGAGTATTGAAATCTTCATGTCAAAACTAGACTATTGCTTTGAATCATATAAAAGTAAATATGTCCATGCTACAAAAGAAAGAATGTGATGAACATGATAGGCAGCATTCCACATCAAAAATTCTGTTTTTATCATTTACCTACTCGAGGACGAGCAGGAATTAAGCATGGGGATGTTGATACGTCTCCAACGTATCTATAATTTTTTATTGTTCCTTGCTGTTATATTATCATTCTTGGATGTTTTACAATCATTTTATAGCAACTTTATATCATTTTTTGGGACTAACCTATTGAGATAGTGCCCAGTGCCAGTTGCTATTTTTTGCTTGTTTTTTACTTCGCAGAAAATCAATACCAAACGGAGTCCAAACGCAGCGAAACTTTTTGGAGATTTTTTCTGGACCAGAAGACACCTGTTGGGCCAAAGAAGTACCAGAGGGGGGCTCTGAGGGGAGCACAACCCACCAGGGCGTACCTGGGGGCCCAGGCGCACCCAGGTGGGTTGTGCCCACCTCGGCCGCCTCCCGCACCGCCTCTTTGCTCTATAAATACCCTGGAAATCCAAAAACACTGGGGAGTGGACGAAACACAATTCCAGCCGCCGCAAGTTCCAGAAACCACAGATCCAATCTAGACACCATCACGGAGGGGTTCATCATCCTCATTGGTGCCTCTCCGATGATGCATGAGTAGTTCATTGTAGACCTACGGTTCTGTAGTTAGTAGCTAGATGGCTTCCTCTCTCTCTCTTTTGATTCTCAATACAATGGTCTCTTGGAGATCTATTTGATGTAACTCTTTTTGTGGTGTGTTTGTTGGGAGCCGATGAACTTTGAGTTTATGATCAGATCTATCTTTTTATCCATGAAAGTTATTTGAGTTTTAATCTCTTATATGCATGATTACTTATAGCCTCATATTTCTTCTTCGAATCTTTGGTTTAGTTAGGCCGACTAGATCGATTTTTGTTGCCATGGGAAGAGGTGCTTTGTGATGGGTTCGGTCTTACGGTGCTCAATCCCAGTGACAGAAGGGGAAATGACAGGTATGTATCGTTGCCATTAAGGATAACAAGATGGGGTCTATTCCTACATGAATAGATCTTGTCCACGTCATGTCATCGTTCTTATTGCATTACTCCGTTTCTCCATGAACTTAATACACTAGATGCATGCTGGATAGCGGTTGATGTGTGGAGTAATAGTAGTAGATGCAGGCAGGAGTCGGTCTACTAATCTTGGACGTGATGCCTATATAATGATCATTGCCTGGGTATCGTCATAATTTTTTGAAGTTCTATCAATTGCCCAATAGTAATATGTTTACCCACGGTATGCTATTTTCTCGAGAGAAGCCACTAGTGAAATCTACGGCCCCCGGGTCTATTTTCCCATCATATACTTTCAGATCTATATTGCTATTTGCCTTTTTATTTATTTGCATCTTTTATTTTTAGATCTATATTTCCAAAAACCCAAATAACCTTGCTGCACTTTATTTTATTCGCATTTTATCGAGATCTATTTATCCAATCTATTACATTTAGTCTCCCGTCCACGTGATAATTTTTGGCACCGTTACCCGAAAGGGATTGACAACCCCTTTAACACGTTGGGTTGCAAGTATTTGTTCTTTGTGTGCAGGTACCGTTTACATAGTGTTGCTTGGTTCTCCTACTGGTTCGATAACCTTGGTCTCATCACTGAGGGAAATACCTACCGTTGCTGTGCTGCATCATCCCCCCTTCCTCTTTGGGGAAATACTGACGTAGTTCAAGCGACATCGGGGCATAAAACAATAGCGCTTGTTGGGAGGCAACCCAACGAATTAAATATTTTTTTACTTTTTCTTTCTGTTCTTGAGTGATTACACAATTATGCTACTGTTACAATTGTGTTTTTGTTTTAATTAGTATTTGTGCCAAGTAAAGCCTTTGGGATCATGTTGGGTGATAGTTGATTTGATCTTGTTGGAAAATAGAAACTTTTGCGTCCAGTAGCAAAATTTTAGAAATTCACAGAAGCGATGAACAATTCTAATTTTTTTACACATGATTGATATGTAAATTTCCCACGTTGTCCTACTTTTTCAGAATTTTTGGAGTTACGGAAGTATGGCTAAAGTCCAGATTACTACAGACTATTCTGTTTTTGATAGATTCTGTTTTCATTGCATTGTGTGCTTATTTTGATGAATCTATTGTTTGTATCGGGGGGTATAAACCATGGTAAAGTTGTAATACAGTAGGTATAATGCAATAATAAAATTTGAATGGGTTTGCAACAGTACTAAAAGTGGTGATTTGCTTTATTACACTAACGGATCTCACGAAGGTTTTGTTAAGTTTTGTGTGATTGAAGTTTTCAAGTTTTGGGTGAGATCACGATGGATGAAGGAATAAGGAGTATCAAGAGCCTAAGCTTGGGGATGCCCCATGGCACCCCAAGGTAATATCCAAAGAGAAATAAGAAACCAAGCTTGGGGATGTCCCGAGTGGCATCCCCTCTTTCTTCTAACGATCATCCGTAATTTTACTTGGAGCTATATTTTTATTCATCACATATCATGAGTTTTGCTTGGAGCGTCTTGTATTATATGAGTCTTTACTTGTTTTGCTTTTTAGTTTGTCACAAGTATCCTTGCTGGACACACCCATTAGAGAAGCCAAAATTATGCTATGATTTGATAGAATTGCTCTATATGCTTCACTTAAATTTTTTGAGCTATGGAATTGCTCTAGTGCTTCACTTATATCTTTTTGAGCACGGTGTGCTCTAATATTTTTGGACAAATACTCTCATGCTTCACTTAGATTTATTTTAGAGTTAGTAAATTTTTAGAAATATTCTCTCATTCCTCACTTAAATTATTTTGAGAGATTAAAATCTTTATGCTCATGTTCTTCACTTAAATTTGTTTGAGCTTGTTAAAAGCAATGGCAATATATGAAACTAGTCCCAAAGTGATAGATATTCAAGAGGGATATAATAAGAACTTTCATGAAGATCATTGGACAAAATAAACTTGATTCTTTGTAATAGTTTTGAGATATGATGATAGTAATATGTGAGTCATGTTGATGAGTAATTATGCTTTAATAAGAATATTGGTGTTAAGGTTTGTGATTCCCTATGCAAACATGAAAGTCAATAGTTATGCAATGAAATTACATCCTACTTGTGGTGCATTATTCGATGTTAGTTATGGTTAATGCTCGTTTATGAGGTTTTTCATTTCTTGGTTGGTTGCTTCTCAATCTTTTGCTAGCCTCCACTTGTACTAAGTAGAAATACTACTTGTGCATCCAATCCTTAAACCAAGTTTTGCCACATGAGTCCACCATATCTACCTATATGCGGTATTTTCGTGCTGTTCTAAGCAAATTTGTATGTGCCAACTCTAATATTCAAATAAAGTTCCCTTTTGTGTGTTCGTACCGCTCATAAAGCGGTAGGGGGTGGCCGATATTTTTCCATGCTAGATGCGTTATTCTCAAGATGAGTGTTTATTCACTTGTCATTGCACGAGAGTATGGCAAAGGTAATTGGGATGCCCAGTCCCAAAATGAAAAGAATTTTACTTTATGTTGTCAAATAATAAATTCCTTGGAAAGTGTTGGTATAGAGGTGTTGGAAATATGCCCTAGAGGCAATAATAAAGTGGTTATTATTATATTTCCTTGTTCATGATAATAGTTTATTATCCATGCTATAATTGTATTGACCGAAAACTCAAATACATGTGTGGATACATAGACAACAACATGTCCCTAGTAAGCCTCTACCGGACTAGCTCGTTGATCAAAGATGGCTATGGTTTCCTAGCCATGGACATGAGTTGTCATTTGATAACGGGATCACATCATTAGGAGAATGATGTGATGGACAAGACCCAAACTATGAACATAGCATATGATCGTGTTAAGTTTATTGCTATCGTTTTCTGCATGTCAAGTATATGTTCCTATGACCATGAGATCATGCAACTCACTGACACCGGAGGAGTACCTTGTTTGTACCAAATGTCGCAACGTAAATGGGTGGCTATAAAGGTGCTCTACAGGTATCTCCGAGGGTGTCTGTTGAGTTGGCATGGATCAAGACTGGGATTTGTCACTCCGTATGACGGAGAGGTATCTCAGGGCCCACTCGGTAATACAACATCACAATAAGCTTGCAAGCAATGTGACCAATGAGTTAGTCACGGGATCTTGTATTACGGAACGAGTAAAGAGACTTGCCAGTAATGAGATTGAACTAGGTATGGAGATACCGACGATCGAATCTCGGGCAAGTAGCATACCGATAGACAAAGGGAACTGCATACGGGATTAGCTGAATCCTTGACATCGAGGTTCGACCGATAAGATCATCATAGAATATGTAGGAACCAATATGGGCATCCAGGTCCCGCTATTGGTTATTGACCGTAGAGGCGTCTCGGTCATGTCTGCATAGTTCTCGAACCCGCAGGGTCTACACACTTAACGTTTGGTGATGATATAAGTATAGTTGAGTTGTTATGGTGGTTACCGAAGGTTGTTCGGAGTCCTGGATGAGATCCCGGACATGACGAGGAACTCCGGAAGGGTCCGGAGGTGAAGATTGATATATTGGACGAAGGGTATTGGAGTCCGGAAGTGTTCCGGGGGTACCGGGTGATGACCAGCATGACCAAAAGGGGTTTCGGGGGCCCCGACAAGTGTTGGGGGGCCCCATTGGCCAAGGGGAGGGGGCAAACCAGCCCACTAAGGGGCTGTGCGCCCCCTCACCCTTTCCCACATGAACAGGAAAGGTGGGGCGCCCCCCTCTAGGGTTCCCTCCAGCCGGCTTGGGGGGCAAGTCACCCTAGGGGAGATCCCATCTGCCCTGGCCGCCGCCCCCCTAGGGGAAACCCTAGGGGCACCACGCCCTCCTCCCTTCCACTATATATAGAGAGGTAGAGAGAGGGCAGCCGCATCCTTGAGTACATCTCCACGCCATGGCACTGCCTCTCCTCTCCCTCGCATCCCTCTTCTTCTCCGTAGTGCTTAGAGAAGCTCTGCTGAGATTTCTCCACCACCACCGCCACCACGCCGTCGTGCTGCTAGAGGACTCGAGCTACTACTTCACCATCGCTCGCTGGATCAAGGAGGTGAAGGCGTCATCAAGCCGTACGTGTGTTGAATGCAGAGGTGCCGTCCGTTCGGCACTTGGATCGGGAGTTCGCGGGACAGATTGTGATTGGATCGCGAAGACATTCGACTACATCAACCACGTTTCTTAACGCTTCCGCTTAGCGATCTACAAGGGTATGTAGATCCAATCTCTCCTCTCATAGATGGTCATCTCCTAGATTGGATATTGGTGAGCGTACAAACTTTTTTGTTTCCCATGCAACGTTCCCCAACAGTGGCATCATGAGCTAGGTCTATGCGTAGATGACATCACGAGTAGAACACAAAGGAGTTTGTGGGCGTTGATATTCAGATTGCTTCCTTCTTTGGTATTTTCTTGATTCGGCGGTATTGTGGGATGAAGCGGCTCGGACCAACTTTACATGTCCACGTACATGAGACTGGTTCCATCGACTGACATGTGACTTTGTTGCATAAAGATGTCTGGCGGGTGTGGCTTTGCGTAGGCAAGAATAATTCTTGCTAGATACCCATAGCAGCCACGTAAAACATGCAACAACAATTAGGGACATCTAACTTGTTTTTGCAGGGTATGTTGTGATATGATATGGCCAAAGACATGATGAGATATATTTGATGTATGAGATGATCATGTTTTGTAATAGTTTATCACGACTTGCATGTCGATGAATACGGCAACCGGCAGGAGCCATAGGGTTGTCTTTAATTATTGTATGACCTATGTGTCAACCATTAAATGCTATGTAATGCTTTACTTTATCGCTAAGCGGTAGCAATAGTAGTAGAAGCATGGTTGGCGTGACAACCCCGATGGCGACACGATGATGGAGATCATGGTGTCATGCCAGTGACGATGGAGATCATGTCGGTGCTTTGGAGATGGAGATCAAAAGCACAAGTTGATGGCCATATCATGTCACTTATGATTTGCATGTGATGTTAATCCTTTTATGCATCTTATTTTGCTCAGGACGACGGTAGCATTATAAGGTGATCCCTCACTAAAATTTCAAGATAAAATTGTGTTCTCCCCAAGTGTGCACCGTTGCGAAAGTTCATCGTTTCGAAGCACCACGTGATGATCGGGTGTGATAGACTCTACGTTCACATATAATGGGTGCAAGCCAGTGTTGCACATGCGGAACACTTGGGTTAAACTTGACGAGCCTAGCATGTACAGACATGGCCTCGGAACACAAGAGACCAAAAGGTCGAACACGAGTCATATAGTAGATATGATCAACATGGAGATGTTCATCATTGAAACCACCTCATCTCACGTGATGATCGGACTTGGGTTGGTGAATTTGGATCATGTTACACTCGGACAACTGGAGGGATGTTGATTTGAGTGGGAGTTCTTAGGTAATATGATTAATTGAAGTCATTATCATGAACAATAGTCTAAAGTTGCCTTTGCAAATTTATGTTGTAGATTAATGGCTCGCGTAGTAGCTCCCCTGAATTTCAATGCGTTCCTATAGAAAGCTAAGCTGAAAGATGATGGAAGTAACTTTGTGGACTAGCGTAATCTGAGGATTATCCTCATGGCTTCCCATAAGTCTTATGCCCTTGATGCACCGCTTGGTGCGGCACCCCCTCCAGCAACTGTGGATGTTGTGAATGCCTGGCAGTCGCGTGTTGATGACTACTCAATAGTTTAGTGCGCCATGCTGTATGGCTTAGAGCCAGGACTTCAAAGGCGTTCTGAACGTCATGGAGCATATGAGATGTTCCAGGAGTTGAAGTTTATCTTTGAGAAGAATGCCCGGATCGAGAGGTATGAGACCTCCGATAAGTTCTATGCCTGCAAGATGGAGGAGAACGGGTCTGTCAGTGAGCACATACTCAGAATGTCTGGGTACTACAACCGTCTGGCTGAGTTGGGTATTGAGCTCCCGCCAGAGGCTGTCACTGACAGAGTTCTTCAATCGCTACCAGCTAGCTACAAGAGCTTTGTGTTGAACTATAGCATGCAAGGGATGAACAATTCAGTCTCCGAGCTGTTCGCGATGCTAAAAGTTGCTGAGTCAGATGTCCAGAAGGAGCATCAAGTGTTGATGGTGAATAAAACCACTAGTTTCAAGAAAGGCAAGGGAAAGAAGGGAAACTTCAAGAAAGGTGGCAAAGCAGTTGCTCCTCTCGTGAAGAAACCCAAGGCTGGATCCAAGCCGGAGACTGAGTGCTTCTATTGCAAGGGAACTAGCCACTGGAAGCGGAACTGCCCCAAGTATCTGGCCGACAAGAAGGGGCCCAACGTCAACAAAGGTATATATGATATACATGTTATTGATGTGTACCTTACCAACTCTCGTTGTAGTGCCTGGGTATTTGATACCGGTTCGGTTGCTCACATTTGCAACTCAAAGCAGGAACTACGGAATAGACAGAGGCTGGGAAAGGACGAAGTGATGATGCGCGTGGGAAATGGTTCTAAGGTTGATGTGATCGCCGTCGGCACGCTCGCTCTTTGATTACCATCGCGATTAGCGATGAACCTGAATAATTGTTATTTAGTGCCTGCGTTGAGCATGAACATTATATCTGGATCTTGCTTAATGCGAGACGGTTACTCATTTAAATCAGAGAATAATGGTTGTTCTATTTATATGGGTAATATCTTTTATGGTCATGCACCCATTGTAATGGGTTTATACTTATTGAATCTCGATAGTGATGATACACATGTTCATAACATTGATGCCAAAAGATGTAGAGTTAATAATGATAATACCACTTTCTTGTGGCACTGCCACTTAGGTCATATTGGTGTAAAGCGCATGAAGAAACTCCATGCTGATGGACTTTTGGATTCACTTGATTTTGAATCACTTGACACATGCGAACCATGCCTCATGGGCAAGATGACTAAGACCCCGTTTTCAGGAACAATGGAATGGGCAAGTGACTTGTTGGAAATCATACATACTGATGTGTGTGGTCCGATGAGCATTGACGCGCGCGGTGTATATCGTTACTTTCTCACCTTCACCGATGACTTGAGTAGATACGGGTATATTTACTTGATGAAGCATAAGTCTGAAACGTTTGAAAAGTTCAAGCAATTTCAGAGTGAAGTTTAGAATCATCGTAACAAGAAGATTAAATTTCTACGATCCGATCAAGGGGGAGAATATCTGAGTTATGAGTTTGGCAATCACTTACGAGAATGTGGAATTGTTTCACAGTTGACGCCACCTGGAACACCACAATGTAATGGTGTGTCTGAACGTCGTAATCGTACCTTATTGGATATGGTACGTTCCATGATGTCTCTTGCCGATCTGCCACTATAGTTTTGGGGTTATGCGTTAGAGACAGCTGCATTCACTTTAAATAGGGCACCATCTAAGTCCGTGGAGACGACGCCGTATGAACTGTGGTTTTGCAAGAAACCTAAGTTGTCGTTTCTTATGGTTTGGGGTTGCAATGCTTATGTCAAAAGGCTTCAGCCGGAAAAGCTTGAACCGAAAGCGGACAAATGCGTCTTCATAGGGTACCCAAAAGAGATGGTTGGGTATACCTTCTAACTCAGATCCGAAGGCAAAGTGTTTGTCGCTAAGAACGGGTCCTTTCTCGAGAAAGAGTTTCTCTCGAAAGAATTGAGTGGGAGGAAGATAGAAATTGATGAGGTTGTTGAACCTCTACTTCAACCAGTGAGTAGTGCAGCGCAGAAAGATGTTTCTGTGACACCTACGACAGTTAAAGAGGAAACTAATGATAGTGATCATGAAGTTTCAGATCAAGTTACTATCAAACCTCGTAGGTCGACAAGGATACGTACAGCTCCTGAGTGGTACGGCAACCCTGTCTTAGAGGTCATGTTGTTGGACAACGATGAACCTACGAGCTATGGAGAAGCGATGGTGGGCCTGGATTCCGACAAATGGTTAGAGGCCATGAAATCCGAGATGGGATCCATGTATGAAAACAAAGTATGGACTTTGGAAGTATTACCTGAAGGGCAAAAGGCCATTCAGAATAAATGGATCTTCAAGAAGACGGACGCGGACGGTAATGTCACCGTCTATAAAGCTCGACTTGTGGCAAAGGGGTTTTCACAAGTTCAAGGAGTTGACTACGATGAGACTTTATCACCCGTAGCGATGCTTAAGTCCATCAGAATCATGTTGGCAATAGCTGCATTTTTCAATTATGAAATCTGGCAGATGGATGTCAAAACAGCGTTCCTTAACAGTTTCCTTAAGGAAGAGTTGTATATGATGCAACCGAAAGGTTTTGTCGATCCATAGAATGCTGACAAAGTGTGCAAACTCCAGTGATCCATTTATGGAATGGTGCAAGCATCTCGGAGTTGGAATCTTCGCTTTGATGGGGTGATCAAAGCGTTTGGGTTTATACAGGTTTACGGAGAAGCTTGTATTTACAAGAAAGTGAGTGGGAGCTCCATAGCATTTCTAATATTATATGTGGATGACATATTGCTGATTGGAAACAATATAGAACTTTTCACTAGTAGAAAAAGGACCTAATGTTCAGCTCATTAGTCCCGGTTTGTAAATGAACCAGCACTAATGTGACCATTAGTGCCGGTTCCAACGGCTAGGCGGGCGGTGCTCATTAGTCCCGGTTCGTGTCAAACCTCTAGTACCGATTCGTGCCACGAACCGGGACTAAAGAGGTGGTGGCAGGCTGGTGTCAGGCTGGGGCCCCACCAACACCTTTAGTCCCGGTTCGTGGCACAAACCGGTACTAGAGGTGCACCTTTAGTCCCGGTTCGTATAACCAACCGAGACTAAACATCATCCTATATAAACCCTTCGTCGAGCCCGAGCTCTCTGTTCTTCCCCTTTCCTCTCCTCTCTATTTTCTTCCTCTCCTCTCGAGCTCATCCTCCATTTTTGCCAAGATTTGTCAAGATTTGAAGGCACCCCATCCATCCAAGTGATCACAAATGTTAGCAACTTTGTCCTTTGATCTCTCATTGCTAGATTAGCTCTTGCAATGCTCTATAAGTATAGTGATTTGTGGGTTTTAGTTTGGGAGGAATTATATGTGGTAGTTTATTTGATTTATATGCAATTTGAGCTCAAAATAACTCTTAGTTTGCATATGTAGGCGTGGTTTACTTAGTGCCTTCCCGTCTCCGTCCTAACCACCGTCGATCGCCCGCACGGTCCCGTCGCCAGCACCACCTTGTGGTGAGCCTCTTGTTCTTATCTTTTTTATATATAAAAAATCATGTTTGTGTGATTTAGATATATAGTTACTTGTATAATTTTCTTACCCGTATGTTGTTTGTTATACATAGTGCCATGGTTTTGATATCCGTCCCCGTCGGCCCTCGTCCGGTTTATGATTCAGATGTGGTATATTCTCTTTTATAACTATTTGTTGCATTTCGTGTTTATGAAAAATTATGCCCATCAAGTTGACATAGATATTTTTGTCTAGGAGGTATGTGAACCGGAAATTCCAACCGACCCTATTGTCGAGAGGTTAAATTTAGTTGAAAAAGAAAATGAGTATTTGAAAGAAAAATTGAAAATAATTGAGGAGGAGAAGATGGAATTGGAGTTGCACGTTGCCGATGTCGCCGATGATCACAAGATCAAGATGGAGAAAATGCGCTTGAAGATTAGAAAGATTAGAAAATAGGCCATTGATAGTGAGGCTTGGTATCATTATGCTATTGGATCAATTGTTACCTTAGTTGCGATCTTGATCGCATTTGTTGTTGCATTTAAATGCTTTAGCTAGAGAGTTTGTATGTTGTTTTATGAGAATAAGTGTGTATGAACTTTATGTATGAACTTGTATTAATTTGGTCTTTTCGGTGCTGTGTAATGAAGATGAGCCGGCAATGGATGTACGATGACCAATGCTCTCCACAGTTCGTTAATGGCGTGCATACTTTTTTGCTTGCGGTTGAGGCAAACAAGTGGTTGGATGGTTTTATTTGTTGTCCATGTGCTGGCTGTCAGAATGATCACAATTACTCTAACTCAAGAACCATTCACTGGCACCTGTTTGAGTCCGGTTTCATGCCCCACTATAATGTTTCGACCAAGCATGGAGAAAGAGGGGTTATGATGGAATACAATGAAGAAGAAGAGGACGACGACAGCTATCCTGGCCATGGGTTCCCTGAATACGATGGTACAACAATGGGGGAAGAAGCTGAGCCGGCAACACTGGAAGAAGCTGAAGAAGAGGCATCAGATGATCCCGCTGATTATCTAGGTCGGGCCATTGCCGATGCAAAGAGAAGCTACGCAAGTGAAAAGGAGAGGCTGAAGTTGCAGCGCATGTTAGAGGATCACAAGAAATCGTTGTACCCAAATAGCAAAGCTGACAAAAAAAAGCTGGGCACCACACTGGAATTGCTGCAATGGAAGGCAGAGAATGGTGTATCTAACAAGGGATTTGGAAAGTTGATGATAATGTTAAAGAAGATGCTTCCAAAGGACAACGAATTGCCCAAGAGTACATACGAAGCAAAGAAGGTTGTCTGCCCTCTAGGATTAGAGGTGCAGAAGATACATGCATGCCCTAATGACTACATCCTCTACCGCGGTGACTACGAGGATTTGAACGCATGCCCGGTATGCGGTGCATTGCACTATAAGATCAGCCGCGATGACCCTGGTGATGTCGAGGGCGAGCACCCTAGGAAGAAGATTCCTGCCAAGGTGATGTGGTATGCTCCTATAATACCACGGTTGAAACGTTTGTTCCAAAACAAAGAGCATGCCAAGTTGATCCGATGGCACAAAGAAGACCGTAAGAAAGATGGGAAGTTGAGAGTACCCGCTGACGGGTCGCAGTGGAGAAAAATTGAGAGGAAGTGGAGGGACTTTGCAGATGACGCAAGGAACGTATGGTTTGGTCTAAGCGCAGATGGCATTAATCCTTTTGGGAAGCAGAGCAGCAATCATAGCACCTGGCCTGTGACTCTATGTACGTATAACCTTCCTCCTTGGTTGTGCATGAAGCGGAAGTACATTATGATGCCAGTGCTCATCCAAGGCCCTAAGCAACCTGGCAACGACATTGATGTGTACCTAAGGCCATTAGTTGATAGAGAATCTTCACATAGCTACTTAATTATTTGACTACTCATTGATCTTCACTTATATCTTTTTGGAGTAGTTTGTCAGTTCCTCTAGTGCTTCACTTATATCTTTTTAGAGCACGGTAGTGGTTTTATTTTGAAGAAATTGATGAACTCTCATGCTTCACTTATATGTGGATTGGTAAGAATACTTGTGTTAAAGTTTGTGATTCCCGAAGCATGCACGTATGGTGAACCGTTATGTGAGGAAGTCGGAGCATGATTTATTTATTGATTGTCTTCCTTATGAGTGGCGGTCAGGGATGAGCGATGGTCTTTTCCTACCAATCTATCCCCCTAGGAGCATGCGTGTAGTACTTTATTTCGATGGCTAATAAATTTTTGCAATAAGTAAGTGAGTTCTTTATGACTAATGTTGAGTCCATGTATTATACGCACTCTCACCCTTCCACCATTGCTAGCCTCTCTAGTACCGCACAACTTTCGCCGGTGCATTAAACCCACCATATACCCTTCCTCAAAACAGCCACCATACCTACCTATTATGGCATTTCCATAGCCATTCCGAGATATATTGCCATGCAACTTCCACCGTTCCTTTTATTATGACACATACCATCATTGTCATATTGCTTTGCATGATCATGTAGTTGACATCGTATTTGTGGCAAAGCCACCATTCATATTTTTTTTATACATGTCAGTCTTGAGTCATTGCACATCCCGGTACACCGCCGGAGGCATTCATATAGTCATATATTTGTTCTAGTATCGAGTTGTAAAGTAAATAAAAGAACTCTTACAGCTGTGGAATGTAAAAGGTGTATGTGCGTGGGATGAGCTCGATCAGGAAGAATTTGACCTACATGCGTTGCTGTTTGTGACCATCAATGATTGGCCTGCTCTTAGTAACCTTTCAGGACAGACAAACAAGGGATACCGCGCATGCACGCACTGTTTGGATGATACCGACAGTATATATTTGGATAATTGTGAGAAGAATGTGTACCTGGGACATCATCGATTTCTTTCGAGTAGGCATCCCGTAAGAAAGAAAGGCAAGCATTTCAAAGGTGAGGCAGATCACTGGACGAAGCCTCGCCACCGTACTGGTGATGATGTACATGATATGGTCAAGGATTTAAAGGTAATCTTTGGAAAGGGTCCCGGCGGACAATCTGTTCCGAATGACGCTGACGGACGCGCACCCATGTGGAAGAAGAAATCTATATTTTGGGACCTACCCTATTGGAAAGACCTAGAGGTCCGCTCTGCAATCGACGTGATGCACATGACGAAGAATCTTTGCGTGACCCTGCTTGGCTTCTTGGGCGTGTATGGGAAGACAAAAGATACACCGGAGGCACGGGAGGACTAGCAACGTATGCACGGAAAAGACGGCATACATCAAGGTCATGCCAGCTACGCTCTTACCAAAGAAGAGAAGGAAATCTTCTTTGAATGCCTGCTCAGTTTGAAGGTCCCGTCTGGCTTCTCGTCGAATATAAAGGGAATAATAAATATGGCAGAGAAAAAGTTCCAGAACCTAAAGTCTCATGACTGCCACGCGATTATGACGCAACTGCTTCTGGTTGCATTGAGGGGGCTTCTACCGGAAAACGTTCGATTAGCCATTGTGAAGCTATGTGCATTCCTCAATGCAATCTCTTGGAAGGTAATCGATCCAAAAATCATACCAAGGTTAGAGAATGATTTGGTGCAATGTCTCGTCAGTTTTGAGTTGGTGTTCCCACCATCCTTCTTCAACATGATGACGCACGTCCTAGTTCACCTATGCGAAGAGATTGCCGTTCTGGGTCCTGTATTTCTACACAATATGTTCCCCTTTGAGAGGTTCATGGGAGTCTTAAAGAAATATGTTCATAACCGTGCTAGGCCAGAAGGAAGCATCTCCAAGGGCCATGAAAATGAGGAGGTCATTGAGTTTTGTGTTGACTTTATTCCTGACATTAAGCCGACTGGTGTTCCTGAATCGCAGCATCAGGGCAGACTGGGTGGAAATGGTACGCTAGGACCGAAACAAATAATATGTATGGACGGGCATTCTCTCACTCAAGCACACTACACAGTTCTACAAAATTCTGCCTTGGTGGCTCCGTATATCGAGGAACACAAGAATATTCTACGCTCCAAACACCCGGAGCAGTCTGACGACTCGATTACACGTGAACAAATGGGGACTTTCGCCGGTTGGTTGCAGACGCGTGCCATGCATGACGACGCTGTTGAAGATGACCTGTACTTGCTGTCCCAGTTACCATCTTCGAATATAATGACTTTCAAAGGGTATGAGATAAATGGGAATACATTTTACACGATCGCCCAAGATAAGAAGAGCACCAACCAAAACAGTGGTGTCCGCTTTGATGCAGCAACCAAGAGGGGAAAGGACACATATTATGGTTACATAGAGGAGATATGGGAACTTGACTATGGACGTGGTTTGAAGGTCCCTTTGATTTGGTGCAAATGGGTCAATCTGACACGAGGCGGGGTAATGGAAGACCCACAGTACGGAATGACAACAGTGGATCTCAACAATCTTGCGTACGCAGACGAACCATTCGTCCTAGCCAATGATGTGGCACAGGTTTTCTATGTGAAGGACATGTCTACCAAACCAAGAAAAAGAAAAGAAAAGGAAGCGAATGCATCATACGATAAGCCAAAGCGCCACATAGTTCTTTCATGGAAAAGAAACATCGTGGGAGTGGATGACAAGACAGACATGTCAGAAGATGATGAAAAGTTTCATGAAATTACTCCCTTCACAGTGAATATTGACCCGAGCATCCAGTTAAATGATGAAGATTGTCCATGGTTATGGCGCAAAGGGACACACGCAAAGAAAAAGTTTCACACCCAAAGATCCCACTCTGGGATGTGACCGGCTTCACTGTCATCACTTTCTTATCTAGTGAGTTTCGGGACTTATATATCTGGAAAGTCCCACTTTGGACAAATCGTAGGGAATCTTTGTAATAGTTAGGGTGCTTATGTGTTTTGTCATTTGAAACATGTACTTTTGTGCTTCGGACAAACGTCATCAATTTTCAACCCTTTCTGACTTCATTTGCTATTTTTCATTCATTTACTGATTTTTCTGAGCTAAACTACCCTGAAATTGAAAAGCACTACAAATGAACTCTGAAAAGGTTGAAAGTTGGCATGGTATCATCATTTCACCCACATAGCATGTGCTAAAAAGTTGAGAGGGTTACGGCAAAAGCTGGATGCACTTCGTGTACAAAATGGACAATCTCTTTCGAAGTATCAGGGTTTCAGACGAAAACTCATCTGTTACAAAGGCATTTCATTTTTTTAAACTTATTTCAACTCCAGACTTTTTGTGTGTTCAATATGCACCATTCAAAGCCACGTCATCAATTTTCAACCCTTTCTGACTTCATTTGCTATTTTTCATGCATTTACTGATTTTTTTGAGCTAAACGCCCCTGAAATTGGAAAGCACTACAAATGGACTCTGAAAAGGTTGAAAGTTGGCATGGTATCATAATTTCACCCACATAGCATGTGCTAAAAAGTTGAGAGGGTTACGGCAAAAACAGGATGCACTTCGTGTACAAAATGGACAATCTGTTTCGAAGTATCAGGGTTTCGGACGAAAACTCATCTGTTACATAGGCATTTCATTTTTTTAACTTATTTCAACTCCAGACTTTTTGTGCATTCAGTATGCACCATTCAAAGCCACATCATCAATTATCAACCCTTTCTGACTTCATTTGCTATTTTTCATGCATTTACTGATTTTTTGAGCTAAATGACCCTGAAATTGAAAAGCACTACAAATGAACTCTGAAAAGGTTGAAAGTTGGCATGGTATCATCATTTCACCCACATAGCATGTGCTAAAAAGTTGAGAGGGTTATGGCAAAAACTGGATCCACTTCGTGTACAAAATGGACAATCTCTTTCGAAGTATCAGGGTTTCGGACGAAAACTCATCTGTTACAAAGGCATTTCCTTTTTTTAAACTTATCTAAGTTTTACCAAATTGAATATAATGATAAAACACACTAATATTAAACAGAAGAAAAAAGAATCACTGAGTAATCTATTTTTAAAGTAAAGTTAGTCACAAACTAGTGATTCACACAAATTTCAAATAATTCAAATTTAAACTATTCAAATTTGAAAACTACTCGCACTAACAGAAAGTTTATAATTTTTTTTACCTAAAGCAAAAAGATTCACAAAGAAACTCTAAATAAAGCAAAAAACAACTCAAAAATAAAAGAAAATAAATAAAGCAGAAAACAATTTTTTTTTAAAAGCCCTCCTACTGGGCCAGAACGGCCTGCATATGACTAGAAGCCCAACCTGTAGTTGGGCCAGGATGCAGGCCCGCAAGGCCCAGTAGGCCCACAGGGCAGCGCAGTAGAGGTAGGCCCAGAAGGCCTGCTTTAGAGAGGAGCTCGAAGGAGCAGCCGCGGCTGGGTTTATAAACCAGTGCGGCTGGCCTTCGCTCGGCGAGGTGGGACTAAACTTGTGCACCGCGGGTGGTAGCGCACCACTTTTAGTCGCCGTTGGTGGCTCCAACCGCGACTAAAGGGGGGGTCTTTAGTCCCGGTTGGAGCCACCAACCGCGACTAAAGGTGGTCGCTCCCCGCTGCTTCGCCTGGCCCTAATTGACCTTTAGTCCCGGTTGGTGGCTCCAACCAGGACTAAAGGTCCCTCCTATATATACAACACTTGAAAAAAAATTAGTTTCCCTCTGTTTCTTCCTCTCCGTCGACGACGCACCGCCTGCCCCGATCGACACCGTCGCTGCCCACGCCGTTGCCGCCCCCGACATGCCGCCCCCGACGCGCCGCCTGATAACCCACAAGTATAGGGGATCGCAACAGTTTTCGAGGGTAGAGTATTCAACCCAAATTTATTGATTCGACACAAGGGGAGCCAAAGAATATTTGAGAGTATTAGCAACTGAGTTGTCAATTCAATCATACCTGGAGATTAATTATCTGCAGCAAAGTGATCAGTAGCAAAGTAGTATGATAGTTTTGATAATAGTAGCAGCAGCAACAGTAACGGTAACAGTGATAGCAGTAGTTTCGTAGCAAGTGCAATAGTAACAGCAGCAGTAGTAACTTAGCAAGATCAATATGTAGGAAAATCATAGGCATTGAATCGGTAATTTGTTGGATGATATTCATCATGTGACAGTCATAACCTAGGGCGATACGGCACTAGCTCTAGTTCATAAATATAATGTAGGCATGTATTCCGTAAATAGTCATACGTGCTTATGGAAAGAACTTGCATGACATCTTTTGTCCTACCCTCCCGTGGCAGCGGGGTCCATATTAGAAACTAAGGGATATTAAGGCCTCCTTTTAATAGAGAACCGGAACAAAGCATTAACACACGGTGAATACATGAACTCCTCAAACTACGGTCATCACCGGGAGTGGTCCCGACTATTGTCACTCCTGGGTTGCCGGATCATAACACGTAGTAGGTGACTATAACTTGCAAGATCGGATCTAGAACATGGATATAATGGTGATAACATAAACGGTTCAGATCTGAAATCATGGCACCCGGGCCCAAAGTGACAAGCATTAAACATGGCAAAGTCATAGCAACATCAATCTCAGAACATAATGGATACTAGGGATCAAGCCCTAACAAAACTAACTCGATTTCATGATGAATCTCATCCAACTCTTCACTGACCAGGGAGCCTATGAATGAATTACTCACTCCTGGTGGGGAGCATCATGGAATTGGCGATGGAGAAGGGTTGGTGATGATGAATACCGAAGGTCCCCCTCTCCGGAGCCCCAAATGGACTCCAGATCTGGCCTCCTGATGAAGAACAGGAGGTGGCGGCGGCTCTGTCTCGCGGAACGCGATAATTCTTTCTCCCTGATTTTTTTCTGGAAAAATAGGATTTTATAGCGTCGGTTTCCGGGTCTGCGGGGCCACCAGGTGGGGACAACCCACCTGGGCACGCCTGGAGGGGGTGGCGCGCCCTGGTGGGTTGTGCCCACCCAGGTGCCCCCCTCCGGTGGTTCTTGGCTCCAGTATTTCTCTTTTATTGTATAAAAATTCCTCGAAAAGTTTCATTCCATTCCGTGAACTTTTATTTCTGCACAAAAACAACACCATGGTAGTTCTGCTGAAAACAACATCAGTCCGGGTTAGTTTCATTCAAATCATGCAAATTAGAGTCCAAAACAAGAGGAAAAGCATTAGGAAAAGTTGATACGACGGAGACGTATCAACTCCCCCAAGCTTAAACCTTTGCTTGTCTTCAAGCAATTCAGTTGATAAACTGAAAGTGAAAAAGAAAAACTTTTATGAACCCTTTTGCTCTTGTTTGCATAAATAAGCTTAAGTAGCACCCAGGTTTTCAGCAAAGATTATAACTAACCATGTCGACAATAACTCTTAAAAATTACATTAACTCATAACAATGACATAATCAGCTAGCAAGCAATAATAAGATATCTCAAACAACAACACGTTATTAAAACAACCATGATATAATATGACAATAGTGGTATCTCACTAGCCCTTTCTAAGACCGCAAAACATAAATGCAGAGCACCTCCAAAGTCCGAGCAGCGACTAAACATTGTAATTCATGGTAGAAAAGATCCAGTCATGATGCACCCAACATTAGCTATACACAATGCATCAGCATGACAGCAGTGCTCTCAGGTTCTGGCCCTTATTTGAGAAGGTGATGACACAACATTAAAGTAAATAGATAGTCCCTTCACAGAGGGAAGCAATGATTTGCAGAGGTGCTAGAGCTCAAGTTTTAAAAACAGAGGTAAATGAAATTTTGAGAGATGCACCCTTCTTGTTTACTTCGCGACCATCAGTTATCAATATCTTCCATGCTAAACACATTAGTGGCGGTTCCCAAGCGATAAAAGTAAAGGTTTACTCCCCATCCACCAACATTCACACTCCACGGCTTGTCCGAAACAACGGGTGCCGTCCATACCAACAACAGTCCCGGGGGAGTTTTGTTTAATTATTTGCATTTTGAGTTCGGGACTGGGAATACCTATTACCGCCCCTCTCGTGCAAGGACGAGCGAATAAACACTCATCATGAGAATAACCCGCTTAGCTTGGAAGATACCAACTACCTCCTGTCGCTCTATGAACAATCCAGGCACACAAAAAGGATATTTATTTTAAGTTTTTAGAGGTGGCACATGCAAATTTACTTAGGATGGCAGGGTAATACCGCATATAGGTAGGTATGGTGGACTCATCTGGAATAACTTGGTTCAAGGTTTTTGATGTACAAGCAGAATTCCCACTTAGTACAGGCGAAGGCTAGCAAACAGGTTGAGAAGCGGCCAGCTAGAGAGCAACAACGGTCATGAACTTGCATTATGCATAAGTAACATTGGATACTAGCATCAGTAGGATATGAACACCATGAACATAAATATCATAGAGGCTACGTTGGTTTTGATTCAACTACATGCATGAACATGTGCCAAGTCAAGCCACTCAAACATTCAGAGGAGGATACCATATCATCATACTACATCACAATCATTTTAACGCAATGTTGACATCCAAGATAAATCATTATCCACTCCTAGCTACTTATGCATGGCATGAGAAACTATAATCTCTAATTGTCATTGCAAACATGTTTGATCATAATAGGCTGAATCATGGATACTAGGTTAAACATATTTACAAAAACAGAACAAGTCGAGTTCATACCCGTTTCTCTCTGCCACGGCCAGTTCATCAAATATCGTCATTATTGCCTTTCACTTGCACGACTGAATGATTTGAAAATAATAATAGTGCAAGAGTGTCGTGGACTAAGCTGGAATCTGCAAACATTTTATTCAAAAGGAGAATACAAGGTAAATTGGGCTCTTTGTTAGATTAACAATTATGCATATGAGAGCCACTCAACATTTTCATCGTGGTCTTTTCCTCAGTACGACTCAATAAAAGAAAAGAAGTTCAGAGAAACACACTGAAATATTTTTGGAGTTTTTGGTTTTTCGTAAACAAGCAAATAAAAAGGGAAAAGCAAAAATGAGAAAAACTATTTACACGGGAAAACTCCTAACAAGCAAAAGAAGAAAAAGGAAATCTTTTTGGGTTTTCTTTTTAATTACTACAACAAATTACGCTAGAAAGAAAAATTTGAAAAGAAGCAGAAAATATATTTTTGGATTTTCTCAAAGTTTTTCAAACAAACAAGAAGAAAGCGAGAAAATAAATTAAGCATGGATAATACAATGAAAAAGTGTGGACACCGACGAATGAAATGTGTGAACATGAATGTAATGTTGGTGGAAATATATATTCCCCCAAGCTTAGGCTTTTGGCCTAGCTTGGTAATCACCTGTCGTAGAAACCATGAGGTCCTATGTTGAAGTGCTGAGGTGCGGGCACCTGTGGATCCCACTGCTGGGGCTCCTCCTGTGCTGCAGCCTGGTTGTTCCGGTAAGCGATGATGTCCTCAGGCATAATCCTGTATCCGTGCCTGGCAAAAGGATCAAACAAAGCAGGTGCAGGCAGCGGAATAATATCACGAGTTTCCTCACTAAAAACTAAGTTATAAGGAATAGGATTATCAGGGTAGTCAGCAGCATATTGTGTAAACTCTTGGAGGATTCCGGCCCCTTCCATGAACGGGGTATGCGGCCATTCACACGGCCGTAGCTCTGCCAACCTCCAGGTGCGGAGATCACTGTCAGATGACTCTCCAATCACCCCCTTGGAGTTCTTCTTGGAAGCAAACTTCCTAAAGATACTCATGTTTTTTCTATGAACAAAAATTCTAAAAATTTTAGTCCATAAAATTTTCCTAACAAAACTTTACCAGTTTAGTAACAACTACTCATAGAGAAGCATAGAGGCCATAGCAAGCATTCAAACTACTTAAAACTCTAAGAATTCAACATGCAAGCACACCTACAGCATCACCAAGAGTAGCTAATTATTCAAAATATAAACCACTAAAGCAAAAACTAATTGGACTAACGAAGGAGTCACATACCAAGCAACAATCCCCCGAAATAGTTTCAGAAACGGAGCTTCGAGCAAAGAGATCGAAATCCACGGGTTTGAGAGCAAGAACACGAGAGCAAGAGCAAAGGTCATTTTTTCTGGAGGTATGTGGTGATGTGGGATGAAGAGATGAGTAAGGGGCCCACATGGGGACCACAACCCACCAGGGCACGCCTGGGTGTCCTAGCGCGCCCAGGTGGGTTGTGCCCACCTGGTGCACCTCCCTCTGATATTATTTGCACCAAAAATTCTTGAATATTCAGAAAAAAATCAAATTAATTTTTAAGAGCATTCTGAGAACTTTTATTTTTTAGTCATTTTTTATTGCACGGAAAACTCAGAAAACAGACAAAACATGGCATTTTATTTTATTTAACTAATAAAAAAACTAAAGGTTGGGACAGAAGGTAGTGCTCACTAAATTCATCAACTTCATACCTCTAAAAAATGATCCATTAATAAGGTTGATCAAGTCTTATTAACAACCACTTTCGATTAGCATGAAACTGAAGAACTTTTGTGAGTCACTAAGTTACCTCAACGGGGATATGAATATCCCCAACAATAGGCATTTCATATTTCTTTTTAACAGTAGATAGAGGTAGTTGAAAACTTCCAATAGTGATTGTCAGAGATTTTTCAGTAACATTAATACCATTCACTTGGAATTGTTTCTTCAGAAAGTGCACCGTATGCTCATTACCATTGATATGAAAAGTGACCTTGCTTTTATTGCAATCAATAACAGCCCCTGCAGTATTCAAAAAGGGTCTACCAAGGATAATCGACATGTTGTCGTCCTCGGGCATCTCAAGTATAACAAAGTCAGTCAAAATAGTAACATTAGCAACAACAACGGGCACATCCTCACAAATACCGATAGGTATGGCAGTTGATTTGTCAGCCATTTGCAAAGATATTTCAGTAGGTGTGAGTTTATTCAAATCAAGTCTTTTATATAAAGAGAAAGGCATAACACTAACACCAGCTCCTAATTCACACAAAGCAGTTTTCACATAATTTCTTTTGATGGAGCAAGGTATAGTTGGTATTCCCGGATCTCCAAGTTTTTTAGGTACTCCATCTTTAAAGGTATAATTAGCAAGCATAGTGGAGATTTTAGCTTCTGGTATTTTTCTCTTATTGGTGATGATGTCTTTCATGTACTTTGCATAAGGAGGCATTTTTAAGATATCAGTCAAGCGAGTACGCAAAAAGACTAGCCTAATCATTTCAGCAAAGCGTTCAAATTCTTCATCATCTTTCTTTTTAGTTGACTTAGGTGGAAAGGGCAAAGGTTTTTGAACCCATGGTTCTCTTTCCTTTCCATGTTTTCTAGCAACGAAGTCTCTTTTATCATATCTTTTATTCTTGGGTTGTGGGTTATCAAGATCAACTGCTGGTTCTATCTCAACATCATTATTTGGTTCTTTATTATTTATTTGAGCTTCTTCATGAACCTCATGATTATCTTTTTCATTATCAGAAGGTGAGTGTTCACTACCAGATTGAGTTTCGGCATAAGAGATAGAAACTTCATTATCATTATCAGGAGGTTTTTCTACTTCAGGTTCACTAGAGGCATGCAAAGTCCTATTATTTTTCTTCTTTTTCTTTTTAGAAGGACTACGTGCATCGGTGTCAACTCTTTGAGAGTCTTGTTCAATTGTTTTTGGGTGTCCCTCAGGATAAAGTGGTTCCTGAGTCATTCTACCTCCTCTAGTCATTACTCTAACAACATGATCATTGATATTATTGTTCATTTCATCTAACAATTCTCTTTGAGATTTAGCAACTTGTTCTAACTGAGTTTGAACCATAGAAGCATGTTTCCCTACACCTCTAACATCATTTGAGATTCTAAATAACAAGCCACTCAAGCGAGCAATCATATCAGAATTATATTTCAACTGTTTCATAACATTTGCATTGAAGTGATCTTGCTTTCTAATGTAGTTTTCAAACTCATAAAGGCATTGGCTAGGGTGCATATTGTGAGGATTATCATTATCATTGGATTTCATTAGAGAATTTACCTCTACCACCTTAGGTGGTGGTGGTGGTGTATCAAGCCCATGTATTTCTTCAATAGGAGGTAAATTTTTGACATCCTCGGCTTTAATACCTTTTTCCTTCATAGATTTCTTCGCCTCTTGCATATCTTCAGGACTGAGGTATAAAATACCCCTCTTCTTCGGAGTGGGTTTAATCGGTGGTTCAGGAAGAGTCCAATCATCATAATTTTTCAATATGTTATTCAATAATTCTTCAGCTTGCCCAATAGTTCGTTCCCTGAAAACACAACCAGCACAACTATCTAGGAAATCCCTAGAAGCATCGGTTAGTCCACTATAGAAGATATCAAGTATTCATTTTTCTTAAGAGGATGATCAGGCAGAGCATTAAGCAAACGAAGAATCCTCCCCCAAGCTTGTGGGAGACTCTCCTCTTCAATTTGCACAAAGTTAAATATTTCCTGCAAGGCAGCTTGTTTCTTATGAGCAGGAAAATATTTTTCAGAGAAGTAATAAATCATGCCCTGGGGACTACGCACACAACCAGGAGCAAGAGTATTGTACCAAGCTTTAGCATCACCCTTTAATGAGAACGGAAACAATTTGAGAATATAGTAATAGCGAATTTTCTCATCATGAGCAAAAAGGGTGGCTATGTCATTCAACTTAGTAAGATGTGCCACTACAGTTTCATAACCATGGAAAGGATCAGATTCAACCAGAGTAATTAACTCTGGGTCGACAGAGAATTCATAATCCTTATCATCAACAAAGATAGGTGAAGTAGCAAACTTAGGATCAGATTTCATTCTAGCATTCAAAGATCTTTCTTTACACTTGCTTAATAATTTTTCTAGATCATCTCTATCTTTGCAAGCAAGAATATCTCTAGTTGCCTCCTCACCCACAACATAACCTTCCGGTACCTTAGGCAATTCATATCTAGCAGGGCTAGCTCTAACAGGTGTTTCAAGATTTCCAGTTTCAAGATCATCATCAGTTTCAACAATATCATGTTGTCTTACTCTAGCAATTTGTTCATCAAGAAATTCACCTAGTGGCACATTATCATCAGGCAAGGTACTAGCATCATAATGAGTAGCATTCATAGCAGAAGTAGCATCATCAATAACTTGTGACATATCAGAATTAATAGCATGTGGTGGTGTTGCAAGTTTACTTATAACAGAAGGTGAATCTAAAGCGGAGCTGGATGGCAGTTCCTTACCTCCCCTCGTCTTAGAGGGAAAAATCTTAGTCTTAGCATCCTTCAGATTCTTCATAGTGATAATTTGATAATAATCCCAAGTGACTCAACAAATATAGCTATGCTCCCCGGCAACGGCGCCAGAAAAAGGTCTTGATAACCCACAAGTATAGGGGATCGTAATAGATTTCGAGGGTAGAGTATTCAACCCAAATTTATTGATTTGACACAAGGGGAGCCAAAGAATATTTGAGAGTATTAGCAACTGAGTTGTCAATTCAATCACACCTGGAGATTAATTATCTGTAGCAAAGTGATCAGTAGCAAAGTAGTATGAAAGTTTTGATAATAGTAGCAGCAGCAACAGTAATGGTAACAGTGATAGCAGTAGTTTCGTAGCAAGTGCAATAGTAACAGCAGTAGTAGTAACTTAGCAAGATCAATATGTAGGAAAATCATAGGCATTGGATCGGTAATTTGTTGGATGATATTCATCATGTGACAGTCATAACCTAGGGCGATACAGCACTAGCTCCATTTCATAAATATAATGTAGGCATGTTTTCCGTAAATAGTCATACGTGCTTATGGAAAGAACTTGCATGACATCTTTTGTCCTACCCTCCCGTGGCAGCGGGGTCCATATTGGAAACTCAGGGATATTAAGGCCTCCTTTTAATAGAGAACCGGAACAAAGCATTAACACACGGTGAATACATGAACTCCTCAAACTACGGTCATCACCGGGAGTGGTCCCGACTATTGTCACTCCGGGTTTGCCGGATCATAACACGTAGTAGGTGACTATAACTTGCAAGATCGGATCTAGAACATGGATACAATGGTGATAACATAAATGGTTCAGATCTGAAATCATGGCACCCGGGCCCAAAGTGACAAGCATTAAACATGGCAAAATCATAGCAACATCAATCTCAGAACATAATGGATACTAGGGATCAAGCCCTAACAAAACTAACTCGATTACATGATGAATCTCATCCAACTCCTCACCGACCAGCGAGCCTACGAAGGAATTACTCACTCCCAGTGGGGAGCATCATGCAATTGGCGATGGAGAAGGGTTGGTGATGACGAATACCGAAGGTCCCCCTCTCCGGAGCCCCAAACGGACTCCAGATCTGGCCTCCCGATGAAGAACATGAGGTGGCGGCGGCTCCGTCTCGCGGAACGCGATAATTCTTTCTTCCTGATTTTTTTCTGGAAAAATAAGATTTTATAGCGTCGATTTCAGGGTCTGCGGGGCCACCAGGTGGGGACAACCCACCTGGGCGTGCCTGGAGGGGGTGGCGCGCCCTGGTGTGTTGTGCCCACCCAGGTGCCCCCCTCCGGTGGTTCTTGGCTCTAGTATTTCTCTTTTAATGTATAAAAATTCCTCGAAAAGTTTCGTTCCATTTCGAGAACTTTTATTTCTGCACAAAAACAACACCATGGTACTTCTGCTGAAAACATCATCAGTCCGGGTTAGTTGCATTCAAATCATGCAAATTAGAGTCCAAAACAAGAGGTAAAGCGTTAGGAAAAGTAGATCATTTAAAAAAGTTACATTTGCATAGAATTTGTTCTCGACGTCAACGATGCCCGGCCCACATCCTCGCCGTCGACCCGTTCACGACGACGTCCTGCTTCAGAGGAGCCATGTCAGGGAATGGGCTTCGCCGGGCTGGCACTGGGAGGTGCTACCTTCAGGGGCGCGCCGCTTGGTGAGGAACCCGGCCCCGGGTCCCGTCGTCGACCCGGAGCTCCTTTGGTGGCGTTCGCGTGGGCCACTTTCGGTGCGGAGGCAGCCGGCCCCGCCGGAGGTGGTTCGTCGCCATGTCAGGGAGGAGGAAGAGCACGTCCGTCGCTACATGGCTGCGTTGGACGTCAGGTTCTCCAATACCTAGCAGGTTCTTCGGGGATCTCACCCGAGCTATGATCCTGTGATGGTTCCTTCTCTTTGGGTGTCCACCGCCCGCGCCTCAGGAACCGCGAGTGGACTAGATTATTCGATAGTATTTGATCTGTATTAGCTAGTGATGTATTCGAGATATTCGAGACGATGTATTTGAGATTATATTATTCGATAATATTCGAGACAATGTATTCAAGATTATATTCGATGATGCATATTAATTATCTGGATTATTTGAGATGCATATTATGTACTATGATTCAGTTTTTCCTTATTGATTGCATGCATGCATTCTAATTTGAATACTAAATTGTTTTATATTTCTTCTGGATTAGTTAAATAAAAGCTATGGCAGACAATACCGGTAGAGAAGGAGAAGAGGCCCTGTTCGAGATCATACGCTCCCCGAGCCGGCCAGATGAGAATGAAGAAGATGACGGCTCACAATATCTGAACAATACCGGGGAGGGTGATATGATATTCGATGAAGACGAATGAATAGATGAAGTCCAGAACTATGATGATCTTCAAATAACAAATACCGGCGAGGTATATTTATAGAAGCAGGCATCTGGTGATCATCACATGTTTTAATTGATTTTGTATATATATATATTAACGAATCAATCTTTCTTCTTTCAGCCCTCCGGATCAAGCAAATCTTCTACAGGGAGCAGGACAGTTCGAGGCCCGGCGAAAAAGTTGAAGGATGGCGTAAAGTACAACATCGATGCCATCAAACCTAATGGCGAACCGCGCGAACCTAAGAAGAATGCGAACAAGTTCATTCGTCAATGCGGAGTTCTTGTGAAGGACCAAATCCCGATCTGCATTCAAAAATGGAAAAGCCAGCAAAGGAACATCCAGATCTTACTTTTGTCGACCAAAGAGCAAAAGATCGGCTTTGGGAATCTCTCATGTCACATTTCACCCTACCAGATCATTTCACAGATGCAGATGTGGAGAAAGTCAAGAACACTGCTCTTAGGAAGATGGCGATAATATTTAACAACCACAAGAAAAGTATATGGGTCAAGTACGTCGAAGGAGGAAAGAAGACACCAGAATTCAAGGGAACACTGGAGAAGGCAAGAGATCACTGGGACGCTTTAGTGAAATTCAAGGAATCGGAAGTAGCTCAGGAACGGTCGAGAATAAACAAGATCAATGCCGCGAAAAAGCAGTGGCACCATAAGCTGGGGCCAGGTGGCTACGAGGTGGCCCGGCCTAAGTGGGATCTCGCTGAGCAACAGATGGTGGATGCAGGGGTCACTCCAGTTACATTGAGCTGGCCCCCCAGGTCCAGGACTTGGTTCTATGCGCATGGGGGGACGTTGGACCCAAAGACAGGCAAGGTTTTGGAGTGGGCAAGTCTTAAAGGAGCCAACCTCGATTTAATTGTTGCAATAGAAGAGGCTCGAACGGGGGTGTTCACGCCCAACAGAGAGAATGACGAGCTTACGCGCGCCCTGAAGAATCCTGAACACCCGGGAAGAACACGAGGAAAAGGCGTTGTTCCGTGGTTTGAGGGGTTTGCGGACTGGAACGCCGACTACAGAAGCCGTGCGAGAAAGAAGATGCAGGAGGAGGAGAAGAATAGGAAGCTGGAGGAGGAGGAGAGGAAGCAGGAAGCAGACCGCCTTTGCATCGTAGAATCAAGGCACACGGAGTTGGCACTCGCTTTCCAGCGGCAGCAGCAGCAGATCGACTCAATTAGCCAGGAAAGGGGGTCTCAGTAGCGGCAGCAGCTAGCGGATCCAGCATTGGATAGCACCGTCCCATCCATGCTGAGAAGCAGTGTGGGTTCCGCCCCGGGCGATGAGGCACTACTGGATAGATACCATGTGGATGACATCATGGATAACACTAATTGTGAGCTACAGTTTAAAATGAAGAACATATCCATGAAGGTGGCGGATGGCGTTGCTTATACAAATCCCCCTGAAGCAACCTTCCATTGCAATCCGACTCCAGCTAGCTATGCTCGTGTCACGGGTGATGAAGTGGTGGCACAATATTCGGGGCTAGAGCTTGACATTCCTGGAGGTGACGACGAGCGCACATTGGGAGAGGCCATACATCGTATCATTCTATGGAGAAAGGATTGCATCGTCTTTCCAAGGCCACCGACACCGCGTCAGCCGGCTCCTCCTCCAAGTCCGCCACCGCGTCAGCAGACTCCCGCTCCTCCAAGTCAGCCACCGCCTCAGCAGACTCCTGCTCCTCCAAGTCCGCCAATGCATCAGCCCACTCCTCCTCCTCCAAGTCCGGCACCGCGTCAGCCCACTCCTCCTCCAAGTCCGGCACCGCATAAGCCCAGTCCTCCTCCTCCAAGTCAGGCACCGCGTCAGCCATCTCCGCCGCCTTAGCGGGCTCCGCCACCTAAGCAACAGTGGAACAGAGGCGCCGCAGCTACGGCGGCTAGCGGTACAACAGGAGGCAAGAGATACCAATTTGGTCCAAGCCTCAAGCCTCTTCCTTGGTTGCCTTACGACCTGACAGAAGAGGAAAACAAGATCGAAGTGCAAGCCCAAGTGAAGGCCCATTTTGGACCGAAACCGCCCCCGCCGCCAAAGGAGAAAGTACCTGAGCATGTCATTGACCACATTATTCATATGGCTGAACCACTAGCTCCCAAGCATGTTGACTCAGACTATGAACGCCAAATCAAGAAGTCATATCAAGCACAAAAAAAGGGGTCGAGCTCGAGCTCAAGCCAAGCAGCTGCCAAAAAAGCGGGAAAACTGTTCCCAGCTGGGAGAACAGGCGGTGCAATCGATCCCCCCGCTCATTGTACCAACACATGTGAGTACCAGCGCCGATCAGCTGGTAATAACCGATGATCATAGAAGGCAGGCTGAAGAGGCCGGTGTCACTGTAGAACAACTCCTAGGCATCGAGCCCATGGAAACTTTTACCGAGGAGCAACTAAAACGGAAATATGCCCGCGGCCAACCTCTGGTCAAGCCTGAGGAGATCAAGAGTCTATCAATGAGAATGTATGAATTACATGAATGGTACATGAAAGAAACCAAGACTACCGATCGAGAGTCCCTCATGGTGAGAGTCAGGCTAGAGCATTACTACCATGAAAATGCTCTGTATGTTGAGTTTACAGAACTGTTTCAGTTATTCAATCAAGACGCACTCGACAAATCTATCGTCAGTTTCTATTGTTTGTAAGTGATTTCTTTCTGTAATTTAATTAAGTCTCTAGCTAGCTGTAGTGCTCGTTGATCATTACCTATAATTATCCTCACTATATTCTTTTCCGTGGTATTATGCAGAATGAAGATGTATGAAATGAAAAAAGCTGGACGCTATGGCATTGGGTTCATTGACCCAAATACCATTAATCAAGAGACATGGACGCGTCCATGGGAATGAAAAGACACAGAGAAAATCTTGCTAGAGTTCTTGGTGCGCCTAAATACCTGTCCAGAAATACTACTTCCTTACAACTTCGGGTGAGTCACACTGTCTTGTACTACAAATTCTGTTTTTTCTTACTAGCTAGATGTTAATAAGTGTATAGAGGGTTTAGGGTAGTTGATGAGTTATGCACATGCCCGCTTAATTATACATGCAAACGTGTGTGCATGCAGTTTCCACTGGATCTTGTTAATCATTGAAGTTGACGAGGGAAAAGTTCAAGTACTGGACTCACTTCTTAAAGGCGTTAATGACTACTCAATCATGAGGGGGATGGTCGACAGGTAATTTCAATCATTATCGAACTATATGTCGGCCTCTTTAGTTCATCATTTCCTGATATCAACTAATCAATAACTCCTTTATTCATTTTATTTGCCGGCGGGCAGGGCTTGGGAAAAGTTCATCAAACAGGTTGATGGCCAATGGAAAAAAGAGTTGAAACGGTGTCGACCCAAGGTAATTAATTAAGTACCTAGTACCAGCTAGCTACCATCTCTTTAATTCTAGTTTCATTACCATTATCCTGCTTGATTAATTATTATCTGATTGAATTCTATTCTTGTAATGGCCCTGAAGCAGGCGCCGGGGACTGATTTATGTGCATACTACGTTTGCGAGAACATTCACATGATGCCGTCCGAAAGGAGCAAAGATGATAGATACCGATGGGTACGTTTGCCAGAACACTATTCACAACTTTTACATAATTATCTAATATATATACACATAACTAATACATGCATATTGATCTCTTTCTTTAAAGATGAAGGAGATGCAGGATAAGCTCCTACCAGCGGCTCGCGTATGAGCAATCCAAGAGGAAATAGCTAGATTTTTGCTAGACCAGGTCATCGATCCCAAAGGAGAATACTATTACAAGCTGTAATGCCTCCATATGTAATGATCTGCAGATTGTAGGAGAAATTGTATATATATAATAAATTGTATATATATACATGTGTATGTGTGAATGGTCGTGCGAGACATTCGATGATATATATATATATATATATATATATATATATATATATATATATATATATATATATATATATATATATATGATCGGTTCTACGAGAAATTCTATTTATATATATGCATAACGTGTACAATATGTAGTATCATAAAATATGTTTGAAATGAAAAAGAATTAAATGGAAAACATAAAACTAAAAGGAAAAATAAACCATAAACCCAAAACCCCTGAACCTTTTAGTCCCGGTTGGTGTAACCAACCGGGACTAAAAGTCCCCAGCCCCCCGGCGCGTGCTCGTGCCATGTGGTGGGCCTTTGGTCCCAGTTCGTGTTGAACCGGGACTAAAGGGGGGGGGGCTTTAGTCCCCACCCTTTAGGGCCAGTTCCATAACCGGCACTAAAGGGCCTTACGAACCGGGACTAAAGCCCAATTCTGCACTAGTGTTTGGAAAACGTGAAGGAATATTTGAACAAGAGTTTTTCAATGAAGGACCTAGGAGAAGCTGCTTTCATATTAGGCATCAAGATCTATAGAGATAGATCAAGATGCTTGATAGGACTTTCACAAAGCACATACCTTGATAAGATTTTGAAGAAGTTCAAAATGGATCAGTCCAAGAAGGGGTTCTTGCCTGTTTTGCAAGGTGTGAAGTTGAGTCAGACTCAATGCCCAGCGACTACAGAGGATAGAGAAATGATGAGTGTCATCCCCTATGCCTCTGCCATAGAATCTATCATGTATGCGATGCTGTGCACAAGACCGGATGTCAGCCTTGCCATAAGTATGGCCGGAAGGTTTCAAAGTAATCCAGGAGTGGATCACTGGACAGCGATGAAGAATATCCTTAAGTACCTGAAAAGGACTAAGGAAATGTTTCTCGTTTATGGATGTGATCAAGAGCTCGTCGTAAAGGGTTACGTCGATGCAAGCTTTGACACTGATCCGGATGACTCTAAGTCTCAAACCGGATATGTATATATTCTAAATGGGGGAGCGGTAAGCTGGTGCAGTTCCAAGCAAAGCGTGGTAGCTGATTCTACATGCGAAGCAGAGTACATAGCTGCCTCGGAGGCAGCAAAGGAAGGTGTCTGGATGAAGCAGTTCATGACAGATCTTGGAGTTGTGCCCAGTGCACTGGACCCGATGACTCTGTTCTGTGACAACACTAGTGC
Organism: Thinopyrum elongatum; assembly: GCA_011799875.1. NCBI lineage: Eukaryota > Viridiplantae > Streptophyta > Magnoliopsida > Poales > Poaceae > Thinopyrum > Thinopyrum elongatum. Next base: position 131,820,640 of record CM022298.1, read on the forward strand.
CATTGCTCTAGCCAATGAACCAAGGTTTCACAAGAGGACCAGACACATAAAGCGACGCTTCAATTCCATCCGCAATTACTTCAAGGAGGAAGACATAAACATTTTCAAAGTACATACGGACCTGAATGTTGCAGATCCATTGACTAAACCTCTTCCACGGGCAAAGCACGATCAACACCAGAATTCTATGGGTGTTAGATTCATTACCATGTAATGCTAGATTATGGACTCTAGTGCAAGTGGGAGACTGTTGGAAATATGCCCTAGAGGCAATAATAAAGTGGTTATTATTATATTTCCTTGTTCATGATAATCGTTTATTATCCATGCTATAATTGTATTGACCAGAAACTCAAATACATGTGTGGATACATAGACAACAACATGTCCCTAGTAAGCCTCTACTGGACTAGCTCATTTATCAAAGATGGCTATGGTTTCCTAGCCATGGACATGAGTTGTCATTTGATAACTGGATCACATCATTAGGAGAATGATGTGATGGACAAGACCCAAACTATGAACGTAGCATATGATCGTGTTAAGTTTATTGCTATCGTTTTCTGCATGTCAAGTATATGTTCCTATGACCATGAGATCATGCAACTCACTGACACCGGAGGAGTGCCTTGTGTGTACCAAACATCGCAACATAAATGGGTGGCTATAAAGGTGCTCTACAGGTATCTCCGAGGGTGTCTGTTGAGTTGGCATGGATCAATTCTGGGATTTGTCACTCCGTATGACGGAGAGGTATCTCAGGGCCCACTCGGTAATACAACATCATAATAAGCTTGCAAGCAATGTGACCAATGAGTTAGTCACGGGATCTTGTATTATGGAACGAGTAAAGAGACTTGCCAGTAACGAGATTGAACTAGGTATGGAGATACTGATGATCGAATCTTGGGCAAGTAGCATACTAATAGACAAAGGGAACTGCATACGGGATTATCTGAATCCATGACATCGAGGTTCGACCGATAAGATCTTCGTAGAATATGTAGGAACCAATATGGGCATCCATGTCCCGCTATTGGTTATTGACCGTAGAGGTGTCTCGGTCTTGTCTGCATAGTTCTCGAACCCGCAGGGTCTACACACTTAACGTTTGGTGACGATATAAGTATAGTTGAGTTGTTATGGTGGTTACCGAAGGTTGTTCGGAGTCCCGGATGAGATCATGGACATGACGAGGAACTCCGAAAGGGTCCGGAGGTGAAGATTGATATATTGGACAAAGGGTATTGGAGTCCGGAAGTGTTCCGGGGGTACTGGGTGATGACCAGCATGACCGAAAGGGGTTTCGGGGGGCCCGGCAAGTGTTGGGGGGCCCCATGGGCCAAGGGGAGGGGACAAAACAGCCCACTAAGGGGCTGTGCGCCCCCCTCACCCTTTCCCACGTGACTAGGAAATGTGGGGCGCCCCCCCTCTAGGGTTCCCTCCACCCAGCTTGAGGGGCAAGTCACCCTAGGGGAGATCCCATCTACCCTGGCCCCCCCCCCCAAGGGAAACCCTAGGGGCGCCACCCCCTCCTCCCTTCCCCTATATATAGAGAGATACAGAGAGGGTAGCCGCACCCTTGAGTACATCTCCACGCCACGGCACTGCCTCTCCTCTCCCTCGCATCCCTCTTCTTCTCCCTAGTGCTTAGCGAAGCTCTGCTGAGATTTCTCCACCGCCACCGCCACCATGCCGTCGTGCTACCGGAGGACTCGAGCTACTACTTCACCATCGCTCACTGGATTGAGGAGGTGAAGGCGTCATCAAGCCGTACGTGTGTTGAATGCGGAGGTGCCGTCCGTTCGGCACTTGGATCGGGAGTTCGCGGGATGGATCGTGATTGGATCACAAAGACGTTCGACTACATCAACAGTGTTTCTTAACGCTTCTACTTAGCGATCTACAAGGGTATGTAGATCCAATCTCTCCTCTCGTAGATGGTCATCTCCTAGATTGGATCTTGGTGAGCGTAGGAATTTTTTTTGTTTCCCATGCAACGTTCCCCAACACGAGGGCACCCGTGGATACGGCTAGCCATGGATTGTGAAAGAATGGTGGAAAAAGGAATAAACTTTATTTTCTATTTGGGAACCGCCTATGATGTATCTAGCATGGAAAGTATTGGGAACTACTCGATCGTTTTCGTTGACGGGAAAAGCATGCCACCCAAAATATTTTATCTCTCATTTTCGCTTTGAGCTCTGGCACCTCTACAAATCCCTACTTCCCTCTGCGAAGGGCCTATCTATTTACTTTATGCAATTTTTTTTATTTTGAGTCTCCATCTTCTCTTATAAAGCACCAACTAAGGGACACTATGATCATACTTGAGCATTGGATGTAGCTAATATTCGAGTGTGTTTCATGAATGGATCAATGATTGAGCATGATGGGGTAGGGATAACTTTCTTTAGTGTTGATATTTTGAAAGACATGGTTGCTTGTTGATATGCTTGATATTGAAGTCTTCATGTCAAATATAGACTATTGCTTTGAACCATCTAAAAGTCCAAATGTCCATGCTACAAAAGAATAGAATATGCGATGAACATGTTAGGCAGCATTCCACATGAAAAATTCTGTTTTTATCATTTACCTACTCGAGGACGAGCAGGAATTAAGCTTGGGGATGCTGATACGTCCCCAATGTATCTATAATTTTTTATTGTTCCATGCTATTATATTATCATTCTTGGATGTTTTACAATCATTTTGTAGCAACTTTATATCATTTTTTGGACTAACCTATTGACATAGTGCCCAGTGCCAGTTGCTGTTTTTTGCTTGTTTTTTACTTCGCAGAATATTAGTACCAAACGGAGTTCAAATGCCACGAAACTTTTTGGAGTTTTTTTTGGACCAGAAGACACCTTGGGGCCAAGAAAGCACCAGAGGGGAGGCCCGTGGGGAGCACAACCCACCAGGGCGCGCCCAGGAGCCCAGGCGCGCCCAGGGGGTTGTGGGCCCCACGGAGGTCTCCTGCATCGCCTCTTCGCCCTATAGATTCCCAAATATTCCAGAAACCCTAGAGGAGAAGACGAAACACAATTCCAGCCGCCGCAAGTTCCAGAACCACAAGATCCAATCTACACCATCACGGAGGGATTCATCATCCTCATTGGTGCCTCTTCGATGATGTGTGCATAGTCCACCATAGACCTACGGGTCCGTAGGAAGTAAGTAGATGTCTTTCTCTCTCTCTTTTGATTAATACAATGGTCTCTTGGAGATCTATTTGATGTAATGACTTTTTGCGGTGTGTTTGTTGGGATCCGATGAAGATCGAGTTTATGATCAGTTTCTATCCATGAATATTATTTGAGTCTTCTTTTGATCTCTTATATGCATGATTACTTATAGCCTCGTATTTCTTCTTCGAATCTTTGGTTTAGTTAGGCCAACTAGATCGATTTTTCTTTCCATGGGAAGAGGTGCTTTGTGATGGGTTCGATCTTGCGGTGTCCTCTTCCAGTGACAGAAGGGGCAGCGAGGCACGCATGTATCATTGCTATTAAGGATAAAAATATGGGGTCTATTCCTACATGAGTAGATCTTGTCAACATCATGTCACCATTCATATTGCATTACTCCCTTTCTCCATGAACTTAATACAATAGATGCATGCTGTATAGCGGTCGATGTGTGGAGTAATAGTAGTAGATGCAGAATCGTTTCAGTCTACTAATCTTGGACGTGATGCCTATATAATGATCATTGCCTTGGATATCATCATGATTATTTGATCTTCTATCAATTGCCCAATAGTAATTTGTTTACCCACCGTATGCTATTTTCTCGAGAGAAGCCACTAGTGAAATCTAAGGCCCCCGGGTCTATCTTTTATTATATTGCTTTCCGATCTACTTTTTATTCGCTTTTGTTTTCAGATCTATTAATCCAAAAACCCAAAAATACCTTGCTGCACTTTTTCTTTATTTATTTTATTTTGTGTTATTGCGAGATCTATTTATCCAACATCATACAAACCAATCTATCTTTTTATCGAGGAGGGATTGACAACCCCTCTTACGCGTTGGATTGCGAGGTTTTGTTCGTTGTGTGTAGGTACCGTTTACATAGTGTTGCTTGGTTTTCCTACTGGTTCGATAAACCTTGGTTTCATAACTGAGGGAAATACTTACCGTTGTTGTGCTGCATCATCCCTTCCTCTTTGGGGAAATACTGACGCGGATACAAGCAATCATGTCACACCACTGCCTTATGATCCCATCCTACCTACTCAATATTTAGACTTTGAGGCCGTGAAGCGCCATAAGTTCCTTAAGGGCACAATAACTGATTATACTTATAACTTGAGGTTCAATAAAGAAACTATTGTGCCTATTGTTTTGCCTGCGCCTGCTCTCTTTGAATTTCACAGCAAAAGAAGATATTACGTTCTTGAGAGCGAGGCCCGCTCGTACAAGGCGGAGGTCGAGGCAGCTCGGCGGGCTGAGGAGGCTGCACCAAGAGCCTTAGTGGGTTACCACTCAGATTATTATCCAGGCTACTGATGGTGATTACCAAGCTAGGCCAAAAGCCTAAGCTTGGGGGAGTACGTATTTCCTCCGACATTACATTCATGTTCACACATTTCATTCCATTTGTCGGTGTCCACACTTTTTCATTGTATTATCCATGCTAGATTTATTTTCTCAGTTTCTTATTGTGTGTTTGAAAAACTTTGAGAAAATCCAAAAATATTTCTTGCTTCTTTTCGGTTTTTCTTTCTAGTTTAATTAGTTGTTGTGTTAAAAGAAAACCCAAAAAGATTTCTCGATTCTTCGTTTGCTTGTTGGGAGCTTTCCCGTGTAAATAGTTTTTCTCATTTTTGTTTTCCTTCTTTAATTTGCTTTCTTCAAGAAAAACTAAAAACTCCAAAAATATTTCAGTTTGTTTCTCTGAATTTCTTTTCTTTTATTGAGTCGTACTGAGGAGAAGACCATGATGAAAATGTTCAGTGGCTCTCATTTGCACTATTGTTGATCTAACAAAGAGCCAAATTACCTTGTCTTCTCTTTTTGAATAAAATGTTTGCAGATTCTAGCTTAGTCCACGACACTCTTGCACTATTATTATTTTCACATCATTCGGTCGTGCAAGTGAAAGGCAATAATGACGATATTTGATGAAGTGACCGTGGCAGAGAAAAGCGGGTATGAACTCAACTTGTTTTTGTTTTTGTAAATATGTTTAACCTAGTGATATGTCTCCATCGTATCTACTTTTCCAAACTCTTTTGCCCTTGTTTTGGACTCTAATTTGCATGATTTGAATGGAACTAACCCGGACTGACGCTGTTTTCAACAGAATTGCCATGGTGTTATTTTTGTGCAGAAATAAAAGTTCTCGGATTGACCTCAAAATTTACGGAGAATATTTTTGGAATTAATAAAAAATACTGGCGCAAGAATCAACCAGAGGGGGTCCACCCATTGGCCACAAGCCTGGGGGGCGCGCGTAGGTGGCTTGTGGGCCCCGTGGAGCTCCTCCAACCCTAATTCCAACGCTATATATTCACATCTAGAGAGAGAAAAAATCAAGGAGAAGAGTTCATTGTGTTTTACGATACGGAGCCGCCGCCACCTCCTGTTCTTCCTCGGGAGGGCAGATCTGGAGTCTGTTTTGGGCTCTGGAGAGGGGAAATCGAGGCCGTCGTCATCATCAACCATCCTCCATCACCAATTTCATGATGCTCACCGTCGGGAGTGATTAATTCCTTCGTAGGCTCACTGGACGGTGATGGGTTGGATGAGATTTATCATGTAATCGAGTTAGTTTTGTTAGGGTTTGATCGCTAGTATCCACTATGTTCTGAGATTGATGTTGCTATGACTTTGCTATGCTTAATGCTTGTCACTAGGGCCCGAGTGCCATGATTTCAGATCTGAACCTATTATGTTTTCATGAATATATTTGTGTTCTTGATCCGATCTTGCAAGTTGTAGACACCTATTACGAACTATGATGCGCATACCCCAAGGTGACAATAATTGGGATTCTTTCCGGTCATTACCGTAGTTTGAGGAGTTCATGTATTCACTAAGTGTTAATGCTTTGTTCTGGTTCTCTATTAAAAGGTGGCCTGAATATCCCTTAGTTTCCATTAGGACCCCGCTGCCACGGGAGGGTAGGACAAAAGATGTCATGCAAGTTCTTTTCCATAAGCATGTATGACTATATACGGAATACATGCCTACATTATATTGATGAATTGGAGCTAGTTCTGTGTCACCCTAGGTTATAACTGTTGCATGATGAATGCCATCTGACATAATTATCCATCACTGATCCAATGCCTAAGAGCCTTTCACATATTGATCTTTGCTCAGTTACTTTGTCGTTGCCACTGTTACAATTGCTACAAAACAGCTACTGTTACTTTTGCCACCGTTACCGTTACTTCCATACTACTTTGCTACCAAACACTTTGCTGCAGATATTAAGTCTTTCAGGTGTGGTTGAATTGACAACTCAACTGCTAATACTCGTGAATATTCTTTGGCTCCCCTTGTGTCGAATCAATAAATTTGGGTTGAATACTCTACCCTCGAAAACTGTTGCGATCCCCTATACTTGTGGGTTATCAAGACCTTTTTTTGGAGCCGTTGCTGGGGAACATAGCTCTATTCTCTGAGTCACTTGGGATTTATATTTGTTGACCATTATGAAGAATTTGAAAGATACAAAAACTAAGATCTATCCCTCTACTACGAGGGGAGGTAAGGAACTGCCATCTTGATCTGCACTTGATTCACCTTCCGTTTTGAGTAAGCTTGCGACACCACCACCTGCTATTAATCCTAATATGTCGCAAGTAATTGATGATGCTACTTCTGTTATGAATGATGCTTATGATGATGCTAGTACTTTGCTTGATAAGACTGTGCCACTAGGTGAATTTCTTGATTAACAACTTGCTAGGGTTAGAGAGAAAGAGATCACTGAAACTGATGATTTTTCTGAAACTGATGAAATTATTGAAGCTGAAGATTATGATTCTCCTCCTAGATATGAATTGCCTATTATACCTGAGGGTTATGTTATGGATGATGAAACTGCTAGAGACTTTTTTGCTTGCAATGATAGAGATGATCTTAAGAAATTGTTAGCCAAGCTGAAGGAAAAATCTTTGAATGCTAGAATGAAATATGATCCCAAGTTTGCTACTTCACCTATCTTTGTCACTGATAAGGATTATGAATTCTCTGTCAATCCTGAGTTAATTACTTTGGTTGAATCTGATCCTTTTCATGGTTATGAATCTGAAACTGTTGTGGCACATCTTACTAAACTGAATGATATAGCCACCCTATTTGCTCATGAGGAAAAAATTCGCTATTACTATATCCTTAAGTTGTTTCCTTTCTCATTAAAGGGTGATGCTAAGATATGGTTTAATTTTCTTGCTCCTGGTTGTGTGCGTAGTCCCCAGGATATGATTTATTACTTCTCTGAAAAATATTTCCCTGTTCATAAGAAACAAGCTGCTTTACAGGAAATATTTAACTTTGTGCAAATTGAAGAAGAGAGTCTCCCACAAGATTGGGGGAGGCTTCTCCAATTACTTAATACTTTGCCTGATCATCCTCTCAAGAAAAATGAAATACTTGATTTCTTTTATAATGGACTAACCGATGCTTCTAGGGACCACCTAGATAGTTGTGTTGGTTGTGTTTTCAGGGAATGAACAGTTGAACAAGCTGAAGTATTCACTACAAAAAATACACTTCCGTGATGATACGTGTTTGTCACAGTAGGTCACGTTTTCTGTCATGCATGTACATCCATGAAGATTTTATGACAGAATCAAAATAGTCATACCTTGCTGTCGTAGAAGTGTTCCATGACATACCAAAATTATCATCACGGAAGTGTCCACTTCCATGACGATAAATCGCGCGTCATAGAAGTGCTTTCGTCAAGGGTAACCAACACGTGGCATCCACCGTAATGGGTCGCCGTTAAGCTATCGGGTTCCGGTTTGGATCCGATAACCCGTTAACAGCCCCGACCAATGGGGATTTTCCACGTGTAAAATTCTTATTCACCGGTTAATCCATGTGTCAGCTCATCGTTGGGACAGATGTCATCCCTACAATGGACGGAAGACGCCTATGATACGTCGACACATGGCACAGCCCAATAGTGGCCCATTTAAGGTAAAAAGGTCGGCCCAGCAAAGGCCCACCATATTTTTTCAGACACTAGTGGGCTGGCCCGTTAACAGCCTTCCATGTTTTGGGCCAAATTGAGGCACATATAAGATCTGGCCCGTTCACAGCCTGTCGTGTTTTGGGCTAAATTACGGCCCATATCATATCAGGCCCGTTAACAGGCCACTATTCTTTTGGTCCCATTCTTAGCCGGGTTTGTATTTCAGCCTGTTAAATGCCCGTTTACTAGTTCGGCCTGATAATTGTTTCGGCCTGTTAGCGGCCCGTGGTGCATCTGGGCCGTTGTCGGGCCAGTTTCACTTTAGGCCATTTAACGGCCCATGCAAAAACTGGGCTATTTCTTATCCGAAGTAACTTTAGGCCTCTTAACGGCCCGTAGTCTTCGTGGATAAATTTCAGCCCAACTGGCCTATCGGCCTGTTAATGGCCTGTGTAACAGTTGGGCCTAATTACATCCCGCGTTGAATCCGGCCTGCTTATAGCCCATCTGTTTCTGGCCCGTGACACTGTTGGGCCTACGGCCCGCGTTGATACCGGCCTGCTTAAAGCAAATAATTTTATTGGGCCAAACAGGGCCTAAGATATATTTTGGCCTGTTAACGGCTCGTTCTATTTGGGCCAAACATGGGCCTTAGGCAGTTTTGGCCTGTATTGTCCCGTGAATTTTTCGGCTCAGCGCTAGCCCAATCTAGTTTTTAGCATGTTAAAAGCCCATGGTATTCTCTGGCCCAGCTGGCCAGAACTTTACTCGGCCTGTTAAAGGCGGAAAACTACTATACGTTTAGACCTGCTAATGGCCCAAGATGATTATAGGCCCACATTTTGGCCCATATATAGCGAGTTACGGGCCGGCCTGAAGACCGACAACATTGAGATCCATTGAAGCTTTCGGCCTAAATTACAGCATACCGACCAAGAATAAACCTAGACTATACAATAAAGAAATTACAGCATATTACATCCACTAGGCATCAAAGTTCGCCACTGGTGATAATAAAGCGCAACGTGACCGCGGATTACATACACTGGGCATCAAAGGTCGCCACCAGTGCATATAAACGCGCCAACAAAAGAATATACAAAACTGAGAGCACTTCAGAAGGCATTAGGTCTGGCCTGGACGTGCACCGCAAGCAGCCGAACAAGCTGATGAGACCTCAGTTGTGTCAACGATAGATGCTCTATCCCTAGCTGTATAGCACCAAAGCCAGCAAGGCAGTCCTCTGAGATCTTCTTTTAATCATTGACATCAAGTCGGAGCTGAGCTGAAGCAAGCCTTTCCGATTTAAGTTGAGACTGAAGAAGTCGAACTGATTGAGGCAGCAACTGCACAGAGGTTGTCTCACAGCTGCTGGTGAGTAGCTTCAACTCACTATCTTCATCAAGACATCACCTTGGGGTCAACTCGCTCTCTTCAAGATGGTTTGGCTCATTATCTTCCCTAAAGTTCTGCCTGGCATAAGAGATATGACTCTGAAAGAGAAACAAGGAGACACGTAACAGGTTTCACAATTATATAAGCAAATAAATGGATCTGTTCTGCATAAGGAACATGTTTTTACAACTACAATTCAAAACTAGTTGTTGTTGCAAACATCCAATCAGATGTAAACACGAAAGTAAACAACAGTGGAGGAAATGATGCCTATCCAAATCTATACTAGAACAAAGTTTGAAGTCTTGAGAAGGATGAACTTACATTACATGTTAACACGGGCTGGACAAAGCCCTTCTCCATGTCGATGGAAGGATAATTCAATAAATTCCCCAAAGAAACTTCGTTATAAGCGTTGCCATTATTCTACATTTTGTAAAGAGTAAATATAGATCAAATAATATTGGAAGAAATAGAGGATAATGAAGCTCAGGTGCAGAGTGATGATACATAATCAAATAGCAATTAATTAAGTACAGCGTTACAAGGCAAAACGTACTGACAAGAGGAATGCAGACATCAACGTGTGAAGTGGCATTGGCTTTATTCAACATTTTGGTAAGAGTAAATGTAGATCTGATAATTTGGGGAAAGTGGAGGGCAGGGCAAATAAGATGCAGAGTAATGCTAGACAATCAACTATCTCGTAATGCAAGTACAGTAATACTACCACCGTCCGTTATTACTTGTCGCTCAAATGGATGTATCTAGCACAATTAAGTTCTAAATACATCCAATTGAGCAACAATTAATTCGATACAGAGGGAGTACATGACAACAGGTACTTACATGAGCAATCCAAAACTTCATAACCATTGTGTTAATTCTACATTTATCTAAGAGTAAATATAGATCTTATAATTTCGAGCAAAGGGAGGATAAAGAAGCGAACATTTACAATGATGCTACATAATCAAACAGCAATGAGTGTAAGTATGCTGACAAAGGGCAAGAAGTACTGACAAGAGCAATGCAGTGCCCAGTATTGTTGTGAGATCCTATGATCCTTTGAGAAAGGAGATTCATCTGAAATTAGTTTTCATACAAGAGAGAAGGTAAGGCACATGCAGAAATTTAGGAGTTCAAATTTTGAATGGATATCATAGACAGTACCTAACGCTGGGCTCTCTGCAGTTCTAATAGGGGTTTGGCCAGTGGAGTAGGGGTAAAGTGTGGTACAGTTGGGCCTGTGTTTTCTGTGGCTGCTGATCTATCTGATTTAACAGGTATCACTACCTTTTCCAAATACCTAGTTTGTACTCCTTGAGGATCTGCACTCACCCTCTTCCTTTTGGACATCTATTACGAAAGAACAACATTTGACTAGAAAAATATAGTATGATGACACATGGAATAGGTACAGAAAATGGATAGGTATGGCATATACTCATATATGATGCTTAAACTAATCAGATGGTGGTGTAACAAAGTAGAAGTAATGCAAGAGGTCATATGCAAAATATGTGCGACCAATACAACCTTGCCAAGTTAGAGTAAGCACCTTGATGGGTGAATAAGATAGGCCATCCTCCACCATGCCAAGTTTGTTAGCCAGTGGATTGTTCTGCAATATTCCTCTCGTGCACCCATTCTCATATGCATTTTGATCATGTTCAATACTTGACATGCATGAAAACATAAAAACAAGTGAGATTATCTTTGTAATGCAGAAGTGATTCTAATCCAATACTGCCTCCCTGTAAACCCCTTTGTGCTATCTCTGCAATTCTTCTGAGCGATGCCATGCATGCTGTAATTTGGTGTGTGCATTAATATAATGTGGCCTACTACTCAAAATATGAGAGCTCCAAAAGTGATGATATTTCGCAGATGACAGCTTCAACATATAGTAAAGAAGAACAAGTCGACTTGACCTGACAGATTCAAAATATACTATGGGAGAACAACTCGACCTGACCAGTCGACCGCAAATGTCTCTGCTACTCTTCCCAACAAGGAACATACTTATTAAAGAAGAGAAGAGGATCATGTTAAAGAAGAGCAAAAGAGCAAGCAGATTGAAGATATTACAAGTCTTTCTATACAATGTCTGCTGCCCACCCATGATGAACTAGAGCGCACAGAGAAATACTATTCCTTTCGGTCTTTCCATATGTGGCTCACATGCATTTCGAAACTAAAGTAGGAACATTTAGCTGACCAATTAAACATGTCTCAGTTTTACTAATATCACCATAATATCAGATCCGAATTTGTACAACTAAGCTTGTTTAGCTCGATGGGTGGAGCAGTGCTATTACGACACGAACCACGTAGGCTGATCGTGGTCATCATAAAATAGGGAAACCGTAAGCATGATGAGTATAGTGTTGACCGTGGCAGTGGGATGGCAAATCTAAAGCTGCAAACCACGCAAAGGGTAGTTAGCAACCGATGTTTGCTTTGAAATAACAACTAAGATTTGGTATGGACAAGAAAATACAGTCAACAAGTGACAAAGAAATGCAATTCTGCTGTCTCTCTATATGTCGCGACATGCATTTGGAAACTCAAGTGGGACCTTTAGCTAACCAATTAAATGTGTCTGTTAACTAATATCAGTATCATATCACAATCATATTTGAACAACTAAACTTTGGAATTATGAGTGCTGTGTTGTTTAGCTTGAAGGGTGGAGTACTGCTAGTATGACAGAAAGCACCTACGCAGATCATAGCAGGGTAGATAAAAGGGGAAAACCCTAAGCATCAAGAATAAAATCAGGAAAGTGGAACTAGCTGGACCATATGGGCTTGTATTGCCGGTACGGCAAGAAAGGGTACGGAAAGGCTTCGGCCCCAAAAGGGGCGGCTCTATTCAACTGAAGGCACAATACTGTTACTATCAGTCTATACTATCAAAGACGACATGGCTCCCAGCATTTCCCGGATATTATGGCAGACCATCTAGAATCGTTGAAAGCATCCATCTGAAGCGACCCAATAGACCTGTCGACTGCAAATGTCCCCGCTCCACTTCCCGGCAAGGAACATACTGTACTACTCCCTCCGTTCTTAAATATAAATCTCTTAGAGATTCGAATGCGGATGACATATGGAGCAAAATGAGTGAATGTACACTCTAAAATATGTCTATATACATCCGTATGTAGTTCTTATTGGAATATCTAAAAAGACTTATGTTTTACCGAAAAAGGCTTTCACCCCGCTTTATAAATAAAGCAACGATGAACAACACCCGGTACAAACGCACGCCACCACAACACAAGCACGCACCCAAGGCAGTTTAGGAACGGAGGAAGTAATATACTTATTAAGAAGAACAGAAGAGGAACATGGTAACAAAGAGCAAGCAGATTTCTCTACTTTTTTCTCTACTCTTATACTCTTATCTCTATCTACTCTCATAAAAAACAGAGTAGGTGATGATGGTGTGCCTGCCATCCTGCAATATAGGCCGTCCGATTTATATCTGACGGATAGGAAGGAAACTATGGCAATTTTGCAAAAAGATACCCACACCCCTCTCCACATTTGCAAATAAGGCCTTCCCACGTTCATCCTTTTCTCCCACAAGATAAACTACTCATACAAATGCATCTTGATATTCCGTGCAACGCACAGGCATCTTGCTAGTTAGATAATACAATGTGTGTTACCCACCCATGATGAACCAGAGCGCATAGAGAAATGCAAATCCCTGCTGTCTCTCTATATGTGGCGCACATGCTTTTCGAAACGAATATAGGAACATTAGCTGACCAATTAAACGTTCTCTGTTTTAGTAATATGAGCATCATATCAGATTCGTATTTCAACAACTAAGCTTTGGAATTACAAGTGGCATGTTGTTTTGCTTGATGGGTTGAGGTCTTGAGGAGCAGTGCTAGCACGACACGAAGCACCTACGATGATGGTAGTGAATATAAAGGGGGAAAACCATAAGCTTTACGAGTATAGTGATCGTGCCATGGCGGATCTGAAGGTGCAAACCGGACAAAGGCTACTTTGCAACCAATGTTTGCTTTCAACTAGCCACTACGATTTGGTACGGACAAGAAAAGTACAGTAAACAAGTTATGATCTATTTTCCAGGTGAGATCAATAACTTAAGCAGATATGAAAGAGTACCACCTCTCTTGCGATGCTGTGTAGGCCCCTGCTGATACATTGAGGGTGTGGCGAGTGCGATGGCTGTTGGCGGCGCGGAAGAAGACTTTAGATGGCAGACGGCCGGGTCGGGGGATAAGTCCTGTTGCCGTGGACGAGGCGGTCGTAGGAGCGGGAACGACAAGGTGGACGAAGGCGCCGATGAAGCAAGAGGACGCGATGAAAGGATCCTGGTCCGGCGCCGTGGATGAGAGACGTCCATCTCTTACAGTGGACGACGGGGTAGGGGTAGCGGCTCCGGCAAGGTGGAGGATGGGGTGGCGGACGGAGGAGGCTGGCCGGAGTGGGGAGGTTGTTGTGGCGCCAACGGTGTATGAATGGGGAAATGGAGGGGGAGGGGGGATCTCAAACTTTGGGATGCGCTTGTCTGAAATGTGGGAAAGTTACAAACTTATCCTCCATTTAAAATTCTGGACATCTCGTCGGTTGGGGATAGGACGGTAATCTCGCATCTCCCCAATATTTGCCGGTAGCGATTTCGGGCGAGGAGAGGGTGTTTTGCCGCCCATGGTTGGCGCCCACGGTGTATGAACGGGGCTGACAGGTAGGGCGGTTGTGTCATGTCTGAGGGAAGTTACACATCTGCCCCTATTTAAAATATTTGCCTACATCGATTTCGGACGCGGAGAGTTTGCTTTGCCGCCCACCGTGTATGAATGGGGAAATGAAGGGAGAGACACAGGTATTTCGGATGAGCTTGAATCAAATGTGTTTTGCCGCCCACGTTTGGCGCCCACCGTGTCTGAATGGGCTCAGAGGCGGTCGTGTCACGTCTGATTGAAGTTACTAGTCTACCCCTATAGACAGCAGTGGAAATCGGGTCGATTAGGATGTGAAGTGTCAGGGGTAGACAGTAATTTCCATCTCGCAAACACTTGCTTCGGGTAGCCGACAAATGATAGTGGGTGTTTTGCCACTTCGTTCAAAATTTGGGAGAATTAGCATTCATGTTTACCCTGGGCCCTGGCAACTAAATTCAAATCCAATTTGTATTCGATTACGAATATCCATACATCATTCTATGTTTTGTTATTTATTTCTTTAAAACCATGACGAAGATTTATTCCACCTTTATATATGAATATGATTTAGAAATGCCGTGATCTTCGAATTCAGTAGGTTGGATACACTTTGAGTCAAACAGTTATTTCATCCAATACAATATGCTCACATGAAAAACAGTTCACCTTATTGCAATCATACAAGTACTGAGGATTACCTCGCCTAAAATATTCAGATCATTACAACACATGGACAACATAGGGGGTCTTATAACATAATCCATTCAGAGACATGACACAACATGCAAGTATACAATCTAATGAAAATTTCAACTGGTATCTAAAGAAGAACTGGGATTACCCTGGGCTTCAGATAGTAGAAGCAGTAGGACCTCCTCCGTCTTCAAATGCAACATTCTTACTTCCTCCAATTCTTGGGTTGCTTGCATAATGCGTGCAGCTAATTGCATAATTTCCAGCCTCAAGATCAAGATTACCTCATTCATGGCAGCCACACCATCTCTTTCTGCCTCTAGTAGAGCCTCAAGAACTATAATATATGTGCTCAGGTTGCTCTCCGGCGGTGTTGCCTCTGAACTGCTACCATCTAGTAACATGGATGGCGCACTGCTTCCACAAATAGATTCTGGGGTTGTACATTGTGCCCTAGTGTGAATGGCATCCTGAAAGGTTTCTGCTGGACATAAGTAAGAGATAATTATCGCATGATCCAGGCTGTAAGCTTACATGGTAAACGACATACGAATTATTGCCGAGCATGGCAAGCTATATTTAAATGGTTCGAAGGAGCATCAGCCGAAAAGAAATTAAAATGGTAAGATGAAACTAGGGATGTAAGTGGCAAATAAACGGCATCCGCCAGTCCCATCTAGTTAGTTTTTGCTAGCTCGCTAGTTCATTTTCCTCAAAAAACAAAAACTCTTTTGAACTATCATACCACTAGTGCACTTTAATCGGGATTAAACGAGACCCAGTTGACATCCCTAGTTGAAAGGGAGTGTACCACCGGTACATTTAAGTTGCCAAGGCATCTAAGCAGTTGAAATAATTTGAGAAAGCACTTAACAGTGTGGCCTCATATAAACTACGAAGACAGTCTTGTGATGAAGTTCATAGGAAAAGTTAAGGAGTCAAATGAACTAGGAATGCATTTCTTTATGATATTACAGCAGGCACTGCTGACAAATTGGCCAACTCAGGTATAGCCTAACAAGTAACAAACAAGCATTCGAATCAAGCAATACAGCAAAGCAGACAACTGAACTATTTGTAATTCTGTAGGATTATAGGTTGAGGGCACAAGCCAAGAAAGTAGCCCACACGCATTACATTCCACATGTACTAAAACACATTGGCTTACCATATGTTGCTGTGAAGCCTCGCTGCTGTTGCAATGTTGTTTGAAGATATCGTCAGCATCCCGTGGTTGCAAATCTAGTTGTTGTAGTTTATTCTGCACCCTATATTTAGGTAAAATTAATTTTAATCGCATGCACTGGTTCGAATTGATCATCAATGGTTCATCTAAACTAATGAAAGAATGGTGTGTACTTACTCGACAATATATGTGCTTCACTCTATTTTTATGCTTGTTCGAGGTGCCAGCCCCAAAAGAACAAATATTTTGCTTGATGGGGTTGGCAGCTCCATAATTAATAGAAGCATCAAATTAGTCATGCAACTTGGGAAGATCAAGAACGCACAAAAAAAGTAATGAACAGAGGCTCGAAGCAGTGATGTAATAGCTAGCATCAGAAAATGTAGGGTAAAATGAACAAAAAGCAGGGGAACCACATTCTAGTTTGCTGATGTGTAATTAACCATAGAGAACATGAAGCAGTCTGATGGAACCAACAGGTGGCATCAGAACAACACCATTATCAAAAATATAGCATGCAAGGAGTAAAATAGTAGGCAGTGATATCTAGGAAGTACAGTAATACTTAGGACAAAACAAAAGCATTGTAACTATATGTGCACTGGTTTGTAATTTAGCACATGTAACATGTTCACTGCCAGAAGTATGGCCCTACAGGTGCAAGCAGAATAACGCGTCTCATGAAAAATTGAATGATGCCCTGAAGAAATTCAAAGGTGCGGTGCTTATGCTAAGAGAGTGAACGTAGGCACCGGCCTTTGGATAATAGTACATGATTCTCGGTGGCATATGGGTATCGTTGTCATACTTGATAGCTAAGGATCGTCGATGGTGCTTGTGTTGCGGTTGAGTTTGGGCCGGCTATCACCGTTGCTGAAGCGGCTCCGGTGCTTCGGTTGCGGCGCCTGTCGACATACAAGAAAGCTCATCTGTGGTAAGTGAACAGTTCCATGATAAAGAAGAGAAAAACCGAAGGAGTACAAATCGAAATAACCTGATGAGGCTAGGGCGTCAGTAAAGCAGGGCCGGTGGAGTTGAAGATGGCATCCATGGAGCGGGTCTGGTGCAGTCGATGAAGGGGTCGACGAAGCACATCCGGCGCGGTGTATAGTGCTTTCGGTGAGGCGGATCTGTTGCGGCGGACGAGGGCTTGTATGAAGTGCCAGCGATGGGGCGGACGAGGGAGTCGGTGAAGGGCCTACACAATGGTGGACGAGGGCGCCGGTGAAGCAGATCCGGTGCGGTGGACCATGATGGCGGTCAAGGAGATCTGGAGCGATGGACAAGCCAGTCGCTGAAGCGGCTGCTGTGATGTGGTGAGTTGGCAGTTGGGGGTTCCAAGGTGCGGAAGGTAGATCCGGCGGGGCGTGAGGTCCACCGCTGCGGCAGAGGACTAGATTCGGCGGCTTGGCGTGGTTGGGGGGCGGGGAGGGGAAGGGGAGGGGCTCTGGGGAAGAATGTTGGGGGCAAAGAGGGGAAAATAATGGAGTTACCAGAGCAACCCTTTTCCGTTCATGTGGCAGGGGTAAAAGAGGAATATCGCAGGGCTAAACTTTCGGGCGCGAGATATTTCGATGTGAGCGGGAAGTTTGAAAGCTTTTGGCGCCTGAAATTAAGTGTTCTGCTCTTGTACGGCCGACTATGATATCATGGCCGAGAATTTATTTGTTTTGCACGCAAAAAAAAGTGCAAGTTTCGAAAATCAATGTCTCCAACTCGAAACTTAGATTGTCCATTCAATTCAAATATGGATCATTGAGCTAGTGGAAGCAAATACCATCATATGGTCCAATTCAAATGAAATTCCAAGTGTGTTTATCCTAAATATGATGACAAAAACAAAAATGTGTATGTGTATGAATAAAGTGGATGATTATAAAGTTTGAACATGCACGTATGTGTATATCTCTAGGTTTGATATATGAATTTGAAATCATGAAATCCTGGCTTAAAAAATGTACCTCTGTTTAAATGAATTACAAAAGCTAATGATGGAGTCGAATTCCAAAATTCCAATCTTAGGTTTGTAATTCTGGTACTTCAAAGTATATCACGCATGTTCAAAAGTATCGCTATCTCATAGTCCAAACTGTGAAACAAATTGATCAACCAAGAGTGCACACACTATTGACCATATATATCTCAATTACGCTAAAGTCTCTCAAATATAGACACCTCACTCTTTATCTGAAGCCACCCACCCCGTCCCCCCCCCCCACAAGTCGTTCTCTCCCCGGACACGAACACAGGAGCACATTAACACCCCCCCTCTCTTCTAAAGTTTGGACCCCAATATAGGTCTCTATCACTTTGTCTCTCGGGCATGCACACATCCCTTCCCCCACTCTCTAGGTCTCCCGGCATCTCTCTTTCCCAAGCACACACACTATATAGAGTGTATCTTTGCCATACACACAAAACATCACCCCCAAACGTCTATCTCCCTAGTTATGTGGTTCTCGCGCAATCACCTCACTCACCACCCCCACTGTAAACAAGCACCCTTTGTCTCCTTGTGCACCACTCTCCTCTTTCTATCTCTCCCACATGCGGACCTGCCCCAGCTCCTTCCCTATATACATATATGTCATGACTCTTTCCATAGCTCCCTAACGTATCATCGTTCTCAATCTCGCACATTGTTCTCTACACCATCTATTCTAGATCTCTCATGAAGTCTCTATCACACACACGATGACTCGCTTCCCATGCTTCTCCG
The DNA here is from genome assembly GCA_011799875.1 of Thinopyrum elongatum. Lineage (NCBI taxonomy): Eukaryota > Viridiplantae > Streptophyta > Magnoliopsida > Poales > Poaceae > Thinopyrum > Thinopyrum elongatum. The sequence goes on from CM022298.1 coordinate 131,839,504, forward strand.
TACATAGGCCACTTTCGAACAACATCAACCTTGTCTCCCTATCTATACGCCACTTCCGCACACAAACGACCCCTCTCTATCCCCCTCTCTTCCTCTCTCTCTCTCTCTCCCTCGCTAGCTCTCTCTCTCCCTCTCACACCCCTCTCCCACACACACTCGATGAGTCTTCCAAATATTCTGCTCCCCGCCCGCACCCATGCTATCCCGCTACTACACATGCCTTTGTCTCTCTTTGACACACATGTCACACCATTCCCCCTTCCCTAATAGGTTTACATAATTAGTGGTCTCTCTTCTCCACATACACACACTCCCTCTCACACACACACGCGCGCACAAACACACACAGACACGCACAAACACCCATCTATCTGGATCCTTCTTTTCAGACACACACACTTGCATATTCTCTCCAGCTCTAGGTATGTATATATCCCCCCTCTCTCTAGCTCACATGCACACCCAAATTCTCCATCTCTCTAACTCACACATCTCTCCCCATGTCTGCATGTGTATCTCACACACTCACTCTCTGATTATGTCTATGTGCCTCCACGTTACACAACACAAAGCCCCATGCACATGTCTCTTTCTATCCTCCGCACACAGAGACACAAAGAATCTCTTATCATTGCCTCGGTCTCTACACATATCACACACGCACGTTGTCTATCTCTCTCTCACACATGCTCAACAAAGGTTTTCCCGTGAATAACTTACCGTCTATTCATCAACAGTCGTGGCAGTACGGCGAACATGAGACGTGAAAAAGAATAAATCTACACGTGCGTAGACCACCTAGTATGACTACTAGGACTAGAGCAAGCCGAAAGCGCGCCGCCGTCACCCCCTCCTTATCGGCGATGGGAAAACCTTTGTTTTACACAGTCGAGAAGTCATCGTGCTAAGGCCCCACATGCTCAGCCATTGAATAGAATGTAGATCCAAGTTTATGGAAACAAGTATCGATAATACGTTTGTATCTCCATACTTATATCTCCTCTCTTATAAAAAACATGAGTTGGTGATGATGGTATGCCTGCCATCTTGCAATATAGACCGTCCGATCTATATCTGGAGGATAGAAATTAAACTAAAAGATACCCGCACCTCTCTCCACATTTGCAGACAAGGCCTTCCCTCATTCATCCTTATCTCCCACAACCTCATTGTTGAGCAATTAAAAAACGAATCCTCTAGAACAAACTGGCATGGTGGTCGCTGCCGGCGTCGTCCATCCCCATGCCTCCGCTCAGTCCGACCACCAATCACCACCACGCCCCACTCCTCCTCACCTTATCTCTCCTCTTTATTGAGATATAATTAGTTTTCACACATGGGATTACTCCCGCATGGGTCAATCACAACAGGTGTTTTATAAAAAAATGCATCTTGATGTTCCGTGCAATGCACGGGCATCTTGCTAGTACTCCTACAGAAGACTTAGTTGGTGATGATGGTGTGTCTGCCATCCGTCATTTCTGACCATTAGATCTACATCTAACGACTGTGAGGTAAGTTGTTGCCTTTTCTCAACAACATCCCACTTCTCTACCAATTTGCAGAAAAACCATTAATTGGTATCTTAAAACCAACCACATCCCACCCTCACCTCACCAAAACAGCCCAAGGAATGTATTCTGATTGAAACATAATATATTTCTAGTGATATATGTATATCAAAATTAGAGTGTTTTCTATCAAGTTTGTGAATAAGTCTTATTCTAATTATAATCCGTTGCAACGCACGTGAACATTGCTAGTATTTCCAACCATGCAAAAAAATGCTAGTATTTCCATAGTTTCGAGTTTTCCATCAAGATATTAGTCAATCATGGTTGATATTTAGTATGAATTACGTACACATGGGCACTATGTAACTAGCCGTGCTTATTGGCTTCCAAAGCTTAACTTTCACTCCTACTTACAGTATGTAGAGTATTTAACAAAAAACTACCACTTTCAACCAGCCCTAGGAAGAAACTATTGTACAAAAAATAGCAAAAACATACCCAAAATTTCTTAATCCGCGCCAAAAAACTACTACCTAGTGCCGATTAGGCTCGTTTAAACTCGTTTATGACAGGGTTGGCCCACACATCCATGCTGACGAGGCAGCTTAAACCAACACATTTTGTTTGACCGTTGATGCGAGGGACCCACATCTGACCTTCTATCCTATTCTTCCTCCTCCAATCATTATTTTTCCTGAACATTACTTCAAACAGTTCTTATGCGTGTTCATCGGTGGCACCGGTGAGGAGCGAGCTGGCCGCCGCTCCGCCGGACGGGCCGGACACCGCGCTGCCCTCTGCACGGGTTGGCTGGCTGGCCCGAGCGTGGCTCACGCGTGAGCAAGCCGCCGCGCTGGCCATCGCTCGAGCCAGATGGCTGGCCTTAGCACGGCACGCGCGAGCAAGCCACCGCACCGCCGTGCCAACCTAGCAAGCAAACCTTGCAGACAAGCAGCTGGATGCATCCAGCAGGGTGTGTGCTATCTTGGCTAGCTAGCGGCCGCGAGCGCCGGACGAAGCTGGCATCCGGGCTGCCGCAAGATGGGCTCCGCGTCGGTGGCGCTTTTGACCTCGCCTTCTGCCGGCGGCGGTAGCTGCGTCCCATGGCCGAAGATGACTAGGTGGACGGGCCGGAGGTAGGAGGTCACTCTGGGATTTTTGTACAGACTGACATGTAGGTCCCACAAGTCATAACGCCTAACTTGCCGGTCGAACAGAAGGCGTTGACTTAAGGGGCGACATGGGTCGAAACGTTCCAATAACGACACTTTGTAGAGTAGTCGTTTCTTGGTAGGGCTGGTTGGTAAGTGGTAGTAGTTTCTTGGTATTAGTGGTTTCTTGTAAGGAACAATGTACTAGCGACAAAAGGCGATTCTAGGTTGCGTTGTACTCCAACGAGTACTACTAGTGGTCGCGGGAGTGTATAGCTCGTTTTGTGGGTTCGATCCCGGCCAAACGCACGACGGCCTTTTTTTTAATAGTAACCTCGCTGCGAGCCAATATTGTACACTGGTAGTTTGACTTTTGAAGTCGAATGGACGTGTCGCACCACAATCTGGGTGCACTGGATAGCCCAACCACGTGAACGGGTTTTCCCTCCCATCATCTCGTGGCTCGCATACTAGAGTAGTACTCCTATATATCAATTCACACCATGCAAAGTTTCTCGCCTGCGTGCTCGCCCTAGCCGCACCTCGCTTGCAGCTTCCTCATCAACTACCATATTTAAACTAGCGCCTCCCAATTAAACCCGAGGAGACGGAAAAGCCTGGCGCGGCATTGGGAACTATGCAATATGGCTCTGTACGTAAAGTGCTACTCTACTACTCTGTAGCTTGTGGCGTTGCACGAATGGACTTCGCTCCATTATCGGCTCTATAAAAGAAATTCCTCTTGACGTGATTTTTTTTGTTTTGAAACAGAGGCAAAAGCTTTGCCTCATCTCATTCATAAAGAAGGAACTAACAAAGTTCGACGAGATCCATTACACCTCCACAAATGGAAGCGAAAAGCCTAGTCTCGCTGTATCAAAGAACTCAAATGTTCTGCCCCCGTAGTAACCATCGCTGATAAACAGGCTGCTAGTGTGTGCATGAGAGGAGCGGCTGAGTAGGCCAGCTACACGCTTGAATAGAGCACAGAGAGTACGCACTACGCAGGTGTAATTTCCCTGCATTGATAGTATAGCGATGGTTCTAGAGAACAGTAGTACCCTCCACTTGCAACTGTAGCTCCTTGGCCTTGAGATTCAAGAGTTCAAAACTGGTGCACTATAGAAGTACAATACATCGCACTACTGCTACAGTATGAGTACGTAGTAAATAATAGCCTCACCATCGCGTGGCACTAGGCACTACCACTATGCGTGCCCGCATAACTTCCTTATCTCCTCCTCACCAGTTCCCCTCCCCCCGAAGAGACCAAGGCAGTTCATCGCTGCTCCCATGGATTCGCCAGGCGGTTCTCCTCCTCGTCGGGGCTGGGAGACCTTGGACGATGATCCTCCTCTGGGAGAAATCGCATGCCGCTCCGACGTCCTCACCGCCGCAAGACTCGGTGCTTCCTACACCAACTATTTTAAGACGGTGCTTAAACAGGCTTGGGAAAAGGCCATGCTTCTTGGTCTTCCATGCGTCCTCGAGGAGAAGGTTATTCTATGGGACAATCCATCGAACAGTCCACCGCTCCCTGGCCATGGTTGCACATTGACTCCCCTAGAGTTGCCGACGTTGAGAGGTAGTCGGATTTTGTCCGATGAGCAGGTCAGTCATGGTGTTTGATCATGTAGTGTATATTCTAAATATAGTACTTAGTTATTCCATCCCGTAATTTCTCCGTTGCCCACCGTCTTATATATAGGTCTGGGTTAGTGCCAATGAAGATTGGCTTGCATACCTCCGGCCGGATACCACCATCATTTTGCACAACATCCACAGCAGTGCGGCCGTTCCCGTAGAACCCTTCTCCACCATTGGGATCGGCCTTCCAGACTGGCTGGGCTTGAATACGTATGATGATGCCTACATGAGATTGAAGAAGATAGCAATTGCGGACCCGCCGACAAAGCGACGCGGCTATGATGATTACTATCTCATCGCGGTGTTTGACATAAGGATTGCCATCAATACAAGAGGCAGTAACGGCAGAGGCTGGCACATGTTGGCCGCGGCAGATTTGTACCCCTACATGTTCAAAGACGCTGTGTGCCATGTAGGCCGCATCTTCGTGGTGACAAGCCAGGGGACTTGTTTCATCTGGTTGCCATCCTACGGTACTGGAGATTACAAATGGAATGCACAAACCATCATTTGCATCCCTAACGGTACTCCATTATTTTGCAGGGACCAGTCATCCCCCGATCAAAATAAGATCGCCAATCCTAGATGTGCATTTGGATCCGTGATTCGGTCTAACCTGGAACCTTGTAGCTGACTTTGGCATATTGGGATCAACTATCTTAGCAGTCGTTACCCATGGTACCGCTGATGTGCAACATGGTCACACAATCTACCACGATCGGACCGTCACCATCTACCCAGGTATTCCATTTTCTCATTGCTGTGTGTTAGAGCAGTAGTACTTGTTAGTTATTTTCTTTTCTTGACTGGGACATGTTTACTGTATGAGTACTACAATTTAGTATTATATTTTCTAACCCTCTCGCCTTCTCTTTCATTGTAGTACTACTTACTAGTACTAGTACTTTTTACCTTGAAGGACGCGTATAGCTAGCTAGGCCCTTGAAGACTTGAACCCACTAGCTCCCACCATTTTTGTTTTTCCATGTCTTACTATCTCATCCATGTAGCCAAGAGTGGCTATATATAATAAGCCGGTTATTTTACTTCCTCTATACCGGAGTAGTACTATTTGCTGCACAATATTACTGACCACCATATTTGAGCACAACATTATTATGCAAGGACCTTGACCATGTACGTCACCATGTGTCTAGATCTGAGATGCCGCGTGTACCAGATGAACGACGCCGAGTTCGACCCCCGTGATGCTATGTGGGTGCCGAGGAACACTCTTGGAGAGTACTCTCTTTTCATTGGGGACAGCTACCCCATTGTGAAGCGGATGCCACCTTCTGTGCACGACACCGAAGGCCTGCCGTTCATGAAGCATGGTTGTGTCTTCAGTGTGCACCACCGGATGAACGACATGCTGGGACACGCTATCCCTGACTTATGCCGCTTCAGCTTGGATGAGTCTTCATAATGTGGAACCGGACTACAAAGCTGCGACAATGATTCATGTTGCCCACCGCTATGGATCGTGCCATCTATGAAGAACACCTGGGACTGGAACCTGGAGGAGGACATGGAGCCCATCTATAATGTGTAAGTGGAGTATGGTAAATTGTGAATGGTAGCGCTGTGAATATATGTAGACTAGTCATGCACAAATTTATCACACGAAGTGGAGATGAACTTGTGTGGCATACTGACATTTGTCCTTTAGAGTTTATTACTAGTAAATATGTTATGTGTACGTGCAACTTGTGTGGTTGTTGCATGGGTGCCAACACGCTCTGTGAGAAAAAAAGGTGGCACAGCTTTGGATATAGGTGACGTGGCAGCATCATACAGTAGCATCGTTCGCTATAGTTGTAGTACTCCTACTAGGACGACAACTCTTATAAAACTTTGCACTTGGCTCTTTGCCTCTTCGGGAGGTTCAACGGTTCGTACTCCTGTGAACCTTGCACTTGGCTCTTCGCCTCTTTGGAAGGTCCAACAATGATGATACTACAGTACAATATGCTTCTGGCAATCTGACACCGAATGAACTGCTGCACGTCCACCGCGAGGGCGAGGGTGAGGGTGAGGGTGAGGGTGAGGGAGAGGGTGCTGTAGTCAAAACCCTCTCCTCATCCTGCGAGCCATCGCGCGCATGGGTGAGGGAGAGGGGCGTAGGCGTACATAGTAAGCAAGCTTCTCCTCGTCCTGTGAGCCACCGCGCGTGCGCGAGGGAGAGGGCGTAGTAAGCAAGCTTCTCCTCGTTCGGCAAGTTGATGGGACACATCAAAGTAGTAGTACTAGTCCATACTGCGTCCTTTCCAGTTAATATGGCTTAATTTGAAACGAGAAAAATACACTGGCGGTCAACGTATGTAACAATACGCTCATTACGGTCACTATATAGTTTTGCGGTGATTATATGGTCACTAGCTCACCATAGAGCACCATATTGCACCCTACTGACCGGCCACATAGTCGACGTGGCACTTTGTTGACTGGTTAAATTGACACCTGGTTTCTGGGTCCCACCTGTCAGTTGGCAGAGCAAAGAAATCAGTTAAACAAAACTTTACGCAGGCGCGACGGGAGTCCAACCCTTGCGCGCGAACCACCCTGGCTGTGTATGTGAGTGCATGCACGTGTACTCCCTCAGTCCGTGAAAAACTATACTCCATCTAGCATTAGAAAATTTTCTAACAAAGAGTGTACATCTACACTTCCAATGCAGTTAGCCTTTAATCTAATCGACATTTATTGACTAATGCACCAACTTGTGCTCTAGCTATAGGCTACATGTCTATCCATAATTACAACATGCAACAACCTTCATTTAATCTTCTTCTCTCAATGGTCGCATGCACACATAAGTCTGCTACTTTTGGGGGTTAATTATGCCATGAAATTCCGGTTCCTCTTGGTCAATGTGTAAATCTCTATATGTACAGTCTTTCACGGATGAAGGGGGTAGGTTGACCACTTGAGCATGAGCGTGTGTGTTGCGTCGTGTGCTGTGTGCGGCATGGATGCATGAGTGTTGCGTGCGTGCATGTGTACGTGTGAGTGTTGCATGTTGCATGCATGCATGCATGCATGAGGCTTTTACTCCCTCCCATTGACATGTTCATATCTCAAGCTTCATTAAAACATTGCATGCAAGAATTAAGAGAAAACTCACCAATGCGTGTAAAAGTTCTGGTCATTTGTTCCTCACGCATGCATTCCAATTAATACGTTCATAAACACAATTCTCTTGAGGAAAACGAGCCCATTATTGAGTACTTTCGGAAAAAAAATTCTTCGGGCACTCATCATTTACTACTACCTTGGTTGATGATTTTTTATTGACATATATATAAACCTCCGTCCTGGTTTAATGGTCCCCTTCGTACTTAGTGTAAAATTTTGACCGTAAATTTAACTAACAAAGTGTCAATGCATGTCATAAAAAACTATACCATTAAAAACTATGTTCAAATACGAATCCAGTGATATGATTTTTGGTGACATGCATTAACATTTTATTAGTTAAATAGATGGTCAAAGTTTGACACAAAATACTACTAGTACTCCTACATTATTGGCGCCGGGTGCCTTGGCCAATGTTTCATCTTGTTGGACAGGATGAGAGTAGAGGCATAGGGATACTGTAGATAGGAAGTCTTGGCGATCCATTATTCCCCATCTCGGTCAGAGAGAACTATTCAACTAGTCTTCATAGTGATGTGACAATACACGCTGCAGCAGATGGGACACTTAATTAATAAGCTGAACCAGCGTGTTGGTGTTACTAAATCAGCCATACCCAGTACTGCCATCATGGTTTCCAGTGGAGCACGCTTCCGCAAATACGCCTACGCACCTCTCTCTTCCATTAACTGACATATGGGCCCTCTTGAGGTAGAGCCACATGTCATCGGCTTAATTCTTTACACTCCGAAGGACGGTATATCCTGGTAGTAGTACTAGTAGAATTGAGATTTAATGCACTTTCTTCCCCGTCTTTCCCTCTTCTTCCTCCTCTCTTCCCCATCGTCAGCCGCACACCATTTCCCCCCGCTCACTGCTCGCACGCCCGCGCCATCTTCCTTGGTAGCTCGCGCGTACCATATCCCCCCCCCCCTCGCACACTGCTCGGCCACACACACCATCTTCTTCGCTCACCCGCCTGAATCCACTTCCCCACTCGCTCACAGGCACCGAAAACCCCAATCACTCAGCGCCCTAAAAAAACCTATGGCAGAACCGACTGACACGCAGAGCCGCGATTGGAATTCCTCCCCGATGTTCTCTTGGAGCAGATCTGTAATCGTATGGACCTGCTCAGCACCGTGCGTCTGGCTGCATGCTCGGTGTCTTTGTACCGTCTACTCGTCTGCAACCGGCCGACCCTTTTCAAGACACCCTGCTTGCTGATGCCCGATCCTCGCAGGTGGCCCAGACACCGACTTAACGATCCTATGGAGTTTGCCGTGGTGCCCCTCGACATGCTACCACTACCCGTCCACCTGTCCTTCATGCGTGGCCACTACTGGGCGGGCATGAAGGCCAACTAGATCGTCCTCATCCACCAATCCGGTAGTTCATGGCGTCTCGTGGATATCTACACCCAGCGAGAGATCACCCTTCCATCATTGGATACCGCCACCATCGAGCCTCGCGGCCCGCCGAACACTCCTGCCTACTACGCACGAGACGCGTCGAGCTTTTGGTGCGACCTCCGTTTGCTGAAGGTTGTAATCTGTGAAGTGCCCACACCATCAGAAGACTACATGGATTACAAGCTCATTGCCTTGTTCGACATGGGATTAGTCTATCTAGAATCCGGTCGCCATACATGGTTATGGCTCATCATCAATCCTATTGAGCCTCCATTTCTGTCTAATGCTATAGTGCATGATGGCATCGTTTACGCGGTCGACGCACAGATTGGCTGCCTATACTGGTGGAATCTATCATCGTGTAATTGTTCTATCTCATCTCATCTGTACCTTATGAATACGACTGTCTGTTGATTGTTAGAAATTTAGAATAGGTAGTATGTCTATAACCACATCATTGCTATATGTTCCTCTCATTTCCTAGATTTTTATGACCACACATGTTATTGTTAGAGTTGATATGAGAACAATTGGCATCTAATGATTTTTAGAATAGATATTATGAGTATAACCTCATGATTGCTATATGTTACTCTCATTTCCAAGATTTTTATAACCACGCATGTTGTTGTTAGAGTTGATATGAGAACAGTAGTAACTGCTATGGTAGAATATGAGTAGGCCCTGTCATAGTTGTTTTTCTCTCATTTTTACATGATGTTTGAACCATGACATATTGCTAGAATATGAAAGCCATTGGCTTATTTTTTTTTTAACTTGGGGTATGATTATGACCACGGCATTGCAATTCTCTGTCTATGATATGTGTCACTATTATAATAATCTTAATTCCACACATACTCTGAACATGATTGTATATTTTTGTCCTTTTGGTCTCCAATTTGATTTGTTGCAGCAGACGCAAATGTGCTGGCCTTCATGATTCCAGGACCTGGAAATATACAAGTCAATGGGTGGTGGTTTATCGCTCGTTCAACTGACGGCGGTCATTTGATGCTCATTCGCACGTACCAAATTTACCAAACCATTTCATCAAACCACATGCAGTACAATGCCTGGGGCGTTCGTGACTGTGATGGCTATGGCTGCTTCGTGTTCGAGAAGGATCCCAGCTCCGTTGGGCCAGGCGTATTCAACTGGAGGCGGGTTTACAGCCTCAGCGACCACTCCATGTTCCTCGGGCTCAATTATCCGATCTTCCAACCAATCATCGATCATATCACCGGCGATGATTACCATGCTATGCAACTTCCATTCGCCAGGGGGAACTGTGTTTACACATCGTACCACGGGTTTCATGAATCACCATATCCAGAGATTCGTCAACATAGCTTGTTGCCACATAATCTTCAGTGTGTGAAAGGCATCAAGCTTCCATGCGATGAATGGCTTTTGCAAACCCGACATGCGGCGATGTGCTTCATGCCAACAGCAAATATGCACAACTTGATTCGTAGTGATATCTAGACTGAGCCATGTATCCTGCTGCTGTAGCATGGTCCTCTTTTGTTGGATATTATGTACTGTAGTTAGTTTGAAGGATAGATACCTTTCTGGGATCAAGTGCATCCTAACTCACCTGCGTAGGATGTACTGATAATGATGATGGAGATGCTGTGCAGAAGCCATATATATATATATATATATATATATATATATCAATTAGGCTTCAAGTGCGTACTTGTTGGTGAAAGTGTTGTCCAATGGGAATTATATTTTGTATTACTCATGTAGCCTACAAAGTCTGTCACACAGCCTTGTAACTCCGTACTCCATTTCTAAATTTGTACTAGTCCTCTATACCGTATATTGCGCTACTCGTACTACTACCTCCCTCCTGGTTTATTGGTCCCCTTCGTAATTTGTGTCAAATTTTGACCATAAATTTAACTAACTAAATTTTAATGCATGTCAGAAAAAATTATATCATTGGATTCGTATTTGAACATAGTTTCCAATGGTATAATTTTCGGTGACATGCATTGACATTTTGTTAGTTAAACCTATGGTTAAAATTTGACACTAAATACGACTAGTAAGTAGTACAGTAGTAGTACTAGTATACGTCGGTCAAATTATTCATCATGTCCTCACATTGAATTGACGTGACAACACGCTGCGCGTGAGGTGACACAAGAGTCCCGGCGGCGTCTTCGGTTCACCAAGGTGACACAAGAGTCCCCTCTCGTACTACAACAGCACTCTTGCATTCTGTACAAAATCACTCTCCCATTCTCTCCCCGCCTCCCAGCCGCCGCCTTGTTTCGATCCATTTGGTACGATGAGTGATGAGCTACTGGAGTTGCTATACTTCATTGCAAGTAGTCAAAAGGAAGATGCTAAAAAAATCGATCTGAACAAGGATGCTCTTCAAGCTAGCCGGATGAAGGAAGGAACCAGCGAGGCCGCTCCTATGAGTATTCGTCCCGTCGCCTTGTATTATGATTTCAATCTTTATGGGGGTTTTCAAGTCTTTAGAGTCTACATGTAGTAATGAAGCCGAGACCCCAGTTTCTTCGGGTATTGTGGACTTCAGATTTGGAGTACCACTTATCTGTCGAAATCTTTCATCATTTACTTAAAACAGTTGATTGATCATACATTGAGTACCATTTAACTAGAATTAACCGATGCAAGTCCAAGAAGGATTGGCCGGTGCTGCCGGCTGGCGTCAAGTTCGATCCCACGGATCAGGAGTTGATCGATCACCTTGAGGCCAAAGTGAGTGCTGACAGCACGAGATCTCACCCTCTCATCGATTTGTTGATACCAACCATCGAAAGCGAGCACAGCATATGCTGCACCCATCCTGAGAAACTTCCAGGTGAGACACCGATCGGCCGTCTACTTGCACAAACATATTCCTTTGTTTATAGCTCTATTTTTCTTTTTAGATGCAGACCTAGTGAAGCAATTACAATTTGACAGTTAATAAAAAGTGAAACAAGTGACTGCAACATGCTAAAGATGTTATGAAAATGCCAACTACGTACACTAAAACCTGTATTCGACAATACTGCAGGTATCACACTGAGTGGCCTAAGCAAGCATTTCTTCCAGCGCAACTCCAGGGCGTTCAAAAGGGGCACACGGACGCGTCGCAAGATACAGTCGGAGTGCGGCATGCACGTGATGTGGCACAAGACTGACAATACCTTGCCGGTGATGGTCAACGGCCGGCAGACGGGCAGCAAAAAGGTTCTGGTGCTGCACACCAACCAGAACTTCGACCAGCAGAGGACCAACTGGGTGATGCACCAGTACCACCTCGGGGACCTGCATCAAGAGAAGGAGCGGGAGCTGGGGCTCTGCAAGATTTTCTATCAGACGAACACTAGGGCCATGACTAAAAAGATTATAAGTTAGTTTGGTATTGGTACTTGTACTAACTTGTCGTCTGCAAGTTGGTATTGTTGTTATGGATCTTTCGGTATGAACTTGGCATTTGCTTCCAACCATCATGTCGAGGGTCGACGTGGATATAAAGCTAAATCATTTGTTTCAAAACGAATTTTCAGGCACCTGATTTTTATTTGATGGGTAGCATAAGCACCTGTCGTTCGAATTCCCAGTTCTCCAAATTTTTTAAATCTTCAAAGTACGCAGGGGATCCATCTGGTTTCACGGGCTGATAGTTGGATGCAGCACATCGGAACTGGGCTGTGGCATGTCAAGCCCAGCTGCAAATTGTTAAAAGAGAGGAGCGATGGATTTGGGCCTTCCAGAACAGTTAAGTGTCGCGACCTCGATCGTGAAGCGCCTCCCATGGACTAAAAAGAGGCCTAGTTAGTTATTATTAATTGAAAGATATAAAATATTCCATAATGAAAAGAAATATGTAAAATGCAATGAATTTAGTCCGCTTTCACTGAAAACCATCCGATTTGCATGAAATTCGTCCGTGGAACCACAAGACGGTTGTCCATACAGAGCCTAACCGTACGGAACCAGCAGGTCCATGGCCGTACGCAAGCAAGTGCATGCACTTATTATCACGATGGAAAAATAATGCTGACGTCTGAGATGGTGAAACCCATGAATTTTTCAACATAGTCAATAAACGAGAGAATTCTGCAAGTACAGACTAATAACTGGGATCCAGCAGGTATATTGTTTTTTCAGGTCGAGCAAGTTTCAACTGGGCTGTAGACTGCCCAGGCTTGGTTTTGTTTTTAACAGGCCCAGCCCATGACGACAACGGGGCACAACGATCCAGCAGGTATCAACTGGCCTCTGGCCCGCCAGCCTTAGTTATATTTTCTCTTAGAACATCGGCAGGCAGTTTTTTTACTGAATCAAACACACAGCCCAGTTCTATTTTCCTCTTGAAACGCCACGTCCTACTTCCGTTTTCTAATCTCTACCTATAGTTTTACTAGTTCATATACACGTATTATTGTATTGAAAATACATAAAGTTCCCTTTTCATCTTTACATCCTTATTTTTTTGTTGTTGTTTTCCCTCCCAGCGCTGATTTTTTTACCACTGGTTTTCCCTAAAACCAACTCAATTGTCCCACGTCTTATTAGCTTACAAAAACAAAACAATATTTTATTTGGCAAATCAATAAGTTCTTAAAAAATAAATGTTTGTCATTTCTGGATTAAAACAGTTCAGACTCCACCGAAATATGCAAAATAAGGTTGAACTTTTTGACCGTGGTCCTGGGCAGAAAATGGGCTGTAATAAATTCCTTAACAATTAGCAAATGGGCCACAAATTAATAAAAAAATAGCAAACGGGCTCTATGTTGTCTGCCACAGATTTGGAGGCTGACTTGTGGGCCTACTAAGTTCATGCGTACACAAGGTTTCTCAAAAAAAGAAACTTAGTCAACAATCGACTCTACCAGCGTCAGACCGTTAGATGTCAATCTAACGGCAATCGTGCTTCTTCAGTCTCTGATCTTCCTGCTCCAGCCGCCCAAATCAGCGCCGGTGGAACCGCCTGCTCCCGCCTCCCGTGGCCGGCTGTGCTGCCGGGAAGGCCTCACGGCCCCACCATACTCGTGTCCCTGGCCTGGCTATCCCTCTACCCACCTACACCTCCTGTTATTCTCCAGCGACGGCAGCCTCACACTACGGCCGAACAAGTAAACCCTCATACCCACTCCACGTGGGAAACAACTGCCGAGTCTTCCTCGGCTCCAGGTCGTTCCCTTACTTGGCCTCGCCGTCGTCCACCCTCTTGGTGCTCTCGGCACGGCGTGGTCAACGAACGATATCCATTGGAAGAGGATTGTACGTGGAGAGGCTAACAGCTGGGTCCACGGCCGCATGCAAAGAAGTACCTCCTTTTTTTTCGAGTAGGAAGTGCCTCCTTATTACGCGCAAAATAATGATTCCTCCTCCTGACAGCTGGGACCGACTGGAAGGGCCTTTGTATTTCGCGAAAAAAACATTCCCCCCGCTGATAGCTCGGATCCACCAGCTATTACGCACAAAAATAATGAATACCCCCGCTGCTAGGTCGGTCCCACCATATTTGGAGGCTGACTTGTGGCCCTACTAAGTTGACGCAGACGTAGGGCTTTGTCAACATAGTCAATATAAACGATTCTAGCTGCGGTGACCATACGATGTCCATCCAATTATGGTCATCGTGCTTCTTCAATCTCTAGTCTTCTTGCTCCAGCTGCCCAAACCAGCGCCGGCCGTGCTGCCTGCTCCTGCCTCCCGTGGCCGGCTGTGCTGCCACGCAGGCCTCACCGCCCCACCCTACTCCCACCGCTGGCCAGGCCTTCCCTCTACTCACCCACACCCCCTATTATTCTCCGGCGTCGGTAGCCTCAAACCGCAGCCGAAGCAGTCAACCCTCATACTCCCCTCCGCGTGGGCATCCACTACTGCGTATTCCCCGGCTCCGGGTTGTTCCCTTCCTAGGTCGCGCCGTCGTCCACCACCTTGGTGCTCTCGGGCGGTACGGCATCGGCAACGCGGCCAACGAACGACAACCATCAGAAGAGGACTGTAAGTGGAGAGGCTGACAGCTGGGTCCATGGCCGCACGCAAGGAAGTGCCTCCTTATTACGCGCAAAATAATGATTCCTCCACCTGACACCTCGGACCTACCGGAAGGGCCTCTGTATTTGGCGAAAAAATGTTCCCCCTAACGGCTGGGACCCACCAGCTTTATCTTCGCATGGAAGGAACTGCCTTCTTACCCCCTGACAGCTGGGACCCACCAGGTTGAATCGAAGGTAGCGTTATCTATCCGGCCGCGAACATGTACGTACATAGCGGTTGATCGGTCTCTCTGCAGCGACGTACCGTGGCCGAGTAAGGAGCAGCACGTATTGAAGTAGAGGTGCCGACGTAGCATGTCACGCAGTCTCGTTTATATCGTGTACACGTACGTACGGCCACGCTGCAAGATAGTAAATACGACTACGTACGTACATACGGGCGGGGTCTCCAACGCGTACAGCGACATCATCCTGTTCATCGGGAGCTAACCGGCTGGGTCGAAACGGAGTAAACAGCGTCGCGTGTTCATCGGGAGCCAACCGGCTTGGACGGAACAGCCAAAACGAGGTCTGGCGTACCGCAGAATGGAGGAAACGGCCTACTGTTCGACTGCGTACGGTCGATACGAGGTCCTGTTCATCGGGAAGGGTCTGGCATACCGCAAAACGAAGGAAGCGGACTTCTGTTCGAGTGCCTACGGTCGAAACGGGGTCCTGTTGATCAGGAGGGGTGTGGCGTACCGCAAAATGGAGGAAACGGACTTGTGTTGGAGCGCTACGGTCGAAACGGGGGTCCTGTTCATCGGGAGGGGTGTGGCGTACCGCAAAACGGGACTCCACGGGCTACTATTCATCCACCGTCTACTACCTCACTCCAGCCTCCATGGACTACTGTTCATCCACCGTCGACTTCCTCCAGCCTCCACCCGCTACTGTTCATCCACCGTTGACTTCCTCCTGCCTCCACCAGCTACTGCTCATCGACGGGATCCTGTTCATCCAACCTCCACCAGCTACTGTTCAACCAGCCCTCCACGGGGTCTTGTTCAACCAGCCCTCCACCGGCTACTGTTCAACCAGCCCTCCACGGGGTCCTGTTCAACCAGCCCTCCACGGGGTCCCTCCACCGGATACTGTTCATCCACCCCACCTCCTCAATCGGGGTCCTGTTCATCCAGCGGCAGCGGCCTCAAATACCACGGGATCCTGTTCATCCAACCCCCACCGTGAACTGTTCATCCAACCCCCACCGGGGGCTGTTCATCAAGAGGCAGCTTCGATCGGCTTCAGTTAGCAGCAGTAGCGAAGGAATCACTAAGGTTCAGTTAACAGCAAGGGATCGATCGGGGTTCAGTAACGTAGCTAGTGCAATCGCTCGGGTTCAGTTAGAGCCCAACACCTCGCTCGGGTTCAGTTAGAGTGCAACGCCTCGCACACACGTGCATACGTGTACGAGAGAAATGCGCAAACCTTCGTGCATCGCTCGGCCCCGACCACCCACCATAACCGGGAACTCCCCGAAATTTTGCTCGCCCTCGCTTCTACCACGATTTTTTCCGTCATGGACGGCCCAAAGAATGTCATGCAGGTGCGTCTCCGGCCCGCCCAGGACAAAAAGCCCATTTTCTGTCATGATTTTTTGTCATAGAAGTAGGAGCCCACCACATCTATGATGATACCGGCTTTTTCACAATTATCATCATAGAAGTGTCATAAGCATGACAGAAAAAAAATTCGTTCGGCCCAAAATGTCATGGATGTGTCTTTTTTTTGTAGTGATTATTGAATAATATATTGAGCAATGATAATGATTGGACTCTTCCCGAACCACCGCCTAAGCCAACTCCTAAGAAAAGGGGTATTCTATTTCTCAGTCCTGAGGATATGGAAGAGGCAAAGAAATCTATGAAAGAAAAAGGTATTAAAGCAGAAGATGTTAAGAATTTACCACCTATCAAAGAAATACATGGTCTTGATAACCCGACACAGGTAGTAGAGGTAAATTCTCTCTATAGATTTGATGAAGGTGATATTCCTCATAATAAGTCTGCTAGTCAATGCTTGGACGAATTTGATAACTTTATTGTTAAACAAGAAAACTTCAATGCATATGTTAGTAGACAATTGAAACGTAATGCTTATATGCTTGAACGCCTAGGTGATTATATGTGTAGAACTGTTAATGATCTTAAGCTTATCAGTAAACATGCTTCCATGGTTAGAACTCAAGTAGAACAAATGCTCAAGGCACAAAATGATTTTCTTAATGAGATGAATAATAAAATGGATGATAATGTTGTTAGAGTTATGACTAGAGGTAGTAAAATGACCCAAGAACCTTTGTATTCTGAGGGCCATCCTAAGATAATTGAGCAAGATTCTGAGAGAATTAATATTGAAGCACTTAGTTCATCTAAGAAGAAAAAGAAAGATGATAGAACTGTGCATGCTTCTAGTGAACCTGTTATAGATACACCTGAGAATGCAAATGATATTTCTATTTCTGATGCTGAAACACAATCTGGTGATGAACATGAACCTAGTAATAATGTTGACGATGATGTTCATGTTGATGCTCAACCTAGTAATGATAATGATGTGGAGATAGAACATGCTGTTGATCTTGATAACCCACGACCTAAGAATAAAAGATATGATGAGAGTGACTTTGTCGCTAGGAAACATGGTAAATAAAGAGAGCCATGGGTTCAGAAACCCATGCCCTTTCCTCCTAAACCATCCAAGAAAAAGGATGATGAGGAATTTGAGCGCTTTGTTGAAATGCTTAGACCTGTCTTTTTGCGCTTGCGTTTGACTGATATTCTGAAAACGTCTCCTTATGCTAAGTATATGAAAGATATTATTACTAATAAAAGAAAGATACCGGAAGCTGAAATTTCCACCATGCTTACTAATTACACATTTAAGGGTGGAATACCAAAGAAACTAGGAGATCCAGGAATACCAACTATACCATGCTCCATAAAAAGAAACTATGTTAAAACTGCTTTATGTGATTTGGGAGCCGGTGTTAGTGTTATGCCTTTCTCTTTGTATCAAAGACTTGATTTGAATAAGTTGACACCTACTGAAATCTCTTTGGAAATGGACGATAAATCAACTGCTATACCTATCGGTGTTTGTGAGGATGTACCTGTCGTAGTTGCAAATGTTACTATTCTAACGGACTTTGTTATTCTTGATATACCGAGGACGATAGTATGTCAATCATCCTTGGTAGACCCTTTTTGAATACTACAGGGTCCGTTATTGATTGCAACAAGGGCAATGTCACTTTTCATGTTAATGGTAATGAGCATACGGTACACTTTCCGAAGAAGCAACCTCAAGTGAATAGTATCAACTCTATTGGAGAAATTCCAACAATTGCTATTGGAGGTTTTAAATTCCCTATTACTACTGTCAAAAAGAAATATGATATTCTTATTGTTGGGGACTTGTCTATCCCCGTTGAGGTAACCTAGTGTTATTCGAAAATTCTCCGGTTTCATGTCATTCGTAAGAAGTTTGTTAATAAGACTTGATCAACCTTATTAATTGATTCCTTTTGGTGGGCATGAGATGGATGAATTTAAGAAGCACAACTCTCTGTACCCCCTTTTGACTTTCTGTTATTTAGAATAAATAAAGCAAACATATTATTATTTTTCTGTTTTCTGAATTATCCGTGCAATAAAAAATGACCAGAAAATAAAAGTTCTCCAAATGCCCTAAAAATTTAGTATGATTTTTTCTAGAATATTTTAGAATTTTTGGCACTGAAAACACCTCAGGGGGATGCACCAGTGGGCCACAAGCCCACAGGGCGCGCCCACCCCTTGGGCGCGCCTACAGGGCTTGTGGGTCCCACTTGGGTCCCCTTCACTTATGCCAGCACCCATCCACTTTGTCTTCCTCCAGAAAAAATCCCACCATTGCTCAAACCCGTGTTCTAGCTCATTTTGCTGCCATTTTCGATCTCCTAGCTCAAAGCTCCAGTTGCAAAACTGTTTTGGGGGATTGTTCTTCGGTATGTGACTCCTCCAATGGTCCAATGAGTTTTTGTTCTAGTGCTTTATATATTGCAAATTTTTGCTACTGTGGTGACCTTGTTCTTGAGCTTGCATGTCAAATTTAGATGGTCCAAAGTAGTTTTGTTGCATGATATAGCCTCTAGACACTTGTAGGAGTAGTTGCTATTAGTTTTGTTGAGTTTGGTTCACTTTTATTTTGAGTCACTAAAAATTTCAGAAATTTTCAGAGAGAAACGAACAGTCCCTCCTGTATCGTTAATCTTTGACAAACAGCGTGCTGTCCAAATTACCCTTCCCGACTCACAGGTAAAACGAAGATACTTTATAACCAGGGAGGAGGCATCTGAGTACGAGAGAGAGGGAGAATGCTCGTCTTCACAAAGTAGCCCTCCAGGCGGTAGCTGCCACATCCCAGTACAACCCCAACTACCACCTTGGATATCTGCCAGGCTAGCCGTGACCCTAGACCAACTTAGGCCAAAAGCCTAAGCTTGGGGGAGTACGTATTTCTCACCGACATTACATTCATGTATCACACACTTATTCCAGTTGTCGGTGTTCATACTTTTTCATTGTATCATCCATGCTAGTTTATTTCTTTTCTCGCTTTCTTCTTGTGTGTTTGAATTTTTTTTTGAGAAAATCCAAAAAAATTAGTTCTAGTTTAATTAGTTGTATTGTTAAAAGAAAACCCAAAAAGATTTCTCGTTCTTCTTTTGCTTGTTGGGAGCTTTCCCGTGTAAATAGTTTTTCTCGTTTTGTTTTCCCTTCGTTATTTGCTTTCTTCAGAAAAACAAAAACTCAAAAATATATTTCAGTGTGTTTCTTTTCTTTTATTTTCTTTGGGTCGTAAGGAGAAGACCACGATGAAAATAATGAGTGGCTCTCATATGAATTATTGTTGATCTAACCAAGAGCCCATATTACCTTGTCTTCTCCTTTGAATAAATGTTTGCAGATTCCAGCTTAGTCCAATGCACGTGCACTCTTATTATTATTCACATCGTTCGATCGTGCAAGTGAAAGGCAATAATGACGATATATGATGAATTGATTGAGATGGAGAAAACCTGGTATGAAATCGACTTATTTTGTTTTTGTAAATATGATTAGCTCATCGTTCTTGATTCAGCCTATTATGAATGAAACATGTTTGCAATGACAATTAGAGATTATAGTTACTCATGCCATGCTTAATTAGCTAGGAGTGTATAATGGTTTGTCTTGAGTGCCAACATACATTTTGAAATGGTTATGATGTAGTATGATAGGATGGTATCCTCCTTTGAATGATTCAAGTGGCTTGACTTGGCACATGTTCATGCATGTAGTTAAAACAAAATCAAAATAGCCTCCACGATATTTATGTTCATGGTGATTTATATCCTACTCATGCTTGCACTCAATGTTGGTTAATCTCAATACATGTTTATGACCGTTGTCGCTCTCTAGTTGGTTGCTCCGCAATCTTTTGCTAGCCTTCACTTGTACTAAGCGGGAATACTGCTTGTGCATCCACTTCCTTAAACCCAAAGTTATTCCATATGAGTCCACCATACCTACCTATATGCGGTATTTACCTGCCGTTCCAAGTAAATTTGCATGTGCCAAACTCTAAACCTTCAAATAATATTCTGTTTTGTATGCCCGAATCGCTCATGTAGCGGCTGGGGGCTGTCAGTATCTTCCATGCTAGGTGGGTTATTCTCACGATGAGTGTTTATTCACTTGTCATTCATGAGAAAGTGGCTAGTAATCGGGATGCCCAGTTCCATGCTCAAAATCAAAAATCAAAATATAATGAAACAAAACTCCCCCAGGACTGTTGTTGGTATGGACGGTACCCGTGGATTCGGCTAGCCGTGGAGTGTGATTGATTGGTGGAGGGGGAGTAAAAACTTTACCATTCTGTTTGGGAACCGCCTATAATGTATCTAGCATGGAAGATAGTGAGATCTCTTGGTTGTTATGTTGACAATCAAAGCATAACGCTCAAAATTATATTCATCTCTGTTTTGAAAGCTTCGAGCTCTGGCACCTCCGCAAATCCCTGCTTCCCTCTGCAAAGGGCCTATCTATTTACTTTTATTGCTGAGTCATCATCTTCTTATAAAAAGCACCAGATAGAGAGCACAACTGTCATTCATATGCATTGATATTAATTGATATTGAGTTTGACTATGACTGGATCTCTTTGGCCATGAATTATAATGTCTAGTCAGTCCTTGGTCTTTAGAGGTGCTGTGCATTTATGTTTTGTGGTCTCAGAAAGGGCTAGCGAGATACCACTTTGTCATATTACATCATGATTGTTTTGAAAAAAGTGTTGTCATCCGAGATTTACTATTATTACTCGCTAGTTGATTATGCCATTGATATGAGTAAATGTGAGACCAAAATCTTATTGTGAATATGGTTAG
Source organism: Thinopyrum elongatum (assembly GCA_011799875.1). Lineage (NCBI taxonomy): Eukaryota > Viridiplantae > Streptophyta > Magnoliopsida > Poales > Poaceae > Thinopyrum > Thinopyrum elongatum. Next base: position 131,860,804 of record CM022298.1, read on the forward strand.
TTTATAATCTTTGGTGAAAACCTAAACATTAGTTAGACATATTTGCAACAACAAGATCAAACAGAGTTTGTACAATTTTTTCTTTGTCACTTTCAGTTTGTCAACTGAATTGCTTGAGGACAAGCAATGGGTTAAGCTTGGGGGAGTTGATACGTCTCCATCATATCTACTTTTCAAACTCTTTTGCCCTTGTTTTGGACTCTAATTTGCATGATTTGAATGGAACTAACCCGGACTGATGCTGTTTTCAGCAGAATTGCCATGGTGTTAGTTTTGTGCAGAAATAAAAGTTCTCGGATTGACCTGAAAATTTACGGAGAATATTTTTGGAATTAATAAAAAATACTGGCGCAAGAATCAACCAGAGGGGGTTCCACCAATTGGCCACAAGCCTGGAGGGCGCCCCCCCCCCCCCCCCGGGGGCGCGTCTAGGTGGCTTCTGGGCCCCTTGGAGCTCCTCCGACCCTAATTCCAACGCTATATACTCACATCCGGAGAGAAAAAATCAAGGAGAAGAGTTCATCGCGTTTTACGATACAGAGCCACCGCCACCTCCTATTATTCCTCACGAGGGCAGATCTAGAGTCTATTTTCGGCTCCGGAGAGGGAAAATTGACGCCGTCGTCATCATCAACCATCCTCCATCACCAATTTAATGATGCTCACCGCCGAGAGTGAGTAATTACTTCGTAGGCTTGATGGACGGTGATGGGTTGGATGAGATTTATCATGTAATCAAGTTAGTTTTGTTAGGGTTTGATCCCTAGTATCCACTATGTTCTGAGATTGATGTTGCTATGACTTTGCTATGATTAATGCTTGTCACTAGGGCCCGAGTGCCATGATTTCAGATCTGAACCTATTATGTTTTCATGAATATATTTGTGTTCTTGATCCGATCTTGCAAGTTGTAGACACCTATTACGAACTATGATCCGCATACCCCAAGGTGACAATAATTGGGATTCTTTCTGGTGATTACCGTAGTTTGAGGAGTTTATGTATTCACTAAGTGTTAATGCTTTGTTCCAGTTCTCTATTAAAAGGAGGCCCTAATATCCCTTAGTTTCCATTAGGACCCCGCTGCCACGGGAGGGTAGGACAAAAGATGTCATGCAAGTTCTTTTCCATAAGCACGTATGAGTATATACGGAATACATGCCTACATTATATTGATGAATTGGAGCTAGTTCTGTGTCACCCTAGGTTATAACTGTTGCATGATGAATGCCATCCGACATAATTATCCATCACTGATCCAATGCCTACGAGCCTTTCACACATTGATCTTTGCTCAGTTATTTTGCCGTTGCCATTATTACAATTGCTACAAAACTGCTACTGTTACTTTTGCCATTATTACCGTTAGTTCCATACTACTTTGCTACTAAACACTTTGCTGTAGATATTAAGTCTTTCAGGTGTGGTTGAATTGACAACTCAACTGCTAATACTTGTGAATATTCTTTGGCTCCCCTTATGTCAAATAAATATATTTGGGTTGAATACTCTACCCTCGAAAACTGTTGCGATCCCCTATACTTGTGGGTTATCACCTAGTATCCATGATTCAACATATTATGATCAAATATGTTTGCAATGACAAATAGAGATTATAGTTTCTCATGCCATGGTTAAGTAGCTAGGAGTGGATAATGATTTATCTTGGATGTCAACATGCATTAAAATGATTGTGATGTAGTATGATGATATGGTATCCTCCTCTAAATGTTTCAAGTGGCTTGACTTAGCACATGTTCACGCATGTAGTTGAATCAAAACCAACATAGCCTCTATGATATTTATGTTCATGGTGTTCATATCCTACTCAAGCTAGTATTCAATGTTGATTATGCATAATGCATGTTCATGACCATTTTCGCTCTCTAGCTGGCCGCTTCTCAAACCTATTTGCTAGCCTTCACTTATACTAAGCGGAAATACTACTTGTGAATCAAAATCCTTAAACCAAAGTTATTCTAGATGAGTCCACCATATCCACCTAGCTATATGCGTATTACCCTGCCGTTCCAAGTAAATTTGCATGTGCCACCTCTAACATTTCAAATGAACATCTATTTTGTGCCTGGATTGTTCATAGAGTGATGGGGGGTGGTCGGTATCTTCCATGCTAAGTAGGTTATTCTCATGATGAGTGTTTATTCACTCGTCCTTGCACGAGAGGGGCGGTAATAGGGATTCCCAGTCCCGAAATTAAAAAATTGCATATAATTAAACAAAACTTCCCCAGGATTCGGCTAGCCGTGGAGTGTGTTTGTTAGTGGAGGGGGAGTAAACCTTTACTTTTATCACTTGGGAACCGCCACTAATGTGTTTAGCATGGAAGATATTGATAACTCTTGGTCGTGACATAAACAGGAAGGTTGCACCTCCCAAATTATATTTATCTCTGGTTTAAGCTTTGAGCTCTGGCACCTCTGCAAATCCCTACTTCCCTCTGCGAAGAGACTATCTATTTAGTTTTATGTTGAGTCATCACCTTCTCAAATAAGCGCCAGACCTGAGAGCACTATTGTCATCCTCATGCATTGTGTATAGTTAATGTTGAATGCATCATGACTGGATCTTTTCTACCATGAATTACAATGTTTAGTCGCTACTTGAACTTTGGAGGTGCTCTGCATTTATGTTTTGCAGTCTCAGAAAGGGCTTTCGAGATACCACTGTTGTCATGTTATATCATGATTGTTTTGACAAAGTGTTGGCATTTGAGATATTTTATTATTGCTCGCTAGTTGCTTATGCCATTGATACGAGTTAATATAATTTTTAAGAGTTATTGTTGACATGGTTAGTCATGATCTCTGCTGAAAACCTGGGTGCTACTTAAGCTTATTTATGTAAACAAGAACAAAAGACTTTGTAAAAGTTTTTTCTTTATCACTTTCAGTTTATCAACTGAATTGCTTGAGGACAAGCAAAGGTTTAAGCTTGGGGGAGCTGATACGTCTCCGTCGTATCTACTTTTCCCAACGCTTTTGCTCTTGTTTTGGACTCTAATTTGCATGATTTGAATGAAACTAACCCGGACTGACACTGCTTTCAGCAGAACTACCATGGTGTTGTTTTTGTGCAGAAATAAAAGTTCTCGGAATGGAACGAAATTTTTGGAGAATTATGTTACAATAAATAAAAAATACTGGAGCCAAGAACCGCCGGAGGGGGTGCCCTGGTTGGGCACAAGACACAAGGGTGCCCCCCTCTGGCGCGCTCTGGTGGGTTGTGCCCACCTCGTGACCCCACTGACCCTAATTCCAACGCTATAAAGTCCTATTTTTGGAGAGAAAAATAGGGGAGGAAGAATCATCGCGTTTCACGATACGGAGCCGCCGCCACCTCCTATTCTTCATCGGGAGGCCAGATCTGGAGTCCGTTTGGGGCTTCAGAGAGGGGAATCTTCGGTCTTCGTTGTAACACCCCCAGTGGTTAACTACAGTAATCACCCTTTTGATTATGCCATGTCATCGTGTTTAACAGTGCATGATCATCATTAGCATTATATTGCATTTCAACTCCTAAGTCAAAATTCAAATTTAAATGAAAGTGAAATATAAAAGTTGTGCAACATAGAAACTAAAATGTTCGATAAATAACAGATATTGCAGAGACTATTCTAAAATTGAAACCAACAATTAATAAAATAATTAGGTGGCTCAAACATTATCAAAACAGTAAGGATTAATGCATTTTAATTATTATAAAAATTGTGTGAACTCAAATTGACTCCAAACTAATTTTTGACAATGGTAGAGGATGCCTAGTATTTATTGGAGCAATTGCCATGTTTTACAAAATTCGGTTTGGGGCCTAACTATTTACAGAAGAGAGATATAAGAATAAATAAAATAAAAGATAAAGACAGAAAGAAAAAGAAAAGGAAAAAGAGAACCCCCCCTGGCCCAACTGGGCTACAGCCCAGCAGGCCGGCCTGCCCGCTCTCCCCTTATACACCCCCCCCCCCCACCAAACCCTAACCCTATCCCCTCGCTCCTCTTCCCCTTTCCCTCTCTCTCTCGCTGGATTGGATCAGGGAGGAGCCCGATCCCGTCCCCGACGCCGCTCCCGGCCCCGCCGCCCATTGCCGCCTCGTCCTCCACTGCCCCGACGACCGCCGCCCCCCTCCCCCCCCGCCACCTCGATGCCGCTCGCCGGAGCCGCCCCACGTCGCTCGTCCTCATTCCTCCCCTCCCACGGTCGCCACCGCGCCACCCGCCCTCCTCGTCCCCCTCCCCACCGGCCGACCCGAGCCTCGCCGCCCCCGTGCATCGACGCCGCCCGTGAGCTCGCCCCCCCCCCTTCCCCCTTTTCTCTGTCGCCGATGTGCGCTCGCGCCCGCCTCTGCCACGCTCGCGCCTGCAGCGGCCTCTGCTGCTGCCTGACGCCGCAGCCCCGCTTGCCCCGCGCGCGCGCCTCCGCCGCGGCCCCGCTCACCACCGTGCGTGCCCGTGGCCTTCTGGCCGCGCCGCCACGCGCCCGTGGCCCGCTCCCGTCGCGCTCCCACTGCCCCTGTGATGCTGCTCCACCGCCGCCCCGCGCCGCTTCCCCGCACCACCCCATCGCGCCGCCTGGCTCGCCACCGCCCTGCGCCCCGCCGGCGACCGCCCTCGCCCCGCGGCCATCCCCTGCGCCCGAGCGGGCATCGCCCCGCACGAGCCCGTCGGGCGTCCACGCGCCCGCGACCACGCGCCCGCAAACCCGCCCCGGTCGGACCCTGTGCCACTGACCGTTGGGCCCGACCCCCCTGGCCCAATCACACATGGGGCCCACGGCCCCGAAATGTTTTTAAAAATAAAATAAAAATTATTAAAATTAATAATTAATTAATTAGTTAATTAATCCTGTTTAGGTTAATCTAAATTAGTTAATTAGTTTAATAATATACTAATTAGTTAGTTAATACTAATTAACTAACCAGTCAATGACAGGTGGGTCCCACGTGTCAGATTGTGCTGACGTCAGCATGATGTCATGCTGACGTCATCAACTACTGTTTCGGATAATGTTTAATTTAAATAAATAATTAAATTCCAGAAATTAATAAAAACTTTAGAAAATCATATTAAATAATCCGTAACTCCGATGAAAATACTTTATACATGAAACTTGCTCAGAACGACGAAACGAATCCGAATACGCGGTCCGTTCGTCCGTCACATGTCCCTAACTATCTAAACATGCAACCATTCCCCTCTTTTCGTCTGTCCGAAATGCCGGACACTGGGAATACTTTCCCGGATGAATTCCCCTTCGCCAATATCACCCGGCACTGCGTTAGATCACCTCTGTCACTGCGTATTGTCATGTCATACATTGTGTAGCACTTGCTTGCTTAGTATTTACTGTTTCCTCCCCCTCTTCTCTCTCGATAGAGCCGGTACCGACGCAGCTCCGGAGTTCGACGACCCCTGAAGACCTTGCCCTTGCCGCCGAGCATATAAGTCCTCCTTTTTCGCAGCCACTCCACCAATCCTATGGATGCTGATGATTGGCTTCGTGACATCCTGTTTGAAATGGAGTCAGCTAATGTTGCCCCGACAGTTCGTCACCTTTGCGACATTCCACCTGAAGGGCCCAGCTGCTCAATGGTGAAAGCCACAAGGTATGTTGCCTGCTGAAGACTGTGACCACTGCAGGCATGGCAGAATTCCAGTCAGCTTTTCGTGCACGTTACATTCCTCAAGGTCTGATGGACCAAAAGAAGCAGGAGTTCGCAACTCTCACAGGCACATGACTGTGGATGAATATCAGAGGAAATTCCTTGAATTATCCCGCTATGCTGCGGATGACGTCGACACCGACACTCGCAAGCAGGAGAAATTTCGTGAAGGACTACGTACTGATATAAAACTTGCACTTGCTGTCCATATGTTTCACAGACTTCGCAACGCTTGTCAGCAAATCTTTCCAAGTTGAAACAGCTCTGCCTGAGTACCAAGTCGCTCAAGCGTACTGAGAGTCGGCTCTTCTTCCGATCGACCTACTCAAATGTCGAGTCTGGATCCCTCACAATATTCATCATCGACCTGCTCCAACCCAAGGCCGTCATATGCTGCACCTCGTCTGCCCCCACCACCAAGGCAACTGAACATTTCAAGTGGACAGCTCAATGCTGGGTTTCTCCCCATAATGATGGTCTGTGCCACCAGTGTGGACAGCCAGGGCACCGTGCTTTCAACTGTCATCAGGGTCAGCCTCCGAATGCTCGCTAATCCTGTTGTTCATAGGAAGGGCCATCGGACCCATCATTCCAGAAATCGAAGTGCCAGCACTACCTGCTAGTCAACTTGTTCATGGCAACCAAGTCAACATGGAAGAGCTCGATAGGACCCCAGATTGTGATGGGCACCCTTCTAGTGAATTCAATCCCAGCTTCAGTCCTCTTTGATTTCTGGAGCATCGCACTCCTTCATGTCCGAAAGTTTTACGCGAAGCCATTATATAGTTTTCGAGGAGATGTCCATCCCATTAGTAATCCATCACCTGGGGCTAATTGGCAAACTACCATGGTAACGCACGGTACCACATTGTGATCGGAGGATGATGTTCCCCGTTTCACTCATTGCTCTCAAGACCTCCAACATAGACATATTCGGTATGGCTGGTTGAAGCCTCATAAAGCTTTGATTGACTGTGCCACTGAAACAGTCTGCCTCACCCACCCTTCCGATGAGACTGTCAGATACTTGCTCGTACAGTGCAGGACGCCGAAACTCAGATATATGTTTTGAATGAATGCATGTAATCTTTCACCTCTTGAAGGCATCGAGAACGTTCCAGTTGTTCGTGATTTTCAAGACGTCTTTCCAGAAGAACTTCCAGAATACCGCCTGCTAGCTCTGTCGAGTTCTGCATCGACTTGAAGCCCGCCACTACCCCTATTGCGAAGCGCCCTATAAGATGCCTCCGCATCATCTACTCGAGCTTAAGGAGGAAATTGACACGTCACTTAAGAAAGGTTTCATCCGTCCCAGTTCCTCTGCTTGGGGAGCACTTTCCTCTTCGTTAAGAAGAAGGATGGAACTAACCGATTGGTTCAGGATTATCGGCCCATTAACCAAGCCACAATCCAGAACAAATATCCGCTTCCTCGGATCAATGATTGTATGATCCACTTGCCGGTTCTCAGTATCTCTAAGCTTGATTTGAGATTGGGATACCATCAGATCCGTGTTCGCGAAGAGGATATTCCCAAGACTGCATTGTTACTCGTTATGGCTCCTACGAGTACACTGTCATGTCGTTTGGCTTAACAAATGCTCCAGCCACATTCTCTCGTCTGATGAATTCATCTTCATGGATTACCTCGACAAATTTGTCGAGGTATATCTAGATGATATTCTGGTTTATTCGAAGATAAGAAAGAACATGCCGAACACCTCCGCCTGTACTATGGGAAGGCTCCGAGAACACCAGTTGTATGCCAAGTATTCCAAATGTGAATTCTGGCTTTCTGAAGTAACCTACCTTGTCATGTGATTTCGAAAGATGCATTGCCGTTAACCCAGAACGAGTTCTGCTTCTTGACTGGACTCCTCCGAAGAACGTCAAGCAATGAGAAGTTTTCTCGGCCTTGCAAGTTATTGCCGTCGATTTTTTGGAAACTTTTCCAAGATTGCTAAGACCGTTGACTGATCTGCTTCACAAGGGCGTTAAATTTGAATGGACAGAAAAATGTCAGGAAAGTTTACAGACCCTCAAAGACAAGCTGACATCTACCCAGTACTATCTCCTCCAGATACCCGCAAAGACTTTGTGATCTATTGTGACGCACCCCGTGAAGGATTAGGCTGTGTCCTAATGCAAGAGCGTAAAGTGATTGCTTATCTCTCGTCAGTTGCGCCCACATGAAGAGAATTATCCGGTACATGATTTAAACTAGCTGCTGTCATCTATGCACTGCAGTTGTGGCGACATACCTTCTCGGTAATCATTGCAAGATCTACACAGGATCATAAAGTCTGAAGTACTTGTTCACTCAACCTTCTCTAAACCTCCGTCAGCAAAGATGGATGGAGGCCATTGCGACTATGATTTGGGTATTTCCTATACCCCTGGCAAGGCTAACTGATGGCTGATGCCTTAAGCCGCAAATCCATTGCGACAACCTCATGGTTAGGCGAGCTCAACCTCGTCTTTTTGAAGAACTATGCAACCTGAATCTGTGTATTGTTCCACAAGGCTCTCTTAATAACCTTGTGATACAACCAGATCTTGAGAAAGCTGTTGAATGCGCAAGCTAAAGATGCTGAAATTGATCTGAGAGAAAGACCTTCACCTTGTAAGTACAGGGATTTCTCGCTGTCTGAAGATGGAACCTGTATTTCAGAAACCGCATTGTCGTACCTCCTTCGAGCTTATGACCGACAGGTCATGAAGGAGGCACATGATACCCCGCTTGTCTATTCATCCGGGTAGCACCAAGATGTATCGTGATCTCCGTCAAAGGTACTGGGTTCTAGAATGAAGTAGGATATTGCTCGATATGTTGCTGAATGTGATGTTTGTCATCGCGTTAAAGCAGAACATCAGAAGCCGGCTGGAATTCTGCAACCACTTCCTATTCCTCTATGGAAATGGGATAAGGTTCAGATGGATTTCGTTACAGGACTTCCCAGGTCACAGAAGGGTCACGATGCTATTCTTGTCGTCTCGACCAACTCTCTAAAGTTGCACACTTTCTGCCTGTCAAGAGACTATCACTGCTAGTCAGTTAGCAGAGTTGTATATCTCCAGAATTGTTCCACTCCACGGTATCCGAAGGAGATCAGTCCGGACCGTGGCGGCCTTTTCACTTCCAAATTCTGGGAAAGTTTCCAACCACTATGGGAACTCATATTACCTGGAGTTCAGCTTATCACCCCCAATCCCAAGGCCAAGTCGAACGAGTCAATCAGGTTCTTGAAGACATGCTTCGGGCTTGTGTTATTTCTTTCGCAAGAAGTGGGAAGAATCTCTCCCGTATGCAGTTCTCCTATAACAACAGCTATCAAGCCAGCTTGAAAATGGCCCCTTAAGTTCTATATGGACGTAAGTGTCGAACCCTCTGAATTGGTCAGAAACTGGGGAACGACCGCTCGTGGGTCCAGATATTATTCACAACAGAAGAACAAGTTCGAATTGTTCAGGAAAATCTCAAGGCGGCTCAGACCGCCAGAAGAGCAACTATGATCGCAAACGATGGGGTTTGACTTATCAACCTGGTGATCAGCTTTCTACGAGTCACCCCGATGAAAGGCACTCACCGTTTTGGAATCAAGGGCAAGCTAGCTCCACGCTATATTGGTCCTTTCCGCATTGTTGCAAGGCGTGGACAGGTGGCATATAAATTGGAGTTGCCGCCACAATTCTCTCTCCTCACGACGTCTTCCATGTGTCGCAACTTCGTCAATGCTTCAAGGAATCTCCGCACCGAGATGTGGATCACGAGGTGCTCAATTGCAAGATGACCTATCTTATAAGGAGCATCCGATCCGCTTTCTCGATGAAGCTGAACGTCGGACCCGTCAGAAGGTTACCAAGTTCCTCAAAGTACAGTGGCCAAATCATACTGAAGATGAAGCCACTTGGGAACCGAGGATAATCCTCGTGCGGAATACCCCGAACTTTTTTCTTCTACCTCTTAATTCTCGGGACGAGAATTCTTGTTAGTGGGGAGATTTGTAACCACCCCAGTGGTTAACTACAGTAATCACCCTTTGATTATGCCATGTCATCGGTGTTTAAACAGTCAAATTCAAATTTAATGAAAGTGAAATAAAAGTTGTGCAACATAGAAACTAAAATGTTCAATATAACAGATATTGCAGAGACTATTCTAAATTGAAACCAACAATTAATAAAATAATTAGGTGGCTCAAACATTATCAAAACAGTAAGGATTAATGCATTTTAATTATATAAAAAGTGTGAACTCAAATTGACTCCAAACTAATTTTTGACAGTGGTAGAGGATGCCTAGTATTTATTGGAGCAATTGCCATGTTTTACAAAATCGGTTTGGGGCCTAACTATTTAAGAACAGAGATAAGAATAATAAAAGAAAGAAAGACAAAAGAAAAAGAAAAGGAAAAAGAGAAACCCCCCTGGCCCAACTGGGCTACGCCCAGCAGCCGCCGCCGCTCGCTCCCCCTGCTTACCCACCCCCCCCCAACCCCCCCCCCCCCACCAACCCTAACCCTATCCCTCTCGTCCTCTTCCCCTTTCCCTCTCTCTCTCGCTGATTGGATCGGGGAGGAGCCCGATCCCGTCCCCGACGCCGCTCCCGGCCCCGCCGCCCGTTGCCGCCTCGTCCTCCACCGCCCCGACGACCGCCCCCCCCACCCCCCCCCCACCACACTCGACGCCCTCGCCGGAGCCACCCGCGTCGCCTCGTCCTCATCCCCTCCACCTCCCACGTCGCCACACGCCACGCCGCCTCCTCGTCCTCCTCCCCACCGCCGACCCCGAGCCTCCCGCCCCGTGAATCGACGCCCGCCTGAGCTCGCCCCCCTTCCCCTTTTCTCTGTCGCCGCTGTGCGTCGCGCTCGCCTCTCTTCTGGCTGCCCTCTAACGCACATCACCCCCCCCCCCCTTAGTTGTAACGGCAGCGTTACTATCGAGTGCCGAGGGTGATACCTCGTGTAGCACTTCTAATGTTAACTCTGTAGAGTAGCTATTCGGTCGTGGTCATCGAGGGTGATTCCTCCTTCACCGCTTCCGATAACGACGCTGTCGTGCAACACATCAAGTGTGAACCCAGTGAGGGTGATTCCTTCGAGTTCACCTTGACGGAGACATCGAGTAGGAATCCAACGAGGGTGATACCTCGGATTCCCCTGATGTTATGGCCACCTGGATAATTGGATTTTACACTGTTACTTGGATAGGCGGGTCGACCCTGAGGGGTACCCGCGTGCGCCTGAGAGGCGAGTGTTGTGAAGACGGGTGCCTGTATGGTGCCCGAGTGATGAATACGAGGCGCGGCCGAGCATTCTTAACCCTTGCAGCAAGTCCTCGAGACGGGGCGACGGGGTCACATCTTTCGTGAGTCTCTGCTCATTACCGCAAGCCCTAGTCCACTAACGATTTGGATATTTGATCCGAGCAGGCCTCTGGCCTGATAGCACTAACCATCACGTGGGCATAGTATGGGCGTTTTGCATCGTTTGCATCAGCCGAAAGCTCTGTCAGACGTCCAGTTCAGCATGGCGGCACGGACGGACCGTCGCCTTCCTGTAGTGTTGGCGCCTGGCTTCACTGTGTGCGCAACGACCCGGAGGGCGAGGGGCGATGGCCAAGACCCCCTTGCGCTTAGGATTTAGACCGGCGGGGACCTCTCTGCTGAGCTGTAGGTAGGGTTGCGGTGTATCGTTTGGCCGAGGCCGGGCATGACCCAGGAAAGTGTGTCCGGCCGGAGTTAATCGAGCGTGTTGGGTAAGTTGGTGCACCCCTGCAGGGAAGAAAACTTCTATCGATAGCCTATCCTACGGTAAAGGACACTCGGAGTTGTATCCTGATTGATACAATTTAGAACTGGATACTTGGATACTATGGCTCTGGGATTGCTTCTCGCAGGGAGTCGAGAAGGGATCTCCGGACAAGGTTGATGACTATATGGCTCTAGGATTGCTTTCTCGCAGGGAGTCCAGAAAGGATCTCTAGGTGAGGTTGAGACTTAATGATACTACTACATTATATTGTTCTGTTCTACTCTCTTCTATTGCTGCAAGACCGCTGAAGATGCTAGTCTTCGATAGGACTAGGTTTTCCTCTCTATTCTGGCATTTCTGCAGCCCAGTCCACATATACAGCCTTCCTTTGAAAATGTTGCATATGTAGCATAGATCCTTGCTTGCTGAGTACTTCTGAGTACTCACGGTTGCTTTGTTTTCCTTTTCTCCCCATATCAGTTTGACGTGACCAAGATGACGGAGCCCCTGAGACAGCGTCCGACGATCGACTACTACTACCACCTCAAGGGTGGTTACTACTACGAGCTTGCCGACGACCAGGAGTAGGTTCGGAGGGTCCCGGGCAGGAGGCCTACGCCTTTCGTTCGTAGTGTTTTATTTTGCCCCGACTTTCTAAAGGCCTTTCTGTTTCTGTTTCATATCTGTACTCAGATATCTGATGCTTCCGCTTCCGCTTGTACGCAAGCTTATGTATTCGAGCCCTCGAGGCCCCTGGATTGTAATATAAAGCTTGTATGACTTTGTTTTTGTTTTAGAGTTGTGTTGTGATATCTTCCCATGAGTCCTTAGGCTTGATCGTGTGCATTTGCGTGTATGATTAGTGCACGATTGAGCCGGGGGCGTCACAAGTTGGTATCAGAGCCAACTGCCTCTAGGAATCCCCCTTTCCAATTCCTTGGCCGAAGTTGAGTCTAGTGGTCCAAAAACTATTTTGCTAACTTGGTTGTGTGGCTTACGGGCCCACGTCGCCAATTGGGTGGTATTAGGATCTTTTATTCCTCGTCTATACTCTGGGACTCTGACCTCTCTTCTATTCGGGTTGAAATTTTACTAACTCCAACATTAGGTTCTCGTGATCACGTCCACTCGGTGTCCTGAATTATTCCCCCCTTGCTCCAAGATTTTGGGCCAGGTTCTGCTTACAGGATCCTCTTATCGAGGGCACCCTGTGTTGTCACTTGCAGATTCCTCGCTCCAATAGTTTTCTCCGACGTTGATGTAGCCTTTGCTATGTCTCGTTGTGTATTTCCATATCGCGTGCCTGTGTGCCGCCTAGTTGTCTAGCCTCCCCTTTCAATTGTCGTAATGCCGGATACTAACCGAGGCTATGTGTGGATTTGAATGTCTGGTGCGAATATGCTGAAGTATCTATTGCACTTCCTTCTGTTGTGCGTGTTACTTCATGAATCATTCCATACACCTGCAGTTTTTCTTGCTAAACTACCCCTGTTGAATTTGGCAGGATGGCTGACGATCCTCCACCTCCACCTTATACTGCCGCAATGATGCAGCATTTTATGACCGGACTAATGGCTCAATTCCCAAATCAGAATACTCAATAGCAGAATGATCCAATAACTCTGCTAGAATTTGTGCGCCTTAGTCCATCCGTTTTCCGCAACTCCACCAATCCTATGGATGCTGATGATTGGCTTCGTGACATCCTGTTTGAAATGGAGTCAGCTAATGTTGCCCCTGACAGTTACGTCACCTTTGCGACATTCCACCTGAAGGGCCCAGCTGCTCAATGGTGGGAAAGCCACAAGGGTATGTTGCCTGCAGAGACTGTGACCACTTGGCAGGAATTCCAGTCAGCTTTTCGTGCACGTTACATTCCTCAAGGTCTGATGGACCAAAAGAAGCAGGAGTTCCGCAAACTCTCACAGGGCACAATGACTGTGGATGAATATCAGAGGAAATTCCTTGAATTATCCCGCTATGCTGCGGATGACGTCGACACCGACACTCGCAAGCAGGAGAAATTTCGTGAAGGACTACGTACTGATATAAAACTTGCACTTGCTGTCCATGATTTCACAGACTTCGCAACGCTTGTCAGCAAATCTTTCCAAGTTGAAACAGCTCTGACTGAGTACCAGGAGTCGCTCAAGCGTACTCGAGATGTCGGCTCGTCTTCCGATCGACCTACTCAGAAATGTCGAGTCTGGATCCCTCACAATATTCATCATCGACCTGCTCCAACACCAAGGCCGTCATATGCTGCACCTCGTCTGCCCCCACCACCAAGGCAACTGAACATTTCAAGTGGACAGCTCAATGCTGGTGTTTCTCCCCATAATGATGGTCTGTGCCACCAGTGTGGACAGCCAGGGCACCGTGCTTTCAACTGTCATCAGGGTCAGCCTCCGAATGCATCGCGTAATCCTGTTGTTCATAGGAAGGGCCATCGGACCCATCATTCCAGAAATCGAAGTGCCAGACTACCTGCTAGTCAACTTGTTCATGGCAACCAAGTCAACATGGAAGAAGCTCGATAGGACCCCAAGATTGTGATGGGCACCCTTCTAGTGAATTCAATCCCAGCTTCAGTCCTCTTTGATTCTGGAGCATCGCACTCCTTCATGTCCGAAAGTTTTACGCGAAGCCATTATATAGTTTTCGAGGAGATGTCCATCCCATTAGTAATCCATTCACCTGGGGCTAATTGGCAAACTACCATGGTAAGCCACGGTAACCACATTGTGATCGGAGGATTGATGTTCCCCGTTTCACTCATTGCTCTCAAGACCTCCAACATAGACATTATTCTGGGTATGGACTGGTTGAAGCCTCATAAAGCTTTGATTGACTGTGCCACTGAAACAGTCTGCCTCACCCACCCTTCCGATGAGACTGTCAGATACTTAGCTCGTACAGTGCAGGACGCCGAAACTCAGATATATGTTTTGAATGCATTGAATGTTTCACCTCTTGAAGGCATCGAGAACGTTCCAGTTGTTCGTGATTTTCAAGACGTCTTTCCAGAAGAACTTCCAGGAATACCGCCTGCTAGAGCTGTCGAGTTCGTCATCGACTTGAAGCCCGGCACTACCCCTATTGCGAAGCGCCCTTATAAGATGCCTCCGCATCATCTACTCGAGCTTAAGGAGGAAATTGACACGTCACTTAAGAAAGGTTTCATCCGTCCCAGTTCCTCTGCTTGGGGAGCACTTTCACTCTTCGTTAAGAAGAAGGATGGAACTAACCGATTGGTTCAGGATTATCGGCCCATTAACCAAGCCACAATCCAGAACAAATATCCGCTTCCTCGGATCAATGATTTGTATGATCCACTTGCCGGTTCCTCAGTATTCTCTAAGCTTGATTTGAGATTGGGATACCATCAGATCCGTGTTCGCGAAGAGGATATTCCCAAGACTGCATTTGTTACTCGTTATGGCTCCTACGAGTACACTGTCATGTCGTTTGGCTTAACAAATGCTCCAGCCACATTCTCTCGTCTGATGAATTACATCTTCATGGATTACCTCGACAAATTTGTCGAGGTATATCTAGATGATATTCTGGTTTATTCGAAGAATAAGGAAGAACATGCCGAACACCTCCGCCTTGTACTGGGAAGGCTCCGAGAACACCAGTTGTATGCCAAGTATTCCAAATGTGAATTCTGGCTTTCTGAAGTAACCTACCTTGGTCATGTGATTTCGAAAGATGGCATTGCCGTTAACCCAGAACGAGTTCATGCTATTCTTGACTGGACTCCTCCGAAGAACGTCAAGCAAGTGAGAAGTTTTCTCGGCCTTGCAAGTTATTGCCGTCGATTTGTTGAGAACTTTTCCAAGATTGCTAAGCCGTTGACTGATCTGCTTCACAAGGGCGTTAAATTTGAATGGACAGAAAAATGTCAGGAAAGTTTACAGACACTCAAAGACAAGCTGACATCTACCCCAGTACTATCTCCTCCAGATACCCGCAAAGACTTTGTGATCTATTGTGACGCACCCCGTGAAGGATTAGGCTGTGTCCTAATGCAAGAGCGTAAAGTGATTGCTTATGGCTCTCGTCAGTTGCGCCCACATGAAGAGAATTATCCGGTACATGATTTAGAACTAGCTGCTGTCATCTATGCACTGCAGTTGTGGCGACATTACCTTCTCGGTAATCATTGCAAGATCTACACGGATCATAAAAGTCTGAAGTACTTGTTCACTCAACCTTCTCTAAACCTCCGTCAGCAAAGATGGATGGAGGCCATTGCGGACTATGATTTGGGTATTTCCTATACCCCTGGCAAGGCTAACATGATGGCTGATGCCTTAAGCCGCAAATCCTATTGCGACAACCTCATGGTTAGGCGAGCTCAACCTCGTCTTTTTGAAGAACTATGCAACCTGAATCTGTGTATTGTTCCACAAGGCTCTCTTAATAACCTTGTGATACAACCAGATCTTGAGAAAGCTGTTAAGAATGCGCAAGCTAAAGATGCTGAAATTGATCTGATGAAGAAAGACCTTCACCTTGTAAAGTACAGGGATTTCTCGCTGTCTGAAGATGGAACCTTGTATTTCAGAAACCGCATTGTCGTACCTCGCTTCGAGCTTATGACCGACAAGGTCATGAAGGAGGCACATGATACCCCGCTGTCTATTCATCCGGGTAGCACCAAGATGTATCGTGATCTCCGTCAAAGGTACTGGTGGTCTAGAATGAAGTAGGATATTGCTCGATATGTTGCTGAATGTGATGTTTGTCATCGCGTTAAAGCAGAACATCAGAAGCCGGCTGGAATTCTGCAACCACTTCCTATTCCTCTATGGAAATGGGATAAGGTTCAGATGGATTTCGTTACAGGACTTCCCAGGTCACAGAAGGGTCACGATGCTATTCTTGTCGTCGTCGACCAACTCTCTAAAGTTGCACACTTTCTGCCTGTCAAAGAGACTATCACTGCTAGTCAGTTAGCAGAGTTGTATATCTCCAGAATTGTTTCACTCCACGGTATTCCGAAGGAGATCAGTCCGGACCGTGGCGGCCTTTTCACTTCCAAATTCTGGGAAAGTTTCCAAACAGCTATGGGAACTCATATTACCTGGAGTTCAGCTTATCACCCCCAATCCCAAGGCCAAGTCGAACGAGTCAATCAGGTTCTTGAAGACATGCTTCGGGCTTGTGTTATTTCTTTCGGCAAGAAGTGGGAAGAATCTCTCCCGTATGCCGAGTTCTCCTATAACAACAGCTATCAAGCCAGCTTGAAAATGGCCCCCTTCGAAGTTCTATATGGACGTAAGTGTCGAACCCCTCTGAATTGGTCAGAAACTGGGGAACGACCGCTCGTGGGTCCAGATATTATTCAACACACCGAAGAACAAGTTCGAATTGTTCAGGAAAATCTCAAGGCGGCTCAGGACCGCCAGAAGAGCAACTATGATCGCAAACGATGGGGTTTGACTTATCAACCTGGTGATCAGGCTTATCTACGAGTCACCCCGATGAAAGGCACTCACCGTTTTGGAATCAAGGGCAAGCTAGCTCCACGCTATATTGGTCCTTTCCGCATTGTTGCAAGGCGTGGACAGGTGGCATATAAATTGGAGTTGCCGCCACAATTCTCTCATATCCACGACGTCTTCCATGTGTCGCAACTTCGTCAATGCTTCAAGGAATCTCCGCACCGAGATGTGGATCACGAGGTGCTCGAATTGCAAGATGACCTATCTTATAAGGAGCATCCGATCCGCATTCTCGATGAAGCTGAACGTCGGACCCGTCAGAAGGTTACCAAGTTCCTCAAAGTACAGTGGCCAAATCATACTGAAGATGAAGCCACTTGGGAACGCGAGGATAATCCTCGTGCGGAATACCCCGAACTTTTTTCTTCTACCTCTTAATTCTCGGGACGAGAATTCTTGTTAGTGGAGGAGATTTGTAACACCCCCAGTGGTTAACTACAGTAATCACCCTTTTGATTATGCCATGTCATCGTGTTTAACAAGTCAAAATTCAAATTTAAATGAAAGTGAAATATAAAAGTTGTGCAACATAGAAACTAAAATGTTCAATAAATAACAGATATTGCAGAGACTATTCTAAAATTGAAACCAACAATTAATAAAATAATTAGGTGGCTCAAACATTATCAAAACAGTAAGGATTAATGCATTTTAATTATTATAAAAATTGTGTGAACTCAAATTGACTCCAAACTAATTTTTGACAGTGGTAGAGGATGCCTAGTATTTATTGGAGCAATTGCCATGTTTTACAAAAATCGGTTTGGGGCCTAACTATTTATAGAACAGAGATATAAGAATAAATAAAAGAAAAGAAAAAGACAGAAAGAAAAAGAAAAGGAAAAAGAGAAACCCCCCTGGCCCAACTGGGCTACAGCCCAGCAGGCCGGCCCGCTGCAGATGCAGTCTTCGATAGGACTAGTTTTTCTCTCTATTCTGGCATTTCTGCAGCCCAGTCCCCATATACACCTTCCTTTGAAAATGTTGCATATGTAGCATAGATCCTTGCTTGCTGAGTACTTCTGATACTCACGGTTGCTTTGTTTTCCTTTTCTCCCCATATCAGTTTGACGTGACCAAGATGACGGAGCCCCTGAGACAGCGTCCACGATCGACTACTACTACCACCTCAAGGGTGGTTACTACTACGAGCTTGCCGACGACCAGGAGTAGGTTCGGAGGGTCCGGGCAGGAGGCCTACGCCTTTCGTTCGTAGTGTTTTATTTTGCCCCGACTTTCTAAAGGCCTTTCTGTTTCTGTTTCATATCTGTACTCAGATATCTGATGCTTCCGCTTCCGCTTGTACGCGCTTATGTATTCGAGCCCTCGAGGCCCCTGGATTGTAATATAAAGCTTGTATGACTTTGTTTTTGTTTTAGAGTTGTGTTGTGATATCTTCCCATGAGTCCTTAGGCTTGATCGTGTGCATTTGCGTGTATGATTAGTGCACGATTGAGCCGGGGCGTGCACAAGTTGGATCAGAGCCAACTGCCTCTAGGAATCCCCCTTTCCAATTCCTTGGCCGAAGTTGAGTCTAGTGGTCCAAAAACTATTTTGCTAACTTGGTTGTGTGGCTTACGGGCCCACGTCGCCAATTGGGTGGTATTAGGATCTTTTATTCCTCGTCTATACTCTGGGACTCTGACCTCTCTTCTATTCGGGTTGAAATTTTCTAACTCCACATTAGGTTCTCGTGATCACGTCCACTCGGTGTCCTGAATTATTCCCCCTTGCTCCAAGATTTGTGGGCCAGGTTCTGCTTACAGGATCCTCTTATCGAGGGCACCCTGTGTTGTCACTTGCAGATTCCTCGCTCCAATAGTTTTCTCCGACGTTTATGTAGCCTTTGCTATGTCTCGTTGTGTATTTCCATATCGCGTGCCTGTGTGCCGCCTAGTTGTCTAGCCTCCCCTTTCAATTGTCGTAATGCGGATACTAACCGAGGCTATGTGTGGATTTGAATGTCTGGTGCGAATATGCTGAAGTATCTATTGCACTTCCTTCTGTTTGCGTGTTACTTCATGAATCATTCCATACACCTGCAGTTTTTTTGCTAAACTACCCCTGTTGAATTTGGCAGGATGGCTGACGATCCTCCACCTCCACCTTATACTGCCGCATGTATGCAGCTTTTATGACCGGACTAATGGCTCAATTCCCAAATCAGAATACTCAATAGCAGAATGATCCAATAACTCTGCTAGAATTTGTCGCGCCTTAGTCCATCCTTTTCCGCAACTCCACCAATCCTATGGATGCTGATGATTGGCTTCGTGACATCCTGTTTGAAATGGAGTCAGCTAATGTTGCCCCTGACAGTTACGTCACCTTTGCGACATTCCACCTGAAGGGCCCAGCTGCTCAATGGTGGGAAAGCCACAGGGTATGTTGCCTGCAGAGACTTGTACCACTTGGCAGGAATTCCAGTCAGCTTTTCGTGCACGTTACATTCCTCAAGGTCTGATGGACCAAAAGAAGCAGGAGTTCCGCAAACTCTCACAGGGCACAATGACTGTGGATGAATATCAGAGGAAATTCCTTGAATTATCCCTATGCTGCGGATGACTCGACACCGACACTCGCAAGCAGGAGAATTTCGTGAAGGACTACGTACTGATATAAAACTTGCACTTGCTGTCCATGATTTCAAGACTTCGCAACGCTTGTCAGCAAATCTTTCCAAGTTGAAACAGCTCTGACTGAGTACCAGAGTCCGTCAAGCGTACTCGAGATGTCGGTCGTCTTCCGATCGACCTACTCAGAAATGTCGATCTGGATCCCTCACAATATTCATCATCGACCTGCTCCAACACCAAGGCCGTCATATGCTGCACCTCGTCTGCCCCCACCACCAAGGCAACTGAACATTTCAAGTGGACAGCTCAATGCTGGGTTTTCTCCATAATGATGGTCTGTGCCACCAGTGTGACAGCCGGCACCGTGCTTTCAACTGTCATCAGGGTCAGCCTCCGAATGCATCGCGTAATCCTGTTGTTCATAGGAAGGGCCATCGGACCCATCATTCCAGAAATCGAAGTGCCAGACTACCTGCTAGTCAACTTGTTCATGGCACCAAGTCAACATGGAAGAAGCTCGATAGGACCCCAAGATTGTGATGGGCACCCTTCTAGTGAATTCAATCCCAGCTTCAGTCCTCTTTGATCTGGAGCATCGCACTCCTTCATGTCCGAAAGTTTTACGCGAAGCCATTATATAGTTTTCGAGGAGATGTCCATCCCATTAGTAATCCATTCACCTGGGGCTAATTGGCAAACTACCATGGTAAGCCACGTAACCACATTGTGATCGGAGGATGATGTTCCCCGTTTCACTCATTGCTCTCAAGACCTCCAACATAGACATTATTCTGGGTATGGACGTTGAAGCCTCATAAGCTTTGATTGACTGTGCCACTGAAACAGTCGCCTCACCCCCCTTCCGATGAGACTGTCAGATACTTAGCTCGTACAGTGCAGGACGCCGAAACTCAGATATATGTTTTGAATGCATTGAATGTTTCACCTCTTGAAGGCATCGAGAACGTTCCAGTTGTTCGTGATTTTCAAGACGTCTTTCCAGAAGAACTTCCAGGAATACCGCCTGCTAGAGCTGTCGAGTTCGTCATCGACTGAAGCCGGACCCTACCCCTATTCGAAGCGCCCTTATAAGATGCCTCCGCATCATCTACTCGAGCTTAAGGAGGAAATTGACACGTCACTTAAGAAAGGTTCATCCGTCCCAGTTCCTTGCTTGGGAGCACTTTCACTCTTCGTTAAGAAGAAGGATGGAACTAACCGATTGGTTCAGGATTATCGGCCCATTAACCAAGCCACAATCCAGAACAAATATCCGCTTCCTCGGATCAATGATTTGTATGATCCACTTGCCGGTTCCTCAGTATTCTCTAAGCTTGATTTGAGATTGGGATACCATCAGATCCGTGTTCGCGAAGAGGATTTCCCAAGCTGCATTTGTTACTCGTTATGGCTCCTACGAGTACACTGTCATTCGTTTGGCTTAACAAATGCTCCAGCCACATTCTCTCGTCTGATGAATTACATCTTCATGGATTACCTCGACAAATTTGTCGAGGTATATCTAGATGATATTCTGGTTTATTCGAAGAATAGGAAGAACATGCCGAACACCTCCGCCTTGTACTGGGAAGGCTCCGAGAACACCAGTTGTATGCCAAGTATTCCAAATGTGAATTCTGGCTTTCTGAAGTAACCTACCTTGGTCATGTGATTTCGAAAGATGGCATTGCCGTTAACCCAGAACGAGTTCATGCTATTCTTGACTGGACTCCTCCGAAGAACGTCAAGCAAGTGAGAAGTTTTCTCGGCCTTGCAAGTTATTGCCGTCGATTGTTGAGAACTTTTCCAAGATTGCTAAGCCGTTGACTGATCTGCTTCACAAGGGCGTTAAATTTGAATGACAAAAATGTCAGAAAGTCGCTCGCGCTCGCCTCTGCTGCTGCCCGACGCCGCAGCCCCGCTCGCCCCGCGCGCGCCCCTCCGCCGCGGCCCCGCTCACCCCCGTGCGCGCCCGTGGCCCGCTCCCGTCGCGCTCCCGCTGCCCCTGTGCTGCTACTCCACCGCCGCCCCGCGCCGCTTCCCCGCACGACCCCATCGCGCCGCCTGGCTCGCCACCGCTCTGCGCCCCGCCGGCGACCGCCCTCGCCCCGCGGCCATCCCCTGCGCCCGGGCGGGCATCGCCCCGCACGAGCCCGTCGGGCGTCCACGCGCCCGTGCCCGCGCGCCCGCAAACCCACCCCGGTCGGCCCCTGTGCCACTGACTGCTGGGCCCGACCCCCCTGGCCCAATGACACATGGGGCCCATGGCCCCGAAACGTTTTTAAAAATAAAATAAAAATTAATAAAATTAATAATTAATTAATTAATTAATTAGTTAATTAATCCTGATTAGGTTAATCTAAATTAGTTAATTAGTTTAATTAAATACTAATTAGTTAGTTAACACTAATTAACTAACCAGTCAATGACAGGTGGGTCCCACGTGTCAGATTGTGCTGACGTCAGCATGATGTCATGCTGACGTTATCAACTACTGTTTCGGATAATGTTTAATTTAAATAAATAATTAAATTCCAGAAATTAATAAAAACTTTAGAAAGTCATATTAAATAATCCGTAACTCCGATGAAAATACTTTATACATGAAACTTGCTCAGAACAACGAAACGAATCCGAATACGCGGTCCGTTCGTCTGTCACATGTCCCTAACTATCCGAACATGCAACCGTTCCCCTCTTTTCGTCTGTCCGAAATGCCGGACACTGGGAATACTTTCCTGGATGAATTCCCCCTTCGCCAATATCACCCGGCACTGCGTTAGATCACCTCTGTCACTGCGTATTGTCATGTCATACATTGTGTAGCACTTGCTTGCTTAGTATTTACTGTTTCCTCCCCCTCTTCTCTCTCGATAGAGCCGGTACCGACGCAGCTCCGGAGTTCGACGACCCCTGAAGACCTTGCCCTTGCCGCCGAGCAACCAGGCAAGCCCCCCCCCCTTGAGCATACCGATATCGCCCATTCTAATTTCCCATGCTTGCATTAGAATTGCTGCTGCTACTGCTTTACCTATTCTGATGCATAGCCTGTTTACTGTAGCCTGCTGTTGATAATTACCTGCATATCCTAAACTGCTTAGTATAGGCTGGGTAGAGACCTATCAGTGACCCCACTTATCCTGACTGCCCCGCTGGATAATCTGAAGACCCGATCAACAGGATTGAAGACCAGGCCCCGACACCGCACATCACCCCCCCTTAGTTGTAACGACACTGCAGCGTTACTATCGAGTGCCGAGGGTGATACCTCGTGTAGCACTTCTGATGTTAACTCTGTAGAGTAGCTATTCGGTCGTGGTCATCGAGGGTGATTCCTCCTTCACCGCTTCCGATAACGACGCTGTCGTGCAACACATCAAGTGTGAACCCAGTGAGGGTGATTCCTCTGAGTTCACCTTGACGGAGACATCGAGTAGGAATCCAACGAGGGTGATACCTCGGATTCCCCTGATGTTATGGCCACCCGGATACTTGGATTTTACACTGTTACTTGGATAGGCGGGTCGACCCTGAGGGGTACCCGCGTGCACCTGAGAGGCGAGTGTTGTGAAGACGGGTGCCTGTATGGTGCCCGAGTGATGAATACGAGGCGCGGCCGGGCATTCTTAACCCTTGCAGCAAGTCCTCGAGACGGGGCGACGGGGTCACATCTTTCGTGAGTCTCTGCTCGTTACCGCAAGCCCTAGTCCACTAACGATTTGGATACTTGATCCGAGCAGGCCTCTGGCCTGATAGCACTAACCATCACGTGGGCATAGTATGGGCGTTCTGCCTCGTATGCATCAGCCGAAAGCTCTGTCAGACGTCCAGTTCAGCATGGCGGCACGGACGGACCGGCGCCTTCCTGTAGTGTTGGCGCCTGGCTTCACCGTGTGCGCAACGACCCGGAGGGTGAGGGGCGATGGCCAAGAACCCTTGCTCTTAGGATGTAGACCGGCGGGGACCTCTCTGCTGAGCTGTAGGTAGGGTTGCGGTGTATCCTTTGGTCGAGGTCGGGCATGACCCAGGAAAGTGTGTCCGGCCGGAGTTAATCGAGCGTGTTGGGTAAGTTGGTGCACCCCTGCAGGGAAGAAAACTTATATCGATAGCCTGTCCTATGGTAAAGGACACTCGGAGTTGTATCCTGATTGATACAATTTAGAACTGGATACTTGGATACTATGGCTCTGGGATTGCTTCTCGCAGGGAGTCGAGAAGGGATCTCCGGACGAGGTTGATGACTGTATGGCTCTGGGATTGCTTTCTCACAGGGAGTCGAGAAAGGATCTCTGGGTGAGGTTGAGACTTAATGATACTACTACAATATATTGTTCTGTTCTACTCTCTTCTATTGCTGCAAGACCGCTGAAGATGCTAGTCTTCGATAGGACTAGGTTTTCCTCTCTATTCTGGCATTTCTGCAACCCAGTCCACATATACAGCCTTCCTTTGAAAATGTTGCATATGTAGCGTAGATCCTTGCTTGCTGAGTACTTCTGTGTACTCACGGTTGCTTTGTTTTCCTTCTCTCCCCATATCAGTTTGACGTGACCAAGATGACGGAGCCCCTGAGACAGCTACCCCCGTCGACGATCGACTACTACTACCACCCCGAGGGTGGTTACTACTACGAGCTTGCCGGCGACCAGGAGTAGGTTCGGAGGGTCCTAGGCAGGAGGCCTACGCCTTTCGATCGTAGTGTTTTATTTTGCCCCGCCTTTCTAAAGGCCTTTCTGTTTCTGTTTCATATCTGTACTCAGATATCTGATGCTTCCGCTGACGCTTGTACGCAAGCTTATGTATTCGAGCCCTCGATGCCCCTGGATTGTAATATAAAGCTTGTATGACTTTGTTTTTGTTTTAGAGTTGTGTTGTGATATCTTCCCGTGAGTCCTTAGGCTTGATCGTGTGCATTTGCGTGTATGATTAGTGCACGATTGAGCCGGGGGCGTCACATTCGTCATCACCAGCCCTCCTTCATCACCAATTCCATGATGCTCCCCACTGGGAGTGAGTAATTCCTTCGTAGGCTCGCTGGTCGGTGAGGAGTTGGATGAGATTCATTATGTAATCGAG
This sequence comes from Thinopyrum elongatum, assembly GCA_011799875.1. Lineage (NCBI taxonomy): Eukaryota > Viridiplantae > Streptophyta > Magnoliopsida > Poales > Poaceae > Thinopyrum > Thinopyrum elongatum. The sequence goes on from CM022298.1 coordinate 131,885,398, forward strand.
TTAGTTTTGTTAGGTCTTGATCCCTAGTATCCACTATGTTCTGAGATTGATGTTGCTATGACTTTGCCATGCTTAATGCTTGTCACTAGGGCCCGAGGGCCATGATTTCAGATCTGAACCGTTTATGTTTTCACCATTATATCTATGTTCTTGAGCCGATCTTGCTAGTCATATGCACCTGCTACGTGTTATGATTCGTAAACCCCAGGGTGACAGTAATTGGGATACTTTCCGGTGATGACCGTAGTTTGAGGAGTTCATGTATACACTATGTGTTAATGCTTTGTTCTGGTTCTCTATTAAAAGGAGGACTTAATATCCCTTAGTTTTCTTATGGACCTCGCTCCCACGGGAGGGTAGGACAAAAGATGTCATGCAAGTTCTTTTTCATAAGCACGTATGACTATTTATGGAATACATGCCTACATTATATTTATGAACTGGAGCTAGTTCTGTATCGCCCTAGGTTATGACTATTATATGATGAATATCATCAAACGAATCCATCGATCCAATGCCTACGAGTTTTGCACACATTGTTCTTGCGAAGTTACTATTGCTATTGTTACTGTTACAGTTGCTACAAAATCATTGCTATCACTGTTACTGTTACTACTACTTATACCACTGCTATCATATTACTGTGCTATTGATCACTTTGCTGCAGGTATTTAATCTCCAGGTGTGGTTGAATAGACAACTCAACTGCTAATACTTACAAATATTCATTGTCTCCCCTTGTGTCGAATCTATAAATTTGGGTTGAATACTCTACCCCCGAAAACTGTTGCCATCCCTTATACTTGTGGGTTATCAGGGTCCGCAACATTCAGATCCATGTGTACTTTGCAAATCCCTATGTCATACTGTAGATGTTGCTACCATGCTTCACTTGGAGTTATTCCAAATGACTGCTCCACTATACGTATCCGGTTTCCGACTCAGAGTCTTCCGGATCGGTGTCAAAGCTTGCATCTATGTAACCGCTTACGATGAACTCTTTATCATCTCCATAACCGAGAAACATTTCCTTAGTCCTCTTTAGGCTCCTAAGGATAATTTTGACTGCTGTCCAGTGATCCACTCCTGGATCACTCTTGTACCCCCTTGCCAGAGTCATGACAAGGCACACATCAAGTATGGTACATAGCATGGCATACATTATAGAGCCTATGGCTGAGGAATAGGGGACAACCTTCATCCTTTCTCTTTCCTCTGCCGTGGTCGAGCTTTGAGTCTTACTCAACTTCATACCTTACAATACAGGAAAAGACTTCTTCTTTGACTCGTCCATTTTGAACTCCTTCAAAATCATGTCAAGGTATGTGCTCTATGAAAGTCTTATCAGGTGTCTTGATCTATCTCCATAGATCTTCATGCCCAATATGTAAGCAACTTTACCCAGGCCTTCCTTTGAAAAACTCCTTTCAAACAACCCTTTATGCTTTCCAGAAATTCTACATCATTTCCAATCAACAATATGTCAACCACATATACTATCAGAAATGCAATAGAGCTCCCACTCACTTTCTTGTAAATACAAGTTTCTTCATAAACATTGTATAAACCCAAAAGCTTTGATCACCTCATCAAAACGTAAATTCCAACTCTGAGATGCTTGCACCAGTCCATAGATGGATCGCTGGAGCTTGCATACCTTATTCGCATCCTTAGGATCGACAAAACCTTTTGGCTGCATCATATACAACTCTTCCTTAAGGAAAGTGGGTTTCACCTCCATCTGCCAGATTTCATAATCAAAAAAGGCAGCAATTGCTAACATAATTCTAACAGACTTAAGCATCGCTACGGTGAGAAAGTCTCATCGTAGTCAACTCCTTGAATTTGTCGAAAACTTTTGCGACAATTCGAGCTTTCACTACTAGGAGAAAGGCTACTAGTAGCGCTTAACGCGCTACAGCTAAGTTGTAGCAGTAGCGCTGGTCAGGGCAGCGCTACTGGTAAGTATGGTTAGCAGTAGCGCTGCCCTGACCAGCGCTACTGCTAACTATCTGTAGCGCTGGAGAAAGGCAAGTGCTGCTGCTAATCCAGCGATGCTGCTAGATGCCTTCCAGCGCTGCTGCTAGTATTCCTGCTTTCATAGATTTATACCCCCTCTACGTGTTTGTGATGTATTTGTATAGGCTCTATATAGTAGTTTCATCATATCATAATAAACATACACTATTCTCATCATATCATACACATACAGTAGTCTTGTCATACCATCATCATCATCATCATTCAACACAAATATCATCACATCTCGAAAATAGTGATACACAAGTCATGTCATGTCTTGAATAAATGCAACTGCATGGTCATGGCACACACACAAGTTTCATCATCTCTATCTAAACCATGATGTAGAAGAGAAGTGCGATCAGCATGAGCAAGAGCACGACTATGTAGTACTTCTTGAGGCACCGGCGGTTTCACTCCCGCTCTTGCCGGAGTGTCCACCTCAAGTAACTACTTTCCGCTTCGGCTCTGCTGTCGAACCCTCTGAGGCTAGCACCCGGGTACTTGTCCACCTAGTCCTGAGCGTCTGGCCAGTGGTCGTACACTCCCGGAACCCTCCCAACGGACATGGTGTAGCAGTCCTTCGCCATCTCTGATCTATGTACCTGCATCGTCAGTTAATGAATTGAACGATAATATGCAACATAATGTACTTAAGAAAACAAAGAGGCATAATTAGCAAAATACAAGCAACCTATAGTAAACATAAATAACGAAGTTCCTCATACCCAAACTAATTAACTAGAGCAATCTATGCTAGTTCAGGACCACGGTTTAATTACATCACATAGTTTCGCCGTGCATAAATTCAAAGTTTTGCCATAGAAAGACAGTAGTGACACATTGTCATCGACAATCAGTCCTCCATGTCGGCGGTCCAATCTTCATAGTCAGGAAGGAAGCACCCGAGCTTCTTGAAAGGCTTCAGGTCTAGACGCTGAGCGAGTAGCAGTGCTCGGACATCATCCCGCGTGATTGGCCCGTGGTAGAACATCCCTGTTGGTTCGAGGACCTGCTTCATGATCACTTGGGCAAGTTCACACTGTACGTGATAAAACTCAACTCGGATTCGATGATCCGGTGTCTTTCCTACGCTTGTTGCCCAGTTGACAATCTCGGCATCTTTGGTAGTAGCTGACATGCGAAGGCGTTGATTATCCCTTCTGTACTCGATCAGGTGATGCATGAGGTAGAATCCATCAGCCTTACTAGTGTACAGTTGCTGGATACAGCAGAAGTTGTTCTTATGGCTGAAAGCCAGCCCGTTCTTCCTGTGCTTTTTCACCTTGATATATCCACCAGACAGGCTGAAGGTGAACAGGGCACTATCGAGAACACTCTTTATGTGCGTGTAATCCTTTTTCTTGATGTTCTTCGATGAGTCCAAGTAGATAGCATGGGAGTATTCTGGGTACAGAACGATGAGGACGGCGCCCATCCCCCCCCCCCCCCCGGTCCCCCGCCCCCCCCCCCCCCCCCCCCCCCCCCGCCGCTGTGCAAATTAAGTACACCTCAAATTAGCCTCCATGCTTGCAAAGGAATGATTAAAACTTACGAAAGGATATGCGTGGATGACTTAGATGGGATGATAAGGCAGGAGAATCGCTTCCTTGTCCTTATTAGCGATCATGAAGTCACCGACATACTTGCTCGCATAGTCACAGTGCTCTTTACAGACTGCCAAGAAGCTCTCGTGCATATAGTATGGGTCCGCGATGCAGATATATTTTATGTTCTCGATCCTGATGAAGTAGTTGAGATACAGCACATACATGTGGATGAACTGGAAATCCAGCTTGGTCATGTGGAACATGTCATAGATGTAGTCAAATCGCAGGATGAACTTATCCGCGGGCCATCTCTCGACGTACAACTTCCCACCTGGCACCTGAGCCGCGTAAATCGGGTATCCTGGTTTTTTCGAGATGAGAAGGCATTTCTCTCTGGCCAGCACATCGTCATGGAGTCTCCTTAGATCATTGTTCAGTATGTGCTCTAGCGCTTTCGCAGGTAGGATCGGGTTGCCGGCGACATGGAAATGATTCGCACCTTCGACAAGTATTCTGTCTACCACCCGGGGCTTCAGAGGCGGCTGGCTGCTTGAATCAGCTCTGGCCCCTTTAGGGCCTTTCATGTCCGGTCTCCTCCTTTGCTTCTTGGCGGGTGGCGGTAGTGAGCCCACCATACCTTCCCTAACCACCACCCCTAGTGTCGTCAGGCTAATCAGTGGACGGCCCTCGGGTTGTTGCAGGGTAGAGGCGGCATCTGAAGGCATCTCCTGCGAGGATCGCTTGAAGAGAGACTTTTTGCATTCCGCCTTAGGACGTTCTGGCTCCGGCAAATCAGGCAGCATCAAGTCATCATCTCCACGCTCATAGCCTGAGTCTTCGTCGTCCTGAGCCATGAATCCTCCATCATCATAGGCGGTATTGAAATACTTGTCTGGGTCATCATCATCCTCCTCCATGTCATCAGCAGCATTTGCTTCTTCGACAACGGGGGCGACGTCATCTGGCACTAATGGAGGCTCTCCCTCGTGTTGTCCACTATCACCCGCCACGACAGGTGCAGGTAATTTGGTAGGTGGGGTGGTGTTCATACCTTCTTGAGAAGCTGTCGTTGGTGTGATATTGGGCACCTCAACATGAAGAAGAGTCTTCGGCCAAGGCAAGAACCAGCTCTTGCATGCGCCAATCCTCTTAGGGGTCTCCTCGTCATCGACTGGTACCGGAGGAGGCAAATCCTCGAAGCCCGCTAAGACACTAGCCATGTTGACCTTGAAGACGCCATCGGGCATCTCTCGGTTGTGGAACATGCGGTCCTTCGGCTTCACGGTCGTTGCCTTTCCCACGGCCACCTTCTGGCCCTTGATGTCGTAGAGTAGGGTGCACGGGGTATCGTCAGCCTACGAAGAAGACATGTCTGCGACGTCAAACATTCGAAAGGCAACTGAAACAGAAGACTATAGACATGCTGGTGAAAAGGGTATGATGTGTAATTACCATGAGGGCGTCGAGCTCAGCCATAGACGAAGGCCCGCCAAGCATGCCAGAGACGGAGGTCGGGCTGCTATGAACAGGAGCAGGACCTTTTGCGGTTGCTTGAGCAGCTGTTGGTGCTGTGATGTTTACCGAATTGCTCCCGACGTAGCTGGGAAAGGGAAAGTTCTCTGGCCCTTTATTTGGATTGCTCTTCGACCAATCGATAATTGTCAGAATCAAGCTGGCCACCGCGTCACTGACCGCTGCATTGACTACCCCGAGCAACTCTTCTTTGGTCTCAGCTTTGGTCTTATTGACCGCAATCGTGACCTTCTCGTCGATGGTCTGCTGAGTGACCAACCGTCTCTTCCTTCTTTCCTCTGGCTCCTCGCGGTAGCACGTCTTCCATGAGGCGCCATCTCCGACGCCGTGCACACGTCCATAGGACAGCGGTTTGTCCTTCGAGACCTTTTTCAGTATGTTTAGGGCCCAGTTGAATGGGGTGTCCCACTTGGGCCTCGCCGATGACTGTGATGACTCGTCGCTTTCGGCTGCCTTTTGGTGCTAATCTTTCTGCAAAAGGAACGCGGATGGTTTACTAATGTGACAAAACTTGTAGTTGAATTGATTGGAAGCTAATATGATAATGTGGTAATATAACAAGTACCAGAAGTCTCATGAACTCCCTCGTGTTCGGGTCCGTGTAAAAGATCTTTTTGACGCGGTCCCACTTGTACCGGGCCCTGATCCAGTCACGCTCCAGCGGGTCGGTGAACTCCGCCAAGGGATCTGGGATTCTGTGACTTTCACGTTCGGCGTCCTCCTTGGCCCATACATGCCTCTTCCCCTCGTAACCACGGCTTCCGCGGCAATGGGGAGGCATGTTCCTAGCCTAGAGCGCCTTCATTTTCTCCGACCTTGCCTTGACTTCTTCTTTAGCGCAAGTCTCCTTGAATTTTTTTAAGTCCTCTTCCTTTATTGACGGATTATCAGGATGAATCTTGGACTACGGTTCATTCTTTGCAATCGCTTTTTTCACCCAAACTTTCCAGGCGGACAAGTCATTGGTGAACGTCACCATCGCCTTGTCATTTATCTTTGTCATGGCGTCGTCTTCCCACGGATCTTTGCTTTCATCCCGGCCGGGGAACAGGAACCTATTGTGCAACTTCTTTGGGAGCATGTTCTCCATATATGGTATCTTCTTCAACTTCTCATCGTTGATGTTGGCGGTTTCCCTGAGGATGCATCCTAGTTGATTGCCCCAGCACGAGCACGCTTCCTCCGGCGCCGTTGGCTCTAATTTCTTGGGGTGCATCTCTGTGACCACAATTTGTCAGATGCCGAGCTCGTTTGGTCTTCGTGACCTCTTCTGCTTCGGTGCTTTACCGGCTACGACAGCATCATTGCCGGTCTCGGGGGTGGTGCCGGTGCCGGTGCCAGTGCCAGTGTCGGCGTCGGTGTCGGGGTTGGTACCACTGCCGCCACCATGCACCCCATCTGGTGTTCGTTCAGGTAATCGAAATAATGATTTGTTGCCTCGATGGGGTCTTCTTCGAGGCGAGCCGAACCCCCGGCTTCGGTGTGGCTTGACATGTTTCCTATTCAACAATTGTAAATAAAAGCTATAATGAAGAGAAAAAAGGGGCCTATATTTGGTCGGAATGTTGATTCATTCCCCTTCCGGCAAATCCCGGGCACTCCATATGTCCTAGTTTCTAGCACATGTCATGTCGAAAATCACGGAAATTTTCGGCATGACCTTTGCTAAAAAGTGGACATATGGAGTGCCTGAAATTTGCCGTAACAGAAATGAATCAACATTCCGGCAAAACATAGGCCACTCGGTTATTCTTCGACATTCAACCAACATTGCAAAATCATATAACATCACTGACATATATCATTTGCAAAATATATCATTCAAGCAAGTACATAGAGTGAAATGACCTCACTAAACATTGCAAAGTAGTGGTCTTTTCAAAAACCAAAAACCTTTGCAAAATGACCTCACTAAACATTTGCTATTATATATACCTACAAAAATTCCTAAATGCTCTCTCTCTGCTACTGCCCTAACCAACTAAATTGCCCTATAAACTAATTTGCTACTGTTTTTTTCCTAAATGATCTCTCTCTCTCGCTCTCTCTCTCTCTCTCTCTCTCTCTCTCTCTCTCTCTCTCTCTCTCTCTCTCTCTCTCTCTCTGCTACTGCCCTAAACTAATCTGCTACTGCCCTACCACAGGGCATATCATGCTCCTAAAACATCATCTAGGGTATTATATCATGCTCCTAAAAATTTGCTACTGTTTTTAGTGCAATTTGCTACTGTTTTTTAGTTTAGTGCATTTTTGCAGCTAGGCAATTTGCTACTGTTTTTTATTTATAGTTAAAAAAGTCCACTGTTTTATTTATAGCTAAAAAAGTCCACTGATTTTGCAATTTTAGGGAGCGACTATTTTTGATAAATTGCCTAGCTACAAATAATTTGCTCCCGTTTTTTATAGCTAATTTTTTTGCTAATTTATCTAAATTTGCTAAATGTGGTACTGCCCTAAAATACACATGATGATTTTGACTATCTAGAATCCTATGAACTTGAATCAATGTTTCGTTATGTCTATTTCCATAACAATCTTTAGTTAACAGTAGCTAGGGTTCATCTGTCCTAATTTTGCTAACAGTAGCTAGGGTTCATCACAGAGAGAGAGAGAGGAGGGCAGGGGAGAGGAGAGGGAGAGGCTTACGGGCTCGGGCGATCGGCGGCGAGGGCGGGCAGGGGAGAGGGCGGCGGCGGCGAGGTCGAGGGCGGCGGTGAGGTCGAGGGCGGGCAGGGGAGAGGGTGGCGGCGTCGAGGTCAAGGGCGGGTCCGCGCGGCGATGGTGACGTCGAGGGAGGGCTCGGGCGACGGCCGGCGTCGAGGTCGATGGTGGGCAGGGGCGACGGCCGGCGTGGCGACAGAGTGGGGGGAGAGGTTGGAGGAGAGGGGGGAATGACTTGGTGAAATTTTGAGCCCGCGCGGGGGGGGGGGGATAATCAAAATAGCAGTTGCGCTGGACTGGGAACCAGCGCTACTGCTAACTTACCTATAGCGCTGGATCCTAAACCAACGCTACTGCTAACTATTCCAATTTTTATTTTTTTAATTCTAAAATATAAATAGCAGTAGCGCTGGATTAGGGTCCAGCGCTATAGCTAAGTTAGCTATAGCGCTTGTTCCCAAACCAGCGCTACCGCTATTTTCCTTTTCTAGTTTTTAGTTTTCTTTTCTTTTTATTATTTTTCTTTTCTAGTTTTTAGTTTTATTTTCTTTTTATTATTTTCCTTTTCTTTTCTATTTACTTTTCTTTTTCTTTTGTATTGCTTTCTCCCTTTTGTTTTTGTTTTTTCTTTCTCCCGACGACGGTGTCTCCCTCCCAAACTGCGCGAATATCACCGGAATCATGCATACACTGACCGATAACGGTTACTTAAGTGCGTACACAAAATAGATACATATATATAAATGATGGTTTCTCAGCTGCGTCAACGACATTTCACATTGAGCTTCTTCCCTTTCTTATTCGTTGCCGAATAATTGAGCCCCTCCTTGTGACTTTTCCAAAACCATGGAGTACGATCTTTCTTATGTAATGTAGTATTGATTCTTCTTTTTCACATATGCTTCATCGTCATCGTCATCTTCCATCATCGGGTTGCCGTATTGGTCGTAGTCTTCCTCATTGGCGACTCCATCCATTCCGACGATGCTCCTTTTGCCTCTCCTCACGACAACACGGCTGGGATTGGTCGGGTCGGTTATGAAGAAGCATTGTGTCACGTGCTTAGCGTGTACCCATGGCTCATTTTTGGCGATGACGTTAACGTTCACGGTAGTGCTCTTCGCGTCGGGTATAGACATGGTAGTGAAATACTTGTTTTCTCTTACGACGTCCTTAGCCCATCTAACACGGAACATCGTCGCATCATGCATTCCAGCATAGTCAAGCTCCCAGATCTCTTCGACCCTTCCATCGAATCTTTCAGTTGTGCCGTTGGCGTCGGTCACACATTCAATTGTCACCCCCAGAGTTCTGGTAATCACTGTCCATGTCTTTGGCCTCCGTGTAGAACGTGTACCCGTTGATATCGTATGACTGATAGGTCGCGAGTTTGTGCGCGGGGCCATGTGCTAAGGCGTGTATGAGCAATCTGTCCGAACTGCCCTCTTCCGAGGGATTTTCAAGAACTTGCTCTTTGAACCAACGCAAGAAAGTGGCATTGTGCTCTACAGTAACTTCGTCGTCCGTCTTGAGCATCCCCTTATCACGGTACTTCTTTGCGATGGTTTCTTTGTGCCGTGCCACATAATCATCTACCACATCTAGGTGTTGTAGCACTACTAAGTTAGCCCTGTCAAAGTCGTTCCGTCGATCCGAGTAGTCCACTTGCAATTCCCTCTGGCCGTTGCTGTGACCTTCTCCTTCAAGCCTCCCATCGTGCTTCTTGACGGGCAAACCAACAATAGGGTCTCCGACGCCTATATAGTTCTCGCAAAAGGAGATGCACTCATGCGTCAGATACCCCTGGACGATGCTCCCATCGGGATGGGACATGTTACGAACGAATCCTTTGATGACCCCATTCATCCTCTCGAACGACATCATGCTGTGAAGGAATGTCGGTCTGAGGTCGATGATGTTGTCAACGATGTGGACACACAGATGCACCATGACGTCAAAGAACGCGGGCGGGAAGTACATCTCAAGCTCACATAGTATGACAACGATCTCTTCCTGTAGCCTTCGGAGCTGCTTCACACTTATGGACTTTCGAGAGATAATGTCGAAGAAGTTGCAGAGACCAGTAAGTGTGTCACGGACGTGCTTGTCCATTATCCCTCTAATGGCAACCAGGAGTATCTGCGTCATCATCATGTGACAGTTATGAGACTTCATCCCTCTGAACCTTTTCTTCTTGGTGTCTAGAAATCTGCTTATCTTCCCATAGTAACCGGAACTGACTTTGATTCCCATAAGGCACTTGACGAATTGATCGATCTCCTTCGCACTTAAGGTGAAGCAAGAAGGGGGGCAATAATTCTCCTCCTTCTTGTTGACTTTTCTGCCCCTTTCCCCCTCCTCTGTCTCCGTCTCCGTCTCCTCCGTCGACTTTTTACGGTGGAGATCTTTCCTGATCTTCAAATCTTCCAAGTCTTTCCTTGCCTTCGGCCCATCCTTGGTCTTCTCCAGCATGTTCATCAGTGTGCCAAGCAAGCTCCCGAGGACATTCTTCGTGATATGCATTTGATCAAGGCAATGAGGCGTGTCGTGATTGGGCCAGTACTCCAAGTCCCAGAAAACAGACCTCGTTTTCCATACCTTCAGCAGCGGCTCCGGTGCCTTTTTCATCTTTCCCGGCGCGGGGCACTGTTCCTAGTTTTTCAACAGCTCATTGATTTCGGCGCCGCTCCTCTTACGTGGAGGTCCTCGATGCTCAGCCAACCCATTCAATAGATCTCCATGCTTTCCCCACGGGTCATCCTTCTCGAGCCATCTATGATGCCCCATGTACACGATTTTCCCGGACCCGCCATCTTTCGTTGATGTAAGCTGCTGAGACGTTGTATTATCCATGCACCTCGTGCATCCGCAGTATCCCTAGCACACCTGGCCTGAGGTGTACCCATAACTGAGATAGTCGTGCACCGTCATCATCAGTGCGGCTCTCATATGGAAATACTCTCCTTTGCTGGCGTCCCATGTCCATGCCGGTGTTTTCCATAACATGTCTAGCTTATCTTTCAGAAGCCCCATATACAGGTTAATATTATTTCCCGGTTGTTTCGGCCCTTGAATCAGCATGCTCATGTGTATGTACTTTGTCTTCATGCACTTCCATGGGGGGAGGTTGTACATCCATACAAAGATGGGCCATGTGCTGTGGTTGGTGTTCTGGTTTCCAAACGGATTCATGCCATCGGTACTTGCACTAAGCACGATGTTCCTTGGATCTTCTGCAGCAAATCCATATACGGCGTTGAATGCTCTCCACTGGCTACCATCTACGAGGTGTCTCAGCTTCGGATCATCTCCATCATCGGGCTTCTTCCTCTCTGTGTGCCAGCGCATGAGCTTTGCTTCCTTAGGATCTACGAAATACCGCTGCAGACGAGGAGCTTTCTTTCCTGCCTTCTTGTATCGAGAAGCATTGCACACTGGACAGCTAGTTTTTTCCGTGTGTTCCCCCCCCGATAAATGATGCAATCGTTGATGCATGCGTGGTACCTAATGTGCGGCAAATCAAAAGGGCAAATGATTTTCTTGGCCTCCTCGACACTAGTAGGACACAGGTTCCCCGCGGGAAGAACTTTATTATGTAGATACTTCAAATGCTCATCGAGGATTTTGTCTGTCCATTTGTTTTGGGCCTTCGTCTTTAGAAGTTCGATCGTGAAACTCAAGCGGGTCACCTCAGGATCGCAACCGTCATACAATGGAGTCTTCGAGTCTACTTCAAGTTGCGCTAGCTTGGCCTCCTCTCTAGAAGTAGCTCTCTTGCTAGTCGTACTCTTGCGAAGGAGGTCTCGAACATGAGGGTCCTACACGACTGCACTTAGTAGCGTCGAAGACTGTGGAGTGACCGCCGCCTCTTCTCCGCCATGTTCGGACTCTTCTTCACCGTGTCTGGAATCTTCTCCGCCGCCGTCATTTCCGGACTCTTCCCCGCCGCCATCTCCGGCGCCATCGTCTTCGTGTCGATCGGTCATCTCTTCGTCTAGCCCCATGTCGTTATTCCCTGCCATGTGGACGTCCTCATCATCATCATCTTCACTTATCCACCGAGTATAGCCATCCATGAAACCATTCATCAGGAGGTGCGCCTTCAAACTGCCACAATCAAAAGGGTCCAAAAGGACTCCTTCTTTGCATCTTGTACACGGACATCTAATCCTAGTCCGATTATTTGCATACATGTCCATCACCGTGGATTGCATGTATCGCTCCACCTTCCATCCACTCACCTTCATGACCGACTGCACGGTATAACAAGCAAAAGGGTTATAAACAAAATGCATACATGCATCAAAGTCATATAAAAATTTGGCATGACCTTGCCTAAAAATAGGACATATCGAGTTTGCTCGAAATTCACCGAAACGGAAATAAATCGACATTTCGGCAAAACATAAGCAACTCGGGGGCATGTCACTCGCACAAATCTCTCCATATCCCAAACACACATATTCCCCATTCTTGAAATGCACAACTTTTTATTTACCTATATCTCCCGAGAGATCGAGACCGAGCACGGTTAGATGAGGCCTTTCGCTACCTATAGGGATCGAAAGTGTGGATGGCTAAATAGCTAGCTAGATCTAGTTGTTGGGGAGGAGAGATGACTCTAGCTAACTAATGGAGAGGGAGTTATGGTGGAGGGGGCATTAATGGGGAGAGAAGAGAGGTATAGGAGGAAGAGAGAGATGAGAAGGCCATTTATGGAGGAGAGTTATGGTGGAGGGGGCATTAATGGGGAGAGAAGAGAGGTAGGAGAAAGAGAGAAGAAGGGCAACAATGGTGGAGAGGGGAGAGGGGAAAGGAGGGGGAGAGAGGGCAAAGGGGGGAGGAGTGGGAGAGGGGGTGAAAAAGGTGGCACCAGCCGCAACTAGCAGTAGCGATGTTTCACAGAAAGCGCTGCTGCTAAGATTTTAGTAGTAGCGCTTTCCAGGAAAAGCGCTACTATTAAGTGTGGCCCATTATCAGTAGCGCTGCTATCAAATAATGCTCTACTGCTAAAATCTTAGTAGTAGCGTTGTATTCTGGACAGCGCCGTTACTACAGCTAGCGTCGGTGGCCTCGTCTGGTCCCACTTAGTAGTAGCGCTTTTTTATTTTCCAGCGCTACTGCTAAAGTGTTACTAGTAGCGCTGCCCTAGATCAGAGCTACTGCTAATTAGAAGCAGCGCTTGCTATTTTCCAGCGCTACTACTGATGTCCTACCTATAAGCATTTCCCTAGTAGTGTTTATAGACGGTGACATTACCATTGGCACCTATCTTCTTCTTGAAGATCCATTTATTCTCAATGGCCTACCGGTCATCGGGCAAGTCTACCAAAGTCCATAATTTGTTCTCACACATGGATCTTATCTCGGATTTCATGGCCTCAAGCCATTTTTCGGAATCCGGGCCCATCATTGCTTCTTCATAGTTCGTAGGTTCGCCATTGTCTAACAACATGACTTCCAGGACGGGATTACCGTACCACTCCAGTGCGGAACGTATCCTAGTTGACCTACGAAGTTTGGTAGTAAATTGATTTGAAGTTTCATGATCATCATCATTAGCTTCCTCTCCGGTTGGTGTAGGCATCACAGGAACTACTTTCTGTGATGTGGTACTCTCCAGTTCGAGAGAAGGTACAATTACCTCATCAAGTTCTACTTTCCTCCCACTCACATCTTTTAAGAGAAACTCCTTCTCTAGAAAGGACCCATTCCTGGCAACAAAGATCTTGCCCTCGAATCTGTGGTAGAAGGTATACCCAATGGTATCTTTAGGGTATCCTATGAAGACGCACTTCTCCGCTTTGGGTTCGAGCTTATCAGGCTGAAGCCTCTTGACATAAGCGTCGCATCCCCAAACGTTAAGAAATGACAGCTTAGGTTTCTTGCCAAACCTCAACTCATACGGTGTCGTCTCAATGGATTTAGACGGTGCCCTATTTAAAGTGAATGCGGCTGCCTCTAATGCATAACCCCAAAACGATAGCGGCAAATCGGTAAGAGACATCATAGAACGCACCATATCCAATAGGGTACGATTACGACGTTCGGACACACCGTTACACTGTGGTGTTCCAGGTGGCGTGAGCTGTGAAACAATCCCACACTATCTTAAATGAAGGCCAAACTCGTAACTCAAATATTCAATCCATGATCAGATCGTAGAAACTTTATTTTCTTGTTACGATGATTCTCTACTTCACTCTGAAATTCCCTGAACTTTTTAAATGTTCCAGACTTGTGTTTCATCAAGTAAATATACCCATATCTACTTAAATCATCTGTGAAGGTTAGAAAATGATGATACCCGCTGCATGCTTCAGCACTCATCAGACCACATACATCGGTATGTATTATTTCCAATAAGTCACTAGCTCGCTCCATTGTCCCAGAGAACGGAGTTTTAGACATCTTGCCCATAAGGCATGGTTCACATGGCTCAAGTGACTCATAATCAAGAGATTCCAAAAGTCCATCCCCATGGAGTTTCTTCATGCACTTTACACCAATATTACCTAAGCAGTAGTGCCACAAATATGTGGTACTATCATTATTAGCTTTGCATCTTTTGGCATCAATATTATGAATATGTGTATCACTACAATTGAGATTCAACAAGAATAAACCATTCACAAGGGGTGCATGACCGTAAAAGATATTATCCATATAAATAGAATAACCATTATTCCCTTGTTTAAATGAATAACCATCTTGCAATAAACAATATCCAGATATAATGTTTTATGCTCAACGCAAGCACCAAATAACCATTATTTAGGTTTAATACTAATCCCGAATGTATTACGAGCGTGCCAATGGTTATCATGTCAACCTTGGAGACACTTCCAACACTCATCGTCACCTCACCCTCAGCTAGTCTCCGTTACTCCGCAGCTCCTGCTCTGAGTTACTAATATTAGCAACTGAATCGGTATCAAATACCCAGACGCTACTACAAGCACTAGTGAGGTACACATCAATAAGGTGTATATCAAATATAACTTTGTTGACATTGCCAGCCTTCGTATCTTCCAAGTACTTGGGGCAGTTTCGCTTCCAGCAACCATCCCCTTGCAGTAGAAGCACTCAGTCTCAGGTTTGGGTCCAGCCTTAGGGTTTCTTCATGGGAACGGCAACTTGCTTACCGTTCTTCCTGAAGTTTCCTTTCTTTCCCTTGCCTTTCTTCTTGAAACTGGTGGTCTTATTAACCATCAACACTTGATGCTCTTTCTTGATTTCTACCTCCGCGGCCTTAAGCATCGCGAATAGCTTGGGGATCATTTTCTCCATCCCTTGCATATTATAGTTCATCACAAAACAATTATGGCTTGGTGGCAGAGACTGGAAAACTTTGCCAACCGCTATCTTATCTGGAAGATTACCTCCCACTTGATTGAAGCGAGTGTAGCACCCAGACACTCTGAGCACATGCTCACTAACTGAGTTGTTCTCCTCCATCTTGCAGGCAAAGAACTTGTGAGAGGTCTTATACCTCTCAACACGGGCATGAGCCTGAAATACCAATTTCAGCTCTTGGAACATCTCATATGCTCCGTGGCGTTCAAAACATCTTTGGAGCCCCGGTTCTAAGCCGTAAAGCATGGCGCATTGAACTATTGAGTAGTCATCAGAACATTCCTGCCAGATGTTCACAACATCCACAGACGATGCTAGAGGGGTTGGCACACCGAGCGGTGCATCAAGGACATAAGCATTATGTGCAGCAGTGAGGACAATCCTCAGACTACGGACCTAGCCCACATAATTGCTTACAATATCTTTCAACTTAGTCTTTCTCTAGGAACGTATTAAAACAGGGAGCTACAGCGCGATCTATTGATCTACAACATAATTTGCAAAGACTTTAGACTATGTTCATGATAATGGGTTCAGTTAATCAAATTACTAGTGAACTCCCACTTAAATCAATATCCCTCAAGTTGTCTAAGTCTTTTACACGATCCATATCAACCAAACCATATCCTATCATCACGTGAGATGGGGTAGTCATCAATGGTGAACATCTCCATGTTGATCATATCTACTATATGACTCATGTTCGACCTTTCAGTCTCCTATGTTCTGAGGCCATGTTTGTACATGCTAGGCTCGTCAAGTTTAACCCAAGTATTCCGCATGTGTAATAACTGGCTAACACCCGTTGTATGTGAACGTAGAGTCTATCACACCCGATCATCACGTGGTGCTTCAAAATGATGAACTTCGCAACGGTGCATACTTAGGGAGAACACATTCATCTTGAAATTAAGAGAAGGGATCATCTTATAATGCTACCGTCGTCCTAAGCAAAATAAGATGCATAAAAGATAAACATCACATGCAATCAAAATATGTGACATAATATGGCCATTATCATCTTGTGCTTTTGATCTCCATCTCCAAAGCACCAGCATGACACCATGATCTCCATCATCATGGTCTCCATCATCGTGTCGTCACATGGTCATCTCGCCAACTATTGCTTCTACAACTATTGCTAATGCATAGAGATAAAGTAAAGCAATTACATGGCGTTATTTGTTGACATGCATGTCATACAATAAATTAAAGACAACCCTATGGCTCCTGCTGGTTGCCATACTCATCGACATGCAAGTCGTGAACCTATTACAAAACATGATCATCTCAAACATCAACATATATCACATCACGTTTTGGTCATACCATATCACAACATGCCCTGCAAAAACAAGTTAGACGTCCTCTACTTTGTTGTTGCAATTTTTACGTGGCTGCTAGGGCAAACTATAAAAAACATTCTTATCTACACAAAACCATAATGGTGATATACAAGTTGCCTTTTAACCTTATACAAGGACCATCCTCGTCAAATCAGATTCAACTAAAGTAGGAGAGACAAACACCCGCAAAGCCACTTTTATGCAATACAAGTTGCATGTCAAACAATGGAACCGGTCTCATGTGCGAGGACATGTAAGGTTGGTTCGATCCGCTTCTTCCCACAATACCACCGAATCCAAATAAGTCAAGGGAAGTAAGAAATTTGAACATCAACGCCCACAACAACTTTGTGTTCTACTCGTGCATATACATCTACGCATAAACCTAGCTCTGATGCCACTCATGGGGAACGAAGCATGAAAATAAAAAAAATTCCTATGAAACACCCAAGATCTAATCTAGGAGATGTATAGCAATGAGAGGGGAGTGGTGTCTACATAACCTTGTAGACTGAAAGTGTTAACGATCTAGAGATCGTGGATGGCGTAGTCGTACTCGCGTCGAGATCCAATCCGATCCAAGTACCGCACGTGCGGCACCTTCGAGTTTAGCACACGTACGGCTCGGCGGCGTCCTCTACTTCTTGATCCAGCAAGGGAGGGAGAGGAGGTAGATGAGATCTGAACCAACACGACGGATTGGTGGTGGTGGTGGCAGCGGAACTCTGGCACGGCTTCGCCAAGCGCTGACGGAACATGGAGGAGGAGTAACGGGAGGGAGACGGGGCAAGCACGGAAGCGTTGGCTGCCCCCTGCGCCTCCCCACTATATATAGGGGTGAGGGAGGGGCGTGTCAGCCCTAGCACAACTCCTAAGGCAGGGGGCGGCGGCCAAGGGGGGAGGAGTGCCCTCCAAGCCAAGTGGAGGCCCTTTCCCTTAGGGTTTCCCCTTCCCCATGCACATGGGCCATGTAGTGGCTGGTGCCCCTAGCCTATTTTGACCAGGGCGCCCTCCTACACCCCATGCTACTGTATGGGACGTGGTGGAACCCTCTGAGGACTTCCGGACCCCTCCGGAACCTTCCGGTGGCTTCTCGGTACAATACCGAAAAAACCGGACTTTTTCTCGGAACCCCGATAATAGCTTTCCATATATAAATCTTTACCTCCGGACCATTCCGGAGCTCCTCGTGATGTCCCGGGTCCCATCCGGGACTCTGAACAACCTTTGGATTTTACACTATTAATATCTCAATACTACCCTAGCGCTACCGAATGTTAAGCGTGCGACCCTACGGGTTCGGAATATGCAGACATGACCGAGACTCCTCTCCGGTCAATAACCAATAGCGGGACTTGGATGCCCATATTGGTTCCTACATATTCAACGAAGATCTTTATCGGTTGAGCCACGATGTCAAGGATTTAGTCAATCCCGTATGCAATTCCCTTTGTCCAGCGATATGTTACTTGTCCGAGATTCGATCATCGGTATCCCCATACCTAGTTCAATCTCGTTACCGACAAGTCTCTTTACTCGTTCCGTAATACAAGATCCCGTGACTAAACTCATTAGTCACATTGTCACAGCCCTAGAATTGCTTGTAACTAGTTGCATTAAGCATCCATGCATCATGTTATAATTCAAATGAATTCTAAATGGGGATTGATCAAAACCTAGCACCCCTGTGAAATACTAGGATCAAAATAAAATATTTTCAATGAACCCAAAATGCCCTTAAAAAATGTTCATTATTTATGGAAAAAGGTTAAAACCTTAAACAGATGTGATGCACATTTTTCCAGGGCATTTATGGTCTTTGAATTAAATCATAATGTAATGGAGTTGGGGTTATAAATTTCTATAAATACTTCTATAACTCCAATCATTCTGAAAATATTGTGGGGCTTTGGGTTAGTCCATTTTGCATCCACAAATAATTTCAGAAGCAACAAAAATGGTTCAGTATTATTACTAAATCAAAACAGAGCAAAATAAATAGAAAAACAGAAACAGAAATGACAGAGAGAGTAGTACCTGGCGGCCCACTACTATGCTAGGCCCAGCCAGCCACCGCATCGTCTTCAACCTCCTGCCAGTAGGCAGGAGGGCATGTGCCCGACGTGCGCACCCACGCGCGAGGCCACCCCCAGCCTGCCTGCTTGCGCGCGACGCCTCCCGCGACGCCACACACCACCCGGTCCCCCTTGACTCTCACCCGTCCTCCTTTCCCCCTCTGGCCCCCTCTCCCGAGCACACCCGAACGCGCCCGTCGCCACCATCGTCCTTCACCGTGACCACCGAGCCCCCTCCGCCGAGCCTCCGTGTCTAGAAGCTTCGTCGTCGATCACCTTGTCTCCACGCTGAAGGAAACGAGTCGGGACAAACCGCAGCGTCGCCAACGCGGCCTTCTTCAACCTCCAGCCGCGAGATCGCCGGTGCCCGTTTGAGACCTCTGACGCCTCCCTCGAGCCACTGAGCCCTCCGTTCGACGTGTCATGAGCCCTCCTTCGTTTCCTCTCCTCCTCCTTGCTCAATCTTGCTTCATAGCTGTTGCCCGCAAGTGCCGTGAGCTCCGGCCACCGTGATTGTCACCATCGTCGTTACGGTGGCCCAACATCGTGTCTGAGCACGTGGTCGAGCTCCTGCTGGCCCGTAGATGCCGCCTAGCTACTTGGTTAGCTCGAAAGCAAGTCGTAGCCCCGCACCCGTGCTGGCCCGAGCACCGCCGCCGCCATAGCTCGCTGCCGCCGCCGCATCAACCCACCTCAGCACGTGTCGACGCCACCGTTGGACGCGTCATGCTGCGGGCGCTCCAACGCGCCTGGCCGCGCATGCATCCGTGGCAAGAAATGGCCGGCCGGCGATCGCCGCCATGCCGGATTAGTGCCGCCGGTTAGTCGCCGGTTAACGCCACTTTTAGCACTAACTAACCCCCCTCACAGACGCTGACAGCGGGCCCCATGATGGGTCAAAGATGAGTCAATGTTGGGTTAAACCGGAATTTGTCACTGTCTCAATGACATGTGTCCCACGCGTCAGGTTTGACCATGGCTGACCGTGTTGACCTGCTGATGTCACCCTGACGTAGAGCTGACGCAGTAATGCAATTTCTAGATTTAGTCTAATTTAATATCACCAGGAAATTCCAGAAAATGCTATAAACTTCTAAAAATCATAGAAAATAAACCGTAGCTCAGAATGAAACAATTTATATATGAAAAATTATCAGAAAAATCCAAAGAATATGTCATGAACATGCATGTTTGAACAAGTTAAAATCACTAAATATGACAATTCATGAATATGGAATATATGGTAATTAGTTTTGGAGTTGGAATTTGCTATATATTTGAATTTCACTTCAATTAATATGACTAACTATTGCACTAGGTCAATTCAGTACCTTAATATGACATGTCATTCATTTGGATGTGCATTGCATTGATTGTGGTCCTTCTCTTGTTTGTCAGTGTTGTTCCTTCTCGGTAGAAGGCGATTCCGACGATGTGATCATTGACACCGATGAAGAGCTATACTATCTTCAGAAGTGCCGGCAAGCAAAACCCCTTTGAGCATTCTGATACAATCCCACTCTCTCGCTCCTGCTCTCTTTTACTGCATTAGGACAACAATGATTCAAATATTATATGTTGCGGCAGTTGAACCCATTCCTCTGCATGACCTGTCTTTGCCACAGTAAATAGTTGAAACCCACTAGCATGAGTAGGAGTTGTTTGAGCCATGATGTGCCTACTCATTTATGCTTGCTTGTTATGCCTGGTACGCTTAGAGTTGTGTCAGGTCTGATTCATCTGGGATGGATTGGAATGGTGTGAACATGTCCTACTGTTGAGAGCTAAGTGTGTGAACACGATTTGGTAAAGGTAGCGATGAGAGCCCATGTAGGAGTACATGGTGGGTTATCTCATTGAAACCGTCCTCAAGAACTGAGTTCTGTGTTTGTGATCCAAGAACAGCTACTACCATATATTGGGCCCGAAACCCATGGACCCTCTCGACTTATTAATCACCTTGATCTCTGTCCAGGAGTTGCAACTAGTTTTTGGTGTTTGTTGGATATGTGTTGGAGGCCGTGCATAGCGCTGACCCTAGGGGTGGGCTCTGATGCGTAGAGACACGAGGCACGGTGTACCGGGATGACACCCGAATGGTGCTCTTGGGAACCCTGCTCTCATCATTTGGGGCCGTAGTGGAAACCTCGGCCGGACTTCCTTGCGGATGTAACTCAAATAGGCGATAAACTTGGACTAGAGACTTGTGTGGTTAGTCAGGTCATGGCTGACACCCTCGCTGGGCTTCCGCTTGAAGGTTGCCGAGTACATGTTGTGTAAACGGCGATAAGTGGTGAGAGCGTGTGTGAAGAAGTACACCCCTGCAGGGTTAATGATCTATTCGAATAGCCGCGTCCACGGATATGGACTACTTGGAATGCTTACTTTGTTCATAGATAACTGGAAGTGGATACCCTAAAATGCGCAAGATAAGTGTGAGTGCTATGGATGGCCTTCTCGTAGGGAGACGGGAGCGGATCCATAGTAGTGTATTGTTTTGGTGAATATGTGGACTCGTGTGAGCTTTCTCACCCCAAAGAAAATACTAGTAGTCGTAGTATAGGATAGCCACTGAGTCAAAGCTGGCTTGCTGCAGTTTAACTCCACCACCCCTTTGTTGATACTGATGCATATGTAGCTAGTTCTAATGTAAGTCTGGATGAGTACATTTGTACTCATGTTTGCTTAATTTATGTTTTGCACAGAGACTTCAGTCTCACTAGTAGTACCACGTGGGCTTCGACGGTTAGCTTGGGAATCCCAGACAGAGGTCTGGTTCCTATGGAGGGTCTTGTAGATAGATAGGCTTCCTAGCCTTCTTTCTTTTCAGCTGTCTGTACTCAGACAAGATTAGCTTCCGGATGTGCTTGTTGCTTGTATGCTCTGTATGTTGGGTCATGTGACCCCTATTTGTAATAACTGCTATGACGGCTCTTCTGGGCCTTTATCTATATGAGTTGTTGAGTTATGTTGTGATGCCATGTTGTATCTACACATATCGTGCATGTTATGCGTACATGTAACGTGTATTGCTATGTGTGGGGTCCGACACCTAGTTGTTTCTTCTTGGTAGCCTTCCTTATGGAGAAATGTCTCCTGGTGCTTGCACTGAGCCATAGTAGTTCACTACTGCTCCGAAACACTTAGGTTGGCCGGCATGTATCCTTCGTTGTTCCTATGTCTGTCCCTTCAGGGAAATGTCAAGCATTGTTCCTTTAAGTCCTTGTAGCTTGCTACGACTTGGGTTCATACGTTGTTGACCACCACGTTCATTGCTAGGTTACATATGCCTGTCCCTGTAAGTTGGTGCCACCTTGGGTTTACGACTACTCATGTCAGCCCGGGTTCTCTGTCATATGGATGCTAGCGGCACAATCATATACGTGAGCCAAAAGGAGCAAACGGTCCCGGCTAAGGTAAGGCTGCAACCATGGCAAAACCGTGTGTGAGGCCGCAAAGTGATATGATGTGTTACATGCTAGATCGGTGTGACGTAGGATCGGTGTCCCGACAGCTTTGGTATCATAGCCTGACTGCCTGTAGGATTACCAAGCCAAACTGGTGGAAGTCGAGTCTAGAAATGCTTTAGTTATATAAGGGAATTGATTGTGGAAGGGAACGTAAGGCTCTTTTTACTCCTTTACCCTATGTCTTTCTGATCTGAGTCACCTTCTTCTTTCCTATGGGGATTAAGAACTAGGCTTCTCATTCTTCTATCAGGATCATGTGTTACTAATCCGTAGACTTATAGGATTGATGGATTCAAGTCTCAGTCCAGTTTGTAGTACTTCCGTGTGTAAACATTTGGTCTCGAAACCTTGATATTGTGATGTTGAGTGGTTATACCACCATTTGCAGGATGTCTCCAATCTTTTTGAGCATTTACAGCCGTTATGCTATCCGAGTCATCCCAGGTTTCTAAACAATCTGATGCATTTGCAAAACATTCCTTCATGTTCCTGATGTCGTTTTGGGCCAGATGAAACACACTAATCGGTGTGTTGAGGTACTCTGTTGCCTCGACATATATGCTGAAGCTATTAGTATGACACTAGGGTATCTTACAGAACCACCCAGTAATCTAGCAATCCTTTGTATTCCAAGTGTGATGATTCTGGCCATCATTCCTGAAAGCATCTCATGATACCATTTAGTTAGTAGGTATTCATTTATGGGTTCTTGAACCCAAAGATTCACTATACTTACTTCGTGTTGATAGTGTTTGCTCATTCCTTTAGGATATTAGTAACCTTTGTGACAGTCTTCGAGGTCTGTGGTATATCGTTCTTCCAAAACCATGAACCAATAAGGCAGAAGTTCTTTTGAGCCAAAAGATCTCAACCAGAGTGCTCTTGATGAGTTCTCCATTCTATAGTTGTGACTCTGCCAGTCCTATCTTTCTGCATGGGTTATCCGGAAGAAATGTTGAGCTTTGTTTGACATGCTAATCTATGCATTCACAACTCAGAAAATCTTATGTTCCTTTGAGTTGTCCCTCTTTAGTTGTTTTCTGACCTTCACCCGTCAATTGATAGTCAAGAGTATGTGTGCATTTGTGTTCATCGATGCCTATTATTCTTGTGGTTTGTCAAGCCGTTCTATTTCAGAATGACTAGGAGAAACAAACTCCAGTACCTCATCCATATCCAGGATTGGGTCAAAGTAGTTGTATTCCGCAGATCAAAATGCCAATCCAGCTTTTGAGCTGTTCTACCTTGGAGTGTTGCCCACTTTATGTCAGGAATGTCATGAGAATTGCACAACCTCTTATGAATTCTTGATGCAGTGATACTTCTCGCCATCATCGTTTATTTCTCGGTCTCCGTGTTGGTTGTAGCCAGAATGCCGACAAGTGAACTGTGATGTGTGAAATCAATACTCCCGGCAACCCTGTTGCTTGGTTGTTAATGGACAATAATATCATTCTTAGCGTGTTGGTTATTGAATCATCACCCTAAGGTTGATCGTGCCACCTAGTCCATTTTCCCTGGTGCACTCTTCGATCAAAGAGTTAGGATTGTGTCAATCCCTTGCTTATTTGATCACATCATCTTGCCTCGAAAGCAAGATTGCTCCCGAGCTTAATAAAATATCAGTGGATCGTGATTTTCTGAATATCTTCTCGGAAGTATCACCAGGTTGTTTCCTGACTGTTGTGTTGCGCTCGTGATCAAGTTGGTTTCTTGTAAATCACCCCTTCTCCAAGAATCTGTGTTGGATACCCTTGAGCTAGTTGGTTAAGCTAAACAACAACTTGGAGAGTTGGAAGATAAAAGCTTTGCCTCACTTAGTTCACTCCGAAGGGATATCTTTTCAGTGTGTTGAAGAAAGGTGATATCTCCATCGATTGGTCCTCGTGATTAATTGTTGGATCTATTGTCTTGTCAAACTTTGATTTAAGTGTGGGCTATCGTCAAATCAAATCAGAACCAACGATGTTCGTAATGTTGTCTTACTTGGTTGATCCCTCGAGCATACACCATTATATCTTTTGGTCTGACAAATGCTATCACCTTATTCACATAATTATGGAATTCCATCTGTATGGAAATTTCGAAGACTTGTTGTTGAGCCCGTTGACAACATCTCCATCTTGTCCATGATTCATGTTGAACATCTAGGTTAGTGTAGGAAACTTTTGAAGGCATTTTCTTCGTGCTAGCCCATGAAGTATATGTTTGATGAAAGAAGTGACTTCCTCTAATTCACGTGCATCCGATGCAAGTTGCCGCTGTGAATTCGAGAAAGCTTGCTTTGCTTCCCCTAGAATCATCCCAAGTCAGTCATGCATATGTGCGAAGTATTATGTGGTTTGGAGACTTGCAACCTTCATTCTATATGTATCCCTAGCACACCAAGCCACTGATTGATTTGTTCAAGGAGAAGAAACTCCTTCATAAGAGCTAACCCGGGATTATAAAAGGACTTTGATATCCTCAATGATGGTTCCCAATCAGAACTCAGTAGTGTTTCGTTGTAAGACTACTATGTGGTCATGCTTGTCTGGGACAGCGTGTTCACATGTGTGTAGCAGAACCAGCTCATGTTTTGGGGCTTACTACCATAGTCCATTTCTCGAGAATCTTGCAATGTCATCTCTTCGATTTTTGTTGCAAACTATCCTTCCAGACATGCATGCTGAGTCTGGAATATCCTGACACCAACCAGATCTGAATCTCAGGCAGATATGATGGTTGGGACGTTTCCAAGAATTATAATATTGGTCTCTCTGTAACCCGGTAAAGTAGATGTTGTGGCCAACACACCTAGCCGGAAGACCTATTATTGTAGTATCTTGATTGAAAAAGTTGGCCGCTTCCCCATGAAGATTTCATATAACTTATTCTAGAAGTTGTTCCTTATGGAACTCTTTGTGCTCCTAAAGTCCGACTTTTACTTGATGACCATATCGATGCTACTCCGAAGCATGATCGTGGTACCTAGAACATCACGGAGAGCATTAGAAGCGGAGTGCTAAATGTCTCCCGGTTGATCATCCAAATTTTGTTTCCTTGGTCTCACAAAGGTGAAACCTGAGAAAGTGTTGTCTTCCTTTGTATCCGCATCCTCCATCATGATTCATCATGGTAGTACGAGGTGTCACCAAGATCTTTGACATAGATGTTGGTAAAGCCTTGATGAATATGGAAATGGTCAAGTTCTTGAGAGCACGCTCAGACACTAGGTGATATCGTCGACATTTTTTTTTGGAATGTGCTCTCAGCTTCTTCGATTATGCTATAACAATTCAAACAGTGGAATCACTCTCTACTGTTGAGCTTTTCCCTAGTTACTAGAATCATTCCCAGCATTTGCATTTTGCTCCCAGCTTGCACCAGTCATTGTGCCATTTTACCATGGGCTGCCCTTATCTGTAATTCTTGTTCAGGATCATCTTCAAAAGTGGGCTTACCATGGGTCCCATCCATTTCCATTGTTAAGCAAAGGAAAAAAAAATCATCCATTGCGTTATCTTCAACAAGATAGCCCACATCATCCATTCTAGTCTGAGTATGCCTGATAACCCACAAGTATAGTGGATCTATCGTAGTCATTTTGATAATTAAGAGTGTCAAACCCAACGAGGAGCAGAAGGAAATGACAAGCGGTTTTCAGCAAGGTATTCTCTGCAAGCACTAAAATTATCGGTAACAGATAGTTGTATGATAAGATAATTCGTAATGGGTAACAAGTAACAAAAGTAACTAAGGTGCAGCAAGGTGGCCCAATCCTTTTTGTAGCAAAGGACAAGCCTGGACGAACTCTTATATAAAGCAAAGCGCTCCCGAGGACACATGGGAATTGTTGTCAAGTTAGTTTTCATCATGCTCATATGATTCGCGTTCGTTACTTTGATAATTTGATATGTGGGTGGACCAGTGCTTGGGTGCTGCCCTTCCTTGGACAAGCCTCCCACTTATGATTAACCCCTCTCGCAAGCATCCGCAACTACGAAAGAAGAATTAAGATAAATCTAACCATAGCATGAAACATCTGGATCCAAATCAGGCCGTTACGAAGCAACGCATAAACTAGGGTTTAAGCTTCTGTCACTCTAGCAACCCATCATCTACTTATTACTTCCCAATGCCTTCCCCTAGTCCCAAACCATGGTGAAGTGTCATGTAGTCGATGTTCACATAACACCACTAGAGGAAAGACAACATACATCTCATCAAAATATCGAACGAATACCAAATTCACATGATTACTTATAACAAGACTTCTCCCATGTCCTCAGGAACAAACGTAACTACTCACAAAGCATATTCATAATCAAAATTAGAGGAGTATTAATTATCATTAAGGATCTGAACATATGATCTTCCACCGAATAAACCAACTAGCATCAACTACAAGGAGTAATCAACACTACTAGCAACCCACAGGTACCAATCTGAGGTTTTGAGACAAAGATCGGATACAAGAGATGAACTAGGGTTTGAGAGGAGATGGTGCCGGTGAAGATGTTGGTGGATATTGACCCCCTCTCGATGAGAGGATCGATGGTGATGACGATGGCTTCGATTTCCCCCTCCCGGAGGGATGTTTCCCCGGTAGAACAGCTCCGCTGGAGCCCTAGATTGGTTCTGCTCAGGTTCTGCCTCGAGACGGCGGCGCTTCGTCCTGAAAGCTTCCTCCTAATTTTTTTCAGGTCAAAACACACCATATAGCAGAAGATGGGCATTGGGGGCCTGCCAGGTGGCCCACAAGGCAGGGGCGCGCCCAGGGGGGTAGGACGCGCCCTCCACCCTTGTGGATGGCTGGTGGCCCCCCTCTGGTGCTTTCTTCACCCAATATTTTTTATTAATTCCAAAATGACTCTCCGTGAAGTTTCAGGACTTTTGGAGTTGTGCAGAATAGGTCTCTAATATTTGCTTCTTTTCCAGCCCAGAATTCCAGCTGCCGGCATTCTCCCTCTTCATGTAAACCTTGTAAAATAAGAGAGAAAAGGCATAAGTATTGTGCCATAATGTGTAATAACAACCCATAATGCAATAAATATCAACATAAAAGCATGATGCAAAATGGACGTATCAACTCCCCCAAGCTTAGACCTCGCTTATCCTCAAGCGAAAGCCGAAATCGAAAAATATGTCCACATGTTCAGAGATAGAGGTGTCGATAAAATAAAATACGGACATGAGGGCATCATGATCATCTTTAGAACAACAACATATATTGTCATATAATTTCTTATGCCAAAGTAACAATTCATTCACAAGGTAAAGTATGAATCAAAAACTTCATTGAAAAACTAACAAACTATGATCTCAGTCATTGGAGCAATTGCAATTTATCATAACATTGGAAAGAGTCAATTTAAGAGCTTTTCAGCAAGTCCACATACTCAACTATCATCTAGTCTTTCACAATTGCTAACACTCACGCGATACTTATGGGTTTCAAAGCTTCAGTCGGACACAGAGAAAGATAGGGGCTTATAGTTTCGCCTCCCAACCTTTTACCTCAAGGGTAATGTCAACAATAATACTTTATGATAACCTACATCCGAGTGGATATATATATCTGGATCTTTCTCCAACACATAGTGCTTGCCAAAAGGAAAAAAGTGTAAAAAAGAAAGGTGAAGATCACCATGACTCTTGTATAAGGGTAGAAGATAAAAGTAAAAGATAGGCCCTTCGCCGAGGGAAGCAGAGGTTGTCATGCGCTTTTATGGTTGGATGTACAAAATCTTAATGCAAAAGAACGTCACTTTATATTGCCGCTTGTGATAAAGAACTTTATTATGTAGTCCGTCGCTTTTATTTCTTCCATATCACAAGTTCGTATAAAGCTTATTTTCTTCACACTAATAGATCATACATATTTAGAGAGCAATCTTTATTGCTTGCACCGATGACAACTTACTTGAAGGATCTTACTCAATCCATAGGTAAGTATGGTGGACTCTCATGGCAAAACTGGGTTTAGGGATGTTTGGAAGCACAAGTAGTATCTCTACTTGGTGCAAAGAATTTGGCTAGCATGAGCGGGAAAGGCAAGCTCAACATGTTGGAGGATCCATGACAATATAACTTCTATTCGGATATAAGAAAACATAAACCATTATGTTGTCTTCCTTGTCCAACCTCAACCTTTTAGCATGTCATATTTTAATGAGTCCTCACAATTACAAAAGATGTCCAAGATAGTATATTTGTATGTGAAACCTCTCTTTCTTTATTACTTCCTATTAATTGCAACAATGACCAAAACTATGTTTGTCAACTCCCAACAAATTTTATTCATCATACTCTTTATATGTGAAGTCATTACTCTCCATAAGATCAATATATGATCTCTTTATTTCCTTTTATTTCTTTCTCTTATTTTTATTCCCTCAAGATCATAGCAAGAAAGCAAAGCCCTCAACTCAAAACTACTCTTTATTATATATAGCTCACGGACTCGATTACAAAGAGGGAACATAAAGCAAAACTCAAAGCTAGATCATACTAAAACTTTATTCTACTAGATCAAGATATAACCAAAAGGATCGAACTAAGAAAAACGATAGAAGTAAAGGTGTGATAGTGTGATACAACACCGGGGCAACTCCCCCAAGCTTGGCAGTTGCCAAGGGGAGTGCCCATACCCATGTATTTATGTTTCTTTCTTCGGCGGTGGTGATGATGGAGTTGATGATGTTGTATCCTTCTTCCTCAGCTTGCGCTTGAGGATAGAATTTTCCTCCCTTAAGTCATCGATCTCCTGCTCAAGCCTTAATATCTTTGTACATAGTTCCTGTTTGTTTTCCTGCAAGAGACGAAAAGGGATAAACTCGATCTTAGGTATCTTTGCTTTATTAGGAAGACTTGACTTTTTAAACTCCACGTGCATGCCCCCAGGTTGGGGTAGTGGGACGTCCTCTTCATCGAAGCATGTCTCTTCCTTTCCTTTTGAATCATAGTCTTCTTCTTCCTCCGTGGTCCAATCATAATGCTCCAAATCCCCGTAGACCTTGGGGTCTGCAATGTAATCAGCTACATGGCTCTCTCCCTTCGAATCTTGGGACGACATATTGCTCTAAATCTGCTACAGAAACAACTCAAACCAAAAACAGGGGATTTTGACGTGGTACTGTGGTCAAAACCTTCGGGAGATTATATAATGAATTTTTACCGACCAAAAGAAGTATTGTGCAAGAAAACAGAGTCCGGAGTGCACACGAGGTGGCCACAAGGCAAGGGGCGCGCCCAGGGGGGTAGGGCGTGCCCTCCACCCTTGTGGTCTCCTCGTGCCTCTTTCGGACTACTTTTAATTTTCCTAATTTCTTAAATATTCCAAAACGAAGAAAAATTGCTATTATAACAGTTTTGGAATCGGTTTACTTACCGTACCACATACCTATTCCTTTTCGGAGTCTGAAACGTTCTCGAAAGTGTCCCTTATGTACTCCTCCGGTGTTACGGTGTCAATTATATTAGTCTCAACATTTATGGGATTACCTGAGATATAATGTTTGATTCTTTGATCGTTTACCACCTTCGGATTTGTGCCTTCGGCGTTGTTGATTTTTATGGCACCGGAACGATAGACCTCCTCGATAATGTAAGGACCTTCCCATTTAGAGAGAAGCTTTCCTGCAAAAAATCTTAAACGAGAGTTGTATAGCAAAACATGATCACCTACATTAAACTCACGCTTTTGTATCCTTTTGTCATGTCATCTTTTAACTTTTTGTTTAAACAACTTGGCATTCTCATAGGCTTGGGTTCTCCATTCATCAAGCGAGCTTATGTCAAATAACCTCTTCTCACCGGCAAGTTTAAAATCATAGTTGAGCTCTTTGATTGCCTAATAAGCTTTGTGTTCTAGTTCAAGAGGTAAGTGACAAGCCTTCCCATAAACCATTTTATATGGGGACATACCCATAGGGTTTTTATAAGCAGTTCTATAAGCCCATAATGCATCATCAAGTTTCTTAGACCAATTCTTTCTAGATCTATTAACAGTCTTTTGCAAAATCAATTTAATCTCTCTATTACTCAATTCTACTCGACCGCTAGACTGAGGATGATATGGAGATGCAATTCTATGGTTAACATCATACTTAGCAAGCATTTTACGGAAAGCACCATGAATAAAATGTGAACCACCATCAGTCATTAAATATCTAGGGACTCCAAACCTCGGAAAAATAACTTCTTTAAGCATCTTAATAGAAGTGTTATGATCAGCACTACTAGTTGGAATAGCTTCAACCCACTTAGTAATGTAATCAACAGCAACTAAAATATGTGTATACCCATTAGAGGAAGGAAAAGGTCCCATATAATCAAAGCCCCAAACATCGAATGGTTCAATAACAAGTGAATAATTCATAGGCATTTCCTGACGTCTACTAATATTACCAATTCTTTGACATTCATCACAAGACAAGACAAACTTATGAGCATCCTTGAAGAGAGTAGGCCAATAAAAACCGGATTGTAATACCTTGTGTGCAGTTCTATCTCCATCGTGGTGTCCTCCATAAGACTTGGAGTGGCACTTGCGTAGGATCTGTTCCTGTTCATGCTCAGGTACACAACGTCTAATAACACCATCTACTCCTTCTTTATAAAGGTGTGGGTCATCCCAAAAGTAATGTCTTAAATCATAGAAAAACTTTTTCTTTTGCTGGTATGTGAAACTAGGTGGTATAAATTTAGCAACAATGTAATTAGCATAATCAGCATACCACGGAGTATTACGAGAAGCATTTATGACAGCTAATTGTTCATCAGGAAAGCTATCATCAATAGGTAGTGGGTCATCAAGAACATTTTCTAACCTAGACAAGTTGTGTGCAACGGGGTTCTCAGCTCCCTTTCTATCAATAATATGCAAATCAAATTCTTGTAACAAGAGAGCCCATCTAATAAGTCTAGGCTTAGCATCTTTCTTTTCCATAAGATATTTAATATCAGCAAGATCAGTGTGAACAGTAACTTTGGAATCAACAATATAAGGTCTGAACTTATCACAAGCAAAAACAACTGCTAAAAATTATTTTTCAGTAGTAGCATAATTTCTCTGGGCACTGTCTAGAGTTTTACTAGCATAATGAATAACATTCAATTTCTTATCAACTCTTTGCCCTAGAACAGCACCAACAGCATAATCACTAGCATCACACATAATTTCAAAGGGTAAATTCCAATCAGGTGGTTGACCAATAGGTGCAGAGATCAAGGCTTTCTTAAGTATTTCAAATGCTTCTACACAATCATCATCAAAAACAAAAGGGACATCTTTTTGCAAGAGATTAGTGAGAGGCCTAGAAATTTTAGAGAAGTCTTTAATAAACCTCCTATAGAAACCAGCATGACCAAGGAAACTTCTTATACCTTTGATATCTTTAGGACACGGCATCTTTTCAATAGCATCTACTTTAGCTTTATCAACTTCAATACCTCTTTCAGAAATTTTATGCCCCAAGACAATACCTTCATTAACCATAAAGTGGCACTTCTCCCAATTCAAGACAAGATTAGTTTGTTCACATCTCTACAAAACTCGATCAAGGTTGCTTAAGCAATCATCAAAAGAAGTGCCATAAACAGAGAAATCATGCATGAAAACCTCAACAATCTTTTCACAAAAATCAGAGAATATAACAGTCATACATCTTTGAAAGGTAGCAGGTGCATTGCATAAACCAAAAGGCATACGTCTATAAGCAAAGGTACCGAAAGGGCAAGTAAAAGTACTCTTTTCCTGATCATCTTTTAACACAGGTATTTGATAGAAACCAGAATAACCATCTAGGAAGCAAAAATGTGTATGTTTGGATAGTCTTTCTAGAATTTGATCAATAAAAGGTAAAGGGCAATGATCTTTTATAGTAGCTTTATTTAATTTGTGAAAATCAATTACCATTCTATAACCTATAACAATTCTTTGTGGAATCAATTCATTCTTATCATTAGGAACAATAGTAATACCTCCCTTCTTAGGGACACAATGAACAGGACTTACCCATTTACTATCAGCAATAGGATAAATTATACCTGCCTCCAGAAGCTTTAGCATTTCATTTCTTACCACTTCTTTCATCTTAGGATTTAACCGTTGTTGGTGATCAACAACTGGTTTAGCATCGTGCTCCAAATTAATTTTGTGCTGACATAGAGTGGGACTAATGCCCTTAAGATCATCAAGAGTATATCCAATAGCGGCATGGTGCTTCTTCAGAGTTTTCAATAATTTCTTTTCTTCATGCTCTGAAAGGTTAGCACAAATAATAACAGGATATATCTTCTTTTCATCAAGATAAGCATATTTCAAAGTATGAGGTAATTGTTTAAGCTCAAACATGGGATCACCCTTGGGTGGAGGAGGATCCCCAAGGATTTCAACAGGCAAGTTGTTTTTCAAGATAGGCCCTTGATTAAAGAATATTTCATCTATTTCCCTTCTTTCATTCATAAACATATCATTTTCATGGTCTAGCAAATATTGTTCTAAGGGATCAGTAGGAAGCACGGCAATAGAAGAAAGACCAATAATTTCATCCTTACTAGGCAATTCTTTATCATGGGGTTGTCTACGAAATTTAGAGAAATTAAAATCATGAGACATATCCCCTAAACCAACAGTAACAATATCTTTCTTGCAGTCTATCTTAGCATTAAAGGTATTCAAGAAAGGTCTACCAAATATAATTGGACAAAAGTCATCTTGTGGGGAAGCAAGAACAAGAAAATCAGTAGGATATTTTATTTTCCCACACAAGACTTCAACATCTCTAACAATCCCAATTGGTGATATGGTATCTCCATTGGCAAGCTTAATAGTAACATCAATATCTTCTATCTCAGCAGGTGCAATATCATTCATAATTTCTTTATATAAAGTAAAAGGAATTGCACTCACACTAGCACCCACATCACATAAGCCATGATAAAAATGATCTCTTATTTTAACTGAAACAACAGGCATGCCAACAACGGGTCTATGTTAATCTTTACTATCGGGTTTAGCAATTCTAGCAGCTTCATCACAGAAATAAATAACATGTCCATCAATATTATCAACCAAGAGATCTTTAACCATAGCAATACTAGGTTCAACTTTAATTTGTTCAGGGGGTGTAGGTGTTCTAGTATAACTCTTACGAACCACAGTTGAAGCTTTTGCATGATCCTTTATTCTAACAGGAAAAGGTGGTTTCTCGATATAAGCAGTAGGAACAATAGGATCAACATTATAAGTAATAGTTTCTTCTTCAACTTTAATAGGTTCAACTACTTTAGCTTCAATGGGAGGATGATATTTAAACCACTTCTCCTTAGGGAGATCAACATGAGTAGCAAATGATTCACAGAAAGAAGCTACTATCTCAGAGTCAAGTCCATATTTAGTGCTAAAATCACGAAAAGCATCGGTATCCATAAAAGATTTAACGCAATCAAACTTAAGGTTTATACCTGACTCATTACCTTTGTCGAGTTCCCAATCTCCAGAGCTGCGTTTAATTCTTTCCAATAAATCTCATTTGAATTCAATATCCTTCTTCATAAAAAAATAAGTACAAGAAGTATCGAGCATGGATCGATCATTATGAGAAAGCCGAGCATAAAAATTTTGAATAATAATTTCTCTTGAGAGCTCATGATTGGGGCATGAATATAACATTGACTTAAGCCTCCCCCAAGCTTGAGCGATACTTTCTCCTTCACGAGGCCAAAAATTATAAATATAATTCTGATCACGATGAACCAGATGCATAGGATAAAACTTCTGACGAAATTCCAATTTCAATCGATTGTAGTTCCAAGTCCCAATATCATCGCATAGCCTATACCATGTCAATGCCTTCTCCTTCAAAGATAAAGGGAAGACCTTCTTCTTGACTTCATCCCCGGGCAAACCTGCAAGCTTAAATAATCCACAAATTTCATCCACATAGATTAGATGCATATCAGGATGTAGTGTTCCATCTCCTGTATAAGGATTAGCTAGCAGTTTCTCTATCATACCCGAAGGAATTTCATAATAAATATTTTTAGTAGATGCATTAGGTTTAGGGGCAACTCTTTGCTCTTCCGATCAGGGTGAAGATACCCCGAACAAACCCCTCAAAGAATTATTTTCCATAGTAAAAAGTAACAGTAAATTTTAGCACACTATATAAATGTTTCCTTACCAAAGGAGCTTCACTCCCCGGCAACGGCGCCAGAAAAGAGTCTTGATGACCCACAAGTATAGGGGATCTATTGTAGTCCTTTCGATAAGTAAGAGTGTCGAACCCAACGAGGAGCAGAAGGAAATGACAAGCGGTTTTCAGCAAGGTATTCTCTACAAGCATTGAAATTATCGGTAACAGATAGTTGTATGATAAGATAATTCATAACGGGTAACAAGTAACAAAAGTAACTAAGGTGCAGCAAGGTGGCCCAATCCTTTTTGTAGCAAAGGACAAGCCTGGACGAACTCTTATATAAAGCAAAGCGCTCCCGATGACAAATGGGAATTGTTGTCAAGTTTGTTTTCATCGTGCTCATATGATTCGCGTTCGTTACTTTGATAATTTGATATGTGGGTGGACCGGAGCTTGGGTGCTTCCCTTCCTTGGACAAGCCTCCCACTTATGATTAACCCCTCTCGCAAGCATCCGCAACTACGAAAGAAGAATTAAGATAAATCTAATCATAGCATGAAACATATGGATCCAAATTAGCCCCTTACGAAGCAACGCATAAACTAGGGTTTAAGCTTCTGTCACTCTAGCAACCCATCATCTACTTATTACTTCCCAATGCCTTCCCCTAGGCCCAAACCATGGTGAAGTGTCATGTAGTCGACGTTCACATAACACCACTAGAGGAAAGACAACATACATCTCATCAAAATATCTAACGAATACCAAATTCACATGATTACTTATAACAAGACTTCTCCCATGTCCTCAGAAACAAACGTAACTACTCACAAAGCATATTCATAATCAAAATCAGAGGAGTGATAATTATCATTAAGGATCCGAACATATGATCTTCCACCGAATAAACCAATTAGCATCAACTACAAGGAGTAATCAACACTACTAGCAACCCACAGGTACCAATCTGAGGTTTTGACACAAAGATCGGATACAAGAGATGAACTAGGGTTTGAGAGGCGACGGTGCTGGTGAAGATGTTGATGGAGATTGACCCCCTCTCGATGAGAGGATCGATGGTGATGACAATGGCTTCGATTTCCCCCTCCCGGAGGGATGTTTCCCCGGCAGAACAGCTCCGCCGGAGCCCTAGATTGGTTCTGCCCAGGTTCCGCCTCGAGACGACGGCGCTTCATCCCGAAAGCTTCCTCCTAATTTTTTTCAGGTCAAAACACACCATATAGCAGAAGATGGGCATCAGGGGCCTGCAAGGTGGCCCACAAGACAGGGGGGCATGCCTTCCACCCTTGTGGATGGCTGGTGGCCCCCCTCTAGTGCTTTCTTCGCCCAATATTTTTTATTAATTCCAAAATGACTATCCGTGAAGTTTTAGGACTTTTGGAGTTGTGTAGAATAGGTCTCTAATATTTGCTCCTTTTCTAGCCTAGAATTCCAGCTGCCGGCATTCTCCCTCTTCATGTAAACCTTGTAAAATAAGAGAGAAAAGGCATAAGTATTGTGCCATAATGTGTAATAACAACCCATAATGCAAAAAATATCAACATAAAAGCATGATGCAAAATGGACGTATCAATGCCATTCTTTCGAACTCCTTCAAACGATCGTTTGTGAATTGCCTTAGTCTGGTATGAAGAGTTTCAATGATCTCTATATCGAAAGTAATTCTTATTCTACAAGTCACCTTCCCTAAGGTGAGCGTTATGGAATCATGGCAATTTATCTCCTCACGACTTTGAAACGCATCCACCATCTTCTTAAGCGTGGAATTTTTGCTTACCGAATTGAACCTTTGTCATCTGTTTCTTTCCATTGCTCTTGATGTGTGTTTTGTGTCTCAACTCAAGAGGTGTTCCTACGTCCCACTGCATGAGTTGATCCTGAGTTGCTTGATCTACGAGAAGA
Source organism: Thinopyrum elongatum (assembly GCA_011799875.1). Classification (NCBI taxonomy): domain Eukaryota; kingdom Viridiplantae; phylum Streptophyta; class Magnoliopsida; order Poales; family Poaceae; genus Thinopyrum; species Thinopyrum elongatum. The sequence goes on from CM022298.1 coordinate 131,921,459, forward strand.
TCGATTCCTGTAGAATTTCTTTTATCATCAACGCGTTGGGTGAAGATCTCGAAGGCAAAGACGTCAAGATCAATATGATGCGATGAATCAATGTCTTCGATGAGGGCAGTTGGATCGAGAAGATTGTGTTAGCTTTGTGTTCCCACTGTCTTCTTACCAAACGTCCCGAATCTCAGGACGAGATTCTTGTTTAGTGGGGGTGAGTTGTCATGGCCCTAGAATTGCTTGTAACTAGTTGCATTAAGCATCCATGCATCATGTTATAATTCAAATGAATTCTAAATGGGGATTGATCAAACCCTAGCACCCCTGTGAAATACTAGGATCAAAATAAAATATTTTCAATGAACCCAAAATGCCCTTAAAAATGTTCATTATTTATGGAAAAAGGTTAAAACCTTAACCAGAGGTGATGCACATTTCTCCAAGGCATTTATGGTCTTTGAATTAAATCATAATGTAATTGAGTTGGGGTTATAAATTTCTATAAATACTTTTATAACTCCAATCATTCTGAAAAATATTATGGGGCTTTGGGTTAGTCCATTTTGCATCCACAAATAATTTCAGAAGCAACAAAAATGGTTCAGTATTATTACTAAATCAAAACAGAGCAAAATAAATAGAAAAATAGAAACAGAAATGAGAGAGCTAGAGTAGCACGTGGCGGCCCACTACTGTGCTAGGCCCAGCTCAGCCACTGCACCGTCTTCAACCTCCTGCCAGTAGGCAGGAGGGCGTGTGCCCGATGCGCGCACGCACGCGCGAGGCCACCCCCAGCCTGCCTGCTTGCACTGGATGCCTCCCGCAATGCCACACACCCCCGGTCCCTCTTGACTATCCCCCGTCCTCCTTTCCCCCTCTGGCCCCCTCTCCCGAGCACACCGAATGCACCCGTCGCCACCGTCGTCCTTCACCGTGAAAACCGAGCCCCCTCCGCTGAGCTACCATGTCCAGAAGCTCCGTCGTCGATCACCTCATCTCCACGCTGAACGAAACAAGTCGGGACGCACCGCAGCATCGCCAACACGGCCTTCTTCATCCTCCAGCCGCGAGATCATCGGCGCCCGTTCGACACCTCTGACGCCTCCCACGAGCCACTGAGCCCTCCGTTCGACGCGTCGTGAGCCCTCCTTCCTTTCCCCTCCTTCCTTTCCCCTCCTCCCCCTTGCTCAATCTTGCTCCATAGCCATCGCCCGCAAGTGTCGTGAGCTCCGGCCGCCACGATTGTCACCGTCGTCATTACGGTCGCCCAACACCGCGTCTGAGCACATGGTCGAGCTCCTGCTGCCCCGTAGATGCCGCCTAGCTACTTGGTTGGCTCGAAAGCGAGCCGTAGCCCCACGCCCATGCTGGCCCGAGCACTGCCGCCACCATAGCTCGTTGTCGCCGCCACATCAGCCCACCCCAGCACGTGCCGACGCCACCGTTGGACGCGTCGCGCTGCGGGCGTTCCAACGCGCCCAGCCGCGCATCCATCCGTGGTCGGAAACGACCGGCCGGCGATCGCTGCCGCGCCGGATTAGTGTCGCCGGTTAGTCACCGGTTAACTCCACTTTTAGCACTAACTAACCCCCCCCCCCTCACAGACGCTGACAGTGGGCCCCATGATGGGTCCAAGCTGAGTCAACGCTGGGTTAAACCAGAATTCATCACTGTCTCAATGACATGTGGGTCCCACGCTTTAGGTTTGACTGTGTTAACCAGCTGATGTCACCCTGACGCAGTAATGCATTCTCTAGATTTAGTCTAATTTAATATCACCAGGAAATTCCAGAAAAATGCTATAAACTTCTAAAAATCATAGAAAATAAACCGTAGCTCAGAATGAAACAATTTTTATATGAAAAATTATCAGAAAAATCCAAAGAATCTGTTTATGTCATGATCATGCATGATTGAACAAGTTAACATCACTAACTAGGACAATTCATGAATATGGAATATCTGGTAATTAGTTTTGGAGTTGGAATTTGCTATATGTTTGAATTCCACTTCAATTAATATGACTAACTATTGCACTAGGTCAATTCGGTACCTTAATATGACATGTCATTCATTTGGATGTGCATTGCATTGATTGTGGTCCTTCTCTTGTTTGTCGGTGTTGTTCCTTCTGGGTAGAAGGCGATTCCGACGATCTGATCGTTGACACCGATGAAGAGCTATACTATCTTCAGAAGTGCCAGGCCAGCAAACCCCCTTTGAGCATTCCGATACAATCCCACTCTCTCGCTCCTGCTCTCTTTTACTGCATTAGGACAACAACAATTCAACTGTTATATGTTGCGGTAGTTGAACCCATTCCTCTGCATGACCTGTCTTTGCCACAGTAAATAGTTGAAACCCACTAGCATGAGTAGGAGTTGTTTGAGCCATGATGTTCCTACTCATTTATGCTTGCTTGTTATGCCTGGTACGCTTAGAGTTGTGTCAGGTCTGATTCATCTGGGATGGATTGGAATGGTGTGAACATGTCCTACTGTTGAGAGCTAAGTGTGTGAACATGATTTGGTAAAGGTAGCGATGAGAGGCCATGTAGGAGTACATGGTGGGTTGTCTCATTGAAACCATCCTCAGGAACTGAATTCTGTGTTTGTGATCCAAGAACAGCTACTACCATACATTGGGCCCGAAACCCATGGACCCTCTTGACTTATTAATCACCTTGATCTCTATCCAGGAGTTGCAACTAGTTTCTGGTGTTTGTAGGATATGTGTTGGAGACCGTGTGTAGCGCTGACCCTAGGGGTGGGCTATGATCCGGTAGAGACATGAGGCACGGTGTACCAGGATGACACCTGAACGGTGCTCTTGGGAACCCTGCTCTCATCTTTTGGGGCCATAGTGGAAACCTCGGCCGGACTTCCTTGCGGATGTAACTCAAATAGGTGATAAACCTGGACTAGAGACTTGTGTGGTTAGTCAGGTCGTGGCCGACACCCTCGCTGGGCTTCCGCTTGAAGGTTGCCGAGCACATGTCGTGTAAATGGCGATAAGTGGTGAGAGCGTGTGTGAAGAAGTACACCCCTGCAGGGTTAATGATCTATTCGAATAGCCGCGTCCGCGGATATGGACTACTTGGAATGCTTACATTGTTCATAGATAACTGGAAGTGGATACCCTAAAATGCGCAAGATAAGCGTGAGTGCTATGGATGGCCTTCTCGTTGGGAGACGGGAGTGGATCCATGGTAGTGTACTGTTTTGGTGAATATGTGGACTCATGTGCGCTTTCTCACCCCAAAGAAAATACTGGTAGTCGTAGTATAGGATAGCCACTGAGTCAAAGCTGGCTTGCTGCAGTTTAACTCCACCACCCCTTTGTTGATACTGATGCATGTGTAGCTAATTCTGATGTAAGTCTTGCTGAGTTCATTTGTACTCATGTTTGCTTAATTTATGTTTTGCAGAGAGACTTCAGTCTCACTAGTAGTACCACGTGGGCTTCGACGGTTAGCTTGGGAATCCCAGACAGAGGTCTTGTTCCTATGGAGGGTCTTTCGAACTCCTTCAAACGATCGTTTGTGAATTGCCTTAGTCTGGTATGAAGAGTTTCAATGATCTCTATATAAAAAGTAATTCTTATTCTACGAGTCACCTTCCCTAAGGTGCCCGTCATGAAATCATGGCAATTTATCTCCTCGCTACTTTGAAACGCATCCACCATCTTCTTAAGCATGGAATTTTTGCCTACCAAATTGAACCTTTGTCATCTATTTATTTCCATTGCTCCTAATGTGTGTTTTGTGTCTCAACTCAAGAGGTGTTCCTACGTCCCACTACATGAGTTGATCCTGAGTTGCTCGATCTACAAGAAGATCGATTCCTATAGAATTTCTTTTGTCATCAACGCGTTGGGTGAAGATCTCGAAGGCAAAGACGTCAAGATCAATATGATGCGATGAATCAATATCTTTGATGAGGGCAGTTGGATCGAGAAGATTGTGTTAGCTTTATGTTCCCTCTGTCTTCTTACCTCACGTCTTGAATCTCGGGACGAGATTCTTGTTTAGTGGGGGTGAGTTGTCACGGCCCTAGAATTGCTTCTAACTAGTTGCATTAAGCATCCATGCATCATGTTATAATTCAAATGAATTCTAAATGGGGATTGATCAAACCCTAGCACCCGTGTGAAATACTAAGATCAAAATAAAATATTTTCAATGAACCCAAAATACCCTTCAAAAATGTTCATTATTTATGGAAAAAGGTTAAAACCTTAACCAGAGGTGATGCACATTTTTCCAAGGCATTTATGGTCTTTGAATTAAATCATAATGTAATTCAGTTGGGGTTATCAATTTCTATAAATACTTTTATAACTCCAATCATTCTGAAAAATATTGTGGGGCTTTGGGTTAGTCCATTTTGCATCCAAAAATAATTTTAGAAGCACCAAAAATGGTTCAGTATTATTAATAAATCAAAACAGAGCAAAATAAATAGAAAAACAGAAACAGAAATGAGAGAGCGAGAGTAGTACCTGAAGGCCCACTACTGTGCTAGGCCCAGCCCAGCAACCGCACCGTCTTCAACCTCTTGCCAGTAGGCAGGAGGGCGTAGCCCGAAGCGCGCGCGCACGCACGCGCGAGGCCACCCCTAGCCTGCCTGCTTGCGCTGGACGCTTCCCGTGACACCGCACCCCCCCCCCCCCCGGTCCCCCTTGGCTCTCCCCCGTCCTCCTTTCCCCCTCTGGCCCCCTTTCCCAAGCACACCCGAACGCGCCCGTCGCCACCGTCGTCGTTCACCATGACCACCGAGCCCCCTCCATCGAGCCACCGTGTCCAGAAGCTCCGTCGTCGATCACCTCATCTCCACGCAGAAGCAAACGAGCCGGGACACACCGTATTATCGCCAACGCGACCTTCTTCAACCTCCAACCACGAGATCACCGGCGCCCGTTCAACACCTCTGACGCCTCCCCCAAGCCACTGAGATTCGTCGCGTCGTGAGCCCTCCTTTGTTTCCCCTCCTCCCCCTTGCTCAATCTTGCTCCATAGCCGTCGCCTGCAAGTGCCGTGAGCTCCGGCCGCCGCGATTGTCACCGTCCTTGTTACGGTGGCCCAACACCACATCTGAGCACGTGGTCGAGCTCCTGCTGCCCCGTAGAGGCCGCCTAGCTACTTGGTTGGCTCAAAAGCAAGCCGTAGGCCCACGCCCAACACGCCCAGCCGCACATCCACCCGTGGCTGGAAACGGCCGGCCGGCGATCGCCGCCATGCCGGATTAGTGCCGCCGGTTAGTCGCTGGTTAACTCCACTTTTAGCACTAACTAACCCCCCTCACAGACGCTGACAGCGGGCCCCACGATGGGTCAAAGCTGAGTTAACGTTGGGTTAAACCGGAATTTGTCACTGTCTCAATGACATGTGGGTCCCACGCGTCAGGTTTAACCTTGGCTGACTGTGTTGACCTGCTGATGTCACCCTGACACAGAGCTAACGCAGTAATGCATTTTCTGGATTTAGTCTAATTTAATATAACCAGGAAATTCCAAAAAAATTTATAAACTTCTCAAAATCATAGAAAATAAACCCTAGCTCAGAATGAAACAATTTATATATGAAAAATTATCAAAAAAATCCAAAGAATCTATTTATGTCATGATCATGCATGTTTGAACAAGTTAACATCACTAACTAGGATAATTCATGAATATGGAATATATGGTAATTAGTTTTGTAGTTGGAATTTGCTATATGTTTGAATTCCACTTCAATTAATATGACTAACTATTGCACTAGGTCAATTTAGTACCTTAATATGACATGTCATTCATTTGGATGTGCATTGCATTGATTGTGGTCCTTCTCTTGTTTGTCAGTGTTGTTCCTTCTCGGTAGAAGGAGATTCCGACGATGTGATCGTTGACACCGATGAAGAGCTATACTATCTTCAGAAGTGCCAGGCAAGGAAACCCCCTTTGAGCATTCCGATACAATCCCACTCCCTCGCTCCTGCTCTCTTTTACTGCATTAGGACAACAATGATTCAACTGTTATATGTTGCGGTAGTTGAACCCATTCCTCTACATGACCTGTCTTTGCCACAGTAAATAGTTGAAACCCACTATCGTTAGTAGGAGTTGTTTGAGCCATGATGTGCCTAATCATTTATACTTTCTTGTTATGCCTGCTACACTTAGAGTTGTGTCAGGTCTGATTCATCTGGGATGGATTGGAATGCTATGAACATGTCCTACTGTTGAGAGCTAAGTGTGTGAACACGATTTGGTAAAGGTAGCGATGAGAGGCCATGTAGGAGTACATGGTGGATTGTCTCATTGAAACCGTCCTCAGGAACTGAGTTCTGTGTTTCTGATCCAAGAACATCTACTACCATACATTGGGCCTGAAACCCATGGACCCTCCCGACTTATTAATCACCTTGATCTCTGTCCAGGAGTTGCAACTAGTTTCTGGTGTTTGTAGGATATGTGTTGGAGGCTGTGCGTAGCGCTAACCCTAGGGGTGGGCTATGATGCGGTAGAGACACGAGGCACGGTGTATCGGGATGACACCCGAACGGTGCTCTTGGGAACCCTGCTCTCTTCGTTTGGGGCCGTAGTGGAAACCTCGACCGGACTTCCTTGCGGATGTAACTCAAATAGGCGATAAACCTGGACTAGAGACTTGTGTGGTTAGTCAGGTCGTGGCCGACACCACGCTGGGCTTCCGCTTGAATGTTGCCGAGTACATGTCATGTAAACGACGATAAGTGGTGAGAGCGTGTGTGAAGAAGTACACCCCTGCAGGGTTAATGATCTATTCGAATAGCCGCGTCCGTGGATATGGACTACTTGGAATGCTTACATTGTTCATAGATAACTGGAAGTGGATACCCTAAAATGCGCAAGATAAGCGTGAGTGCTATGGATGGGCTTCTTGTAGGGAGACGGGAGCGGATCCATAGTAGTGTATTGTTTTGGTGAATATGTGGACTCGTGTGCGCTTTCTCACCCCAAAGAAAATACTGTAGCCGTAGTATAGGATAGCCACTGAGTCGAAGCTGGCTTGCTATAGTTTAACTCCACCACCCCTTTGTTGATACTGATGCATGTGTAGCTAGTTCTGATGTAAGTCTTGCTGAGTTCATTTGTACTCACGTTTGCTTAATTTATGTTTTGCAGAAAGACTTCAGTCTCACTAGTAGTACCACGTGGGCTTCGACAGTTAGCTTGGGAATCCCAGACAGAGGTCTGGTTCCTATGGAGGGTCTTGTAGATAGACAGGCTTCCTAGCCTTCTTTCTTTTCAGCTGTCTGTACTCAGACAAGATTAGCTTCCGCATGTGCTTGTTGCTTGTATGCTCTGTATGTTGGGTCATGTGACCCCTATTTGTAATAACTTCTATGACGGCTCTTCTGGGCCTTTATCTATATGAGTTGTTGAGTTATGTGTTGCGATGCCATGTTGTATCTACGCATATCGTGCATGTTATGCGTACGTGTAACGTGTATTGCTATGTGTGGGGTCCGACACCTAATTGTTTATTCTTGGTAGCCTTCCTTATAGGGAAATGTCTCCTGGTGCTTCCACTGAGCCATAGTAGTTCGCTACTGCTCCGGAACACTTAGGTTGGCCGGCATGTATCCTTCTTTATTCCTGTGTCTGTCCCTTCGGGGAAATGTCACGTGTTGTTCCTTTAAGTCCTTGTAGCTTGCTATGACTTGGGTTCATACGTTGATGACCGACACGTTCATTGCTAGGTTACGTATGCCTGTCCCTGTAAGTTAGTGCCACCTTAGGTTTACGACTAGTCATGTCGGCCTGGGTTCTCTGTCATATGGATGCTAGCGGCACAATCATATACGTGAGCCAAAAGGCGCAAACGATCCCGGCTAAGGTAAGGCTGCAACCGTGGGAATACCGTGCGTGAGGCCGCAAAGTGATATGATCTGTTACATGCTAGATCGGTATGACTTAGGATTGGGGTCCCGACACACATGAAGCTTCTTATGATGTTGTATTACTGAGTGGACCCAGAGATATCTCTCCGTCACACGGAGCGATAAATCCCAGTCACGATCCATGCAACCCAACAGACACCTTCGGAGATACCTGTAGAGCACCTTTATGATCACCCAATTAGGAAGTGACGTTTCATAGCACACAAGGCATTCCTCCGGTATCCGGGAGTGGCATGATCTCATGGTCGAAGGAACAGATACTTGACATGAAGAAAGCTATAGCAAATAACTAAACGATCTGATGGTAAGCTTACAGTTGGGTCTGTCCATCACATCATTCTCCTAATGATGTGATCTCGTTATCAAATGACAACTCATGTCCATGGTTAGAAAACCATAACCATCTTTGATCAACGAGCTAGTCTAGTATCGGCTTACTAGGGATACAGTGTAGTTTATGTATTCACACATGTATTTAAGTTTCCGGTCAATACAATTCTAGCATGAATAATAAACAGTTATCATGAATGGGAAATATGATAATAACCATTTTATTATTGCCTCTAAGGCATATTTACAATACAAACTCCCCCCCCCCCCCCCCCCCCCGTGGCCCCCCTCCCCCTCCTTCTTCCCGTTTTTTAGGGCGGCTTCTACAAATCAGCCGGGTGATTTTTCTAGAAAATCATCCGGTTGGCTAGCCGTCCGATCTGGCGCTGGTTGCCGTTTGATTTCACCAGCAGCTCGAGTCTTCTTTCCTCTCATCCCGTTCAGTTCGACACCTCCGCGTGGGCCGCGTCTCTCTGAAGACAACGATATACTCCGCTGCGGCAACGAGGCCGTGCTGCTGCTGCTGCATGTGCACTCGCTGAGATGCGAGCCGGAGCATCTCCCTCAACTCCGGCGGCCGCCACCGACGTGATGCATTGCTACACCACTAGTGATTGAGCAGCTCCCATGGCAGCCCCACGCATTAGCTTCATGGCAGCGCTGCGCAACACCGACGGCACCCGACGCCGCTCCATTGCAATGCCGGCGAGCCCCTCTGCTTCATCTGCTGCACGCAGCTCCTCCCGGCCATGGCAGCAGATTCACCCTAGCCTAGCCTACAGCAGCACGAGGTGAGCGGAGACAGTCATATGCAGCAGCGGTGCAACGACACTAGGTGACCGTGGTTTGTAGCAGTAGTGCAACAACACGAGGTGATGGCGGCGGCGGTCTACAGCGGCAGCGATAGCGCTGATGTGTGGTGCGGTGTGCTGGAGGAAGAAGAAAAAGGAAGAAAAGAATGAGCGGCTCAACGCAACTGAGGAAGAGATAAGGGAAAAAGAAAGGATAAGGGAGGGAGAGAGATAAGCGGCGTGTGGGGCTCATCGGACGCGTGGCGCACGTTGGAGACGGCTTAAGCAGGGACAAAATCAGCCGGTTTATTTAGAACGTTTTCCTTTTTTTTAGGGTATGTCTAAACTCTCTCACCAAGCACTTTTTTTTAGAAGATTCCGCCAAGCACATATGTGTTGTCTGTTGTTTTTTTAGGGGTATGTGTTGTCTGTTGGTTATCCTCGGTCCGTGGAGCCAAAACTACCACTGACGGGCCTACCACCTCTGATGTGATGAGAAAGCAATAAGAAAAGGGAAACGTTCCCTGCCGGACGACCGGCCGCGAGTCGCGCCGGTCGCGTGCGCAGCGTACGATCCGCCCTGATCCACTGGCTCCTGTTGCACCCACGCGCACATGCTGGTGGGCCCCGACCAGTTTTTTCTTTAGCTGCCAGACCGCTTTTTTTTCCTGCACTTGTCTCTATCCCTACCCGTGTCCACTCGTTTCCTCTTTGTTTTTTAGGGACCGGCGTGATTTTTTGCTGCGACTCGGCGACGGCGAGCCATTTTTTGCTACAACAGACGAGTAAATTTGCCAGGACCGGTGTGACCTTCTGCGGCTACCAGCGACGCGAACTTTTTTTCTACGAACGATGAGTTGTTTTGCTTGGACAAGCGAAATTTTTTGCTGTGTCCTGGCGATGGCAAGCCATTTTTTTTCTGCAACCGGCTATAATTTTTTCTGGGATCGATGAGAATTTTTGTCGTGAGCGGTGATAATTTTTTGCTGCGACCCGCTGATGGCAAGTCATTTTTTTTGCTAGAACCGGCAGTCATATTTGCTAGGACCGGTGAGAATTTTCGTTGTGACAGGCGGCTGGCGAGAATTTTTGTTGCGAGCCGACGATGGCTAGCCTTTTTTTGCTGCAACCGACGATCAACTTTGCTCGGACCCAGGAGAATTTTTGTTGCAACCGGCGAGAATTTTTGCTACGACCCAGTGATTGCAAGCCCTTTTTTTGCTGCAACCGGCGTTCATTTTTGTTGGGACCAGCGAGAATTTTTGTTGTGACCAGCGACCGGCGAGAATTTTTGCTACGACCTGATGATGGCAAGCCATTTTTTTTGCTGCAACCGGCGTTGATTTTTGCTGGGACCAGCAAGAATATTTGTTGAGACCAGTGACCGGCGAGAATTATTGCTACGACCCGGTGATTGCAAGCCTTTTTTTTTGCTGCAACCGGCGTTCATTTTTGCTGGGACCAGCGAGAATTTTTGTTGCGACCAGCGACCAGCGAGAATTTTTGCTACGACCCGGTGATGGCAAGCCATTTTTTTTGCTGCAACCGGCGTCCATTTTTGCTGGGACCAGCAAGATGTTTGTTGAGACTACCGACCGGCGAGAATTTTTGCTACGACCCGGTGATGGCAAGCCATTTTTTTTTGCTGCGACCGGCGTTCATTTTTACTGGGACTAGCAAGAATTTTTGTTGAGACCAGCGACCGGCGAGAATATTTACTACGACCCGGTGATGACAAGCCATTTTTTTTTGCTGCAACCGGCGTTCAGTTTTGCTGGGACCAGCAAGAATTTTTGTTGAGACCAGCCAGCGAGATTTTTTGTGGCTGAAACTTTTGTTGAGAAATTAAGCAATTGTTCGATTAATTTAATCCAATAATAAATCATGAACATGACATAGGTAGTGCTAATGACATACTGAATTTTGATGATGTACGCACGTACTAGACAGATAGTAGAAATATCTACGCAAACCACTAGTACTGCACACATGAAAATAAACAGGAGTGGGGTAAATGTGTCATACCCTTCAGTAGGCCAGTCGGCCGTAGCAGCAGCGGAGGCGTTGGCCTCGTCGGCGATCGTCTTGTCAGCAGCAGCCTTCTCGGCAGTCACGCGATCGGCGTCAGTGCTCATGGTGAAGACGAAGGTGACGCGGAAGTAGTCGACGTAGTGGAAGTAGTCGAAAGAAGCGAGCAGTCGCGTAGGAGACGCTCCCCAAAAACCTAATCGCCTCTCTCCCGTATAGGATCTGGAGAAGCGGGGTTTCGGAGACCTGCTCTCCCGTCAGCCGTGTACGCGGTAGACGGGATGGGATCAGCGAAGGCAGCAGCAGTGAAAGGAACGACCGAGGAGCAGTGGAGGTGTGAAGTGTTCTATTTGGCTGGGCTGCGATGCCTCATATATATAACCAGTCGGGTAGGAGAACGGTCCAGCAATAAACACGTTTAATTATAGACGTTTCATCTCCATAAAAACATGTTTAATGACATACGTTTCATCTCCATAAAAACACGTTTAATGACAGACGTTTCATCTCCATAAAAAACACGTTTAATGACAGACGTTTCCATCTTCACAATAAAACATATTTATTATGAACGTTTTCATTTCCGCAATGAATATGACGTCTCATATTCATTTTGTGTTTGTAATGGACTCTCCAATTTTGACCGGCAAAACATTGCATCGGCTCGGCTCATTCCCGCAACCCGCGGCGCACGCGCGCGCGTCGTGACGAGGCGTGGCCATGTGGGACTAAACTTCCCACCACTCCCTTGACAGCATGGGCTCTTAGGGATTTTCTGAAATTATTAAATGGGCTTATAGCCTAACTAATATTCAGCAATCCCCCACCATATCCCGAAGGCCCATGGTTTTGTCCTCTGTTCCAAACTCTGTTTTGATATACCAGTATTTTCAGTGGAGACCCGTTAAGGTTGAACATCCACCTAGAACAAATAGCTACACTACTTCACAACTGAACAATGGACTAAGCCTTGAATTGTCAGTTTAGCGTAAAGAAGCTTCACCACATGTATTACTAGTACTAGGCTGCCGAAGGCTGACCCCTCGGGTGGAGCATATAAGTCACACTCCTGGCCTATTCATGAGCTTACTAGAGATCACCCCAATCTCATAGACTGTGACCAGCAGTCGGGCTCACATAGGTGTGTTCCTCCAAAGATTGCTCTGTAGGATAGCATCTCGCTTACATAAGCTTTGGAACACATTAAGACAGTAGTCATCCTACCATACAGTATCGAAAGTATTGCATCTCCAACGGAGTGGGTCAGTATAGTTACTCTCTTAGTTCACCACTGGCTTGTTTTCCCAGGTCCTACTTCACGGGGTCTCCGATCACATAGGTTGGGTTACCACCATGGCAACTCATGTGGGTCTCATACCCATCTCCCTCGATGCATTATCTATCACGACACGTGATAGCCCTTTAGTAAAGGGATCTGCTAGATTCTTAGCCGTTTGGATATAATCCAACACTATCACTCCGGAGTTTCTTAATTTTCTGACAACTTTTAGTCTCATTCTTATGTGTTTGTTGGACTTCATGTTGTCCTTTGAACTCTTCACCTTGACAATAACTGTTTGATTGTCACAGTTCATAAGGATGGCCGGAACCAGCTTCTCAACCACTAGCAAGTCCATCAAAAGATCTCGAAGCCATTCTGCTTCGCCACCCGATGTGTCTAATGCTGTTAATTCTGCTTCCATTATCGATCTTGTTAAGATCGTTTGCTTGCAAGACTTTCAGGAAACAGCACCATCTCTAAGAGTAAACATATACCCTGTCGTGGCCTTCATCTCATCAGCATCAGAGATCCAATTCGCATCACTATACCCTTCAAGTACCGACGGGTATCCGGTATAGTGAAGTCCATTGTTCATAGTACCTTTCAAATAGCGCATAACTCTTTCTAAAGCATGCCAATGTACATCACCTGGTTTGGAAACAAACCGGCTCAGTTTGCTAACAGCAAATGCGATGTTAGGCCTCATTGCGCTCGCTAGATACATGAGTGAACCAACAATCTGAGAGTATCTCAATTGATCTATAGCTGTGCCTTTAGACTTTCGAATCAGCACACTAGAATCATATGGTGTTCGAGATGGTTTGCAGTCCGAATATCCAAAGCGACTCAACACCTTCTCAACATAATGGGATTGCAGAAGTGTAATCCCACCCTCATCATCTCTCAATAGCTTGATGTTCAAGATAACATCAGCCACTCCAAGGTCCTTCATCTCAAAGTTCTGAGATAAGAAGGACTTAACCTCCTTCAATCAACTTGAGGCTAGTTCCAAATATCAGTATGTCATCAACATACAAGCACAGTATAACTCCTTCGCCCCCACCATAGCGATAGTATACACATTTGTCGGCCTCATTAACAACAAAGCCAACAGATGTCAACGTTTCATTAAACTTGTCATGCCATTGCTTAGGCGCTTGTCTCAGGCCATATAAAGATTTCACTAACCTGCACACCTTTCCTTCCTGACCATCTATCACAAAGCCATCAGGCTGTTGCATGTAGATTTCCTCCTTTAGCTCTCCGTTCAGGAAAGCCGTCTTAACATCCATCTGATGGATGAGAAGACCATGCAAGGCCGCCAACAAGAGTAATACTCAAATGGTGGTCAGTCTGGCCACAGGTGAATAAGTGTCAAAGAAATTTTCTTCTTCTTTCTGGGCATAGCCCTTGGCCACAAGCCTAGCATTGTACTTTTCAATCGTACCGTCGGGCCTAAGCTTCTTCTTGAACACCCACTTACATCCCAATGGTTTGCAACCATAAGGACATTCAGTAATCTCCCAAGTCCCGTTAGCCATGATGGAATCCATCTCGCTACGAACCGCATCCTTCCAGTAGTCAGCTTCTTGAGAGGCATACGCTTCTGAAATAGAAGTGGGATTATCTTCCACGAGGTATATGAGGAAATCATCACCAAAGGTCTTTACAGTACTTTGTCTCTTGCCCCTACCAAGGGTTTCCTCATTATCCTCCTCATGATTTTCATCATGTGTATGTTCATAATATTCCATTGGAATGGCAGGCTCAGGAGTTTCCTCAGATTTCTGTCTAGAAGTGCTTTGCATATCTCTCATGGGAAAAATATCCTCAAAGAATGTAGCATCCTTAGACTCCATAATTGTACCGACCTTCATGTCAGGTACCTCAGATTTCACTACTAGAAATCTATAGCCAACGCTATTCATAGCGTAGCCCAAATTAACACAGTCCACAGTCTTTGGCCCAAGCTTACGCTTTTTGGGGATCGGCACATTGACTTTCGCCAAGCAGCCCCAAGTACGTAAGTACGAGACTGTTGTCCTTCTCTTTGTCCACTTCTCATAAGGAGTGATCTCGTTATCCTTTGTCGGAACTTTATTCAGGACATGACATGATGTCATTATAGCCTCCCCCCACCATGCCTTGGATAAACCCGACGTATCTAACATGGCGTTAACCAAATCAGTTAGAGTACGGTTTTTCCGCTCGACACCCCTGTTTGACTGGGGTGAGTAGGGAGGCGTCCTCTCGTGAATAATACCGTGTTCCGCACAAAAGGCATCAAACTCTTTTGAGAAGTACTCTCCACCACGATCTGACCGGACTCGTTTAATTTTCTTTTCAAGTTGATACTCAACTTCTGCCTTATAGATTTTAAAGTAGTGTAGAGCCTCATTTTTAGTATTTAATAGATACACATAGCAATATCTAGTGGAATCATCTATCAATGTCATGAAGTATTTCTTTCCACCTTTAGTCAACACACCATTCATCGCACAAAGATCAGAATGTATGAGTTCCAGTGACGCCAAGTGTCTCTCCTCTGCTGCCTTGTAAGGCTTGCGAGGTTGCTTAGATTGCACACACGAATGGCACTTAGAACCTTTGGCTAAAGTGAAACTCGGGATTAAATTCGATTTTGCTAACCGCGTCATACTACCAAAACCAATGTGACCTTCTGTTTCATTAATACTCGAATGAATATTGTTCACGACTTTATTACAAAAATCAGCGAGGGAAAAACGGAATAGACCTTCGCATTCATAACCTTTTCCAACAAACAGTCCATATTTCGTAACAACTACTTTATTAGATTCGAATACCAACTTAAACCCTTCTCTACATAGAAGGGAACCACTAACGAGATTCTTCTTGATGGCGGGGACATGTTGCACGTTCTTCAGTTGCACGATCCTTCCCGAAGTAAACTTCAGATCGACCGTGCCAACACCATGAACAGAAGCACTCGCGCCGTTCCCCATCAGTACGGACCCGTTCCCTGTGGCCTGATAAGAAGAAAACAATGAAATGTCAGCACACACATGAAAATTTGCACCTGTGTCAATCCACCAATCGGTAGACTGACAAACTGAAAATACAGTAAACAAGTTACCGTACCCAGATGGCCCACTCTCATTGTTGCTCACAATCATGTTGACAGTCTTGGAGTCCTGTCCTGACTTCTTGAACTTGTTTGGGCACTTGGCAGCCCAATGTTCATCTGAACCACAAGTAAAACAGCCACCCTTCTTCTTATCTTTCTTGAAGGTCTTCTTGCCCTTCTTCTTAAACTCGGTATTCTGTTGGACACCATTCTTCCCCTTGGGCTTGTGGGGGTTGAAGTTCTTCTGCACCACATTGGCGACAGAGGTCCCTTCAGTCCCTTTTTCGTGCGAGTCCTTTGCCCTCGAATTCTGCTCGACACTCAGATGGCCAATGACATCCTCAACTGAGAATTCACGCCTCTGATGTTTTAGAGTAGTGGCAAAGTTTCTCCAGGAATTGGGTAACTTAGCGATAATGCAACCCGCGACAAATTTGCCCGGCAGCACACACTTGAGAAGCTCAAGCTCCTTAGCGATGCACTGTATCTCATGAGCCTGTTCCAATACAGAACGGTTTTCGACCATTTTGTAATCGTGGAACTGCTCCATGATATACATCTCGCTCCCAGCATCCGTTGCGCCGAATTTAGATTCGAGCGCCTCCCACAAGTCCTTGGCAACCCGCATATGTAAGTATGCATCAACCAGCTTATCTCCGATCACGCTCAGAACACATCCAACAAAGACGACGGTGGCCTCCCTGAACGCCTTCTCCTATTCAGGAGCGATCGTTCCCGTGGGAGTAACACCGGCGACCCAGAACACGTTCATCGTCGTGAGCCATAAGACGGTTTTGGTCTGCCAACGCTTAAAGTACGTCCCCGTAAATGGAGCTGGTTTCAGTGCAGCAGCAAAACCATGGATCGAAAATTGCCCTCCACAAATTAGGTTTTTGGATTGTTGAGAAATTAAGCAATTGTTCGATTAATTTAATCCAATAATAAATCATGAACATGACATAGGCAGTGCTAATGACATACTGAATTTTGATGATGTACGCACGTACTAGGCAGATAGTAGAAATATCTACGCAAACCACTAGTACTGCACACATGAAAATAAACAGGAGTGGGGTAAATGTGTCATACCCTTCAGTAGGCCAGTCGGCCGTAGCAGCAGCGGAGGCGTTGGCCTCGTCGGCGATCGTCTTGTCAGCAGCAGCCTTCTCGGCAGTCACGCGATCGGCGTCAGTGCTCATGGTGAAGACGAAGGTAACGCGGAAGTAGTCGACGTAGAGGAAGTAGTCGAAAGAAGCGAGCAGTCGCGTAGGAGACGCTCCCCCAAAAACCTAATCGCCTCTCTCCCGTACAGGATCTGGAGAAGCGGGGTTTCGGAGGCCTGCTCTCCCGTCAGCCGTGTACGCGGTAGACGGGATGGGATCACCGAAGGCAGCAGCACTGAAAGGAACGACCGAGGAGCAGTGGAGGTGTGAAGTGTTCTATTTGGCTGGGCTGCGATGCCTCATATATATATAACCAGGTAGGAGAACAGTCCAGCAATAGACACGTTTAATTATAGACGTTTCATCTCCATAAAAACATATTTAATGGCAGACGTTTCATCTCCATAAAAACATGTTTAATGACAGACGTTTCATCTCCATAAAAACACGTTTAATGACAGACGTTTTCATCTTCACAATAAAACGTATTTATTATGGACGTTTTCATTTCCGCAATGAATATGACGTCTCATATTCATTTTGTGTCTGTAATGAACTTTCCAATTTTGACCGGCAAAACATTGCATCGGCTCGGCTCATTCCCGCAACCCGCGGCGCGCGTCGTGACGAGGCGTGGCCATGTGGGACTAAACTTTCCACCACTTCCTTGACAGCATGGGCTCTTAGGGATTTTCTGAAATTATTAAATGGCCCTATAGCCCAACTAATATTCAGCAAGTTTTTTTGCTAGGATAGGGGAGATGATTTGCTAGGACCGGCGAGATGGAAAGCTGCAACAACAGTGGACGGGATATTCATGGGAGCTGGGTATCACGAATCGACGAGCAAAGCATCGGCGCATGGCGCAGGCAACTCATTTCTTGCACGCGCGGCCGGACGACGGAGTGCTTGCGAGGCGACAACAGCGAGTTGCAACCGCGATGCAGGGCAGCCATGGTGAGCTGTGAAGGTGGACGGGGCATTCGCGGAAGCTGGGCGTCACGAGAAAAGCTACGGCGCATGGCAACCACTGCCCGTTCCATGCGGGCGGACAAAGCGGGCTCGTTTTGCATGTGATTCAGCGGTTTCAGTTTTGCATGGCCCAACATCTGAAAGGAGCTAGATCCAAAGTTTCAGGATGGACGAACAAGTGGACCGACAGAACGACTCGGCCGATCGACCGGCGCAGAGTAGCGGCCATAAGAAAAAGCAAACAGGTGATGTGGCAAACCCAGCCCGCGGGCGTACCCACCCATTAGAGCAACTCTACCAGACCCCCTGTTCCGCGAAACTGTAAACTGCGTTTATAGTTCGCACGGAGGTGTTTATATAGACTCAAAATCGTCGCGGCAAAACAGAAACTGTATCCAAACCCGTAAAATTTAAAAAACTTGTTTCGCATGAGAAATTTAAGCAAAAGCTCACCGGAGCTCGCTTGCATAGATAGTTCTTCTTTACATAAGTTCGTACACATCATGCATATATTACATATAAGTTCGCCGGAGCTAGGCCGGGGCTACGCTACCGTACCACTACACAAAATTGAGCTCACCGGAGCTCGTGCGGTAGCTGCCCAGCAGCGGCGCTCAATCGGAGTCGGAGGAGTCGGAGGAGTCGAGGTCGATGTAGAACTCCGCCTGCTCCGCCTTCATCAGTCGCAGGTCAGCCTTCTTGGATGCGTGCGCTTGCGACGCGGCGACGCCCGTCTGGAGGAAGAGCCGCTCGTACTCGAGCTCGCGGCGGATGTGCTCTTCCATCTCCTCCTGCTCCCTCGCCGACCGCTCGAGGACGATGCGCTCGAGGAGCTCCTCCTACCCCTGGGGGGAGGTAGTCCTCGAGCCCAATGACGCCTCGGCGCGGCGGCGTATCGGGCTCTACGGCGCGAGGCGAGAGCTCCTCCTCCGACTCCCTCTTCACCGGAATGAGCCGCGAGCTCGATGCGCCCGCGGATGAGCTCCCCGCGGACCAGGAGCCGGAGGAGGCGTGGCGGCGGCGGGCGAGCTCGCGATCGAACTCGTCCAGCTTGCGGCGTTCGAACGCCGGTGGCGGCCGGCTACCGCGGTTGAGCCATTGACGCGCCCCCCACTTGCGCGCGGCGTCAGATCTGGCGCGGCGGTGCTCTGCCTCATCCCCGGAGCTACCATAGCCGTCCATGGCTTTCGCAGGCTTGCCGGCGGCGAGAAATCAAGCGGCGCAGTGGGGAATCGGGGGGAAACGCGGCGGCGGGCGGCTGCGGGGGGATAGGGTTTCGACCCGCATCTGCCCCGTAAACCCGTAGTTATACTGCTTCGGGGGTAACGTTTGCGGGCTACGGTAAAAATATTTACGGACCGGACGAGTATACGGACTCTGTTCTGGCCAGAAAGTTGGGCCCAGCCCGTATACTCGCCGGAATTATGCGTGTTCGCGTGTTATGTGGGGTCTGCTACTAGAGTTGCTCTTAGCCACCGCACGTAACCCTAAAAAAAAAACTACCGCACGTTTCCTCAGAAAAAAAAGCTACTGCACGTTTCTCAAAAAAAATTGCTACCGCACCTTCACAAATGATACTAGTGGAATGCCCGTGTGTTGCCACGGACTTTTGAAATATTTCGCTGAAGTTATATATAAACATAATGCATGTTAAAATTTACATGTACAGAAAAGATAGCACGGGCACAATCATGTAATTATTGAAACCCACTTCATATGCAATGTAGTTGATAAAAAATGGCAGTTTCACGATGTACACGTAAAGAGTGATGATCCAACGAATAATCTGTTATAAATTAAGATCCACTTGATGCGATTAAGATAGTCTCGCACAATATCAGAAATGTTGTCTGTACCTTCATTCACACGATATTTAAGCAAGTACAATAAAGACTACTTCCTCAACTCGTAACCATCATGCACAGACAATATATGTAGTTAACACGAATATTTTATGTGGAAGATCTAAAAATGTGCAACGGAGCTTACCGTGCTAACCGGACAAACCAATTTTAAACCGTTCCACGAGGGCATAAAATCTAAAACACAATTTTATATTTGCTTATTTTTTTGGTTTGTTATGAGATATCACCGCTTGTGCTTCATTATGTTATAACATACTCTGTAAAATGCCATCACCAAGCCACATCTTGTACTGGAAGCAACATGATGAGCCTGAATTTTTTGTACTGGGAACAATATGTTGAACCCCAAACCAGAGCCGTTCTTGTTCTTGGGGCTGAGGTGCAACTTGGTGGCAGTTTATTTGAAGCAGACGCAGTGGAACTTGATCTTGTCTTTGTTAGGCTTATAGGGGATCGAAATCACACCAGACTTATCAAGATGATTTAGCATAAAAACAAATATGTTAAGAGCTATTTGAACAAAGCTTTGACAATATGGGTTGGTTAGCCTGCACTACTCCACTTATCTTTGAAAATTGAAATGAATAAATGTTAGCAATTATGTCAACACCACTACGACACTACTGGTCTCTCCATGTAATAAATCAATAAACTCTACTCTCTAACAATCTAGAACTGCATAATGAACACTACTGAAGAAAAATGTAAAACTTGGGTCAATGATAATAAATACACGGGTTGATGACCCTTAAATGAATAGTAAACATGAGAGAATGAACACTTATTTAAGGTAGAGAAACTTGTCCCATAATGCTTCGCATGGTTGATCACCCCTATATAGTCTGTCAAGCATGTCTCTAACTGTTTCAAATATATACATAGCGGCGTTCATCTTAACACCAGCTTTAGCTTCACAAAAATTCTTAGCTCGGCTAATCTGCATAAACCATGAAATCTATAGGAACTTAAATGTGTTAAGCTGAAAATATAATACATCAGCACTCTAGAAAGAATGGGAGGTTTGATGTTAATTAATACATTAAAAAATGGAGTGCATTCAAATGGAAAAAAGAAACACATAAGAGACTATTACCTTCTTTGATAGTAGAGAAGCACTATCAATAATCTCAATAAACTACATAATATTCAGTTCCGAAAGGCCGAAGCGACGCTTGCAGCCTTTTTTTACTGGGACTATTGCGGCTTACGCCAGCCTGAACCACTTCATAAAACTGAGAACTATACAAAGTCCAATGAGTACAGAGGGATTAAGAGAAATAAAAGAAGGAAAAAATTTAAAATCTCACAGATAGGTGATACAGCAGAGTACTCCAATCCGTAAGGTGCCATTTATTAATTTCATGTGAATACCTATTGGACCACGGTATCGATCATCAGCAATCTTGCTAGCAGTAATGTGCAATTCCTCAAAAACATCCCGGGAGACCTTGGAGTTTCTGCGCTTCCATATATTCCAGAGGACCGTGATAACAACATTATAGAGTGAATCTTGTCGAAATAATTATGATTTCGATTTTAGTGGTATTCCCACATTCACTTGATCCAAATACCTCTAATTACTCGAGAACATTCATTCTACTGGACTAAGATACTATAAACACAGAGAAACAATTATATTTAGGCACACTGATAAGAGGGCCTACTATCTAACAAAGTTCAATGAGTATAGATCAAGCTTTGCATAATCAGATAGGAAGAGTATAAGTGGTATTGCTGTACTTGGTAGCCTACAATAAAATCTTGTGCGAAGTGGAGAAGAGAAATTAAAAGATGAGCTAAAAGACACAGCCGCAATATAAATATATTATTTAAGGTTAAATAAAATCTAATCAGCACCATGATTCGACAACCAAGAAATCAAAGTTTGGGAGTATCATTCCTAAAAATGTTTTCCTCGCCCACATAAAAAAGACAAACATCACAGCGAATGAGATCGGAACCTGGATAATATAAATGTGTTCAAAAATTAGTGAAGGGTGCATCTGATGCACTACAGGATTTCATAATCTATTAACTCTATGCTCCTTTATGTTGTCAAGATTTTAGACGATGTTCTTCCTAATGTAACAACTGACTTTGTAGAAAAAAAAACAATAACCCTATAAATTCAATAAATATTAGTCATGTTATTCCTATACTTCTATAGGTAACAAATTTCCAAACCAACGACTGTTAAATCTGCCAAACCAAACATTGCTAAATTTTTCAGACTGAATAAGAGGTAAGGGAGATATCCCTTTTGCACCTTGTCCACATTGCTGATGACGAAGGCATCCAGGTGGTGCTGATGAGCCTGTTCTTCTCGAGCAACCCTGCAGCCACCTCACCTCAAGCGCCCCGCTACCTGCACCTCCTTCTCCGCGTCAGCATGGTGCCCACAGACCCGCCCCATCCATATCCCCGGATAAGAAAATCACCACCAACATCACACCTCTAGGAGAACTTTGCTGCATTTACAGGCCAATGGTCAGCTCTGGTTGCTGCTCTATTATCCTCCTCCTTGTAATTCTTCATAGACCAAAGAACAAAAAAACATTCAGAGCAAACTATATCCAGGCAATGAATTATATATATCAAAGATTAATCTTAGCAAGAGTGTACTTATATATATCACTGATACTGCTTATGAGCAGCTAAAGATGGGCTAATGCTTGCACTGGTGACCTTATATTGCCTAGTACGAGCACAAATATAAAAGAATAAAGGCCTTAATATGTGTAATCTGCATTAGAGTAAATAATTTTCTATGCTGAGTTTCCAAATCATCTCCGTAATTGAAAACCTGGATGGCTTCAATGTTAAAAGGAATAGCCTACGACTATGAGATGCTTAAGCATGCTTTGCATCTGACCGAACTTCTCCGAACCATATACTCATACTATAGCCAAAAAAACCATTTGCACACGTACGTGATAAATTATGACATTTGTTGGTGAGGAAACGACATGAAAAGCTGCTGCTACAGACTGGGTTAAGTGGACAGAACAACAATACCAAATCTAAACAAAAATAAACTGTACTATCATTAAAAAGAATCCATTGCAAGAGCTGCTACAGACCTTGAAGTACGGCAGCAGTATTCAAACACCAACATCGAGCACCTTCAGCGAGGGGTCCGGATTAAAACACCAACATTGAGCACAAATATATTTGATAGCTCCACTCCAAAAGTATGAAATTCCTCACGTTGAATACCTATAAACAAAAGGTGAAATAAGGATCTCTTTTGCACATATCAACGAAAAGAGGAAAGGTTATGTCAGAGACCAATTGAAATCATCGAAAGTTCAGCACATCAGGCTTTCAGCAAATGCACATGCAAAGCAATTCTTTCTCGGAGTGAACTCCGAACTCTTCTGTCGCACCGAGACGGTTTATGCAGGTGCCTCCGCCGCCGGCGACGCCCTACCACAAAAGATCGTCTTCGAGTCGCGAGTTGCCGCACCCAACCCCAAGGACCTGCAGCACAACAACACGCAACATACGTGGCGGCGAGGTGCCGTGCTTCGACGGCAGCGAGTCCCCGGCCGCGGCAGGGTGCCCCTTTGGTAGCAACGCAGCGCCGTCGGCGGTGGGCATCCCGATGCCATCATGGAGGCACGACCAGATCGACCTCTCATGCAGCCGGCCGCCGCCCTCGTTGCCGCACACAGAGGTTGCCTCCTCACCGGATCGGGTCGGAGCCGCGTCCCGAAAGAGAAGACCCACACGGTACCCGCCCCCTCGATCTACCTCTCCCGGCGCCATCCATCTGGACGAGATGTGGCCGTGGCGGATCTGGTCGCCGCCCCGCTGACTTGCGCGACTCGATCTGGGGCATCCCCGCTCGAGGGCGGGGAAGAGGGCGGCGCCGGCGGGGAGGAGAGCGGCTATGGGTGGGGGAGACGGAAGAGGGCGGCTGTGCGTGGGCGTGTTCGAGGGGATCGAGGTGCGTACGACGACGCGACGTCTCCTCAAGGGGATCGATAGGAGAGGTCTTTCTGCGGGGTGGTTTTTTTGCGAGGGGGGCGTGCGTGGGTGGGACGGGGGGCCGGTTGAAAAAAAACCAGACGAAAATGATGGGACGAAAAAAAATCGTGGACGCAATCCTACCAACTGAGACATTACGAGTAGAGATGTATCACTTATTGTGGTACATATCACAACGATCGCCCACTACGACGCTCTTGGCAGGCCAGTCCATTAGCGGGAGTAGGAAGGGCGCTATAGCGGTTTTTATCCACCGGTTTTTGGAAGCTTCCAGCTGGTTTTTTCTTCGGTTATTTTAGTTGTTTGCTTTACCGGTCTTCTTTTCTTTTATTTCCGTTTTCTTCTTTTCTTCTCTATTTTGTCCTTTGCAAAAATTCATAAATTTCAGTAGTGTTCAGAATCTTAAAAAATGTTCGCAATTTGAAACAATGTTTTGGCCCAGACACTTAAAAGTGCAGCTGCGCTATTACGTCGTCGTGAGCGCACGCGCATAGACTGTACAATGGGACAGATTGATCCCAAATTTAGAGAATTGCTCACCCACCCATTCTATATATGGAAAGATCCCTCAGGTACACTACGTTGATTTTTCTCCACCTCATCCGATCAACCGTCTGAACCCAACGATGACGTAACATGCATTAATTCCGGTATTAGAAAATTCAAAAAGCTATAACTTTTAAACCATGTGTCGGAATTATGATCTATTTTCACCGCTGGGTTCTTCGTGACGAGTTCTTCAAAACTAGATCTCATATGGATATGTTTTGATGAGTTTTTTTTCAAAAGCAACTTTGATGCTAGATGAGGCAACTTTAGTGCTAAACACGAGCCACTCGTATGCTAGATGAATTGCACCGTGTGTATAACTAAGTTGGCCTAGTAGCCTCCTAATTAGTTGTATGCAGTAGTGTAATAGGTAGCTCACATGGTTGCTAATTTGCATACGTCGAAAACTAAGTAGTAAATACTTTAGTTGCCTACCATACTGTTAAAGTTGTTTACCATAGAGCGGAGAGTTGCATAACATGGCTTCTAAGTTGTCTACCTCAGAAACTAAGTTTGCCTACATTACTATGAAGTTACCTATGAGTGATCCTCAATTGCCTACAATAGTATGGAGGTTGTCCATCAAGGAACCTAAGTTGAGTACAATGTCGAAAAGTTATCGTGGGATCTAAGTCGTCTATCATGATTCCAACTTTCTAAACTATGTGGGGATGGATGGTATGAGATCATTGTGCTTTCCTTTTCTGGGGGAGTCTGCCCGCCAACGCTATTGAGTACGCGCGTGTTGGCTAGCCAGGTCGCGGCGAGCTCTTCAAAATTAAACCCCACATGGATATGTTTGGATTTTTTTTAAAAGCAACTTTGATGCTAGATGAGGCAACTTTAGTGCTAAACTGAAGCAGCTTCACTGCATTAAAAGTAACTAATTAGCAACAATAAGCAACTAAGTAGTGATAGAGAACAACTTTGAAACAGAGGCAGATAACATCACATCACCTTCACAACCAACTTTTCTTCTACTAGAGGCAACTTTGTAGTGCTAAAAATAGACAACTTCACTACATTTGGTGCCCTAATTAATTTTATCTAACATTCTCCTAACTTCTTCACCAGTACTTCTAAGTTTTTTATTGTTCATGCTCGCATGTCGTTATTTCTAAATTGCCTATAACACTATGAAGTCGTCTGCCGTTAATGCTCTTGTGTCTGCTATTGCTAGTTATGGTAGGCAACTTGATGGTGAATCTAGGCAACTTCAGAGTGTTTGTAGGCAACTTAGGAAAACAATGATAAACAACTTCGAAATATTGTAGGCAATTATTTTGTAAAGTTAGGCAACTGAGTAGCAATGGTAGGTAACTAATTACCAATAGCAAGCAATTGGCATCAATGGTAGGCAATATATAGTATTTATAGGAAACTGAATATCAACCGAAGACAACTAACAATCAACAAAAAACAGCTGAGCAACCATAATAAACAAGTTGGGATAGTGTTAGCAAATTTATAGGTACACATAGTGTAGTGAAGTTGCTTTGTATGTAGCACTAAAGGTGCCTTTTGTTTTGTGTGATTTTTCTCATTTTTACGCGAACCAACCTAATGGCAGTCCTACTAGGCCAAAAGGAAGAAGTTGCTTCCCTATAGCACTATAGTTGCCCCAATTGCAGTCAAAGTTGCCCTCGAAAAAAGTTTGACAAAACCTACTTAAATGGGATCTAGTTTTCAAGAACTCATCATGAGAAATCCAACGGTGAAATCGGAACGGATTTTGACGCTTGAATCAAAAGTTAAGGCTTTTAAAAACACGGGGACAAGATATATGTTGATTTCTTTGTTAACGTAACAGGATCACGTGGGCATGGAAAAGGTGGTGGCAGGGGACCAAGATGTTTCCTTTTTAAAAGCATGTACGGACAGACCGGTTGCATTTTCCATATACAGTAAGAGTGCTGGATCTCGCGAACGAGCGCCTGGGCGCTCGCTAGCCACGTCCTCTTAGTTTTGGAAAAATTGTTCACAATTTAAAAAATGTCCGCGTTCTCTGAAAAATGCCTGAATTTTCGACAATGTTCACAAATTTAAAAAATTGTCACATTCTTGGAAAGTGTTCGTGTTTTCCAAAAAATGTTTGGATTTTCGAAAAAAATAATTTCCAATTTTTTTTCACAAAATTTAAAAATTGTTCACATCTTCGAAAAGTGTCAGTGTTTAACATTTTTCGGATTTTTTAGAAAAATCACAATTGCAGAAAATGTTCACAAATTTTAAAAAGTGTTTACGTTTCCGAACAATGTTTGTGTTTACAAAATTGTTCACTTTTTTTATTCCTGAAGATTTTTCAAAATTACGAACACTTTTTGATTCGATGAACTGCTTTTTGCACAATCTTTTTTGAATTTGCATTTTTTTCAAATTTATGAACTATTTTTTAATTACCGAACATTTTGAAATTTTCGAATTCATGGGAAAACTCGTGAAAAAAATTCAAACGTTAAGAAAAAGACCAAATGCGAATGAGCAGCCGGCACAGCCGTGCGGCCGCGTGGGACGGGCAGTTCCGGTTATACAAGCCGTGGGGACACCACCTTCTCGGCAACTCGCATATCCTCAATGTCACCGCGCGTCACATTGCGCTCTGCTCAGACAACACCGTACTAGAGATCAGTTCTGAAACCAGCCTGCCGCTCGCCTCCCCAGGGCCCAGTCGACCGTGTCGTCACCGTCGAGATCGACCAGCACTCCACGCCCCTGTGTTCCACTTCGGCCATAGGCGCAACCTGCAACCACGCCGCACCTCATTGGCGCTCCTGTCCTTTCTTTGTCGATGCTCTTCTCTGGTCAGAGCCGCACAATGGCTCCTACCGAGCCACCTCGCTAGCTACCGCGGTCGATACCAGACCCGAGCAAGTTTGCACATGCTGGCCGTGCCTGTTACGTAGTCAGGCTTTTTTAACGATCAGTTGTGAGGTGAGGTAGACGGAAAGAATAAGGGGAAGAAAGATATATATGACGTGTGTGTCTCAATAGTCAGTGAGAGAAGTAGGTTATCCGTGTCGGGATTGTCCTTTTCCTGGTGCAACAAAGAGGTTCAGGGTTTGAATTGGACGGGATCACTTCAAGGATTCGGAGTTCAAGGTTTGATTCGGACCGCCTCTACAAAATCAGGGTTTAAAATAGACTTTACTCGCATGCTAGTGAGTGAGCGAGCGAGCGAGACGCCGTAATGGGCCGGCCCACCATGCTAGCGCTCGAGCGCCTCGCGCGAGCGACGCGCTGCGTGTATTGCTCTGAAATCACTAATTGAGTAGTACTCATTTCAAAGACCACTCCCACCTCCCTAGGTTGCGATAAGTGGCATGTTGCATGTGCGTCACTTATCGCAATCTGTGAGTTTTCCTTTTTTAGTATATCCATTTATTCAAAATGTTTTATCTCTAAAAGCATGCGTCCAAATCTCGAACCGTTTTCACCATTGGATTCCTCGCGTCGAGATCTGTTGGAAAAATATGCCCTAGAGGCAATAATAAAGTGGTTATTATTATATTTTCTTAATCATGATAAAGGTTTATTATTCATGCTAGAATTGTATTGAGCTGAAACTTAAATACATGTGTGGATACATAAACAAATACCGTGTCCCTAGTGAGCCTCTACTAGACTAGCTCGTTGATCAAAGATAGTCAAGGTTTCCTAACCATAGACATGAGTTGTCACTTGATAATGGGATCACATCATTAGGAGAATGTCGTGATGGACAAGACCCATCCGTTAGCATAGCATATGATCGTTCAGTTTTTGGTACTGCTTTCTTCATGTCAAATACATATTCCTTCGACCATGAGATCATGCAACTCCCAGATACCGGAGGAATACCTTGTGTGCTATCGAACATCACAACATAATTGGGTGATCATAAAGATGCTCTACAGGTATCTCCGAAGGTGTTTGTTGAGTTGGCATAGATCGAGATTAGGATTTGTCACTCCGAGTATCGGAGAGGTATCTCTGGGCCCTCTCGGTAATACACATCATAAGAAGCCTTGCAAGCAAATGACTAATGAGTTAGTTACGAGATGATGTATTACAGAACGAGTAAAGAGACTTGCCGATAACGAGATTGAACTAGGTATAGAGATACCGACGATCGAATCTCGGGCAAGTAACATACCAACAAACAAAGGGAATTACGTATGTTGTCATAACGGTTCGACCGGTAAAGATCTTCGTAGAATATGTAGGAACCAATATGGGCATCCAGGTTCCGCTATTGGTTATTGACCGGAGAGGTGTCTCGGTCATGTCTACATAGTTCTCGAACCCGTAGGGTCCGCAAGCTTAACGTTCGTTGACGATATAGTATTATATGAGTTATGTATGTTGGTGACTGAATGTTGTTCGGAGTCCCAGATGAGATCACGGACATCATGAGGAGCTCCGGAATGGTCCGAAGGTGAAGATTGATATATGGGATAATAGTGTTTGGTCTTCGGAAGGGTTCCGGAATTCACCGGAAGGGGTTTCGGATGTTTCCCGAAATGTTCTGGTGCAAGAACACTTTATTTGGGCCAAGGGATAAAGCCCACGAGGTTTTTGGAAAGTGCAAAACAAAGTTTTGCGGACACCAGGGGCCAGATGACAGGGTCCCTGGCGTCTGGGTCCAAACGCCGGGAACCCTGGCGTCTGGTCCTGGAGTCTGAGAAGGACTCTTGCCTTTCAGGCAAAACCGACTTTGAGGAGGCTTTTACTCCAAGTTTCGACCCCAAGGCTCAACATATAAATAGAGGGGCAGGGCTAGCACCCAAGACACATCAAGAATCACCAAGCCGTGTGCCGGCAACCCTGTCCCCTCTAATTTATCCTCCTTCATAGTTTCCGTTGTGCTTGGCGAAGCCCTGCGGAGATTGTTCTTCACCAACACCGTCACCACGCCGTCGTGCTGCCGGAACTCATCTACTACTTCACCTTTCTTGCTGGATCGAGAAGGCGAGGACGTCATCGAGCTGAACGTGTGCTGAATGCGAAGGTGCCGTACGTTCGGTACTTGATCGGGACGGATTGTGAAGGTGTATGACTACATCAACCGCGTTGATAAATGCTTCCGATTAGCGATCTTCAAGGGTATGAAGATGCTCTCCCCCTCTCGTAGCTATGCATCTCCATGGATAGATCTTGCGTGTGGGTAGAATTTTTTGTTTTTCATGCAACGTTTCCCAACAGTGGTATCAGAGCCAGGTGTATGCGTAGATGATATGCATGAGTAGAACACAAAGAGTTGTGGGCAGTGATGGTCATACTGCTTACCACCAACATCTTATTTTGATTCGACGGCATTGAGGGATGAAGCGGTCCGGACCAACCTTACATGTCCACGTACATGAGACCGGTTCCACCGACAGACATGCAACTTGTTTTGCATAAAGGTGGCTGGCGGGTGTCTGTTTCTCCTACTTTAGTTGAATCGAATTTGACAGTGGCCGGTCCTTGAAGAAGGTTAAAACAACAAACTTGATAAATCACCATTGTGGTTTGTTTTTGCGTAGGTAAGAACGGTTCTTGCTAGAAACCCGTAGCAGCCACGTAAAACTTGCAAACAACAAAGTAGAGGACGTCTAACTTGTTTTTGCAGGGTATGCTGTGATGTGATATGGTCAAGGCATGATGTGATATACGTTATTGTATGAGATGATCATGTTTTGTAATTTATCGGCAACCGGCAGGAGCCTAATGGTTGTCTCTTAATTCTTGTATGAAATGCAAGCACCATGTAATTGCTTTACTTTATCGCTATGCGTTAGCAATAGTTGGCGAGACGACCACGACACAACGATGGAGATCAAGGTGTCGAGCCGGTGACGATGGAGATCATGACGATGCTTTGGAGATGGAGATCAAAAGCACAAGATGATGATGGCCATATCATGTCACATATTTCGATTGCATGTGATTTTTATCCTTTATGCATCTTATTTTGCTCAGAACGGCAGTAGCATTATAAGATGATCCCTTCTCTAAATTTCAAGATAAAAGTGTTCTCCCCGAGTATGCACCGTTGCTAAAGTTCGTCGTTTTGAAGCACCTTGTGATGATCGGGTGTGATAGACTCTACGTTCACATAAAATGGGTGTAAGCCAGTTTTACACAAGCAGAATACTTGGGTTAAACTTGACGAGCCTAGCATGTACAGACATGGTCTCGGAACACTGGAGACCGAAAGGTCGAACGTGAGTCATATAGTAGATATGATCAACATAGAGATGTTCACCATTGATGACTACCCCATCTCACATGATGATCGGACAAGGGTTAGTTGATTTGGATCACGTATCACTTAGATAACTTGAGGGATGTTTATCTATGTGGGAGTTCATTAGTAATTTGATTAATTGAACTTAATTTATCATGAACTTAGTCCTAATAGTATTTGCATATCTATGTTGTAGATCTATGGCCCGTGCTACCGTTAGCCTGAATTTTAATGCGTTCCTAGAGAAAACTAAGTTGAAAGATG
This sequence comes from Thinopyrum elongatum, assembly GCA_011799875.1. Lineage (NCBI taxonomy): Eukaryota > Viridiplantae > Streptophyta > Magnoliopsida > Poales > Poaceae > Thinopyrum > Thinopyrum elongatum. The sequence goes on from CM022298.1 coordinate 131,951,917, forward strand.
ATGGTAGCAACTACACGGACTAGGTCCGTAACTTGAGGATTATCTTCATTGCTGCACAGAAGAATTATGTTCTTGATGCACCGCTTGGTGACAGGCCTGCTGCAGGAGCAGATGCAGATGTTATGAACATCTGGCAAGCTCGATCTAAGGACTACTCAATAGTTCAGTGTGCCACATTTTATGGCTTAGAACCAGGACTTCAAAGATGTTTTGAACGTCATGGAGCATATAAGATGTTCCAAGAGTTGAAGTTAATATTTCAAGCAAATGCCCGGGTTGAGAGATATGAAGTCTCCAACAAGTTCTATAGCTGCAAGATGGAAGAGAACAGTTCTGTCAGTGAACACATACTCAAAATGTCTAGGTATCATAACCACTTGACTCAGCTGGGAGTTGATCTTCCAGTTGATAGTGTTATTGACAGAGTTCTTCAATCACTGCCACCAAGCTATAAAGGCTTCGTGATGAACTATAATATGCAAGGGATGAATAAAACGATTCCTGAGCTCTTCGCAATGCTTAAGGCCGCGGAAGTAGAAATCAAGAAGGAGCATTGATACGTCTCCAACGTATCTATAATTTTTTATTGTTCCATGGCATTATATTATCTGTTTTGGATGTTTTATATGCATTAATATGCTATTTTATATTATTTTTGGGACTAACCTATTAACCTAGAGCCCAGTGCCAGTTTCTGTTTTTTCCTTGTTTTTGAGCCTCGTAGAAAAGGAATGCCAAACGGAGTCCAAACGGAACAAAACTTCACGATGATTTTTCTTGGACCAGAAGACACCCAGGGGACTTGGAGTCCAAGTCAGAAGAGCCGCGAGGCGGCGACAAGGGTGGAGGGCGCGCCTTAGGGGGGGCGCCACCCTACCTTGTGGGCCCCTCAGGACTCCTCTGACCTAGCCCTTCCTCCTATATATTCACAAATATTCCAGAACCACCAGAGGCATCCACGAAAACACTTTTCCACCACCGCAACCTTCTGTACCCGTGAGATCCCATCTTGGGACCTTTTCCCGCACCCTGCCGGAGGGGGATTCGATCACGGAGGGCTTCTACATCAACTCCATTGCCCTTCCGATGATGCGTGAGTAGTTTACCTCAGACCTACGGGTCCATAGCTAGTAGCTAGATGGCTTCTTCTCTCTCTTTGATTCTCAATACAACATTCTCCTTGATGTTCTTGGAGATCTATCCGATGTAATCTTCTTTTGCGGTGTGTTTGTTGAGATCCAATGAATTGTGGATTTATGATCAGCTTATCTATGAATATTATTTGAATCTTCTCTGAATTCTTTTATGCATGATTTACTATCTTTGTATTTCTCTTCGTATTATCGGTTTGGTTTGGCCAACTAGATTGGTTTTTCTTGCAATGGGAGAGGTGCTTAGCTTTGGGTTCAATCTTGCGGTGTCCTCACCCTGTGACAGTAGGAGCAGCGAGGCACGTATTGTATTGTTGTCATCGAGGATAAAAAGATGGGGTTTTCATCATATTTCTTGAGTTAATTCCTCTACATCATGTCATCTTACTTAAAGCGTTACTCTGTTCTTTATGAACTTAATACTCTAGATGCAGGCAGGAGTCGGTCGATGTGTGGAGTAATAGTAGTAGATGCAGGCAAGAGTCGGTCTACTTGACACGGACGTGATGCCTATATGCATAATCATTGCCTTGGATATCGTCATAACTTTGCGCTTTTCTATCAATTGCTCGACGGTAATTTGTTCACCCACCGTATTATTTGCCTTCATGAGAGAAGCCTCTAATGAAAACTATGGCCCCTGGGTCTATTTTCTATCATATTACTTTCCGATCTACTATTTTGCAATCTTTTATTTTCAGATCTATATACCAAAAAACCCCAAAAATATTTTATCTTTTGTTTATCTATCTCTATCAGATCTCACTTTTGAAATTGACCGTGAAGGGATTGACAACCCCTTTATCGCGTTGGGTGCAAGTGTTTGATTGTTTGTGCAGGTGTTGGTGATTTGTGCGTTCTTCTCCTACTGGATTGATACCTTGGTTCTTAACTGAGGGAAATACTTACCTCTACTGTGCTGCATCACCCTTTCCTCTTCAAGGGAAAAGCCAACGCAAGCTCAAGAAGTAGCAGCAAGAATTTTTGGCACCGTTGCCGGGGAGATCTATGCCAAGTCGAGACATACCAAGTACCCATCATAAACTCTCATCTCTTGCATTACATTATTCGCCATTTGCCTCTCATTTTCCTCTCCCCCATTTCTAAAATGATTTTTGAAAAGATTTGCCTTTTTATTCGCCCTTCTTCCGTTCATATTTTTCATTTGCTTTTTGTTTGCTCGTGTGTTAGATTGCTTGCTTTGTCATGATGGCTCAACCCAAGAGCCTTGATCCTTACTATTGGAAGTTGGAAGAAATTGAAAATAATACTAGGAGCTTCATGTCCCTACAATTTGAGCATAATAATTTCTTTAGAAACGAGCTCAAGGAGCAGAAAACCTTTATGGAGTATATGAACAAAGAGCTTGATGATATGTCTAAGGAATTATATGGTCTTAAATCTCAATTTGCTCATCTTGAAAATTTAGTTGACCAAATTTCTGATAAACAAACCACTTTGGTAAATAAGATGGCCGCTAAACCGGAGTTTTGTGAAAATAATGATGAAGATCTTAAAGTGATTGATGTGACTCCTATTGAATCTTTGTTTTCTAAAATAAATCTTGATAAAGATGGGACTGGAGATGAGTCAACTTTAGTTAAAAGGCGTCCCAATGATTCGGAGTTTATAGATCTTGATGCAAAAATTGATAAAAGTGGGATTGAAGAGGTCAAAACTTTAAGTAGAAATGAACCCACTCTTTTGGATTTCAAGGACTTTAATTATGATAATTGTTCTTTAGTAGATTGTATTTCCTTGTTGCAATCCATGTTGAATTCTCCTCATGCTTATAAGCAAAATAAAGCCTTTACTAAACATATTGTTGATGCTTTGATGAAATCGCTTGAAGAAAAGCTTGAATTGGAAGTTTCTATCCCTATAAAACTTTATGATGAGTGGGAACCTACTATTAAGATTAAGATTAAAGATTATGAGTGCCATGCTTTGTGTGATTTGGGTGCTAGCGTTTCCACGATTCCAAAAACTTTATGTGATGTGTTAGGTTTCCGCGAATTTGATGATTGTTCTTTAAATTTGCATCTTGCGGATTCCACTATTAAGAAACCTATGGGAAGGATTAATGATGTTCTTATTGTTGCAAATAGGAATTATGTGCCTGTTGATTTCATTGTTCTTGATATAGATTGCAATCCTACATGTACTATTATTCTTGGTAGACCTTTTCCTAGAACGATTGGTGCAATTATTGATATGAAAGAAGAAAACATTAGATTTCAATTTCCGTTAAGGAAGGGCATGTAACACTTTCCTAGAAATAAAATTAAGTTGCCATATGAATCTATTATGAGAGCTACTTATAGATTGCATACCAAAGATGACAATACCTAGATCTATTGTGTTTTTATGCCTAGCTAAGGGCGTTAAACAATAGCGCTTCTTGGGAGGCAACCCAATTTTATTTTTGTTCTTGCTTTTTTGGTTCTATTTTTCAATAAATTTTTCATCTAGCCTCTGGTTAGATGTGTTTTTGTGTTTTAATTAGGGTTTGTGCCAAGTAAGACCTTTGGGATGGCTTACGGTGATAGTTGATTTGATCTTGCTGAAAAACAGAAACTTTTGTGTCCAGTCACAGAATTTTAATAATTCACTATAGAGTTTAAAAACCCTTAATTGTTTACACAGGATTTATATACTAATTTACTATTTTTTCCTAATTTTTCAGAAGTTTTGGAGTTACATAAGTATTAGAACAATTCATATCTTCGCAGACTGTTCTGTTTTTGACAGATTCTGCTTTCTTTGTGTTGTTTGCTTATTTTGATGAATCTATGGGTATTATCGGGGGGTATGAACGATGGAGAAGTTGGAATACAGTAGATATTACACCAATATAAATAAAAATGAGTTCACAACAGTACCAAAAGTGGTGATTTTTATTTTCTTTCACTAACGGATCTTACGAGTTTTCTGTTGAGTTTTGTGTTGTGAAGTTTTCAAGTTTTGGGTAAAGATTTGATGGACTATGGAATAAGGAGTGGCAAGAGACTAAGCTTGGGGATGCCCAAGGCACCCCAAGGTAATATTCAAGGACAACCAAGAGCCTAAGCTTTGGGATGCCCCGGAAGGCATCCCCTCTTTCGTCTTCGTCTATCGGTAAATTTACTTGAGGCTATATTTTTATTCACCACATGATATGTGTTTTGCTTGGAGCGTCTTGTATGATATGAGTCTTTGCTTTTTAGTTTGCCACAATCATCTTTGCTGTACACACCTTTTGAGAGGGACACGCGTGAATCGTGATTTATTAGAATACTCTATGTGCTTCACTTATATCTTTTGAGCTAGGCAATTTTGCTCTAGTGCTTCACTTATATCTTTTTAGAGCACGGCGGTGATTTTATTTTGTAGAAATTGTTGAACTCTCATGATTCACTTATATTATTTTTAGATTCCTTCTAAACAGCGTGGTAATTTGCTTTGATTATAAAATTAGTCCTAATATGATAGGTATCCAAGAGGGATATAATAAAAACTTTCATATAAAGTGCATTGAATACTATGTGAAGTTTGATTCCTTATGATTGTTTTGAGATATAAAGATGATGATATTAGAGTCATGCTAGTGAGTAATTGTGGATTGTATAAATACTTGTGTTAAAGTTTGTGATTCCCGTAGCATGCACATATGGTGAACCGTTATGTGATGAAGTCGGAGCATGATTTATTTATTGATTGTCTTCCTTATGAGTGGCAGTCGGGGACGAGCGATGGTATTTTTCTACCAATCTATCCACCTAGGAGCATGCGTGTAGTACTTCGTTTCGATGACTAATAGATTTTTGCAATAAGTATGTGAGTTCTTTATGACTAATGTTGAGTCCATGGATTATACGCACTCTCACCCTTCCACCATTGCTAGCCTCTCTAGTACCGCGCAACTTTCGCCGGTGCCATACACCTACCTTTTACCTTCCTCAAAACAGCCACCATACCTACCTATTATGGCATTTCCATAGCCATTCTGAGATATATTGCCATGCAACTTTCCACTGTTCCGTTTTATTATGACATGTTTCGTCATTGTCATATTGCTTTGCATGATCATGTAGTTGACATAGTATTTGTGGCAAAGCCACCGTTTATCATTTTTTATACATGTCACTCTTGAGTCATTGCACATCCCAGTACACCACCGGAGGCATTCATATAGAGTCATATTTTGTTCTAAGTATCGAGTTGTAATTCTTGAGTTGTAAGTAAATAAAAGTGTGATGATATTCATTTTTAGACCATTGTCCCATGTGAGGAAAGGATGATGGAAGCTATGATTCCCCCACAAGTCGGGATGAGTCTCTGGACAAAAAATAAAAATAAAAGAGGCCAAAGAAGCCCACATAAAAAATGAGAGAAAAGAGAGAAGGGGCAATGTTACTATCCTTTTTCCACACTTGTGCTTCAAAGTAGCACCATGCTCTTCATGATAGAGTGTCTCCTATGTTGTCACTTTCATATACTAGTGGGAATTTTTCATTATAGAACTTGGCTTGTATATTCCAATGATGGGCTTCCTCAAATTGCCCTAGGTCTTCATGAGCAAGCAAGTTGGATGCACACCCACTTAGTTTCTTTTTGAGCTTTCATAAACTTATAGCTCTAGTGCATCCGTTGCATGGCAATCCCTACTCACTCACATTGATATCTATTGATGGGCATCTCAATAGCCCGTTGATACGCCTAGTTGATGCGAGACTATCTTCTCCTTTTTTGTCTTCTCCACAACCACCATATTCTATTCCACCTATAGTGCTATGTCCATGGCTCACGCTCATGTATTGCGTGAAAATTGAAAAAGTTTGAGAACATCAAAAGTATGAAACAATTGCTTGGCTTGTCATCGGGGTTGTGCATGATTTAATACTTTGTGTGATGAAGATGGAGCATAGCCAGACTATATGATTTTATAGGGATAACTTTCTTTGGCCATGTTATTTTGAGAAGACATGATTGCTTTATTAGTATGCTTGAAGTATTATTGTTTTTATGTCAATATTAAGCTTTTGTTTTGAATCTTATGGATCTGAACATTCATGCCACAATAAAGAAAAAATACATGGATAAGTATGTTAGGTAGCATTCCACATCAAAAATTTTGTTTTTATCATTTACCTACTCGAGGACGAGCATGAATTAAGCTTGGGGATGCTTGATACGTCTCCAACGTATCTATAATTTTTGATTATTCCATGCTATTATATTATTTGTTTTGGATGTTTTATATGCATTAATATGCTATTTTATATTATTTTTGGGACTAACCTATTAACCTAGAGCCCAGTGCCAGTTTCTGTTTTTTCCTTGTTTTTGAGCCTCGCAGAAAAGGAATACCAAACGGAGTCCAAACGGAATAAAACTTCACGATGATTTTTCTTGGACTAGAAGACACCCAGGGGACTTGGAGTCCAAGTCAGAAGAGCCGCGAGGCGGCGACAAGGGTGGAGGGCGCGCCCCCCTACCTTATGGGGCCCTCGGGACTCCTCTGACCTAGCCCTTCCTCCTATATATTAACAAATATTGTAGAACCACCAGAGGCATTCACGAAAACACTTTTCCACCACGGCAACCTTCTGTACCCATGAGATCCCATCTTGGGACCTTTTCCGGCACCCTGCCGGAGGGGGATTCGATCATGGAGGGCTTCTACATCAACTCCATTGCCCTTCCGATGATGCGTGAGTAGTTTACCTCAGACCTATGGGTCCATAGCTAGATGGCTTCTTCTCTCTCTTTGATTCTCAATACAACGGTCTCCTTGATGTTCTTGGAGATCTATCCGATGTAATCTTCTTTTGCGGTGTGTTTGTCGAGATCCGATGAATTGTGGATTTATGATCAGCTTATCTATGAATATTATTTGAATCTTCTCTGTCATATTACTTTCCGATCTACTATTTTACAATCTTTTATTTTCAGATCTATATACCAAAAAAAACAAAAAATATTTTATCTTTTGTTTATCTATCTCTATCAGATCTCACTTTTGCAATTGACCGTGAAGGGATTGACAACCCCTTTATCGCGTTGGGTGCAAGTGTTTGATTGTTTGTGCAGGTGTTGGTGATTTGTGCGTTCTTCTCCTACTGGATTGATACCTTGGTTCTTAACTGAGGGAAATACTTACCTCTACTGTGCTGCATCACCCTTTCCTCTTCAAGGAAAAAACCAATGCAAGCTCAAGAAGTAGCAAGCATCAAGTGTTGATGGTTAACAAGACCACTAGTTTCAAGAAAAAGGGCAAGGGAAAGAAAGGGAACTTCAAGAAGAAAGGTAAGCAAGTTGCCGCTCCCGTGAAGAAGCCCAAAACTGGACCCAAGCCTAAAACTGAGTGCTTCTACTGCAAGGGAAATGGTCACTGGAAGCGGAACTGCCCCAAGTATTTGGCGGATAAGAAGGATGGCAAAGTGAACAAAGGTATATATTATATACATGTTATTGATGTGTTCCTTACTAATGCTCGTAGTAGCTCATGGGTATTTGATACTGGTTCGGTTGCTCATATTTGTAACTCGAAACAGGAGCTGCGGAATAAATGAAGATTGGCTAAGGACAAGGTGACGATGCGCGTCGGGAATGGTTCCAATGTCGATGTGATCGCCGTTGGCAAGCTACCTCTACATCTACCTTCGGGATTAGTTTTACACCTCAATAATTGTTATTTGGTGCCTGCGTTGAGCATGAACATTATATCTGGATCTTGTTTATTGCGAGACGGTTATTCATTTAAGTCAGGGAATAATGGTTGTTCTATTTATATGAATAATATCTTTTATGGTCATGCACCCTTGAGGAATGGTTTGTTCTTCTTGAATCTCGATTGTAGTGATACAAATATTCATAATATTGATGCCAAAAGATGCAAAGTTGATAATGATAGTGCAACATATTTGTGGCACTGCCGTTTAGGTCATATTGGTGTAAAGCGCATGAAGAAACTCCATGCAGATGGACTTTTGGAATCACTTGATTATGAATCATTTGATACTTGCGAACCATGCCTCATGGACAAGATGACTAAAACTCCGTTCTCCAGAACAATGGAGCGAGCTAATGACTTATTGGAAATAATACATACAGATGTATGCGGTCCAATGAGTGTTGAAGCACGTGGCAGGTATCGTTATTTTCTGACCTTCACGAAATGATTTGAGTAGATATGGGTATATCTACTTGATGAAACACAAATATGAAACATTTGAAAAGTTCAAAGAATTTCAGAGTGAAGTGGAGACTCATCGTAACAAGAAAATAAAGTTTCTACGATCTGATCGTGGAGGCGAATATTTGAGTTACGAGTTTGGCCTTCATTTAAAACAATGTGGAATTGTTTCACAACTCACACCACCTGGAACACCACAGCATAATTGTGTGTCCGAACATCGTAACCGTACTTTATTAGATATGGTGCGTTCTATGATGTCTCTTACCGATTTACCACTATCGTTTTGGGGTTATGCATTAGTGACAGCTGCATTCACGTTAAATAGGGCACCATCCAAATCCGTTGTGATGACACCGTATGAACTGTGGTTTGGCAAGAAACCTAAGCTGTCATTTCTTAAAGTTTGGGGATGTGATGCTTATGTCAAAAGGCTTCAGCCTGATAAGCTCGAACCTAAATCGGAGATGTGTGTCTTCATTGGATACCCTAAAGAAACTATTGGGTACACCGTCTACCATAGATCCGAAGGCAAGATCTTTGTTGCTAAGAATGGGTCCTTTCTAGAGAAGGAGTTTCTCTCAAAAGAAGTGAGTGGGAGGAAAGTAGAACTTGATGAGGTAATTGTACCTTCTCTCAAATTAAAAAGTAGCACATCACAGAAAACCGTTCCCGTGATGCCTACACCAACTAGAGAGGAAGCTAATGATAATGATCATGAAACTTTAGATCAAGTTACTACTGAACATCGTAGGTCAACTAGAGCACGTTCCGCACTAGTGTGGTATAGTAATCCTGTCCTGCAAGTCCTGTTACTAGACCAAGGTGAACCTACGAACTATGAAGAAGCCATGATGAGCCCAGATTCCGACAGATGGCTTGAGGCCATGAAATATGAGATAGGATCCATGTATGAGCACAAAGTGTGGACTTTGGTGGATTTGCCCGATGATCGGCAAGCCATAGAGAATAAATGGATCTTCAAGAAGAAGACTGACGCTGATGGTAATGTTACTGTCTACAAAGCCTGACTTGTCGCAAAAGGTTTTTGACAAGTTCAAGGAGTTGACTACGATGAGACTTTCTCACCCGTAGCGATGCTTAAGTTTGTCCGAATCATGTTAGCAATTGCTGCATTTTATGATTATGAAATCTGGCAAATGGACGTCAAAACTGCATTCCTTTATGGATTTCTTAAAGAAGAGTTGTATATGATGCAACCAGAAGGTTTTGTTGATCCTAAAGGTGCTAACAAAGTGTGCAAGCTCCAGCGATTTATCTATGGACTGGTGCAAGCATCTCGGAGTTGGAATATGCGCTTTGATGGGGTGATCAAAGCATATGGTTTTATACAGACTTACGGTGAAGCCTGTATTTACAAGAAAGTGAGTGGGAGCTCTATAGCATTTCTAATATTATATGTAGATGACATATTGTTGATTGGACATGATATAGAATTTTTGGATAGCATAAAAGGATACTTGAATAAGAATTTTTCAATGAAAGACCTCGGTGAAGCTGCTTATATATTGGGCATCAAGATCTATAGAGATGGATCAAGACGCTTAATAGGACTTTCACAAAGCACATACCTTGACAAAGTTTTAAAGAAGTTCAAAATGGATCAGTGAAAGAAAGGGTTCTTGCCTGTGTTACAAGGTGTGAAATTGAGTCAGACTCAAAGCCCAACCACTACACAATATAGAGAGAAAATGAAAGTCATTCCCTATGCCTCAGCCATATGTTCTATCATCTATGCTATGCTGTGTACCAGACTTGATGTGTGCCTTGCCATAAGTTTGGCAGGGAGGTACCAAAGTAATCCAGGAGTGGATCACTGGACAGTGGTCAAGAACATCCTAAAGTACCTGAAAAGGACCAAGGATACGTTTCTTGTTTATGGAGGTGACGAAGAGCTCGTCGTAAAGGGTTACGTCGATGCTAGCTTCGACACTGATCCGGATGACTCTAAGTCACAAACTGGATACGTATTTATATTGAATGGTGGAGCTGTCAGTTGGTGCAGTTCCAAGCAAAGCGTCATGGCGGGATCTACGTGTGAAGCGGAGTACATAGCTTCTTCGGAAGCAGCGCATGAAGGAGTCTGGATGAAGGAGTTCATATCCGATCTGGGTGTAATACCCAGTGCATCGGGTCCAATGACAATCTTTTGTGACAACACTGGAGCAATAGCCTTAATGAAGGATTCCAGGTTTCACAAAAGAACCAAACACATCAAGAGATGCTTCAACTCCATTCGTGAAAAGGTCAAGGATGGATACATAAAAGTTTGCAAAATACATACGGATCTGAATGTAGCAGACCCGTTGAGTAAGCCTCTTCCACGAGCAAAACATGATCAACACCAAGACTCCATGGGTGTTAGATTCATTACAACGTAATCTAGATTATTGACTCTAGTGCAAGTGTGAGACTAAAGGAAATATGCCGTAGAGGCAATAATAAAGTTGTTATTTTATATTTCCTTATCCATGATAAAGGTTTATTATTCATGCTAGAATTGTATTGATCGGAAACTTAAATACATGTGTGAATACATAAACAAATACCGTGTCCCTAGTAAGCCTCTACTAGACTAGCTCATTGATCAAAGATGGTTAAGGTTTCCTAACCATAGACATGTGTTGCCATTTGATAATGGGATCAAATCATTAGGAGAATGATGTGATGGACAAGACCCATCCGTTAGCTTAGCATATGATCGTTCAGTTTATTGCTATTGCTTTCTTCATGTCAAATACAAATTCCTTCGACTATGAGATTATGCAACTCCCTAATACCGGAGGAATACCTTGTGTGCTATCAAACGTCACAACGTAACTGGGTGGTCATAAAGATGCTCTACAAGTATCTCCGAAGGTGTTTGTTGAGTTGGCATAGATCGAGCTTAGGATTTGTCACTCCGAGTATCGGAAAGGTATCTCTGGGCCCTCTCGGTAATACACATCATAAGAAGCCTTGCAAGCAAATGACTAATGAGTTAGTTACGAGATGATGTATTACGAAACGACTAAAGAGACGTGCCGGTAACGAGATTGAACTAGGTATAGAGATATCGACGATCGAATCTCGGGCAAGTAACATACCGACAGATAAAGGGAATTACGTATGTTGTCATAACGGTTCGACCGATAAACATCTTCGTAGAATATGTAGGAACCAATATGGGCATCCAGGTTCCGCTATTGGTTATTGACCGGAGAGGTGTCTCGGTCATGTCTACATAGTTCTCGAACCCGTAGGGTCCGCACGCTTAATGTTCTTTGACGATATAGTATTGTATGAGTTATGTATGTTGGTGTCCGAATGTTGGTTGGAGTCCCGGATGAGATCACGAACATGACGATGAGCTCCGGAATGGTCCAGAGGTGAAGATTGATATATTCGATAATAGTGTTTGGTCTTTGGAAGGGTTCCGGAATTCACCGGAAGAGTTTCGGATGTTTCCCGAAATGTTCTGGTGCAAGAACACTTTATTTGGGCCAAGGGGTAAAGCCCACGAGGTTTTTGGAAAGCACAAAAGAAAGTTTTGCGGAGACCAGGGGCCAGAAGCTAGGGTCCCTGGTGTCAGGGTCCAGACGCCGGGAACCCTGGTGTTTGGTCCTGGAATCCGAGAAGGACTCTTGCCTTTCGGGCAAAACCGACTTTGAGGAGGCTTTTACTCCAAGTTTCAACCCCAAGGCTCAACATATAAATAGAGGGGCAGGGCTAGCACCCCCAAGACACATCAAGAATCACCAAGCCATGTGTCGGCAACCCCGTTCCCTCTAGTTTATCCTCCATCATAGTTTCCATTGTGCTTGGCGAAGCCCTGCGGAGATTGTTCTTCACCAACACTGTCACCATGCCGTCGTGCTGCTGGAACTCATCTACTACTTCGCCTCTCTTGCTGGATCGAGAAGGCGAGGACATCATCGAGCTGAACGTGTGTTGAACACGGAGGTGCCATACGTTCGATACTTGATCGGGACGGATCGTGAAGGTGTACGACTACATCAACCGCGTTGATAAACGCTTCCGCTTAGCGATCCTCAAGGGTATTAAGATGCTCTCCCATTCTTGTAGCTATGCATCTCCATGGATAGATCTTGCATGTGCGTAGAATTTTTTTTGTTTTCCATGCAACGTTTCCCAACAGAAAGAACATCAAGTGTTGATGGTTAACAAGACCACCAATTTTAAGAAAAAGGGCAACAAGGGAACTTCAAGAAGAACGGCAAGCAAGTTGCCACTCCTGTGAAGAAACCCAAAACTGGACTCAAGCCAGAAACTGAGTGCTTCTACTGCAAGGGAAATGGTCACTAGAAGCGGATCTGCCCCAAGTACTTGGCAGATAAGAAGGATGGCAAAGTGAACAAAGGTATATTTGATATACATGTTATTGATGTGTTCCTTACTAATGCTCGTAGTACCTGGGTATTTGATACTGGTTTGGCTGCTCATATTTGTAACTCGAACCAGGAGCTGGGGAATAAATGAAGATTGGCTAAGGACGAGGTGACAATGCGCGTCGGGAATGGTTCCAAGGTTGATGTGATCGCTGTTGGCACGCTACCTCTATATCTACCTTTGGGATTAGTTTTAGACCTCAATAATTGTTATTTGGTGCCAGCGTTAGGCATGAACATTATATCTGGATCTTGTTTATTGCGAGACGGTTATTCATTTAAGTTAGAGAATAATGGTTGTTCTATTTATATGTGTAACATCTTTTATGGTCATGCACCCTTAGTGAATGGTCTATTCTTGTTGAATCTCGATCGTAGTGATACACATATTCATAATATTGATGCCAAAAGATGCAAAATTGATAATGATAGTGCAACATACTTTTGACACTGCCGTTTAGGTCATATTGGTGTAAAGAGCATGAAGAAACTCCATGCGGATGGACTTTTGGAATCACTTGATTATGAATCATTTGATACTTGCAAACCATGCCTCATGGGTAAGATGACTAAATGTCCGTTCTCCGGAACAATGGAGCGAGCTAATGACTTACTGGAAATAATACATACCGATGTATGCGGTCAGATGAGTGTTGAAGCACGCGGTGGGTATCGTTATTTTCTAACCTTCACAGATGATTTGAGTAGGTATGGATATATCTACTTAATGAAACACAAGTCTGAAACATTTTAAAAGTTCAAAGAATTTCAGAGTGAAGTGGAGAATCATCGTAACAAGAAAATTAAATTTCTACGATCTGATAGCGGAGGTGAATATTTGAGTTACGAATTTGGCATTCATGTAAAACAATGTGAAATTGTTTCACAACTCACGCCACCTGGAACACCACAGCGTAATAGTGTGTCCGAACATTCTAACCATACTTTATTAGATATGGTGCTTTCTATGATGTCTCTTACCGATTTGCCACTATTATTTTGGGGTTATGCATTAGAGACATCCACATTCATGTTAAATAGGGCACCGTCTAAATCCGTTGAGACGACACCATGTGAACTATGGTTTGGCAAGAAACGTAAGCTGTCGTTTCTTAAAGTTTGGGGATGCGACGCTTATGTCAAAAGGCTTCAGCCTGATAAGCTCGAACCCAAAGCGGAGAAGTGCGTCTTCATAGGATACCCTAAAGAAACTATTGGGTATACCTTCTACCACAGATCCGAAGGCAAGATTTTTGTTGCTAAGAATGGGTCATTTCTAGAGAAGGAGTTTCTCTCGAAAGAAGTGAGTGGGAGGAAAGTAGAACTTGATGAGGTAGTTGTACCTTCTCTCGAATTGGAAAGTAGCACATCAGAGAAATCCATTCCCGTGATGCCTACACCAACCAGAGAGGAAGAAAATAATGATCATGAAACTTCGTATCAAGTTACTACTGAACCTTGTAGGTCGACCAGAACACGTACCGCACCAGAGTGGTACGGTAATCCTGTCCTGGAAGTCTCATGTTGTTAGACAACGGTGAACCAACAAACTATGGGTGTGTTCTGATCTCCTCCAGCTTCACAAAACTTCCCAAATCCAGCTTCCCTAGCCAGCTTCTTGCTTCAGCTGGCGATTCCTAAGCGTTCGGCGTCGTGCGTAGCTTCTCTCATCGCTAAAGCCTAGCTGGGAGGTTGATGGCCTGGTTGGGCGTCAGTTTGGGCCGTTTGAGGCAGCCCAGTTTGGGCTAGACATCAAGGGAACGAGCCCCTGTAGCGATTCGGTTGAGGGAACGAACTAGCGATTTGTTTGCGTGAGTGTACCGATTCACTGGCTTCACTTGGCGGTGGCAATTCGATTATAATATTGGCTAACTCCAGCTTTTCGTATCGGTGGAGCTGGGCCGACCGTGCTTCACATTTTTGTACTGCGATCGATTGTAGCTTCTTGAAGATAGCTTCTTGGTGCTATTTCGTTCGGCTCAGATCTGCTCCAGGAATTTGTGAAGCGTGGAGCAGGAGAAGATCAGAACACGCCCTATGAAGAAGCTATGATGAGCCCAGATTCCGACAAATGGCTTGAGGCCATGAAATCTGAGATAGGATCCATGTATGAGAACAAAGTGTGGACTTTGGTGGACTTGCCCGATGATCGAGAAGCCATTGAGAATAAATGGATCTTCAAGAAGAAGACAGACGCTGATGGTAATATTATTGTCTACAAAGCTCGACTTGTTGCAAAAGGTTTTCGACAATTTCAAGGGGTTGACTATGATCAGACTTTCTCACCAGTAGCGAAGCTTAAGTCTGTCAGAATTATGTTAGCAACTGCCGCATTTTATGATTATGAAATCTAGCAAATGGATGTCAAAACTGCATTCCTTAACGGGTTTCTTAAAGAAGAGTTGTATATGATGAAACCAGAAGTTTTTGTCGATCTTAAGGGTGTTAACAAAGTGTGCAAGCTCCAGCGATCCATCTATGGACTGGTGCAAGCATCTCGGAGTTGGAATGCACAGTTTGATGAGGCAATCAAAGCATTTGGTTTTATACAGACTTACGGTGAAGCCTGTATTTACAATAAAGTGAGTGGGAGCTCTGTAGCATTTCTGATATTATATGTGGATGACATATTGCTGATTGGAAATGATATAGAATTTCTGGATAGCATAAAAGGATATTTGAATAAGAATTTTTCAATGAAAGACCTCGCTGAAGCAGCTTACATATTGGGCATCAAGATCTATAGGGATAGATCGAGATGCTTAATAGGACTTTCACAAAACACATACCTTGACAAAGTTCTGAAGAAGTTCAAAATGGACCAGTCAAAGAAAGGGTTCTTGCATGTGTTGCAAGGTGTGAAATTGAGTCAAACTCAAAGTCTGACCATGGCAGAAGATAGAGAGAGAATGAAAGTCATTCCCTATGCCTCAGCCATAGGTTCTATAATGTATGCCATGCTATGTACCAGACCTGATGTGTGCCTTGCCATAAGTTTGGCAGGGAGGTACCAAAGTAATCTAGGGGTGGATCACTGGACAGCGGTCAAGAATATCCTGGAGTACCTGAAAAGGACCAAGGATATGTTTCTCGTTTATGGAGGTGACGAAGAGCTCGTCGTAAAGGGTTACGTCGATGCTAGCTTCGACATAGATCCGGATGACTCTAAGTCACAAACCGGATACGTATTTATATTGAATGGTGGAGCTGTCAGTGGGTGCAGTTCTAAGCAGAGCATCGTGGCGGGAACTACATGTGAAGCAGAGTACATAGCTGCTTCGGAAGCAGCACATGAAGGAGTCTGGATGAAGGAGTTCATATCCGATCTAGGTGTAACACCCAGTGCATCGGGTCCAATGCCAATCTTTTGTGACAACACTGGAGCAATTGCCATAGCCAAGGAGCCCAGGTTTCACAAGAGAACCAAACACATCAAGTGACGCTTCAACTCCATTCGTGAGTATGTCAAGGATGGAGACATAGAACTTTGCAAAATACATACGGATCTGAATGTGGCAGACCCGTTGACTAAACCTCTTTCGCGGGCAAAACATGATCAACACCAAAACTCCATTGGTGTTAGATTCATTACTATGTAATCTAGATTACTGACTCTAGTGCAAGTGGGAGACTGTTGGAAATATGCCCTAGAGACAATAATGAAGTGGTTATTATTATATTTCCTTAATCATGATAAAGGTTTATTATTCATGCTAGAATTGTATTGACCGGAAATTTAAATACATGTGTGGATACATAAACAAATATCGTGTCCCTAGTGAGCCTCTACTAGACTAGCTCATTGATCAAAGATGGTTAAGGTTTCCTAACCATAGACATGAGTTGTCACTTGATAATGGGATCACATCATTAGCAGAATGATGTGATGGACAAGACCCATCCGTTAGCATAGCATATGATCGTTCAGTTTTTGCTACTGCTTTCATAATGTCAAATACATATTCCTTTGACCATGAGATCATGCAACTCCCAGATATCGGAGGAATACCTTGTGCACTATCAAACGTCACTTCGTAACTGGGTGATCATAAAGGTGCTCTACAGGTATCTCCGAAGGTGTCTGTTGAGTTGGCGTGAATCGAGATTGGGATTTGTCACCTCGTATGACGGAGAGGTATCTCTGGGCCCTCTCGGTAATACAGCATCACAAGAAGCTTGCAAGCAAAGTGACTAAGGAGTTAGTTACAAGATGATGTATTACGGAACGAGTAAAGAGACTTGCCGGTGACGAGATTGAACTAGGTATCGAGATACCGACGGTCGAATCTCGGGCAAGTAACATACCGACGGACAAAGGGAAATACGTATGTTGTCATAAAGGTTTGACCGATAAAGATCTTCGTAGAATATGTAGGAACCAATATGGGCATCATGGTCCCGCTATTGGTTATTGACTGGAGAGCGTCTCGGTCATGTCTACATCATTGTCGAACCCGTAGGGTCCTGTAACGACCCGTATTTTTTTACATAGTAATTCCAACCATAACTAGATAATTAATTAGAGTATATTAATACATCTCATATTTCTTCAACAAGCATAACCACTCAAGTATATTAATACATCTCATATTAACTGGAGTGGACTTTGAACATAGGAGCAGCAAGAGTAGGGCCAGCAGAGAGGGCAAAAGAAGAAAGGTGAGTTCTTCTTGCCATCTTCTAGTTCTCATGTATAGAAAGAAATTTTGCACAGTAGCACATTCAATATTTCTCACTAGTTCTTCACAGATGCACAAAGATCACAGTAGTAGCATTGAACTCAGTTCTTGAAAGCAACAGTACAAGAAAGCATAAATAGTGCCTTAAGCAAGTATAATAAAAGGGAACAAGATATTGTACAACATCAGTACACAAACATCTTGCATAGGAGGAACTGATTCAGCACACACACACATGCACAGGAGACTAAATTAATTTACTCAATCTGAGAACTTGAGCATAAAAAAAAAAGAGAGTTAGGGAGAGGAACAAGGCATCGCTAACCTGCACATATGTTCGATCTGCTCCATGGCCACGCACTGGAGTTCTGACCTGCACCATCCAGCATCACGGCGGCCACCAACGCCGACCACTTCAATCTGGAGCAGGGGAATCACATCCCCAATAGGGTTTGACCTGCAAGCCAAAAAGAACACACACACAGAGGGGATTAGAGAGTTCAGGCTGAAATTCATGGGGATAATATGGGGATTCTCATCAGGGGAGAGAGAGTGTGGAGGAT
Organism: Thinopyrum elongatum; assembly: GCA_011799875.1. Taxonomy (NCBI): domain Eukaryota; kingdom Viridiplantae; phylum Streptophyta; class Magnoliopsida; order Poales; family Poaceae; genus Thinopyrum; species Thinopyrum elongatum. The sequence goes on from CM022298.1 coordinate 131,969,896, forward strand.
CTAGCAGCGGCATCTTTCCCGTCGCTGGCGGTGGTGCCGATCTGGGCAAGGAGCAGAGGAGCATCAGTCTGTACTATTACTTGTGTTCTTCCTGGACTAGTAGTACTAGTGGGTGCTCTGTTCGGTTGAGAACTACTAGTACATAACTAGTACAGGGAAGAGAGAGATAGGCTTAGTTTAGAGAAAGGGAGAGGGCACGTGGAGGATAAATTAGCTTAGTTACTTACCCAGGTGCACACCTAGTACACTTACTAATGCAAGCTTAGTAAAAAGACATTAGATAAAAAAGAGAGTAATTTTTGACTGTAGAGAGAGGGGGAGAGAACCCACCTCCTTCTTCTTCTTCTTCCTTGGCCTCCCCCCTAGATGGGAGGAGGGTTTCCCTCTGGTCCTTCACCTCCATGGCGGCGGAGGGGCGAGAGCCTCTCCGAGATTGGATCTCTCTATGTTTCCTTATGTTTCTGCGTTCCTAGATTCTGGCCTTTCACTGTTTCTTAAATTCCCGGAGATCCATAACTCCGATTGGGCTGAAATTTTAACATGATTTTTATCCGGATATTTGCTTTCTTGCGGCAAAAGAAGGGCACCAAATGCTTTACGGAGTGGCCACAAGCCCCCTGGCCGCGCCCTGAGTAGGGGGGCGCACCTCAAGAGCTTGTGGGCCCCTCGAGCATTGTCTTGCATTGATTCCAATTCCCAAAAATCACATGTATTCCAAAAAAAATATCCGTAAGTTTTTATCACGTTTGGACTTTGTTTGGTATGGATATTCCGCGAAACAAAAAACATGCAACAAACAGGAACTGGCACTGGGCACTGGATCAATATGTTAGTCCCAAAAATAATATAAAAAGTTGCCAAAAGGATATGAAAGTTGTAGAATATTGGCATGAAACAATCAAAAATTATAGATATGGCGGAGACATATCAGCATCCCCAAGCTTAATTCCTGCTCGTCCTCGAGTAGGTAAATGATAAAAAAGATAATTTTTTATGTGGAATGCTACCTAGCATAATCTTGATCATATAATATAATCATGGCATGAATATTAAGACACGAGTGATTCAAAGCAATAGTCTATAGTTTGACATAAAGACAATAATACTTCAAGCATACTAATAAAGCAATCATGTCTTCTCAAAATACCATGGCTAAAAGAAAGTTATCCCTACAAAATCATATAGTCTGGCTATGCTCCATCTTCACCACACAGAGTATTTCATCATGCACAACCCCGATGACAAGCCAAGCAATTGTTTCATACTTTTAATGTTCTCAAGCTTTTTCAACTTTCATGCAATACATGAGCGTGAGCCATGGATATAGTACTATAGGTGGAATAGAATATGATGGTGGAGGTTGTGTGGAGAAGACAAAAATGGAGAAAGTCACACATCGACGTGGCTAATCAATGGGCTATGGAGATGCCATCAATTGATGTCAATGCAAGGAGTAGGGACTGCCATGCAATGGATGTACTAAGAGCTATAAGTGTATGAAAGCTCAAACTGAAAACTAAGTGGGTGTGCATCCAACATGCTTGCTCATGAAGACCTCGGGCATTTGAGGAAGTCCATCATCGGAATATACAAGCCAAGTTCTATAATGAAAATTCCCACTAGTATATGAAAGTGATAACTCAAGAGACTCTCTATGTGAAGAACATGGTGCTACTCTGAAGCACAAGTGTGGTAAAAGGATAGTAACATTGCCCCTTCTCTCTTTTTCTCTCATTTTTTTTCTTTTTTTTCTTTTTTTCTTTGGGCTCTTTGGCCTCTTTTTTATTTTTCGTCCGGAGTCTCATCCTGACTTGTGGGGGAATCATAGTCTCCATCATCCTTTCCTCACTGGGGCAATGCTCTAATAATGATAATCATCACACTTTTATTTACTTACAACTCGATACTAGAACAAAATATGACTCTATATGAATGCCTCTGGCGGTGTACTAGGATGTGCAATGATCTAGCATAGCAAAGATATCAAAAAACGGACAAGCCATGAAAATATCATGCTAGCTATCTACGATCATGCAAAGCAATATGACAATGAATGCTCAAGTCATGTATATGATGATCATGGAAGTTGCATGGCAATATATATCGGAATGGCTATGGAAATGCCATAATAGGTAGGTATGGTGGCTGTTTTGAGGAAGATATAATGAGGCTTATGTGTGATAGGGCATATCATATCACGGGGTTTGGATGCACCGGCGAAGTTTGCATCGACTCTTGAGGTGAGAAAGGGCAATGCACGGTACCGAAGAGGCTAGCAATGATGGAAAGGCGAGAGTGGGTATAATCCATGTACTCAACATTAGTCATAAAGAACTCACATACTTATTGCAAAAATTTATTAGCCATTGAAGCAAAGTACTAATACGCATGCCCCTAGGGGGATAGATTGGTAGGAAAAGACCATCGCTCGTCCCCGACAGCCACTCATAAGGAAGACAATCAAAAAATAAATCATGCTCCGACTTCATCACATAACGGTTCACCATACGTGCATGCTTCGGGAATCACAAACCTTAACACAAGTATTTCTACCAATCCACAATTGCTCACTAGCATGACTCTAATATCACCTTTTTTATATCGCAAAACTATTGCAAGGAATCAAACATATCATATTCAGTGATCTACAAGTTTTTATGTAGGATTTTATGACTAACCATGTGAATGACCAATTCATGTTGACTCTCTAAATAGATATAAGTAAAGCATGAGAGTTTAATTATTTCTACAAAAGATATGTCCACGCTCTAACAAATATAAGTGACGCAAAAGAGCATTCTACAAATGGTGGTTTTCTATGTGTAGGGAAACATGCAATCCAAACTTCACATGATATAAGTGAAGCACATGAAGCATTCTATAAAGTCACACTCAAAAGATATAAGTGAAGTGCATAGAGCATTCTATAAATCAACCAATGACTATCTCATACCAGCATGGTTCATTACTAAAAGAAAAATAAAAATCACACGACGCTCCAAGAATTTACGCATATCATGTGATGAATAAAAATATAGTTCCAAGTAAAATTACCGATGGTCGTTAGAAGAAAGAGGGGATGCCTTCCGGGGCATCCCCAAGCTTAGTTGCTTGGGAGTCCTTGAATATTACCTTGGGGTGACTCAGGCATCCCCAAGCTTAGGCTCTTGCCACTCCTTATTCCTTCATCCATCGTGATCTCACCCAAAACTTGAAAACTTCAATCACACAAAACTTAACAAAACCCTCGTGAGATCCGATAGTATATAAAGAAAATTACCACTTTAAGTACTGTTGCAAACCCATTCACATTTTATTTTTGCATTGTAGCTATTGTATTATAACTTCTCTATGGCTTATACCACCGATACAATCGGTAGTTTCATCAAAACAAGCAAAACAATGCATCAAAAACAGAATCTGTTAAAAACAGGACAGTCTATAGTAATCTGAACATTTACCATACTTCTGTAACTCCAAAAATTCTAAATTTTTTGGAAAAAAATAAAAAAAATTCATAGAAGTACTGTGTAAAAAATTCAGAAACTTTTGACATTCCAGTAAAAAATGTAAATTCATGCACTACAGCTAAAGTTTCTGTTTTTGCACTAGACACACCAAACAAGCAATCTAATCATCCTAAATGCAAATCTTGGCACATTATTTTTATAATACAATGAATTTGTACAAGGGGATAATTATTTTTGTTGAAAAGTTTCTGTAATTCAAGATTTGCAAAGTTTCCATGGGCATGAACAAAGTTCAAGGAGCTCCCCCACTTCAACGGTGCTCGTCCTTCTTACTTTCACCTTTCTTTTTGAAAAGTTTTAGGTTCCCCACTTTTTTAAAACTTTTTAAAAGTACTCAACAGAAATAAATGACTCTCTAAAACTTCCGGGTTGTCTCCCTGGCAGCGCTTTCTTTAAAGCCATTAAGCTAGGCATATAGTGCTCAAGTAATGGATCCACCCGGATCCCAAGGTATATCAAAGCCAATTTTAATTAACAATGATTTGTGATTTAGTAGTGAGCACAAAGTAACATATATCATGCAATGACGAAGTCTAACTCTCTTCCTATGCATCGGCATGTCATAAAAGAACAATTCATGCACACAAAGTAAAGGTCGATACATAGCATAAACAGTTTCTTGCAATTTTATCGTATTGGAAACATAGAGAGGCGGAGATGTAGTTCCTCTCTCATAATAATTACAAGTAGGAGCAGTAAGCACATGCATATTATATTTATCAAAATATCATGTGCAATATTAGAACGCAACCCATCAATATAGTCCTTAATAAGCGCAAACTTCTCTGATATAGTGTAATTGGGGGAATTCAAAAAGATAATAGGACTATCATGCGTGGGTGCAATAGCAACAATTTCATTCTTAACATAAGGAACTATAGCAAGTTCATCTCCATAAGCATAATTCATATTGGCATCATGGCCACAAGCAGAGCAAGCATCAAGTTCATCAAAAAGGGATATTTCAAGCAAATCAAAGGGATCATAGCAATTATCATAGCATTCATCCTTCGGTACGCACGAAGGGAAATTAAACAATGTATGAGTTAAAGAGCTACTCTCATTAGAAGGTGGGCACGGGTGATCAATCCGCTCTTCCTCCCTTTGTTCTTCGCTCTCCTCCTCATCTTTTTCATCTAATGAGCTCACAGTGTCATCAATTTCTTCTTCCATAGTTTCCTGCAAAATATTAGTCTCTTCTTGTACAGCGGAGACTTTCTCAATAAAATTATCAATATCGGTATTATATTCAAAATTCTCATAGCATTATTTAAGTATAGCATAATTTTCAGGTCTGTAAACAACATCATCAAGATTTTCACACTTTTCAAACAAAGATTCAATTTCATAAGCACCCTTAAAAGCAATAAATTCTTCTATTCGTTCCACATCATAGTAATCATATATACCATTAGCATAAGAAGCCAAGGTTTCATTATCATTAAATTTACATGAAAAGGGAAGGTGTGGAGCCTTCATTCTAGAGCAACAAGTATAATCATATCTCAAGCATAAATTCCAAGCATACCAATGCAACATATGAATTTGATCCCATAAGAGTTTCCCTTTTTGAGTCAAGCGATAATCCCTAAAGTATTCATGTTGATCCAACGTGTCTCCCATTATCAAGTTGAATGGGGTTTTCTCAGGATTATCAAAGTAGTGTTTAATATTTTCCACATAACGAGCATCGAGGGTTTTAGGAGGTTCCCCATCTCCATGAGTAGCAAGTACACCTATTTTTTTGGTATTTCGTGTTCCATATCCATAACTAAAGATAGAGAATAACTTACAACAACAAATAAAATCTACTTATGATAAAGCAAACAAGCACACACGAGAATATTCACCCCACGCTATTGCTCCCCGGCAACGGCGCCAGAAAAAGGTCTTGATAACCCACAAGTATAGGGGATCAGTTGTAGCCTTTCTCGATAAATAAGAGTGTCTAACCCAACGAGGAGCTAAAGGTAGAACAAATATTCCATCAAGTTCTATCGACCACCGATACAACTCTACGCACGCTTAATGTTCGCTTTACCTAGAACAAGTATGAAACTAGAAGTACTTTGTAGGTGTGATAGGATAGGTTTGCAAGATAATAAAGAACACGTAAATAAAAGACTAGGGGTTGTTTAGATAAATAAATAATTAAGTTAGTATAGCGAGTGTGGAAAAGTGGTGGTAGGAGTTGCGGAATTGTCCCTAAGCAATTGACTACGCTACTAGACCGATAGCAAGTTTTATGTGGGAGAGGCCACTGCTAGCATGTCATCCCTTACTTGGAATTCTATGCACTTATGATTGGAACTATTAGCAAGCATCCGCAACTACTAACGTTCATTAAGGTAAAACCCAACCATAACATTAAGATATATTGGTCCCCCTTCAATCCCGTATGCATCAATTTCTATGCTAGGCTGAAGCTGCTATCACCCTTACCCTCCAATACATAGTACTATCAACATACAACTAACCCTATGGTGTGATCCACATGTGCGCTCATATGATGGGAACCAAAGGACAGCAACATAAACACAAGCAAATTAAACCAATCGTAGCAAGTCACCAATCATCGATAGGACAACAAAAATCTACTCAGACATCATAGGATGGCAACACATCATTGGATAATAATATGAAGCATAAAGCACCATGTTCAAGTAGAGGGTACAGCGGGTTGTGGGAGAGTGGAACGCTGTAGATAGATGGGGGAAGGTGATGGAGGTGTTGGTGAAGATGACGGAGTTGTTGGAGTAGATCGCCGTCACACGATGATTGCCCCGGCGGCGTTCCGGCGCCACCGGGAGAGAGGGGGAGAGAGCCCCCCTCCTTCTTCTTCTTCCTTGGCCTCCCCCTAGATGGGAGGAGGGTTTCCCCTCTGGTCCTTCGCCTCCATGGCGGCAGAGGGGCAAGAGCCCCTTCGAGATTGGATCTCTCTCTCTGTTTCCTTCTATTTCTGCGTTCCCAGATTCTGGCATTTCACTGTTTCTTAAATTCCCGGAGATCCGTAACTCCGATTGGTCTGAAATTTTAACACGATTTTTATCTGGATATTAGCTTTCTTGCGGAGAAAGAAGGGCACCAATCGCCTTACGGGGTGGCCACAAGCCCGCTGGACACGCCCTGGGTAGGGGGCGCGCCTCAAGGGCTTGTGGGCCCCTCGGGCATCGTCTTGCGTTGATTCCAATACCCAAAAATCACATATATTCCAAAAAAAAATCTCCGTAAGTTTTTATCGCGTTTGGACTTCGTTTGGTATGGATATTCTGCGAAACAAAAAACATGCAACAAACAGGAACTGGCACTGGGCACTGGATCAATATGTTAGTCCCAAAAATAATATAACAAGTTGCCAAAAGTATATGAAAGTTGTAGAATATTGGCATGAAACAATAAAAAATTATAGATACAACGGAGACGTATCACTAGGGCAGCCGCCGGCCCCTTGGGGCGCGCCCTAGGGCTGCCCTCTCCTCCCCCTCCACCTATATATATGTGAGGAGGGGAGAGGGCGCCACACACCACGAATCCCCAAGACGTGTGCCGGCGCCCCTCTCCCTCTTGTTCATCCTCCGTTCAAAACCGTTGTGCTTGGCGAAGCCCTGCGGAAATAACTTCACCACCACTGTCATCACGCCGTCGTGCTGCTGGAACTCATCTACTACTTCGCCCCTCTTGCTGGATCAAGAAGGCGAGGATGTCATCGAGCTGAACATGTGCTGAACGCAAAGGTGCCGTGCGTTCGGTGCTTGATTGGAATGGATCGTGAAGGTGTACGACTACATCAACCGCGTTGATAAATGCTTCCGCTTAGCGATCTACAAGGGTATGTAGATACTCTTCCCCTCTTGTAGCTATGCATCTCCATGGATAGATCTTGCGTGTGCGTAGAAAAAAATTGTTTTCCATGCTACGTTCCCCAACAAGATCTTCAAAACTAGATCCAATTTGATAGGTTTTGATGAACTTTTTTTCACGAAAAAACCGAACCGGGAGCACTTTTTTCCCTTTTCGGGAAACTGTTTCAGAGAGGCACGGCCGTGCCTCTTGTTTCGAGAACAAAAATACATGACAAACACGGAAATAAATTATGGGAACTCTGTATCTTTATTATCATCGTACATATTACAAGTACATCAATGTTACATGCTCCCATGGGAGTTTGTCTATTTTGCCTTTTTGCGACTATGCTTAAGGAGTATCTGACTTGAGACATTGCGTGTAGTCCGCTAATTCCCGGCGCTTTGCTTTCGCAATGCATCCGGTTAATTACATCTGTAGGTCGAGCCTACAGAAAACCTCCGATTAAGCTGCGAGCGGTCGTCGTCGTGTAGTTTGCTCATCAAGATACATGGAAGATGTAGGGGAGAAAGGTTATATATCATGGTGATGCGTAGGTGCGGGTGGCTTTGTTTTGGCTGGACCCAGTCACAATACGCCATCGTCATGTCGGTATTGGAACGGAAATTGTTGATGAAAATGGTGACTTTTGCCTCGTCGGTGCCCAGTCATGTACCCATGAATTCATCGAACATGGACGTGTGTGTTGCTTTTGCCTCGTTAGTGCCCAACAACAAAGTGTCTCATCTTGTTTAGGATTATGACATGTTGATGGAATATAGTGACCCGACCTCGTCAGTGCTCGGCCATAAATTTTTCTAGCCTCGTTGGCACTAGACATGTGATGACCATGATTTACCATGCGACTGATGTAGACTTTTGGAACAAACACATCAACGTCCTCTATGGGATTGTAGAGCTTTGGGACCAACACCCATCATGAAACTGGTGTAGGATTTGCTTCGGTGGAACAAGACTTTTGCTCGTCAGTACTCGGCCACGGTACTGATGTAGGCCCTTCTTCTCGTCAGTACTCGGCCAAGGTACTGATGTAGACTTTTCGTTTGGTACGACAGGCCTTTTGCTCGTCAGTACCCGGCCACAGTACTGATGTAGGTCTTGCTTTTGATGGGATAGGCCTTTTGCTCGTCAGTACCCGGCCACGGTACTGATGTAGGCCCTTTCTCTCGTTAGTACTTAGCCAAGGTACTGATGTAGAACTTGCTTTTCCCACAACCTTGAGGCCGGTGAGATAGAACGAATCACGCTCCCTCGTAAGGGGCAAGATCAATTTATTTGTTGTTTGTCTTCACGGAACCATAGATCAGTATAGATTTGCTTCTTTTCACATCATGGATTTAATCTTGCGATCGGATCTTACAACTTACCATCAAACCCAACCGTTGGCGCGAAGATCAACATGTCAATGGAGCTTCGAGGTGCTTGGAGAAGAGTGCGACGTGGAGAGGAGTTGCGGCGTATGTGTGCAGCCTGTGCGTGAGTTGTTGCCGAATGTGGTTGCCTGATGGATGGACGCGTGATGGATGTAGTAGTGGGCTGATGGGTGGATGTGTTTGTGTGAGTCTTGGTGCGTGCGTGAGTTCGGCGTCTGCATACGTGCGTGTGTGGGTTGAGGGGGGCGAGAGCTTCGGCCGATCGTGCGTGGGTTTGCTATGTGTGTCCTTTTTTTCTCCTCCCGTGCATGGAGGGGACATGCCTTTATATAGGCATGAGATAGGGCTGAGCGTAGGCTTGGCCGAACGCATCCTCTGGTCTTCTTTGCCAAGGAACAAGTTTATTTCTATATATACGTTCCGTTCAGTTTCCTTATCTTCTTTTCTATAGCTCTTCTTGGCGCACAAGTCTGCTCCAACCAAAGAAACATAATGCACACGCCTGCCAAATTCAGCTAGCTCGCTACCGGTTGGAAGGTTCCTCAGTCGAACATAACGCAAAAGAATCGTGCTATGTATTACTGTACGGAAAAGCTAAAATCCTACCGTCCTGACTTTTGCAACAGGTCCGCACGACTTGGATGCCGCTCGTTTTGAATCGAATGGATCGCATCGTTTCAGTGCGAGCAAAGCGCGCATCACGAAGGCGTGCCAATAGCCGTTACTGTTTCTGGCGTCGATGACATGTGGGCCCGATCAAAACCGCCCCTCTCACCCAATGCGCACGAACTCCAGTCCCCCTCTCCTCGTTCACCCGCATTACTTCTCCCCTCTTGCGCACTGCAGTTGCCATTCGACACTGATCTCCCTCTCCTCTTCCTCTTCTCTCCCTTGTCCGTAACATCTACTGGGGGCGGTGCGGTCTGGTTCTCGGCGGCGTCTTCTGATTCGGCGGTGAGAGACGCATTCCCCATCCCCTCTGTTTCCCTGATGCTTATCCCCTCTGTTCCACCGTGGATTTAGCGGTTGTCCCCTTTGAATCCGGCCGGTTGATGTTGCTATTAGGTTGGATTAGGTCATCTTATAGTCTTACTTCTAGTTGTATGCTCGGAATTTGGTTCAATTTGTGCGGATTTGGTCGGCGGGTGGGTAGTGGATAGGTATTCGTGACGGAGCGCCGTTGGTTGATTTTCTGACTGATTTTCCCATGGATTTTCCCACGGGGTTTTCGTTCTGCTGATTTTGTGGTTGTGGATTAGGATGTGCAGTAGTGTCTATGGATTTGAACAGCAACCCTAAGTTTTTCCCCTAGATGTCCTTATGTCGGATATATGTTGTGTTGTTGATTAGGGACATGATGCTCTAATTACCAGATTTACAATGTTTTGATTATCAATGTTGTTGTGATACTAATTATCATGATCATGGTATTGTACTTACCAGTGACATTGTGCCCAAATTACCAGTAGTGTAAGAGTGATGTTTTCACCTGAGTTTGTCTGTGCTATTAATTATCATGATCGTGGTATTGTACTTACCAGTGACATTGTGCCCAAATTACCGGTAATGTAACCGTTCTGTTTTCACCAGTGTTGTCTGTGCATAAAATTTGAGTGGGTTGGTATTTTTTGTACCTACCAGCACGATTGTGATTGAGTTACCATGGGAACATTTATAGAATTATCATTAGTTAGGACGTTGTTTTGCGCTTACCGGCAGCATGTTGGCCGAATTATCATCTGCATAGTGCTTTATTTACCAGGTTCACCCTGTTATATGTTGTTAGATGTGTGGTGCTTTTTTGTTTTTTTAGTGCTTTTGGCTTTCGATTTTTAATAATGGCAATAGTGCTGAATTTATCAAGTGCTTCAGGTTTTTAATTCTTAATTTCTTAATGGGGGGTGGGGCAATCGCACTCTGATTACCAATTGGTTTTCAAATAGCTACATTCATATTAGGTTATGTTTTTGGAGTGCAGCCCCATGGTTTTTATGCTTTGTGCTTTCATTTTTTTTGGAAATCCCCGATGATGATGTGCAAGTAATTACCATGACCATGTTACTATACTTACCAGTATCTTTGTGGTCTAACTACCTGCAGCACAATGCTCATTTTTTTATTCAGTGGTCTGGTAGTTTTTTGTGCTTACCGGCATCATTTTTGTGATTATTAATGACCATGTGTCAATGCTAAAATTATCAATGGTAAATTGGCTGTACATCATCAAATTGATTCTGTTTTTCTCGCTTACCAATATAATTGTGCCTGAATTATCAGTGCACATTGTTTATCTTACCTGGGTCATTTGTTTTGCTATAGTTTATCAGGTGTAGAATGTCTTTGATTTTTAACCAGTTCATTTGTGTTTTATTTATTTTTCTGTAAACCAAGTGCATATTGCTTGATTTTTTTTGTCTAGGCCATGATACTCTTTTTTTTTTGTCACCATGAACCACAATGATATGTTTATCAGCTATATTTTTCGTTTGTCAAACACCATTCTATAATTGTTGCTATTAATTGGGATATCAGTTTTTCATATGTCATCTAATTGGTTTCATTCGCTATCTTTTCGTTCGTATGTGACAGGGACACAATGCCGAGGAAGCGCAAAGGAGATGGTGATGGAATTGATGAGGTTCCTTCTAAAAAGCCGAAGCGCCCTCCTCCACGGAACAGAGCCTCGCCTAGTTCGCTCCTGGCAGCATGCAAAGACATGAATGATGACAGGAAGGTTGCCATTGATGGGATGGACTTCACAAGCCTTCGGAATATCCAGTGCGACCATCTCTTCAACGGTCTCAGTGTGTGGCTTGCCAACCTGTACAATCCTGATTCCCGTGAGGTGGTCGTACCAGGGCGGGGTAGGCTTCCGGTTAATGAGGAATATGTGCACCGTGTTATGGGCGTGCCGCGTGGAGGGAAGGATGTCCCTTACAACCTTCCTACCGAAGCTGATATTGAGTTGGGGCTTGAGTTGTTTGGCGATCTCGGATATGCCCCTAAAATGTCTGATCTTGTCGATCTCAACAAGGGCTCTGTAAATGCTGACGACACTTTCAAGCGTATGTGGCTTTTGCTTGCGGGCAATACAGTCATCACCCCGACCACCTCCAACAAAGTCAACCCTAGGTGGTATGCTGTGCTGGTAAGTGGTTATGTATTTCTGTCATTTTCTTTTATGTGTGCCTGATAACTTTACTATATGTCAGTGTGGTAACTTTCATAGTTTTTGTGTTTCCATTCGGTGAACTTCAGTTTCTTTGTTTTCAACTTGTAGCGGGACATTGATGATATTAAAAATCTCAACTGGTCCAAATTCATTGCTGATGAATTACACAAGGCGCTGCTGAAACGCAAGCCTACCAGGGGCTGCCTTCTCTTCTACAATGTAAGTGATGCTGCTTTCCTGTACTTTCTTTTTTGTCCTTTTTCATCTTTGTCAGTTTTCTCTGATGTTGTTCGTGTTTATCTCATGACGCTCGTATATTTCTTATCAGCTATTGTACATTCATGCGATTGACCTTTCTGGACTCGGCATCGTACTGCCTAATGGTCCTTTTCCTATCAATGTCTGGACGAAGAAGCTGATAACTCTTGTCCTCAACAAGGATGTTCAGGCGGACAAAACTTCTTTTGGGAAACTACCGGTAATTTATCTATATTATCCATGTTTTCAGTTCACACACTGCTTGCAACTGTATTTTCTTTTCATTCTTTTTGGTTGTTACTTATCTGACTTATCACTCCATTTTTTCCAGTTGAAGCCTGAGTTTGGCATGAATGTCTGTCTGTTTGGTGGTCTGGAAGGTCTTGATAAATTTATGCGTGTTCATGCTGCCCCAAGCTGCAGTCAGGAGGTGTCCACGTAACATGTTTTATTTTTTCATGCTATTCTATGTTTTTTATAGGCTGGTAACTTTTTTTGTAGTCAATGTGGTGACTATCTTTTGGTGTCAACTTTATGCTCTTTACTAATGCTATCAGATATTTGTTCTTTTTTTTCAATGTGGCATATGATCTATAAAGTATAATAAATTTGTTGCAATCTTGTGATAATTCTACTTATAATGTCTTGATAACTTGTGATGTGAAACTCATGCCATCAAGTTTTTTATTCTTCATGGCATCATATGTTCTCACATAGCTTGATAACTTGGTTGTGTTCTTGTGGTGATTCTTTTTGTAAAGCCTTGATAACTTAATTCTTTGTTGTTACTGTTTACTTATGCCATCGTATATTGTTTCTTCATTTTCACGATGGCTGATGTTGTTAAATCATGATACATTCATGTGTTTATTGCAACAACATCGTACTTTATTTTCGCATTTTTTTTGTGTTTTGTGAACTCCTGATAACTTTTGGTGCAATTGGGTGATAACTTTATGACACTCTACGTACTGTGTGGTTTTACATGTGTGTGTTTACTGTAATTCTTTTGCATTTTTTCATCCAATGAGCATTTAATGTGATCTTAACTTTTTTTGCATTTTTTCTATTGAGCAGAAACTTGCCAAATCTACTCAGATAGTTGGTCGATTCACGTCGGCCATTGCGGGCATACTTGGTGATCTTGTGCAATCATTCACCTCTTTTCGTGATGAGGGCCATTCAGATGCCTCCCGTCAGCTAGACGCTGGATTGAATGTGCTTTCTTCTGCTACTCGTACTACGGCAAGGACCATGCGCTCATCACATGGCAGGCGGCCAGAAAGCCCTGGGAAGAACATTGCTGATGATTCTGATAGTGATTACGAGTACCACGGTGGAGATGCCGCTGATTCTGATGATGACTCCGACGATGATGACGGTGATGATATGCATTATCGAGTTGTTCGTCATCGTAGTAAGGATCCTTTCGTTGCTTCAGGCAGTGGTACCACGAATGTCGCTACAGGAAGAATGCCAGCTGATGATGACACCACACACCCAGAGGATGCAACTATCGAAGCTCATGACAGCAGAGCCGCAAATGTCAAAGGCACTCCTGTCCGCACTGGTGATGAGAACCTTAATGAGTCTCAGATCATGCTCACTAGAACCTCTCATACAGCATCAGTCGGATCAGGTGATGGAAGGCTTAGCCAACAAGATTTGACAGACACGCAAGCTGAGGCGGCCACTGAATCTTCTGTCAAGCGGTGTGGTTCTCAGCTTCTGAAAATTTTTGCTTACCAGAGGCGCAAGAAACTGAGGCTTCCATCACCCCCCCCATCCAGCTTCATCGGCTGTGCCGCCCCATCCAACTTCACCAGTTGTGCTGCCACGACCTCCTTCACCAGTTATGCCGCCAAGCCCACCGTAAAGGCCATCTTCACCAGATGCCCCGTCAGCAGTTGACACACATTTATTTGTGAAGAAAATTGTTGTCCAAGAGCTTGGTATCCGTGTGGCTGAAAAAGGCGCTGGTGTCACCGTCCCACCATCCACCCAGCAGAAGCAGGCGCCACGCAGATGAATCCGTTTTATTCCATGTTTTTTTTGTTGTGCTTGATACTACATGGTAAATCCAGTTGCTTGTGTATGGTAGTTTGTGCAGTTACCTCCTGATAATTAGCTTTCTCATATTTTTCAGCACCTTCTCTTTTTTTTTATGATTAACCCTTTTTTTCCTTTGCAGGGCACTTGGCAAACAAGCTGCCGCGGCTAAGGATTCACTTAGTGCACCAGAAAAAATGTATTCCCATTCTTTTTTATGCCTCTTACTTTTGTTTATGTTCAGTTGTTCTTTGTTGTTTTTGTGTACTATCTCATGTGCACTGAACTATAGTTTGGTTTACGTTAGCGTGAACAATATGCTGGTAATTTTTGTTCATATTATCTGATAACTCATTTGATGAACACTGATAACTCAGTTAGGCTTTCCTGATATTTTACACATATCAAGTTTTATAAATGTTTGTGCTTGTAACATTTGGTTATTTTTTTTTCATGCAGGGCACCTAGGAAACAAGTTGCTGCTGCTAACGCTTCGCCAAGTGTATCAGGAACAAGGTATTTCCCAGACCTTTCTTGTTTGCATTTTCCCTGTACATTCTAATTTTTTTGCACTGAATTATTTTTCTATTTCAAGTTATCGAAAACAACATGCTTGTATTTTTTTGTTCATATCATTTGATAACTTACATTGCTAATCATTGATAATTTAGTAATTTTTTCCTGGAAGATTTTATACTTGAAGCATGTGAGAACTTTTTGTGTTATTAACATCTGGTAACTTAAGTTTTACAACATGTGTAATCTCACAACTCCTTTTGTGTACCCCTATTTCAGTCGTTCAAAAGAGAAAATCGATGTGAAAAAGGTGCGATTTACCAAGACCAGATCTTCTCCACGACTAAGGGCAGCATCATCGCAGACAACATCATCGCAGACAACAGAAGTTATCCATCTTGATGAATCACCCACAGCGACATCTCCATCTGCGGTCGAAGATCTTGATGCGATGGGTGGTTGTTTAGCTTCTGATGAAGCAACAGCAGCTAGCTCGGGCGCATCTGATGTTGTTGCGGCGACATCCGCTTGTGTTTCTGCTGACCCCGTAGATCAGCTCGCTGCAGCGGCCACTATTACTACTGTTGTAGAAGATATCGCCAGCGTGGCTGTTGATGTTGAAGCTGAAGATGTTGCCACTGCGGGACATGATGAAGGTGAAGCTATAGGTTATTTCTGTCTCCCATCGCCTTTTTTTGTCTGTAGTGATGATTTATGTTGACGATGTGTTCACTCTTTTCCGCTGCAGCCGTTCATGTCATTGAAGATGTTGTGGGAGGTACCCGAGTCAATGTGCCTAGTGATACTGCAATTGCTGAAGGTCAAGAGCATGATGCCCAGAATCCTGCAGTAACCAACAATGTTAATGAAGAGAAAGCAGCCCCAGGTTGGTAACTTGACTATTTTCTGTTGATAACTTGTTTGTTTAAGCCATGGTAACTCATGTTATTGTTCTGACGTTAACAAATACAATGTCCATTTCATGTTTATCTGATGCCTTTTTCCATTTTTGTGTTACTTTTGGTGTTTATTGCAGAAGTTGACCCTGTCTAGGAGTCGAGCACCCCTGGAGCTGGAGAAGACGCCGATGTGTATATAGCTTATGATGATTTTATGCCACCCAGCTGCTCTCTTGGGCTTGATGCCATTTTTGGTGCGACTCCACAAGTGCCACCATCGACTAAAGCATCTCCAACGGTTCAAGCTGCACTAGCATCGGCTCCTATGGGTCAAGTTGCACCTCCATCACCAGAAGCTTCAGCGGTGGCGGCATCGGCTCAAGTACCACCTGCAGCACCAGAAGCATCAGCGGCGGCGGCGGCATCGGCTCAAGTACCACCTGCAGCACCAAAAGCATCGGCGGCAGCGACATCGGCTGAAATACCACCTGCAGCACCAGAAGCATCGGCGGTGGCGGCATCGGATCAAGTACCACCTGCAGCACCAGCTACTGGCCCTGTCGCGGTTCTAGGGCTTGCATCTCCTACTGCTGCTGACTTCAAGGGCAAGAAAGGATGGAAAGTTATCGACGCGCAACTGGTTGCTTGGGCTCCGCCACGCAACTCTGGTAAGTGAAGACCTTGCGTCTTTGCTTTCCGCAGTGATACTGATGGATGGAAATATGTCAGTGTAGACCTTTGGTTTTTGGTTGGGTGTGCTTTCGTTATTTATGTGTTTGGCTTTTTTATGCTTTTGTGCGTATGGATGAATGTAAGACGACTTTTATGCTTGTGTGATGTGAAAATGAACATTCATACTTTCAGTACCCGGAATATATTTTTTGTTGTGTTCCCTAAAATTTTGTTGTACGACGCTAGCCGAGATGATAACATACAATATGTTTCTTCTGGTAACCTGCCTGAGATATTGGTGATAACTCAAACCTCTCCCCTCTGGTAACTCTGTCAGTGTTGAAAGCTGTTGATATCACATCAACCATGGGCCTGGTAACTGACCACTTTTTATCAGTTTCTAACTTTATTAAGCGTGTGATACATACATCTCCTATTATTGTGTAGTTATTTTCCTTTACATTTGTCGTGCTTACGTAACATGACTGCACTAGTACTAGCAGATGTGTACTCTTTTTTCTTTGAATTTTTTTATTATCCCCTCATTTTTTATTATCCTGATAAGTATTTTTGCCACTATCCTGGTAACTCAAATGTTCATATCCTGGTAATTTCTGTACCATGGACATGATAACTCCACCTAGATATATTCATTACCAATTCTGGCCCATAAAGTTCTTTGGTCATCTTTTGATACATGTTTTGATGTTATCACACCTGCTCCTCATTATGCCCCAATCTTAACATTATCTAATATGTTTTTAAAAGCCCATACCAGTGTGCTGGTAATCCACCTTCACATTAGCTGGTAATTTTTGTCATGTGGGCCTGATAACTTCATGTATATTGACTCATTTTTTATACTTCTTTCTCTCAGTATATTATCTTGCTTATCACTACTGTTCATGTCCTCATCCCTCTTTTTTTCTTTATGTAACCCTAGAAGGTCTTTGTGTGCAAGTGTATGATGTCGAGATTGACGATGATGAGGTTCTCATGTGGTGGGAAGAGTTTGAACATGACAATCCAGCAGTAAAAGGGAAATCCAATTTTCAAATGGGTGATTTTTTTTCTTCTCCCTGAACATTGCAACCCCTGCATAAATCCCTTTCTTTTGTTTTTCAACCATGCAAAACATGTGACAGTTGATAAGTTATGCTCCACCACTTGATAAGTCCCTCACCCATTTGCTGATAACTTATGTTTCAATGTTTTTTTGACCTTGCTTACTCATGTCCTTGTTACACTATACATCTTAGTTTTTTTTTACCAGACCACCCTCAAAGTCCAACATTTGTTACACCAGAATTACCACCTCGCACAGAGCAAGTAGTACGCAGTGCAACCTCTAAATCCTTTATTCGAAAAGTTAGGGTCACCCACCCGTCCAAATACCTGCTCCCGCCTTTTGCTACCCTCACACCGACCGACGAGGAAGAGTTTGTTTATAATGAAGTTATCAAGCATACTACTGATTCTAACTCCAAGATTAAAGAGTTTGTTTCCCTCTTTTCCTCATTTTTTAACATAAATCATTTTTTGTGCCATTTTTTGAAATGTATTTTTTAAATCTTTTTGTATTGTAGCGTTAGGGTTATCGACATTGATGGTAGGTGGGTCACTCTCGGCGAGCTTGGCAACTGTGTGAAGGGAATTGGGCAACTATCAACCAGCATTGCTGAGTTACATGTTCGCATTCTTCAGTATAAGGAAAGATCAAAAAGGCTCATCTTCCCTTGGCTGATGTCTGTATATCTGTTGATAGGAGACTTGAAATCCAAGTATGTATTCAAGCATTTCCGACGGGACCAGTTTTACATTCTCAGTCACCAGGATCAGGTATGTTATGTTTGCTGGATTATTTTCACATTTTCATGTCTCTTTTCTGACATGTTAACTATTTTTTTATGCGTTGTTTTTCTCCAGTACATGGTTACTCTAGTATAAGTTCATTGGTAACTTTACAAATAGTGTCCTGATAATTTTTTGTGTTTTGCTTTCCTGTTAATATCAGTATTTTTTAACCATGGTAAATTTGTTCTTTCTGTCATGATAACCTATTTGTGCATAGTGGTAACTTTGACCTTATTGCCCTGATAACTTTTTAGTTTCCTCCCTTGTGAAATTCAGTATCTTTTTTACCTTGGTAATTTTGTTCTTTCTGCCCAGCCAAGCTTACTGCCTTTTAATTGCAGCTACTATTCCCTGCTTTGCAAAAGTTGGGTGGCGGTCCAAATGACGGGCATTGGTATGTGTTGTCACTAAATCTCAGGGCGAAAAGGTTCGAAGTTCTAGATTCATTGCGCGAACAAGACAGTCCTTCTCTTATTGAGCATGCGACAAAATACATGAACGCTATAAAGAAGGCTTGGTTGATAAATTACAAGGACTCGCATAAGCAAATTCAGGACTATGATCTTGTGTACACTGATGTGATGAAACAGGATAATGGGTTAGTCGTGGATTATTCACCCTCTTTTACACCTCACTATATATTTTAATCACTGTTTTTTTACCGTTCGCAACCTCAATCAAGCTGATTGTGGCTTGTTTTTCATCACAAATGTTTTCAGCACTGATTGTGGATTTTTCGCCTGCACGTATCTTGAGGTGTGGGATGGGAAAAATATCCCGGCCTTAACTCAAGAACAAATTCCAGCTCTCAGGAAAATTATGACATTGAGGTGGTTAGATCATGATCAAAACAAATGCACGCAGTGGCGTTATCATCTGTTTGGCAGCGGATGATGAGGTGAGAATTGTTTACGAATGTGTTGTTATACTTTGTTTAGTTGCATTAGAGGCACATCATCACAGGTATATCTTCATGCGAAGGTTGGTAACTGATGGTGTCACATTGTGATAACTTCCACCAAACTGTCCTGATAACTTTTTACATGAATCTGTCATGATAATGTCATGGAGCAAAGTGTTGACATGCTGTTTTACTACAGTATACAAATCCATTGACCAGATGATAAATTCATTGCCAGTCATTATAAATTGGATCACATTTTTTATTTGATAACTACGAGCATCTTGGTTGACGACCGGGATTTCTTTGCTTCTAATTTTTATAAGCCCAAGCAGTCGTATTTTTTGTTCATAACTAATACAATGCAGTGCCGGTAGCTTACAAAAATGTAGATATAAAATCTTTTGGTTTACAAATCCATGACAACTTCATCATACAGTGCTGGTAACTGGCATAGCAGGGTGCTGATAGCTTGCATAAAATATAGATATAAAAATCTTGTATTACAAAGCCATGATAACTTCATCATACAATGCTGGTAACTGGCACAGCAGGGCGCTGATAGCTTGCACATTATGGTCCATGAAGAGAATGTAGCCACCATCTTCCCATTTTCAAAGCACCTTCTTCATTTATCTTGCCAGGGGAGATTTGCATTTGCGTTTGTCGTGGTCCAGGCTCCCGCACACACCACATTTCCTTTGTGACTTGGGCTTCGCAATGTCAAAACCTGACTGCTTCCTTTTTTACTTTGGCCGCCCCTTCGTTGTAGTCTTGGGAGGGTCTAGTATCATCTTTGTGTTTGAGGACGGAGCTGCATCAGGACGTGGGGGCTGGATGACAAAAGCATGATTGTTTTTGCTAGCATGTATCGTCACAGGCACACTTTCTTGCTGTGTGGCGGGGTTCTCCTGTCGCTACGCATTAGTGGCACTTGTTTGCTGTGTGTGTGTGGGGGGGGGGGGGGGCTTCTCCTGTTGTTGTGCATCGGGGGCGATTTAGTGCTGTGAGGCGGAGTTGTCTTCATTCACCCGTCCCACAGGTATCGAGCAGGGATCCGGTTGTCCTTGAAACGATCCTTTTGCTTCTTCCTTTTCCTTTCTTGCTTTTTTAAGTTGACTATTCTTCAGGGTTTCAAGCTCCTCCCTGAAATTATACAGGTGTTTTCTTGCCAATATGGTTCCATCATCTGTTAGGCAAACGTCTTTAGCTGATGCCTTAAATTCTTTTAGAATTGACGTATATCGCATGACGCTTTTCCCCTCCTCTGGCATCGACTTCTTAACTGTTGGCTGTTCGAAATCAGGTTGAGTAAGATCCTCCTCTGGATCCCAAGTCCACCTCTTTAGGATGTTACTTTCAGGTATCTCGTACACCCCAATCTGGTCCATCACTCCATCACGATCAAACTTGCAGCAAGAACACGAGTATGTCCCTTCATCCATGTTTGCTTGCACATGATAGTCCTTGTCCCCATATTTTGGTATTATCCCCCGTACTGAGCTGACCTTGAAGGTACCATCATCCAATGTGTCACATCTGTAGGCTGATTTCACCTTCATCTCCACCTGGAACTTGCAGAACAGGTTATGTGTGTACAGCCCCCGCACCTGCAACTCCATTGGGTTCATCGAGTACATTTCGGTTTCTTTGTACACTGTTTCCAACTGCTCTTTCGACACGCTAGCCATCACCTTATCCTGTATCGCAGTGTACTGTTGTACGAATTCGACCAGTGAGTTGTTTGGGTTGACATACTTCTTGAGCACAGATTTAAACCCCTCACTTCTTGCCGTGGTCTGCAAGAACGGAAAAAAATAGTGCATATAGTATGCTGGGACCCAACACTTCCTGTTTTCCCACAGCCAATGGAAATGCTCATTGTCGGTCTGGCCATACGCTTCCATCATCACCCACCATTTGTGTTCAAACTCCTCAACTGCATTCAAAACATAAACATGGTAACATCAGGTCTTGAAGGGTGGTAACCTTAGTTCATAAAAATTGGTAACTAAAACACCATAGTTGTTGATAATTCTATCACACACACTTGTTTATTTTAGTTCATGCAACATGGTAAGTACATTTGCACATATGATGATTTTTTTCCATGACGAATACCACTTGGTGTCTGTAGTCCAAGCATCTTTTTAACCAAGAAAAAAAATTCCTTTGAATCACAACTAGTTGGGGATGCAAAGTTATTTTGTAACTAGTGGGGTGTACAACCGAAATGCATGCAACAAACATGTTAGGTTCAGTACAGAAAATATTGGAGGTAACTTTGTTATAATTCTCTGGTAACTTTAAGGTAGTAAGGGTGGGAAGTAAAATATCAGTCAAGCTGTTGTCAACACAATCCTTGAATGCCTTGTTTAGTGGCTTATCGTTAGCCATCAGCTTCCCAAGCTTCTCCTGGGCTTTTTTCATTATATGCCAGCGGCAATTCCTGTGTACTATCCCGATGAACACCTCATCAATAGCACTCCTCATCGCAAAATCTTGATCTGTTATTATGTTCTTTGGCGCAATTCCACCCATTGCATGCAAGAATGCATTAAACAGCCACACAAAGTTAGCAAATAGTTCGTTTTGAACAAATCCACAACCAAATTGGATTGACTGCCCATGGTTATTAATGCCAATGAAGGGCGCACAGGGCATCTTGTACATGTTTGTCATGTATGTTGTGTCGAATGAGATGACATCATTGTATCTAGCATATGCCCTACGCGACGCACCATCTATCCAGAACAAATTTTCCACTCTGTCCTCGTCATCAAGCTTTATTCTCCAATAGAAGTCTGGATCTTGTGCCTTCATATCTTGGAAGTATGAGATTGTGCTTCCCACATTAGCGTGGCGGTACTCCATGCGGAATTTAGCTCGCTGGTTTGCGATGTCCTTTGTCGTGTATGGTACATCTTTAGGAGAGCCGTAGAATGATGCCATTAGTTGCATCTGTCTTGCTGTCTCAATGTTGCATCCGTGCAATATCGTCAAGAAGTCCTGCTCATCCTTGGGAATGTTCCTATGTGATGATAGGAACTTTGTCAGGGACGGCTTTCTGATTAGAGGGTGGTTGTGGTCGTCGTTGAAGCATTTGACTCTCCACCACGCATCTGTGTGTGTAATGTAAAGGTGGGCCGGACATCCCGACCTCACAACCTTCCATCTTTTCCTCTTCTTCACGATGCCTTTTGGGTTCTGCACATCCTGTGTCTCCTCCTTGTTTTTTTTGGCTTTCCGCTTTTCCCACAAACCAAGAGGACTCTGCTCACAGTCTCGTCTTTAATTGTTTTCCTGTATTCCAGCCTTATCCCAAACCCATGTCTGAGCGCATATTGCTTGTAGTGATCATAAGCTTCCTCATAATTGTCAAACTTCATCGTTTCATCAGGAGGCTTCGGTGTTGAGTAGGCCTCGGTGCTTTTGTCTCCCTGATCAGCATTCACCCCTCTTGTTTCTGGACTCGCTGGCTCGCTGACTGACTGATCAAAGAAGCTTTCCCTCCCCCTATGCTGCTAGTAGTCGGTTCTTTGCTTGGCTCTCGGACCATTGTCTTGCTTCTAGATGTAGCACCTGTAATGTTTTTGAAGATGTCAGTTTGTGTGGTAATTCTGCACACCAAAATGTGTGGTAACTTGCACTCCATTGGCCTGGTAAAGTTTGAATGCAGTAAGCTATTTTTGTAGTTGTAAACTGAAAGCATGGTAATTGTAATACAAATTCCATGATAATTTGTATGCAGTGAGTGTGGTAATTGTACCAAATTTACAGGTAACTGGTGTGCATTTAAGCATGGTGATTGTGAACTGATGCATGGTGAATGTGGTAGTTGTAAATAAAATAGTTGGTAATTGCAATTCAAGTTGGATGGTAATCTGGTTGTGTATAAAAATGTGGTAGCATGGTAAATGTTTTACCTTCGTCTGTTTTGTTGATGTTCGCAGAACCAAAGCTTGCAGTGTGTGCATCCTCACACTGTTGGTTTGTCCCCACACCACTCATCATGATATCCGCATTACCCCCATTGTCCTGCGCCATTTTTGTGTTGCAGCACCTGCTAGCACATATAATCGCATCCATCAATTCCACACTTCCAAGCAATATTGATTATTTTTTCACAACAATTTTTTTTTGCACTGATTACTTCATTTTTAATAACAGGTATCATTTTGGGAGTAACCAGCATACGAGAGTATGATAGCGATAGTATCTACAACCTCATTTCATCAACATCAGTTCTTATCAATCAATTCTGATTGCAACAATATAAATCAACACATGGTATTCTTGTAGTGTTTTAGCACCTTGGTTATGTGTGCATCCATGTGCTGATAAGTGTTGGTATAGATTTTTTCTGGTAAATTCTTCTGAATTAGCATGATAACTTGTTCTGTCATGGGTTTATTGTGTCATGTCTGTTTGTTCACACACACTAATGGTTCTTCAATAAAAAAAGGATTTTTTACGGTGAATAAGTGTTAAAGGATGCTTTTTTTCATTTTTTTATTATTTGTTTATACTGATTACTCAGTGCATACACTTTGGTAATCTATATTGATTGGAAATGGTAACTCAATTATTAATGAGAAAATTCATACATTGAGGTCCTTTGTACATCTAGTTTTAACATGCTTCAGAAAAGAAAGCTTATTAGATTCATGATGGTAACTTATACGGATTATGATGGTAGCTCAATGACGAGGGATGAAAGAACTAAGGAACTAATGTAGAATCTGTAGGCTAGGAAAATGGATCACTTTTACCAACTTTTCGGCTTTAAAAAAGGCAACTTAATACAATCTTGTTGGTAACCTGACTGAATTTGAATGGTAACTTAATTATGACGGAGGAATTCCACACATGTAGTAAAAGGCCTATCTTTTTCTGCATCTTTTTGGCTTTGTTCTTATCCCATGGATTTTTTTGCCTTGATTTTCTTGGTATGAAATGAAAATGCAGCATGTGTGGAGGTTGAATCACTTACCTCCTTGATTGATTGCCTGATTATGGCGAAATTCA
Organism: Thinopyrum elongatum; assembly: GCA_011799875.1. Taxonomy (NCBI): domain Eukaryota; kingdom Viridiplantae; phylum Streptophyta; class Magnoliopsida; order Poales; family Poaceae; genus Thinopyrum; species Thinopyrum elongatum. The sequence continues at coordinate 131,994,012 of CM022298.1, forward strand.
GACGAACTGAGGTAATTGGTTCCGTAGCATGTGGTAACTATTGTGATGATGATGTGGTAAAGCAGGCCCCTCTCAAATCCTTGTGTTTGGGAGTGTTTTTGGTGGATTAGATCGGGGGCGCTGATCTTCGGCGATGGAGGCGCGTCGGGGGCACAAGTCGTCGGCGATGGAGGCGCGTCGGGGAGAGAGGAGAATAGATCGGGGGCAGGTGGGTGTTTCTTGCGATGGAGGTAAGAAACTGGGGTTTTTGTGGTGGTAAGTCACGTGCGAGTACAAGGTGGGCCAGAGGGGCTGTTTTTTTGTTGGGCCTCATGTGCTGCGTGCTGGGCCTTGAAAAGGAAGCCTTAGTCATCATCGGTTGCCGTGGCGATGCGGGCCGCGCGGGAGGGAGGTGGGGTGACGATCGTGCGGATCTAATGCTTAACGTCCAATCGACTGGACGTTAGTCACGTCCATTACTGTATATAGCAATAAAAAATCCATCAATCAATGATCTTTTTTTTTTGCATGGTAATACGTGTCTCATTCATATCATAAAGATCAAAGTACAAGTCACGTAATGACCGACATGGCAAAACTGAAAAGATTGCAGAATATCTTTGAGCTTGACACCAACGCCCGTCACCTGTCTCCGGCACCACCATAGCAGCCACCGAAGAAAAGAATGACGGATCACCTCCTCACCCGAGCTCGACGCGGCTCCATCGCTGATATGCAGCTTTGCGGACCTCCAAGGTGGCTCACCAAAAGTGAAGCCATTGTCGTTGAACGAATCAGACCGGGGCAACACCCTGGACACGCCATCGAACTCCAGATCTGGCACCCCACCACGACTAAGACGCCGAAGGAGGAAACCATATCTGTCATCCACATACCACGAACCCAGCACACGTTCCGTCTTCCAGATGTCGTCGATGCAGACCACAATCTGCATCCGCTCCTGGACTACCTCCCAAGCTCCACGCCGACGCTGGAGCAAACGCTGTCGCAACGACGGAGCCCGAGGACACAGGTCCACCACGAGGATGCCGCCGCCGCCACGCCATCCTTGCTTGAACAGACTGATTTCCAAATCCATCCTCAACCATAGGACCGATGGCCTTGTCAGGGAAGGATCCGAAGAATCTTTATTCAGCGTTGTCATCGTCGTCGCCGAAGCCAAGACGATGAACAGCCTAAAAACCTAGACTACGAGAGAGTAAAAACGATCCACACGCGTGGATCCGGCGACCCCCCTCACCACTGACGACCTAGGTCGCCAGCGGAGGGGAGTCGCCGGAGAACGGCGCTGGAAGATTGGACTCTCCTGGCGGCGGCTAGGGTTCTAGCCGCCAGGAACGAGAGACGTCGAGAGAAAATCAATGATCGCCAGCTTGTTGGCTAGTCAGATTTTGGGTATTCGGATACGTATTCGTGCTTGCCGGCCGGTGTATGAATACCGAATACATACATGTACATGAGTGTTAGAGATATATTTGGGATACATGTATTTGGTAGTGTAGGATTTGTAATCTGTCTCCTACCTTATCTCCAGGAGAGGCGTCTTGCCCTCTAAGTCTTGTACTCAATATATACTCGCCCCCGAGACTCAATAATACATCAATCATATTCCGCACCAAATCCCTCTCTTCCTTCTAACATGGTATCAGCCTAACCGATCTAAACCCTAGCCGTCGCTTCCGCCCAGCGCCGCCCCAGGGCGGTTGGCCTCCATGACCGCCGCCGGGGACTGCGCCGCCCGTAGCTAGGGTTCGTCCGCCGGTCGTGTTGACCGGCTGCCCTACAGAGTTTTTTTTCGGTCCTTTGATCTGGGTTTTCTCTCTCTCGCCGGTCGTCTTGATCGGCGGTTCTTTTTTGGTTTCCCGATTTCAAATGGGCTTGGGTCGCCGGCTGCCGTTCCTCGTCTACAAGGTGCGTCTGCTCCGCCGTCAGCGTTGACTCCTATCGGCAGCTTCGTCGTCCCCAACATCACGCAGCGCAACAGCAGTACTGGTGTGGCGGCCGAGTGCGTCCTCGGACGTGCTCGGTTCCCAGGCTTTGCTTTGCTCACGTGCATGCACATGTGCAGCTTGCTGTACGAACACATGCTTGCTGGACGCAGGATGCGAGTGGACTTTGGACGCCGAAGCAGCACCGATCTACATCACGCGCCGCGCTCTCGTGGGATCCTGTGCATCTTCATCGACGCGCGACCGGTCTGATCAACCGTTGCTTGCGCTTCCGCAGGGATCCAGAGAAGGTCATCGACAAGCACGCACGTCTCCCCACCGATCAAGCACCAGGCTACCGTTGTATCGTCCCGTCGGGCCGCAGCGCCGCCGCTTCGTGGTTCTTCTCACGGCTACATCATCCCGTGTGCTGTCGCTGCGTCGTTTCTTTGGATCGTAGTGCCGCGATCCGCGGTCTACCGCCGCTCCGAGTACGTCCGTTTCAGGCCGTCTCCATGGCTGCAACTACCCTCGCGCTGCCGCTGCGTCGCCCCATTAAGCCGTAGCGAACGTGGCACGCGGTCTCCGCCGCCGCCCAAGGCCGTCCCCGCGGCTACACCGACTCACGCGTCACCGTTGCGTTGCCCCTTCGGGCCGCAGCGCCACGGCCCGCCGTCCCCGCCGCCGCCCCGAGGTCTTTCGTCGTCGCCCCGACCTGCCCGCCGCCGCTGCGTTGCCTCTTCGGGCCGTAGCGCCGCGGCCCGCGGTCCACCGCCATCCCCACGCGTCGACCTCTCGTGGTATGCGCCGGCCGCCTCCCTTGGCACGGGAACGCCACCATCTGCGCCGGTCTTTGTCACGCTGTCAGGTTCCTCGCCTACTTCGAGCACCGCTGCCGCGCTACTAACCTAGCCGCCACCGCCACCGCTCTTCTTCGGCCGCCGCCGCTACCCCCGTAGCCGCCGCCGCCCGTCCACCCCCTTCGTCTTCGTCCAGCACCAGCCCGTCGCCAGCGTCGCCGTCATCTACCCCGGCCACTTCGTCTACTCCGACCACCGTTGGTGACATCGGCCCCCATGCCGATTGGCGCCACAACCGTCGTCGAGTCTTCTTCTCTGCTGGCCCTCCGACTCCTCAACATAGCGTACAGCTCGTGCAGGTCCCTCGTCTCCGCATGCCCGGTGCTGGCAACACTGATGCGTGCCTTCATTCATGACGTGTCCCCGGGTTTGGCACACTTGGTGCGACGCCTTATCAACACCATCCTCCTTCCGGCGCACCACTACCTCGACACCACTGAGCCCATGACTAACTCGACGCCTCCTTGTGCCCGTGGCTCCACGGCGACTCACTCGACACCGGCTACCTCGACTTGGCGGTCTTCGCACAGTTACCTCGACCATGGCTACACCACTCTACGCTCTCGGTTACCTCGACATCGGCACAAAGGGCTATCATCTGCTTGAGGAACTCGTCGGCTTTCTCTACAGTCAACACGTCCGCGACGTGACACCGTCCACGACGCCCCCGCTACGACTGCGAGGGGATGTCAGTCCATCGGCTACTATTCTCTCCAGTCTGACCATCTGCGACGCTCCTGTTGTTCGCAACGCTACCGCTACGACTGCGGGGGGATGTTAGAGATATATTTGGGATACATGTATTTGGTAGTCTAGAATTTGTAATCTGTCTCCTACCTTATCTCCAGGAGAGGCGTCTTGCCCTTCAAGTCTTGTACTCAATATATACTCACCCCCGAGGCTCAATAATACATTCATCATATTCCGCACCAAATCCCTCTCTCCCTTCTAACAATGAGTATGTGGTTATTCAGCCATGCATGGATATGCGTGTGCTTGGTCTCCAGTGTATGTACGCATGTAGGCATGGACGTGCAAACTAATCCATACAAGAATTAGTGCACGTATGTAAGAGTCTTTGTGCTTATTACTGCACTTAAAACTCATCAAAAACACAAAATAAATATTTTATGCAATAACGCACGAAAAACTCATTTGAACAAATGCCCGCTGATGCAATAGAATTCGAGCGCCCAATCAAGCAAACTTTGTTTGGTGAAAACATTTGTTTAGCACAAAAAACTCATTTCAACTCTGAGGGCTGTTTCGAAGATGCTTAATTGTCTATTTTCTAGACATGTGGTTTAGTATGTACGAAAAATCATCAAACACCTCTCGGGAAGTATATACGTGCCTCTCGCGGAAACAAAATCATGCCTCTCATGAAAAAAAAAACCGTATCTCTCACGAAAGCAAATCTGTGTCTCTTGCGGAAGTAAAACCGTGCCTTTCACGAAAGAAAAAAAGAGAAAACACATTTTTTTTCCCGTCCTCGAGAGGCACGGCGATGCCTCTCGCGAAAGCAAAACCGTATCTATCACATAAAAAACAAAAAGAAAAAACATTTTTTTCCGCTCGCCAACTAATTGCTCTCGTATTGCTCGCAACAAGCGGTACACAGCACCACCCACGCCGCACCGAACCCCCGCCTCTCCGCCGCCGCCGCGTGAAGACGCACTGGAGGTCGCCGTCGCCGTACCAAGCGCGCCGCACTGCACGGCATCCGAGCCACCGCCTTCCTCGCGTGGAGCTCGCGGTCGCTTCCCTGCTCCTGCCACCGGCGTGTGGTGGCAGAGGGGAGAGACGTCCTCCGTGGCCTGCGACGCCACCCGCGTCGTCGAGCTCCGCCATCGGCCTGGTGTTGACATGGGCGGTGAGGTCGAGCGGTGGTGGTGGAGGAGGAGCTTGATATGATTTCAAGTTGAATGTCCAGCCATCAACTGTTCTGCAACTTCTGCTGCTTCCAAAAGAGGGAGAGGTAATGCCATAGTACTCCTTGACCCCTGTTTGCACATGGAAATCTGTAAGCTAGCCATTGTTTCTACCTTTGACGTGTTCCTGTCATCTGGCAATCGCCGAATAGTTTACATTGAGGATTCAACCGCATCATGTACTGATGTACATCCTGTGGTCAGTTATCTGCCTTATTCCTGGATTACAAGCACTCGCTTCAGAGCCTGCTCAGAATATTCAGAGATGACATTAGATATTCATGGACAGAATTTAATTAAGTCATCCTATCCCCTCTGCCCCACCCACTCTTTCCAACATCTGTCGATCAAGTGACAGCGAAACACAACTAGGAGTGTGATGCAAATATAAAGGACTCATTTGATCTATAGCAGCTGCAAATGGAAGGTCTGACCACACAAAAGTAAATACAAGTTATCTGAGACCGACTCTTAGGTGCTTACACGGAATTTGCATTAGACTTTCCTGCAACATATCCATGCCTGTCTGCGCGAAGCACACTTATCAGTAGGAAGCAATTCTGCAGTATCTGTGCTGTGACATGATGCCATCTTCTTCTCTTTAACAGTGATGCCCATGCGACCCTTATTTTGTGCACAGGTGTTTGTTTTGTAGCGGTGCCGATCTGAATCACCTGAATCATCCACAACATATAGTGCGCCTGCGCTTTCCGAGGTCCAATTTTGACCATTAATTTAACCAACGAGACCGACTGCGGCGGGAGAAAAAAATTATATAATTGAAAACTTCTTTTGAATACGAATTCACTGGTATAACTTTTGCTCCCGCCGCAGTCGGTCTCGTTGTTTAAATTTATGATCAAAGTTGAAGCACGGGAATAGAGGAAACACTATATTTTAAAACGGAGGGAGTAGTTCAGGGAAACTGTTTCTGTGCATGAACTATACATGTCGTCTATGGGATAACGACATGTGTCACGTATCACAGGGCCAGCTAGCCGACAAGTTAGATTTGACAATAATACTGGCACGGGGTCTTTTCTGCCAATTCATTGGTGCAGGTGGGGAAAATATCCTGTGCTGATTTGATGCTCCCGCTGCACCGTGCGCATCTCGAGCTTTCGATACAGAATGTAGGGATGAGATGAAAACCGAACGCCCCACCCTTCATTTTTTGTAAAAATCACCTCAGCTAAGTACAGAATAGGCGTAACGCTTCTCCAACCTGTGCTGCCCCAAGCTTACACGAATAGATGGGGATACGGGGCTCCGGCGGCGGACCTCGCCATGTGCTGCGCCGCGACCTCACCAGCGGCTACGCTGCGACCTTGCGGTGTTCCAACGTACATCTGACAACCAGTCCCATCCCTACGTCGCTATTCTCCACCTCGGTGTCACCCCCTCACCACACCCAGCACCTACCTCCGCCACAGTATCCGTCGACGCCTAGATCCGCCATCCGCCGACGCCGTAGAAGAGAAATCCGGCCTTCAGGTATCCTTTTCGTTGATACAGTCTTGTTTTTTTATTGTGTATTTTGGTTCTAATTCATCATCCCCTTTATGCTGATTGTGTTAGATGTAGCTCCTATCTGGGTAAAATGTGATGATATCTCTCTGTATCAGGACGCAGGAAAAATAGTCACTGAAACAACCTGCTTTTTTTTCGTAGACTACATATTCGAGCAATTACTTATAGAAAAATGGCAGCAACTTATGGCTTGAGATGAGTTCGAAGTAATTATAACTGAGTTCAAAGTAAAATGTCAGCAAACTTGCGTATAGAATAAAATTCAGAAACTTAGAACAAGTAGTTTTGGTGTGAGGTGCATGAAGCATCTAGCACCTTTACAAATTAATGGAGGTTAATAATAGTAAGTCCATTCCCATCTAGTCAGATTGATGGTTATGTTTTAGAATCAATCGTTCTGACACAACCAAGAGAAAATGGCTGGTATGGATAAGCAAGACAGTTTTACTTAGAAGGAAAGGAAATAAAAAGAAAAGAGAAGCTAGATGCAGCAGAACATCCATTTTTTGCAAGTTTTGGTTCAGAGTCCTTTCCTTTTCCCCATGTTCATTATAATCCTATGTATGTGTGAGGATCGAATAGTCCAAAATAGATAAGCTATTGTCTGAACATTATTGTTTGTTTTTTCTGAAACAAGTGGGGGCTGGCAATCTTAGGACAGTTAATTTCATTTCATCCCCCTCTACCACTATGACAACCATGCCTATTAGAATGGAGCTGAAGTAGTAACAGGTAGATTTCGTTTGGAACAAATATGAGGAAAAAACAAAAGCGTTTGGAACAAATATCAGGGAAAAAAAAATCTCATCATGTAAAGAATAAGTCTGCACCTAATTAACTAGAAGGAGCAAATTAAGCAGCAGACGAGATGTGATTGCTGGGCGTACTATCGTTGGATGCATGGAAGTAGACGAAGAACTCTTGCATCCCATTGTTGATCTTATCCACCTTGTAATCACTCATCATCCTGGCAAACAACAGAAAAACCATAGCCTCTAGGATTTTTCTTTCAGAACTAGTTTTGGTCTTTGGACTTCCTCATTCAGGTGTAATAAATAATTTGCTTATAGAAGTAGTTTTGGTTGACTGAATAAAATGTATTAGCTCTTTTGTCTTCTTCATTCAGGTGTAAAGAAATACATATAGAAGTGGTTTTGGTTGACTGAATTAAATGCATTAGCTCTTTTGTCTTCCTCGTTCATGTGTAAGAAAATGGAACTACATTCCTACAGATTTAGCATTTTCGTGCTATGTGTCATGACATGCCTTGATGCATTGCTAAATATATGCTGCTGCACTCAGGAAAAAGGTAAATAAACCATAGTTTAAATAGTATATCGTTTGTCATGTTTTCATAATTTGATTTTCTTCTTGTTTGCAGAACAAGTAGCGTCTACAAAGGTTCAACATCAGCAGATTGTTGTACTTACCAAGGCGGACATGACAAGTCACGGTATTTATATATCATCGATTAAAACATGTTGAGTATGTGTGCAAATCTTTCACTTGAACTTGCTTGATATTTTGCAGCACAGCCCAACCCATTGGAGAGGACACCCTTTACTTTCCGAGTTTCCGTTAAATAATGGTGAAAAAAATGCCTTTGTTCATGTGATATATGGACCTAGTTCAAGTACACCTGGTTGAATATGTTGGTTCAATATATGTATACCCGCTAATTTGTTATGCCTTGGTTGTAAATATTGGGCTGCAGCTCTAGTTATGTGCTTCATGTTAGATTTGTGTGTTTTGTCACGCGTGTGGTTCATGATATTGTTGTCATACTATGAGCTTGAAATAGCAAGATGGTTGTAGTTGTGTTGCCTTCTAAGTTGACAAAGCTGGTTAATACAACTGATGTTGTCGTTTGTGCATCTTTGGTGCAGAATTTATGAGTCCAAAAATTTTGGTTCATGAACTAATTAACTCTTTCTTTTCTTTGAATTAGTTTTACCTTCTGAAATCAACTTGCTGAATGTTATGTCCTTCATATCGGGAAATCCGTCGTATATATACGTTTTGTGAAAAAACAAAGCTACGGACGCACATGATGGACAGGTTCTTTCTGTTCCAAAACTAGGGCAGCACATCCTTTGAAGCTAGAGTACAGGAAAGTTAATTATTTTGTACCTATATGGGGGGCTTTATGCAAAATTCATAGGATGAGGCGTCCATATTACATCTTGTACCTACATTTCTCATCCAACGACTGTGTTGCTTACGGTGCAGCCGGAGTACTCCATCACTGGGAGTACGGGATATGCTCTCGGTGCAGGTGGTCCTTTTACAAAAAAACAGTGATGCATACAGACGAGAAGGGGACTAGGACGTAGATCACTTTGAGTTTAATTCATTGCTTGATTTTTAGAATAATAATCCCTGACATTACATGGCCACGGGTACAATGACTTGGAAGGTAAGAATTTTTTTAAAGGGCACTTTATAGACTTGGAGTCTTACTAGACTTGGATACAGTAGGGAAACCTTCTACGGGACTAAAACCCTGTCATAATCAAGTCTTAAAGTCTTAACCCTTAATCTCCTGCACCGGGGCCATAACACAGTCGCAGCCCATAAGTTTTTTTGCTATGGCCACAAGATTGGACAAGGGCATGCTGTACTTCATAAATCCTTCATCGCCCAAGAAGAGCCTGTAGTCCTCAACCCTTGATAGTGTTTGTTCTACCATTAATAATGCTTCTGTCATCATCAATTCACTGAGGCAATCTGCATAGCTAGAATTGTACTCCATCAAGTGTACGATTTGCTCAACTATCACCCTCCTGACCCCAGGACAATGAGTGCTAGGTTTCATATTTGCATTCAGTGTGACAATAAGCCTCGTCAGGAATCTCTGCTTAATCTGACCATTGTCTAGTGCACGGGTGAAGTCTTCAGGATTAAGTTGACATATCTGTGAACTAAGCCCAATCAGGATCTCTATTTCTGCCCCTTCCGCGTCCATTATTCTTTCCCACACCTGTAGTGAAATGTACCATTATCAGTAAAGAAAGTGATGTATAGCTCTATCTATATGGGCCAGTGGTAAATAAATGAGCAAATGTACAGGTCAAATTTTCATGATAACAGGTTAAATATATGTAAAGCACTTGTTGCTTGAAGGAGGGGGGCTCACCTCCCGTAAAGTACGAGATAGCTCCTTCAGGTCTGAGTCTCTGAGTTCGGCTTGACCATGCAGGCACAGATTACGTAACAGGCTTGCTGCCACATATATGTAATTGCCATCATGGATCAAAATCATAGGTTTGAGCTTCTTAATGAACTCTGGTTCCTTCAACAAAACCAAGCAATTTTGGACACTCTCTGTTGTCAGCATTGCCAGTGCTTGCCCGGTGACCTTCCGTGATAAGGGATCAACATTGGTACTCATGGTTCCTTCTGCACTGAGAAACGCCTGCATCAGCTTGGTGATGATCATTTCAATGCGACCAATGTCCTGCCTTGTTTTCTCATCAATGGCCATGTTTCTGAGGATTCCCGCCACCAACTTTCTCGATTCCTGGCTGCTCTGGTTGTTCCCCAGGATCTCTGCAAGGTTACTCAAGAGGAAGGCATGTTCTGATATCTTGGACCGCAGTGTGATGCCGATTTTGCCGCCTATGCTTGTGAGCCTTTGCAGCACCTTCAGTGATGACTTCAGCATGATCATCTGCTGTGCCTCAGTATTCATTGTGTCACTTCTGAATCTTGTGAATCCTATGATCTTTGGGATAAGGTCATCTGCTTTGCTGATTTCCACACAGTTGTCCCGACCACAACCAGCAAGACTGTCTATAATTGACATGGCCAGCACAGGTAGAAGATCGTGGTCTGTGAGTAGCTCCTCATCGGGTATTGACCAGAATTCTGAAATACGCTGCCAGCATCTGAGCGCACATGAGTTCTGTTCTCTGATGCTAACTTCTTGGGCTGATCTGCTTTCTGTTTCCGGCACGTTTTCAGTGTGCCGAAGTTGACCTTGTGTTTGCAATTGTTTATCAGCTACCTCTCTGCTGTCTTCTGTATTCAGAACTGGATCTTGTCTTTCTCCGTGTTCATTGTCAGTGTCTAGGAGCGGGTTTCCTCTTTGCAGTCTGCGATCAGCGTCAAGAAGTGCAGATACAAGCTGCATTGTACCAGGGATAGTGCCAACACGGAGATTCTTTGCTAGCTCCACCATGACCTTTGCGGCATATAATCTGATAGCTGTATCCTTTGGACTTGTCCAATACAACATTCTGATTATTTTCTGGTCATCGTCTTGGTAGAAGTGGCGAGTTTTGAAAGGAGTTGTGCCTTGGTTAGTTGACTTTGCAGAAAGTTGTGCACCACTTGTATCCCGTACAGGTGATTGTTGGAATCTGATTTCTCCAAACAAAAATCCGACTTCACAGAATCCATGGCAAAGGTGCTGAGGCTGATCTTCTTCGGAGCAAGAACACCCCCTTGTTTGCATTTTTCTGACGCATATGCATAATACATATTGACAGATTTCATTCCCCACTGATTAAATCCAACATGGTGGATGAGGGATCTTCGAGGGATGAAAGAGAAGAGCTCTAACATGCAGGCCACGGCATAGAATATTCCTTGTACAAGCACCATCCCATAGAAGAGTTTTGGAGTTGCTCCAATGTTTTTTAGGCCATTCGAGAGTTCATCGTATGCAGGCTTACTTCCACCATGTTGTAGTAGTATAAGCCCACTTAATGCTAGAATGACCCGCACAACTGCTGCTGGAATCTGTAAGTTGCTAAATGATACGATCACTAGTGCACATACTTCAAGTATGATCATCGTTGATGGTTCATGTTCATGTACATCAAATGTGTAAACCAGTATCCCTAGAGCAGCAATCATGCACATGTTTATAATAACTTGACGCCAAAATTCTTGTTTACTGATTCTTCTGAAGCACCGATTGCCTACTGTTGCTACGAGCACTGCCACAAGTAGTAGTAAGAACACTGCCCATTCAATCATTGAGTGGCCTTTTGATATAGAGGGAGCTAGCAATAGGATTGCTACTAACGGACCCCATAGTGATACGGCACGACGCATCGGATCCCATACTCCTGGTGACACCTCAGATAATGACCGGACAAATATGGGGCTCAATAAGAGCACCATGCTAGCGATCCGATGCTTCTTCCAGATGATTTTCAGCACACCACAAAAACATGCAATTACAGTCAGTCCACTCCAGCCAAGAGGCCTAAATGCTCCTCTGGTATTAAAGAACAGTTGATAATCTAGTCTGTTCTTTTCGCGGGTGAACATCCTGAAATATGAATATGGTATCATGCATTAGATGAAAAAGACATAATACAAATCAGACCAATTTCTATCGTTGCAGACTTGCCGAGCTGCGATGCTTGTTTTTTTTTGTTTGGACAGCGCAACTCCATATAAGCTAACATTTGATGACATGATGCAGGAAGGATGTAGGAGTAGAATTTCTAGGCTGCTAACTTACTTTAGGACATCTCTAGCCGATCCCCTAAATTTTGAGTAAACGACCGAGTAAACTCTAGAGGAGCACATTTGCTCCTCTAAAAACATGTGGTTTCTAGCCGAACCCCAAAACTTAACGGAGTAAAAAAAAATTGAGAGGCATATGAAAACAAATTCAGTGCTAATTACGTCCAAACTAGGACATAAAACATACTTAAATGACATTCGGTGCAAATTCTAAATATTTTACATAGAACTTAAAACGAAATTCAAAATTTTAGTTCAAAATTTTAAACCTAGTCCGACTCTACCGCGAGCGCCTTCCACTCCCTTCTGCTCAAACCTCGGATGATTGGGTCGGGGCCATCGTTGCCACCGTCGTTGTCGCTGTCGTCATCGCCGTCGCCACCTTCGTTGCTGGAGAGGTCGATTCCCCACCGCATACTTTGTGTACAGCAGGCGCTCCGCCTCGACGCGCTCCCAATAGCTTTGGCGGAGGTCCGCCATGTATGCCTCGCCGACGCAGGAGGAAGAGGCGCAACGGCTTGGATAAGCGGCCAAGCGCTGCGGATGGGTGACGGGAAGCAGCGGCGCCTGGATCCAGCCATTTTCGCCGGCATGCAAGTGGCGGAGTGGACGTGGGTGCGGCGCTGGTGTGGATAGGGCGGTGGGCGGTGGTAGATGAGGTGTGTGGGGGAGAGAAGATGTTTTATTCGGTGGCCGAGAGGTTGAGTATTTTTACTCCTCGGTGGCCACTTGGAGTAATTTCTTTACTCACCTAGGGGATCGGCTAGATCCGGTTTAGAGGAGTAAAACCGGAATTTTTACTCCTCTAACCAGTTTTGAGGATCGGCTAGAGTTGCCCTTAGCTGCTACCTGCTAGCCCTCTTTTCCGGGGAATAAAAACCTTAGAATGCTAGTACTAGTAATTTGCTACCACCTGCTTCAGTGACACAGAAACAGAAAAGATTATTCCCACAAGGGGGCTGCGACTGAAGGAAATATGCCCTAGAGGCAATAATAAAATTGTTATTTTATATTTCCTTATTTATGATAAAGGTTTATTATTCATGTTAGAATTGTATTGATCGGAAACTTAAATACATGTGTGAATACATAAACAAATACTGTGTCCCTAGTAAGCCTCTACTAGACTAACTCGTTGATCAAAGATGGTTAATGTTTCCTAACCATAGACATGTGTTGTCATTTGATAACGGGATCACATCATTAGGAGAATGATGTGATGGACAAGACCCATTAGTTAGCTTAGCATATTGATCGTTCAGTTTATTGCTATTGCTTTCTTCATGTCAAATACATATTCCTTCGACTATGAGATTATGCAACTCCCGGATACCGGAGGAATACCTTGTGTGCTATCAAACGTCACAACGTAACTGGGTGATCATAAAGATACTCTACAGGTATCTCCGAAGGTGTTTGTTGAGTTGGCATAGATCGAGATTAGGATTTGTCACTCCGAGTATCGGAGAGGTATCTCTGAGCCCTCTCGGGAATACATATCATAAGAAGTCTTGCAAGCAAAGTGACTAATGAGTTAGTTACATGATGATGTATTACGGAACGAGTAAAGAGACTTGCCGGTAACGAGATTGAACTAGGTATAGAGATACCGACGATCGAATCTCGGGCAAGTAACATACCGATGGACAAAGGGAATTACGTATGTTGTCATAAGGTTCGACCGATAAAGATCTTCGTAGAATATGTAGGAGCCAATATGAGCATCCAGGTTCCGCTATTGGTTATTGACCAGAGAGGTGTCTCGGTCATGTCTACATAGTTCTCGAACCCGTAGGGTCCGCACGCTTAAAGTTCGTTGACGATATAGTACTATATGAGTTATGTATGTTGGTGACCGAATGTTGTTCGGAGTCCCGGATGTGATCACGGACATGACGAGAAGCTCCGGAATAGTCCGGAGGTAAAGTTTGATATATGGGATAATAGTGTTTGGTCTCCGGAAGGGTTCCAGAATTCACCGGAAGGGGTTCCGGATGTTTACCGAAATGTTTGGGTACGAGAACACTTTATTTGGGCCAAAGGGGAAAGCCCACGAGGCTTTTGGAAAGTGCAAAAGGGAGTTTTGCGGAGACCAGAGGCCAGACGCCAGGGACCCTGGCGTCTGGACCCAGACGCCGGGAACCCTAGCGTCTGGCCCTGGAATCCGAGAAGGACTCTTGCCTTTCGGGCAAAACCGACTTTGAGTAGGCTTTTACTCCAAGTTTCGACCCCAAGGCTCAACATATAAATAGAGGGGCAGGGCTAGCACCCAAGACACATCAAAAATCACCAAGCCGTGTGCCGGCAACCCCGTCCCCTCTAGTTTATCCTTCGTCATAGTTTCCGTAGTGCTTGGCGAAGCCCTGCGGAGATTGTTCTTCACCAACACCGTCACCACACCGTCGTGCTGCCGGAACTCATCTACTACTTCGCCCGTCTTGCTGGATCAAGAAGGCGAGGACGTCATCGAGCTGAACGTGTGCTGAACGCGGAGGTGCCGTACGTTCGGTACTTGATCGGGACGGATCGTGAAGGTGTACGACTACATCAACCGCGTTGATAAACGCTTCCGCTTAGCGATCTTCAAGGGTATGAAGATGCTCTCCCCCTCTCGTAGCTATGCATCTCCATGGATAGATCTTGCGTGTGCGTAATTTTTTTTTCCATGCAATGTTTCCCAACAGCGACAAGGGGACCCTCTCTCCCCCTACCTTTTCTTGTTATTTTCAGAAGCACTCTCTAGTTTGTTGGCCCATGAGGAAAAGATTGGGAACATGGAAGGTATAAAGGTGTGTAGGAACGCACTTAGGATCTCTCACCTTCTTTCTGCAGATGATTTCCTAATCTTAACGAAGGCTAGTACGCAATGTGCAAACACTCTGAAAAGAGTTCTTGATACTTATTGTGGGAGCTCAGGACAATTGGTGAGTAATGCTAAATCAAGTATCTTTTTCAGCCCTAATACACCAGTTGGAGTAAGAGAGGAAGTTTGTGAAGAGCTGAATATAGTCACTGAAGCTCTTTCAGACAAGTATTTGGGGCTGCCCACTATGATGGGCGTGGATAGAAGCGACTGTTTCCAACACCTAATAGACAGAGTATGTCAGAGGCTAAAGGGGTGGAAGGAGAAATTTCTATCTGTACAGGGTAAGGAAATCTTATTGAAATCAGTAGCTTAGGCAATTCCATCATATGCTATGTCAGTTTTTAAACTTCCTAAAGGAATTTGCAAAACAATTACCAATGAGATTGCCGGTTTTTGGTGGGGTGATGGAGAAGAGAAGAAGAATGGTTTCTGTGGTGGAAGATGTGTGTACCAAAGAAGAAAGGGGGCTTGGAATTTAGAGACCTTCACAGTTTCAACCTTGCTATGTTAGCAAAACAATGTTGGCGACTAATCTAGAATCCGGACTCTATGTGCACATGTTTTGAGCGCAAAGTGCTATCCAGAGGGGAACATTTTGAAGGCAGGCCCAAAGAAAGGCTCATCGTTCACCTTGCAGAGTATAGTAGCAGGCATCCGAACATTCCAGAGAGGGTGTATATGGTGTGTGGGTACAGGTGCGCGGATAAATATACGGCGGGACACATGGATTCCATCGAGCCCATCGCGGAAAGTTATTAGCCCCCGAGGTACAGTGATGCTAAGATATGTGGAGGAATTGATTGATCCACATTATGGGCCGCGGATGAAGCTCTAATCCGAGACGTTTTCTCTCATGTTGATGCACATAGGATCCTCCAAATACCCTTAAAGAGGACTTTATAGCATGGAATTACACGAGGTCCCTTCTCGGTCCCATCTGCATACCACAGAGAATTCGACCACCTATATGGGCAACGCCTTGCTAGATCAGATGGACAAGGGAATACCAAGGCTAATACAATATGGCAAGAAGTGTGGAACCTCAAACTCCCGGGAAAGATTAAACATTTTGCTTGGAAGGCCCTAAATGGATCGCTACCCTGATATGAAATATTGGCTAATAGACATATTCCGCTTGTTCCACAGTGCCCTTTCTGCTCGGTTGGTTTGGAAGATATCCAACATTGCTTGTTCGCATGTAAGAGGGTGCAGGAATTGTGGACAGAGTTGGGAGTACAGAATACTATACTGGATGCGGTTAGGCAAGATCGGTCAGGATCAGTTACCATGGAAATTCTCAGCCGGGTAAATGGCGTTTCTGATGATTTACCCATGCCCGAACTTATACTAGTGACTTCCTGGTACCTATGGCGGCAGAGGCGACGACATGTGAAAGGGGAATCGATCCAAGCAGCAGATAAATCAGCCATATCAATTAGAGTTCTAGCTACCAATTTTCTTCGTGCATACTCGAGCAAACAACCGGAGAGGAAGCAAGATCACATGCGGAAACGACCGGCGAGCGATGTAATAAAAGTTAATGTGGACGCCGCGTTCCAGCCTGAAAGTCTTTCCGGAGCAACAGGAGCCATTGCCCGTGATGGTCGAGGGAAATTCATAGCAACAGCAACGTGGTACCTCCCTCATATTTCTAGTGTTGACACTGCTGAAACTATGGCAATACGCAATGGTCTGTACCTGGCCGGCAGGATCGGATGTAACAGGGTACAAGTTGAGTCTGATAACAGTTTTGTGGTGGAATCAATGCAGAACCCTGATGAGTATGCGGTATCAAACACAGCCAGAGTGATGGAGTGCAGACAACTCACTCTTGATTTCACCAACGCTGAGTACACACACTATCTTCGTGAAAGAAATGGGGCTGCTCATATCTTAGCAAGTAATGCTTTTAGCAACAGAACTTCCTTGTTCTGGGAATCTAATATCCCTGACTTTATTTCTCATGTTATTGTAAACGATCCCGCTATTATTTGAGGAATAAAGTCTTAATGTTTCAAAAAAAAAAAGCTACCACCTGCTATGGAATACTCTGCATACGGTATATAGACTATAGACATACCTTGCTGCCTCTAAGAAAATTAAGATTGTCCCGGACATAAAATCATCATCGGGGTGGAGGGCACTGGCGTAGCCGCCCAGCAGGACGACGGTGGCCCACGTGAATGCCAGCGTACCAAGCGCATTGCCCACTCTCTCGATGAGCACCACGGCACGAACGAAGCGAATCAGCCGCTTCTCCGGCTCGTCGACCTTGCCCTGCCTGGCGCCGCCAGCAGTTATCTGGACATGGTACTCACGACGGCCGCCTCCATCGTCGGCCATTGGTCGCATATTAGCACTTCCGCTCAAAGAAGAGAACCTATCACACTAGTGTAGCTGCTTGCTTCACAGAATGACAACGTCACAATAGGCAGAGCAGCTTCCTCGGAACATAAAGGCTTTGGATTCTCGTGAATATAAAGTAAACTACACAATGTACATTGAGACAGCTCGCCGGTCAGTGGGGTGGGCCAGCAACGTCGAAGGCGTTCTCCTGTTCCTGACATTTGTACCGCGCAACTGTGGAAAAAGAAGAAAAACCAGACGTGCACTGCGTGCGTGACAGGTACTTCTTTTGTGCGTGCGTGACAAGTACTTTGATTCCGCTGCTGAATCACCATTCACCCCGTCCTTCAAAGCAACTCCAACGGGTCGACCCAAACGGACGATGCTTTTGTCCGTTTTTTGTCCGTTTGGATCGGTTTGACGGACACAAATGTTCGCTTTCGTGTTTGGGTCGGCGCAAGCGCCCAACGCTGGCCCGACCCATTTTGACGGCGGGCCAAAAAATTTTTTTGCAAGCATTTTAAAAAATAAAACATACATTAATTAAACATAAAAGCCGGCCCTGAGGGCCGGCGAGAGTCCACGCGTCCACATTACATTAATTAAACATTAAAAAAACCTAAAAACTAGGAGACGGCGCGCTGCCCTAGGCATTCTCGTCGTCGTCGGCGTCGGCGTCGGCGCCGGTGAGGTCGATGAGTGTTGGCGCAGGGCCGGCCCAGGGGAACGCCGTGTTCCAGACGGCGGCGATGTCGGGCGCGGGCTGTGCCGCCGCTGCCTGGGCCTGGCGCGCCTTCTCCTCGGCCTCGCGTTGCTCCTCTTCGGCCTCGCGCTCGAGCAGCTCGAGGTGCTCGCCTTCACGGCGCTCCTCGGCTAGCCGTACGTGGCGCCAGTGGTCGAGGTAGGCCGCCTCCTGCTCCTCCGTCGCCCTGAACCAGATCGGCAGAGAGCTGACCTACTCGCGCACTACTCCCGTCCAGGAGTAGCGCTCGACGGGGGCCGGCTCCTCCGGCTCTGCTTTGATCAGGGACGACGGGGCCACCGGCGGCAGGAAACAGTCGCCCGCCGAGGAGAGGGCCAGGCCTCCGCCATGGCAGCCTGGTACGCCGCCTCCTCTTCCTGCAGCGCCGCCACCCTTCGCCGTTCCTCCTCCTCGCTCTCCGCAATGGCCCTCTGGTAGGCGGCCTTCGCCGCCTGGTCCTCGTCGCGGGCGACAAGTGGGGGCGGCGGCACGCGGCGGTCGACGTCGCCGACGCCGCGTCGCCTTGCCTCCTCGTGCTCGAAGGCGAACCAACGAGCCCAGTTGGGCGAGTCGAACGCGTACGCGGCATCGGCGCGCCGCTCCGGCGTCAGCAACGCCCGTCGGCGCCACACCTCCTCCGCGTGCGCCCTGGCCGACCGCGGCGCCGCCGGCACTGGGATCCTATCCGGATCCAGATGCCAGTCGTGCGGCAGGGTGGCGTCGGGGCACGGGAGAGGCACGCGGTGCTGCCAGTGCCACTCCGCCTGGTGCACTGGCACGCTGCCTCTGCCGGGGAGCTCGCGACGGCGGTGGCACGGGGAGAGGGAAAATGGGTGGCGGGGGCCTTGCCCTTGGCCTTGCTGTTGCCGGCGCCGGAGAAGAGGCCTATTTTGGAGTGGCTACGGTGGCTAGGGCTGTCTCCGGCGGGGGAGCAGAGGTGGCGAGATGGGGACGGGGGCTTCTAGAAGCGGATGAGGACGGCCCCGCTGCAGCTGGCTTAAAAAAAGGACGACCGCCGTCGCTGATGCGTGGGCCCGAGGTGGGCGGCCGTCATAAATTAAGCTGACCGCGGTAGTTGGATGGCCGCCAGGTGGGGACGCGGAAGACACCGAGTAGGCGCGCGTGGCGTCCGTTCCGCGTCCGCGCCGACGCATTTCGGCCGCAAATTTGGGCCGCAAATGGGTCGGCGCGGACGCGAAGCGGACGAGATTTGGGTTTGGGTCGGCGCGTTGGGCCTCCTGTTTTGTCTGCGCCGACCCAAACGGACGCAGCCGGACGAAATGGGTTGCCCCATTGGAGTTGCTCTCAACGCTTTGCTTAGTGCCCCGACAGTGTACTTACTAATTCAGCTTGTAAAATAAAAACAAAGGAGGGGTTCCTTCTTGTGAACAGTTAGGAGGGGTGTTCGAGAGGCGATCTCACTGTTCCCCGCGGCTGCCGGGGAAGCCGTGGGTTCTCTTTTCTTTTGCCAGCCGCTCCGGCGGCAGGAGGGTGGGGGAACCACATATCTTCGTTGTGGTGTGCATATAGGGTGAGGATAGGTAGTTCTGGCCAGCGGCGCTTGGGAGGCGGAGGTGATACCGGAGTGAATAATGTTGCCGCCCTGGTCCCCCTCTACGATTTCGCCCTATGGGGCTTCGTCGTTGAGCTTGCGACTTTTGGTGCTTGGGGATCTCCAGATCCGGCGAGCTTCTGGTTCCTCCGGGCGGGCGGCGAGGCGATGCCGAAGGCCACGCATGGTGGGGATCTTGTCCTTCGGCCCTGTCTTCGTCGCATCATTGCCTCTTCATGGCGGTATGGGGATCATGAGGTGGTATGTAGGAAGTGCTTCTCGTCTGTTGGCTCTTGGTGTGACGTTGGTGGTGTCTCTGGTGATGGTGGCGACTGCTGGCCATCTTTTTTTAGGGGCATAGACGAGGGACTTTGCGATGGCTTCAGATTTTCCAGGGTGCTTGTTCTTTGGAACCTTAGCATCGGTGACTTCGGAATAGGCTGGCTCCGGATTCAAGGTTGAGGAGGAGTAGCGGCAGGGGCGTGCTACCACTACTAGGGAAATGCTTATACACAGGAGCTCACCAGTAGCGCTTTTAAAAAGGAAGCGCTGCTGATAAATAGCAGTAGCGCTTGGGCAGAACAAGCGCTGCTACTATGAGCATAGCAGTAGCGTTATAGCTAGAAAACACGCTACTACTACAATTGCCAGACCGTTCCAGGTAGGCTAGGGATACTAGTAGCGCTCATTCGTTAAAAGCGCTACTGCTATTGATCTTAGCAATAGCGCTTTTCCTCTAACCAGCGCTACTGCTAAATTCAGCCCCCCCCTAATAAGACCAAAGTTTAGTCCCACCTCGCTCCACGAACAGAATGTTTACCACCTTAAATATGGTGCTTCTCAAACCATCACAATCACTTGGTCTTCGTTGAACTCTATGTGTAGGATCTGTGGCAAACCGGTGAAGATTCCTATTGACAATTTAGATTCTACACAAAAAGATCATTGATGACCAATGTATTTTTTGATTTTTTTTTACATGCTTAGCCTTAGTCGTAGCGCGTTTTGCAGAAAGCGCTACTGCTACAGGCGTAGCAGTAGCGCTTCTCGAGTTAAAAGCGCTGCTGCTATGGGTTTTAGCAGTAGCGCTTTATCCTAACGCGCGCTACTGCTAAGCGCCTTATCCAACCGGCCGCGTGCCCCCACTCTACCTCTCCACTCTCACTCTCGCTCCCCGCACCCCCCGTCGTCCGCCGCCGCCGCCGTTCCGTGACCACCGCCGTCGCCCGCCGCCGCCGACGCTCCTGCTCCTCCTCCACTAAGGTAGTCCCTCCATCCCTCCTCCTCCTCTCTCCTCTCCATACTCGCCCCTCCCTCTTTCTCCGGCCACCCCCTCCTCCTCGGCCCGCCCCTCCTCCTCCTCCCTACCGCGCCCCTCCCTCCTCCTCCGGCCACCCCCTCCTCTCTCCTCCCTCCTCCCGCCCTCCTTATAGTAAGTGCTTAGTTGAAAACGTTGAATTAAATCGAAATAGTTATTTTTAGTAAGAAAATTTAGGTATATGAGATTTGATGATCTAATTAAAATTTTACTATAGAACTAGTTTATTTTTAGTAAGAAAATTAATAGAACTAGTTTATTTTTAGTAAGTGCTTAGTTGAACTAATTGAATTAATAGAACTAGTTGAATTTATGTCATTATCACTTTGTCATCAAAGAATGCTATATGAGATTTGATGATCTAATTAAAATTTTACTCGGTGGAATATGCAGGCTTTGTAGAGTCGTGTCTCCTTGGAGTGATCGTCATCCGAGCTACCTCTACTTCCTCTACACCCAAGTCGGTGAGCTAAAAGTCCACCTCCTCCTTCTCCACTCCTCGGTGTTGAATAAAGTAGAACTAGGGTATTTAGTTATGCTTCTTAACCAAATGAAATGTTCGGGTTATAAGATATATTGAAATGTTTTTGTCAATATTGAACCATTGAAATGCAATGAGCACCAGTTTATGCTCATGTGCGAAGTGTTGATTCATTTCCGAGTGACCTATGTTTTGCCGGAGTGTTGATTCATTTCCGTTCCGGCAAATTTCAGGCGCTCGATATGAGAGAAGAAGAATGCCGACTGTTGTTGTGGGGGCCGCTTCTCCTTCTTCTTTTTGTGCTAGACCTTTGTTATGCACTAGGGGAAGAAGGAGTAGCGACCATCATCGACGGTCGAAAAATCAGTGAGGGAGTGTCCACCATATATGAGAGAAGAAGAATGCCGACTGTTGTCGTGGGGGTCGCTTCTCCTTCTTTTCCTTGTGCTAGATATTTGTAATGCACTAGGGAAAGGAGGAGTAGCGACCATCACCGACGGTCGCAAATATCAGAGAGGGAGTGCCCACCATATACGTGAGATGAGAGTTTAGGAAGGAAGACTCGACAGACCTAAAGTCAACCCGTTGCATATTGAGTAATAGTGATCTGTGTGTTGAGTTTCCTGGTAGTTGCCTTCGATCAATTTTCAATTAATGTTTCAACTATGAACATAGGAAATGTCTGACGACGAAAGGGAATTCGTTATGTGCGAATACTGCGAAGACGAGCGCGGCCTGTGCGACAGGCCTCACCTAGTTGGTGGTAGGTGCTTCAGCATCATGCTGGATGAGAACTTCGAAGTGGATACAGTAAGTCACAACGACAAGTCTTTTTTCATAATTAAGCATGACTTCTGCTTCTTTTGCTTCAACTTATAATTTTAATTTTTTACTATTCTACTAGCGTATCCCCTGCCATGCAAGAATGTATGTCTTAGATAAGATTGGTTTCAGTACTATGAAAAGTATGGAGGTAAAGAGAGTTCAGTTGAGGACCGAGCATGCTTATACTTTTGCCGTAAAATTATACAATGCAGACACCTACTCCTATTTTGAATGCAAAAATTGGAGAGCACTACGCAAGGCTTATGCATTTGAGCCTAATATGCTTATCATCTTTGATATTCGTTCGGAAGATGAAATTGAAGGTAATATCGACATCTGGGTCGATGTGCAGACGCCTCCAGTTCTACCATTATGTGAGTTTCTCAACTATATTTATTAAGTAATTTATATTGTTTATTTAAAAATAGTTGACAACTAATTTCTATTGACAGCTTATTTCCATTCAAGCAAACCTGTCCGGCGCTTGGTAGACAGCACCTACTACTGTCCCGGGGCTGAACTAAACTGCGAGGAGATAGGTCATTATGTTTCATGGCTTGAAAATCTTGATACTGTCAAGACAGGTTATTTTCCTGGACTTCGAGATATTAGTACTGAAAACGTGCGACCACTAGTGTGCGTATTGAACTACGGTCACATCTATTTAGGAAAGATGGTAAGATTTTTACTATTTGTCCTCAGTGCATCTTTTGCATATATTATTTTTTAAGCTAAACTTCATTGCTGAGTATGTTACTACGATGTTCTTCAACAGGGACTCCTGATGAGTGTTGTGCCTCGTTGGATCGAGCCTAAAGGTCGCATGACAATGGTTAGCTTATGGCCAAGATATCCTGCATTGCACATGAGTGCATTCATCATTTCTCGAAGCGAGCAAGTCTTAATAGTCAAAGACTGGAGCAAAATTGTGAAGGATCGCAGCAGAGAAGTACTAGGGGGCAGCAATCAGAAGTGCAGCCCACAATTAGGAGACAGGTTCATCTGCATGCTTCAATATGATGAAGCAGGAGTGCTACACATGTTTTATGCTATTTTACCTGAGAGAGAGCAGCAGGAGTGATTAACTAGCTAGAATGAGTTTGAAGATGATGATGTGCTACACTATGACTATGATGATTAAATAGCTAGTGTTGGTGGTAATGACTATGATGATTATTATTAGCTAGTGTTGGTGGTGATTAGATAGCTACCGTAGCTAGTGTTGGTGGTGATTAGCTAGCTAGAATGAGTTTGAAGATGATGATGTGCTACACTATGACTATGATGATTAAATAGCTAGTGTTGGTGGTAATGACTATGATGATGATTAAATAGCTTGTGTTGGCGGATTAGATTCAAGTGGAGGCAACATGTGGTGCACATCGAAAATACTACTAATCCAAACTAGATCAAGTTTGGATTAGTAGTATACTTTTGACATGCACCACATGTTGCCTCCACTTGAACCTAATCCACCTTCATTTCACACACTGTTGTATATACTAACTAATCATGATCATAAAATCATATGATGAAAGTACTGTATATAAAAGCTATATAAATACAGCGAAAATAAGCTGCAATTTAAAAAATACAGGAAAAATAAGCAGTAGCGCTTTTCAGAAGAAACGCTACTGCTACTTAGCACTATCAACAGCGCTTTTCCAACACGAGCGCTACTGCTAACTAGCTGTAGCAGTAGCGCTGGAAAACCAGCGATACTGCTACAAGTTAGCTGTAGCGCCTTACAGTAGCGCTTGTACAAGCGCTACTAGTAGCTCTAAAACCAGCGCTACTACTAGGGTTTTCCCTAGTAGTGTACCGGCTCATCTTGGAAGTCGGCGTCGCCGGGATTCAAAGGGACTACTTTGTAATTTCTGTTGTTTCTTGGGTCTCCTTGTAAGGCTGAGTCTATAATATTTTCTTGGGTCTCCTTGTAAGGCTGAGTCTCTAATATTTTCTTGGGTCTCCTTGTAAGGCTGAGTCTGTAATATAATTATCTACTTACCAAAAAAAGCTTTTAAAATAAAACAGGGTGGAAAAGAGGATAAATGCGGGGGTGTCCAACCCGCGACCTACATAGAGCCGGTGGAGCAGGCAGTGCACTTTGCTAGCAGTTAGACATTTTTTTTGGGGGGCGTGGGGGGGGGTGGGGCGGGTGTGGGGGGGGGGGGGGGGGGGAATCATCTATTCATCATCAATCATGGTAATACAACGAACATCAGAAATAACAAACTTACATCCATGTCCATAGACCACTTAGCGACGATACAAGCACGGGAGCGAACCGAAGACGCGCCGCCATCATCGCCACCCCCTCTATCCGGACCCGGGCAAAACTTATTGCTAGCAGTAGAGTTCTTTTTTTTGCGAGAGAACTTCCGATCTATTCATCTTCTGTCATGGTAGTACAACGAAAACCAGAAATAATAAAAATTACATCCAGATCCGTAGACCACCTAGTGACGACTACAAGAACTGAAGCGAGCCGAAGGCGTGCTGTCATCATCGCCCCTCCCTCGCTGGAGCCGGCCAAAACTTGTTGTAGTAGACAGTCGGAAAGTCGTCGTGCTATGGCCCCATAGGACCAGCGCAACAGAAGCAATCACTGTCGATGAAAAGTAGCGTAGATCGAAATGATCTAACCTGAAAACATACGAACGTAGCGAACTACAATCAGATCCGAGCAAATCCACCAAGGACAGATCCACCGGAGACACACCTCCATACGCCCACCGACGATGCTAGAGACACCACCGGTACGGGGGCTAGGCGGGGAGAACTTTATTCCATCTTCAGGGAGCCGTTGCCGGCTCGTCTTCCTGAACAGGACACAAACCCTAACAAAACTGCAACCAATGGGACTTAATGCTGCATACGGCAATGGTGGTAGCTACGAATGATGTGACGATGTGCTGCGAGGAGTGGGACAAAGTGCTACGAGGGCCGCTGGACGATGCTCAGTCTAGCACAAATCTTTGCGCAAAAATCCAACAACTAAGCAAGTCTCAGTCAATTGAGTTTTAGCAAATCCGGTAAAAAAGAATTCAAATACATTACCCTAAAAAGAATTATTATAAATTTTGTGCAACATATGTTTGGTATTTCGTGGTTACCGTGGTAATCAAAATGGACGAGGATTTGTGGCACGAATGTTCTTGGTGCCCGCTTTTTATTTTGACTTTCGATATTGAAAGTTTAATATATTTTAAACGAAGATTCCAAATTAAGTTATGTTTTCATAATGTTTTTTCTCGTGACCAGCGCTTTCAAATAAGATCCATTTTGAATATATTTTGACGACTTTAAAAAAATATGAAGTTTCAATGTTGAAACTTAGTACAAGCGACTGATAAAAATCAATTATTTTGTGTCTACGATCGACAAAAAAATTGCTTGAAATTATGTCTCCGAAACTGATTGAAACTTGGCAATTGTAGATGCAAAAATCATAAGTTTCATTGTTGAAACTTAGAACTTTTTGAGAGATTTTTTACTGTACCCTCATGCGGGATTAAACTACCGCGTGAATCACGAGGCAAAACGAGCGAGGGGTTTTTTTTTCCGAAAAAACTTCCGATCTATTCATCAACTATTAAGGTAGTACAAAAAACACTAGAAGTAAATTTTACATCCAGGTCCGTAGAACAAGGCAGGACTTGACAGATGAGTTCCCCAACACTCAGCGTGGGGTTAGAATCCTCTCCAGTAGCGCACCATACAGTACGGTCACTGCCGTGTGGACCTGGTCTCACATGTCATCCACACTACAACACCATACAATACTGCAGAGGATCTCAACCCCTGAGTGTGGCCCTGCGCATTTCGGTAACCAAAATGTCTATTCAACATCCAAAATCTTGGTTCGTCCACACCAGCTGTGGCTCCCAGCCTCCCACCGAATACGCATACGTCTCGTGCGGACTAAATGTTCTTGAGACTAGAGACCATCAGCCTTTTCGATTGTCAGTTTGCTAAGGCGTGCTGGATACCTCTGTGACTCTGTTCCACTCTTGATCTTCATGGACCGATTGCTCAGAATTGCATCTGCGCCCTCAGGAATGCTATTTGCCAACCGTTCTTCATGGAACTGATCATCTTGGGATTTGGGATGTCGGAGCATCTGTAGGTGAAAGGAATGCCTTTATTTTTTAAGGCAGAGATTCGCCCAAGATTGTAAGGCTGCAAAAATGGATTGCAAAGCTGAGCGAATTTTTGTCGAAAAGGATCACCTGCGCGAACGAATTGACAAAAAAAACCACCTGCTGATAAATTTGACAAAAAGGACCCCCTCGGCTGTGGCTGTTGGTGCGGCAGGCGACACGTGGCACCTGCCGCCACGCAGCAAGGCGGCAGTACTGTACCGCCTGCCAGAACGGGAATCGGCGCTGGCGACGGAACGGCATCGGCGTGTGGGGCCCGGCCGCCAAGGGGCATGGCGGCAGTACTGTTCCGCCTGGGCGCTGCCGCCTCGCGAGCTGGCGGCAGCCCTGTTCATCGCCCTGCTGGCTACTGCTGCTGCATGGCACTGATTGCTACTGCTGCTGCATGCGCTGCTGGCTACTGCTGCTGCATGGCACTGATTGCTACTGCTGCTGCATGCGCTACGGAGCCGGCCACTGCTACTGATTGCTACTGCTGCTGAATGCGCTCCGGAGTCGGCCACTGCTAAGTAGCTACGTAAATATAGAGAATGGAAAATAATACGTGGCTAATATTTATGTTCATGTGATAATAGGTTAACTCCGTTGACATATTAGTGGTGATATGTGCATGCTGACGGATATATTTTTAAACCTTTGTGACGGTTAATTTTATTCGGAATGACATCCATATTGAAACTGAGGTATAAATGACGCCGTGTAATATTGTGAATATTTTTTTATATTGATGTACTGTTGTGAATGATGTTACCGCTGCTTTGAATATTTGTCGTATTATTATCCGTAAATAAATTATTATTTTTAAATTCTAAGCAAATGATACTAAAAGCAAACCGATTATTGCTAACGGAAATACGGTTATTTTTTAAGTCATACGATATTTAAATGTTATCATCGTATTATTATGTTTACAGTCGAACCGAATGATATTAATAAAAATTGATTATTTCAAACGTAAATACGGATGTTAACCGGGGTAGATGTGTCCATGTGCGAGTCGACCACAGTTGTAGTGAGAGACATGGTGAACGTAGGTTATGCAGCAGTCAGAAAGTGCATCCGAGCGGTGTTTGGCCAAGCGATGCAGGGAAAACAAATGACAATGGAGGCCTTCGTCGTTGACGGAGGAAATGATGGGACAGTTGTCCGTTGGGGTTTGCGGCCGGTCACAGGTGATAAGTCGTGGGGGTCGTACATGAGGTTTGCAAGCAATCCCAAGAACTCTATGTTTGGGCAGCCGATGGTGTATGTGGAGTTCATTTCTGTCACTGATGTTGCCGGATGCAGTAGAGGTGGTGGTGAGGTGGAGTTGGCCATCACAGGAGCCCCTAGCGCCGGCCCATCGGAACCGACAGGCGGCCAGCAAGTATATGACATAGTATATTGGTCTGCGACCGTTGACTTGAGCGAACACGTGGAGGGATTGTCGGAGGCGCTAGATGATGACGATGACGGTCATTCTTCTGCGTCTTCGGACTCAGGCGAAGAATAAGAAGAAGAAGTTCCTCCTCAGAGGGCGGTCGCGGCACCACTTCAACCTGGGTTTTTACATATCACCACTAATATATCAACGGAGTTAACCTATTATCACATGAATATAAATATTAGCCATGTATTATTTCCCCTATCAACAACATCAAAATAGCACTCTATATTTACGTAGCTACTTAGCAGTGGCCGGCTCCGTAGCGCATGCAGCAGCAGTAGCAATCAGTGCCATGCAGCAGCAGTAGCCAGCAGGGCGATGAACAGGGCTGCCGCCAGCTCGCGAGGCGGCAGCGCCCAGGCGGAACAGTACTGCCGCCACGCCCCTTGGTGGCCGGGCCCCACACGCCGATGCCGTTCCGTCGCCAGCGCCGATTCCCGTTCTGGCAGGCGGTACGGTACTGCCGCCTCGCTGCGTGGCGGCAGGTGCCACGTGTCGCCTGCCGCACCTGCCGCCACAGCCGAGGGGGTCCTTTTTGTCAAATTTATCAGCAGATGGTCCTTTTTGTCAATTCGTTCGCGTAGGTGGTCCTTTTCGACAAAAAATCAAGCTGAGCTGGGTTTAGTCTTTGGTACATTTTCTCTTTGGTTCAGTCGTGGGCACATACCTTTGGTACCCGCAAGAGTTACGGACTTTGGTACATTTTCTCTTTGGTTCAGTCCTGGGTACATACCTTTGTGTAATGTGCCACCTTAGCTTTAGCTCTAGATTTGTACGTTTATATTCTCATACTACCTTGCCAAAACGTCTTGCATTTAAGAACAGAGGATGTACCATATAGCTTAACAAGGTTCTTGTACCATAAATAACTTCACACAAAAGAACCCAATATATACATGCCTCCATCTCATATTAAATGTCTCTCAAACGAATGTATCTAGGCAGAATGAGTAGTACAATAGTTTTCTTAGTTACATTACATTAACTAAACAGAGAGTATAACAAGTAGACGACCTTTGTCATAGTAAAAATGTAAAATACAAGAGACTACCCTTGCGGCATGAAACATCTCGGATGCTTAGCCCCGGACTCGACCAACCCTCAGCCTCTTTTCTAATCTTGGTAACAATGATCGACGACATTGTGGAATGTTTTCGGAATACACGAGGATTTCATCCCATATCTCGGAAGAGACAAACATGGTAATGGCGGTCATGACTTTACTCCAACTTTTGTAGGTGTGAGTCACCGTGAACCACCATTGCGTGGTAGAGTTTTTTCTCTCTAGAATACGCACAAGCATGTGTATTATATACTTTAAAGAAGAGGGGGTATAAAAATCTGTCCACATGAAGTGTTACAAACAAACTAAACAATCCATCATCCACACCGTTGTAAAGGAATCAAATCCATAAAACCACCACAATACATGCATCATTAGCAAATGGCCACAAATTTACGTTTGGCCTACAAACTGCATGAAACGCAAGGCATGACAGTGACAAAAACAAAAATGCTACATCTACGTACAGCCTATGTGTTGTTACGTAATGAAAAAAGTCAATTTTACTTCCCTGAACAAAGTCCCCCGAACTCTTTTTCTGCTCTATTAACCCCCTGAACTATCCAATACCATTCATAAATTATGTTAGGTGGGTTTCCTCATTTGTTTTGATGACGTGGATATTGTCAAAGCGGTATTTGACCAGTGGCCTCCTCGTTCGGTGGTTCGTCGCCGCCGCCGTCTCCTCTCTGCAACGCGATGCCCATGCCTGGCAGCCCCGTCGCTATGCACCTCGCCGTGTGCGCCTAATCCACTCAATGCGCCTCCACCCACGCTTCTCTCCCTCCCTCCACCCC
This sequence comes from Thinopyrum elongatum, assembly GCA_011799875.1. Taxonomy (NCBI): domain Eukaryota; kingdom Viridiplantae; phylum Streptophyta; class Magnoliopsida; order Poales; family Poaceae; genus Thinopyrum; species Thinopyrum elongatum. The sequence goes on from CM022298.1 coordinate 132,023,321, forward strand.
CCCCCCCCCCAAATCGCGGCCCCCATCCGACGACCTCGTGGTCGCACTCAATGGCGGCCGACACTGAAGCTTGCGGGGGCGGTACCTACGGCGTGGTATTGAGCAAAATTAGGAAGGGGGAATGATCAGTACATCATAGAGGTTCTTCCGGTGCAGACGGAGACATCGGGGAAGCACAACAGGCGACGATTTGGCGATGGCGTCCAGCCGCCGTAGTCCGGGAAGAAGACCCGATTCGCCCGGCTCGAGGCAGCAAAAGCCTATTCCTTCGTCTGGGCTATCGAGGGCGACGAGGCAGAGCTCTATGGATCGTTGGTTGGGCAAGGGGTTGCCGTTGGCCATGAAGAAGACACCGACATCCATGGCAATCTCGGGGGCTTCGAGATCACGAGAAATAGAACGGATGGCCTTGGCTCGCCTGCTCATGCTCCGCCGCGGGAGCTCCGCCCTTCTCCGTTAGCCCACCGACCCTGCCACCAAGTCGCCGTCATGTTCTCCCGTCGGACCTTGCTGCCGCTCCCACGCCCATGGTTGTCCGCCTCTGGTCAACAGGAGGCCACGACTTCCGCAGCCCCAGCGTTGCTCCGCCACCAGCCGCTTCACCACTTCTGCTTCGACCAGGAGCTCGCCGCCGGCCACCTCTCTGCCCCCTGCAGCACATCCCCGTCGTCCGACGATCCCCCGTCGGTCTCCACCTCCAGTTTGTGCCCATAGCTGCTACTCCGGTCAGTAGGGTCACCACAACCAACTACCGCGCAGTAGAGAGACATTTATGGGTCACCTGATGAGAAGGCCTCACTTGTCAAATACCGCCGTTGACTGTGTCCACGTCAGCAACCAGGGCAAACCAGCCAGGATGATTTTTAACCGGTTTGGGATAGTTGAGGGGGGTAAAGGATTTGGGGGGGGGTGTTATATGAACCACCAATTTTCTTCAGAGAAGTAAAATGGACTTTTTTCTTATGTAATTTACCTTTAACTAAATTTTCCAAACCACCCCCCCCCCCCCCCGGAATTCAACCAAATGGGCCCCCTCCCCTGATTTCGTCCAACAAAAAGCTTGACAAAGATCACTGACGATAAATGCTAATTTCTTTGATGACATTTACGACTGATGGTTCCACCCGTCAACCTGAGTTGGCAAGAATAAACCGTGCCACACGGGCACTTGACTTGGTCTTCTTTTTCTTCCTTTTCTTTTTCTTCTTCCTCCTGCTCATCTCTCTCTAGCATTATATCCAGCACCTCAGGTACATCGAAGAGACCAGAACCAGCCTCGTTCTCGCGCTTGACCCGGCCGCTCTGGTGAACCTCGCCGACCGGTCGGCGCATCCAGGCCACCGCGTCCGCCCCTCTAGGCTGGTTGGTGGCGGTGCGAGGCACCACCGTAGGTCGCGCACCATGCGCTCACGACGGAGAAGCTGGCGGGAACCTGGGCACCGCGAGCTTCGTCGGCTCCCCTAGCCTATACGAGTACGGAAAGAAGAGCTTATACGACTGCAAACATACATTTACGCGTCGAGCCAGTGGGTAGAATCGATCCAGCAGCTCGTTGGTGCGTACGTGCGTATGTGTTCTGCTGACTGTTGTGCACTTGTGCATCGATTAGCTTGAAAGGTTGCTTGTATCGTGTATTTGTGTATCGTCGTACTGGTACGCCTCGCAGCAAACATGGCGTGAAGTTTGATTACCTTTTTTAGTGATCCGGAAATGAAGCAGAAATGATTCTCGTCTTTTTCCTTAGAGGTAACTCTGAATTATCAAACCCACGAGAGGAGGGTGCCCTTTAAGCTAGGGCCTCAAATAAGCTTTTGCAATAGAATTAAATTACAGCTTTTGATAGGATCGTAAATCAAGCTGACACTAAAAATATTTATAGTAAAAATATGCATAGTCTTGAGGACTTATGCTTACAACCATATATTTGTGTCGGGACCATCATGATCTTAAATTGTGCTCTTGAAGTTATCCATCAAGATGTCTTGCTATGTATTGAAGTGGGGGATGTGTCCAAATTACGTCTTGACCGACACTTGTTCTGCATCAAGAGTCAGTTGTCCATCCGAAGACTCCGTCACACGGTGTTGCCCTAATAATTAAGTTTGCAATCATCAAACAAAAGCATTGGTCGTTTAGTGACTACACCTCTTGAATCCCAAGGATAGAATCCGTGTTACCGTACTAAACCTTTTTGTCACTGGTGTTCAGAATAACACCTCATGGTCTCCCTGCCCTTAACCTCTCCTGACTTGCTCTTCGTGATCCTGAGTACTTATAGGGATGAACGCGAACGAGACAAGAGATAACTATGAAACAATTTTATGCTACACATATGAGACGTTAATTCAAAGTACTTCCAATGATCCCTCCAATAAATACATCAGGTTGCAAGGCCGTTGCCTCAACCCATGACCTCACCGAACTACTCACACATTGAGGTCAAATCACACGAAGAACTCATCGAAGAACACATCAAGAAGATTGCTTGATTGATAGTATGTCTTACAATAGATGCCGTGTGGGATACACGATTACAAGTATGGCTAGATGGCCGAGAACTATGGTGGGGGTGAAGGTTGTGGCTATGGAGATGGGAAATGACGGCGGCTAGGGTTGATGGAGATGGCTATGGTGAAGATGACGATGACTAGCTTGTTCTGCGATGTTTTGTTTCTCATTTGGCATCGGGTCCTTTATAAAGGTTGTTTAAGTGGATCAAGCACCTCTGTTGGCAGTCCATACGATCGCCCATACGAGCAGGCGTGGTCGTATGAAACGTCGTCTTTTGATCTGGTGCCTGTGCTGCGCCTTCCACTTGATCTCCTCTATCTCCACTTTACTCCTCTCTATGTATTGGCTTGATTTCATTCATAAATAGACCATTTCCAGTGGAAACAAAATAAAGATCGGATATTTGGACTCCTTTGCATTCATTAATCATTAGTAGCAATATCGGAGTGAATATCTCGGTTTTAATGAAATGTTACGGTTTAAACTCGGGTTAGAGTAGTGTAACACTCATCAGAGTTGATTTGTGAGATGACTCAGTACTTCTGCCGGTGCACTTCATCAGGCTCCGTGTCTGGCCGAGCTCGAGGGAGAGAATGAGAAGGGAGTGGAGGGGCGGATGCGGCGGCCTGGACTCGCTGGCGGGTCGGCGAGGTTCACCGGAGCGACTGGGTCAGGTGCGAGAGTGAGGCTGGTTCAACTCTCTCTGATGCACATGGGGTGCTTGATGTAATGCCAAAGAGAGGAGGAGGAGAAGGAAGAACAAGACCAAGTCAATTTGCCCGTGTGACAGTTTTTTCTTGCCAACCCAGCCTAATGGATGGGCCCCACCAATCATAGACGTCATCAAAGAAATTAGCATTTATCGTTAGTGTTTTTTGCTACTGTCATGTGTTGCGTTCGATGCAATTTGTAGGCCAAATGTAAAGTGGTGGTTATTTGCTAATGATGTCTATATTATGGTGGTTTTATGAATTTGACCTAGGGTCACTACTGGGAAAAGCCCTATAGCTGAACTAAAATTAGTGGCGGGCAGGGCAGGTGATACGTCTCTTTATTTTTTTATTGTTTCATGTTAATATTCTACAACTTTCATATACTTTTGGCAATATTTTATATTATTTTTGGGACTAACATATTCATCCAGTGCCCAGTACCAGTTCCTGTTTGTTGCATGTTTTTCGTTTCGCAGAATATCCATATCAAACAAAGTCCAAACGCGATAAAAATTTATGGAGATTTATTTTGGAATATATGTGATTTTTGGGAAGAAGAATCAACTCAAGACGGTGCTCGAGGGCCCCACAAGCCACAAGGGAGCTCCCAGGGGGGTAGGGTGCATCGTGGTGTCTTGTGAGTCCCTCGTAAGGCAGTTGCAGCCCGTCTTTCTCCGCAAGAAAGATAATATCCAAAAAAAATCGTGTTAAAATTTCAGCCCAATCGGAGTTATGGATCTCCGGGAATTTAAGAAACGGTGAAGGACCAGAAAACAGGAACACAAAACAGAAGAGAACAGAGAGAGATCCAATCTCGGAGGGGCTCTCGCCCCTCTGGGTGCCATGGAGGCCAAGGACCAAAGGGGAAAACCTCCTCCCATCTAGGGGGGGGCCAAGGAAGAAGAATAAGAAGGGGGGCTCTCTCCTCCTCTCTCCCGGTGGCGCCGGAACGCCGCCGGGGCAACCATCGTGACGGTGATCTACACCAACAACTTCACCACCGTCAACACCAACTCTCTCCCCCTCTATGCAGTGGTGTAACACCTCTTCTCCCCACTGTAATCTCTACTTAAACATGGTGCTTAATGCTACATATTATTATCCAATGATGTGTTGCCATCCTATGATGTTTGAGTAGATTCGTTTTGTCCTATGGGTTGATTGATGATCGTGATTGGTTTGAGTTGTATATTTTATTTTGGTGCTGTCCTATGATGTCTAATACGTCTCCAACGTATCTATAATTTTTGATTGTTTCATGCTATTATACTATCAATCTTGAATGTTTTATATACATTTGCTAGCAACTTTATATCATTTTTTGGGACTAACCTATTAACTTAGTGCCCAATGCCAGTTGTTGTTTTTTTGCTTGTTTTTTACTTTGCAGAAAATCAATACCAAACGAAGTCCAAATGCCACGAAACTTTTTGAAGATTTTTTTCTGGCAAGAAGAGATCCTGGAAGCTTCTAGAGGCCACGAGAGGAGGCCCGTGGGGCCCACTAGGCACCAGGGCACGCTAGGGGCCTCCGATGCGCCCTGGTGGGTAGTGGAGCCCACGGGCGCCGCCTTGACCTACCTCCGCCTCTATAAATACTCTAAAATCGCAAAAACCCTAGGGGAGTCAACGAAACACTTTTTCTGCCACTGCAAGTTCCAGAACCACGAGATCCAATCTAGAGGCCTTTTCCAGCACTCTGCCGGAGAGTGCAACGATCACGGAGGGGTTCTTCATCACCCTTGTTGCCCCTCCGATGAAGCGTGAGTAGTTTACAACAGACCTAGGGGTCCGTAGTTAGTAGCTAGACAACTTCTTCTCTCTTTTTGGTCTTCAATACAATGTTCTCCTTGATGTTCTTGGAGATCTATTTGATGTAATGACTTTTTGCGGTGTGTTTGTTGGGATCCGATGAATTGTGAGTTTATGATTTGATCTATCCATGAATATTATTTGAGTTTTCTCTGAACTCCTTTATGCATGATTGTTATAGCCTCGTATTTCTTCTTCGATTTATTGGTTTGGTTTGGCCAACTAGATTGATTTATCTTGCCATGGGAAGAGGTGCTTTGTGATGGGTTCGATCTTGCGGTGCTCAATCTCAGTGACAGAAAGAGACATGACACGCATGTATCGTTGCTATTAAGGATAACAAGATGGGGTTTATTCATACGTGAGTTTATCTTGTCTACATCATGTCATCTTTCTTAATGCATTACTCAGTTTTTTCATGAACTTAATACACTAGATGCATGCTGGATAGCGGTCGATGCGTGGAGTAATAGTAGTAGATGCAGAATCGTTTTGGTCTACTAATCTTGGACGTGATGCCTATATACATGATCATTGCCTTGGTTATCGTCATGATTATTTGCTTTTCTATCAATTGCCCAACAGTAATTTGTTTACCCACCGTATGCTATTTTCTCGAGAGAAGCCTCTAGTGAAAACTATGGCCCTCGGGTCTATTTTCTATCATATATTAAAACCAAAAATACCTTGCTGCAATTTTCTTTTCTTTTATTTATTTTATTTTGTGTTTTAGTTAGATCTATTTATCAAAACCTATACAATTTAATATATCTCAATACCGTCGAGGGATTGTCAACCCCTCTACGCGTTGGGTTGCAAGTATTTATTATTTGTGTGCAGGTGTTGTTTACATAGTGTTGCTTGGTTCTCCTACTGGATTGATAACCTTGGTTTCATAACTGAGGGAAATATTTATCTCTACTATACTGCATCATCCCCTCCTCTTCGGGGAAATCCCAACGCAGCTCACAAGTAGCAATGCCCTCCGTGTCGCGCAAGCGTGTGGGATTACCGCTGTAGGGTGTTGCAATACGTTCATAATTCGCTTATAGTGGGTGGCTAGAGTGACAAAAGTTTACACCCGAGTAAGGGGGTTGTTGCGTATGGGATTAAAGAGGACTTGATACTTAATGCTATGGTTGGGTTTTACCTTAATGATCTTTGGTAGTTGCGGATGCTTGCTAGAGTTCCAATCATAAGTGCATATGATCCAAGTACGGAAAGTATGTTAGCTCATGCCTCTCCCTCATATAAAATTGCAATAATGATTACCGGTCTAGTTATCGATTGCCTAGGTACAAATAACTTTCTTGTGTTACAAAAAGCTCTCTACTAAAATTAATTTTTATTATCTCGCAAATTACTCATAGTTTTATTTCCACTAAGTACCTCTAGTTTTATTCTTGCAAACCTATCCTATCACCTACAAAATAGTTTCATACTTGTTCTAGGTAAAGCAAACGTCAAGTGTGCGTAGAGTTGTATCGGTGGTCGATAGAACTTGAAGGGAATATTGATTCTACCTTTAGCTCCTCGTTGGGTTTGACACTCTTATTTATCTAAAAAGTTACAATTGACCCCCTATACTTGTGGGTTATCAAGACCTTATTTCTGGCGCCGTTGCCGGGGAGCAATAGCGTGGGGTTGATATTCTCGTGTGTGCTTGTTAGCTTTATCACTAAGTAGGTTTTTATTTTCTGCTCTTGTTTTCTATCTTTAGTTATGGATAGAAAACGTAAAATACCAAAAAAAATAGTTGTACTTGCTAACCCAATGGTTGAAAAACCACCCAAAATCTATCATACTGCTGAAGCTTTCTACTTTGATCATCTTCGATCCCTATGTTCTCGTGCTGAAACCCCAACTAGGTTAGTTGAGGGAAAATCCTTAAATGCGCATGCTTATTTTGTACGACACCGTTTGTCTCAAAAAGAGAAACTTTTATGGCCTCAAATTAATAATTTGCATTGCTATGCAGGGAACTTATGCGAAATACATGATATTACTTGTTGTTCTGAAGATCCTAAAAAACACCTTCCCTTCCAATGTAAGTTTAAGGATAACAGAATCATATATTCTTATGCCAAAAGTGTTTATAATTACTATGATATTGAACAAATTGAAGAATTTGTTGCTTTCAAGGGTGCTTATGAAATTACTTCTTTGATTGAAAAGTATGATGTTACTCTTTACAAATCTGAAAATTTTGCCATACTTAATTATTGTCATGAAAACTATGCTTCTAATGCTTATGTTAAAGATTATATTGAGGATGCCTCCGCTGTCCAAGAGGAGACTAATATTTTGCAGGAATCTATGGAAGAAGAAATTGCTGAAACTATGAGCTCATTAGCTTAAAAAGATGATGAGGAGAGCAAAGAACAAAAGGAGGAAGAGCGGATTAGCTACCCGTGCCCACCTTCTAATGAGAGTAACTCTTCAACTCATACATTGTTTAATTCCCCTTCGTGCTTACCGAAGGATGAATGCTATGATAATTTCTATGATCCCGTTGATTCGTTTGAAATATCCCTTTTTGATGAAATTGATGCTTGCTATGCTTGTGGCCATGATGCAAATATGAATTATGCTTATGGAGATGAACTTGCTATAGTTCCTTATATTAAGAATGAAATTGTTTGTATTACACCCACACATGATAGTCCTATTATCTTTTTGAATTCTCCCAACTACACTATATCGGAGAAGTTTGCTCTTATTAAGGATTATATTGATGGGTTGCGTTTTACCACTACACATGATGATTTTGATGGATATAATATGCATGTGCTTGCTGCTCCTAATTGCAATTATTATGAGAGAGGAACTACATCTCCACCTCTCTATGTTTCCAATACGATAAAATTGCAAGAAACTGCATATGCTATGTATTGGCCTTTACTTGATGTGCATGAATTGTTCTTTTATGACATGCCGATGCATAGGAAGAGAGTTAGACTTTGTCATTGCATGATATATGTTGCTTTGTGCTCACTACTAAATTACAAATAATTGTTAATTAAAATTGGCTTTGATATACCTTGGGATCAAGGTGGATCATTTGCTTGAGCACTTTATGCCTAGCTAATGGCTTTAAAGAAAGCGCCGCTAGGGAGACAACCTGGAAGTTTTAGAGAGTCATTTTCTTCTGTTCCGTGCTTTTAAAAGGTTTAAAAACAAAAAAATATAGAGGGGAACCTAAAACTTTTCAAAAAGAAAAGTGAAAGTGAGAAAGATGAGCACCGTTGAAGTGGGGGATATCCTTGAATTTTGTTCCTGCCCATGGAAACTTTATGATTCTTGAATTACAGAAAATTTTCAACAAAAATAATTATCCCCTTGTACAAATCCATTGTATTATAAAAATAATGTGCCAAGATTTGCCTTTAGGATGTTTAGATTGCTTGTTTGGTATGTGCAGTGCAAAAACAGAAACTTTGGATTAATTTTTTTTGTTTTTTTCCTAATTTTTGAGAATTTTTATAGTTACATAAGTATGGTCAATGTTCAGATTGCTACAGACTGTTCTGTTTTTGATGCATTGTTTTGCTTGTTTTGATGGAACTATAGATTGTATCGAGTGGTCTAAGCCATGGAGAAGTTAGAATACAGTAGGTATAATGCAAAAATAAAATATGAATGGGTTTGCAACAGTACCTAAAGTAGTGATTTGCTTTATTATACTAACGGATCTCACGAGGGTTTTGTTAAGTTTTGTGTGGATGAAGTGTTCGAAGATCGAGGAGGTCTCGATATGAGGAGAAGGAGGAGAGGCAAGAGTTCAAGCTTGGGAATGCCCAAGGCACCCCAAGTAAATATTCAAGGAGACTCAAGGGTCTAAACTTGGGGATGCCCATCTTTATTCAACAATTATCGGCATGTCTTAGTTTTTGTTTTGTCCACATGATATGCATAAATTCTTGGCGTGTCTTTTGTGTTTATTTTTCCCATTTATTTTATGCACCATGCTGGTATGAGATAGTCCTTGGTTGATTTATATAATGCTTCATGCACTTCACTTAAATCTTTTGAGTATGGCTTTATAGAATGCTTCATGTGCTTCACTTATATTATTTGAAGTTTGGATGCCTGTTTCTCTACATATAGAAAACCGTTATTTTTAGAATGCTCTTTAGCCTCACTTATATTTATTAGAGCATGGTATTTTGTAGAAATAATTAAACTCTCATGCTTCACTTATATCTATTTAGAGAGTCAACAAGAATTGGTCGTTCACATGGTTAGTCATAAAATCCTACATAAAACTTGTAGATCACTGAATATGATATGTTTGATTCCTTGCAATAGTTTTGCGATATAGAGATGGTAATATGTGGGAGGTGCTAGTGAATGATTGTGGTTTGGTAAGAATATTGGTGTTAAGGTTCGTGATTCCCGAAGCATGCACGTATAGTCTCCCGTTATGCTAAAAAGTTGGAGCATGATTTATTATTGATTGTCTTCCTTATGAGTGGCGGTCGGGGACGAGCGATGGTCTTTTCCTACCAATCTATCCCCCTAGGGGCATGCGTAGTAGTACTTTGCTTCGAGGCCTAATAAACTTTCGCAGTAAGTATGTGAGTTCTTTATGACTAATGTGAGTCCATGGATTATACGCACTCTTACCTTTCCGCAATTTGCTAGCCTCTTCGGTACCGTGCATTGCCCTTTCTCACCTCTAGAGTCGGTGCAAACTTCGCTGGTGCATCCAAACCCCGTGATATGATATGCTCTATCACGCATAAGCCTCCCTATACCTTCCTCAAAACAGCCACCATACCTACCTTTATGGCATTTCCATAGCCATTCCAAGATATATTGCCATGCAACTTCCATCATCATCATATACATGACTTGAGCATTCATTGTTATATTGCTTTGCATGATCGTAAGATAGCTAGCATGATATTTTCATGGCTTATCTGTTTTTTGATATCTTTGCCACGCTAGATCATTGCACATCCTGGTACACCGCCAGAGGCATTCATATAGAGTCATACTTTGTTCTAGTATCGAGTTGTAATTTTGAGATGTAAGTAAATAGAAGTCTGATGATCATCGTATTCGTTATTAGAGCATTGTCCCAGTGAGGAAAGGATGATGGAGACCATGATTCCACCACAATTAGGGATGAAACTTTGGACGAAAAAAAAAGAAAAAAAAAGAGGCCAAAAAGAGCCCGAGAAAAAAAAGAGAAAACAAAAAAAATGAGAGAAAAAGAGAGAAGGGGCAATGTTACTATCCTTTTACCACACTTGTGCTTCAAAGTAGCACCATGTTTTTCATGTAGAGAGTCTTCTATGTTGTCACTTTCATATACTAGTGGGAATTTTTCATTATAGAACTTGGCTTGTATATTCCAATGATGGGCTTCCTCAAATGCCCGAGGTCTTCGAGCAAGCAAGTTGGATGCACACCCACTTAGTTTTCATATTGAGCTTTCATACACTTATAGCTCTTAGTGCATCTGTTGCATGGCAATCCCTATTCCTCGCATTGATATCAATTGATGGACATCTCCATAGCCCGTTGATTAGCCGCGTCGATGTGAGACTTTTTTCTTACTTTTTTGTGTTCTCCATATTCACCCCTATCATAATACTCTATTCCACCCATAGTGCTATGTCCATGGCTTGCGCTCATGTATTGCGTGGGGGTTGGAAAAGCTGAAGTGCGTTAAAAAGTATGAACCAATTGCTCGGCTTGTCATCGGGGATGTGCATGATAAATACTTTATGTTAAGAAGATGGAGCATGACAAGGCTATATGATTTTGTAGGGATAAGGTTCTTTAGCACTGATATTTTGAAAGACATGATTGTTTGTTGGGATGCCTGAGTATTAATGTCTTTTTGTCAAATTATAGACTATTTCTTTGAATCACTCGCGTGTTAATATTCATGCCATGATTAGATTATATGATCAAGGTTATGCTAGGTAGCATTCCACATCAAAAATTATCTTTTTATCATTTACCTACTCAAGGATGAGCAGGAATTAAACTTGGGGATGCTGATACGTCTCCGTCGTATCTATAATTTTTGATTGTTTTATGACAATATTCTACAACTTTCATATACTTTTGGCAACATTTTATATTATTTTTGGGACTAATATATTGATCCAGTGCCCAATGTTAGTTCCTTTTTGATTCATGTTTTTTGTTTCGCAAAATATCCATATCAAAAGAAGTCCAAACGCGATAAAAATTTATGGAGATTTATTTTGGAATATATGTGATTTTTGGGAAGAAGAATCAACGCAAGACGGTGCTCGAGGGCCCTACAAGTCACTAGGGCGCGCCCAGGGGGGTAGGTCGCGCCGTGGTGTCCTGTGAGTCCCTAGTAAGGCGGTTGCATCCCTTCTTTCGCCGCAAGAAAGATAATATTCAAAAAACCGTGTTAAAATTTCAGCCCAATCGGAGTTATGGATCTCCGGGAATTTAAGAAACGGTGAAGGACCAGAAAACAGGAATGCAAAATAGAAGAGAACAGAGAGAGAGAGAGAGAGATCCAATCACGGAGGGGCTCTCGCCGGTGGCGCCGGAACGCCGCCGGGGCAACCATCGTGACGGCGATCTACACCAGCAACTTCGCCACCATCAACACCAACTCTCTCCCCCTCTATGCAGCGGTGTAACACCTCTTCTCCCCGCTGTAATCTCTACTTAAACATGATGCTTAATGCTACATATTATTATCCAATGATGTGTTGCCATCCTATGATGTTTGAGTAGATTCGTTTTGTTCGATGGGTTGATTGATGATCGTGATTAGTTTGAGTTGTATGTTTTATTTTGTTGTTGTCCTATGGTGCCCCCCGTGTTGTGCAAGCATGTGGGATTACCGCTGTAGGGTGTTGCAATACGTTCATAATTCGCTTATAGTGAGTGGCTAGAGTGATAGAAGCTTACACCCGAGTAAGGGGGTTGTTGCGTATGGGAGTAAAGATGAATTGATACTTAATTCTATGGTTGGGTTCAGCATCGGTCCTAGAGTTTTGGAGGCCCAGGGGCGAACTCAAATGAAAGGGCCCAGTGACAACATTGGAGGAAAAAATTGATTCCATACATTGAATTTTTTTTTGCAATTCTATAACGAACAACGGTAATTTTTTCCTTGGTAAATAATACTCCAGGTCGTAAATAACAATTTTCATACTTCAGGTTTAATCAAACATCATAGAAGTTATAGAGCATAACAAAATAGAAATGGCATGGTAACGAACCTCCAAGCCTCCAGTAATCATGAGAAATGGCTCCTTCGTGCATTTTTTGATGCAAAATCATTAATGACAATGTTAAGATCAATGTTATATGTTTCAAACACAAGATTGTATTCCCTTGCAGGCCCTTTTTCAATCAGAATATCTCTTGATTTATTGTCAAGGGTGTCCCAGTTTCTAGGGTCATAGATCTCAAAAGGAGAAGATCCTTGTTCATCTACACTTGCAGGATTCTCACGGCCACTCAAATATTTAGGAGTCTCATGGGCATTGTTTCCATCAATTGTGGTGTCATTCTCAGTAGGTTATTGTTCTTCAGCACCATTGCCATCTAATTCCTCAAAATTATCAGTAGTGTCATTCCTAAAACTTATGCATAGCTCCATTCCGTGTTCCAATAAACTTATCTGTTCTTTTCCTCTTTCTTCTTTTCTCAGAACCAGATAAATGTTTTTTTGGGCAGCATGTTTGGAAGAAAAAAGGAGTGAAGGCACCTGAAGGCTGAAGGTTGCTATAAATCAATGACAATCTGTATTCTTTAGGCTGCGGCTATCCAATTTCAATCAAGGAAACAAGAAGGCCAGGACCAAGTCGGCAACAACAGACGATCGAACCCTACTCTAAGGCCACCCACTACGGTTGTAAAAAGAAGAATATAGATTAATAAGTGGATTAAGATTGAGGGCTCGGATAAATTCATCAGATTTACCTTTGTCTCCCGCTATTCCTTGCGAACGTGCCCTATGCACTAGCATCCGGCGGCAGCCGCTGTAGTAGACTCGCAGTCGCCTGATCGGCCGATCTGATGGGAGGTGAACAGGCTGGAAAAACAAACTGGCGTACAGACTAAGGAGGAACCTTCAGCCCTGTGTACGTGCCTGCCTTCAGGCCTCTTGGCAGTTGGGCTTCTGCTGGAGATGGGCCTCCCTGCCTACATGCTCTTTCTTTTTTATTTACCAATTCATCAAGGCCTATATCTATATATACACTGCAACACTAGGTCAGGGCCCCTAATTTGGTTGGGCCCCAGACCGTCGCCCCTGCTGCCCTGGCCCAGGGCCGGCCCTGGTTGGGTTTTACCTTAGTGATCTTTGGTAGTTGCGGATGCTTGCTAGAGTTCCAATCATAAGTGCATATGATCCAAGTACGGAAAGTATGTTAGCTCATGCCTCTCCCTCATATAAAATTGCAATAATGACAAATAACTTTCTTGTGTTACAAAAAGCTCTCTACTAAAATTAACTTTTATTATCTCGCAAATTATTCCTAGTTTTATTTCCGCTAAGTACCTCTAGTTTTATTCATGCAAACCTATCCTATCACCTACAAAATAGTTTCATACTTGTTTTACGTAAAGCGAACGTCAAGTGTGCGTAGAGTTGTATCGGTGGTCGATAAAACTTGAAGGGAATATTGATTCTACCTTTATCTCCTCATTGGGTTTGACACTCTTATTTATTGAAAAATCTATAATTGATCCCCTATACTTGTGGGTTATCAGCAGGCCACCTGCCACTGCTACTATTCCAAAATTGCAGTGGCGGATACCTGGACGTACCCACCACTGCAAGGGGCAATCCAGTGGCGGGCGAGACCAAGCACCCGTCACAGTTAGGCTCTTCCAATTAAACCCGCGGGATGGAAATTGTAGCGGCGGGCAGTAATCTAGCGCCCGCCACTGGTGGGAAAGCAGTGGCGGGCCGAATCACGCGCCCATCACTACTATATTTTTGCAAGACACACAAAATAAATCAAAATTTTGAAAAAGTTTGCGGTGGCGGGCGTCTATTGTCGCCCTCTGATATGCCTCCAACGTATCTATAATTTTTGATTGTTCCATGCTATTATATTATCTATTTTGGATGTTTTATATGCATTAATATGTTATATTATATTATTTTTGGGACTAACCTATTAACCCAGAGCCCAGTGCCAGTTTTTGTTTTTTCCTTATTTTTGAGTTTCGCAGAAAAGGAATATCAAACGAAGTCCAAACGGAATAAAACTTTACGATGATTTTTCTTGGACCAGAAGACATACGTAGGACTTGGAGACCAAGGAAAAGGAGTCCCGAGGCGATGGCAAGGGTGCAGGGCGCGCCCCAGGGGGGGCGCCCCCTGCCTTGTGGGTCCCTCGGAGCTCCTCTAACCCTAATCTTCTGCCTATAAATTCCCAAATATTCCCAAACCACCAGAAGTGTCCACAAAAATACTTTTCCGCCGCCGCGGGCCTCTGTTCCCGTGAGATCCCATCTTGGGGCCTTTTCCGGCGATTTGCCGGAGGGGGATTCGATCACAGAGGGCATCTACATCAACCCTATTACCCTTTCGATGAAGCGTGAGTAGTTTACCTAAGACCTATGGGTCCATAGCTAGTAGCTAGATGGCTTCTTCTCTCTCTATGATCTTCAATACCATGTTCTCCTTGATGTTCTTGGAGTTCTATCCGATGTAATATTCTTTTGCGGTGTGTTTGTCGAGATACGATGAATTGTGGATTTATGATCAGATTATCTATGAATATTATTTGAATCTTCTCTGAATTCTTATATGCATGAATTGATATCTTTGTATTTATCTTCGAATTATCGGTTTGGTTTGGCCAACTAGATTGGTATTTCTTGCAATGGGAGAGGTGCTTAGTTTTGGGTTCAATCTTGCGGTGTCCTCACCCAGTGACAAAGTAGGGGTAGCGAGGCACGTATTTGTATTGTTGCCATCAAGGATAAAAAGATAGGGTTTTCATCATATTGCTTGAGTTTATCCCTCTACATCATGTCATCTTACTTAAGGCGTTACTCCGTTCTTATGAACTTAATACTCTAGATGCATGCTGGATAGCGGTCGATGTGTGGAGTAATAGTAGTAGATGCAGGCAGGAGTCGGTCTACTTGACACGGGCGTGATGCCTATATTCATAATCATTGCCTTGGATATCGTCATAACTTTGCGCTTTTCTATCAATTGCTCGACAGTAATTCGTTTACCCACCGTGTTATTTTCTTTCAAGAGAGAAGCCTCTAGTGAAACCTATGGCCCCCGGGTCTATTTTCCATTATATATTTTCAGATCTATAAACCAAAAAACCCAAAAATACCTTGCTACAATTTATTTACTTTTATTTTATTTTACATTTTAGTAATCTTTTATATCTATGTCTATCAGATCTCACCATTGCAGTTGACCGTAAAGGGGTTGACAACCCCTTTATCGCGTTGGGTGCAAGTGTTTGATTGTTTGTGTAGGTGCATAGATTGGAGACTTGCTTGTGCCTCCTACTGGATTGATACCTTGGTTCTCTAACTGGGGGAAATACTTATCTCTACTTTGCTGCATCACCCTTTCCTCTTCAAGGGAAAAACCAACGCAAGCTCAAGAAGTAGCAGGAAGAATTTCTGGCGCCGTTGCCGGGGAGGTTCTACATCAAGCCTACCAAGTACCCATCAAAATCTCATCTCTTCCATTACATTATTCGCCATTTGCCTCTCGTTTTCCTCTCCCCCACTTCTAAAACGATTTTCAGAAAAACTCAAAAAGATTTGCCTTTTTTCGCCTTCTTTCCATTTGCCCTTATGTCTTACTTGGTTTGTTTGCTTGTTCGCTTGGTAATATTGTGTGTTTATTGAAAATCAGTAAGCAAAGAGTTTATGGATCCTCATCCACTTGCTAATCTTTTTAAGAGATCCAATTTTGATGAACCTATTGCTAGTGAGTTGAGTGCACTAGATTATCTTTATGAAGTTTTGCTTAAAATTCGTGAATCTAAAAATTGTGATGAAGTGCTAAAGGAGGAAATTTATGAAGTGATTCATGATAGCTCCTTGAATGAAAAGCATGATTGCAATGATGTTATTATAAACTCTATTAATGTCAATTGTGCTAATGATATGCAAAACCCCAAGCTTGGGGATGCTAATTTTGCTATGCCCACTACTTATTGTAATGATCATGATTGGGGTGATTCTTCTTATGATCTTGAAAATTTATTTAAACCTCATGATGAATATGTTTGCAATAATATTAAAAGTGGGTTTGGAAGAGTGTCAACTCTAGGTAATAATGACCCAGTACTTTGGAGTATGATCAATCTTATGAATTTTTTCATAAAAGTGGGCTTGGAGAGGTCATGACTTTAGTTAATGTTAAGCCCACTATCTTGGAAGAGTGTCAACTTTGCATGCATGTGGATCATATAGAGAATATGTTATGTGATAGATATATTGTTGAATTTGAATATGATCCCACATGTAATTATTATGAGAGAGAAAAATATGGTTGTAGAAATTTTCATGTCACTAAATTACCTCTCGTTATGTTGAGATTGCTATTGTTTCTTTCTTCTTCCTTGCATATGCTAGTTTTTTCTTGCCTTGATAATTTGTTTGGTTATAAAATGCCTATGCATAGGAAGTATGTTAGACTTAAATATGTTTATCACATGTTTTATGATGCTATCTTCGTGTTTAAATTTCTATCTTTCATGTGAGCATCATTAAAATTATCAATGCCTAGCTAAAAGGCTTTAAAGAAAAGCGCTTGTGGGAGCAAACCCAATATTTTTATTTTATGTTTTTATGTGATTACACATTATTTCCTCTGTAGTAATTGTGTTTTGATGGTTTAATTAGTGTTTGAGCCAAGTAAGACCTTTGGGATGGTCTACGTTGATAGTTGATTTGATCATGCTGAAAAACAGAAACTTTTGTGTCCAGTAGCAGAATTTTGTAAATTCACAGAAGCGACGAAAACTTCTGAATATTTTACACAAGATAGATAAACAAATTTCCCAGGTCGTCCTAATTTTTGAGAATTTTTGGAGTTACAGAAATATTCGAAGTTTCCAGATTTCTACAGACTGTTCTGTTTTTGACAGATTCTGTTTTCTTTGTGTTGTTTGCTTATTTTGATGAATCTATGGGTAGTATCGGGGGGTATGAACCATGGAGAAGTTGGAATACAGTAGATATTACACAAATATAAATAAATAATGAGTTCACAATAGTACCAAAAGTGGTGATTTATTTTCTTATACTAACGGATCACATGAGTTTTCTGTTGAGTTTTGTGTTGTGAAGTTTTCAAGTTTTGGGTAAAGATTTGATGGACTATGGAATAAGGAGTGGCAAGAGCCTAATATTGGGGATGCCCAAGGCACCCCAAGGTAATATTCAAAGACAACCAAGAGCCTAAGCTTGGGGATGCCCCGGAAGGCATCCCCTCTTTCGTTTTCAATCCATCGGTAAATTTACTTGAGGCTATATTTTTATTCACCACATGATATGTGTTTTGCTTGGAGCATCTTGTATGATATGAGTCTTTGATTTTTAGTTTGCCACAATCATCCTTGCTTTACACACCTTTTGAGAGGGACACGCTTAAATCGTGAATTTATTAGAATACTCTATGTGCTTCACTTATATCTTTTGAGCTAGGCAATATGCTCTAGTACTTCACTTATATCTTTTTAGAGCACGGCGGTGGCTTTATTTTATAGAAATTGTTGAACTCTCTTGCTTCACTTATATTATTTTGAGAGTCTATAAACAGCATGGTAATTTGCTTAGGTTATGAATTTAGTCCTAATATGATGGGCATCCAAGAGGGATATAATAAAAACTTTCATATTAAGTGCATTGAATACTATGAGAAGTTTGATTCCTTGCATATTGTTTTGAGATATAAAGATGGTGATATTAGAGACATGCTAATGAGTAATTATGGATTGGTAGAAATACTTGTGTTAAAGTTTGTGATTCCCGTAGCATGCACGTATGGTGAACAGTTATGTGATGAAATCGGAGCATGATTTATTTATTGATTGTCTTCCTTATGAGTGGCGGCCAGGGATGAGCGATGGTATTTTCCTACCAATCTATCCCCCTAGGAGCATGCGTGTAGTACTTTGTTTCAACAGCTAATAGACTTTTGCAATAAGTATGTGAGTTCTTTATGACTAATGTTGAGTCCATGGATTATACGCACTCTCACCCCTTCCACCATTGCTAGCCTCTCTAGTACCAAGCAACTTTCGCCGGTGCATTACACCCACCATATATCTTCCTCAAAACAGCCACCTTACCTACCTATTATGGCATTTCCATAGCCACTCTGAGATATATTGCCATGCAACTTCCACCGTTCCGTTTATTATGACACGCTTCATCATTGTCATATTGCTTTGCATGATCATGTAGTTGACATCGTATTTGTGGCAAAGCCACCATTCATATTTTTTACACATCTCACTCTTGAGTCATTGCACATCCCGGTACACCGCCGGAGGCATTCATATAGAGTCATATTTTGTTCTAAGTATCGAGTTGTAATTCTTGAGTTTTAAGTAAATAAAAGTGTGATGATCATCATTATTAGAGCATTGTCTCATGTGAGGAAAGGATGATGGAGGCTATGATTCCCCCACAAGTCGGGATGAGACTCCGGACGAAAAATAGAAAAAAAAAGAGAAAAAAAAAGAAAAAAAAAAGAGAAAAAAAGAGGCCAAAGAGCCCAAAATAAAAAAATGAGAGAAAAGAGAGAAGGGGAAATGCTACTATCCTTTTTCCACACTTGTGCTTCAAAGTAGCACCATGATCTTCATGATAGAGAGTCTCCTATATTGTCACTTTCATATACTAGTGGGAAATTTTTCATTATAGAACTTGGCTTGTATATTCCAATGATGTGCTTCCTCAAATTGCCCAAGGTCTTCGTGAGCATGCGAGTTAGATGCACACCCACTTAGTTTCTTTTGAGCTTTCATACACTTATAGCTCTAGTGCATCCGTTGCATGGCAATCCCTACTCACTCACATTGATATCTATTGATGGGCATCTCCATAGCCCGTTGATACGCCTAGTTGATGTGAGACTATCTCCTTCTTTTTGTCTTCTCCATAACCACCACATTCTATTCCACCTATAGTGCTATATCCATGGCTCACGCTCATGTATTGCGTGAAAGTTGAAAAAGTTTGAGAACATCAAAAGTATGAAACAATTGCTTGGCTTGTCATTGGGGTTGTGCAGGATTTAATACTTTGTGTGGTGAAGATGAAGCATAGCCATACTATATGATTTTGTAGGGATAACTTTCTTTGGCCATGTTATTTTGAGAAGACATGATTGCATTGTTAGTATGCTTGAAGTATTATTGTTTTTATGTCAATATTAAACTTTTGTTTTGAATCTTATGGATCTGAATATTCATGCCACAATAAAGTAAATTACATGGATAAATATGTTAGGTAGCATTCCACATCAAAAAAATTATTTTTATCATTTACCTACTCGAGGACGAGCAGGAATTAAGCTTGGGGATGCTTGATACGTCTCCAACGTATCTATAAATTTTGATTGTTTCATGCTATTATATTATCTATTTTGGTTGTTTTATATGCATTAATATGCTATTTTATATTATTTTTGGGACTAACCTATTAACCCAAAGCCCAGTGCCAGTTTCTGTTTTTTCCTTGTTTTTGAGTTTCGCAGAAAAGGAATATCAAACGGAGTCCAAACGGAATAAAACTTTACGATGATTTTTCTTGGACCAGAAGACACGCGTAGGACTTGGAGACTAAGGAAAAGGAGTCCCGAGGAGACGGCAAGGGTGCAGGGCGCGCCCCCTGCCTTGTGGGTCCCTCGGAGCTCCTCTAACCCTAATCTTCGGCCTATAAATTCCCAAATATTCCCAAACCTCCAGAAGCATCCACAAAAATACTTTTCCACCGCCGCAGGCCTCTGTTCCCGTGATATCCCATCTTGGGGCCTTTTTCGGCGATCTGCCGGAGGGGGATTCGATCACGGAGGGCATCTACATCAACCCTATTGCCCTTCCGATGAAGCGTGAGTAGCCTACCTCAGACCTACGGGTCCATAGCTAGTAGCTAGATGGCTTCTTCTCTCTCTATGATCTTCAATACCATGTTCTCCTCGATATTCTTGGAGTTCTATCCGATGTAATATTCTTTTGCGGTGTGTTTGTCGAGATCCGATGAATTGTGAATTTATGATCAGATTATCTATGAATATTATTTGAATCTTCTCTGAATTCTTATATGCATGATTTGATATCTTTGTATTTCTCTTCGAATTATCGGTTTGGTTTGGCCAACTAGATTGGTATTTCTTGCAATGGGAGAGGTGCTTAGTTTTGGGTTCAATCTTGCGGTGTCCTCATCCAGTGAAAAAGTAGGGGTAGCGAGGCACGTATTTGTATTGTTGTCATCAAGGATAAAAAGATGGGGTTTTCATCATATTGCTTGAGTTTATCCCTCTACATCATGTCATCTTACTTAAGGCGTTACTCCGTTCCGATGAACTTAATACTCTAGATGCATGCTGGATAGCGGTCGATGTGTGGAGTAAGAGTAGTAGATGCAGGCAGGAGTCGGTCTAATTGACACGGACGTGATGCCTATATTCATAATCATTGCCTTGGATATCGTCATAACTTTGCGCTTTTCTATCAGTTGCTCGACAGTAATTCGTTTACCCACCGTCTTATTTTCTTTCAAGAGAGATACCTCTAGTGAAACCTATGGCCCCCAGGTCTATTTTCCATTATATATTTTCAGATCTATAAACCAAAAAACCTAAAAATACCGTGCTGCAATTTATTTTCTTTACTTTTATTTTACGTTTTAGTAATCTTTTATATCTATCTCTATCAGATCTCACCATTGCAGTTGACCGTGAAGGGATTGACAACCCCTTTATCGCGTTGGGTGCAAGTGTTTGATTGTTTGTGTAGGTGCATAGATTGGAGACTTGCTTGTGCCTCCTACTGGATTGATACCTTGGTTCTCTAACTGAGGGAAATACTTATCTCTACTTTGCTGCATCACCCTTTCCTCTTCAAGGGAAAAACCAACGCAAGCTCAAGAAGTAGCACCCTCCACTGCTCGGCACGGAGAGTTCCCCTTCCGTGCCCGCCCTGCCGTCCACAACCCTTTCATTTCCATGGTTTCATTTCTCTCTGTCACTTCATCTCCTCTTCGTTTCTGCATCATCCTGCACCTCGACCGCCGTTGTTGTCCCTCTGACCCGCCCGTGGCTCATTCCACGCGTCCGACGTCGCGACCGCTGTCGGATCTGCTTGCCATCGTGTCTTCCGTCTCGACAGCCGCCGCGCAGTTCTCCACTGTGACTGCGTGTAGCCCCCGTCCTCTGCCTCGACCGCCGCCACCGTTCTCCGCCTCGACCGCCGCCATCTTCCGGCCGTACTTTCCTCCGCCGTCACGTTTGCGGCCGGAAAAGCCACCAACGGTATACTGTCTCCGTGACTAAATTGCACTCTAGGATTTAGGATTTGTATCGTGTTATTTTCTATATTAATTTATGTTTTATGGTTTCAACTTCAGCAATAGTACTAGTTAATTGGAATAGCTCTTTTTCGTATCGGGAGGTGTCCGAATATTTGGAACATTGCTAAATATGACAAGTGGCAATGATGTTTGAATTTTCTTACATATGGGAAGTACATGGGCTTCATGTTATTCATAGGGATTTGAAAAAGATTGACAAAGTTTTGGCGAAACATTGATCCATTTCTGTTTCGCCAAATTTCTGTCTCTCAACATGTCAACTTTTTAAGCAAAGTTCATGCCGAATTTCATTTGCTATGACAATATTGTTTAATTTGCTTACATATGAAAAGTGCGTGGGTTTAGCATGTCATTCACAGGGATTTGAAAATGGGTGTGAATATTTTGATGAAATGTGATTAACTTTTGTTTCGTCAAATTTCTGGCACTCAAAATATGTTCAATATTCAGCAAAGGTTATGCCAAATTTTCTCGAACCCTTCTTAGCCAGTTCCTCTTCTTAAAATTACTTTCATAAGCTAGTATTCATGGCAACCATTTACAATTGATAAGTGCTTCATAATGATTATCAGGGACCATAAGGCGTATGATCTGCCATATCTGCAAATGTCCATGTATGGACAGTATGGATACTGCAGTAGATTTCGGCCCCTTCTTGAAGAACGAATTTAAAAAATCAGTGGTAATAGTCTTTAACTTCAATTAGTATTCAATTTTAACCATTTGTATAATTCTTGTACTGACTTTATTGTTAATGATTAACTATTGCATAGTGTATCTCATGCAACATAAGGGTTGACTTCAACAATGTATGCGGTAACACTATGTACTTTGAGGATGATATGGGGCGCATATTCGAACTGGATGTGCGTAAAGGAAAGGATAGAACCATCATATATGGCGATGGATGGGAGTAGTACATTGCACAGAATAATTTCATCGGAGGAGAGTACATATGCTTTTCCTTGAAAGGAGCGGTCAACAGGTTAAGGACACTGTATTTCTGCAATGATGACGATGACCAAGATCATGACGATAGCCAGGATCATCAGGATGATGGAGACAGCGAAGATGATGAGGACAACCAAGATGATGATGACAACCATAATGACGAGGATGAGCAAGATGATGAGGATGACGAAGATGTTGACGATGGTCCATTCAGTGTTGCAATTTTCTCCCAAAGAATGAAGAAGCTTACTCGGGATGAGACCATGAATGTTACTGCGATGTTACCATCCAGTGTGGCCTTCTTGGGAAAGCCCTTTGCACCGTTTAACTAAAACCAACGTCGTCAAAAAAGTCATGGTGAGATGTTTTGTATTCTTTCATCTTTTTTTTGTTCATAATCAAGTATGGTGAGATGTCTAACATTGTGTTCTCTCTATTTGCCCTTAATGATGGGGAGTTCAGAAGTTACCTATGAAGATATTTTCTAGAGTAGACATCCCCGCTGTCGGAACCGCTGGAGTACGCCATGGACCAACAAGGCGTGTCACCAGCGTTCAGTACAAGACGAAATCAGACGGACGCATATCCTTCTATGAGTCCGGCTGGCGGGAGTTCATGACGGGAAAGAGAGAACTAAGGGAAAACACCCTTGTGATAATCATCATAAGGAAGAGCAACCGCAATGACTTTCAGATAATGGTTGTTGTTGACCATGTTTAGAAATAAGGTCTAAGTCATGAATATATCACCCGGTGAACAGTTAGTTAATTAGTATGTTAAGATGGATGTGATAAGTTGATGTTTGTTTCTTGAGTCGAACAAATTTGAAATGTTACTTAATTATTTGGTCGTTTGTTTCCAAAATGAATTCAGTTTGGTTCAGTTATATTGAGAAACATATGACTACGCCTTTTGGAGTAACGTGCGTCAACGCGCAATGCTAACAATTGGTATACTCTACCCTTTCCCTCTAGTGGCGGGCAGCAATAGCGAGCTGTGGCGGGTAGGAACTAACGCCCGCCACTGAAAGCTACGTACTAGTGGCGGGCGGGCGCTTGTCACTGATACGGTTATAGCAGTGACGGGAGGTTGGTGGCGGGCGCCCTGGGAGTCTAGCCCGCCACTGCTGGCATTTTTGCGCCCGCCACTGCTAGGCATTCCTGCAATACTGGCTAATTACTCATCCAAGACCCACCTAGAAATACTCCCAAAGAAGGGCTCCCAATCTCCTGTAAGGAGGCCAGCTTATGTTGCCCATCTTCTTGTCTCTCAAACTTCTCTCTCATGGTTTCTCTAAAGAACACACGTGTTCAGGACACACACACGTACACACACATACACCAAGGAAAAAACTAGCCGCGACTTTGCCGAGAGGCTCTTTTCCTTGGTTAACACAAAGACTATATTGTGGCTGCTGCCCTCATGGTGGAAAGAGGATTTGGAGCACCTGGGTGCTCCACCCCCTATATGAACAGTAAATTAAGGAAAGGTACTGCGTAAATTCAAAAAACTCTGGGATTTTAGGATATCAAACATGGCTGTCCAATCTACTCCTGTGTGAAGTTTCATGGAAAAATAACATCCATGGTATTTTCGGTAAAAAGACAAAAAATTCTATGTATAGAAAAAATTATTTGGATGGATAGTAGGTCAGACTGCATTTTCTTTGCCAAAGGTACATTTCCTTGGATATTTTCGTGAAATTTCACACGGGAGTAAATTGGGCACCAAAATTTTAAAATCCCAAGATTTCGGTTTTTTCTAATTTTTCTGACTTTTTAAATTTTAATATTCCTATACGGGGTGGAGCACCCAGGTGCTCCTTTGTACTTTCTCCACACGGCGCCTCTTTTTCCATTAAATCTAACAGGTATATATACACAGGGACCAGTGGACGCACGCACCACTAATTCATGCACTGACAAATCTAAAAAAAAATCATGCACTGACACACGTCCACCTCTTCATGAATTGACTCCATGACGTGGATGACTCGGTAACCGGTCACTACTCTAACGGACTCAACTGACATGCAGATTTGTTAATTTTCACGTGGCTGAATCACTCAATCCACGCATCAACTAATCAACCTTTTAGCTAGCCCGTTAACTAATGTAACCATGCTGCTAACAACTTAATGCATGCACTAACTATCTATACTAAGCCATGCACACATGCACCGACCGGCTAGTACTCCCATATTGTGCACTCATGTACCCTACTCTTCCAAATGCGGGTGGAGAGGCGACATTTTAAGGTGATGTGTGCGGCAGTCTCCAGCTTCCTCCTAGTGACAAAGTCTACAAATTGACCATCCTCTTCTTTAGAGGCGGTCCACGGTCCACACTCTATCTTGCATGATACGTCACACAAAGAACTTGCGTTTAGGGGGCGTCCAATTGTTTCAAATGACTGGCCACATGATTGTGCGAGAGTTATCGTGTCTAAGACTCTACAGCCAGTGGGGCATTGTATTTTGTTTCTAGAATACGTCAATATACGCCATGAAAAGCCGTATCATCTTTTACGGAAAGAAAAGGCAAACGGTCATCACATCGTCTTTTCTAAAACGCTAATACCAGGCATCTTTAGCTAACCATGATGCCCCTGACAACAAGTCATAAGAAATAAACCTCGTACGCTCGATGGCGTGAGAGAACGGAGCATCTGCCCCCTCGCAGCAGGTAGGCGCGTCTTCTTTGCGCTCCTTCCGTGCGAATCCTTCTGCACAGCTCACAGCTGCACACCACATCATTGCAAACACATGATACCAATGCCAGGCGCGCACCAAAAAGCCTCTCGGCCGTGCGCTCTGTCCACCGCGGAACGATGGCAGAATCAGCGCCGGGGCATCGAATCGAGCATCTTCAGCCGGACATGGCGAGGCGGTGTCGGCCCCCAGTAAGTAGTGTTGGGCTTTAGCCGCGTGGGTGCGCTGGAAGAGAACGCGGGTGCGCACCCGCGTCTCCCCGGCGGGGCCCCGAGAGCATGAGCAAGCGGGACGCCTGGAATTCTCGCACGCGACAACCGCGCGGAGGAGACGGGAGCATGCGCTCTGCGCCACTGCCACCCCGACGACGCAAGGGATAGCCCGCGCAACGCGGAGATTACGCTCCAGCTTTCCGTCAGTACCGTCTGAGACGGTTCAGAGCATAGTTTAGAGGTTTGGTGGTGCGAGAGGTTGGTGACGAGCGTTGGTGTCTAGTTTAGAAGTTTCCTTGGTCTTGTTTGTAATTTTACTTCTTAGCATGTGTTTCTTTGTGCAAAGGCTAGCATTCTGTTATGTATTCAGTTTTGCCAGTTCTGTGTGTACGTGACTTGTACTAGGATCTTTATCATATAAATGAGACAGCACACAAAAAACAACCACCGCAGCCATGTACCTCAAAATGAAATCTCAAATCTATACTATCCATGCAGATAAAGAGTACTACGTACATATCTAAACTACTCATCGTTGGAAATGTCCACTATTTCCGTGCCTGGCTTCAGGTAGATGAGTGCATGTGACAACTCTGGCTCGTCATCGTCCGAACTAGAGGCGAAGAGCTCATCGATCTCCGCCCTCTGCTGCTGGATGAAGCGCCAATTGGATTACACATATTGATAGAGGCGAAAGTGTTTCGTCTTTCGATGAGATGATAACTATCGTTTTTGTGGAATCGACTTTGACGATCCAACTATGAACGTGCGAAGATGCCGTGCCTTAGCAATTGCTAAACCAACTCCAAGAGATTATTTACCACGCCGGAGCACGATCAACCTGACCACGAGGGTCTATTTCCTACAGGCGAATGAAGAACATGCAAAAACTAAGATTTTAATCTTGATATTGCGAATTTAAGAGAAAAACTTTATTGATCAAAGTGGAGATCCGAAAGCGGTCTTGACTTGATCGTTGGACACAAACGAAGTAAACAAAGTTGCAATGGCTAACTTTTAACGAAACAAATCCTAAGAAAAAAGCTAGGGGGTTGATCTACTTATATAGTACTAACGGGTAGCAGTCAAGAAGGTGGGAGGACGTCCCAAGTATATCTGGCCATGGGAAACCCGGCCCGGACCGGTCTTGCCCTTGGGTCGGGCCTGGGCCTAGGTTTTGAGCCCGAACGACAAGTCGGGCCGGGCCTGGGCTTGCCATATTTGCATTTTAGGGAAGAGGCCCGGCGGGTTTTTTCACTGGCAGGCCGGGCTTGGGCCTGAAATCTAGGCCCGACGGCCGGGCCGGGCCAGGCCCGAGCCTAGGTTTTCTGCTTCAGGCTTTGTTAGGCCCGGCCCGACGGATGGCTGGGTATAGTCCCAAGGCAGGCTAAACCTAACTCTAGATCATACAAGGCTCATGGGTCCAAGTGAAGATGACACATAACCTTTTGACTTGTAATGTGGCTCGGATTCTGCTGCGGCATCAGACTATTTTTGTGATATCTCCGCGCTCCAGACGAATTTGAAGATGAATCCAATTGTGTTGGAAAGTGATGAGATAATCTTTCAAAAAAAAAGATTTACCCATTTTGGAGTCCGGATGCAAAAGTTGTAAGTGTTTGAACTGAGGTATGTATGTGTAGCCCGAATGTGAATTCAGAACACGGGAGGCTTGTTATGGGCCAAAAGTGACGTGAGAAAACTTCTTGAACATCACCTAATTGTCTCCTTTTCCCTTTTCTTAAGATGTGGATTGTACAAGTGTACGATAATTCAGCAATTAGGCATAAAATAAAAAGAGGTGAAGTATTTTTACTCTGGATAATCTAAATAAATTATTGCGTATCTTTTATTAGAAATCACCTCAAATATATAAACATATGCAATATTGTTGGTCTTATCCAATGAAGTCATGTCCTCATCACATATGCCTCATCTTGGATGAATTCGAGGATGGCTATCTGCTCCGCCATCTCCGTCGCCTGGCCGCGAACTCCTCCATGGTGTCCTCCATGCCGAAGCCCGCAACCGGTTGATCCTCCTCCAGCTTCACCGCGTCGTCATCTTCCGGATTCTCCTCCTCCACGGGCTGGGAGTCCTACTCCGCTTCCGGCTGCTGTTGCAGCTCCTCCGCCCTCTTCCCCTTCTCTTCCTCCGGCTCAGGCGAATCCGAAGGCAGACCGGCAGTGACACGAGCGGCGCGCCTGGCCCGGATCTCCTCCTCGATCTGCAAACAGTGTTTTGGCGACAACATTGCATAGGTGGTGATCCTCTGCCAAGACATGGATACATGGCGATGGAAGGGAGAGGGAAGCCGGTGGCACGGTGGGAGGGAGAGGGAAGGAATGGGACGAGCTAGGGTTCCGCTGCCGCCATCCGTCTGCTTCTCTTCTCTAACTAAGCAACGATATACTCCCTCCGTCCCAAAATAAATATCTCAACTTTAGTTCAACTTTGTACTACAGTTAGTACAAAGTTGAGACACTTATTTTAAAACAGAGGGAGTAATATTTAAGTCCTTATAGTCAACTTATGTCTTATTATACTTGCTCTCGGAAATTTCGTGCCAAGGACTAATTAGGGGTGCAGTTGTCGTATTTCCTCTCAAATCAGGCGATGAATGTTGTAGATGATATATTAATCTAGACGTCACCCCTATCTTTTTTTAACACAGTACACACGCAGACGCTCATATATACGTGCATACACTCATCCCTATGAATACACACACTCTATTCCTATGAGCACCTCCGAGAGACTGAGTCGGCATATAATCTTGAGATTGACAAAGTCACCAAAGACGGCTCATAGTCGACGAGAACGCCTCCTCCCACTGAACGTGCATCGCCGAAAATTCTGAAATAAATCCAGGAATAAATGCGAGCACCAGGATTTGAATCTCTAGTGGGCTGAGGATATCACTGTCCACCTAACCATCCAACCACATGTTGTTTCGCACCCCTATCTTTATCGGGTACTGGGATGCAACGCATGCCAGGAAAAAACGACATAGTTTATCACTACGCTGGATTACACTGGATCCCTAATGTTGCCCTAACTAGGAGTACTACTCACCACCGGTGGGGACTTGAGATCGGTGATCGTGTTGCTCGTTCCTTCCGCATGGCGATGCTCTAGGAAACTTTCTAGACGTTCTTGTTGTCGTGGTGATCTCACGTCAGATGCCATGGGATGACTTAAAGTGGGGGGCTACGTGAGGACGCCGGTGGGTTCCGGAGGCGAGGTTGGCACGCGCTAGTGTGTGTCACGAGACGTACCTAGGTTCGGGGCCCTCGGGGAGGTAACACCCCTAGTCCTGCTGAATGTAGTATGGGGAGCACAAGGGCTACAAGGTTGCTCCTTGAGCTGTTTGGGGCGAGGGGAAGAAGGAGCTGGCCTTCTGCCTGCCTCGAATGTGTGAGTTCTACTGGTGGGGTGATCAAGGTGAACTAGGGTTCGACCCTCTGCATGGAGGGGAACCGGGGGGTCTTATAGGCTGGCCCCGGGGTTACAATGGTAAGATTACATGGGCGTGGGGCCCAGATGTCATCCTCTAGGAGCCGGCAGGGGGCCCGCCGGGTCGCCGGGTCCGCCGGGTCCGCTGGGCATGGGTCCTGCCGACTGCACGGCACTGTGCTCCATCTTATCCGGCGTCACGGAGTGGTTGGCGTCGTGTGGCTGCAGTGTCGCATCGCCCGGTCGCTGTCCGCCCCGGTCAGCGGTACGGGAGACGTTGTAGCCATGCTTGCTCCGGTCAGCGTGGGTAGGTGGCGCACTGTTGCCACGCCTGCTCCGTCATGGGGAGCGGTCTTCTCGTACGTCCGGATGGGATGGCTGCTGACTTGCGGCCAGTCGGCCGGCCAGGTCGCAACGCCTAGCCGGCTCACGCTAGGGAGCCGGCCAGTGGTCTGCCGGGTTGAGGGACGCCTCTTGCCCCGATGTTTTAAAAAGGGATCCGAGTTCCGCGGCCTACCCGGGGATCATCCCCCCGACACCTGTTCTGGGCAGGGATGATGCAAGGAAGTGGTGGTTCATTGCGTCTTCTGATGCGTTGTTGCTCCCGTTTATCGCAGACATCCACCTTCCCCTCATGGCAGATGATTTATTCGTCACAGGCTAACTCCATTGAGGGAATTGATCAGCACTAGTCATCCTTCAACCAATATCAACTTGCCTTTTTTAAGATCACACAACTTGCTAGCGTTTCATTGATTTAGCAGAAAGCAGATGATAAATTGTGTGATCAAGTGATCAGTGACCCACAAAAAAAAGTGATCAGTGGGTTGAAAATTAGAGAGAGAAAAACGGCCTCCCAAAGCCCTCAGCTCATGGCTATACCTCACGTCATGTCTCCGAATGGGGACTCTATGCATTTGGCACTGACTAGCGTCCATTGCTCCATATCCCGCCTTCATGCAACACTGACATCCCTAGCGCTCGGCATCTTTTCTCTGAAAGTGCAGCTATTACGCTCCATCCATATCTGCCATGATATTAGGACAATCATGGTTTTAGTTCCCTTCCTCGTGCCTGGATTAGCAGACTCGATGATCTTCAACACGATGTCTGTCGTGGCTCTCCCTTTGGTTCTGAACCCCTGAATCCAGGGCATTGCAACCATTCCACGTTGTTGTTGTTGTTGTTGTTGTTGTTGTTGTTGTTGTTGTTGTGTTCCGGATTGAGATGGAAACACAACACTCCTAGAAGAGATAAGCAGATGACTCAAGGCTTCTCATGCACAACGGGAAAAAGTAGCCATTTTTCCCAACCTCTTGTCTTGTATGGCGCCCAAGCCTTCCAGAAGATCTATTTGAACTTGTAGCGTGGTTGATCGGTGAACTGTATGGCATAAGAGGAACACACAGAGTAAACACCCAAGCCACCGAGCTTCCAGGCGTTATCGTCGTTGGTGTCCTAAGAGAGCATGATACTGGCGCTGTCGATGGCTCTCGAGAGCGATATGAATTCCTGCATGATAGTGTTGATGGTGTCGTGACGCAAATCCTAAACCCAACAATCCTCATGCAGCACAGCCACCACTGTCATGTTCTTCCTGATTGAGTGATTGTAAAGGTTTGGGTAGACCAGGTGCAGGGGTGCCGCCCAACCACGAGCAGTGCCAGAAATTCTTCGTCGCCCCATTGCCGACCATGACGGCGGTCGTCCAGGCTGATGACCACAAGTATAGGGGGTCAATCGTAGTCCTTTAGATAAGTAAGAGTATCGAACCCAACGAGAAGCAGAAGGAAAGCACTGAAATTGTCGGTAACAAGCAGTTTGATAGCAAGATAATTTGTAATGAGCAAGTAATGGTAACGGTAAATAAAGTGCAGCAAGGTAGCCCAATCCTTTTGTGGCAAAGGACAGGCCAAAATGGTATCTTATAATAAGCAAAACGTTCTTGAGGGCACATGGAAATTTCACCATGTCACTT
This sequence comes from Thinopyrum elongatum, assembly GCA_011799875.1. Lineage (NCBI taxonomy): Eukaryota > Viridiplantae > Streptophyta > Magnoliopsida > Poales > Poaceae > Thinopyrum > Thinopyrum elongatum. The sequence continues at coordinate 132,054,211 of CM022298.1, forward strand.
TCATCATGTTGGTTTGATTTGTGTTCGCTACTTTGATAATTTGATATGTGGGTGGACCGGTGCTTGGGTGCTGTTCTTACTGGAACAAACCTCCCACTTATGATTATCCCCCTCGCAAGCATCCGCAACTATGAGAAAAGTATTAAGATAAAATCTAACCATAGCATTAAACATATGGATCCAAATCAGTCCCTTACAAACTAGCGTATAAACTAGGATTTAAGCTTCTGTCACTCTAGCAACCCATCATCTAATAACTACTCCACAATGCATTCCCTTAGGCCCAAAGATGGTGAAGTGCCATGTAGTCGACGTTCACACGACACCACTAAGGGAATCACAACATACATATCATCAAAATATCGAACACATATCAACTTCACATAATTACTTGCAACATGACTTCTCCCGTGACCTCAAGAACAAAAGTTGTTGGGGATCGTAGTAGTAAATCAAAAAAATTTCCTACGCATCACCAAGATCAAATCTATGGAGAGACTAGCAACGAGAGAGAGAGAGGAGTGCATCTTCATACCCTTGAAGATCGTGATGCGGAAGCGTTACAAGAACGCGGTTGGAGGAGTCGTACACGCAGCGATTCAGATCACGGTCGATTCCGATCTAAGCACCGAACAACGGTGCCTCCGCGTTCAACACACGTGCAGCCCGGTGACGTCTCCCGCGCCTTGATCCAGCAAGGAGGAGGGAGAGGTTGAGGAAGACAGCTCCAGCAGCACGACAGCGTGGTGGTGGAACTTGCAGTTCTCCGGCAGGCTTCGCCAAGCTCAAACGGAGGAGGAGGAGGTGTTGGAGAGGGGGGAGGGCTGCGCCAGGGATCAGGTGCTGCTGCCCTCCCACCCCCCCTCTATTTATAGGGTGAAGGGGAGAGGGGGCTGGCCCCCTTAGATCCCATCTAAGGGGGGGCGGCGGCCAAAGGGGGGGAACTTGCCCCCCAAGTTTGGTGGGAGGCGCCCCCACCCCCTAGGGTTTTCAACCCTAGGCGCCTTGGGCCCCTTGGGGGGGGGGTGCACCAGCCCACCAGGGGCTGGTTCCCTCCCTTTTTCAGCCCACTTGGCCCACCGGGGCAGGTGGCCCCACCCGATGGACCCCCGGACACCTTCCGGTGGTCCCGGTACAATACCGATAACCCCCGAAACCATTCCGGTGACTGAAACTGAACTTCCCATATATAATTCTTCACCTCCGAACCATTCCGGAACTCCTCGTGACGTCCGGGATCTCATCCGGGACTCCGAACAACATTCGGTAACCACATACTATTTCCCATAACAACCCTAGAGTCACCGAACCTTAAGTGTGTAGACCCTACGGGTTCGGGAACCATGCAGACATGACCGAGACATCTCTCCGGCCAATAACCAACAGCGGGATCTGGATACCCATGTTGGCTCCCACATGTTCCACGATGATCTCATCGGATGAACCACGATGTCGAGGATTCAATCAATCCTGTATACAATTCCCTATGTCTACCGGTATGATACTTGCCTGAGATTCGATCGTCGGTATCCCTATACCTTGTTCAATCTCGTTACCGGCAAGTCTCTTTACTCGTTCCATAACGCATGATCCCGTGGCTAACTCTTTAGTCACATTGAGCTCATTATGATGATGCATTACCGAGTGGGCCCAGAGATACCTCTCCGTCATACGGAGTGACAAATCCCAGTCTCGATTCGTGCCAACCCAACAGACACTTTCGGAGATACCTGTAGTGCACCTTTATGGTCACCCAGTTACGTTGTGACGTTTGATACACCCAAAGCATTCCTACGGTATCCGGGAGTTCCACAATCTCATGGTCTAAGGAAATGATACTTGACATTAGAAAAGCTTTAGCAGACGAACTACACGATCTAGTGCTATGCTTAGGATCGGGTCTTGTCCATCACATCATTCTCCTAATGATGTGATCCCGTTATCAACGACATCCAATGTCCATGGTCAGGAAACCGTAACCATCTATTGATCAACGAGCTAGTCAACTAGAGGCTCACTAGGGACATGTTGTGGTCTATGTATTCACACATGTATTACGATTTTCGGATAACACAATTATAGCATGAACAATAGACAATTATCATGAACAAGGAAATATAATAATAACCACTTTATTATTGCCTCTAGGGCATATTTCCAACAGTCTCCCACTTGCACTAGAGTCAATAATCTAGTTACATTGTGATGAATCGAACACCCATAGAGTTCTGGTGCTGATCATGTTTTGCTCGTGGAAGAGGTTTAGTCAACGGATCTGCGACATTCAGATCCGTATGCACTTTACAAATATCTATGTCTCCATCTTGAACATGTTCACGAATGGAGTTGAAGTGACGCTTGATATGCCTGGTCTTCTTGTGAAATCTGGGCTCCTTGGCAAGGGCAATAGCTCCAGTGTTGTCACAGAAGAGAGTCATTGGGCCCGACGCATTGGGAATAACTCCTAGGTCGGTGATGAACTCCTTCATCCAGACTGCTTCCTGTGCTGCCTCCGAGGCTGCTATGTACTCCGCTTCACATGTAGATCCCGCCACGACGCTTTGCTTGCAACTGCACCAGCTGACTGCCCCACCATTCAAAATATACACGTATCCGGTTTGTGACTTAGAGTCATCCAGATCTGTGTCGAAGCTAGCATCGACGTAACCCTTTACGATGAGCTCTTCGTCACCTCCATAAACGAGAAACATATCCTTAGTCCTTTTCAGGTACTTCAAGATGTTCTTGACCGCTGTCCAGTGTTCCATGCCGGGATTACTTTGGTACCTTCCTACCAAACTTACGGCGAGGTTCACATCAGGTCTGGTACACAGCATGGCATACATAATAGACCCTATGGCTGAGGCATAGGGGATGACACTAATCTTTTCTCTATCTTCTGCCAAGGTCGGGCATTGAGTCGTGCTCAATCTCACACCTTGTAATACAGGCAAGAACCCCTTCTTGGACTGATCCATATTGAACTTCTTCAATATCTTGTCAAGGTATGTGCTTTGCGAAAGACCAATGAGGCGTCTCGATCTATCTCTATAGATCTTGATGCCTAATATGTAAGCAGCTTCTCCAAGGTCCTTCATTGAAAAACACTTATTCAAGTAGGCCTTTATGCTTTCCAAGAATTCTATATCATTTCCCATTAATAGTATGTCATCTACATATAATATGAGAAATGCTACAGAGCTCCCACTCACTTTCTTGTAAACACAGGCTTCTCCATAAGTCTGTGCAAACCCAAACGCTTTGATCATCTCATCAAAGCGAATGTTCCAACTCCGAGATGCTTGCACCAGCCCATAGATTGAGCGCTGGAGCTTGCATACCTTGTCAGCATTATTAGGATCGACAAAACCTTCCGGCTGCATCATATACAACTCTTCCTTCAGGAAACCATTAAGGAATGCCGTTTTGACATCCATTTGCCATATCTCATAATCATAGTATGCGGCAATTGCTAACATGATTCTGACGGACTTCAGCTTCGCTACGGGTGAGAAGGTCTCATCGTAGTCAACCCCTTGAATTTGTCGATAACCCTTAGCGACAAGTCGAGCCTTATAGATGGTCACATTACCATCCGCGTCTGTCTTCTTCTTAAAGATCCATTTGTTCTCTATGGCTTGCCGATCATCGGGCAAGTCTGTCAAAGTCCATACTTCATTTTCATACATGGATCCTATCTCGGATTTCATGGCTTCTAGCCATTTGTTGGAATCCGGGCCCGCCATCGCTTCTTCATAGTTCGAAGGTTCACCATTGTCTAACAACATGACTTCCAGGACAGGGTTGCCATACCACTCTGGTGCGGAACGTGTCCTCGTGGACCTACGAAGTTCAGTAGCAACTTGATCCGAAGTTTCATGAATATCATCATTAACTTCCTCTCTAGTCGGTGCAGGCACCACAGAAACATCTTCCTGAGCTGCGCTACTCTCCGGTTCAAGAGGGGTTACCTCATCAAGTTCTACTTTCCTCCCACTTACTTCTTTCGAGAGAAACTCTTTCTCGAGAAAGGATCCATTCTTGGCAACAAAGATCTTGCCTTCGGATCTAAGGTAGAAGGTATACCCAATAGTTTCCTTAGGGTATCCTATGAAGACGCATTTTTCCGATTTGGGTTCGAGCTTTTCAGGTTGAAGTTTCTTGACATAAGCATCGCATCCCCAAACTTTCAGAAACGAAAGCTTAGGTTTCTTCCCAAACCATAATTCATACGGTGTCGTCTCAACGGATTTCGACGGAGCCCTATTTAAAGTGAATGTGGCAGTCTCTAAAGCATAACCCCAAAATGATAGCGGTAGATCGGTAAGAGACATCATAGATCGCACCATATCTAATAGAGTGCGATTATGACATTTGGACACACCATTACGCTGAGGTGTTCCAGGCGGCGTGAGTTGTGAAACAATTCCACATTTCCTTAAGTGCGTGCCAAATTCGTGACTCAAATATTCCCCTCCACGATCTGATCGTAAGAACTTTATTTTCCTGTCACGTTGATTCTCAACCTCACTCTGAAATTCCTTGAACTTTTCGAAGGTCTCAGACTTGTGTTTCATTAAGTAGACATACCCATATCTACTTAAGTCATTAGTGAGGGTGAGAACATAACGATAACCACCGCGAGCCTCAACGCTCATTGGACCGCACACATCAGTATGTATGATTTCCAATAAGTTGGTTGCTCGCTCCATTGTCCCGGAGAACGGAATCTTGGTCATTTTGCCCATGAGGCATGGTTCGCACGTGTCAAATGATTCATAATCAAGAGACTCCAAAAGTCCATCTGCATGGAGTTTCTTCATGCGTTTGACACCAATGTGACCAAGGCGGCAGTGCCATAAGTATGTGGGACTATCATTATCAACCTTACATCTTTTGGCATTCACACTATGAATATGTGTAACATCACGTTCGAGATTCAATAAGAATAAACCATTGACCAGCGGGGCATGACCATAAAACATATCTCTCATATAAATAGAACAACCATTATTCTCGGATTTAAATGAGTAGCCATCTCGCATCAAACGAGATCCTGATACAATGTTCATGCTCAAAGCTGGTACTAAATAACAATTATTGAGGTTTAAAACTAATCCCGTAGGCAGATGAAGAGGTAGCGTGCCGACGGCGATCACATCGACCTTGGAACCATTCCCGACGCGCATCGTCACCTCGTCCTTCACCAGTCTCCGCTTATTCCGCAGCTCCTGTTTTGAGTTACAAATATGCGCAACCGCACCGGTATCAAATACCCAGGAGCTACTACGAGCGCTGGTAAGGTACACATCAATAGCATGTATATCACATATACCTTTGGAATTGCCGGCCTTCTTATCCGCTAAGTACTTGGGGCAGTTCCGCTTCCAGTGACCGCTTCCCTTACAATAAAAGCATTCAGTCTCAGGCTTGGGTCCATTCTTTGGCTTCTTCCCGGTAGCTTGCTTACCGGGCACGGCAATTCCCTTGCCGTCCTTCTTGAAGTTCTTTTTACCCTTGCCTTTCTTGAACTTAGTGGTTTTATTCACCATCAACACTTGATGTTCCTTTTTGATCTCCACCTCCGCTGATTTCAGCATTGAATATACCTCAGGAATGGTTTTTTCCATCCCCTGCATATTGAAGTTCATCACAAAGCTCTTGTAGCTAGGTGGAAGCGACTGAAGGATTCTGTCAACGACCGCGTCATCCGGGAGATTAACTCCCAGCTGAGACAAGCGGTTGTGCAACCCAGACATTTTGAGTATATGCTCGCTGACAGAACTATTCTCCTCCATCTTACAACTGTAGAACTTGTCGGAGACTTCATATCTCTCGACCCGGGCATGAGCTTGGAAAACCATTTTCAGCTCTTGGAACATCTCATATGCTCCGTGTTGCTCAAAACGCTTTTGGAGCCCCGGTTCTAAGCTGTAAAGCATGCCGCACTGAACCAGGGAGTAATCATCACTACGCGACTGCCAGGCGTTCATAACGTCTTGAGTTGCCGGGAAAACAGGTGCGTCACCTAGCGGTGCTTCAAGGACATAAGCTTTCTTGGCACCTATGAGGATGATCCTCAGGTTACGGACCCAGTCCGTGTAGTTGCTACCATCGTCTTTCAGCTTGGTTTTCTCTAGGAACGCGTTGAAGTTGAGGGCAACATTAGCGTGGGCCATTTGATCTACAAGACATATTGTAAAGATTTTAGACTAAGTTCATGATAATTAAGTTCATCTAATCAAATTATTCAATGAACTCCCACTCAGATAGACATCCCTCTAGTCATCTAAGTGATACATGATCCGAATCGACTAGGCGTGTCCGATCATCACGTGAGACGGACTAGTCATCAACGGTGAACATCTCTATGTTGATCGTATCTTCTATACGACTCATGTTTGACCTTTCGGTCTTCCGTGTTCCGAGGCCATGTCTGTACATGCTAGGCTCGTCAAGTCAACCTAAGTGTTTTGCATGTGTAAATCTGGCTTACACCCGTTGTATTCAAACGTTAGAATCTATCACACCCGATCATCACGTGGTGCTTCGAAACAACGAACCTTCGCAACGGTGCACAGTTAGGGGGAACACTTTCTTGAAATTTTAGCGAGGGATCATCTTATTTATGCTACCGTCGTTCTAAGCAAATAAGATGTAAACATGATAAACATCACATGCAATCAAATAGTGACATGATATGGCCAATATCATTTTGCTCCTTTTGATCTCCATCTTCGGGGCACCATGATCATCATCGTCACCGGCATGACACCATGATCTCCATCATCGTGTCTTCATGAAGTTGCCTCGCCAACTATTACTTCTACTACTATGGCTAACGGTTAGCAATAAAGTAAAGTAATTACATGGCATTTTTCATTGACATGCAGGTCATACAATAAATTAAGACAACTCCTATGGCTCCTGCCGGTTGTCATACTCATCGACATGCAAGTCGTGATTCCTATTACAAGAACATGATCAATCTCATACATCACATATATCATTCATCACATCCTTTTGGCCATATCACATCACACGGCATATGCTGCAAGAACAAGTTAGACGTCCTCTAATTGTTGTTGCAAAATTTTTTACGTGGCTGCTATAGGTTTCTAGCAAGAACGTTTCTTACCTACGCCACAACCACAACGTGATATGCCAATTTCTATTTACCCTTCATAAGGACCCTTTTCATCGAATCCGATCCGACTAAAGTGGGAGAGACAGACACCCGCTAGCCACCTTATGCAACTAGTGCATGTCAGTCGGTGGAACCTGTCTCACGTAAGCGTACGTGTAAGGTCGGTCTGGGCCGCTTCATCCCACGATGCCGCCGAATCAAGATAAGACTAGTAACGGCAAGTAAATTGACAAAATCGATGCCCACAACAACTTGTGTTCTACTCGTGCAAGAAACTACGCATAGACCTAGCTCTGATACCACTGTTGGGGATCGTAGTAGTAAATCAAAAAAAATTCCTACGCATCACCAAGATCAATCTATGGAGAGACTAGCAATGAGAGAGATAGGAGTGCATCTTCATACCCTTGAAGATCGCGATGCGGAAGCTTTACAAGAACGCGGTTGGAGGAGTCGTACACGCAGCGATTCAGATCACGGTCGATTCCGATCTAAGCACCGAACAACGGTGCCTCCGCGTTCAACACACGTGCAGCCCAGTGACGTCTCCCACGCCTTGATCCAGCAAGGAGGAGGGAGAGTTTGAGGAAGACAGCTCCAGCAGCACGACGGCGTGGTGGTGGAACTTGCAGTTCTCCGGCAGAACTTCGCCAAGCTCAAACGGAGGAGGAGGAGGTGTTGGAGAGGGGGGAGGGCTGCACCAAGGATCAGGTGCTGCTGCCCTCCCACCCCCCCCTCTATTTATAGGGTGAAGGGGAGAGGGGGCCGGCCCCCTTAGATCCCATCTAAGGGGGGGCGGCGGCCAAAGGGGGGGAACTTGCCCCCCAAGTTTGGTGGGAGGCGCCCCCACCCCCTAGGGTTTTCAACCCTAGGCGCCTTGGGCCCCTTGGGGGGGCGCACCAGCCCACCAGGGGATGGTTCCCTCCCTTGCTCAGCCCACTTGGCCCACCGGGGCAGGTGGCCCCACCCGGTGGACCCCCGGACACCTTCCGGTGGTCCCGGTACAATACCGATAACCCCCGAAACCATTCCGGTGACTGAAACTGAACTTCCCATATATAATTCTTCACCTCCGGACCATTCTGGAACTCCTCGTGACGTCCGGGATCTCATCTGGGACTCCGAACAACATTTGATAACCACATACTATTTCCCATAACAACCCTAGCGTCACCGAACCTTAAGTGTGTAGACCCTACGGGTTCGGGAACCATGCAGACATGACCGAGACATCTCTCCGGCCAATAACCAACAGCGGGATCTAGATACCCATGTTGGCTCCCACATGTTCCACGATTATCTCATCGGATGAACCACGATGTCGAGGATTCAATCAATCCTGTATACAATTCCCTTTGTCTACCGGTATGATACTTGCCCGAGATTCAATCGTCGGTATCCTTATACCTTGTTCAATCTCGTTACCGGCAAGTCTCTTTACTCGTTCCGTAACGCATGATCCCGTGGCTAACTCTTTAGTCACATTGAGCTCATTATGATGATGCATTACCGAGTGGGCCCAGAGATACCTCTCCGTCATACGGAGTGACAAATCCCAGTCTCGATTCGTGCCAACCCAACAGACACTTTCGGAGATACCTGTAGTGCACCTTTATGGTCACCCAGTTACGTTGTGACGTTTGATACACCCAAAGCATTCCTACGGTATCCGGGAGTTGCACAATCTCATGGTCTAAGGAAATGATACTTGACATTAGAAAAGCTTTAGCAGACGAACTACACGATCTAGTGCTATGCTTAGGATCGGGTCTTGTCCATCACATCATTCTCCTAATGATGTGATCCCGTTATCAACGACATCCAATGTCCATGGTCAGGAAACCGTAACCATCTGTTAATCAACGAGCTAGTCAACTAGAGGCTCACTAGGGACATGTTGTGGTCTATGTATTCACACATGTATTACGATTTTCGGATAACACAATTATAGCATGAACAATAGACAATTATCATGAACAAGGAAATATAATAATAACCACTTTATTATTGCCTCTAGGGCATATTTCCAACAAAAGTAACTACTCACAAATGATAATTGTGCTCAAAATCAGAGGGGTATTAAATAGCATAATGGATCTGAACATATAATCTTCCACCAAATAAACCATATAGTAATCAACTACAAGATGTAATCAACACTACTATTCACACACAGGTACCAATCTGAGGTTCTAGTACAAAGATTGAACACAAGAGATGAACTAGGGTTTGAGAGGAGATGGTGCTATTGAAGATGTTGATGAAGATTGGCCTCCCAAAGATGAGAGGGTTGTTGGTGATGACGATGGCTTTGATTTTCCCCTTCGGGAGGGAAGTTCCCCCGGCGGAATCGCTCCGCCGGAGGGCAAAAATGCTCCTGCCCAAGTTCCGCCTCGAGACGGCGGCGCTCCGTCCCGAAAGTCCTGTCCTTATTTTTTCTAGGTCAAAAGACCTTAAGTACCAGAAGATGGGCACCGAAGGTGGGCTGGGCTGGCCACAACCCACCAGGGCGCGGCTGGGGGGCCTGGCGCGCCCTGGTGTCTTGTGGCCACCAGGTGGCCCCCTTTGGTAGTTATTTGCTCTAGTATTTTTTTATTCCAAAATAATTCTCCGTAAAGTTTCAGCTCATTTGGAGATGTGCAGAATATGTATCTCTGACATGCTTTTTCAGGTCCAGAATTCCAGCTGCCGGCATTCCCCCTCTTTGTGTAAACCTTTCATATTAAGAGAGAAAAGGCATTAGAATTACTCCATAAAGCATTATTATGCATAAAAACATTATAAATAACAGTAGGAAATCATGATGCAAAATGGACATATCAACTCCCCCAAGCTTAGACCTCGCTTGTCCTCAAGCGAAAACCGATATCGAGAAACAAGTCCACATGTTTAGAGAGAGAGGTGTCGATAAAAACAAAATACAGACATAGTAGCATCATGCTTATTATTATAACAACAACAAACTTTATCATAAAACTTTTTCATATAACTTTTATCATATAACATCTCATGAACAAGTAACAATTCATCACAACATCGAAGTATAAAGCATAAACCTTGTTGAAAACCAACAAACTATGTTCTCAGTCAACTTTGCAACTACAATTCATCATATTTTCAGGAAGGGTCTCGTGTCGAAGACTTTTGGCAAGTCCACATACTCAACCATCATTTAATCTTCTATGATTGCTAACACTCACAGCATACCCATGATCAAAAAATTTCAACTGGACACACAGAAAGATAGGGGCTTATAGTTCCGCCTCCCAACGTATTCACCTCAAGGGTGATGTCAAAAATAATAACTCATGCTCACTCATATCCAACTGGATATATGTGCCTAGATCTTTCCTCACCACATCATGCTTGCAAAAAGAGAAAGTAAAAAGGAATATGGAAGAATAGTTTGACTCTAGCATAAAAGTAAATACATAAAAGTAAAAGATAGGCCCTTCACAGAGGGAAGCAGAAGTTGTCATACGCTTTTCGGTTTGTATGCCAAATCCCTTAATGCCAAAGAATGTCACGTTATATTACCCCTTATGATAGCAACCTTTATTATGCAGTCCGTCGCTTTTATTACTTTGCCATCACAAGTTCGTACAAGGCTCAATTTTCTCTTACACTAATTGATCAAACACATTTAGAAGCAATTTTTATTGCCTTATTGCACCGATGACAACTTACTTGAAGGATCTTACTCAATCCATAGGTAGGTATGGTGGACTCTCAAAACATGAGTTTGGGTTTAGGATTTTTGGATGCACAAGTAGTATCTCTACTTAGTGCGGAATTTTTGGCTAGCAAAGATATTGAGCAAGCACCACATGTTGAAGGATCTATGACAATATAACTTCTATGTGAATATGAACAAACATAAATCATTACGTTGTCTTCCTTGTCCACCGTCAACAATCTTGGCATATAATATTTAATGCGGGCTCACAATCATAAAAGATGTCCAAGATAGTGTATTTGCATGTGAATCTTCTCTTCCCTTATTAATTCTTTCATGAGTTGCATCACTGACCAATGTTGTGTTTGTCAACTTTCAACAAAATTTACCACTTATAATTTTCCTTATGTGATGTCATTACTTTCCATAAGATTAGCATATGATATTTTTACTTATTTCCTTTTGTTTTGATTGCAACATGAAAGTAAAGAAGCAAAAACTCAAATTAAACTTTATTATATAACTCTCACTCGATTACATAGATAGATAGATCACGAAACTAGCACTCGAAAATAGATCATATTAAACTTTTATTCAACTAAACCATGAAATACCTAAGGATCGAACTAAAATAGGTAAAGGTAATAAAAGTGATGGTGATACGACACCGGGGCATCTTCCCCAAGCTTGGCACAAGCCAAGGGGAGTGCCCATACCCGTGTACTGAAGTCTCCTTTGGTGGGGAAGATGGTGAAGGTGGTGGTAATGAGGTAGTAGGTTTTGATACGTCTCCAACGTATCTATAATGTTTGATTGTTCCATGCTGTTATATTATCATTCTTGGATGTTTTACAATCATTTTATAGAAACTTTATATCATTTTTTGGGACTGACCTATTGACATAGTGCCCAGTGCCAGCTGCAGTTTTTTGCTTATTTTTTACTTCGCAGAAAATCAATACCAAATGGAGTCCAAACGCAGCGGTACTTTTTGGAGATTTTTTCTGGACCAGAAGACACAATATGGGCCAAAGAAGTACCCGAGGGGTGCCTCGAGGGGGGCATAACCCACCTGGGCGCGCTTGGGGGCCCAGGCGTGCCCTGGTGGGTTGTGCCCACCTCGGTGGCCTCCCGCACCGCCTCTTTGCTCTATAAATACCCCAAAAATCCAAAAACCCTAGGGGAGTTGAAGAAACACAATTCCAGCCGCCGCAAGTTCCAGAAACACCAGATCCAATCTAGACACCATCACGGAGGGGTTCATCATCCTCATTGGAGCCTCTCCGATGATGCGTGAGTAGTTCATTGTAGACCTACGGGTCCGTAGTTAGTAGCTAGATGGCTTCCTCTCTCTCTTTTGATTATCAATACAATGGTCTCTTGGAGATCTATTTGATGTAACTCTTTTTGCGGTGTGTTTGTTGGGATCCGATTAAGTTTGAGTTTATGATCAGATCTATTTTATCCATGAAAGTTATTTGAGTCTTCTTTTGATCTCTTATGTGCATGATTACTTATAGCCTCGTATTTCTTCTTCAAATCTTTGGTTTAGTTAGGCCGACTAGATCGATTTTTCTTGCCATGGGAAGAGGTGCTTTGTGATGGGTTCGATCTTACGGTGCTCAATCCCAGTGACAGAAGGGGACATGACACGTATGTATTGTTGCTATTAAGGATAACAAGATGGGGTCTATTCCTACATGAATAGATCTTGTCTACATCATGTCATCGTTCTTATTGCATTACTCCGTTTCTCCATGAAACTTAATACACTAGATGCATGCTGGATAGCGGTTGATGTGTGGAGTAATAGTAGTAGATGCAGGCAGGAGTCAGTCTACTAACCTTGGACATGATGCCTATATAATGATCATTGCCTAGATATCGTTATAATTATTTGAAGTTTTATCGATTGCCCAACAGTAATTTGTCTACCCACCGTATGCTATTTTCTCGAGAGAAGCCACTAGTGAAATCTACGGCCCCCGGGTCTATTTTCTCATCATATATCTTCAGATCTATATTTCTATTTGTATTTTTATTTATTTGCATATTTTATTTTCTGATCTATATTATATTTGCATCTACAAAAATATATCTTTACCAATCTTTTACCCGGGAGGGATTAACAACCCCTCTTACGCGTCGGGTTGCAAGTATTTGTTCTTTGTGTGCAGGTACCGTTTACATAGTGTTCTTGGTTCTCCTACTGGTTCGATAACCTTGGTTTCATCACTGAGGGAAATACCTACCGTAGCTATGCTGCATCATCCCTTACTGTTCGGGGAAAAACTGACGCGGACACGAGCTATCAAGAAAGGATTTCTGGCGCCGTTGTCGGGGAGACATCATCAACATCTATCAGGTTCCTGATCACAAATCTCATCTCCTTGCAATTTACATTATTTGCCATTTGCCTCTTGTTTTCATCTCCCCCACTTCACAAAAAATTGCCATTTTATTCGCCCCCTTTTTCGTTCGCCGTTTTCTTGTCAGATTTGTTTTGGAGTGCAATGTTGTTTGCATAATCATGATACCTCAAAGAAAATTTTATGATGTTCCTTACCCCAATAGTTTGCTTGAAATTGAGAAAAGTACTAAGGAATATATGACTACGCAATTTGAGCATAATAAATATTTTACCGAAGAGCTTAAGGAACACTCTGTTGTGTTGAATGCTATAACAAAACAGCTTGATGATATTAGTAGGGAAGTTTGTAATCTCCAATCTAAGTATGCTTTTGCTGAAAGCTTGCTAGGCAAAATATCCGATGCACAAGCTACCCTAGTAAACCAAATGGCCGCTAAACCAATCTCGATAGAAGATAAAAGTGATGAAGATCTTAAAGTGATTGATGTTTCTTCTATTGACTCCTTGTTTAGTAAGATTAAAATTGATGATAAAGGGACTGAAGAAGAGTCAACTTTAGTTAGAAGGCATCCCGATAATTTGGAGGGTGAAGATCTTATTGAGAAGATTGATAAGAGTGGGTTTGGAGAGGTCAAAACTTTAACTAGTGATGTGCCCACTCTCTTGGATTACAAAGACTTTAATTATGATAGTTGCTCTCTGATTGATTGTATTTCTTTGTTACAATCCATGATTAATTCATCCCATGCTTATGAACAAAATAAAGCCCTTACTAAACATATTGTTGATGCCATGATGAAAGCCTTTGAAGAAAAATTGGAGTTAGAAGTTTCAATTCCTAGAAAATTACATGATGAATGGGAACCTACTATCAAAGTCAAGATTAAAAATTATGAGTGTTTTGCTTTATGTGACTTGGGTGCTAGTGTTTCCATAATTCTGAAATATTTATGTGATGTGCTTGGTCTTACCAATATTGAAGAATGTTCTCTTAATTTACACTTGGCGGATTCTACTATTAAAAAGCCTTTGGGAAGAATTAATAATGTTCTTATTCTCGCAAATAGGAAATATGTGCCCATAGATTTTATTATTCTTGATATTGATTGCAATCCGTGTTGTCCAATTATTCTTAGTAGACCGTTTTTACGTACTATTGGTGCCGTGATTGATATGAAAGAAGGCAATATTAAATTTCAATTTCCACTAAGAAAAGAGATGGAACACTTCCCTAGAACAAAAATTAAGCCACCTTATGAATCAATCATGAGGGCATCTTATGGATCTAGAACTAAAGATGACAATACTTGAAACTATGCATTATGCCTAGCTAGGGGCATAAAACAATAGCGCTTGTTGGGAGGCAACCCAATGAATAAAAATTATTTTTATCTTTTTTTTATGTTCTTGAGTGTTTGCACAATTATGCTACAATTATGATTGTGTTTTTATGTTTTTAATTAGTGTTTGTGCCAAGTAAAGCCTTTGGGATCATGTTGGGTGCTAGTTGCTTTGATCTTGTTGAAAAACAGAAACTTTGTGCGCCAGTAGCAGAATTTCTAAAAATCACAGAAGCGTGATAAAATTCTGAAAATTTTACACAAGATTTATATACAAATTGCCCAGGTTTTCCCAATTTTTCAGAATGTTTTGAGTTACAGAAGTATTCGAAGTTTTCAGATTGGTACAGACTATTCTGTTTTTGATAGATTCTGTTTTCTTTGCGTTGTGTGCTTATTTTGATGAATCTATGGACTTTATTGGAGGGTGTAAGCCATAGTAAAGTTTAAATACAGTAGATATAATGCAAGAAAAATGAATGGGTTTGCAACAGTACTTAGAGTAGTGATTTGCTTTCTTATACTAACGAATCTCACGAAGGTTTTGTTAAGTTTTGTGTGATGAAGTTTTCAAGTTTTGGGTGAGATCATGATGGATGAAGGAATAAGGAGTAAGAAGAGCCTAAGCTTGGAGATGCTACCGCACCCCAAGAATATACCCAAAGAGGAACAAGCAACTAAGCTTGGGGATGCCCCGAGTGGCATCCCCTCTTTCTTCTAACGACCATCAGTATTTTACTTGAAGCTATATTTTTATTCGTCACATATCATGAGTTTTGCTTGGAGCGCCTTGTATGATATGAGTCTTTGCTTGTTTTGCTTTTTTTAGTTTGTGTCAAGTATCCTTGCTGAACACACCTATTTGAGAGAGCCAAAATTATGCTATGATTTGTTAGAATTGCTCTATATGCTTCTCTTAAATTTTTTGAGCTATGGAATTGCTCTAGTGCTTCACTTATATCTTTTTGAGCATGATGTGCTTTAATAATTTTGAAGAAATGCTCTCATGCTTCACTTAGATTTATTTGAGAGTTAGTAATTTTAAATAAATTCTCTCATGCTTCACTTATATTATTTTGAGAGATGAAAAATTTTATGCTCATGTTCTTCACTTAAATTTGTTTGAGCTAATCAAAAGCAACATATTAAATTAGTCCCAAAGTGATAGATATCCAAGGAGGTTATAATAAAAACTTTCATGAAGATCATAGGAGAAAATAAACTTGGTTCTTTGTAATAGTTTTGCGATATGATGATAATGATATGTGAGTCATGTTAATGAGTAATTATGTTTTAGTAAGAATATCGATGTTAAGGTTTGTGATTCCCTATGCAAGCACGAAAGTCAATAGTTATGCAATGAAATTACATCCTATTTGTGGTGCATTATTCGGTGTTAGTTATGATTAATGCTCGCTTACGTGATTTTTTGTTTCTTGGTTGGATGCTTCTCAATCTTTTGCTAGCCTTCACTTGTACTAAGTAGAAATACTACTTGTGCATCCAAAATCCTTAAACCCACTTTTTCCATATGAGTCCACTATACCTACCTATATGCGGTATTTCCGTGCCGTTCTAAGCAAATTAGTATGTGCCATCTCTAATTTCAAAATAAATTTCCTTTTTGTGTGCTCGTACCACTCATGAAACGGTAGGGGTGGCTAATATTTTCCATGCTAGACGTGTTATTCTCAAGATGAGTGTTTATTCACTTGTCATTGCACAAGAGTACGACAAAGGTATTAGGGATGCCCAGTCCCGAAATGAAAAATGAATTTACTTTATGTTGTCAAATAATAAATTTCTTGGAAAGTGTTGGTATGGACGGCACCCGTGGATAGGGCTAGCCGTGGAATGTGAAAGTATGGTGGAAAAAGGAATAAACTTTATTTTCTGTTTGGGAACCGCCTATGATATATCTAGCATGAAAAGTGTTGGGAACTACTCAATCGTTTTCGTTGACGGGAAAAGTATGCCTCTCAAAATGTCTTATCTCTTAATTTTCGCTTTGAGCTCTCGCACCTCTACAAATCTTTACTACCCTCTGCGAAGGGCCTTTCTATTTACTTTATGCAATTTTATTTTTATTTGAGTCTCCATCTTCTCTTATAAAGCACCAACTAAGGGGCACTATGATCGTACTTGAGCATTGGATGTAGCTAATATGCGAGTGTGTTTCATGAATGGATCAATGATTAAGCATGATGGGCTACGGCTAACTTGCTTTAGTATTGATATTTTGAAAGACATGGTTGCTTGTTGATATGCTTGAGTATTGAAATCTTCATGTCAAAACTAGACTATTGCTTTGAATCATATAAAAGTCCATATGTCCATGCTAAAAAACAAAAAGAAAATGTGATGAACATGTTAGGCAGCATTCCACATCAAAAATTCTGTTTTTATCATTTACCTACTCGAGGACGAGCAGGAATTAAGCTTGGGGATGCTAATACGTCTCCAACGTATCTATAATTTTTTATTGTTCCATGCTGTTATATTATCATTCTTGGATGTTTTACAATCATTTTATAGCAACTTTATATCATTTTTTGGGACTAACCTATTGACATAGTGCCCAGTGCCAGTTGTTGTTTTTTGCTTGTTTTTTACTCTGCAGAAAATCAATACCAAACGGAGTCCAAACGCAGCAAAACTTTTTGGAGATTTTTTCTAGACCAGAACACACAAGATGGGCTAAAGAAGTACCAGAGGGGTGCCTGATACGTCTCCAACGTATCTATAATTTTTGATTGTTCCATGCTGTTATATTATCATTCTTCGATGTTTTACAATCATTTTATAGCAACTTTATATCATTTTTTGGGACTAACCTATTGAAATAGTGCCCAGTGCCAGTTGCAGTTTTTTGCTTGTTTTTTACTTCGCAGAAAATCAATACCAAACGGAGTCCAAACACAGCGAAACTTTTTGGAGATTTTTCTGGACCAGAAGACACCTGTTGGGCCAAAGAAGTACCAGAGGGGGGGCTCCGAGGGGAGCACAACCCACCAGGGCGCGCCTGGGGGCCCAGGCGCGCCCCGGTGGGTTGTGCCCACCTCGGCCGCCTCCTGCACCGCCTCTTTGCTCTATAAATACCCTAAAAATCCAAAAACCCTAAGGGAGTCGACGAAACACAATTCCAGCCGCTGCAAGTTCCAGAAACCATAGATCCAATCTAGACACCATCACGGAGGGGTTCATCATCCTCATTGGTGCGTCTCCTATGATGCGTGAGTAGTTCATTGTAGACCTACGGCTCCGTAGTTAGTAGCTAGATGGCTTCCTCTCTCTCTTTTGATTCTCAATACAATGGTCTCTTGGAGATCTATTTGATGTAACTCTTTTTGCGGTGTGTTTGTTGGGATCCGATGAACTTTGAGTTTATGATTAGATCTATCTTTTTATCCATGAAAGTTATTTGAGTTTTGATCTCTTATATTCATGATTACTTATAGCCTCGTATTTCTTTTTCAAATCTTTGGTTTAGGTAGGCCGACTAGATCGATTTTTCTTGCCATGGGAAGAGGTGCTTTGTGATGGGTTCTATCTTACGGTGCTCAATCCCAGTGACAGACGGGGAAATGACACGTATGTATCGTTGCCATTAAGGATAACAAGATGGGGTCTATTCCTACATGAATAGATCTTGTCTACATCATGTCATCATTCTTATTGCATTACTCCGTTTCTCCATGAACTTAATACACTAGATGCATGATGGATAGTGGTCGATGTGGGGAGTAATAGTAGTAGATGCAGGTAGGAGTCGGTCTACTAATCTTGGACGTGATGCCTATATAATGATCATTGCCTGGATATCGTCATAATTATTTGAAGTTCTATCAATTGCCCAACAGTAATTTGTTTACCCACCGTATGCTATTTTCTCGAGAGAAGCCACTAGTGAAATCTACGGCCCCCGGGTCTATTTTCCCATCATATACTTTCAGATCTATATTGCTATTTTCCTTTTTATTTATTTGCATATTTTATTTTCAGATCTATATTTCCGAAAACCCAAAAATACCTTGCTGCACTTTATTTTATTTGTGTTTTATCGAGATCTATTTATCCAATCTATTACATTTAGTCTCCCGTCCACGTGACAATTTCTGGCACCGTTACCCGAAAGGGATTGACAACCCCTTTAACACGTCGGGTTGCAAGTATTTGTTCTTTATGTGCAGGTACCGTTTACATAGTGTTGCTTGGTTCTCCTACTGGTTCGATAACCTTGGTCTCATCACTGAGGGAAATACCTACCGTTGTTGTGCTGCATCATCCCTTCCTCTTTGGGGAAATACCGACGTAGTTCAAGCGACATCAAAAGGAATTTCTGGCGCCGTTGCCGGGGAGACATCATCAACATCTATCAGGTTCCTAATCACAAATCTCATCGCCTTGCAATTTACATTATTTTTCATTTGCCTCTTGTTTTCATCTCCCCCATTTCACAAAAATTTGCCGTTTTATTCGCCTTCTTTTTTGTTTGCCTTTTTCTCGTCAGATCTCATGTTTGCTTGTGTTGCCATGCGCCTTCTATTTGCTTGCATCTTCACTTGCTAAAAATCTATTATTATGGATCCTCATCCACTTGCTAATCTTTTCAAAAGATCCAATTATGATGAACCAATTGCTAGTGAATTGAGTTCACTAGATTATCTTTATGAAGTTTTGCTTGAGATTTATGAATCTGAAAATTGTGATGAAGTGTTAAACGAAGGAATTTATAAAGTGAATCATGATAGCTCCTTGAATGAAAAGCATGATTGCAATGGTGTTATTATAAATTATATTAATGTCAATTGTGCTAATAATATGCAAAACCCCAAGCTTGGGGATGCTAATTTTGATATGTCCACTACTTATTGCAATGATCATGATTGGGGTGATTCTTCTTATGATCTTAAAAAATTATTTAAGCCTCATGATGAATATGTTTGCGATAATATTGAAAGTGGGTTTGGAAGAGTGTCAACTCTAGCTAAAAATGATCCCACTACTTTGGAGCATGATCAATCTTATGAAAATTTTGATAAAAGTGGGCTTGGAGAGGTCATGACTTTATTTGATGATCCCACTATTTTGGAAGAGGGTCAACTTTGCATGCATGTGGATCATGTAGAGAATATGTTATGTGATAGATATATTGTTGAATTTGAATATGATCCCACATGTAATTATTACGAGAGAGGAAAATATGGTTGTAGAAATTTTCATGTTACTAAATTACCTCTCTTCATGTTGAGATTGTCTATGTTTTACTCTTCTTCCTTGCATTTGCTAGCTATTTCTTGTCTTAATAATTTGTTTGCTTATAAAATTCCTATGCATAGGAAGTATGTTAGACTTAAGTTTGTTTGTCACATGTTTTAAGATGCTCTCTTTGTGCTTCAATTTTTTGTCTTTCATGTGAGCATCATTAAAATTATCAATGCCTAGCTAAGAGGCTTTAAAGAAAAGCGCTTGTTGGGAGGCAACCCAATGAATAAGATTTATTTTTGCCTTTTTATTTCTGTTCTTGAGTGTTTGCACAATTATGCTACTATTATGATTGTGTTTTTTTATGTTTTAATTAGTGTCTGTGCCAAGTAAAGCCTTTGGGATAGCTTTGGTGATAGTTGATTTGATCTTGTTGGAAAACAGAAACTTCTGTGTACAGTAAAATAATTTTGTAAAATCACAGAAGCAACGAAAATTCTTAATTTTTTACACAAGATTGATTTACAAATTTCCTCTGTTGTCCTAAATTTTCAGAATTTTTGGAGTTACAGAAGTATGAGAACAATTCACATCTTTACAGACTGTTTTGTTTTTGACAGATTCTGTTTTCTTTGCATTGTGTGCTTATTTTGATGAATCTATGGTTTGTATCGGGGGGTATAAGCCATGGTAAAATTAGAATACAGTAGATATAATGCAATAACAAAATTTGAATGGGTTTTCTACAGTACTGAAAGTAAAGATTGGTTTTCTTATACTAACGGATCTCACGAAGGTTTTGTTGAGTTTTGTGTGATTGAAGTTTTCAAGTTTTGGGTGAGATCCCGATGGATGAAGGAATAAGGAGTAAGAAGAGCCTAAACTTGGGGATGCCCATGGCACCCCAAGTTATTATCCAAAGAGGAACAAGCAACTGAGCTTGGGGATGCCCCCGAGTGGCATCCCCTCTTTCTTCTAACGACCATCGGTATTTTACTTGGAACTATATTTTTATTCGTCACATATCATGAGTTTTTCTTGGAGCGTCTTGTATTATATGAGTCTTTTCTTGTTTTGCTTTTTAGTTTAAGTCAAGTATCCTTGCTAAACACACCTATTTGAGAGAGCCAAAATTATGCTATGATTTGTTAGAATTGCTCTCTGTGCTTCACTTAAAAAAAATTGAGCTATGGAATTGCTCTAGTGCTTCACTTATATCTTTTTGAGCATGGTGTGCTTTATTATTTTTGAAGAAATGCTCTCATGCTTCAGTTAGATTTATTTGAGAGTTAGAATTTTTTTTAGAAATTCTCTCATGCTTCACTTATATTATTTCGAGAGAAGAAAATTTTATGCTCATGTTCTTCACTTAGATTTGTTTGAGCTATCAAAAGAAACATATGAAACTAGTCCCAAAGTGATAGATATTCAAGAGGGATATAATAAAAACTTTCTTGAAGATCATTGGACAAAATAAACTTGATTCTTTGTAATAGTTTTGCGATATGATGATAGTGATATGTGAGTTATGTTGATGAGTAATTATGGTTTAGTAAGAATATTGATGTTAAGGTTTGTGATTCCCTATGCAAGCACGAAAGTCAATAGTTATGCAATAAAATTACATCCTACTTGTGGTGCATTATTCGGTGTTAGTTATGCTTAATGCTCGCTTATGATATTTTTCATTTCTTGGTTGGATGCTTCTCAATCTTTTGCTAACCTTCACTAAGTATGATCACAACTTGTGCATCCAAAATCCTTAAACCAGTTTTTCCATATGAGTCCACTATACCTACCTATATGCGGTATTCTTTTGCCGTTCTAAGCAAATTTGTATGTGCCATCTCTAATCTTCAAAATAAAGTTTCCTTTTTGTGTGCTCGTACCGCTCATGAAACGGTAGGGGATGGCTGATATTTTTCCATGCTAGATGTGTTATTCTCAAGATGAGTGTTTATTCACTTGTCATTGCACGAGAGTACGGCAAAGGTATTAGGGATGCCTAGTCCCGAAATGAAAAATGAATTTACTTTATGTTGTCAAATAATAAATTCCTTGGAAAGTGTTGGTATGGACGGCACCCGTGAATTCGGTTAGCCGTGGAAAGTGAAAGTATGGTGGAAAAAGGAATGAACTTTATTTTCTGTTTGGGAACCGCCTATGATATATCTAGCATGGAAAGTATTGGGAACTACTCGATCGTTTTCGTTGACAGGAAAAGCATGCCACCCAAAATGTTTTATCTCTTAATTTTTCACTTTGAGCTCTGGCACCTCTACAAATCCCTACTTCCCTCTGCGAAGGGCCTTTCTTTTTACTTTATGCAACTTTTATTTTCATTTGAGTCTCCATCTTCTCTTATAAAGCACCAACTAAGGGGCACTATGATCGTACTTGAGCATTGGGTGTAGCTAATATGCGAGTGTGTTTCATGAATAGATCAATGATTGAGCATAATGGGCTAGGGATAACTTGCTTTAGTGTTGATATTTTGAAAGACATGGTTGCTTGTTGATATGCTTGAGTATTGAAATCTTCATGTCAAAACTAGACTATTGCTTTGAATCATATAAAAGTCCATATGTCCATGCTACAAAATAAAAGAATGTGATGAACATGATAGGTAGCATTCCACATCAAAAATTCTGTTTTTATCATTTACCTACTCGAGGATGAGCAGGAATTAAGCTTGGGGATGCTGATACGCCTCCAACGTATCTATAATTTTTTATTGTTCCATGCTTTTATATTATCATTCTTGGATGTTTTACAATCATTTTATAGCAATTTTATATCATTTTTTGGGACTAACCTATTGACATAGTGCCCAGTGCCCAGTGCCAGTTGCTGTTTTTTGCTTGCTTTTTACTTCATAGAAAATCAATACCAAACGGAGTCCAAACGCAGCGAAACTTTTTGGAGATTTTTTCTGGACCAGAAGACACCTGTTGGGCCAAAGAAGTACCAGAGGGGGGCTCCGAGGGGAGCACAACCCACCAGGGAGCGCTTGGGGGCCCAGGCGCGCCCAGGTGGGTTGTGCCCACCTCGGCCACCTCCCGCACCGCCTCTTTGCTCTATAAATACCCTGGAAATCCAAAAACCCTAAGGGAGTCGACGAGACACAATTCCAGCCGCCGCAAGTTCTAGAAACCACAGATCCAATCTAGACACCATCACGGAGCGGTTCATCATCCTCATTGGTGCCTCTCCGATGATGCGTGAGTAGTTCATTGTAGACCTACGGGTCCGTAGTTAGTAGCTAGACGGCTTCCTCTCTCTCTTGTGATTCTCAATACAATGGTCTCTTGGAGATCTATTTGATGTAACTCTTTTTGCGGTGTGTTTGTTGGGATCCGATGAACTTTGAGTTTATGATCAGATCTATCTTTTTATCCATGAAAGTTATTTGAGTCGTCTTTTGATCTCTTATGTGCATGATTACTTATAGCCTCGTATTTCTTCTTCGAATCTTTGGTTTAGTTAGGCCGACTAGATCGATTTTTCTTGCCATGGGAAGAGGTGCTTTGTGATGGGTTCGATCTTACGGTGCTCAATCCCAGTGACAGAAGGGTAAATGACACGTATGTATCGTTGCCATTAAGGATAACAAGATGGGGTGTATTCCTACATGAATAGATCTTGTCTACATCATGTTATCGTTCTTATTGCATTACTCCGTTTCTCCATGAACTTAATACACTAGATGCATCCTGGATAGCGGTCGACGTGTGGAGTAATAGTAGTAGATGCAGGCAGGGGTCGGTCTACTAATCTTGGACATGATGCCTATATAATGATCATTGCCTGGATATCGTCATAATTATTTGAAGTTCTATCAATTGCCCAACAGTAATTTGTTTACCCACCGTATGCTATTTTCTCGAGAGAAGCCACTAGTGAAATCTACGGCCCCCGGGTCTATTTTCCCGTCATATACTTTCAGATCTATATTGCTATTTGCCTTTTTATTTATTTGCATCTTTTATTTTCAGATCTATATTTCCAAAAACCCAAAAATACCTTGCTGCACTTTATTTTATTCGCGTTTTATCGAGATCTATTTATCCAATCTATTACATTTAGTCTCCCGTCCACGTGACAATTTCTGGCACCGTTACCTGAAAGGGATTGACAACCCCTTTAACACGTCGGGTTGCAAGTATTTGTTCTTTGTGTGAAGGTACTGTTTACATGGTGTTGCTTGGTTCTCCTAATGGTTCGATAACCTTGGTCTCATCACTGAGGGAAATACCTACCGTTGCTGTGTTGCATCATCCCTTCCTCTTTGGGGAAATACCGACGTAGTTCAAGCGACATCAGTGCCCCGAGGGGGGCACAACCCACCTAGGCGCGCTTGGGGGCCCAGGCGCGCCCTGGTGGGTTGTGCCCACCTTGATGGCCTCCCGCACCGCCTTTTTCCTCTATAAATACCCCAAAAATCCTAAAACCCTAGGGGAGTTGACGAAACACAATTCCAGCCGCCGCAAGTTCCAGAAATATCAGATCCAATCTAGACACCATCGCGGAGGGGTTCATCATCCTCATTGGAGCCTCTCCGATGATGCGTGAGTAGTTCATTGTAGACCTACGGGTCCGTAGTTAGTAGCTAGATGGCTTCCTGTCTCTCTTTTGATTATCAATACAATGGTCTCTTGGAGATCTATTTGATTTAACTCTTTTTGCGGTGTGTTTGTTGGGATCCGATGAACTTTGAGTTTCTGATCAGATCTATATCCATGAATATTGTTTGGGTCTTCTTTGATCTCTTATATGCATGATTACTTATAGCCTCGTATTTCTTCTTCGAATCTTTGGTTTAGTTAGGCCAACTAGATCGATTTTTCTTGCCATGGGAAGAGGTGCTTTGTGATGGGTTCGATCGTCCGGTGTTCTTTCCCAGTGACAGAAGGGGCAGCAAGACATGCATGAATCATTGCTATTAAGGATAACAAGATGGGCGCTATTCCTACATGAATAGATCTCATCTACATCATGTCATCGTTCTTATTGAATTACTCCATTTCTCCATGAACTTAATACACTAGATGCATGCTAGATAGCGGTCGATGTGTGGAGTAATAGTTGTAGATGCAGGCAGGAGTCGGTCTACTAATCTTGGACGCGATGCCTATATAATGATCATTGCCTTGGATATCATCATATTTATTTGAGGTTCTATCAATTGCCCAACAGTAATTTGTTTACCCACCGTATGCTATTTTCTCGAGAGAAGCCACTAGTGAAATCTACGGCCCTCGGGTCTATTCTCCATCATATTTGCTTTGAGATCTATTTTTATTCGCTTTTATTTTCAGATCTATTATTCCAAAAACCCAAAAATACCTTACTGCACTTTTTATTACTTATTTTATTTCGCGTTTTATTGAGATCTATTTATCCAATCTACCACAAACCAATCTATCTTTTTACCGTGGAGGGATTGACAACCCCTCTTACGCGTCGGGTTACAAGTATTTGTTCTTTGTGTGTAGTTACCGTTTACATAGTGTTGCTTGGTTCTCCTACTAGATTGATACCTTGGTTTCATAACTGAGGGAAATTGATACGTCTCCAATGTATCTATAATTTATGAAGTATTCATGCTGTTATATTATCACTCTTAGATGTTTTACAATCATTTGATAGCAACTTTATATCATTTTTTGGGACTAACCTATTGACATAGTGCCCAGTGCCAGTTGCTGTTTTTTGCTTGTTTTTTACATCACAGAAAAGCAATACCAAACGAAGTCCAAACACAGCGATACTTTTTGGAGATTTTTTCTGGACCAGAAGACACCCGGTGGGCCAAAGAAGTACCAGAGGGGAGCTCCGAGGAGAGCACAAACCCACCAGGGCGTGCCTAGGGGCCCAGTCACACCCAGGTGGGTTGTGCCCACCTCGGTGGCCTCCCGCACCGCCTCTTCATCGTATAAATTCCCAAATATTCCAAAAACCCTCGGGGTAACCCTAGATCAGAAGTTCCGCTGCCGCAAGTCTCTGTAGCCACAAAAAACTAATCTAGACCCCGTTCCGGCACTCCGCCGGAGGGGGAAATCATCACCGGTGGCCATCTTCATCATCCCGGTGGCCACCATGATGAGGAGGGAGTAGTCCACCCTCAGGGCTGAGGGTTTGTACCAGTAGCTATGTGTTTAATCTCTCTCTCTCTCGTGTTCTTGAGATGGCATGATCTTGATGTATCGCGGGCTTTGTTAATTTAGTTGGATCATATGGTGTTTTCCCTTCTTTATCTTGTTGTGATGAATTGAGTTTTCCATTTGAGATTTTGTTTTATCGGATTGAATACATTTATGGATTTGAGAGCACTTGATCTATGTCTTGGCACTCAACTCGCGGATTCCTGAGGTGACATTGGGGTAATCTATGCATAGGGGTTGATGCACGTTTTCGTCCTTGTTTCTCCGGTAGAAATATTGGGGCACTCTTTGAGGTTCTTTGTGTTGGATTGAGTATTATGAATCTGAATTTTCTTTGGTGTTATTTTAGTATGAACTCTTGATAGATCTATCGGAAAGAATAACTTGGTGTTATTTTAGTACGAACTCATGATAGATCGATCGGAAAGAATAACTTGGTGTTATTTTAGTATGAACTCTTGGATAGATCGATCGAAAAGAATAGCTACAAACAATTTCTTCTTATGTTCTCCGCTAGATAGGAACTTTGGAGTGATTCTTCATCGCACTTTGAGGGATGGTTATATGATCCAATTAGATTAGCATTGTTGAGAGATTGCACTAGCGAAAGTACGGACCCTAGGCCCCATTTTTAAGCATTGCAATACCGTTTGTGATCCATTTTATCAATTGCTACCTTGCTGTTTTTTATTGTTCCTATTACAAAAATCAATATCTACTATCATTACTACACTTTTATCACCATCTCTTCGCCGAACTAGTGCACCTATACAATTTACCATTGTATTTGGTGTGTTGGGGACACAAGAGACTTTTTATTATTTGGTTGCAGGGTTGTTTGAGAGAGACCATCTTCATCCTATGCCTCCCATGGATTGATAAACCTTAGGTCATCCACTTGAGGGAAAATTGCTACTGTCCTACAAAACTCTGCGCTTGGAGGCCCAACACGAGTCTACAAGAATAAAGTTGCATAGTAGACATCAAGCTCTTTTCTGGCGCCATTGCCGGGGAGGTGAGTGCTTGAAGGTATATCTTTAGATCTTGCAATTGAATCTTTTAGTTTCTTGTTTTATCACTAGTTTGGTTTATAAAAGAAAACTACAAAAAAAAGGAATTGAGGTGGCCTCATATTATTCGTCTTTATAATGTCTTTCTTGAAAATGATGTAAAGGAAAATTGTGCTAAATTGATAGAAGAAGAATTCAGTAAAATGTTTGGCATGAATGATGAGCATGATTGCAATGTTGTTAGTATGAATTCTTTGAATATCCATGATGCTAATGATATGCAAAGCCATAAGCTTGGGGATGCTATGTTTGATGAAGATGATATTTTTAGTCCCCCAAGTTTTGATGAGAATATTTACTATGATGGAAGCATGCCTCCTATTTATGATGATTATGGTAATGACATGTATGCTATAAAGAATAATAATGATAACCATGAAACTTGTCATCATGATTTCAATTTTCAATCACATGATAGTTATTTTGTTGAATTTGCTCCCACTACTATTGATGAGAATAAATTTGCTTATGTGGAGAGTAAGAAAATTTCTATGCTTCCGGATCATGAAAAGAATGCTTTATGTGATAGTTATATTGTTGAATTCATTCATTATGCTACTGAAAATTATTATGAGAGAGGAACATTTTCTTTTACATATCTCAATAATATCAAGTTTCCTCTCTATGTGTTGAAAGTTTTGAATTTGCACTTGTTTTGCCTTCCTATGCTAGTTGATTCTTGCTCCCAAAAATTATTTTCTCACAAAATCCCTATACATAGGAAGTGGGTTAGGCTTAAATGTGCTAGTCATATGCTTCATGATGCTCTCTTTGTGTTTTAATTCTTATCTTTTATGTGAGCATCATTGAAATCATCATGCCTAGCTAAAAAGGCATTAAAGAAAAGCGCATGTTGGGAGACAACCCAACATTTACCCCTACTGTTTTTGTGTGTTCAAATGATTAGGCTACTGTAGTGATCTTGTTTTATAGCTTTTGTTTCATTAAAGTGCCAAGTAAAGCCTTTGGGATAGTGTGGATGATAGTTGACTTGATTCTGTGCAAAAACAGAAACTTTTGCGTCCAGTACAGAAATTCCTGTATTTTACTAGAATGCGGAAAAACTCTTAATTTTTTACAGTTGATGGGTATACAAATTTTATATGTTTTCCAAATTTTTAAGAATTTCTGGAGGTACATAAGTATGAGCTTAATTCAGATCTTTACGTACTGTTCTGTTTTTTACAGATTCTGTTTTCAATGCATAATTTGCTTGTTTTCTAGTTTCTATGGCTTATATTGCTTAACATAAATTGTGGAAATTTTATAGTACAGTAGGCATTGTGTGAGAACAATTATGAATATTTTCTTTGACAGTAGCAAAGTGAATGATTTGTCTTTATCATACTAACCCATCTCACGAAGTTCCGTTAAGTTTTGTGTGATTGAAGTTTTGGGTGAGATATCGATATGAGGAGAATAAGGAGTGACAAGACCCTAATATTGGGGACTCCCAATGCACCAAAAGTTAATATTCAAGGAATATCCAAGCAACTAAGCTTGGGGATGCCCCGGAAGGCATCCCCTCTTTTGTCTTCAACATTATCGGTAACCTCACTTGGAGCTATATTTTCATTCGTCACATGATATGAGTTTTGCTTGGAGAGTCAATTTATTTTATTAGGATTTTATTTATTTTATTTATAATAATGTTTTGCATATCTTACTTCAATGAAAGTGGCAAGGATAGCCCTCACCATGCTTATTTTGCAAATATATGAGTTGTTGTTTCAAAACAGAAAGCTTATCGCTGTTGCAAAAATTCTCCAGAAATGTAAGAATGTGATAAAAAAATTTAATTTTTTTTAAAATAACATATGATAAATTTTCTACAGTGTGGTAATTTTTCAGAATTTTTGGAGTTAGGGAAGTAAGATGAATATTGCACTCTTTACAGACTGTTCTGTTTAGACAGATTGCTGTTATGTTTGCATTGTTTGCATATGTTTGCTTGTTTAATGATTCTATTTGAGGATAGGAGTATTAAATATGCAGAGGAATTTAGTATGCAATGTTAAATAATAATTTTAGTGATTTTCTACAGTAGATAATGATAAGGTTATTGCATTGATTTATACTAACTTATCTCATGAGTTCTTGTTGAGTTTTGTGTGGATGAAGTTTTTAAGATTTAGGGAAACCGTGGTATAAAAGGAATTAAGGAGACACAAAAGCTCAAGCTTGGGGATGCCCAAGGCACCCCAAGTTAATATTACAATAAGTATCTAGCATCTAAGCTTGGGGATGCCCCGGTAGGCATCCCACCTTTCTTCATCAACAATTATCGGTTAGCCTCGGTTGAACCTAAGTTTTTGCTTCTTCACATGATGTGTACTATTCTTGGAATGTCATTTTATTTTGTTTTGCTTGCTGTTTTAATAAAATACTTAGATCTTAAAGTTTTTAAATAAAATAGAGTCCTCAAATATCTACCCATTTACTTAACTACTCGTTTGATCTTCACTTATATCTTTTTGGAGTAGTTTGCCATTTACTCTTGTGCTTCACTTATATCCTATGAGTAAATTGTTGAATGAATTGAATGTCATGGAATTGAAGTTATATGTTCATATCATGCCTAGTAGTAGCTTCACATTGGGTTTAGAAAGTGAAATCTTTTGAAGCTTGACAATCACAATATTGGTCATACAAGCAATTCATGAATGATTAGTATAAGGAAGAGAACTTTC
The DNA here is from genome assembly GCA_011799875.1 of Thinopyrum elongatum. NCBI lineage: Eukaryota > Viridiplantae > Streptophyta > Magnoliopsida > Poales > Poaceae > Thinopyrum > Thinopyrum elongatum. Next base: position 132,083,874 of record CM022298.1, read on the forward strand.
ACATGCAAATATATTATCTTGGACATCTTCTATGATTGTGAAAACACATTAATTATTTTCAAACTTGAGAAAATTGGTTGAAGTTGGACAAGGAAGACAACGTAATGAGTTATGGTTGTGTATATTTGCATAGGAGTTATATTGTCATAGATCCTCCAACATGTGGTGTTTGCCTAGGATCTTTTGCTAGCCAAAAATTCGTACTAAGTAGAGATACTACTTGTGCATCCAAAAACCCTTAAACCCAGTTTCTTGCCATGAGTGTCCACCATACCTACCTATGGATTGAATAAGATCCATCAAGTAAGTTGTCATCGGTGCATAAAGCAATAAAAATTGCTCCTAAATATGTTTGATCTTTTATTGTAAGGGAAAATTGAGCATTGTACGAACTTGTGATGGCAAAGTAATAAAAGCGACGGACTGCATAATAATGGTTACTATCATAAGGGGCAATATAACGTGACGTTGCTTTGCATTAAGAGTTTGGGCATCCAAATAAAAAGCGCATGACAACCTCTGCTTCCCTCTGTGAAGGGCCTATCTTTTACTTTTTAGTATTTACTTTTATGCAAAGAGTCAATAGTAGGAAATCCCATTTCAACCTCAACTATTCTCTAGTTGGCAAGCATCATGTGGTGGGGAAAGATCTAGGTACATATGACCAGTCAAATATATTTGATCATGATTTATTATTGTTGACAATTATCTGTATGATAAATGAGTTGGGAGGCGAAATATTAAGCCCCTATCTTTCTCTGTGTTTGATGGATGCCATTTGTTCTAAGAATATGCTTTGAGTACTAGCAATCATAGAAGACTATATGATGATTGAGTATGTGGAGCTCTTACTTAGAGTCTGTTGAATAAGTTGAATTGCAATTGTTTGGTGACTAAGAATATAGGTTATTGAGTTTCAAGAGAATTCATTGTTTGAACCTTAGCTTGTGAATTGGTTGCTACTTTAACATGAGAAGTTTTATGAGAAAGAATTGTTGTTATGATGCTTGGAAAAGGGATTGAAATTATCATTGATCAAACTTATGCACTTTGCTAGCATTCACACTTCATAAATGATTTCTTTTATCATTCACCTACTCGAGGACGTGTAGGAATTAAGCTTGGGGATGCTGATACGTCTCCAACATATCTATAATTTATGAAGTATTCATGTTGTTATATTATCATTCTTAGATGTTTTACAATCATTTTATAGCAACTTTATATCATTTTTTGGGATTAACCTATTGACATAGTGCCCAGTGCCAGTTGCTGTTTTTGCTTGTTTTTTACATCACAGAAAATAAATACCAAACGGAGTCAAAACGCAGCGAAACTTTTTTGAGATTTTTTCTGGACCAGAAGACACCCGGTGGGCCAAAGAAGTACCAAAGGGCCCACACCGCCTCTTCGCCTTATAAATTCCCAAATATTCCAAAAACCCTCAGGGTAACCCTAGATCAGAAGTTCTGCCGCCGCAAGTCTCTGTAGCCACGAAAAACCAATCTAGACCCCGTTCCGGTACTCCGCCGGAGGGGGAAATTATCGCCGGTGGCCATCTTCATCATCCCGGCTATGCTGCATCATCCCTTCCTCTTTGGGGAAATACCGACGTAGTTCAAGCGACATGAAAAGGAATTGCTGGCGCCGTTGCTGGGGAGACATCATCAACATCTATTAGGTTCCTAATCACAAATCTCATCTCCTTACAATTTACATTATTTGCCATTTGCCTCTCATTTTCATCTCCCCCACTTCATAAAAATTTGCCATTTTATTCGCCCCTCTTTTTCGTTCATCGTTTTCTCGTTAGATCTATCTTTTTATGTGCAATCTTGTTTGCGTGGTCACGATGACTCAAGAAAACACCAAGTTGTGTGATTTTTACAATACCAATAATAATGATTTTATTAGTACTCCGATTGCTCCTCCCGCCACTAGTGCGGAATCTTGTGATATTAATGCCGCTTTGTTGAATCTTGTTATGAAAGATCAATTTTCCGGTACTCCTAATGAGGATGCCGCGTCCCATCTAAACACATTCGTAGATTTATGTGATATGCAAAAGAAAAAAGAAGTGGACAATGATATTGTGAAGTTGAAATTATTTCCTTTCTCTTTGAGGGATCGTGCAAAAATTTGGTTTTCTTCTTTGCCTCGCAATAGTATCGATTCTTGGGATAAGTGCAAGGATGCTTTTATTACTAAGTATTTTCCACCCGCGAAAATTATTTCCCTTAGAACTCAAATCATGAATTTTAAGCAACTTGAGCATGAACATATTGCACAATCTTGGGAAAGAATGAAATTGATGCTAAGAAAATGTCCTACTCATGGTTTAAATCTTTGGATGATCATACAAAAAATTTATGCGGGATTGAATTTTGTTTCTAGAAATCTTTTAGATTCCGCCGCGGGTGGTACTTTTATGGAAATTACTTTGGGTAAAGATACTAAATTGCTTGATAATATTATGGCAAATTATTCACAATGGCATACCGAAAGAGCACCTACTAGTAAAAAAGTTAATTCGGTTGAAGAAATAAATTCGTTGAGTGAAAAAGTTGATGCTCTTATGAAATTGGTTTCTATTAAAAGTGCTTCTATTGATCTTAATTATGTGCCTTTGTCTACTTTGATTGAGCAAAATAGTGATGCCGCAGATGTGAATTTTATCTCGCGAAACAATTTCAATAACAATGCTTATAGAGGTAATTTTAATCCTAGGCCTTTTCCTGGAAATTCCTCTAATAATTATGGTAATTCCTATGGTAATTATTCTTACAATAATAATAGGAACCCCTCTGATCTTGAGAATAATATTAAAGAATTTATCAATGCGCAAAAAGTTTTCAACTCTACGATAGAAGAAAAGTTGAATAAGATTGATGATATGTCTAGAAGCATTGATAGAATTTCTCATGATGTAGAAAATCTCAAGTTAAAAACTCTTGTACCCAAGGTTGATGAATCAATTAAAGTTTTATATGTTTCTATGGATGAAAGTAATAAAGAACCTCTATGCTTAGAGCTAAAAGAGAATTTTTGGAAAAAGCGTTTTCTAGTGATTGCTTTCATAAAAATGATGAAGATCTCAAAGTAATTGGTGTTTCTTCTATTGATTCCTTGTTTAGTAAAATTAAAATTGCTGATAAAGGGACTAAAGAAGAGTCAACTTTAGCTAGAAGGCGTCCCGATAATTTGGAGGGTGACAATCTTGATGAAAAAATTGATAAAGGTGGGTTTGGAGAGGTCAAAACTTTAACTAGTGATGTGCCCACTCTTTTGGATTACAAAGACTTTAATTATGATAGTTTATCTTCGATTGAATGCATTTCTTTGTTGCAATCCATGATAAATTCACCTCATTCTTATGAACAAAACAAGGCTTTTACTAAACATATTGTTGATGCCATGATGAAAGCTTTTGAAGAAAAGTTGGAATTAGAAGTTTCAATTCCTAGAAAATTAGCTGACAGTGGGCCCCACGGGTCCCCGTTGACTGGTTTGACCAGTCAACGTGTTGACTGGGCGTCCCTGTGACACTGACGTGCGGGCCCCACCACAAAATTAGTTAATTAAAACATTTTAATAAATAAAATTAATTAGTTAAGTCTAAACAGTCAATGACAGGTGGGACCAACTAGCTAAATAACTCAGTTTAGTTAAAATTGATCCACTGTTAACCCACAGAGCCTGGCATGTGGGTCCCACTGGCCCCACATGTCAGGTTTGACTCTGGTCAGCGAGTCTATTGACTGCTGATGTCACCGTTACATCATGCTGATGTCATAATTGAATTCTATTAATTTTAAATAAATCCATAAAATGTTATAATCTTTGAAAATCCGTAGAAAATAAACCATAGCTCGGATCGAAAAACTTTCTATATGAAAGTTGATCAGAACGATGAGACGAATCTGATCGTGCCGTCTGTTTCCATGTCGGGACCCTCTGCGTAGGTGAACCCATAACTTTCCAGTCATTTCCGGTAGATGAATAGTGCATATATACTGGTTAATAAATCCAACTTAAATCCTAAAATAACTAAAATGACTTAGACATATCTTTAGGCAACCCTGCACTACATGTTAGCATAGCATGCTCTGTGTTGCATATGTTTGATGTGCATTTATCTGTTTTCTCCCCCTCTTCTCTCCCGGTAGACCCCGACACCGACGTAGTCCCGGAGACCGACGCAGCTCCGGAGGTCGACTACGCCCCTGACGACCAGACCCTTGCCGCAGAGCTTCCAGGCAAGCACCCCCCTTTGAACATTCCGATATCGCCTATCCTCTTCTCTCTTATGCTTGCATTAGAAATTGTTGCTGCTACTGCTTTACCTATTCTGATGCATAGCCTAATTTTGTACCCTGCTGTTGATAATTATCTGCTTATCCTAAACTGTTTAGCATAGGCTGGTTAGAGACCCATCAGAGACTCCATTTTGACCCAACTGCCCCGCTGGATTATCAAAAGACCCGATCAACGGGATTGAAGACCAGGCCCCGGCACCGCACAACACTCCCCGTAGTCGTACGACACTGCAGCGTTACTATCGAGTGCCGAGGGTGATACCTCGTTAGCACTTCTGATGCTAACTCTATGGAGTAGTTACTCGGTCGTGGTCATCGAGGGTGATTCCTCCTTTTCCACTCCCGATAACGACGCTGTCGTGCAACACCTCAAGTGTGGACCTCGAGGGTGATGCCTCTTAAGTTCACCTTGATGTTTACATCAGGTGGGAATCCAAAGAGGGTGATGCCTCGGATTCCTTCTTGATGTGGTAGCCACACGGATTGCCTTTACATTACTGTTGATACTGATTAATCTGGATAAAGACGGATCGGCCCTGAGGGGTACCCGCATGAGCATGTGATGCGAGTGTTGTGAAGTCGGGTTGGCCTGGAGGGTGCCCGCGAGATAACTACGTGGCGTGGCCGGGCATTCCTGGCCCTTGCCGCAAGTCCACGAGACGGGGTGACGGGGTCACATCGATCGTGAATCTCTGCTCGTTACTGCGCGCTCCTAATTCACTAACGGTTTGGATATTTGATCCGAGTGGGCCTCTGGCCCGATAGCACTAACCATCACGTGGGAACAGTTATGGGCACTCTGCATCGTATGCATCAGCCGAAGCTTAATGGACGTCAGCGACTGAGCGGCGCGCGCCGAGTTGGACTGGATCCGCAACCGCGCTTGTATTAAGGGGTTGCCAGGTCTGCTCTCGGCCATGAACGTAACATGCAGGAGTTCCCGGGGCGATGGCCCAAGACCCCTGGGGGCATAGGTTTAGTCCGGCGTGCTGACCTCTCTGTTAAGCCTAGGTCAGGTTGCGGCGTATCGTTTAGCCGAGGCCGGGCATGACCCAGTAAAGTGTGTTCGGCCGGAGTTAATCGAGCGTGGTGGGTAAGTTGGTGCACCCCTGCAGGGAAGAACTAATCTATGCATAGCCGGATCCTCGGTAACGGACGCTCGGAGTTGTATCCCGATCGATACAACTAGAACTGGATACTTGCGATGAGAACTGGATAGTATGGCTCTAGGATTGCTTTCTCACAGGGAGTCGAGGAAGGATCTCTGGGCAAGGTTGATGACACTACTATTATTTTACATTATGCTAATCTGCACCCTTCTAATGCTGCAAGACCGCTGAAGATGATGAAGATGCTAGTCTTTGATAGGACTAGGCTTTACCCTCTATTCTGGCATTTCTGCAGCCCAGTCCACATATACAGCCTCCCTTTGATAATGTTGCATATGTAGTGTAGATCCTTGCTTGCTGAGCACTTCGGATGAGTACTCGCGGTTGCTTTGCTTTCTTTTTCTCCCCATATCCGTTTGATGCAACCAGATGACAGAGCCCCTGAGACAGTTGCCCCCGCCGACAGCTACTACTACTACCCTCCCGGCGAGTACTACTACGAGGAGCCGTCCGACGACCAGGAGTAGGTTCGGAGGGTCCCAGGCAGGAGGCCTGCGCCTTTTGATCGTAGCTTTTGTATTCGGAGGGTCCGCTGATGCTTGTTTGTCATCAAGCTTATGTATTCGAGCCCTCGAGGCCCTGGCTTGTAATATAATGCTTGTATGCCATTATTTATGTTTTAGAGTTGTGTTGTGATATCTTCAAGTGAGTCCCTTGGCTTGATCGCGTGCATTTACGTGTATGATTAGTGCATGATTAAGCCGGGGGCGTCACAGTTTGGTATCAGAGCCGACTGCCTCTAGGAATCCCCCTTTCCAACTCCTTGGCCGAAGTTGAGTCTAGTAACCAAAAACGGTTTTACTAACTTGGCTGTGTGGCTTACGGGCCCATGTCGCCAACTGGGTGCTATTAGGATCTTTTATTCCTCGTCTATACTCTGGGACTCTGATCTCTCTTCCTTTTGGGTCAAAATTTTTACTAACTCCAACATTAGGTTCTCGTGATCACATCCACCCGGAGTTCTGAAATTCCCCCCCTTTCTTCAAGATTGTGGGCCAGGTTCTACTTACAGGATCCTTTTAGCGAGGGCACCCTGTGTTGTCACTTACAGAATCCTCGCTCCATCAGTTTTCTCCGACGTTGATGTAGCCTTTGCTATATCTCGTTGTGTACTTCCTTACCGCGTGCCTGCGCGCCGCCTAGCATGTCTACCTTTTAAATTTGTGTTGTTATGCTGTCCGCATCTGCCTGATTCTGTGTATGGATATGTACGTCATAAATGACTACTGTTGAGTATCTATTACACAGCTTAATTATTGTCGAGTTACATCATGCTTGTCGCCAAACACTCGCAATTGCTTCTGCTAAACTACCCCTGTTGAATTTAGCAGGATGGGTGACAATAATCCACCACCGCCTGACTATATGGCTGCGATGATGCAACAGTTTGAATTGCACCGTCAGTTCGTGCAAGGGGTGATCGATCAGTTCTCTCGTCCCAATGCCAACCAGTAGCCACCTTCAATTATGTTGTCTGAGTTTGTGCGTCTCAACCCAACCATATTCCGCAACGCAGTTAATCCACTGGATGCCGATGACTGGCTGCGTGACATCTTTTATGAGATGGAGTCAGCTGAAGTTCCTCCTGTCAGCTATGTCACTTTCGCGACATACTTCCTGAAGGGACCCGCAGCACAATGGTGGGCCACTCATAGACAGACCCTACCTCCAGAAACTGTCGTCACCTGGGTGGAATTCAAGGCTGCTTTTCGTGCCCGGTATATTCCTCAGGGGGTTATAGATCGAAAGAAGGCCGAGTTCTGTAGCCTCGTTCAAGGCAACAAGACTGTAGAAGTCTACCAGCGAGAGTTCCTTGACTTGTCTCGCTGCGCTGAAGAAGACATCCCCACTGATGCTCGTAGACAGGAGAAGTTCCGTGATGGGCTACACCATGACATTCAGCTAGCCTTGCTCGTCCAAGATTATCCCGACTTCGCCACCTTGGTGAACAAGGCTATCATGGTCGAGACTGGTCTGAAGAAGCATAAGGAAGCGACCAGACGCACCCGTGAAGCGGGCTCATCTTCGGGCTCGTCTTCTCAGAAGCGCCGTATTTGGATTCCTCACAGCATGTACCGTCCAACCGCTCCAGTGTACAGGCCTGCCTATGCTGCACCTCGTCTGCCTCCTCCACCACCGAGGCAGCCTCTTCAAGCTGCACCACCTCGAGCTCCTGCACCACGTCCAGATAGTGGACTCTGTTTCAAGTGTGGCCAGCCAGGTCACCGTGCCAGAGACTGCTCACAGAATCAGAATCAGCTGGTCCTTTCTCCTGCTGGCCGTGGTAATGGCCGTGGAATTCCTCAGCAGCGTAACAACAATGCCAGGCCTTCTTATGGTCGTGGGCAGGCCTATCATGTCAACATGAGTGAAGACCCAGACCAACCAGCTACTGTGATGGGTACACTTCCTGTTAACTCAGTACCAGCTTCTGTTTTATTTGATTCAGGAGCATCGCATTCATTCATGTCAGAACATTTTGCACTCATGCATGACGTTAAATGCGAAACGCTATACCAATCCTTAATGGTAAACACTCCCGTGGGTCAATGTCAAACCTCTTTATTCAGCCCCGAAGTCATTATTGAGATTGAGGAGTTGAAATTTCTTGCTTCCCCCGTTACGTTGAAGTCTTGTGGTATTGACTTTATTCTAGGACTGGATTGGTTGAAGGCTCACTATGCCTCAATCAATTGTGCCACTAAAGTTGTACATCTCCTACACCCATCACATGAGCTAGTGAATTACCGTGCCCACATAACTCAAAATGCTAAGGCTCAAATCTACGCGCTAAATGCGTTGAACGCTTCTCCACTTGAGGGGATCGAAAACATTCCAATCGTTTGTGACTTCCAGGATGTTTTTCCAGAGGAACTTCCAAGAATACCTCCTGTTAGAGCTGTCGAGTTTGTCATCAACTTGAAGCCAGGCACAACTCCTATTGCGAAGCGTCCGTATAAGATGCCTCCGCACCACCTACTCGAGCTTAAGGAAGAAATCGACAAGTCACTTAAGAAGGGTGTCATCCGCCCTAGTTCCTCTGCCTGGGGAGCACCGTCTCTCTTTGTCAAGAAGAAAGATGGTACGAATAGGTTGGTCCAAGATTACCGTCCTATCAACCAGGCAACCATTCAGAATAAATATCCGCTTCCTCGGATCAATGATCTTTATGATCAGCTTGCTGGATCATCGGTGTTCTCTAAACATGACTTGAGGTTGGGATATCACTAGATCTGTGTCCGCGAAGAGGATATTCCCAAGACTGCCTTTGTTACCCGCTATGGCTCCTATGAGTACACTGTCATGTCATTTGGCTTAACCAATGCTCCAGCTACGTTCTCCCGCCTAATGGATTACATCTTCATGGATTACCTCGACAAGTTCATGGTATATCTAGATGATATTCTGGTATACTCCAAAAATAAGGAAGAACATGCTGAACTCCTTCGCCTTGTTCTGGAAAAGCTTCGAGAACACCAACTGTATGCCAAATACTCCAAATGCGAGTTCTGGCTTTCTGAAGTAACCTACCTTGGACATGTGATTTCCAAGGACGTTATCGCTGTTAACCCGGAGCGTGTTCAGGCTATTCTTGACTGGACTCCTCCGAAGAACGTCAAGCAAGTGAGAAGTTTTCTCGGCCTCGCAAGTTATTGCCGTCGATTCGTCGAGAATTTTTCCAAGATTGCCAAGCCCCTAACTAATCTGCTTCACAAAGGTGTTAAGTTTGAGTGGACAGACAAATGTCAGGAGAGTTTCCAGACCCTCAAGGACAAGCTGACCTCTGCTCCAGTGCTTGCTCCTCCGGATTCTCGCAAGGACTTTGTGATATATTGCGACGCCTCTCATCAGGGATTAGGCTGTGTCCTAATGCAAGAACGAAGAATAATTGCGTATGCTTCACGTCAATTGCGTCCACATGAAGAAAACTATCCAGTGCATGATCTTGAACTTGCTGCAGTGATCTATGCATTGAAGCTGTGGCGACATTACCTTCTTGGTAACCGGTGTGAGATATATACTGATCATCAAAGCTTGAAGTATTTGTTTACTCGGCCGGATCTTAATCTTCGTCAACAGCGATGGTTGGAAACAATTACGGACTATGACTGTGGTATTTCATATACCCCTGGCAAGGCTAATGTGATGGCTGATGCCTTAAGCCGCAAGTCCTATTGTAACAACCTCATGGTTGAGCGAGCTCAACCCCATCTTTATGAAGAACTGCATAAGTTGAACCTTCGAATCATTCCGCAGGGTTCTCTTAATAACCTTGTCGTGCAGCCAGATCTTGAAAAGGCTGTTAAGAGTGCGCAAGCTAAAGATGCTGAAGTTGATCTGATAAAGAAAGAGCTTCACCTTGAGAAGTACAGGGATTTCTCGGTTGCTGAAGATGGAACCTTGTATTTCAGAGACCGCATTGTGGTACCTCGCTTCGAGCTTATGACTGACAAGGTCATGAAGGAGGCACATGATACACCGCTGTCTATCCATCCGGGTAGCACCAAGATGTATCGTGATCTCCGACAAAGGTACTGGTGGTCTAGAATGAAGCAGGATATTGCCCGATATGTTGCTGAATGTGATGTTTGTCGTCGCGTTAAAGCAGAACATCAGAAGCCTGCTGGAATTCTGCAACCGCTCTCTATTCCTCTATGGAAATGGGATAAGGTTCAAATGGATTTCATTACTAGCCTTCCCAAGTCACAAAAGGGTCACGATGCTATTCTTGTCGTCGTTGACCAACTCTCTAAGGTTGCACACTTTCTGCCCGTCAAGGAGACTATCACTGCTAGTCAGTTAGCAGAGTTATATATCTCCAGAATTGTATCACTCCACGGTATTCCTAAGGAGATCAATTCGGACCGTGGCGGTCTTTTCACCTCCAAGTTCTGGGAAAGTTTCCAAGAAGCTATGGGAACTCACATCACCTGGAGTTCGGCTTATCATCCCCAATCCCAAGGCCAAGTCGAGCTAGTCAATCAGGTTCTTGAAGATATGCTTCGGGCTTGTGTTATATCGTTTGGTAAGAAGTGGGAAGAATCTCTCCCGTATGCCAAATTCTCTTATAACAACAGCTTGAAAATGGCCCCCTTCTAAGTGCTTTATGGACGTAAGTGTCGAACCCCTCTGAATTGGTCAGAAACTGGGGAACGACCGCTCATGGGACCGGACATTATCCAACACGCCGAAGAGCAAGTCCGTATCGTTCGAGAAAATCTGTAGGCGGCTCAGGACCGCCAGAAGAGCAACTACGATCACAAACGATGGGGTTTGACCTATCAGCCTGGTGATCAAGCTTATCTGCGTGTCACTCCTATGAAGGGCACTCGTTGTTTCGTAATCAAGGGCAAGCTAGCTCCACGCTACATTGGCCCCTTTCACATTGTTGCCAGACGTGGACAAGTGGCATATAAATTGGAGTTGCCGCCCCAATTCTCTCATATCCACGATGTCTTCCATGTGTCGCAACTTCGTCGTTGCTTCAAGGAATCTCCGCACCGCGCAGTGGATCACGAGATGCTCGAATTGCAAGACGATCTTTCTTATAAGGAGCATCCGATCCGCATCCTCGATGAAGCTGAACGTCGAACTCGTCAGAAGACGACCAAGTTCCTGAAAGTGCAGTGGTCAAATCATACAGAAGATGAAGTCACCTGGGAATGCGAGGATCATCTTCGGGAAGAATACCCCGACCTCTTTCCTTCTACCTCCTGAATTCTCGGGACGAGAATTTCTTTTAGAGGAGGAGAATTTGTAACACCCCTATGTAACAATCACTGTGACACTCTGCTAATATTGCCAAGTCATTTCCATTTGCAGAGCTTGATCATATTGGTTAAACAAATCCATTCAAAGTTCTCTCTGAAAATCATTTCAAATTCAAGTGTAAAATGAAGTTGCTCCAAACTTGCTAGAAAAATGTTCATCATTTGACAAAAATTCCATAACATTTATTTGTTAAGGAACACAACATCACCCTTATGAAAAAGTGAACAGTAGCTTCAGAACAGAGCTATTCCAGCAATTTAAATCTGCAAATCCATTTTTGAAGAAATGCAAATGAACTCCAATGATCTCCAAAATATTTGGGGCAGTGCATGAAAATGCTCTGGAATTGTTGGGCCTAGTTCCATATTTTTCCAGAACCATTTGAATGCCCAAATAATTACCTCTCTCTCTCTTTGTTATTAAATAAAAAAACAGAGAACCAATAAAGAAAAAAAGAAAAGGGCTACTGTGGACTGGGCCTAAGTGCACAGTGCGGCCCAGCCCACAGCGCACGGCCTCTCCCTCTCTCTCCCTCGCCGTGTCAGCTCGCCCATGGCTGCGCGCGCGCGCCGTCCGAACGGCGACACTGCGACGGCCGCCGACGCCGAGGGGATAAGGATCGCCCTAGGCCCTTCCCCCATGGCCTCCTCCGTCACCTCTCCCCCTCTCCCTCGCTCGCTTCTCTCTTCCTTCTCCTCCATCAGATCCGTCGCTCGAGCGCCATCGCCGCCGCGCCTCGCTGCTTGCCGCGGCCACCGGCGCCGCTCCGACTGCTCGTGCTATCCAGAAGAACCGCCGTCGTCTGCCTGTTCGCCTAGAGCCAACAGGTGGAGCCGGGAACCTCTACAGCTGCCGAGCACCGCCGCCCCCTTTCGTCTCTGCTCTGACGCTCGCCGGCGACCTCGAGCAACCCTGCTGGTCCTAAACTCTTGCCGGGCCACCGTGTGCCTCCCCAGTGAGCTCCTCTTCCTCCTCCATCTCTCTGGTCGCTCTCGCGCGCTCACTATCTATTTCCTCCGCCGTGCCCAAACGTCACGCCGCACGAGCTCGTCGCCGGCGTGTCACCGGTGACCAAACGGTCACTTAGTTGTGCCAGTCGTCTTTGCCGCGACGTGTAGAGCCTCGTTAGCTGCCCAGTTCGCTCGTTTGCGCACCACAGCACCGAATCCGCGACCGCCTGAACTCCGGCGTCCGCTCCGCCGCTAGCCGCCGCCATCTCCGGCTGAGTCCGGCCATGCCACCACCGCCAATCGACGCGGCGTCGAGTGGCCATTCGAACGGACCCAACCGCGCACCGAACGGTGCCGCAGAACGCATTTCCGACGAGGTCGAGTGACCTCCGCCACGTTTTCGTGCTCACCGGCGTTCAGTCGCTGGCCGGCCGACATGGCAAGGTCAGGCCCCACCTCTAGGTGGCTGACAGTGGGCCCCACGGGTCCCCGTTAACTGGTTTGACCAGTCATCGTGCTGACTGGGCGTCCCTGTGACACTGACGTGCGGGCCCCACCGCAAAATTAGTTAATTAAAACATTTTAATAAATAAAATTAATTAGTTAAGTCTAAACAGTCAATGACAGGTGGGACCAACTAGCTAAATAACTCAGTTTAGTTAAAATTGATCCACTGTTAACCCACAGAGGCTGACATGTGGGTCCCACTGGCCCCACATGTCAGGTTTGACTCTGGTCAGCGAGTCTGTTGACTGCTGACATCACCGTTACATCATGCTGACATCATAATTGAATTATGTTAATTTTAAATAAATCCAGAAAATGTTATAATCTTTGAAAATCCGTAGAAAATAAACCGTAGCTCGGATCGAAAAACTTTCTACATGAAAGTTGATCAGAACGATGAGACGAATCTGATCGTGCCGTCTGTTTCCATGTCGGGACCCTCTGCGTAGGTGAACCCGTAACTTTCCGACCGTTTCTGTAGATGAATAGTGCATATTTACCGGTTAATAAATCCAACTTAAATATTAAAATAACTAAAATGACTTAGACATATCTTTAGGCAACCCTGCACTACATGTTAGCATAGCATGCTCTTTGTTGCATATGTTTGTTGTGCATTTATCTGTTTCCTCCCCCTCTTCTCTCTCGGTAGACCCCGACATCGAGGTAGTCCCGGAGACCGACGCAGCTCCGGAGATCGACTACGCCCCTGACGACCAGACCCTTGCCGCAGAGCTTCCAGGCAAGCACCCCCCTTTGAACATTCCGATATCGCCTATTCTCTTCTCTCTTATGCTTGCATTAGAAATTGCTGCTACAACTGCTTTACCTATTCTGATGCATAGCCTGATTTTGTACCCTGATGTTGATAATTATCTGCTTATCCTAAACTATTTAGCATAGGATGGTTAGAGACCCATCAGAGACCCCATTTTGACCCAACTGCCCCGCTGGATTATCAGAAGACCCGATCAACGGGATTGAAGACCAGGCCCCGGCATCGCACAACACTCCCCTTAGTCGTACGACACCGCAGCGTTACTATTGAATGCCGAGGGTGATACCTCGTTAGCACTTCTGATGCTAACTCTGTGGAGTAGTTACTCGGTCGTGGTCATCGAGGGTGATTCCTCCTTTTCCACTCCCGATAACGACGCTGTCGTGCAACACCTCAAGTGTGGACCTCGAGGGTGATGCCACTTAAGTTCACCTTGATGTTTACATCAAGTGGGAATCCAACGAGGGTGATGCCTCGGATTCCTTCTTGATGTGGTAGCCACACGGATTGCCTTTACATTACTGTTGATACTGATTAATCTGGATAAAGACTGGTCGGCCCTGAGGGGTACCCGCGCAAGCATGTGATGCGAGTGTTGTGAAGTCGGGTTGACCTAGAGGGTGCCCGCGAGATAACTACGTGGCGTGGCCGGGCATTCCTGGCCCTTGCCGCAAGTCCACGAGATGGGGCGACGGGGTCACATCGATCGTGAATCTCTGCTCGTTACCGCGCGCTCCTAATTCACTAACGGTTTGGATATTTGATCCGAGTGGGCCTCTGGCCCGATAGCACTAACCATCACGTGGGAACAGTTATGGGCACTCTGCATCGTATGCATCAGCCGAAGCTTAATAGACGTCAGCGACTGAGCGGCGCGCGCCGAGTTGGACTGGATCCGCAACCGCGCTTGTATTAAGGGGTTGCCAGGTCTGCTCTCGGCCGTGAACGTAACGTGCAGGAGTTCCCGGGGTGATGGCCCAAGACCCCTGGGGGCATAGGTTTAGTCCGGCGTGCTGACCTCTCTGTTAAGCCTAGGTCGGGTTGCGGCGTATCGTTTGGCCGAGGCCGGGCATGACCCAGTAAAGTGTGTCCGGCCGGAGTTAATCGAGTGTGGTGGGTAAGTTGGTGCACCCCTGCAGGGAAGAACTAATCTATGCATAGCCGGATCCTCGGTAACGGACGCTCGGAGTTGTATCCCGATCGATACAACTAGAACTGGATACTTGCGATGAGAACTAGATAGTATGGCTCTGGGACTGCTTTCTCGCAGGGAGTCGAGGAAGGATCTCTGGGCGAGGTTGATGACACTACTATTACTTTACATTATGCTAATCTGCACTCTTCTAATGCTGCAAGACCGCTGAAGGTGATGAAGATGCTAGTCTTCGATAGGACTAGGCTTTACCCTCTATTCTGGCATTTCTGCAGCCCAGTCCACATATACAGCCTCCCTTTGATAATGTTGCATATGTAGTGTAGATCCTTGCTTGCTGAGTACTTCGGATGAGTACTCGCGGTTGCTTTGCTTTCTTTTTCTCCCCATATCCATTTGTTGCAATCAGATGACAGAGCCCCTGAGACAGTTGCCCCCGCCGACAGCTACTACTACTACCCTCCCGGCGAGTACTACTACGAGGAGCCGTCCGACGACCAGGAGTAGGTTCGGAGGGTCCTAGGCAGGAGGCCTACGCCTTTCGATCGTAGCTTTTGTTTTGCCCCGCCTTCTTAAAGGCTTATCTCTGTTTCTATTTTATATCTGTACTCAGATATCTAACGCTTCCGCTGATGCTTGTTTGTCATCAAGCTTATGTATTCAAGCCCTCGAGGCCCTGGCTTGAAATATAATGCTTGTATGCCTTTATTTATGTTTTAGAGTTGTGTTGTGATATCTTCAAGTGAGTCCCTAGGCTTGATCGTGTGCATTTGCGTGTATGATTAGTGCACGATTAAGCCGGGGGCGTCACACCGACCCCCTGGCGTCTACGTCTGTGGTGGTTGCTTCGGTGGTGACCATGCCTGTGGCCTCCCACCCCCTCCACCATGGACTGCGGCCTACGCCAGGAGGGCTAGATCCGCGTCGATTTCGGTGACTACCTCCCGACGCAGCGCCCGCATCGACGCTGCCCGCTCGGCTGACTACCCAACTCTGTCCATCCCCGAGTGGGCGAAGCTCTGGGCTGCGGCCCGGAACCTCGAGTCAGGTTCATCTGATATTCCTACTAGCTCTTCTAGTTGCTCATTTTCCGTTCTCGAATCGGCATCGCTCGGTCACCTGGCTAAGGTGGCTATCGACTCGGCGATTGTCTTCAGGGGGAACTAGGTCCCCCCCCCCTCTTAGAGAAGATTGAGGCGATATGTGCCCGTGAGATCCTTGACGGGAGACTTGTCGAGACTCGTGCTCGTCCCCTACACGCCCCGACCCCCCCAGCCCTCGAACACCCACGCCCCCGCGGTGGGCGCCACTTCCTCGACTGTGGCGGTGGAAGTTCACGGCTACACTCGCTCCCGCACCGTAACCCTTCGCGCTGAAAGCGCTTCCCTCACCTCGGGGTCAAGTAGCCCCCCCCCCATGGCTCCTTGATGCGGACCCTCTTCCGGAACATTCGCGGCTTTGGCCAAGATGGCCGACGCCGCCAACTCATAAAGTTCATGCGCGACGAAAAAATTGACATTGTGGCCATTCAGGAAACCATGTGGTATGATTTCGCCCTCCCTGAACTTGACCGACTCAGCCCCCATCTATTTGCTTGGCATTGGCTCCCTTCTAGTGGGAGCACCGGCCATTAGGGTGGCATCCTTTTAGGCATGAAGGATGCCACCTTTGAGGTGGGGGCATGGATAGAGGGGAGTTCTATGTTAGTATGGAGGTTTTTGAGCGAGCTCTCAACTTTAAATGGGAGATCGCTATTGTCTATGGCCTCGCCGACCACCGCTGATCGTCGGCCTTCCTCGATGAGCTTCAGAGGAAGGTTGTGGTTGCGCAACTCCTAGTGGTGGTGTGGGATGACTTCAACCTCATCAGATCGCCCGATGACAAGAGCAATAACCTAGTCAACCTCCCCCGCATGCAGATGTTCAACGACTCCATCACTGATCTCGGTCTCCGCGAATTAGATAGGATTGGGGCCAGATTCACCTGGACCAATCGTCAGGTCACCCAACTAAATCCGTTCTCGACCGTGTCTTCATGTCCCCAGAGTGGGAGCTCCGGTGCCCCCTCGCGTCCTTCCGTGCTATCACCAGGACCGGGTCGGACCACGCCCCCCTCCTCCTCGCCTAAGAGGATGACCGACCACCCCGCCCCCGAGGTTCCGTTTTGAGCTCTTCTGGCTTAATTTGCTTGGGTTCGTCGAGGCCGTGTACGATCGGGGGGCGACGTCTCGCGTGATGCCCCTCCGTACGCTCTTGATAGTAGACTTCTAACACTTTCGCGTGAAGCGCGCCCGCCAGTTTATGAAGGGATGGGGGCCGAACCTGGGCCGGAACCTATGTGAGCGCAAGAAGGCGCTCCTGACCTCTATTCAGGCCTTAGAAGCCCGGGTTGATTCTTTGGACCTCTCGCCCGATGAGTGGATGCTCCGGTATGAGCTTGAGGACCAGCTTATGGTCATCTACACCGACGAAGAGGCATACTGGCGCCAGCGTGGTACCCAGCGGTGGGTGCTCCTGGGTGACACTAATACAGCGTATTTCCAGGCGATTGCCAATGGGTGGAGGCGACGCAACACCATCCCTCTTCTTTGGACGGTGATAATCTCCTCATCGACCGTCTGACATCCGCTCCCATGTTGATGGCTTCTATAAAGCCCTTTTCTCTCCCGCCCCTAGGGGTGGGGTGACCTTGGCCCCAGAAACTTGGACGGGCCTCCAGCTTGTCTCGGTGGCTGATAATACCACCCTCACGGCTCCGTTTTCTGAGGAGGAGGTTCTAGCGGCCATAAAGGACATGAGTCCTGGGTGGATGGTCTCCCAGTGAAGTTCTTCCAGACCTTTTGGAATGTCATCAAGCCCGAGGTTATGGCCTTGTTTGACGAGTTCTATGGGGGATCCATTGACCTCTCCCGCCTTAACTAGGGATGATCACTCTGATCCCCAAAGTCCCTAGGGCCTCGTACATCCGCTAGTTCCGCCCAATCACGGTCATTAATATGATTTTTCAGATTCTGGCGAAGGGGTACGCCAATAGGGTGACCCGCCTCGCGGACACCATCACCCATCCCAACCAATCAGCCTTCATCCAAGGCTGGTTCATTTTGGACGGGTTTTTGGTGTTCCACGAGGTGCTTCATGAAGTCCGCGCTAGGCAACAGAAAGTGGTCTTCTTGAAGATTGACTTCCACAAAGCCTACAATACAGTCTATTGGTCCTTCCTTCAGGAAGTTTTGCTGCGGAAGGGGTTTGACGACCGCTGGGTCACCAGGGTTATGCAGATGGTGTCTAGTGGCCACACCGCAGTGAACATTAACGACGAGATTGGTCCCTACTTCCCCACTCTATGTGGGGTTCGGCAAGGCGACCCTTTCTCCCCCTTCTTGTTCAACATGATGGTCGATGCCCTAGCAGCCATCCTTGACAAAGCCAAAGGCGCGGGTCATATCCGAGGTGTTGTCCCCCATCTTGTGGGAGGGGAAGGGGTCTCCCTCCTTCAATACACTGACAACACCATTATAATGGTTGAGGGCTCCACGACCGACATCATAAACCTGAAATTCCTGCTCCTGTGCTTTGAGCAGATGTCGGGCCTTACGATCAACTTCGACAAGAGCGAAGTGATGATCCTTGGCTACCCGCCCGACGAGCGCCAGAGCATTGCTGACTGCTTGAATTGCAAGCTGGGAGCTTTCTCCTCGTCTTACATGGGGATCCCCATTAGTGACTCTAGATTAACCGTTGCGACCTTGCGTCCAGCGATGACCAAGATGCAACACCGTGTTGAGCCGTGGCAGGGCAGGTGGTTGTCCAAGGCAGCGAGGACAATCCTCATTAATTCCTCGTTGTCCAGCCTGCTCCTATTCATCATGAGCTTCTACAGCCTCCATGAGACCCTACATCAGGAGATCGCCAAGTATCAGGTGATCCGCTGGTTGGGGAGGGGGGCAAGGAAAAGTACCATATGATACGCTGGCCCGACATTTATAAACCGCGCGATCAAGGAGGACACGGGATCATATCCTCCAAGCGCATGAACATTGCCTTGTTGACGTGGTGGCTTTGGAGGATCGCAAATGGGGATGGAGGCCTTTGGCTCGACATCATAAGGAACAAGTACCTTCGCAGACAACCGCTAGCCTTTTGCCAGCGCACAGGGGGCTCCCAGTTCTGGCAGTCTGTTATCCAGCTCCTGCCAGTCCTCCACATAGGGACCTTCATCTCGATCGGGTCCAACTCTTCGACCCTCTTCTGGTTTGATCGAAGGGTGGGGGATCACCCCCTCGCCGCCCATTTTCCAGACTTATTCTCCATCACGGTTGACCCTCGGGTCTCCGTCGAGGTGGCCCTTATTGACTTTGGGCGCCTCGCGTTCCAATGGCCTTTCGCCTCCCCCCTCCCCGAAAGTGGCCGCCTGGAGTGAGCTTCTCGAGTGTATCGCCCTCTAGCCCTTGGATCTTCCATGACCTCCCGCCTCAAGCTCTCCATTGTCGCCCCGTGCACCGCATCATCGTCCCCGAGCACTGTGCCACCGTCTGCAAACTTCTCCACTATCGGGCTCCAACTTCACCATTGTCCTCGTTGAGCTCCTCCCTTCCATTTGTTCTTCCTCTCGGCCTCTCCACGGTTGGATCGTCATGTTTCATGTGGTTCATAAAATTTACAGCACCCATTTTAGTGCTACTATAAGGGCAGAAACTTTTATGGTGTCCAAGAACCTTCTCTCTCCACACCTAAAACTAGTTTTAGATCACCAAAATATAGGGTTGTCATTGGAGATGCTCTAGATCCTTTGTACCTATTGGATGTGCTCTCCCTATCTCTTCCACCCAATGTCTATTTTGAAGTGTGCTACAGTGCTGACATCACACTATAGCTGGCGGACATCCCCAACTTTGTCCGCCTCGGGCCTCGCCCGTGCACCAATGGCTTCCACTCGACATCCGTGACGCGCCCCTGTGAAGCTCCCCTATTCTCCTCTCTATCTCTCTCTCTCTCTCTCATTTGTACATGCTCTCTCTTCCGCCACAGGCAGCAATGGCTACAGTCGTCAAGTGCTCCCCTTCCTAGTTCGCTTGCCATGTGGCTTGCCCATTCGATGTAGAGTTGATGCAGTGAAGTTTCTCTCGCACACCCTTCCTCTCCCTCTCCCTCTCATGTGCTCGACACTGCCTGCGTCCGCCAATGGACACTAATTGTGTCACACCCTTCCTTGCCCTGCCAACCTCGCACCTCACACTGCTTGTTGTGGGGCGTACGCGGAGAAATGCCTAATATCTCCCAAGCCGACCCCCTCTCTATCCTCACCATGGTTGTCCAAACCAGGGATGAACAAGTCATGTGCATTTGGGCCATGCACCTCCATCGCTTACTCTGAGTCTCGCCTTCGTTCACTTTGGCCTCCAGAAATTTCCTCAGCATGCACTATACCCTACCTCCCGAGATAAAGCTCCCCCTCTTGCTCCCGTGCCCGATCGATATGGCCCGTGCACTCGGTGCATGGTGCACCAGCCCACGCGCTATAAATAGAGCACCACATGTATTCTCTTCACTCCGCTCCATCTCCACCCAAATTAAACTCCTAATCGCCCATTTCTCCCAACTCCCCTCATGTGACCGCCTTGGGTTCGAAAGCCCTGCCTCATCCATAACTGTCTCTCCCTCTTCTAACCTCTTCTTCCCAATTCCACCAAATCCTAGTAGACCTCAGTGCACTGGTTTGATTTTCATAGTCAATTTTAGGTTAAGGACGAGGAGGCGAGCACATCATCCACTTCTCTAAGCATCGCCGTTTGGGTCCGTCACCATCACCGATGACCGGCGACACCTTCACTGGAACCTCCACTCCTCCTAAAGATGCTCGTACGCTCTCCATTATTCATTGTGCCCTATATCTCCTACGGTGAGAATCCTGAGGACTCTGTTGCGTGGTTGGTGATGATAAGCAGGCCCTGCTTGTCATCCTCTCCCTCCTCCTTTGTCATGGGATAGTGGTCCTAATTGAGCCACACTAACAGGATTAAACTTTAGATAGCCACATGTACTACTTTGGGCGATGGCGCATTTGGCCTTTACACTTTCGATATCGACCCCATCCGGTCTGGTAGCGTTTAACCAGGCCGCCATGTTCTAGACCAAATGAAAATTACATTCCAGCCCTGAACTCAAACCCACTACTCATGTTTACCCCTAATTCCCAAGCCCGCTCAAATTTTCCCCTCTGCTGTTAGATGCGCTTATAGAAATTCCCTTTCGTGCCATTATTGTCAACTCAAAGGGCTTTGACCATTTTTTGGAATATTTTGCCCTTATCTGGATAAGCCACTTACATGTGGGCCCCAATTTAGAAAAAATAAATGTAAAAAACTCTTTAACTCACCCCTCCCTCTAACACTATAGGTGGACCCCAAACAAAAAAAAGAAAAAAGAAAAAAGAAAACTCTCTCACACCCTTTGTCTCTCCCTCCGCTCCGGCGCACACACGACCACACACGCACGTCGACACACACACACACACGTGGGGACACACACGACATGCGCATAGGCTTGCGAGGTGGGGGCGCTATGATTTGGACTCCTGATGCAGTGCACGAGGAGGCAAGGGGAGGTTGATATTGTCATCTTCGACATCGGCAGCGACTGGCGAAGCAGCTGCTCATGGGGAGGTATGCTAGGGACGTGCATAATCTCTAGAATTTCTCCATTGAACTACCCTAGCCACGCCGCAAGCCTATATCAGCTTCTCTCTCGTCTGGTGTGCAGAGAACATCGACAGCGTCCAAAGCACACTACCGCCAATGTCGTCTCTCGTGCATGTGGCCGACGCCCCCCCCCCCCCCGAGCATAAAAACCATGTCCATGAGCTTCAGCGCGACCTACTCCTCCCACAAAATAACTTGGCCCGGTATTGCCCCAATCTCTAGTGCCGTTTTCCTCTTCGTCGGCTCTGGTCCACCGCCGTCGCGGTTGATCTCCAGACATGGTGAGGCCCGAGCCTCTACGCCGGATTCCTCGCATTCCTTAAGGTCTCTCAAAGTCGTCTGTGTTGTTTCCTTCGAGTCGCACGACCCCGACCACGTCTCCCTCTGCGCTCCGTGCTCCCCACGCCGCTACTCTCATCGAAGTCCACGATGTCGTGCCTCCCTGACCGTGTCAAACTATTGCTGGTGAGCTCCTTGATGTCCTGTCACTAGCCCCACCACAAGACGCTCGAGCTCATAGGTCTCCGGTGAGCTCCCACGGAAACCGTCGCCGTCGGCCACTAGATTCTGTCGGGGCGTTGGTTACGGTGGCCGCCCGCGCGCCCAAATGTCACCAATCGATGTGCGATGGCGCGGTGGTGAGAGCAGCGCGGCCATGTCAGTGAGCCTACTGCTGGCTGCCACCAGTTCTCCTATAGTCCGGAGGTGTGTGAGAGAGAGACAAAGAGAATACAGTTTTTTTTTCATTTTTGGTTAGTGTCCACATGCAAGTGTGTGTGAGAGAGGGAGCGAGAGAAAGAGTTTTTTATTTTTATTTTTTCTAGAGTAGGCCCCGCATGTAAGTGGTTTACTCAGCGAGCGAGACAAATATCCAACAAACGCCCTGAAAATGCTCAAAGCCCTTTGACTTGATAGTAACGACACGGAAGGGCATTTCTATAAGGGCACCTAACTTTAGAGGGGGACATTTGAGTAGACTTGGGAATTAGAGGTAAATCTGAGTAATGGGTTCGAGTTAAGGGCTGATATGTAATTGGCCAATGAAAAATACCCTTTCGCTTTTCTTTATCTTTTAAAAAATCATATTTAAATATCCACAACACTAAATATAATGGAACTTTTTCCTATATTCATCCAAAATCACTCTCTATCCAATGGTGCAACTTTCATATTTTTTAGAGGATTTGTTTATTTTGTTTTAGTTATTTGGATTCTTTTTATTATTTGTATATTATTCCGATGTGTAAAAAAAAGATAACTTTGAGGATGTCGAGGTAGGTTCAAAAGGTTTTGAAGACTTTTCTGTGCCAGGCAAGCATACCACTTTGATCATGCTAGCCCCATACTCGCACTATGTTGTTCCAATTATTTTCACGCACAATAGGCTATTTTATAGAAAGTGGCTATTTAAAGTTTAGAGATTAGCTATGCCCCACTTGCTTGATGAAATGATACCCCCTTGGCGTTGCTTGCCATTTTCACCATAGGGATATTACCTACTGCCCAAGTTAACTGTTGTGAGACGTGGACACATTTGAAGTATAACGCTTAGCCATGATTTAGTGATTAAAACTTTAGGATATGGGGAAAATGTTGGGCTTAATCAAAAAAAAATTATAAAACCCGTGGAAGACAACTATTACCGAAGGAGAGGTTCTCAAAATAAAGTTCTGCAAAAAGAGAAACTATGGTAGAGGGAGAGAGTGATGGTTTTGAAAACTTGATGCATGACGAGAAGGAATGGAATGATTTGAGCATGTGAGATGATCACATTTTGACCATGACTATGATACATAATGAAGGTTGGATATGATGGTGATGAATATGTTGATTGATGGTAGTATCGCTTGAGTTATATAGGGTCGAGTCTAAGTGTTGAGCAACCCTGCCGAACATGTGCAACCACATTACTCTGGTATGGGATGGGCTCGGCTTATTAATAATTTGGATAACCTAGCTTGGATCCCGCAATGGTGGAAAGGTCGTGACGAGGGAAAAGGTTTTCTTCTCTCGGGACAGGGCCATCTCCGATTGAGGTGGTCATGGTTGTCTCTCACCACTGGTTACAACGGTGGTCCTACAAACCATAGGAAACCTTACTCGTACTGTGTTAATTTTTTTAGGAGATATTGTGTTAATAGATAAATCTGATTATGTCCATCATTGTGGATGGGCTCCTAGCCCAGTGGCCAGCGTGCAGTTGTCTTCTGGCTGATGCGGGTTCGAGCCTCGATTCAAACGTTGTTATCCCACATTTTTCTCTTAATTAAAAAACTTGCAGGGCTTCTTCCCCTCCTGGTCTAGTATTGTGTCCATCGTTATGATGCGGATTCGGAGCTCTGATCCTCCTTTTCCCAAAAATAAAGGCAAAGCGCTCTCTAGCCCATGTTTTTTGAATATTTGTTCTAGGTGGTGCAATCAAATTGTGCTTAAGTTCCTAAACAGCCTACAAAACGACACTACTGGCACATATGCCAAGGCCATCAGTTTCAAAATGGGAAGCATAAGACTGGCTCCAAACTTATTTTTAATCGAAAGACTCTTGATCAGAATAGTTTTTTTTTAACTATTTTTTTTGAAACGGAGGCAAAAGATTTGCCTCATCAACTAAATAAGGAGAGAACATAGTTTAGAGTGTTACGAGGAACCACACACATGGCATGACAACTACTCGCGCGAAATAACATGCCCTAGTTTCTTAGCGCCGCGGTGATCCAAAGCTTTGCCTCCTCTAAAATGGCATGAAGGAGAACGGGCGGTGGCGCACATTTGTGGCGAAACACCCTAGCATTCTGTTCGTTCCAAATTGTCCAAGAGACAAGCATGGTAAGAGAGGCCATAGCGTGTCTGTTGGGGTTTTGATTGTTGGTTCTCTTGTCCCACCACTCGCTAACGGAGTCCGCAAGATGCCAAACGGTTGTGTCCATGTGAGCAAGGCCAAGCTTCTGAATGACTAATCGCCATAGCCTGAGCGTGTAGCGGCACTTGAAAATAAGATGCGCGCCCGATTCATGTTCTTGTTTGCAAAGCTGGCAAAGGCCACAATTTGGCCAACCACGTTTTGCCAACTGATCGGCGGTCCAAATCCTATTTTGGATAGCCAACCAAGCAAAAAAATTCACTTTTGGTGGTGCCCAAACTTTCCAGACCATTTGATTCATAGGGGATAGTGACATGCCAAGGAACTGAGCATTATATGCGGTCGACGTTGTGTAGATCCCATCATTCGCGTGCTTCCAGACAATATCATCTTCAAGTTGGTCGTCTCGGTGGAAGTCACTTATGAGCATCCAAAGAGTGAAGAATTCATGAATGTGGTCACTGGAGACGACCGTGTTGTTGTTGATTGTTATAATCCATGCACTCCCATTTAGAGCCTCACGCACCATCCAATTTTTTCTCCTCGAGGCCTCGAAGATGAGCGGAGCAATGTCCTTTGGTTTGCGCCCCAGAAGCCAAGGGGAGTCCCAAAATGGAGTTCGGGCGCTGTTGCCGACGGTGATAGTAGTGGAGGCATAGAAAAATTCCCGGTCATCCTTGGTGCAAGGGTTGCCAAGACCCACCCATAACTTTTGAGGTTCCTTCCATTCATACCAGAGCCACCGTAAACTCAATGCACGCGCAAATTTGTCAGTGTTGAGCACGCCGAGACCACCATACTCCTTTGGCCGACACACTGTCTCCCAATGCACCTTGCACTTGGCACTGGTAGTCTTATCTGACCCGAACCAGAGGAAGGCCCTCTCAATCTTGTAGACTGTCAAGGGAGCTCGGTGGTACAATAAGTGGTGTGATGGAGTACACCGCTTGGGAGGAGATGACCGACTTGACAAGGGCCGTGCACCCGATTGTAGTGATATTTTGCCCTTCCCAAGTCACTAGCTTTCCGGTTGCCTTGTCCACAAGATAATGGAAGTCCACCTTCTTGAGTTGCCACACCAAGAGCGGCAAGCCCAGATATTTCATAGGGGACTAGGACCGAGCTGCCAGAACACTTTGCAAAATGTGCTCGAGATTAAGGTGATTGCAACGTATTGGCACAACCGAGCTTTTCTGGAAGTTGGTGCATAAACCCGTCACCTCACCAAAGCCCTTCAAGATGGAGGCTAGGTTTTCGATGTCCTTCTTGATTGGGGCCACAAAAACAGCCGCGTCATCCGCGTAAAGCGAAGTCCTCACCATAGCCCCATGGACACGAATCTTGTGGAGCAAGCCTTTCCGAGTTGCCAAGTCCAGAATTTGGTGAGGAGGGTCGATTACAAGGACAAACAAGAGCGGAGAGAGGGGGTCCCCTTGTCGAAAGCCACGGTCGTGCTTGATGGGAGAGCCAGGAATCCCATTGAGGATCCGCGAAGATGATGAGGATAATAGCGCAATCCAATCCCTGAACTTGGCAGGGAACCCCAAATGTTGAAGAAGCTCAAGGATGTATTCCCATGTGACCGAGTCGAAAGCCTTCTTTATATCAAGCTTGAAGAGGAGGGCGGGGGTCTTGCTCTTGTGGAGGCGTCTAGCAAAGCTCCGGATGTACATGAAGTTGACGAGAATGCTTCTCCGTTTTATGAAAGCACTTTGAGCGTTGGATATGAGGTCGCCCATGCGAGGAGCAAACCGCAAGGAGAGGATCTTGGCAATGATTTTGGCGACGGCGTGAATGAGGCTAATGGGCCTATAGTCGGAGATGCCTTCCGCCCCCTCCTTCTTGGGCAAAAGAACGACATTGGCGGAGTTAAGCCATTGCATATTTGAGGTGTTTAAGGAATCAAAGCGCTGGATAACCCTCATGAGATCATGCTTTATGACCCCCCCTCCCCACAACACTTCTTGAAGAAGATGCCCGTGAAGCCATCCGGCCAGGCGCTTTATCACTAGGCAATTCCTTGATGGCCTGGAGTACCTCATCCTCAGAGATAGGATCGTCAAGGCCATGCAAGGCATGGTGCTCGGTGCCAAGCTCCTCCCAGTTAAGATCCACGGTACTCGTATTGCCTCTGCCCATGACCTCAGAAAAGTGCGCATGGATGATCTCCTCTTTTTCCTTGTGCTCGGTAACCCAGCCCTGTCCGTGTTTGATCCGGTGGATGTGGTTTTCCGTCTTCTGGCGTTGATATGGCGGTGGAAGAATTTGGTGTTAGCATCACCGTCCCTTATATTTGCGATTCTGGCGCATTGGCTTTTCCTAGTCCTCTCAAGGAACGCCAAACTAATGACCCTCCGCTTGAGCCTAGAGCGAAGGTCACGCTCCTCGGGAGAGAGGAGTCTCTCCTCTTGGGCGATGTCGAGGCGTAGGATCACCATAAGTGCCACATGGAGCTAGATCTTAGCCTTGGAGAAGAGTGACTTGCTCCACTCCATGAGACGAAGTGTGGTCTTCTTAAGCTTGTGGTGCAAGACTTGGTAGGGCTCCGTGTGGGCCACCCGCTCATTCCAAGCCTTGAGGACCACGTCGTTGAATCCGGGCAGAGATACCCAGAAGTTCTCGAATTTGAAGGATCGCGGCTTCCTGGGCCCCTTGTCGTCAGCAAGAAGAAGAGGGCGGTGGTCCGAAAGAGAAGATGACAAAGCATGAAGCACATGGGTGTTGAATGTCATATCCCAATCCGCATTGTAAAAAAAGGAATCAAGCTTGCAGAGGATCGGGTTGTCCCTCAGAATAGTAGCAATGAGTTGCATACGTACCTCAAGGCTTCTAGGAAAACTATAGTTGCCGCACACCAAAAATCGTCACGGAGCACCGTGGGGTAGCCGCCGAGCAGGACGACAGTGGACCACGTGAAAGCCAGCGTGCCCAGCGCGTTGCCAAGCCTCTCCATCAGCGTGACGAAGCGAACGAAGCGATTCAGCCTCATCTCAGGCGGCGAGACGGCTTTGCCGGCGGCAGGACACGCCGGCATGTTTACGCGGTGCTCGGCGACGTTCGCCATTCTGCGCTATTAGAGCAGCCGCAGCAAACAAGCACTACACACCTGCTTGGTGGCGAGTCTCCGGTGTTGTCGTGGTTTTCTCCTGTAAAATACATCCGCAAACACTCTGTCTTTCTTCCGTGAGGCTATCCCAGGAAGAAAAGAGAAAAGTTAACCGATGGCGCAGGTGTTTTTCGTCGAAACTCAAGAGCACGGGTCACTGTCGAGAGTTTATGTTCAGCCAACCAGCCACATAACCACAGGCAGATCAAGCCGCATGAGACGGGAAACCATCGTAAACTTCCACGCACCAGCTCTACGTCAATGGTGTCATCTTCACAAAATTTAATAGGACTCGTGCAAATATAGTGAAGATTTTTTAAAAATCGCTAATGTCAGTTGATACCAACGGCAATGCTTGAGCTCCAACCCGGAACCTAGTAGGCACAGCCAATCGAGGACGGCGCTTGTCCAAGTCGTTGCGGGAAGTGGAAGTCCGAGGGTCGGGGGCATCTGATAAAAGCGGAAAGCAATGTACGCGGGCTGTCCACATTGAAACAATCCACCGCGAGAGACCGGCCTTGCAGGCAAAGCATTTCACTCCTGTCATGCGACCTCCCCTCGTCTGCAAGGCATTGGCGTTCCTGGCGATGTCCTCTAGCGACTTCTTAGACTTATTTACCTAAAACCATCACGTTTGGCGCTAGGATAACAACTTGATACCATATTTAAATCAGGGCATAAAAAACCATCGAAAATGCGCCTAATTTGTAACGCGGAGCACTGATAGTCTGATAAGCTTGCGAAAACAGCGAATCTGACAAGTTGGGCCCGCATGTCAGGCTGACGTGGCGACGACTAAACGCTTTGACCAACTGATGTGGCAAATAAGATGCAGGCCCCACCTGTCAATGACTAGATGGTCATCTTCTTCCCATATCTCTTTCTTTGAGGCATTCCATCAAACAGCTCTTAGGCGCCAATTATTTTCCTCTCGCCGGAGAGAGTGAGCAGCGCTAGCACGTCCGCCTCTCCATGGAGCGCCGGCGGCCGCGTGCCCAGGCCGGCGCGCCGGCCGACGAGCAGCGCCAGCCCCGCCGCACCGGCCGACGAGCAGCGCCCATCCCCACCGCGCGCCCAGGCCGACGAGCAGCACCCAGCCCGCCGCGCGCCCAGGTCGACGAGCAGGAGTCCGCCTCTCCATGGAGCGCTGGCGGCCGCGTGCCCAGGCCGGCGCGCCGGCCGACGAGCAGCGCCAGCCCCGCCGCACCGGCCGACGAGCAACGCCCATCCCCGCCGCGCGCCCAGGCCGACGAGCAGCACCCAGCCCGCCGCGCGCCCAGGCCGACGAGCAGGAGTCCGCCTCTCCATGGAGCACCGACGCGGTGCCGTTGACAACTCTGTACTCGAGCACCGCCACGCTGCCCCGACGAGCTCCTCTGCGTGCCGTTTGCGGCTTCGCCGTCGACTTTGGCCGTGCACGCCCTTACGCTCGACGAGCCGGACAAGCCCGCCGTCCTGCGCTGGCGGAAGAGTGCTCCCGCCGAGCCGTTGCGGCTGTCCGCTTCCACGGGGAGACCGACATGCTGGGCAGCGGGGCGGATCCTCGCCGGATCCGGGCGGGACAAGGGCTGGAAGTGCGGCTGGGGTTAGATCCCACGCGGTCCAGTGGCTTGTGGTGGCGGATGGCAGGTAGCTAGGGTGGCGGGGAGGCTCGTCGGTGGTGGCTCACCGGGGTAAGGCTCCAGCGGCGGTGTGGGTATGGCTGGTTGTGGTCGCGGTCGTGGGGAAGAAGATGGCTGGAGGGAGAGAGAGAGGAGGGGGGAGGGTAAGAGAGAGAGGTCGACATGTGGGCCTTCGGCCACCTCAGCAAATTATCCACGTAGGCATGCCACATCGGCCCGACAGGTGGGCCCAACCTGTCAGATCCGCTGTTTTCGTGGTCAAATTCGAGCATCAGTGCTCCGCGTTACGTGTTAGGCTCAATTTTGATGGTTTTTTGTGCCCTGCTTCATATGTGGTACCAAATTGTTACCCTAGCCCCGAGTGTTATGGTTTTGGGTAAATAACTCGACTTTTTACAATATCAATGAAAGAGAGGAAAAACGTGTGCACTGGCCATGATTCGTGCTTACTGCTTAGGGATTGGTCAGGGACGCCCTTCACATTTTGACCGTGAAGAAGACGTCAAATCTGTCTTGCAGGCGAAGCATTCCACTCCTGTCATGCGGCGCAAAAAGAAAGGCGATACGGGCACATGGCATAGGTCTGAGGCCAACTCTAACGTGCCCGGCCTATTTTATCCGCGCACCTATATTTAGGTCGAAATGAACAAAAATCACGGCTCGCTGCGCCGCCGACGCAAACAGACGAGTGTCTGTTTTCGTCCGCCCGCAACCTATTTCAGGCCGAAATTTGGGCTGGCTTCGTGTCGGTGCGGACGCGCGCGTTGCCCGCTCTTGTCCTCTCCTGGCCCGCTCGTCGATGTAACATCCACCTAGGGCTGCAAGAAAACTCGATGCTCGTGAGCCGCTCGAGGCTCGATTCAAGATCGACTCGAAAAGAAACGATCTGAGTTTGAACACTTTATGCA
The DNA here is from genome assembly GCA_011799875.1 of Thinopyrum elongatum. Lineage (NCBI taxonomy): Eukaryota > Viridiplantae > Streptophyta > Magnoliopsida > Poales > Poaceae > Thinopyrum > Thinopyrum elongatum. The sequence continues at coordinate 132,113,712 of CM022298.1, forward strand.
GCTCGACCGAGAAACGAGCCGATCTTGAGCCAATATTGGCTCGCTCGATTTTAGCTCGATAGCTCAACATAATATCATTGTGTTAAATGATCATGCCATATATTAAATGGAAACAAGATAATTTGTTATCATATATGTGTTCCACGATTTTTCTTCATTTTATGTACCAGCAAACATGGAAGCTTATGCACCTTTGTTTTTGTTATCATATAAGTGCACAGAAGATTTAGACCTAATTATGGTACGTGATCGACTATGTGTTAAATATTCTGTTGTTTTTGGCAAAAATTCCCAGCATATGCATCTTCGTTTTCTTGTTTTTGGTCCATGAAGACCATCATCTATTGCTAGTTCGCCCAATAAACCAAGATGAGCTCTCCCGAGCACGACGAGATGGGGGTATAAAGTTGTGTCCTGTTGTGTCCTTATCTCGTTGGAACAATCGCCATAAATTTATAATTTTTACGGTCTCATTTAACTCGAAACTAGCTCGAGATCGTTACAAGCTGAGCACGAGTAGTCATGTTCTACAGCTTGATCTTGAACTTCACTTAGTTTGAGCTCGCATAAATTTTAATAGGAGTTGAGCTGAGCCAAGTCCAACTCGTTCGAACTCGACTCGTTTGCAGCCCTACATCCACCACTATTATTTTTTTGAAATGTGACGAAGGGAACGAAGCAATTCAACCGATCTTGCACTCCTATAAGTAGTGAAATGGTAAAATTTATACCCATGTTTCTCTTCGGTGAAATTAAATTAAAGACAAGAAAAACACCCCACGGCATGTCTGTGGTCAGACGAAGGCCACAAGAGTTTCCATCGCCGGGACTCGCAAGCACAGGTCTCCGGCGACTTGTCCGTGCCTTTGCGCTCGTCCGGAGTAGAGCTCACTGTCGAGAGTTCAGCGTTGACAGATCCGGTAAATTTCCACGGAGCGCGTGCGTACGGACAGCCCAGTCGAGGGTTTGTACTTTGTAGAGGACGCACGAGACAAGTGGTGCTACAAAAACACACCTGTCGTACACCCTTGAACCGAAATGTGTGTGATGCATCACAAACGTCAGAAAAAAAAATTATGTGTCAAAAGATGAAACGGTGATCAATTGTGTGCGATGATTGGGAGCATCGCATTGCGTGATATGCACACTGTGTGCGAAGTTTCACACACGGTTTTCAAGGAAAACTCGTGTGCGACAACTCATGACATCACATATGATTGTGTGTTGATAATTTTGTGCTCTAGCAGCACACAACTGAGTTAAAGAAACTGTGTGCGACCAGGGGCGGAGCCACCGTTGCATCGTTAGGTGCAGTTGAACCCAACGAGACTTGATAGCTACGTACACTAGTAGAATGTCCGTGCGTTGCCACGGACTTTTTAACTTTTTTATGATTGTTGTATAAAATTCGGTGAATTTTTTACTCCTTCCAACGAAATGGACGCAGGCTCTTGTCAAAGGATTCTTTTTTAACATCAATGTAATCTATCTCCATCTCTCTCATATACCCCGCGAAAAAAAGTATTATCATGTGCAATATATATACATGGAAGAATAATTATTTGTATTCATCTCATTGTGTAAAATTGGATGACTTTTGAGTTCAGTCGCTCATAGTTACATCCGTGACTTTGTCAATCGACATTTTCAAAGCATCATCTGAAACCATCATTTTTTATTATCTCTGACCTACAAAAGTTAACAAATAAAAATGTATTAAATAAAAAAATAAAAGACAAAGCAGCATGTGCATTGTCGTCACATAGAATGTATGTCATCTCACCGCACCATTGCTTGCATCTTTTCTAAACTTCCCCACATACTCCGAGAAATGGCGGTGTATTGTACATCTGATTGAAAAATGAGATGATTATCACTACCTCGAGAGATGATGGCGAATCGAATTAGTTAACTGTCCGTGCATTGGAAGGGGTCATAAACATTTCAATGGTTTAACACGAATTGTGTTTACTGTATATCAGTGGTGCGTCTGACTTGCAACACGCTTTTAATTCAAAGATTTCTGAGTGGAAAAAAGGATATGTAATAGGTCCTTGTTATATACATAACCATAAGGTCAGAGGAACCCCATCCTAATCTAACTTAAGCAAAACTGCAGAAGAGCTCACAAGTGGACCTGAAGCTATGATAAGAACAAAATTTGAATGGTGTTCCTCTTGAACATCCTATGCGGAATAACAATGTTAAGCAAAACCCGAAACGGTAGTTCAGTGCTCGGAAAAACAAATTACTATTGCCTGATCAACTTTGACTTCAGGAGTATCTACCAGGATTTAATACATCCTTTCTTAAATGTCATTCTTTGCATAAAACCTTCACGTTTTCAAAACACTATCATGCAGAAATCACATTCTTTATGAGAAACACACCTCATAATAGAAACTCTGTATCATAATAGAAATTGTAGGTTTCCTTGATGGGAAACATACTAATGGTCAGATACGCATCATCATCACAGTTTCAGCCTCTACCGCTACCCATCATTACTCATCTTGTGCAACCTCTCGTCTTTCTTATTTTCACTCCCTTTTCTGGAGTTTGTCATCACCAGCGGTAGCAACAAAAGAAAGTCCAGCTCAATGCTGTCAGCAACATAAAAAAAGTTTCATCTCTGATGGCATTTCCAGATGGCTTGGCTAGTTCTCATGCTCTTTCTAATCCAAGACATATATACAAGAACCAACTTTCTAAGACAAGAATCAGGCTACTCATGTATGTGCCTTTTAGTCTCTTCCTCAAATTTTCTTCTAGATGGTGCAAATGGAGATTCCAGATAAGAAGGCATGTCAGTACACAGTTCCACATTTATTTGTGAAAAGAAACATAAATTTAGAACAAGTGGAGTACCTTTCGATTCCTCGTGTACATCAGCGAATGTCGTCTTTTTTACCGTTAAATTACTCTTTTCCTTCTCTTCCTCCACCCATTACCTTTGCCTCTCCGCCTCCCGAACCCAAGTCCGCCACATTTTTCAATGGTGCATCTAGCTCGCAATCACGCCTTCCATCTCCATCTAGACTTTAACCATGCACTGATTTACATCTCACACAGTTTAACTTCTCCCTCTCTCTCTCTCCCTCCCTCCCTTCCCTCTTCCAAATAAATTGCGGCATTTAAGAAGTAAATATTATCTGTGAGATGTAAATAGTTGTGCCAGAAGGACAATAAAGTTTAATACGGCTGTATTGGTCAAAAGTAACACCCACATAAAAAAATCACTTCTTAGTATACATAACCTTGCTATTAAGATTTTTTTTTACTTTATTGTGCAACACACTGTATTTTTGGAGCATGTGTTATTTTTACCCTCAACCTGAACATGTGCTAATACAGTACATACATTTCTAGTTTTCTACTCCCTCCGCTCCTAAATATTTGTCTTTCTAGAGATTTCAACAAGTGACTACATACGGAACAAAATGAGTGAATCTACACTCTAAAATATGTCTATATACATCCGTATGTGGTAGTCCATTTGAAATCTCTAAAAAGACAAATATTTAGGAACAGAGAGAGTATATAACTAAGAGTTATTTGTATGTCCAAATATGATCTTAGAATTAGTATGGTTCCAGTTAAGCTCTTACTATACCTAAAATAAGCAAGCATTCAGCCATTACATCACGGTAGCGGGCGCAGCCAAGGTGTGGCTAATTTGTTTGTTCAAAATTTTAGGCATATCATTTCATCAATCAAAGAAGACTATCATGTAAATCACCAATGAGCATGTCATTGTGCAATAAAACAAGGGGGGTAGTGGTCATAGGAAGTCATTTACTAATGAGATGACAAAACCGACGGTTTGATTTTTTTTGGGATAGCATGCAGCATCTGCAATGGAAAACAATAATACTACTAAACATGAAAGAATAGGAGGGATCCCATCCTTTGGTCTAATTTTTACGCTCGCCCTGAACATATGCTACTACATCCATTTTAAATTTTCTATATAACTGAGAGCTATTTGTACGCCAAAATCTGATCTGAGAATTAGTATGGTTCAGTTGTAGCTTTTACCTATAAACCTAAATTAGGCAAGCATTCAGGCATGACACTCCGCGAACAAAACAATCTTGCCCTGGATCGATGGCTGGCGTCACAAGAGTGATAGCTCGATGGACGGCACAAGAAAGGAAGGGGAGTAGCGAAGGAAACCGGGAGGATAACCGAACTGGTGGCGAAGAAGATGACAGAGACTCAGAGAAGCAGATACAATGAAGCGGTGTGGCCGAGCAGGGTCGAGATCATACCTCTGTATCACCAAAGTAAGGAGTCGGCAACACATACAACCTGAACTGTTTTCTGGGGAAAAGAAAAAAGGAACATTAAACATGCTTTTTGCACTAACTACTAACCAGTACAACTCTCCATAGAAAAATACATAACAGGCAGGTCCCGTAGTGGTGAAAATATAGGGCAATGCACCTACATAAGTTGCTGGGTAGTGTAGTAGTTTGTTCTCTCCTTCAACAATTCTCAAGTAGCTCGACGATGACTCCATTCTCTTCAACAGCAGCGACGGAGGCCTAGCATAGCAAGACTTCTGTGGTAAAAATAAACAAATATATATTATACAGAAAATATTATGATGAAGGAACAAAATCTTAATATGTCATTTAATTTGATAGAAAGCCTTGAGAAAATCAGTAGAGTAGAGTCTGAAAAGGCTTGCTAGAAGTAATCTTGCATGCACTTTAGTTTTCCTTCTAAAATAAAGAAATTCTTATGCAGTTCTAAACTTTGTTCCTTCGCTGCATGCATCGGTGATATGTTGAGACCAGAACAAATATATACCAGCTAGTACTATTACACACATTACATGAGCTCTATTACACAACATGTGTTTTCGTCTGAAATCAAGCAAAAAATTGAAACGTCTCAGCTGGAATAGTTTCTGAATCATTAGATGTGTTGTCACGCGGTGCTCCTGCCGGCCTTCATGACGGGGTCGATGAGCCGGAGTTGCACTTACACCATCCAAATACACATCTCCAGCATATTAAAGCATGAAATATCTAGACCCATATGTTCAAAATCTATGTTCTAAAGAAAACCTAGCCTGAAGCCATTAACATTAAGAATAGTCCTGGGTACTCCTGTGTACCACTTGCACACAAAGCAAGGGAGTCACTGAGAAGAAAAAAACATGATTTCATTCAACTAAGTAGATGCAGGTGAATATGATCGAGTGGAAGAAGAATTAAGAACTCATACTTTTTCCATGAGGTATAAGGGGAATAATAATAGATTCGCTTAGGAGAAACAAAATGTCGTTCAAGGGAGTAGATGAGATATGTGATTGGGTAGAATAGTTGGGAGCTCATATTTGTTTTTGAAGGCCTGTAGAAAATAGTAAACGCACTGGTCCAAACTCAGAAGTAAAGTGGGTGGCGCCATGCATGGTGCATATGATGCCACTAATTAAAAGGGATATCACCAAAAAATGAAGAATGGAAACAGATAAACAATAATTGCTACTAAAATTACCGGCAAGCTGAAGGAAATATGCCCTAGAGGCAATAATAAAGTTGTTACTTTATATTTCCTTATTCATGATAAATGTTTATTATCCATGCTAGAATTGTATTGATCGGAAACCTAAATACATGTGTGAATACATAAACAAACATTGTGTCCCTAGTGAGCCTCTACTTCACTAAGCTCGTTGATCAAAGATGGTTAAGGTTTCCTGACCATGGACATGAGTTGTCATTTGATAATGGGATCACATCATTAGGAAAATGATGTGATGGACAAGACCCATCCATTAGCTTAGCATATTGATCGTTCAGTTTATTGCTATTGCTTTCTTCATGTCAAATACATGTTCCTTCGACCATGAGATCATGCAACTCCCGGATACCGGAGGAATACCTTGTGTGCTATATAACGTCACAACGTAACTGGGTGATTATAAAGATATTCTACAGGTATCTCTGAAGGTGTCTGTTGAGTTGGCATGGATCGAGATTGGGATTTGTCACTCCGAGTATCGGAGAGGTATCTCTGGGCCCTCTCGGTAATACACATCATAAGCTTGCAAGCAAATGACTAAGGAGTTAGTCATGAGGTGATGTATTACGGAATGAGTAAAGAGACTTGCCGGTAACGAGATTGAACTAGGTATGAATATACCGACGATCGAATCTCGGGCAAGTAACATACCGATGGACAAAGGGAATTACGTATGTTGTCATAAGGTTCGACCGATAAAGATCTTCGTAGAATATGTAGGAGCCAATACGGGCATCCAGGTTCCGCTATTGGTTATTGACCGGAGAGGTGTCTCGGTCATGTCTACATAGTTCTCGAACCCGTAGGGTCCGCACGCTTAACGTTCGTTGACGATATAGTATTATATGAGTTATGTATGTTAGTGACCGAATGTTGTTCGGTGTTCCGGATGAGATCATGGACATGACGAGGAGCTCCGGAATAGTCCGGAGGTAAAGATTGATATATGGGATAATAGTATTTGGTCTCCGGAAAGGTTCCGGAATTCACCGGAAGGGGTTTCGGATGTTTCCCGAAATGTTTGGGCACGAGAACACTTTATTTGGGCCAAGGGGTAAAGCCCATGAGGGTTTTGGAAAGTGCAAAAGGAAGTTTTGTGGAGTCCAGGGGCCTGATGCCAGGAACCCTGGCGTCTGGGGGGTAGACGCCGGGAACCCTGGCGTCTAGCCCTGGAGTCCGAGAAGGACTCTTGCCTTTCGGGCAAAACCGACTTTGAGGAGGCTTTTACTCCAAGTTTCGACCCCAGGGCTCAACATATAAATAGAGGGGTAGGGCTAGCACCCAAGACACATCAAGATTCACCAAGCCGTGTGCCGGCAACCCCGTCCCCTCTAGTTTATCCTCCATCATAGTTTCCATTGTGCTTGGCGAAGCCCTGCGGAGATTGTTCTTCACCAACACCGTCACCACGCCGTCGTGCTGCCGGAACTCATCTACTAGTTCGCCTCTCTTGCTGGATCAAGAAGGCGAGGACGTCATCAAGCTGAACGTGTGCTGAACGCGGAGGTGCCGTACGTTCGGTACTTGATCGGGACGGATCATGAAGGTGTACGACTACATCAACCGCGTTGTCAAACGCTTCCGCTTTCGGTCTACGAGGGTACGTAGACATACTCTCCCCCTCTCATTGCTATGCATCTTCATGGATAGATCTTGTGTGAGCGTTGGAAATTTTTGAAATTGCATGCTACGTTTCCCAACAATGGCATCCGAGCCAGGTCTATGCGTAGATGATATGCACGAGTAGATCACAAAGAGTTGTGGGCGGTGATCGTCATACTGCTTACCACCAATGTCTTATTTTGATTCGGCGGTATTGTTGGATGAAGCGGCCCGGACCAACCTTACGTGACCACGTTCATGAGACCGGTTCCACCGACAGACATGCAACTAGTTTTGCATAAAGGTGGCTGGTGGGCGTCTGTTTCTCCTACTTTAGTTGAATTGAATTTGACTGCGGCCGGTCCTTGTTGAAGGTTAAAACAGCAAACTTGATAAATCACCATTGTGGTTTTGATGTGTAGGTAAGAACGGTTCTTGCTCGAAGCCCGTAGCAGCCACGTAAAACTTACAACAACAAAGTAGAGGACGTCTAACTTGTTTTTGCAGGGCATGTTGTGATGTGATATGGTCAAGACATGATGTGATATACATTGTTGTATGAGATGATCATATTTTGTAAAAGTTATCGGCAACTGGCAGGAGCCTTATGGTTGTCGCTTTATTGTATGAAATGCAAACGCCATGTAATTGCTTTACTTTATCACTATGCATTAGCGATAGTTGTAGAAGCAATAGTTGGCGAGACGACCACGACGCAACGATGGAGATCAAGGTGTCGAGCCGATGACGATGGAGATCATGACGATGCTTTGGAGATGGAGATCAAAAGCACAAGATGATGATGGCCATATCATGTCACATATTTTGATTGCATGTGATGTTTATCTTTTATGCATCTTATTTTGCTTAGTACGGCGGTAGCATTATAAGATGATCCCTTATCTAAATTTCAAGGTATAAGTGTTCTCCCTGAGTATGCACCGTTGCGACAGTTCGTCGTGTTGAGACACCACATGATGATCGGATGCGACGTTCAAATACAACGGGTGCAAGACAGTTTTGCACATGCGGAATACTCGGGTTAAACTTGACGAGCCTGGCATGTACAGACATGGCCTCGGAACACTGGAGACCGAAAGGTCGAACGTGAATCATATAGTAGATATGATCAACATAGAGATGTTCACCATTGATGACTACTCCATCTCACGTGATGATCGGACATGGTTTAGTTGATTTGGATCACGTATCATTTAGATGACTTGAAGGATGTCTATCTAAGTGGGAGTTCTTAAGTAATTTTATTAATTGAACTTAATTTATCATGAACTTAGTCCTGAGAGTATTTGCATATCTATGTTGTAGATCAATGGCCCGTGCTACCGTTCCCTTGAATTTTAATGCGTTCCTAGAGAAAACTAAGTTGAAAGATGATGGTAGCAACTACACGGACTGGGTCCGTAACTTGAGGATTATCCTCATTGTTGCACAGAAGAATTATGTTCTTGATGCACCGCTAGGTGAAAGGCCTGTTGCAGCAGCAGATGTTGATGTTTTGAACGTCTGGCAAGCTCGACCTGATGACTACTCGATAGTTCAGTGTGCCATGCTTTACGGATTAGAATCGGGACTTCAAAGACATTTTGAACGTCATGGAGCAAATGAGATGTTCCAAGAGTTGAAGTTAATATTTCAAGCAAATGCCCGAGTTGAGAGATATGAAGTCTCCAACAAGTTCTATAGCTGCAAGATGGAGGAGAACAGTTCTGTCAGTGAACACATACTCAAAATGTCTGGGTATCATAATCACTTGACTCAACTGGGAGTTAATCTTCCAGATGATAGTGTTATTGACAGAGTTCTTCAATCACTACCACCAAGCTACAAAGGCTTTGTGATGAACTATAATATGCAAGGGATGGAGAAGACAATTCCCGAGCTCTTCGCAATGCTCAAAGCTGCGGAGGTAGAAATCAAGAAGGAGCATCAAGTGTTGATGGTTAACAAGACCACTAGTTTCAAGAAAAAGGGCAAGGGAAAGAAGGGGAACTTCAAGAAGAATGGCAAGCAAGTTGCCACTCCCGAGAAGAAGCTCAAACCTGGACCCAAGCCTGAAACTGAGTGCTTCTACTGCAAAGGGACTGGTCACTGGAAGCGGAACTGCCCCAAGTATTTGGCGGATAAGAAGGATGGCAAAGTGAACAAAGGTATATTTGATATACATGTTATTGATGTGTACTTTACTAATGCTTGTAGTAGCACCTGGGTATTTGATACTGGTTCGGTTGCTCATATTTGTAACTCGAAACAGGAGCTACGGATTAAACGAAGATTGGCTAAGGACGAGGCAACGATGCACGTCGGGAATGGTTCCAAGGTCGATGTGATCGCCGTCGGCACGCTACCTCTACATCTACCTTCGGGATTAGTTTTAGACCTGAATAATTGTTATTTGGTGCCAGCGTTGAGCATGAACATTATATCTAGATCTTGTTTAGTGCGAGACGGTTATTCATTTAAATCAGAGAATAATGGTTGTTCTATTTATATGAGTAATATTTTTTATGGTCATGCACCCTTGAAGAGTGGTCTCTTCTTGTTGAATCTCGATCATGGTGATACACATATTCATAATATTGATGCCAAAAGATGCAAAGTTGATAATGATAGTGCAACATATTTGTGGCACTGCCGTTTAGATCATATTGATGTAAAGCGCATGAAGAAACTCCATGCAGATGGGCTTTTGGAATCACTTGATTATGAATCATTTGATACTTGTGAACCATGTCTCATGTGCAAGATGACTAAAACTCCGTTCTCCGGAACAATGGAGCGAGCTAATGACTTATTGGAAATAATACATACCGATGTATGCAGTCCGATGAGTGTTGGAGCACGCGGCGGGTATCGTTATTTTCTGACCTTCACAGATGATTTGAGTAGATATGGGTATATCTACTTAATGAAACACAAGTCTGAAACATTTGAAAAGTTCAAAGAATTTCAAAGTGAGGTGGAGAATCATCGTAACAAGAAAATAAAGTTTCTACGATCTGATCATGGAGGTGAATATTTGAGTTACGAGTTTGGCCTTCATTTAAAACAATGTGGAATAGTTTCATAACTCACGCCACCTGGAACACCACAGCGTAATGGTGTGTCCGAACGTCGTAACCGTACTTTATTAGATATGGTGCGATCTATGATGTCTCTTACCGATTTACCACCATCATTTTGGGGTTATGCATTAGAGACAGTTGCATTCACGTTAAATAGGGCACCGTCTAAATCCGTTGAGACGACACCGTATGAACTGTGGTTTGGCAAGAAACCTAAGCTGTCGTTTCTTAAAGTTTGGGGTTGCGACACTTATGTCAAAAGGCTTCAGCCTGATAAGCTCGAACCCAAATCCGAGAAGTGCGTCTTCATAGGATACCTTAAGGAAACAATTGGGTACACCTTCTACCACAGATCCGAAGGCAAGATCTTTGTTGCCAAGAATGGAACCTTTCTAGAGAAGGAGTTTCTCTCGAAAGAAGTGAGTGGGAGGAAAGTAGAACTTGATGTGGTAATTGTACCTTCTCTCGAATTGGAAAGTAGCTCATCAAAGAAAACCGTTCCTGTGATGCCTACACCAACTAGAGAGGAAGCTAATGATGATGATCATGAAACTTCAGATCAAGTTACTACAGAACTTCGTAGGTCAACCAGAACACGATCCGCACCAGAGTGATATGAGAATCCTGTACTGGAAGTCATGTTACTAGACCAAGGCGAACCTACGAACTATGAAGAAGTTATGATGAGCCCAGATTCCGACAGATGGCTTGAGGCCATGAAATCTGAGATAGGATCCATGTATGAGAACAAAGTGTGGACTTTGGTGGACTTGCCCGATGATCGGCGAGCCATAGAGAATAAATGGATCTTCAAGAAGAAGGCTGACGCCGATGGTAATGTTACTATCTACAAAGCTCGACTTGTCGCAAAAGGTTTTCGACAAGTTCAAGGAGTTGACTACGATGAGACTTTCTCACCCGTAGCGATGCTTAAGTCCGTCTGAATCATGTTAGCAATTGCCGTATTTTATGATTATGAAATCTGGCAAATGGACGTCAAAACTGCATTCCTTAATGGATTTCTTAAAGAAGAGTTGTATATGATGCAACCAGAAGGTTTTGTCGATCCTAAAGGTGCTAACAAAGTGTGCAAGCTCCAGCGATCCATCTATGGACTGGTGCAAGCATCTCGGAGTTGGAATATACGCTTTGATGAGGTGATCAAAGCATATGGTTTTATACAGACTTTCGGAGAAGCCTGTATTTACAAGAAAGTGAGTGGGAGCTCTGTAGCATTTCTAATATTATATGTGGATGACATATTATTGATTGGAAATGATGTAGAATTTCTGGATAGCATAAAAGGATACTTGAATAAGAGTTTTTCAATGAAAGACCTCGGTGAAGCTGCTTATATATTGGGCATCAAGATCTATAGGGATAGATCGAGACGCTTAATAGGACTTTCACAAAGCACATACCTTGACAAAGTTTTGAAGAAGTTCAAAATGGATCAGTCAAAGAAAGGGTTCTTGTCTGTGTTGCAAGGTGTGAAGTTGAGTAAGACTCGATGCCCGACCATTGCAGAAGATAGAGAGAAAATGAAAGTCATTCCCTATGCTTCAGCCATAGGTTCTATCATGTATGCTATGCTGTGTACCAGACCTGACGTGTGCCTTACCATAAGTCTGGCAGGGAGGTACCAAAGTAATCCAGGAGTGGATCACTGGACAGCGGTCAAGAACATCCTGAAGTACCTGAAAAGGACTAAGGATATGTTTCTCGTTTATGGAGGTGACAAAGAGCTCGTCGTAAATGGTTACGTCGATGCTAGTTTTGACACTGATCCGGATGACTCTAAGTCACAAAACGGATATGTATTTATATTGAATGGTGGAGCTGTCAGTTGGTGCAGTTCCAAGTAAAACATCGTGGCGGGATCTACGTGTGAAGCGGAGTACATAGCTGCTTCGGAAGCAGCAAATGAAGGAATCTGGATGAAGGAGTTCATATCCGATCTAGGTGTAATACCTAGTGCATCGGGTCCAATGAAAATCTTTTGTGACAATACTGGAGCAATTGCCTTAGCGAAGGAATCCATATTTCACAAAAGAATCAAACACATCAAGAGACGCTTCAACTCCATCCGTGATCAAATCAAGGAGGGAGACATAGAGATTTGCAAAATACATACGGATCTGAATGTAGCAGACCCGTTGACTAAGCCTCTTCCACGAGCAAAACATGATCAGCACCAAGACTCCATGGGTGTTAGAATCATTACATTGTAATCTAGATTATTGACTCTAGTGTAAGTGGGAGACTGAAGGAAATATGCCCTAGAGGCAATAATAAAGTTGTTATTTTATATTTCCTTATTCATGATAAATGTTTATTATTCATGCTAGAATTGTATTGATCGGAAATCTAAATACATGTGTGAATACATAGACAAACATTGTGTCCCTAGTGAGCCTCTACTTGACTAAGCTCGTTGATCAAAGATGGTTAAGGTTTCCTGACCATGGACATGAGTTGTCATTTGATAATGGGATCACATCATTAGGAGAATGATGTGATGGACAAGACCCATCCGTTAGCTTAGCATATTGATCGTTCAGTTTATTGCTATTGCTTTCTTCATGTCAAATACATGTTCCTTCGACCATGAGATCATGCAACTCCCTGATACCGGAGGAATACCTTGTGTGCTATCAAACGTCACAACGTAACTGGGTGATTATAAAGATGCTCTACAGGTATCTCCGAAGGTGTCTGTTGAGTTGGCATGGATCGAGATTGGGATTTGTCACTCCGAGTATCGGAGAGGTATCTCTGGGCCCTCTCGGTAATACACATCATAAGCTTGCAAGCAAATGACTAAGGAGTTAGTCATGAGGTGATGTATTACGGAACGAGTAAAGAGACTTGCCGGTAACGAGATTGAACTAGGTATGAAGATACCGACGATCGAATCTCGGGCAAGTAACATACCGATGGACAAAGGGAATTACGTGTGTGGTCATAAGGTTCGACCGATAAAGATCTTTCTAGAATATGTAGGAGCCAATATGGGCATCCAGGTTCCGCTATTGGTTATTGACCGGAGAGGTGTCTCGGTCATGTCTACATAGTTCTCGAACCCATAGGGTCCGCACGCTTAACGTTCGTTGACGATATAGTATTATAAGAGTTATGTATGTTGGTGACCAAATGTTGTTCGGTGTTCCGGATGAGATCATGGACATGACGAGGAGCTCCGGAATAGTCCGGAGGTAAAGATTGATATATGGGATAATAGTGTTTGGTCTCCGGAAAGGTTCCGGAATTCACCGGAAGGGATTTCGGATGTTTCCCGAAATGTTTGGGCACGAGAACACTTTATTTGGGCCAAGGGGTAAAGCCCACGAGGGTTTTGGAAAGTGCAAAAGGAAGTTTTACGGAGTCTAGGGGCCAGATGCCTGGAACCCTGGCGTCTGGGGGGTAGACGCCGGGAACCCTGGTGTCTAGCCCTGGAGTCCGAGAAGGACTCTTGCCTTTCGGGCAAAACCGACTTTGAGGAGGCTTTTACTCCAAGTTTCGACCCCAGGGCTCAACATATAAATAGAGGGGCAGGGCTAGCACCCAAGACACATCAAGATTCACCAAGCCGTGTGCCGGCAACCCCGTCCCCTCTAGTTTATCCTCCATCATAGTTTCCATTGTGCTTGGCAAAGTCCTGCAGAGATTGTTCTTCACCAACACCGTCACCACGCCGTCGTGCTGCCGGAACTCATCTACTACTTCGCCCCTCTTGCTGGATCAAGAAGGCCAGGACGTCATCGAGCTGAACATGTGCTGAACGCGGAGGTGCCGTACGTTCGGTACTTGATCGGGACGTATCGTGAAGGTGTACGACTACATCAACCGCGTTGTCAAACGCTTCCGCTTTCGGTCTACGAGGGTACGTAGACATACTCTCCCCCTCTCGTTGCTATGCATCTCCATGGATAGATCTTGCGTGAGTGTAGGAAATTTTTGAAATTGCATGCTACGTTTCCCAACACAAGCTTGCATTGAAAGAGGACAGAGTCTTGTAAGACCTTGTAGCTGTGCTATTATGTTTTGATGAAGTTTCATTCATTCATAACATTCAGAAACAACAATTATACGCTGGTAGAAAATGAAAACCAAGCATCAGGGACAACTAAACCTAGACCAGAGATAAGTGGACACACACAAACACGCACACGCGCGCGCTCGCGCGCGCACGCGCACACACACACACACACACAAGGTAGACTAATTTCAGTTCGTGCTCCGGTACTTACACAAGTATTTTGGTCCCCCATTCTACATTCTCAGCTTAATGCTTCACTAAAAAAATTAGGAACTTGAAGCGATCCTTGTATATATAATCACAATCTATGATATTCTTACATAAAACTTTATTTTGCTTCACAATAAATTTTTAAAGCAGATAAAAAAACATGTTCAAGGACTGCCATATGGGATAACTGATGGTTATATTTTTCATGAAAAGCGCCTGATGGTTATATGAAACATCTAAAACTTTAGGAACCAGATATGATCTAAGGAAATGACACACACTGCATGTAACTAATAACAAAAGCCATAGAAAAGATAACCTTTATTGATTGAAATATTGCCAGATCCACTCCTTTGTTTGAATAGCAACGAGCACTGGCGCCAGCACATCCCCTTTGTCATAGATCAATAGACAGCAAAAAAGGAGCAACATTAATGTGGGTTAACTCCTATGACAGTTTGCATATTAACAAACTGAGATTACATATGGCTAGATAATGAGATTCCTTTGCACCATCGTGTTCTTACTTTGAAATGTGGTAGCAACAATTAGAAAGTTTCTAATACGTTAGTTTTGGCACAACGGAAAATTCAGTGCATGTACCTGTAATCAACACTGGCTATGATGATCAGTTCATCTTGATTGAGTACTGATCAAGCGGCACCATGTTGAGCAAAATCAACAAATTTCTGTCCTTATCTGCTACAATTTTTTAGCTAGTAAACAAAGCATCTGAACAGATCTCAGCATTCCAAAAATTAAAATTAACATATCTCAGCAATCTTGTTGAGCAAGAAAGAGGCCTTGTCCACCTGCTCCGCCTCTGAGCCGTTGACGAGGACCACCTCCCTCTTGAATTAATGCTGATCTCGTCCACCTCTGCCATCTGCCACTCCACCACCTTCGTCGCCACCCCCTTCTTATTCACCTGCTTCACCTCAACCGATGGCGACGGCCCAGGGGGCAACCTCAGGTCCAGTTGCACCGCCCTCTCGCTGCCCCGGCTACTGCTGGTTGGCATGTCGATGTAGATACACTACATTGATTAGTACATATGTCACATTAATCAATGAAGGTTGATCTATATGTAAATCATATACGCAAAACGACAGTTCAGTTGAAAGGCTTATAAGATCATGATCGACAGTTGTTCTTAAACACATGAATTACTTCTTAAGTAAAATAAACAGTCATCCATAAATCTACATTTAGAAATCAACCATGAACAATAAACTTGTA
Organism: Thinopyrum elongatum; assembly: GCA_011799875.1. Taxonomy (NCBI): domain Eukaryota; kingdom Viridiplantae; phylum Streptophyta; class Magnoliopsida; order Poales; family Poaceae; genus Thinopyrum; species Thinopyrum elongatum. The sequence continues at coordinate 132,129,420 of CM022298.1, forward strand.
TACTTGTGTGTACTGTACCATAGAAAAGAACTACTGTACTGTAGAAAAAATATGAAAATAAGATCTTACTTCTGGACCTTGCATGGCAGCTTCAAGTTTCTTCTTGTCGGCACCGACCACTTCGCTAGCCTTCTCAGATTCCTCCATTCACTAAAGCATATACAACGCATCATTACCATGAAACAGAGTGAAAGTAGCACTGAAATTTATAGCATAAGAACGAAAACAAAATGTCATAAATTATTGTTTAGGATATGCAACTTACGACAGAGAATATTTTCAAACTACCAAGTCTGGATCGAATTCCATCCTGCATCACGAGAAGAGGCAGAGAAAAATTCACTGAAAAAAATAGCACGCTATAGCATATTGAGAATGGCCTCACTAAATATATCGATGTACAATGTCTCGCTAATAGCACGCTATAGAGCGATATAGCACACTAATAGCATATTTTGAGGTCGGCGCTATTTTGTTGTAGCACGCTATTTTTTTCATTGGAAAAATTGCTTACCGGTAAGCATGTGAAAGAGCAGGTATACTTTTTTAATCAGTTGAACAACGACTTCTACTGCATCCCACATTTCCTGTGCGTGCAATTGATCCGTATATATTCCCAATAACACATTCCATTTAACAAACTGATCTAATCAGTTGAACATATGTCCCCTTTGCACACAATCAGAAATTCACAATAGAATAAAACCACAGCAGTTAACACTACGTGAACAAACAACTGATTTGATCTTGAAGGTATGCACCAACTCGTAAGCCAATCTTCCTACTGTAAAGCATTCCGTAGGGGCTCACCATGGGTGGAGAGGTCGGGCGCAGCGGCAGGTGAACGGAGTCGAGGAAGACAACCGAATTCGACCAAGGTTGTAGCCTGTGAAGGGGGTGGCTTCCCCATGTGCGTCAGACCAGGGCTGTTGAGTTCGTCGAACACAAGGTGGTGACCGGCGGGGAATGCGAGAGGGATGCGGGGGCGCAATAGCAGGAGGCGAGGCTGATCGAGGAGCTCCTATGCTGCGGCAGCGCTAGGAACCCTAGCGCGCGAGGGCTATCTAGGAGAGGAGCGGGCGCAAGGAACCCTCGGCCCTCCTCACCTCATCCTCGATCTCGGGCGCAAGGAACCCTCAGCCGTCCTCACCTCGTCCTCGATCTCCATCCCGGTGTGGCGCCGCAGTGAGCTGGAGAAGCAGGAGGAGGTAGTGCGACCATGGACGGGAGGCAGCACGGCGGGAGACGAATCGCGATCGATTTAGGTTTAGGTTTAGACTTTTTCGTTACGTGCGAGGGGGCCTCGTTCCCTGGATTTGGTAAGTGCGATTAATTGTTTTGGTAAGTTCATCTAAAAAAAAAATTGTTTTGGTAAGTGTGAGAAGGCCACAACATACCATTATGAAGAAGTTGAATGATGAATCATCATCCAACAATTCCCCTTTAATAGTAGAAGATTTGGTTGTTAGGAAAGGTAAGGATCGATGCGTTAGAAAAGTTAATATTTTAGCATTGATTGTCATAAAACTGGATTTCATTATTTGGTAACGTGCTATCGGTTCCTACCCATTTGAAAAGTGGCTAGTTAGGAAAGTTTTTATTAGACGATGAAAAAACCAATGTGAAGGGATGATGGTGGGAGGTGAGACGGGAAAAAACGGACGAAAAAAGCCAGACGAAAAAAAGTCAGACGAAAAAAAACCGTGGATGCAATTCTATCAACTGCTCCATTAGGAATAGAGATATCGGCAAGTACTTTGTAGGCCTGAACTCAGTAAAAAGATTAGACTGACCCCATCAATCTCGTGAACTATCTCGGTGGATAGACTAAAAAGGCCCAAAAGCCAATAAGTAAATTACCTCGGTGCCCACAACGGGGGGCGCTATTTCTCGCGTTCAGCGAGTCGATCGTTCCGACTCGCTGAAGCCAGCGAGCATATGGGCCAGCCCACATGTGCGGGTAAGCACCTGCCTGTTTCCAGGTTTCATTTTTTCTCACGTTTTTATTTTTTTGCTTTCTTTTTTACTTTTGTTTATACATTAAAATGTTCTATATATATATATATATATATATATATATATATATATATATATATATATATATATATATATATATATATATATATATATGTTAAAAAACACTCTCCCAAAAACACATTTTAAAAATGTTGAATTAGTATTAAAAAATATTGAACGGGTATTTAAAAATGTTGAATAAGTACTAAAAATGTTGAACACATACTAAAAATGTTGAACGGGTATATGAAAAATGTTGAACAAGTATTTGAAAAATATTAACCAATTATTTGAATAATGTAGAACAAGTATTTGAAATGATGTTGAACAAAGTATTTGAAAAAAATGTTGATCATGTATATAAAAAATGTTGAACAATTATTTGAAAAATGTTCAACAAGTATTTGAAAATGTAGAACAAGTATTTGAAAATATGTTGAACAAAGTATTTGAAAATCTGTTGAACAAGTATTTGAAAAAATGTTGATCATGTATTTGAAAAATGTTGATCATGGGTGTTTAAAAAATGTTGAATAAGTGTTTGAAAAATGTTGAACAAGTGTTTGAAAAATGTTGAACAAGTATTTGAAAAGTGTTGAACAAGTATTTGAAAAGTGTTGAATAAGTATATAAGAATATAGAATGAAAAACAAAAAGAAACAAAGAAAACCCAAAAAATCAAAATCAAAAAATAAAAAGAAAAAACGGAGAAGAAAAAAGAAACCCAAAAAATGGAAAAAGGAGAAGAAAAAAGAAAAGAAATAAAAGAAAACGGAAAAACTAGGAAAACGGAAAAGAAGTAGTGGAAACCTCGATGATTTAGACATAAGTAACTTAGCTTTACTACTCTATCATGAATCAATGTAGAAGTGTACTAGCTAGCTGCGCTGCCTTTAAACCAGGCTTACAAGGTTCGAATCCTCGCGCGAACCATTTTCTTTTTTCATTTTATTATGCGCGAATGGGCTGGCTCAATAGCTGCAGATGCTTCAGCGAGGGGAACTTCTCATATCGCTTAATGCCATAAAATAGACGCCACGGCCCACAACTACTCATGTCTCTCAATCGTGAACTGTACTCGTACGGTTCCTACGCAGCCGCCGCCACGCCTTTACTCGTCCAATTCGCCATATTCACATCTGGCCTCTCTCCTCTCGTCTCTTATGTTCATCCATCCATCCATCATCGGACCCCAGCGGCAAGCCATCAATTCAATTCCAAATTGAAGGTACTGAGTAGTGAGATCGCATCGTCACATCTTTCCCTCTTGTGTATGTTCTGTCTAGCATAATAGTAAAGTATGACAATAGTTTTGCCCTAGTTTGCTAAAGTAAATCTTTTTTTCGCGAATACGCAAAGCTTGCGTATCTTTTCATTGTTAGAAGAGAATAGAGAAAGTACAAGAAATGATACAACACACCACACGAACGCAAGAAGGCGCGAATGGGCTGGCTCAATAGCTGCAGATGCTTCAGCGAGGGGAACTTCTCATATCGCTTAATGCCATAAAATAGACGCCACGGCCCACAACTACTCATGTCTCTCAATCGTGAACTGTACTCGTACGGTTCCTATGCAGCCGCCGCCACGCCTTTACTCGTCCAATTCGCCATATTCACATCTGGCCTCTCTCCTCTCGTCTCTTCTGTTCATCCATCCATCCATCATCGGACCCCAGCGGCAAGCCATCAATTCAATTCCAAATTGAAGGTACTGAGTAGTGAGATCGCATCGTCAAATCTTTCCCTCTTGTGTATGTTCTGTCTAGCATAATAGTCAAGTATGACAATAGTTTTGCCCTAGTTTGCTAAAGTAAATCTTTTTTTCGCGAATACGCAAAGCTTGCGTATCTTTTCATTGTTAGAAGAGAATAGAGAAAGTACAAGAAATGGTACAACACACCACACGAACGCAAGAAGGCGCGAGTATGATACCCGGAGCAGAGGAAAGAGGGATGCTCGGCCCAAATAGAAGACACACACAGCTAAACCCACCTAGCCCGGCCTCCGGCCACAAGAGGCAAGGAGACACGAGGCCAGGACACCCATGCCGCGTCACGACTAACACGACACACCACATCCGAACGGTCGCAGCTCCAAACTTGACAGGATCAACGTACTCCCACCTAGAACGCCAAGAGATCGGCTAGAGGGCGGCAGGACCCGGCCGGGCCGAAGACGGAAACCATGGGAGAAGCACCGGTGAGGCCGTACATAGCGCCTAGGGTGCCCATGCCATGAGATGCAGTCCGAACAGACAATGATCGTTCCCATAACTCGAGATCCAACACCGGGGATGCCGAGCAAATAAGACAACGCCTTCGAGAAGTGAAACGACGTTATGGCACCGTCGTTGTCCGGTCCGATGAGCCGGACCTGGGGTTTCCCCCAATGCTCGAAGGGGCACAGAAAGCGGCCATGACAGCGCCTCCAAGAAGGGAACGACACCCGCGAGTGTCGCCGCTGCCAGCATCGGCAAGCCGTGCAGGGATTTCGCCCTGGCCGAGTCTGAGCAATCCCACATCAGTCGGTTTGCGATCAAGAGACGAGGAAACCAACATGTAGGCTGGCGCTGCCGCCACATGGAGGAGAGTTGCAGACACACGTGCTTCGGATCTGACGAGTTGACGAGGCAAGGAGGTGGATGGGGTTGGGGAGGCGATGGGGGCCGACATAGGAAGGTGGCGCCGCAAGTAGGCCAGGATCTGGAAGGAACGCAGATCCAGACCACCGGGACGGATCCATCGGGACGCCAGCAAGCCGACGAGGCTGGAAGGGACGCAGCCAACGAGGGCGCCGGGGACGAAGCCGCGTGAGCAGGGGAGTCGACAAGCCAAAGACACTGGAAAGCGCAGGTCTTGGGCTGCCGAGGCTGGAGCAGCACCGGCTAGAACCAGTGAACCGAAGAAGCCGAAGAGGAACGCAGCCTTCGGAGCACCAGATCCGGAGACGCGCCAGCAGAGGACGACGACAAGCCGGGGCCCTGGAGAGCGCAGGTTCCGTTGTCGCAGCCTCGCGCCCACATCACAGGGGACGCCACCAGGGAGCCAGCGGGGGCGCCACCCAGCCGGAGCAGCACCACCGCGGAGAGGAGCACACCCATCGCCGGGGAGCCGCCGTCGGGATCCAGGCCGCGCCAGGGTGCCAGAACCGCAGCACGCGCGCGGGGGGGTGGGGGGGACGCCAACGCGGGTGAGGAGCGCAGCTGCCGCCGGGATCTGGGCCGCGCCAAGGTGCCATGGCTGCAGCACGTGCGCGACGTTTGGGAGGGGCGGGGGCTGGATTCAGCCAAATCGCCCCGCCGCCATCATCCCTGGAGCCGGCGCGGGCTTCGCCGGCCGTTCCTCCGGTGGCGGCGAGGTGGGGAGGGAGGTGGGGAGGGTGCGCAGCCGGTCGATCTAGGGTTCCCCCGTCGCCGCCAGGGAGGGCGACGCGGGAGACGGGCGGGCGATGGGGGCACACTTGGAGTGTCGTGGTCCCTCCGGATTTTTGCTAAAGTAAATCACGGACTTTGAATGATCTAGACCATGGAACAATATTTTTCAAGGAGAAATCGATCACCACATCAAGACAAAGATGCAAACATGTTAAGATGACCTGTTAGATGTAGGAAAAATTCATCAAATGTCATTGAAAGTAGTCTTCTCACGCCTTGAAGAAATTAATTTAGATCAGTTGCCTAATGATCTGATGAATTGGCAGAGAATTTCATAATACACAAGTAAACCCCAGGAGCAAGTTGAGATTACACGCAAATATTTAACGGCGGGAATTAGAAGCCACCGGCTAAGTTTGATTATCCACAGAGAGAAATTTGAAGACACTCAGGGATGATTTAATGATGTCAAAGAAAAGCTGGGCATAAAATGGGTGATCGGTTTAGAAATGATTATATAATTTGCTATGGGAAGAAATACATGTTTTCTACTTTTCGTAATGATCCAGTGTTTGGTCTTTTTAAGATAATGAGATAAATAAAAAGGAGACGCTCTAAAATGTGAGCAACTATACTTTTTTTTGGCTTGATGGTACTTATATTAAACTTGTCAAACTAACTTGTCTTGTTTTTACTGTTTTCAGAGAGACAAGGAGCTACACCCGAGCTATGAAGTTATTTGGGTACTACTTTATTTATAGTATCTAAACAAGTGGTTTTAGAATTTCATCCAACTGGTACGTATGTATTATACTCTTCAACTATTAACATAACAACATATGTAGTACTCCTAGGTGCTATCATATTTCTATTTGTTATATAATTTTTGGGTGCTGTAAAATGGTGTAAAATAGCTTTTACGCTTAACAAATTTGTATCAAATCCTCACAAGTCAACAAGTGAACCCAATGACTAAATTTTCTGGCTCCGCCCCTGTGTGCGATTATTAGAACCACTACATGACCCATTGGTGCAAAGACTAATCACATCCAAGTTCTCAAAAAATTACCGGACATCAGCAAAACAGGGCTAAAAATGAACGAGAAGAAAAATAAATTTTCCGGAGATCCAAAAATACCAAGAAAATCTTTTCGGAAGCCAGATGACAGAAGATGGCCCGGTGGGGAGCCACCAGGCTCCCATGCGCCCTGGCCATGCGCCCCTCTCCACCGCATGATGGGGCCACATGGCCCCCCTGGTCTACCGCCTTTCGACGCCCTTCGGCCTATATTTTCCCCTTGACCTAAAACTTTATCAGGAATATTGCGAGATTACTTAGCTATCGCTACGAGGCGGAACCGATGCAGAGCACTTTTACCCTTTGACGGGCTGATTCTGTGGGAGATCCATCCCTCCAAGAGGGGGAATTAGAAGTCATCGTCATCACCAATCTCTGATCATCATTCGGATCATCATCTTCATCAACACCTCATCACCGTCATCTCCCTCAACCCTAGCTTTTCGATCAATGAGCTTTTATCTCAAATCCTTTGCCGAGTATAGTTTCTGAAGTTGAATCTAGTTGAATGTTTGATATATTGTTGTGGTGTAATTCTCTTGTGGTGATGTGCGAACGTAGACACCTATAAAGGCCTAGATGAGAGCACTGTGTGCTTAATTTGTTCATGGACGGGTGATTGGAGTGACAGATATTACCATACCCTGAGTATATAAACAGTTGCATGAGGGATGTTGGAACCCTAGAGTTTATTGTTATGGTTAGATGTTACCTTAATTATTATTCTATAGTTGCTAATGTTTGAGAAAAAAATGTAAATCATGTATTAAAAAAATATTAAACATGTCTAAAAATGTTTCCGATGTATACGAAAAAATTACTATATGTATGAAAAAAGTAGACATCAAAACATATATTTAAGAAAAATATTAATCATGTATTTAAAAAATATTCTACTGCACGGTCGGGGAATAGGAGATCTCTTCCCACGACACCAGCGTGACTATGATCGCTTGAGGTGAGATAGTAGCACGTCTCGCCTCAAGCAGACGCCAGAATGGGCCTGTCCAACGTGGACCATAGACCTTCAACACACTTTTTCATCCGTTTTCCCCACATTTTTTCTTCTGTCGTTTGCTTTATTTTTTGTACTTTTTCTTATATTTCAAAATATTCTAAACATATTTATTACAAAAAAACACTTTACATACAAATTTGAAACTGCTAATCACGCATTTTAAAAATGTTAAACTTGTGTGTGGAAATATGTTTATAATGTATACAGAAATGGTACACTATGTATCTATACTTCTATACTCCTATATAGTATACGAATATCAAGGTATATGGACCATTGGATCTTTGTAATCCAACAGCTCACATTCAAATTCAATTGTTTTAGATAGAGGATTGCGTGGCCACATACAGACCGTAGGATAGACTAATCTAACGTCCACCATGCAGGGATTCGCGGTGGGTGGCCATCCCTGTGCTGCCAATCTGCCACCGTGATAGTAAATGCAGGCTCGCGATTCTTCTACTGGCCACTACTCCCTAGAAATCTCTGGCAGGCTCTCACGAGAAAAGAAATGCTGCCCTACAGTAGAGTACTACTTGCAATCTATTACCAGGCAAGTACTCCTACTCTACTAGGCAACGTGGCAAGGGAGATGAAAAGAACGCCTGCAGCATGCAGCCTCCCAAGGGTGCATTTATCAGATTAGAAACTAGAAATGACAAGTAAAATAGCTGAATATGTGTTGTAACTTTTTTTAAGGGGAAATATCATACATAAACTAATATTATGGAAACCGACGAAAACCACGCCAAAACGATGTTTTAAAGTTTCAGAAAAATCTCAAAAAAATATGGGATGTTAAGAGGACGATGTTCTATTGCCATGCAAAATTTCAAGCTCGAACACATTACGGAATGTGAGCTATGAAAAATACAAAATCAGCATTGAATAGTGCCGAATAGTAACATTACTATTCATGTCTGAATTTGTCTTTTTCATAACTCGCATCCCGTAATGTGTTTTTACTTGAAATTTCACATTGCAATAGAACATCATCCTCTTAACGTCCCATATTTTTTTTTTAAACTTTCAAACATGGTTTCCACGAAGTTTTCTTTGAATATTGGTTTTCATATGATATTCTCCCTTTTTTTAAATAACATGTGTTGTAACTAAATAGCTACTCCCTTCGTTTCTAAATATAAGCCCTTCTAGAGATTTCAATACGAACTACATACAAATGTATATAGACATATTTTATAGTGTAAATTCACTCATTTTGGTCTGTATGTAATTCATATTGAAATCTCTAAAAAGACTTATATTTAGAAACGGAGAGAGTGCTATATTACTTCTAAAATTCACTTTGGTTCTCGAGCACGAGCAGTCTTCGTGCCAAAAAATATTTTCTCATTTTTTTGGTCTGTCAAAAAATCATTAAAAAATCCACACATGTATGATCTACATGTTTGCTGAACCGATATTTTTTATAAAATAATTGAAGAATGCAGCCTGTGCAAAAATAAGAATACTACTCATTTTTGTATGGATTTGAATAAGCTTTTTCGACCCCCTCCTGCTTGTCATATTTGTACAACATTCAAATCTCAGTATATAGTTTTTTGAAAAAAAAAAAATATGCTAAGGAACGCCCCAATTTGCATGCATGATTTTTTTTGTTTTACTAGCATATTTGGAAAAATATTTTTGCTCACAAGGGTGCCCGAGAACCAAAAGGCTGCTTTGCTACTTTCTCTTACAAATTCATTTTGCAAACAATACGACCCACTTTGTCCTTTATTTTCACCAATATTTCTTTTTGCGTAGACCTCTACTCATCAGACACCCTAATCTTTCTATGCATGCCTTGAAAATATATTATTAATGCATAACTTTTATTCATTGAACAAACAGAAGTTAAAAAATATTCACAATCTGATTGTACACTGTATAAAAATGCCTTCAATCCCTTGCATCATAGAACATTTCATCATTTCACAACGAACCTTAATTTACCACGTGACACTCATGGTAAGCAATCCAAACTTGATGAAACAAAATGATCCTTAAATCTACACGTGCATGGCACGTGCCATATACTAGTGAAAAAAAGTAAACATTAAAATATATATGTGAAAAAAATGTTAATCATGTATTTAAAAATTGTTAAACGTGTATATAAGAAATGTACTTCATGTATACAAAAAATGTACAATGTGTATGGTAAAAAGTAGACATAAAAGTATTTGTTTAGAAAAATATTAATTATATATTTAAAAATGTTTAACATGTACATAAAAAATTATTCCTCATGTATATAAAAAGCATACGATGTGTATGAAAAAAAATAACTAGACATAAAAATATAAGTTTTCATATATGTTAATTATATATTTGAGAAATATTGAACATGTATATAAATATGCTCCTGGTGTAAACATAAAATATAGATTGTGTATGAAAAGAAGTTGACATCAAAATATATGTTTGAAAAAATGTTAATTGTGAAAATTCCAACATTTATATAAATTTCTATACAATGTATAAAAATGTTTGCGTATGTAAAAAAATTACTAGCATTAAAAATATGTATGTGAAATTTTCAAAAAATATTCATGTGCTTCCAAAATAATTCCATGATATTTTTCGAAATGTTTATACAATGTTAAGAATGTGCATGTATTTTAAAAAAATTATTTCGATTTTAAAAGTTCAATGTGTATTTAGAAAATAGTGACCATGTATTAAAAAAAGTGTTCAAAACCATATCTAAAAGAAAAATGTATATCATGTATTTGAAAACTGTTCAACGTGTGTCAAAAATATTTCACACGTGCACTTAAAATGTATATTGTGTTTTGAAAAAATGTAGGCATGTGTTGAAGAAAAGAAAACCGACGAAAGAAAAAAACCAGAGAAAATAAAAGAATAAAATAAAAAACTAGTAAAATCTAAGAAAGAAAACTGGTGAAAAAACATAGTAAAACCGGGGAAAAAATGAAGAAACACAATGAAAAACAAAGAAAACAGGAAACCAGAAAAAACTACTGAAGAAAGAAAGAAGAACAGTGAAGAATAAAAAGAAAATTAAAGAGAAACACAAAAAAACCTACAAAAGATTAAACGAAAACCTATACAACGACTGAAAGAAGCGCAAACGTCTCGATTGAAACCCAACGAACGAAAAATGGGCCGGCACAACACTTATCGCGCGCACCCCCGCGCGAGTCACTGCATAGCGGGAGCTCCTATAAAGCGCCCACAGTGCCGTCTAACCCACCTGGCACTTGCTGCAGCGCCCTGCTTGGCCGGCCAACTAAGAGCATTTCTAGCAGACTCCGTATAATGCACCGACCCGCAAAATAACCGTCAAAATACAGGTCCGTGTGGAAAATCGTGCCCCGTCAGAGCATTTCAGCCCGCGCTTTTCCCCACCCCCCGCCGCCGGGCCGCCGCCTACGATTCCGACCAAACTAGCCAGCGGGATCACGCCGGAGGGCCGCCACACGCCCGAGCTTGCCCTCCGCCACTTCCTCCTGCGTCGGCGGGCCGGAAAGTTGCAGATCGGCGGTTGTTCGTCGCGGCGGCCGGATTTGGCGTTTCCGGCCACCGGTGGCTGCGCCAAGCCATGGATTGGTCGGGGAGCACCCCGCGCAGCCCCCGCAAAGCCCCAGCACTGCATGTAGGTACTGGTTCGTCCTGTAGCAGCCGTCGTCGGTTTGCCGGTAAGGATTCGGCAGGTCGTCGCCCGGGCTCGGCGCTCGCGCAGCGGCTTGCCGATGCCGCTCATACAGTGCGACGACTGCACGCGGATAGTGCTGCGGCTGACTTCTAGCACGCCGAACCACCCCGGATGGGTATTCTTCAAATGCGAAAACGACGGGGTATGTTGTTGTTTCCATTCGGCTTTTGTCAACCTATTCGGTTCAATTTCGATAGCTTATGAAGATCGTCATGTGTGTAGGAAGATGAATGCTCATTTTGGTTTTGGGAAGGAGAATACATTGATTTATTGATAGAAAGAAACTTAATAGATGTTCGTTCACTCCTTAGTAGAATTGAGGCTAATGATGCGGCTGCATGTGCAATTAGAGAAGAAACTAGAGGGGAAGCAACGTCTACTTCTTTATAACCAAAGAAGAAGGGTGAAGCATGCTAGATCAAGAATCCGCAGATCAACAACGAATGCATTGGGAAGATGTTGGTCCAACTAGTGGGAGCAGTTATGGAAGTTGAATATCTTCTAAAATGCCTAATTATGGTTCTTGTTTTCTTTGGTCTTGTTGTTCTAGTAAAGATTTGGTGAATTATTATGTATCCAATGCCCTTGAAGAAAATAAAAAAGTAAAGAAATGTGTTTTCATGCCGGAAATTGAAATGAAAATTACTGATTTGCGGGCTGGCGCTTGCGGCGGCAGAGTCAGACCCCGCAAAATGGGTCCGTTTTGCGGGGTCTGACTCTGCCGCCGCCCACGCTGCCCCGCAAAGTCGTTTTTCCGCGAATTGTAAACGTGTTTTGCGGGTCGACATTATACGGGGTCTGCTAGATATGCTCTAACGTGCAACGCCAGAGGAAAAAAAATCCAAAGACAAAGTTGTTGCTCCTAGGAATCAAACTCACGCCATAGGTTTCCTACACCCGCTCAACTAACCACTACGGCTACCTGATACTAGTAATCAGTAGTACCTCGAGAATCATCAAGGACAAAAGTCGCCGTGTGGTTCCAAAAGATGAAAGTTCACAAATTAAAAAAAAAATTGGATTTTTCCAAAAAAAAGGCTCACGTATTAAAAAAAGTTCACGAATACTGAAAACAGTTCATGAAATTTAAAAAAGATCACTAATTTAAGAAAAGTTCATGAGTTTGAAAAAAGTTCACAAGTCTAAAAAAAGTTCACGGATTTGAAAAGGTTCACGAAATACAAAAACATTCAAGGAAATTAAAAAAGTCCACTAACTTGAGAAAGAAGTTCATGAATTTGAAAAAAAGGATCATCAATTTTTTATAAAAATCAATCAAATTGACAAAAAAGTTCATTGAATTTGAAAAAAGTTCATCGAATTTGAAAAAAGTTCATCGAATTTGAAAAAAAATCATCAAATTTTAAGAAAAATTCATCAGTTTGGAAAAAGTTCATCGAGTTTGAAAAAAATTTCATCAAATTTGAAAAAAGTTCATCCATTTTTCGAAAAGGTTCACGAATTTTAAAATAACCACGCATTAAAGAAAATAAAAAAGGATGAGAAAAAAGAAATAGAATAAACCGAACTGAAGAACGAAATAAAAGAATACAGAACAAAGTAACTTCACACCAGCGTGGTGATGGCCTGGTGGTTTGATCTCAGTGGTCAGACGGATGGGTTGCATTTTCGAATGCCCTTACTCCGCACCTTTTTTGACCTCTGTAAAAAAAGGAAGAAAACTAGAATGGGCCGAGCCCACCAAACGGGCGCCAAATAGGAAATCCCCTGGATAGCCTCCTTTATTTTTGAGGGGTAATCTGCCGCCGCTTTATTAACTAAACAAAGTCTAGAATATCATCTGAAATTACATCTAAAATGAAATCTAGGGGAGACCGAGGCTATAGCTCAGACCTCTCCTCACCTACACCTACTCTCGCAAGCTTATGTGCGGCAACATTGGCAGACCGCCGAACCCACGAAACTCTGAAGTCTGTCGCAGACTTGAGCATTGCCTTGATTTCCTCAATCCAAGGTCCTGATGCAGAAAAATCCTTCTCTCGTCGCTTGATCATTTGCACAACAACTTGGCTATCCAGCTCGACATGGATCTTCTCCGCCTGTACTTCGATTGCTAGCTAAACCGCTCGCCTACACGCAAGTATCTATCCTACTTCCGGGTCTACAATGTGAGCAAAATATTGGCAGAAACCTGCCCTATAAGCTCCCATATGGTCGCGAATCACACCCCCTCCACCACCCTTGTCGTTGTGCTTAGAAATTGCCTTGTCAGAATTGATCTTGAGCCAGCCCTCGTCTGGAGGTTTTCGTTTCTCTATGATGTTGGGCTTCGTCAGACGTGCCTTGGGAACATGGACCTGGCGCCATTCTTGCATATGTTCATACACTGCCATCATTATTTCGTGTGGAGGAGCTATCCTCTTGCCATCTCGAGCCTCATTGCAAGCTAACCACAGTCCATAGACTGAGTGAATCATCGCCTCCTTCTCCTCGTCGGTTGCACCTGCAAACCACCCCAATAACCAGCTTGCTAATGCACTCTGAGAGTTGACCATACTCGGTGGGATCGCCAACTCCCTTTTTTGACTGCATCATCTGCTAGAACTGTGATGGATGCTAACATGCCCAAAATCTGTGATGAGTGGTCTCCTCTCGTCCGTATGCAACACAAAAAATGACAGGCTTTACCGACGGCGGTGAAGCTCCACCCCAACTACCACTCCATTCTAGATGACCCTCCACATGTGTATCTTTGCCTTCGCCGGAGCATTTGTATCCCATAAGCCCATGTACCATTTGTGGCCTGTAACAGAGTTCGAAGAGCCCAGCTGTCCGGTTCTTGATCTGTTAAGCGACATCCTTAGGTGATATGCTGATTTTACTGTGAACTCACCATTCTTCGTGAAATTCCATGCCAAATAGTCCTCAACACCCGGACCACCGACGGCAATTTGTTTGATGTCTTCGGCGTCCATTGGAGAGAACATATGATGGACCTTTTGTTCATCCCATGACATCCCATCCGCATCAAGCAAATCTGAAACTTTGGACTGCCCGTGCACGTACATCTGTCCAAGAGGTTTCAATCTTCCAGACCGTGGAATCCATATCATGATGTATACTAACCTTGGACCCGTCTCCAATCGTCCAAACCAGCCCCTCTCAGAGTAAATTTCTGCCATGAATAATGCTACGGAACGTAAACGGACCCGCTGATGGACAGGTAGCTATCAAGATCGAGTGCTCAGGGAAATATCTTGCCTTTAAAACTCTTGCACAAAGTGACGGACCTGCAAAATTCTCCAAGCTTGCTTTGTTAAAAGTGCTTGGTTGAAAGCTTCAGGGTCTCGAAAACCCATCCCCCCCATTCCTCTTTGATGCACACATCTTATCCCATGCGCCAAATAGGAAAAACCCCTGGATAGCCTCCTGTCGCGTATCCCCCACGCATCCCACAAGCGCTTCAGCCGGCAAATGTGTGGGGCGGGCGGAACTGTTTTTTTTCCTTTTTTTTATGCTTCATTATAAATTTTTAGTTTTTCATACAAAAATCAAATTTCAAAAAAGCTTCATGAATTTGAAAAATGTTCTCAAATTCAAAAAATGTTTATGATTTCGAAAACTATTCTAGAGTTTAAGTTTGTGAATATAAAAATGGTTCACAAAATTCTCAAAAAGTTCATCACTTCAAAAAATATTCACAAGTTTAAATTGTTCTTGAATTTCAAAAATATTAAATAATTAAAAAATATCTTCATGATTGCAAAAAAATCAATGTTCACGGATTTCAGAAAATGTTCACAGATTAGGAAAATATTCCCAATTCCTAAAATAATTTATCAGTTTTAAAAAATGTTCTCGAAGTTCATAAAAATGTTCATAAATTGGAAAAAATAGTTTATGGGTTGGAATTTTTGTCATTAAATTTCAAAAAAAATTGCGAGTTTATTTTTTTAAAATTTCGAAAAAGTAAAAACCTTTAGAAATGTGTACGAAGTTTAAAAATATTCTGAAATTAAAAAATTTGGTGATTTAAAAAAAAACACTAATAGGAAGAAAATAAAAAGAAATGGGAAAGGGAGAAAGAAAAGAATGAAGAAAGACAAAAGCGGAAGAAAACCGACTAAAAAGAAACACAGAATAAACAGAGAAAAAATAGTTTACGGATGGCTCTAAAACCTTCCGAAACTAACTAGTTTTTTTAGGGGGGTCCGAAACTAACTAGTGGATAAAGATACAACGGCATCAAACTAATGGGCCGGACCAAATAGGGCCGCTAGCTCTCTAGAGGTGTGCATTTCCTGGTTATATCAGTGTATGGATCCACCCTATACTCGCTATAAGCGAGCGCGGCAAATATATATCGCATTCAGCGAGACAGTACGATATGTCTCGCTATACAGACGGAAAAGGGTGGAGCTGCAGGGATCGGACCCTGGTCTACTAGGGAATCAACTCCGATGCTAGCCACTATGACCATGTCCAGTTCGTGTTCAGCAGTAGTAGCGAGACCTACTTGATGCGACCTGAGGCGGTTTTTCCAAGGGTGTTCCTGGTTTCTTTTTCTATTTTTGTTTTGATTTTTCACAAGGTTTTATTTGTTTTTCTCCTCTTTTACTGGTTTTATCTTTTCTTTCTTTTTTCGTTGTTTTTCTTCAGTTTCTTTTATTTCTTTCACGGTTTTTACTGTTTTTTTCTTTCCTTTTTCTTCTGTCTTGTTTGTTTCCTTTCTTCTTTCTGCTCCATTTATCCTTGTTTTTTCATTCCATTTTATTCGTTTCTTTGGTTTTATTGGTTTATTTTGTTTCTTTTGCGGTTTTCATTTTTTGGGTTTCTTTGTTTCTTTTGGTTTTCAATCAGCTTCTTTCTATATGTACGTTTAACATTTTTCTATTCACATTTTTAACGTTTTCTTAAATGCTTGATTAACAGTTTTCAAATAAAAAGATTAACATATTTTGAATACATGGTCAACATTTTTGCTATACACATTTAACATTTTTCAAACGCTTGACTAATGTTTTTGAAATACTTGTTGAAACTTTTTAATGCTTGATTAACATTTTCATATACATGATAAAAAAAATTCATCATTTTTTAATACATGAACAACATTTTTTCTATACAAATATAACCTTTTTCAAATGCTTTATTAACATTTTTCAAATACTTGTTCAACATTTTTCCAAATGCTTGATTAACATTTTTATATACATGATCAATTTTTTTCATCATTTTCTTAACACATGGTCAACAGTTTTTCTATACACATTTAAAATGTATCAAATGATTGATTAACATTTTTCAAGTACTTGTTCAACATTGTTTTCAAAATGCTTGATTAACATTTTTATATACATGATAAAAATTTGATTATTTTCTTAATTCATGATCAGCAAAAAATTTACACACATTCAACATTTTTCTGAATGCTTGTTCAACATTTTCTAAATATTTGTTCAACATTTTTCGTATAACTGGTCAATATTTTTTCTATATGCATTTAACATTCTTCGAATGCATGATTAACATTTTTCAAAACATTATGTAAAGTATATAGTTCTAATATATATGTTTATATTTTTCAAAAGTGTAAATAAAACTAATAAATAAATAAATAACGAAAACAAAAAACATGAAAGTAGAACAGAAAAAAGAGGATGTGCCCTCCAGCGCACCTGGGCCGGCCCATCTAGAGTTGCCCTGACACGAGGGTTTCCTTAGGTCTCGCTTAAAGCGAGACATCGGGGGCGCAACTAACGAAGGAGCGCTCCAGGAGCCTCCCCAAGGGTCACTTGGGGTGGCCTGAGAGCGCGTCACTTGGCGCGCTCATAGTCACCGCCAAGTGTCGCGCTCTGAGCGCTCCCTCCGGATTTTTTTTTTATTTTTTCGCACACGTTTTTAGTTTTTTAGATGTTTTTTTTTGGCTTTTTGGTTTTTCACCGTTTTTTTTAATCTTTTGGACAAAAAATGGGAAAAATTCTTTGCGCGAAAAATCGCGTTTTCTTTTTTTCCTTTCGTGAGAGGCATGAATTTGCTTTCACGAGAGGCACGGGTTTGCTTCCGCGAGACGCAAGGTCGTGCCTCTCAGAAACGAAGAAAACACATTTTTTTGCTTCCGCGAGAGGCACGGATTTGCTTATGCGAGATGCACGGATTTGCTTTCGCGAGAGGCACAACCGTGCCTCTCGTAAACGAAAAAAATGTGTTTTGTTTTTTTTCTTCCGTGAGAGGCACGGATTTGCTTCCGCGAGAGGCACAGCCGTGCCTCTCGGAAGCGGAAAGAAAACGCGTTTTCTTTTTTTCCTTCCGCGAGAGGCATGGGTTTGCTTACGCGAGAGGCACAACCATGTCTCCCCGGAACTAAAAAAACACGTTTTATTTTTTATCTTCTGCGAGAGGCACAGCTTTGCTTCCGCAACAGGCACGGTCGTGCCTCTTTCGGAAAGGAAAAAAACGTGTGCTCCCAGTTTGTTTTTTCGCGAAAAAAACAGTTTTGTTCGCACACGAACACGTCACCGTGTACCTCCAACGCCGAGGGTGATGCACCGCAACTCACGTCGAAGGAGACCCGTCCGGAAGCGTGGTACGCAAGCAATCCGGCGGGTGCTTTTCAGGACCCGAAACCCCACGCGCCCGGGAGGGACCCCGTCTGGACATGCGGCGGCTATGGGCTGCCCTAGGTCGGTTCGCCCGCCCCTAGAGCCTCGAGGATCGCTGCCCTTCAACACGAAGAACGAGAGAGAAAGAACAAGGGAGAGATGTAAAACTAGAGTAAAAAGTAGATGGGTTTTGCGATTGTGTGTTGTTGTTCAATCGGCCGTCACTTCTTATCAATATAAGAGGTGGATGGACTTCCCGTATAAGAAAAGGACTCCAAATCACGTCCAAATCTTTCCAAAATTAACCGAAGTCGGATTTAGGTAAATCTGGGTCAACAGTTCGGTTTTTAGGTCCCACAGGCCACAAACAACCTTGGATTAAGATAAGCCCAAAAGAAAATTTGACCGTTTCGACGAGACGAACAACTTTTGTGTTGAACACTTTTCGATTCAAGGCCATCTTCAGGGCCGAATCGCTCGCGCAAAACAGACTGCTACTCGCGCCACCCATCAGACACCATGTCTGATGGGGCGGGCCAGTTTTGGCTCATGACAGGGCCATATTCAGATGGCTCTAACTTTTACATACGATCTCGGATTGAGGCGATTTTATATCAAAATCGTCTGTTTCGACGAGACGAAGACAATTCGTGTAGAAAGTTTTCTCATTTGAGACAGCCCTTAAGGTGTAATCGGTCGAACAGTGCTCTGGATACAAAATCTCAGTATTTCGAACACAACTTCGGCCTTCGAGATGCGATCGGATGGCGATGGCCCAAACTTCAAAGATGTTCATGTCGATAATACAGAACTTTTCTATGTAGATCAATTCTCCATTTGAGACCATTTTAATTGCATTTCGTACCATGCCAAAATCTGGTGTCAACACATGTCCCCCTATTTTTCGGCAAAGCTTGAATGCCGAAAAATAATTTACACCGCATTTGTTCTAAGGATGATGCCAACACTCCATCGGCCATTTATATTTCTCAGGGCGATAACTATGTATTGGCCATTGATTTTAACTTCTTGTTTACATTATACCTTGGAACCGATTACCACCAATCGGCTTTAAAGAGATGGGAATGAACCCGTTCCTTGTAGCACTAAGGAAATCAAACTCTGAGAGGTCACGCCCTATTAAGCATGTAACATCGGGATGATTCCAATCCACCGATGCATCGGCCAGAGCAACACAAGCCGAATTATCCGCGTGAACAACTTCTACCTCATCATCGACCCATTGTATTAAGAATTGATGCATGGTAGATGGCGCACATTGGTTAGCATGAACCCAATCGCGACCTAATATAACATTATAGTTACGCCAAAGTTTTGCTTCCCACAGTGAGTTCCATGCACATCACACCTTTGGCCTCTGTCTTTTCTTTACCCTCAAATCCATTAAGTACCATATTGGTCTTCATCAATGCATCATCATCTAACCCCAACTTCTTGAAGACCGAATAGGGCATAAGATTTACCATAGCACCACCACCAACGAGCATTCTAGTAACCGGCGATCCGTTAATATGACCTTTGAGGTACAATGGCTTCAAGTGTTTCACCGGTTCTTTTAGCTTCTCCAAGATAGCGTTTTTAGGAAAAAAAATCCAGCTGGGCCACATCCTCTTCTTCACCTAGAGCGTGAAACTCGACAGGTAAGTAATACACCATATTAATATCCATACCTTCCTGAACCGGCGTAGATTCGTAATCCATCATCTCATCTTCATCTCCCAATGCGTATATTGGGCTTAAAGTTTCCTCAATTGAAGGGGATGTTTCAGGTGGTGCAGACGATGTAATAGGGGTCGCATCGTCCCCTTTTGGTGGTGAAGGTGTTGCTATAGCTAATGTAGAAGCATCTGCGTTTTCTTTTTGTTTAGGTCTCCACACTTGTTTTGTGAGTGCCATGGGTCGAATTTCATTGAAAAATTCGTCCATTTGCTTCTTCTCTTCTTTGCGCTCTACCTTCTCAGGGTTCCTCATGCGTTGTAATCTCCTTTTCATGGTTTTAGTTAAATCGAGAGGACACCACTTAGGTTGGGTATATTTGGGATCCCTAGGTTTGGCCTTGCTTGTGCTAGCCTCATGATCATTGACCATGGAATCCTGCTGAACAATAACAATATCACCATTAGAATTAGGCAGATTACCAACAATCGGCTTTTTGATCTTCTTTTTCTTGTCGCATTCTGAAATTTCCGCATTAGGTGACTTAATATGCCACACTTTTTTATTGGCCTTGCTTGGAGAAATTTTTGTTGGCCGATTAGCACCATAGCTCAAACGGCCTTGTGTGGAATAATAAAGCTTCTCACGAGCAGGCCTTCTAGGTGTTGCCCACCCCATATGAAAAGCATAAGGAGCCATTGGGGGCTGCCCCCATCCTCCATTGAAGTCTCTCATGTAATATGGCGCATACGGGGTTTGTGACATCCATGGTGTCGGTGTCCATGACCCATATGGCCTTGCATAGCGTCGAAACTCTTGCTTGGGAGGCAATCTTGAACGTTTTGAATGTGATGGCCGATTAGAGCTAGAACCGGCCGCTTGACTTGCATATTTGGATAGCAACATATCAAAAGTTGGCTTGATTCGCTTGCGCTTAGCTTCACTCTTTTCTCGCTTGCCAACTTCTGAATTCTTGGGCTTGATAAATTTAACATGAATATCTTCTTGTACTTGTGGTTGCCCCCCGAGTGCGGGATTTTTTATAGTGATCTTCAATACTTTCTTGCCATCGGGTTGCTTATCAAGCACAACCTCTCTTCCCAAGACTTTGTCGCCCTCCTTGCCTTTCCTGGGTTCACCAATAACAACATTATCCTTATTAGCAAATTCGGCTATGTTAGGCCGAATTAACATTTTCTTTCCCTCCAAGTCCATGGTGTTTATCGGGAAGGGCTGTTTATCAACTTGCATCTCAGCAAAATTCAATCGTCCGTCATTAATGGCCGATTGTATCTGTTGTCGAAAAACATTGCAATCATTAGTAGCATGAGAAAATGAATTATGATACTTGCAATAAGCACACCGTTTTAGCTCCTCAAATGGAGGTATGGTGTGTGATATTCTAATCATCTTATCTTGGAAGAGAGCATCAAATATTTTATCACACTTAGATATATCAAAAGTAAACTTCATCCCCTCATCACGATTCTTGCGAATCGGCTTAAGAGCATTGCATGTATAGGGTTTGGCCTTTGAGGACCAAACAAACTCAGTAGTACAGACATCAACCTCATCGTCCGAATTATCATCATTGTATTCAACCATATGCACTCTAGGACGATCGGTTGTAGACCTATGAACCTATTTACTTCGACTCTGTTGAGCCAAAGCTTTTTGTAAGACTTGGTTAATATTCAAAAACTCATAACTTTCTAGCCTCTCTTTAATGTGAGTTTTTAAACCATTAAGAACAAGATCCGCCAAGTCTCTCTCAGTTATCACCAAGCTATAACATCGGTTTTTCATATCTCTAAATCTCTTGACATAATCGGTGACCGATTCATCATGTTTTTGCCTAACCGATGTAAGGTGTGACAACTTAAGCTCATTATCGCCGCTATAAAAGTGATCATGAAACTTTTGCTATAATTGCGACCATAAGAGAATTGAGCCATGTGGTAAAGCAGCAAACCATGAAAATGCGGTACCAGTTAAAGATAATGGAAATAAACGCACTTTCAATTCTTCTATGGAACCAGCTTCACCCAACTGCGCTAGATACTGACTAACATGCTCCCATGTTGTTTTCGTGCCCTCTCCACTAAATTTGACAAAAATCAGGAACCTTATAACCTTGAGGGTACAAAGCCGCATCAAAGTGTTCGAGATAAGGCTTTTGGTACACACGGCTCTTTACTTTTGCCTTGTTTCCGAAAGTTTCTAGAAACATCTTATGCAAATCCTCCCTTAATTTAGCTAAAATTGGATCCGAGGTAGATGAAGATGTTTGTGGCAATGACATAGGAGCAACCTGAGTACTAGCTAGTGGTGCAACTTATGGGATGGGCGCCGAAACATAATTCAGCGGAAGACCAAACATGCTTGCGCCTATGGGTGATGTGACAAAGTGATTCGGCGTTGACGCCGAATTGGGCACACTCATAATAGGATTAGGGTATGTAGGTGCAGCCACAAGCTGGTTGGTTTGACTAGGGTAAAAATTCAACGGCATACTATATTGTTGTTGCATAGGAGGTGCCGATGAAATAGGTAAAGTTGGATTAGGGTTTTCAGATAAACCAACAGTACCACTAGATGACGGAGGTATATTTTTTGAGCATTAGTACTTGCTACGAAAGAATTGTATGTCATCACGTTACCCTTACTAACAAGACTTTCAATCACAGCCGCTTGCTCTAGAGAAAAAACTTTACTCATAGTGATTACATCTTGTTCGTCAATGAGAGGAGGGAAATTGACGTTTCCAACCGGGATGATGTTGCCTTGACGGTCCTTCTTGAAACTTGAAAGAAACGCCTCCAAATCCTGCTCCTCGCGCTTCTTCTTGGGCGCCTCAAAAGCCTCTTCACGCTGCTTCTTGAGCGCTTCGTAGGCCTGGCGATGTTCATCCGATAGTTCATCAAGACCGGGCTTAATGATGTTATCGGCACTAACTTCTGAGGGCTTGGGGAGATCCGACATGGTTGATGATTATTCTTGACCTTTCTTCCCCAGCGGAGTCGCCAAAAAGTGTGTTCGCCCACGAACACGTCACCGTGTATCTCCAACGTCGAGGGTGATGCACCGCAGCTCACGTCGAAGGAGACCTGTTCGGAAGCGCAGTATGCAAGCAATCCGGCGGGTGCTTTTGAGGACCCAAAACCCCACGCGCCCGGGAGGGACCCCGTCTGGACGCGCGACGGCTATGGGCTGCCCTAGGTCGGTTCGCCCGCCCCTAGAGCCTCGAGGATCGCTGCCCTTCAACACGAAGAACGAACGAAGAACGAGAGAGAAAGAACCAGGGAGAGATGTAAAACTAGGGTAAAAAGTAGATGGATTTTGTGATTGTGTGTTGTTATTTAATCGGCCGTCACCTCTTATCAATATAAGAGGCGTATGGACTTCCCGTACATGTAAAGGACTCCAAATCACGTCCAAATCTTTCCAAAATTAACCGAACTCGGATTTAAGTAAGTCTGGGTCAACAGTTCGGTTTTTAGGTCCCACAGGCCACAACCGACCTCGGATGAAGATGAGCCCAAAAGCAAACTTGACTGTTTCGATGAGACAAACAACTTTCATGTTGAACACTTTTCGATTCGAGGCAATCTTCAGGGCCGAATCACTCGCGCAAAATAGACTGCTACTCGCGCTACCCATCAGACACCATGTCTGATGGGGCGGGCCAGTTTTGGCTCATGACAGGGCCATATTCAGATGGCTCTAACTTTTACCTACGATCTTGAATTGAGGCGATTTTTATATCAAAATCGACTGTTTCGACAAGACGAAGACAATTCGTGTAGAAAGTTTTCTCATTTGAGGCAGCCCTTGAGGCGTAATCGGCCGAACAGTGCTCTAGATACAAAATCTTAGTATTTCGAACACAACTTCGGCTTTCGAGATGCGATCGGATGGCGATGACCCAAACTTCAAAGATGTTCATGTCGACAATACATAACTTTTCTATGTAGATCACTTCTCCATTTGAGACAATTTTAATTGCATTTCGTACCATGCCAAAATCTGGTGTCAACAAGTTTGTTAAAACCTATGAACATGGGATCTAATTTTGATGATCTCGATGCGAAGAACCGTAAACGGTTCAAGATTTGGACGCACGGTTTAAGAGATAAAATGTTTTGAATAAACGGATCTACGAAAAAAGAATAACTCCCGGGTTGTGACAAATGGCGCAAATGCAGTGCGCCACTTGTCGCAAACTGGGGAGATGAAAGTGACCTTTGCAAATAGTGTTCCTTAATTAGTGATTTCGGAGACATAGGGGCGCCCATAAGCCTTTTTTAGAAACACATGCTCATAACAATTACCGGTACACTGATTTTG
Organism: Thinopyrum elongatum; assembly: GCA_011799875.1. Lineage (NCBI taxonomy): Eukaryota > Viridiplantae > Streptophyta > Magnoliopsida > Poales > Poaceae > Thinopyrum > Thinopyrum elongatum. Next base: position 132,153,176 of record CM022298.1, read on the forward strand.
ACCTAAGATCCAAGAAAATACAAAGTAACTCCTATAACTAAAAATTACAATGAAATCTCTTAATAAATACCTTCTTTGCGGTATCAATCTCTGCTCGAAGAAATACTCCAAAGACTTCGGTAAAGAGCCTGCAATTGGACTGGAGCAATGATATTGTCACTCTTTCACCAACACGAACATTACCACTGATGGTTTTGAAAGCTCCTTGAGTCGTCTATCCAAAAAGATGGGAAGTCTTGATCGATGAACATACTTGGACCGGGGATGATTCCCTAGAAGTGCAGGCCGCCGAATCATTATATCTTCACCATGGTGTCGATAAATTTTTTTACCTCCACAAAAAATCATACCAACAAAAACAGCTAAACTCATCAGATCTGAATAAACGGATATTGACAGAAAAATCTCTAACATAATGGCACCACCAAAAAAATGAGAGAAAATTATTCTTACAAAACTGTGATGATCACTACACATTGACGAAAAACATAGATGTCTTGAAAATCTGAGATCCTCCACCTCTCAGTGCCAAGATGGCAGCTGAAGTCGAGAGGACCTAAATTTTTTCAGATGACGGCGGCGCGGCTCGAGAACAAGAGATCAAGGGGGTTCGAACGGAACGGACGGCATTTAGACTACCCATAGTGGGAGTAACATAGGCAGTAACATCACACATATCTAGATAAAATAGATGATGTGACAAGCAATAAATGAAGAAAGAGAGGCATGTGGTAACATAGCTAGTTACTAGTAGTATGAGTAACATCACACATATCAAGGGAAGATGAGTCTATAGCCTAATAAATGAAGTGTTGCATATTACCATGCATATGTTACTCCCCATTATAGAGGTAATAACATAGGCATGTTATGTTACTGGTCTATGTTAGCTAGTCTTAAAACGGGCCACGGCGACCAGGACCAGGAGCAGCTCGGCATAATCCTCAAAAAGGAAAAAACCCAGGAGCTCGGCATAATCCTCAAACAGAAAAAAACGCGGCGGGTGACGACGGCGGCGCCGATGAGCCAGACGTGGCGCGCCACCAGCCTCTCTGGAAGGGATACGAATCGCTGGGCCGTGTGGAAGTCGCGTCCCAGCTTTGAACCCTTTCTCATCTGACAGGTGCACTCTCGCCTTCTCGCCTCTGATTAATCCCTTTTATCTCCGGCTGATCTCCGGCTCTGTGCCGCCGGAGCACCGGGCTGTGACAATCCTAGAAGTGCATTGTACACATACATCGGTTCAGTTCGTGGTTGTATGAGATAGGTACTCTGTACTCTGTAGTGTTCAGTTAATGGACAATTACTATCTAGGAAGCACAGATTTCAATATTTGTGGTGTTCGAGTAAACCAAAACAATTATCATGCTACTGCGTGGCCGGTTCTTAGTTAAAATAGATTGTTCTAAGGATCTCCTCCATCCATGATCAAATTGCATCGTTCTTTGTCGGGTCAGTGCCATCTATTTGGGAACTTAGTAGGACAAATTTAATGAGTGCTTAGGATCTGGGCTGAAGTGGTTGATTCGTGAGTACTCAATGACCACGCCATTCACTAGTGCCAAACACCACCCGTTGTAAGGCTTACAAAACTTAAAATACTGAGTTGGTGTTGAAGCCTCACACCCTGACAATGTGCAACTAACATGACACTTCATATTGAATTGCAAAGCAGATTCATCATTTTTCATATATCCATGGTCTTACATCCATTATTTAAGTTGCCCTCATCATGATACATATTGTGACTTGTTATACACAAATTAACTGCTTAATATCAACTCTGATTTCATGGGATCTCCTTGGTGTAATTTGCTACTGTCGTGAGCAAATTGAGTCTACAAGTCCCAGTATATACTAGTATATCAGTAGGAGTACAATATCTTCTAAACACATATTCAGGTGACGCTTCACTGCTGATGCCTCGTAGCTACTCGCGGTCCATCAGTTCTTTTGCTCTAGCCACAAGTGTGGATAGAGGTATGCTGCGTTCCATGAGTCCTGCATCACCCGAGAAGAACATGTAATTTTCAGCCCTTGAAGTTGTACGCTCCACCATTAGCAGTGCTTCCATCATCCAGTATTTGTTGAAACAGTTGGCGTTGCCAGGATTACACTCCATCATGTATATGACATGTTCAACTATCACCCTCCTGATTCCGGGAGAATGATAGGTGGGTATCATATTTGAGTTAAGTGCATTAACAAGCCTCTTTATAAATCTTTCCATAATCTGACCATGCTCTAGTTCTCGTGCAAAATCGCCGGGAATGACATTACATATTTGTGAACTAAGTGATGGAAATATGCCCTAGAGGCAATAATAAAATGGTTATTATTATATTTCCTTATTCATGATAAATGTTTATTATTCATGCTAGAATTGTATTGATCGGAAACCTAAATACATGTGTGAATACATAAACAAACACCGTGTCCTAGTGAGCCTCTACTTGACTAGCTCGTTGATCAAAGATGGTTAAGGTTTCCTAACCATAGACATGAATTGTCATTTGATAACGGGATCACATCATTAGGAGAATGATGTGATGGACAAGACCCATCCGTTACCTTAGCATAATGATCGTTCAGTTTTATTGCTATTGCTTTCTTCATGTCAAATACATATTCCTTCGACTATGAGATTATGCAACTCTCGGATACCGGAGAAATGCCTTGTGTGCTATCAAACGTCACAACGTAACTGGGTGATTATAAAGATGCTCTACAGGTATCTCCGAAGGTGTTTGTTGAGTTGGCATAGATCGAGATTAGGATTTGTCACTCCGAGTATCGGAGAGGTATCTCTGGGCCTTCTCGGTAATACACATCATAAGCTTGCAAGAAAATGACTAAGGAGTTATTCACGAGGTGATGTATTACGGAACGAGTAAAGAGACTTGCCGGTAACGAGATTGAACTAGGTATGAAGATACCGACGATCGAATCTCGGGCAAGTAACATATCGATGGACAAAGGGAATTACGTGTGTTGTCATAACAATTCGACCGATAAAGATCTTCGTAGAATATGTAGGAGCCAATATGGGCATCCAGGTTCCGCTATTGGTTATTGACCGGAGAGGTGTCTCGGTCATGTCTACATAGTTCTCGAACACGTAGGGTCTGCACACTTAACGTTCGATTCGATGACGATATAGTATTATATGAGTTATGTGTTTTGGTGACCGAATATTGTTCGGAGTCCCGGATGAGATCGCGGACATGACGAGGAGTCTCGAAATGGTCGAGAGGTAAAGATTCATATATAGGACGATAGTATTCGGACACCGGAAGTGTTTTGGAGGGTACCGGCTACTTATCAGGTCACCGGAAGGGGTTCCGGGCACCCCGGCAAAAGATATGGGCCAAGAGGGGAAACGCACCAGCCACAAGGGGCTGGTGCGCCCCCCATATGGGCCGGCCAAGGTGGAGAAGAAAAGGGGAAGGAGGAAAGGAAAGAAAGGGAATAGGATTCCCCCTTCCTTCCTCCTCCCCCCTCTTTCCTCCCCCCTCCGATAAATATGGCAGGAGGCACGCGGCTTGGGAGGAGCCCAAGTAGAATTCGGTCCTACTTGGGGCGCCTCCTGGCCTCTCCCCTCCCCCTCCCACCTATATATATGTGTGGGGGGGGGGGGCGCCTAACACACACCAGATCAGTTGTTAGCCGTGTGCGGCGCCCCCCTCCACAGTTTACACCCTCGGTCATATTTTCGTAGTGCTTAGGCGAAGCCCTGCGGAGATCACTTCACCATCACCGTCACCACGCCGTCGTGCTGACGGAACTCATCAACTACCTTGACGTCTTGCTGGATCAAGAAGGTGAGGGACGTCACCGAGCTGAACGTGTGCTGAACGCGGAGGTGACGTACGTTCGGTACTAGATCGGTTGGATCACGAAGAAAGTTCAACTACATCAACCGCGTTGTGAAATGCTTCCGCTTACGGTCTACGAGAGAACGTAGACACACTCTCCCCCTCTCGTTGCTATGCATCTCCTTGATAGATCTTGCGTGTGCGTAGAATTTTTTTTGTTTTTTCATGCAACGTTTCCCAACAGTGGCATCAGAGCCAGGACTATGTGTAGATGATATGCGAGTAGAACACAAAGAGTTGTGGGCGGTGATAGTCATATTGCTTACCACCAACGTCTTATTTTGATTCAGCGGTATTGTAAGATGAAGCGGTTCGGACCAACCTTACATGTTCACGTACATGAGACCGGTTCCACCGACAGACATGCAACTAGTTTTGCATAAAGGTGGCTGGTGGGTGTCTGTTTCTCCTACTTTAGTTGAATCGAATTTGACTATGGCCGGTCCTTGAAGAAGGTTAAAACAGCAAACTTGATGAATCATCGTTGTGGTTTTTGCCGTAGGTAAGAATGGTTCTTGCTAGAAGCCCGTAGCAGCCACGTAAAACTTGCAACAATAAAGTAGAGGACGTCTAACTTGTTTTTGCAGGGCATGTTGTGATATGATATGGTCAAGACATGATGTGATATACGTTATTGTATAAGATGATCATGTTTTGGAAAAGTTATCGGCAACCGGCAGGAGCCTTATGGTTGTCTCTTTATTATATGAAATGCAAAACGCCATGTAATTGATTTACTTTATCACTATGCGTTAGCGATAGTTGTAGAAGCAATAGTTGGCGAGACGACCACGACGCAATGATGGAGATTAAGATGTCGAGCCGGTGACGATGGAGATCATGACGATGCTTTGAAGATGGCGATCAAAAGCATGAGATGATGATGGCCATATCATGTAACATATTTTGATTGCATGTGATGTTTATCTTTTATGCATCTTATTTTGCTTAGTACGACGGTAGCATTATAAGATGATTCCTTCACTAAATTTCAAGGTAAAAGTGTTCTCCCTGAGTATGCACCATTGCTACAGTTCGTCGTGTTGAGACACCACATGATGATCGGGTGTGATAGACTCTACGTTCATATACAACGGGTGTAAGACAGTTTTGCACATGCAGAATACTTGGGTTAAACTTGACGAGCCTAGCATATATAGACATGGCCTCGGAACACTGGAGATCGAAGGATCGAACGTGAATCATATAGCAGATATGGTCAACATAGAGATGTTCACCATTGATGACTACCCCATCTCACGTGATGATCGGACATGAGTTAGTTGATTTGGATCACGTATCATGACTTGAGGGATGTCTATTTAAGTGGGAGTTCTTAAGTAATTTGATTAATTGAATTTAATTTATCATAAACTTAGTCCTGATAGTATTCTCAAATTTATGTTGTTAGCTCGCGATATAGCTCCACTGTTTTTGATATATTCCTAGAGAAAAATAAGTTGAAAGATGATAGTAGCAAGTAGAAATGATGCGGACTGGGTTCGTGATCTGAGGATTATCCTCATTGCCGCACAGAAGAATTATTTCCTTGATGCACCGCTAGGTGACAGACCTGTTGCAGGAGCAGATGCAGACGTTATGAATGTTTGACAAGCTCGATATGATGACTACTTGATAATTTAGTGCGCCATGCTTTACGGCTTAGAACCGGGACTTCAAAAACGTTTAGAACGCCACAGAGCATATGAGATGTTCCAAGAGCTGAAAAATTGGTATTTCAGACTCATGCCCATGTCAAGAGGTATGAGTCCTCTGACAAGTATTTTGCCTACAAGATGGAGGAGAATAGCTCAGCCAGTGAGCATGTGCTCAGAATGTCTGAGTACTACAATCGCTTGAATCAAGTGGGAGTTAATCTTCCAGATAAGATAGTGATTGACAGAGTTCTCTAGTCACTATCACCAAGCTACTAGAACTTCGTGATGAACTATAATATGCAAGGGATGACGAAAACGATTCCCGAGCTCTTCGCGATGCTGAAATCGGCGAAGGTAGAAATCAAGTAAGAGCATCAAGTGTTGATGGTTAACAAGACCACTAGTTTCAAGAAAAAGGGCAAGGGAAAGAAAGGGAACTTCAAGAAGAATGGCAAGCAAGTTGCCGCTCCCATGAAGAAGCCCAAAGCTGGACCCAAGCCTGAAACTGAGTGCTTCTACTATAAAGAAAATGGTCACTGGAAGTGGAACTACCCCAAATATTTGACGGATAAGAAGGATGGCAAAGTGAACAAAGGTATATTTGATATACATGTTATTGATGTGTACCTTACTAGTATTCGTAGTAACCCCTGGGTATTTGATACTCGTTCAGTTGCTAAGATTAGTAACTCGAAACAGGAGTTGCAGAATAAACAGAGACTAGTTAAGGGCGAGGTGACGATGTGTGTTGGAAGTGATTCCAAGGTTGATATGATCACCATCGCACACTCCCTCTACCTTCGGGATTAGTGTTGAACCTAAATAAATGTTATTTGGTGTTTGCGTTGAGCATGAATATGATTAGATCAAGTTTATTGCAATACGGTTATTCATTTAATTCAGAGAATAATTGTTGTTCTGTTTACATGAATAAAACCTTCTATGGTCATACACCCAATGTAAATGGTTTATTGAATCTCGATCGTAGTGATACACATATTCATAATATTGATGCCAAAAGATGTAAAGTTGATAATGATAGTGCAACATATTTATGGCACTACCGTTTAGGTCATATTGGTGTAAAGCGCATGAAGAAACTCCATGCAGATGGACTTTTGGAATCACTTGATTATGAATCATTTGATACTTGCGAACCATGCCTCATGGGCAAGATGACTAAAGCTCCGTTCTTCGGAACAATGGAGCGAGCTTATGACTTGTTGGAAATAATACATACCGATGTATGCGGTCCGATGAGTGTTGAAGCACGCGGCGGGTATCGTTATTTTCTGACCTTCACAGATGATTTGAGCAGATATGGGTATATCTACTTAATGAAACACAAGTCTGAAACATTTGAAAAGTTCAAAGAATTTTAGAGTGAAGTGGAGAATCATCGTAACAAGAAAATAAAGTTTCTACGATCCGATCGCGGAGGCGAATATTTGAGTTACTAGTTTGGCCTTCATTTAAAACAATGTGGAATTGTTTCACAACTCACGCCACCTGGAACACCACAGCGTAATGGTGTGTCCGAACGTCGTAACCGTACTTTATTAGATATGGTGCGTTCTATGATGTCTCTTACCGATTTACCACTATCGTTTTGGGGTTATGCATTAGAGACAACTACATTCACGTTAAATACTGCACCGTCTAAATCCGTTGAGACGACACCGTATGAACTGTGGTTTGGCAAGAAACCTAAGCTGTCGTTTCTTAAAGTTTGGGGTTGCGACACTTATGTCAAAAGGCTTCAGCCTGATAAGCTCAAACCCAAATCGGAGAAGTGCGTCTTCATAGGATATCCTAAGGAAACAATTGGGTACACCTTCTACCACAGATCCGAAGGCAAGATATTTGTTGTCAAGAATGGGTCCTTTCTAGAGAAGGAGTTTCTCTCGAAAGAAGTGAGTGGGAGAAAAGTAGAACTTGATGAGGTAATTGTACCTTCTCTCGAATTGGAGAGTAGCACATCAGAGAAATCCGTTCCCGTGATGCCTACACCAACTAGAGAGGAAGCTAATGATGATGATCATGAAACTTCAGATCAAGTTACTACTGGACTTTGTAGGTCGAACAGAGCACGATCCGCACCTGAGTGGTACGGTAATCCTGTCCTGGAAGTTATGTTATTAGACCATGGCAAACCTACGAACTATGAAGAAGCTATGATGAGCCCAGATTCCGACAGATGGCTTGAGGCCATGAAATCTGAGATAGGATCCATGTATGAGAACAAAATATGGACTTTGGTGGATTTGCCCGATGATCGGCAAGCCATATAGAATAAATGGATCTTCAAGAAGAAGACTGACATTGATGGTAATGTTACTGTCTACGAAGCTCGACTTGTTGCGAAAGGTTTTCGACAAGTTCAAGGGGTTGACTACGATGAGACTTTCTCACCCGTAGCGATGCTTAAGTCTGTCCGAATCATGTTAGTAATTGCCGCATTTTATGATTATGAAATCTGGCAAATGGACGTCAAAACTGCATTCCTTAATGGATATCTTAAAGAAGAGTTGTATATGATGCAACTAGAAGGTTTTGTCAATCCTAAAGGTGCTAACAAAGTATGCAAGCTCCAGCAATCCATCTATGGACTGGTGCAAGCATCTCGGAGTTGGAATATACGCTTTGATGAGGTGATCAAAGCATATGGTTTTATAGACTTACGGTGAAGCTTGTATTTACAAGAAAGTGAGTGGGAGCTCTGTAGCATTTTTGATATTATATGTGGATGACATATTATTGATTGGAAATGATATAGAATTTCTGAATAGCATAAAAGGATACTTGAATATAAAAAATTCAATGAAAGACCTCGGTGAAGCTGCTTACACATTGGGCATCAAGATCTATAGAGATAGATCAAGACGCTTGATAAGACTTTCAATGAGTACATACCTTGACAAGATTTTGAAGGAGTTCAAAATGGATCAGTCAAAGAAAGGGTTCTTGCCTGTATAACAAGGTGTGAAGTTGAGTTAGACTCAAAAAACCCGACCACGGCAGAATATAGAGAGAGAATGATAGTCATTTCCTATGCCTCAGTCATAGGTTCTATAAAGTATGCCATGCTGTGTACCAGACCTATTGTGTGCTTTGCCATGGGTTTGGCAAGGAGGTACAAGAGTGATCCAGGAGTGAATCACTCAACAGCGGTCAAAATTATCCTTAGAGGAATAAGGAAATATTTCTCGGTTATGGAGGTGATAAAGAGTTCGTCGTAAAGAGTTACGTCGATGCAAGCTTTGACATCGATCCAGATGACTCTAAGTCCCAATCTGGATACATATTGAAAGTGGGAGCAATTAGCTAGAGTAGCTCCATGCAAAGCATTGTAGACATAGAAATTTGCAAAATACATACGGATCTGAATGTGACAGACCCGTTGACTAAACTTCTCTCACAAAGCAAAACATGATCACACCTTAGTACTCTTTGAGTGTTAATCACATGGCGATGTGAACTAGATTATTGACTCTAGTAAACTCTTTGGGTTTTGGTCACATGGTGATGTGAACTATGGGTGTTAATCACATGGTGCTGTGACCTAGATTATTGACTCTAGTAAACTCTTTGGGTGTTAATCACATGGCGATGTTAACTAGATTATTGACTCTAGTGCAAGTGGGAGACTGATGGAAATATTCCCTAGAGGCAATAATAAAATGGTTATTATTATATTTCCTTATTCATGACAAAGGTTTATTATTCATGCTAGAATTGTATTGATCGGAAACCTAAATACATGTGTGAATACATAAACAAACACCGTGTCCCTAGTGAGCCTCTACTTGACTAGCTCGTTGACCAAAGATGGTTAAGGTTTCCTAACTATAGACATGAGTTGTCATTTGATAACGGGATCACATCATTAGGAGAATGATGTGATGGACAAGACCCATCCGTTAGCTTAGCATAATGATCGTTCAGTTTTATTGCTATTGCTTTCTTCATGTCAAATACATATTCCTTCGACTATGAGATTATGCAACTCCCGGATATCGTAGGAATGTCTTGTGTGCTATCAAACGTCACAACGTAACTGGGTGATTATAAAGATGCTCTACAGGTATCTCTGAAGGTGTTTGTTGAGTTGGCATAGATCAAGATTAGGATTTGTCACTCCGAGTATCGGAGAGGTATCTCTGGGCCCTCTCGGTAATACACATCATAAGCTTGCAAGCAAACGAATAAGGAGTTAGTCACGAGGTGATGTATTACGGAACAAGTAAAGAGACTTGCCGGTAACGAGATTGAACTAGGTATGAAGATACCGATGATCGAATCTCGGGCAAGTAACATACCGACGGACAAAGGGAATTACGTATGTTGTCATAACGGTTCGACTGATGAAGATCTTCGTAGAATATGTAGGAGCCAATATGGGCATCCAGGTTCCGCTGTTGGTTATTGACCGAAGAGGTGTCTCGGTCATGTCTACATAGTTCTCGAACCCGTAGGGTCCGCACGCTTAACGTTGAATGACGATATAATATTATATGAGTTATGTGTTTTGGTGACCGAATGTTGTTCGGAGTCCCGGATGAGATCACGGACATTACGAGGTGTCTCGAAATGGTCGAGAGGTAAAGATTCATATATAGGACGATAGTATTTGGACACCGGAAGTGTTTCGGAGGGTACCGGCTACTTATCAGGTCACCGGAAGGGGTTCCGGGCACCCCGGCAAAAGATGGGCCTTATGGGCCAAGAGGGGAAACGCACCAGCCACAAGGGGCTGGTGCGCTCCCCATATGGGCCGGCCAAGGCAGAGAAGTAAAGGGGAAGGAGGAAAGGAAAGAAAGGGAATAGGATTCCCCCTTCCTTCCTCCTCCCCCCTCTTTCCTTCCCCCTCCGATAAATATGGCAGGGGGGGCGTGCGGCTTGGGAGGAGCCCAAGTAGGATTCGGTCCTACTTGGGGCGCCTCCTGGCCTCTCCCCTCCCCCTCCCACCTATATATATGTGGGGGGGCGCCTAGCACACACCAGATCAATTGTTGGCCGTGTGCGGCGCCCCCTCCACAGTTTACACCCCCGATCATATTTTGGTAGTGCTTAGGCGAAGCCCTGCGGAGATCACTTCACCATCACCGTCACCACGACGTCGTGCTGACGGAACTCATCTACTACCTCGACGTCTTGCTGGATCAAGAAGGTGAGGGACGTCACCGAACTGAACGTGTGCTGAACGCGAAGGTGCCGTACGTTCGGTACTAGATTGGTTGGATCATGAAGAAAGCTCGACTACATCAACCGCGTTGTGAAACGCTTTTGCTTACGGTCTACGAGGGTACGTAGACACACTCTCCCCCTCTCGTTGCTATGAATCTCCTTGATAGATCTAGAATTTTTTTTGTTTTTCCATGCAACGTTTCCCAACACTAAGGCCAACAAGAACCTCCAATCTTGTACCTTCTTCATCCATTATTCCTTCCAGCACCTGTAGTGGAAATGGCTATGATTAAACTTCAGTAACATGGTTAAGTAGAATCCATGACGTTGCGATGTATTTATTTAGTTGTGTGGTGTATAGAAGTATATCAGTGGTAATTGATGATGTTGCCATCTATTTACTAGATGGTCGCTTAAATGAATGCTAGAGAAAATGTTGCAATAACATGTGTAAATACTAAGGTACAATATCCGCCTCTAATATTGCACATATAACCTAAATTTGCAGCGCTCACCTCTCTCGTAATGTAGGATATTTCCTTCAGGTCCGAGTTGCTAAGCTCAGATTGAGCATGCACACACATATTTTGCAATAGGCTTGAAGCTATGTACCTGTACCTGCCACTACAGATCATAATTGTGAGTTCCTTGATGAAGACATACCCTGGTTCTGCTAACATAACCAGATAGTTATTAACACTCTCCATTGACAGTAGTGCTAGTGCTTGCCCAGCGTCCATTCGTAGTATCTGATCTGAATCTGCACTTGACGATGCGCCTTGGCTAAGAAATGCATGCATCAACCTGCCAATGATCATCAGGATGTGCCCGATCTTATTATTCACATTTCCTTCCATGGCAAAGTTTCTAACGAGTTCTGTTGTAAGCTCCCTAAGTTCTTGGCTGCTCCCTCTGTTATCCAAGATCTCTGCAAGGTTGCTCCAATGGAAGAGATGTTCTGTAATCTTCTGACGCAAAGTTACACCAAATTTGCCTTACTACTTGCAAGTCTTGCCAGCAGCTTCAGTGACGAACGTTTCAACAGTGTTTCGTGTGTCTCACCAATATTTTTCATGTTAGTCATGTTGCTTGTGAACTCTACAACCTTTGAGATGAGGCCTACTGCCAGTGGCGGAGGACGAAAAAAAATTGAGGTGGGGCGGACCCTTCACATACAATCGCCACGCTCGCGCCAGCCGGCTCTGGCCACTAGCAACCATCTATCCAGCCTCTGTTGCTTTCGTCGTGTGCATGCGCGCCGTCCGACCGCTGCCGCCGGTAGTGGCCACTCGCGTAATGTTTGTCGTGGTTGCACTCGACGGCTCTTCTTTTTGGTCCGCGGACTGCCACTGTCGTCGATCGATACCTAGTTGGCTCGGTCAATTAGCGAGCAATGCCCAGGTAAGTAGGAAGTAGGAGGACTAGGCCCACGTAACTTGGCCCAAGCCTCACCAGCGAATGGATGCATGCATACGAGTCAATGCAACATACTGGTATAAGAAGGCACGCGCCAGATCAAGGTAGGGCGGACGCCCGAGCTTGCCCTACCGGGTCCTCCGCCTGTGCCTGCTGCTCTGCTGATTTCTATATAGTTCTCAAGATCAAAGGTAGCAAGCTTCTCAAGAATCAACATGCTCTGTACCGGGAGGAGAACCTGGTCGGTCGATGGCTCCTCCTCTGGAACAGACCAATGTTTTGTAATCTTTCTCCAGCATCTGAGTATGTGGGTGTTTTGTTCATCCATGTTAGTTGGCTCCTCTCTCGGAATCAAACAGTATAGTGCCATCAGTTTCAACCACTTAAGCACCAGGGAGGTCAGTTCGTTCCTGCCAACTTGCTGAATCAGGTTATCTTGTTTTTTCTCAGGGCTTCCTGTGTCCAAAAGAGGGTTCTTTATATTATGTCCTTGAACAATGTCCAAAAGTGAGGCTATGAGCTGCATTGCCCTAGGGATAGGGCCAACTCGGAGGTTTTCAGCGAGCTCGACCGTGATCTTCGCGGCGAATGAGCGAATATCTGTAGCCCCCTCACTTGTCCAGCCCAACATGTTGATCAAGCAGGTCACTGTCTTTGTATAAGTGGTGAGTTCTAATATGGCCATAGTCCTTAAGGGCTCCTTTTTTAGAAAGTTGTGAAGCATCTTAAGACCATAGAGTTGCATCTTTGGAGAGTTTGACTTTAAAGAATCCATTGCAAATATGATGAGGCTGGTCTTCTTTGGGCCAAGCATAGCACCTTCCATGCATCTATCGAAGGCATATGCGTAGTACAAATTGACACATTTCACTCCCGAGGGTCCTCGAAATCCAGCACGACGGATGAGTGGTCTTCGTAGGATGAATGAAAAGATCTCAAAGATGCCGGCAACAATATAGAGTATCCCTTGGCCAAGCACCATCACATAAAAGATGTAGAGAGATGACAGAAGGTTTTTCATGTTCTCATGTTTTTTCTGGTCATTATAATATTTTTGTATAACTATAAGGCGCCACAGTGCCAGCCCAATTCGGAATACTGCTGCCGGAATTTGGAGGTTTCCAAATGAAGTTATCATTAGAACAAGTATGTCCAATGTGATCAACCAATATATACGTCTTCTGTTAAATGTGAACACAGACATCACTGTCGCAGCAAACATGCACAAGTTCAGAATAACTCGTTGCCAAAATGCTGTGCTGCTGCCAAGAATCCAGTCTGCTAGTTTGTTGATGCTTGGGAACCTCAGCCTGCTGATTGTGAGTAGGAGCATTACCACAAATAGTACCAAGTAGACTGTGGAGTTGGCAGTTGAGCCATGTCTTTGAAAGATGACATATTTTGTATACTGATCGGAGTACGAGGGACAAAGCAGTAGGATTGCAACCATTGGGCTCCATAATGAGATCATGCGGCGTAACATGGGTGGAATTGCAGCTTCTGGATATAGAATTGGAACAATCAAAAGTAGTCCCACTATTGACCAAGTCACTGTCAATCTTATTGTATCATGGTCCCATATAGCAAGAATGCGCATCAAAACATTGATGAAGCATATGAGCGAGATATGCCCATTCCAGCCAAGAGACCTGAAAGCACCTCTCGTGCGGAAGAACAATTGGTAATCCATCCTATTGTTGCGGCTGAACATTCTGAAGTACATACATATATGGTATAATTAGATAAGAAGGCAATATACAATAAACAAAAGTGAAGACATGCTGTATCTAAATCAGAGTGACAATTCTGAAATTTAGGACCATGGAAACTTATTCTGGCAAGATTTTGGTAAAGCTCTAGACTTCCACTCCCTCCATTCCAAAGTGTCGTGGTTTTAGTTATTTTGGAACCGAGGTCCAAGGTGGAAAACTAGAAAAATAGTTGTTTAAAGTATTTCAGAATTTTTTTTTGAGGCATAAGTATTTCAGATGGGTTCATCGCCTTGGCAATGGTAATATTCAAATCTCTAGGGCTTGCAAGCCACATTTCGTGCCCATTGCAAAATGAGAAATGATACCTGTCGTGGTTCTAAGTCTGACAGTAGAATAGGGGGTAGGTATGAGGAGGCAAGATCCTAACTACGGTGAGGTTGTGCACGCAAGATTTACGAGTTCAGGCCCTTCTCGGAGGAAGTAACAGCCCTATGTCTCGGTGCCCGGGGGCTCGGTCAATTGGATTATGCATGAAGTTACAGGGGGTGCGAACCCTTGTGCCAGTGGAGGGGGGTGGCTTATATAGAGTGCGCCAGGACCCCAGCCAGCCCACGTTACAAGGGGTTCAATGTACATAAAGATAGGACATTACTGATAACGCCAGCAATAAAGGCAAATAAATGATCATTAAGACTACGGAGTGAACGCCTGACCGTTGCCATTCTGAGTGACTTTAGATCTTCTGTCTTCCGAGTGATTTCGGATGTGGTCGAGTGAGTACACTCCGGTCGAATGGAATTGGGCTTTCCGAGTGGAATGCTTCTGGTCGAGTGGATGGTATTGTCCTTTGAATATTCCTGACTTGAAGATAATGTCCTTGGGAAGGGTGTCTAGGTCAGGCCTATTACCCTACCCCAGATACATGTCATCGTCATTAGCCCCCGAATGGTTCAGGGTTCGAGTGGAAAAAGGAGTTGAAGACGGTTCCGACCCAGTTTTCATGCTTCGGGAGCGTTTTGCCTGGATTAATGAACCACGTAACGACTTCGACTTCATTTTCAGTCGCCTTGATCCATTCCTAAATTGCCGAGTGAATTTCGTTGATAAGCTTCAATTGTGGACATGGTATGAGATCTTTGGCGCGATTGACTGCACTGTCGTTCCCTGATCTCACGGGATTCGAAATTTGGAGAAGCGCGCGGGACGGGGAGGCCCGCAGTAAACGGAACAGATTTGGCAGGGACGCCTCGATCCTCGCGCCACCTTTCTCGCCACGTACCGAGCACGCGATTGTGGCAGGATTCGATGGGATTGCTTGGGCCCACGAGTCAGTCACTCGGTAACAAGCCCATATAAGGCGTCCGGGCCGATGCGTCTGGCACTGTGCTCTTCATCCCCTGTTTCTCCACCGCATTCACCACCACCTTCGACGCCGCTGCCCCGTCCAAGCGCGGCCTGCTGCGATGGGGAAGGAGAAAACTGTGGCCCTGGAGCGTGCGAAGAAGGCGACGGCGACAGCGAAGGGCAAGAAGACGAGTCGGGGCTGGTCGTCGTCTAGGTCCGGCCTGCCGCCCGGCTGGATCCAGGGCGACTGGATCAGATCCACGATCTGGAAGGAAGACATGGAGGATCTGGTCGAAGGGGGCTTGATTCCCCACCAGTCCTGACGATTGCCGGGGAACGAGACCGAGCCGCAGCCGCAAGAGGGTGAGTGCGTCCTCCTCGCGACTCATGTCGACCGCGGTTTCTCCTTGCCTCCCCATCCCTTTTTCCGGGCTTTCTTGAATTTCTTTGGAGCCCAACTTCATCACTTTTCCCCCAACACCATCACCTATCTTGCTGCATTTGTTTCCCTGTGTGAGAATTTCTTGGGCTGTCGACCGCACTGGGGTCTTTTCAAACATATATTCACATGTCGCTCCCAAGCCGTAAAGAAGTCCAATCCGAGTGACGAGAGAACACATGTGATCCAGATGTACGGGGGTCTGGGAATTCAGATGAGGGGTAGGAGCACTTTTCCGGCTATGACGCTTTCCGATTCAGTTAGAGGGTGGCAATCGACCTGGTTCTATTGCAAAGACCAGCCGACTCCTGGTCAGTCGACTGGGCTTCCTCCCTTTTCCATGAATCGAGTCCAGCCGCCCTCTACTTTGAAAGTGAACCCAGAGGAGAAAGCAGAAGTGAATATGCTAGTTGAACGAGTAGTCCAGTTAGTCCGCGATGGGGTGACTGGTATGGACTTGCTTGAAATATTTCTCAGTCGACGCATCCAGCCACTCTAGGCTCGTGATCATCCTATGTGGATGTATTCGGGTATTGATGACACTACCCGGATCCACCCGGAGGAGGTCACCGGGGAGGTAGTGGAGCAGTGGCTGCAAGGCATGACTGGTAACAAAAATAACCCCAGGGGGTCCAAGAGGGTCCCGCCATTCAACAAGACTAACGAACCGGATAAGGTACAATCTTCAGTGCCGAATGCCCTTTGCTCTGATTTCTTATTTAGGCTTCAATCCGATTGATATTTGTATAATTCTTTGCTCTGCAGATATATACTGAGATGTACTCGATGCCCAACGGGGAGCAGATCCAGGAAGGAGAGGAGAGCGGAGGCAACAGCGGCGACTGGAACTCTGATGACGAGAGTGATGAAGAGTGCGAAGACTCGAGCAGTGATGAGGAGGTCGATTCTCCACCTCGCGTGGAAAAGCGTTCCAAGCAGAAGCACGACCCAGCAAGTATCCGGGGTAAAGTGGCGGCACCGACTGGACAAACTTTGAAGCGCACTCGGACATCTTCTCCGGTGCCGACTGAGAAGGCTCCGAAGCAGCACAAGACTGCGCCGTCAAAGCCACAGAAGGCCTTGCCCAAGATCAAGGTTGATGTTCCCGTCGCCTCTGCGTAAGTGTTTCGTTTTCACCCTTTGCTCCAAGAACCTTATATCAGTTGTCGACCCATTCCCTTGCTTGACCGAGTGAACCTTGGAATTTGCAGTGTTGCTACCTCTGGGACCTCTGCTTACAAAGATGATGATGACGAGGAGATGGAGGACGCGGTCACATCCAAAGCGGGTATGACTCCTGTTATCTTGTCTTTTCTTTGCTAGCCAATTCTACAGTCGACTGAACTCTTGTGGTCGATTCTTTTGCAGCTCCGCAAAATGTTATTGAACTTCAAGACGACGATGAAGATGAGCCACAAAAGCTCGTGGGAAGGAGGAGCAGGACCTCGGGCAAAAAGGTACCAGCTAGCAAGATGCCTCAATCGACGCCGGCGGCGGAACCAGCTATCCAGCAATCCGGGGACTTCAACCGTGCTTCTGTTACTTTTGCGAATCCCTTGTCGAGTGGTCGTCCTTCAGCGTCGACTGCACAGGCCCCTGCTTCATCTATGCAACTTCATGCCTCAAGCTCTCAAGCTGCTGCAACTGATCCACCGTCTCCACTTTTCACCGCCCATCACGTCCCAGAGGACCAAGTGAGTGCTGCCAAGGAAGCCATACGCCAGGCAGGCATTATGATGGAGCAGATGAAAGTGGTGCGCGAAGCCAGTCAAGCTGCCTATGATGCCAGCTTAGCACTTCAGGCCAATGTCCAGGTTAGCTTACTTCCGACTGAACTCCATCTTGACGCTTGTTCTGTTAGGATATGATATTTAGAAACTGCTGCTTTATCCGCAAGACGTCCGTGGATGAGCGTTTTGGAACCTTAATTGCACACCCATTGTCAGTCTGTACACCCAGTGGGTGTTTTAATTTCTGTTGAGTAGTTTTTCCACTTGAGTCGACTAGGTTGTGTCGATTGAATCTCTGAACCAGTGGGGGCACGCTGAGTGCACCCACTGGGTGTAGTCCCCGAGACCGCCGTCGAATGTTTGATTCGGCGGGGCTCTTTGAACAGAACTTTTCCACTCGGTCTAGGCAGATCATGTCGAGTGGAACCTTTACCAGTGGGGGCACGCTGAGTGCACCCACTGGGTGTAGTCCCCGAGACCGTAGTCGACTGCGGGCAGTCGGCTATGGTCTGAGTTTTTTTTTTACTGGACGGACCAAGTCGATTGAAAAAGTCGAACCAGTGGGGGCACGCTGAGTGCACCCACTGGGTGTAGTCCTCGAGACTATTGTCGAATGTTTGATTCGGCAGTAGTCTTAGAACTACTTGAACTTGCTACTTTATTGCTCGGAAGCAACCAATCTTTGTGTCTGCCGACTGACTATCTTTTGAACACAGAAATCTTGTGATCTTGGAGCCCGGTTCGCTGACTTGGAGCAGAAGGAAATCCAGCTCAATCTTGATCTGGAATTGGCTCAGAATAACTTGCAGAAGGCTAAGGATGACGCTGCTTGTATTGAAAGCTTGTCGACTGGTTCTCTTGCCATCTTTTCTCCTCCTTTTTCTGATTCGAATGTTATTCTTTCTAGAAACAATGAGACAGGCTTTGGAGAAGAAGGACCTTGACCTTGTGGCTGCGAAGAAAACAGCAGAAGAAAAAATGGCACTTGCTGACCAAAAGCTGGCCTCAGTCGGAAAGTTGGAGGAAGAGAATTCCAAGCTGAAGGTTGCTCTCGATGAAGCCAACAAAGAGGTAACTCGACTGAAGAGGGATAAAGGGACCCTGACTGACAAAGTGGAAGACATCACCCGCAAGAGGGACGAGCTAGAGAATTATCTGGGAGGACTCGCCAAAAAATTATTCCTCATGCTTGAAGGTACTTTTCTCTGTCCGATTGATTTGCTTTCGTTGACTCATCATACTACTGTCGACTCATTATTTCTCTGTGAGTGCAGAATTCTGTCAAAACTTCAAGAAAGAGACTGGGCGAGTCGAGACGAGCTTGGACCCCATCAACTCCCCTGTTAAAGATGAAGCTGCCATGAACGTGCTTCGACTGGAGTCTCGCCTTGCCAGCGCCATGGATTACCTTGCTCAACTGAAGGTTGCGGTGTCGCAGATTGACACAGCGCTCTGGCCAAGGGAAACGCTCCAAAATGACCTCGAGTCTTTGATGACTCGACTCAATGAGATTCCTGGTTGAGTGCAGGAATGGAAGAAGTCCTCTGCTCGATGCGGTGCTGACGTAGCTCTGTCCCTGGTTCGTGTTCATTGCAAGGAAGCCAGAGAAGAGAAGCTAGCAGCAATCAAGGTTGCCAATACCAAGAAACTTGACTTCCAGTCCTTCATGGAGACTTTTATTATTGCTGCTACTCGAATTGCAGATGGAATCGACCTGGATGTGTTCGTCGAGCCTGCCAGCCCTCCTGCGGAGTGAACAAAACTTTTATGATCCGATTCAATTTGCCTCGGTATGCCGAGTGATTTTGTAACCGTTAAACTCCTTCGGGCCTGATGCCCGAGTACTTTAATCTGCGGTCCGGAACCTCATGGGATTTGTCCGAACTTAGTTTTCCCTTAAATATGCTTGTTTTTATTTCCGAGTGGAACTTGTATCTTCACTCGGAACAGACTTTTGTTCTTGTGATGCAATTCTGAGGAGAGGATCGCGGATGACCTGCATCTCGTCATCCTTGCAGATCAGGATGGAGCACACATTGTACTTGTGGCGTAGCTCCGAAGAGAAGGTCGCAGTCGACCTGCACCTCGTCGTCCTCGCGGATCAGGATGGAGCGTGTTTTAAACTTAGGCGAGTACAGGACCGCAGCTAAGCCCCCGAGTGAGAGGGTTGCTCATCACTCGGTAGGATTTTTTTAAACTTAGGCGAGTACAGGACTGCAGCTACGCCTCCGAGTGAGAGGGTTGCTCATCACTCGGTAGGATTTTACAAACTTAGGCGAGTACAGGACTGCAGCTAAGCCTCCGAGTGAGAGGGTTGTTCATCACTCGGTAGGATTTTTTAAACTTAGGCGAGTACAGGACTGCAGCTAAGCCCCCGAGTGAGAGGGTTGCTCATCACTCGGTAGGATTTTACAAACTTAGGCGAGTACAGGACTGCAGCTAAGCCTCCGAGTGAGAGGGTTGTTCATCACTCGGTAGGATTTTTTAAACTTGGCGAGTACAGGACTGCGCTAAGCCCCGAGTGAGAGAGTTGCTCATCACTCGGTAGGATTTTACAACTTAGGCGAGTACAGGACTCAGCTAAGCCCCGAGTGAGAGGGTTGTTCATCACTCGGTAGGATTTTTTAAACTTAGGCGAGTACAGGACTGCAGCTAAGCCCCCGAGTGAGAGGGTTGCTCATCACTCGGTAGGATTTTACAAACTTAGGCGAGTACAGGACTGCAGCTAAGCCTCCGAGTGAGAGGGTTGCTCATCACTCGGTAGGATTTTACAAACTTAGGCGAGTACAACTGCAGCTAAGCCCCCGAGTGAGAGGGTTGCTCATCACTCGGTAGGATTTTTTGAACTTAGGCGAATCGGATTCGCGGCTAAGCCCCCGAGTGAGAGGGTTGCTCTTCACTCGGTAGGATTTTTTAAACTTAGGCGAATCGGATTCGCGGCTAAGCCCCTAAGTGAGAGGGTTGCTCTTCACTCGGTAGGATTTTTTGAACTTAGGCGAATCGGATTCGCGGCTAAGCCCCCGAGTGAGAGGGTTGCTCTTCACTCAGTAGGATTTTTTGAACTTAGGCGAATCGGATTCGCGGCTAAGCCACCCACTGGGCGATTTTGGACACATGTATTAGTAACAACAATCATTTAGGAGACTGTAAAACCATGTCTTTGATAAACGAACTGAAAGGTACTCTTTATTACATCTCATCAGTCTGAACACTTAAGTATAAAAACGGCGGAGTAGCTCCGCATTCCAAGCGCGTGGCTCATCTTTATTCTGCTCCAGATTGTAGAGGTGATACGCTCCGTTGTGGAGCGCCTTGGTGACGATGAAGGGACCTTCCCAAGCGGGGGCAAGTTTGTGAGGCCGCTGCTGGTCCACTCGGAGCACAAGGTCTCCTTCCTGAAATGCTCGACCCTTCACGTTTCTGGCATATAATCAACGAAGGTCTTGCTGATAAATGGTCGACCGGATCAAGGCCATCTCTCTTTCTTCTTCCAGAAGATCAACAGCGTCTTCTCGAGCTTGTTCTGCTTCGGCTTCTGAAAAAAGTTCTACTCGGGGTGCATTGTGAAGCAAGTCACTCGGCAGCACAGCCTCAGCCCCATAGACCATGAAGAAGGGGGTTCGACCGGTCGACCGATTTGGTGTTGTTCTTAATCCCCAAAGGACTGATGGTAGCTCATCTACCCAAGCGCCAGCTGCGTGCTTGAGGTCGCGCATCAATCGAGGTTTCAGCCCTTTGAGAATCAAACTGTTCGCTCTTTCTGCTTGTCCATTCGACTGAGGGTGGGCGACTGAAGCATAGTCGACCCGAGTACCTTGGGACGCACAGAAAGCTCGGAACTCATCAGAATCAAAGTTCAACCCATTATCTGTGATGATGCTGTGTGGAACTCCATATCTAAATGTTAACCCTCTGATGAAGCTGACATCAGTACTTGCTTCCAGGTTTTTGATAGGTTTAGCTTCAATCCATTTAGTGAACTTGTCGACTGCTACAAGCACATGGGTGAAACCACTCCTGCCAGTCCTCAGAGGTCCGACCATATCTAATCCCCAAACAGCGAATGGCCAGACGAGTGGAATGGTCTTCAAGGCTGAAGCGGGTTTGTGGGACATGTTGGAGTAGAACTGACAACCCTCACACTTGTCAATTATTTCCTTTGCCATCTCATTTGCCTGTGGCCAATAAAACCCTGCTCGATATGCTTTGGCCACGATGGCCCGAGAAGACGCATGGTGACCACAGGTCCTCGAGTGGATATCATTGAGGATCATTCGGCCTTCTTCTGGAGTGATGCATTTCTGAACGACTCCAGTAACACTCTCTCTATAGAGTTGCCCACCCATTACTATGAAGGCTTTGGATCGACGGACAATCTGGCGAGCCTCTTCTTCATCCTCTGGAAGCTCTTTCCTGAGAATATATGCGATATACGGCACTGTCCAATCGGGAATAATGATCAAAACCTCCATGATCAAGTCGACCACAGCTGGGATTTCAACTTCAGTCGGATCAGTGGAACTTTTAGGCTGTGGGGGCTCTTCAGTGAAGGGATCTTCTTGAACTGATGGTGCGTGAATATGCTCCAAAAACACATTGCTGGGAATAGGCTCCCGCTTGGAACCTATTTTCGCCAAGTCATCCGCTGCTTGATTCTTCAGTCGGGGTATATGGTGGAGCTCCAGCCCTTCAAACTTCTTTTCTAGCTTTCTCACTGCATTGCAATAGCCAGTCATCGTTGGGCTCCTGATGTCCCACTCTTTCATCACTTGATTAACCACTAAATCTGAGTCACCGTAAACCATCAGGCGACGGACGCCGAGTGAAATGGCCATACGCAACCCGTATAGAAGCGCCTCATATTCAGCTTCATTGTTGGAGGAATCAAAGTGAATCTGGAGAACATATCTGAGGTTGTCGCCTCGTGGAGATATCAAGACTACCCCAACGCCTGAACCATTCAACATCTTGGACCCATTGAAGAACATAGTCCAATGTTCCGACTATATCTGAGTCGGTAGCTGCTGTTCAATCCACTCGACGAGGAAATCTGCTATTGCTTGAGATTTGATCGCTTTCTTCGCCTCAAACCTGATATCCAGCGGAAGGAGTTCAATCGCCCATTTTGCCACTTGACCAGTTGCATCTCTGTTGTTCAAAATCTCTGACAAGGGAGCGTCGCTAATGACCGTAATCGAATGATCTGAGAAGTAATGTGCAACCTTCTTTGTGGTCAAGTAAATTCCATAGACAAGCTTCTGATAATGTGGATATCTCTGCTTGGATGGGGTTAAGACTTCAGAAATATAGTACACTGGGTGTTGGACCTTGTAGGTTTTACCTTCTTCTTCCCGCTCGACCGTGAGTACTGTACTGACAACCTGTCCTGTGGCTGCTATATAAAGCAGTAAAGGCTCTTTGCTGATTGGAGCAGCAAGCACTGGCCGGGTGGAAAGCAGGGCTTTGAGCTCTGCAAACGCTGCGTCAGCTTCAGGAGTCCACTCGAACTTATCAGATTTCTTCATCAGTCGGTAAAGAGGCAGTGCCTTTTCACCGAGACGAGAGATGAATCGACTCAAAGCGGCCAAACAACCAGTAAGCTTCTGAACGTCGTGTACACGCACAGGGCGTTTCATTCGGAGGATTGCACCAATTTTCTCTGGGTTGGCATCGATCCCATGTTCGGAAACGAGGAAACTGAGTAACTTTCTACCTGGAACTCCAAATGTACACTTCGACGGATTAAGCTTGATATCATATTTTCTCAAATTGGCAAAGGTTTCAGCAAGGTCAGCCAGCAGGTCGGAACCTTTACGCGACTTAACCACGATGTCATCCATGTACGCTTCCACATTCCGACTGATTTGAGTTAGTAGGCACTTCTGTATCATATGCATGAATGTGGCACCAGCGTTCTTGAGACCAAAGGGCATGGTGACATAGCAAAAGCACCCGAATGGAGTGATAAAAGCTGTTTTTATTTCATCAGGTCCATACAGCCGGATCTGATGGTACCCAGAATATGCATCCAGGAAGGACAATTGCTCACATCCCGCAGTCGAGTCGACTATCTGATCGATGCGGGGGAGAGGAAAATGATCTTTCGGGCAGGCCCGATTGATCTGCTTGAAATCAATGCACATACGAAGTGAATCGTCCTTCTTGGGAACCATGACAACATTGGCAAGCCACTCGGAGTGGTAAATTTCGCGGATGAACTCAGCTGCCAGAAGCCGAGCCACCTCTTCGCCGATCACCTTTCGCTTCTCCACAGCGGACCGACGGAGATGCTCTTTAACGGGTTTTGCCTTTGGATTGACTCGCAAACGGTGCTCAGCCAGTCCCCTGGGTACACCCGGCATGTCAGACGGCTTCCATGCGAAGATGTCCCAGTTCTCACGGAGGAACTGGATGAGCGCTTCTTCCTATTTGCTATCGAGTGTTGTCGAGATATGAGCCGGAGCAGCATTGGGATCAGTCGGGTGAATGTGAACAGGCTTTGTTTCACCGGACGACTGAAATGCAGACTCTGAAGCAGGCTTCTTAGTACGCAACAAATCACTCGGATCTGCAGTCTTCTTATATTCTTCCATTTCTACTGCTGCCATCTGTTCATCGGCTATCACAGAGCCCTTCTGGAGGCACTCTTCTGCTCATTGCCGATTGCCAGTGACTGTGATCACGCCTCTGGGGCCAGGCATCTTCAGCTTGAGGTACACGTAACACGGTCGAGCCATGAAACGGGCATATGCAGTTCTGCCCAGAATAGCATGATAGGCACTGTGAAAATCCACAAGTTCGAATGTCAACTTCTCCTTACGGTAATTCTTTGAATCACCGAAAACCACGTCAAGAGTGATCTGACCGAGTGAATCAGCTTTCTTTCCTGGAATGACACCGTGGAATCGCATATTGCTCTCACTGAGCTTGGACATCGGAATGCCCATCCCACGAAGGGTCTCAGCATACAAAATGTTCAAGCCGCTGCCACCATCCATCAAGACTTTGGTCAGTCGGGTGCCCCCAACGACTGGGTCGACCACCAACGCTTGCCTCCCGGGGGTGGCAACGTGCGGTGGGTGGTCAGATTGGTCGAATGTAATGGGAGTCTTTGACCATTTCAAATATGTCATCGTTGCCGGAGCAACCATGTTTACCTCTCTGTTGATGACTTTCAGTCGACTTTTGCTTTCAATGTCAGCAAAAATCACCAAAGTGGAATTGACGTTAGGGAAACCGTCATCATCTTCTTCCTTGTCCCCATCCTTGTCAGACTCTTTTCCCTTTTCATTGGGTTGTTTCTCTCGGAACTGCTAGATCAGGAGCCGACATTGTCGAGTGGTATGTTTGGGATAAATCAGATTACCCTCTTCATCCTTCTTGGTGTGAATGTGACATGGCAAGTCCAACACATCATTCCCTGCCTGATCTTTCACCTTCTTGGGGATCCAGGGCCCTTTGGGCTTTCCCTTGAATTTTCCTTGAGTTACAACTGCAGCTTCACCTGGACCTGCTGGCTCGGCTTTGCGTTTCTGCTTTCGACCTCCTCCGGTGTCTTGGGCGACTGGTTTGCCCTTTCCACTGCGGAGTCGATCCTCTTCTTCACCATTAGCATACCGAGTGGCTATTTCCATCATTCGGGTCAGAGACATATCTCCTGTCCGACCGAATTTCAGGTTAAGCTCTTGATACCGAACGCCCTCCTTGAAGGCACAAACTGCTTGGTGTTGGGATACATTTTCTACTGTGTGATGTAAAGTGGTCCATCTTTGGATGTAATCCCTCAGAGTTTCATTCGGCTTCTGTACACAATGTTGCAATTCCGTCAACCCTGCAGGTCGTTTGCATGTGCCCTCGAATGTCCTGACAAACACTCGGGTTAACTCTTCCCAGCTGAATATACTGCCTGGAGCCAACTGATTCAGCCATGCTCTGGCTGATCCTTCCAACATGAGAGGAAGATGTTTCATAGCTACCTCATCATTTCCACCACCGATCTGAACAGCCACTCGGTAATCTTCCAGCCAAGTGTCAGGCTTTGACTCACCGGTGAACTTACTAACCCCAGTCGCCAACCTGAAGTTGGGGGATCTCAGCAGCTCTGATGGCTCTGCTAAAACACTCGGGACCCGAAACATGTATTCTGCTTCCACTCGGGCGATCTCTGTCTTGCCCTTCTCTGTGTGCTCGGTTCCTGTCGACCAAACCTTGCACCAAAATTGACCTCGCATCAAACCCTGGCTCTCTTGGGTCGACTGGCATCCTCCGCTCTCCGCTGTACGGGCGCCTGTCATCATAATGCCAGGGCACATATGATCCGCCTCTCGGAGGGGGCGTAGGCGCTCGACGGCGGTCATTACGGCCGACCGATGATCGTACTGCTCGTGGTTCCGACCCAAGTACTGATCTTGGCGATGCCCCCATCCCTCACGCCGCGGAGGCGATCTTGGGCTGTGAGCCGATTGAACTGTGTCAGCCACCACAGATCTGCTATGGATTCTGTTACGCGACTGAGATACTGCAGTGTTTTGCTCTCCTGCTGCCCGGAGCAGAGCCCGGATCTGCATCAAACCTCGTCCAGCTTCCGACTGGGATGGCTGGATGGACTCTGCTATACGAGCTGCAGCCGTAAGATTCTGAATAGGAGTGCGGTATACCTGAGGTTCAGGCGGGAACAATTGTCGCCGTCGACTGGACTCAGGAATCTGCTGCCGAGCACGTTCGTCGAGTGCATGCTGAAGATTCTCCAGTCGAGTGCGTTCAGCCAAAGTGGCCAAGCACGCTGCCTCCAAGGCCCGAGCCTCAGAGGTCTCTCCGACGATGGGCGTGTGGAGTGCTTCCTCATTGCGGCGGTGGAGTTCCTCCCCCCGCTGCGAAGAGAGGGTTTCGGGGTGGTATTCCTCGTGAACATGCGACGGATCGCCACCGCCGTCGCCGCCTCTGTTGCGACGCATGCCAGGTGGGCTACGCGGCATGTCGACCATCAGGGCCTCTGCCGCAGGATCGCTGCTGTCACACTCGGATAGTGTCTCGACGGAGCCAGTCGACAGATCGAACAGGCCGTAGAGAGATTCATCGGGCTCGATTGCCGTGACTTGAGGGGTGGCCTACTGACGTGCCACCGCATGCTTCACCCACCGCTGAAGCCGCGATCGACCGGATCGCTTGCGACGGCGAACAGCGGGGAACGAAGACGCTGCAGGAGCCGACCGATATTGGGACGACGGCTGCCGCAGAAGGACGTCGCGGACACACGCGCGAAAGTGCGTCGCCCCGCGGACGGGGAATGTCTCGACGTCGAGGGGGGCCTCCTGGAGCCAGGCGGAGTCATCGGTGATGAAGACGAGCGCGCCGAGACGGATCTCGTGGCCCTCAGCCAAACCTCCACCAGAAACCATGATGATGGGAATCGGAAAAAATTGCAACCTCACCGGAAAGTCGCTAAGACACCAGCCCCACGGTGGGCGCCAACTGTCGTGGTTCTAAGTCTGACAGTAGAATAGGGGGTAGGTATGAGGAGGCAAGATCCTAGCTACGGTGAGGTTGTGCACGCAAGATTTACGAGTTCAGGCCCTTCTCGGAGGAAGTAACAGCCCTACGTCTCGGTGCCCGGGGGCTCGGTCAATTGGATTATGCGTGAAGTTACAGGGGGTGCGAACCCTTGTGCCAGTGGAGGGGGGTGGCTTATATAGAGTGCGCCAGGACCCCAGCCAGCCCACGTTACAAGGGGTTCAATGTACATAAAGATAGAACGTTACTGATAACGCCAGCAATAAAGGCAAATAAATGATCATTAAGACTACGGAGTGAATGCCTGACCGTTGCCATTCTGAGTGACTTTAGATCTTCTGTCTTCCGAGTGATTTCTGATGTGGTCGAGTGAGTACACTCCAGTCGAATGGAATTGGGCTTTCCGAGTGGAATGCTTCTGGTCGAGTGGATGGTATTGTCCTTTGAATATTCCTGACTTGAAGATAATGTCCTTTGGAAGGATGTCTAGGTCAGGCCTATTACCCTACCCCAGGTACATGTCATCGTCAATACCCGCTTTGAAACAATAATATCTAGTTCAGTGAAAAAGATTATTTGTCCATGTCCGGCAATTGCTTTGGGATCCCGTTTCCAGTGGTCTCTATATTTTGAGAACTTGAATGATTGTATTGAACAAAAAAGTTCAATAGGACAACGGAATGGGGCTCCACCGATTGATGCTGTCCGGCCTGGCATCGCGATATGCGCCATGCATAGTCATTTGTCAACTACCGGAATCTTCAATGCCGACCCTTAAACCGGACACCGCATTTATCTGCGGACAGTGGACCAGTCCGCGGATATGGATAAGAGAACCTGTCATCAAAAGTTGTTTGCATATGTCAGATTGCATTTAAGAAGACTTATAACGATGAACAAATTTGATGCATATTTAACTGCGTCGGACGATATTCATTCATATTCGGATAATTTTTACATAAAATTGGCTGCTTGTCATCTAAACCAGAGCAAATTCATTACATTTAGACATCAACCAGACTGGACTCTAAACCTAGCTTAAAATGACCGCCTGTTCTCCATCTCCGATCGACCACGAGCCCCGAAAAATGAAGGCCCACCTCCGCAGCCATGAGCGTCGGGAACTGAAGTTATCCACCTCCACGTCATCGGCAAGAGGCCAATTGGTCGATGATGATGAGGCCGCCAAGCTTGACTTCAACGGGAGGGGGGGAGTGGTGACCTTCATGGGACAAAAGTGTCGCGCGACCTCCCATGCGCTACTCTTCCTCGTTGCCGCCGGCACCCGCGGACGTGTCGGCTTCTTGGTCGTGGCAGCGGGGCGCGGCCGAGCTGGCGACCTTGTCTTCTTCCTTACTCTTGATGAACACCTCATCCGCCGCCTCGTCGAACTCCTTCTAGGCAGCTTCTAACTTCGCCAACCATTGGCGGTACCGCCAGCGGTCACGGTGGATGTTGCGGGCGGAGCGATAGGGCTCGAGCAGCGCCTCCTGCTCGGGCACATCCACATCAGGCGCAATGGCCATGCCGCCAACGAGTAGCTCCTCAGTGCATCGGTGCTCGTCGTGAAGGAAATATGCCCTAGAGGCAATAATAAAGTTGTTATTTTATATTTCCTTATATCATGATAAATGTTTATTATTCATGCTAGAATTGTATTAACCGGAAACTTGATACATGTGTGGATACATAGACAAAACACCGTGTCCCTTGTAAGTCTCTACTAGACTAGCTCGTTAATCAAAGATGGTTAAGTTTCCTAACCATAGACATGTGTTGTCATTTGATGAATGGGATCACATCATTAGGAGAATGATGTGATGGACAAGACCCATCCGTTAGCATAGCATATTGATCGTTCAGTTTTATTGCTACTGCTTTCTTCATGTCAAATACATATTCCTTCGACTATGAGATTATGCAACTCCCGGGTACCGGAGGAATGCCTTGTGTGCTATCAAACATCACAACGTAACTGGGTGATTATAAAGATGCTCTACAGGTATCTCCGAAGGTGTCTGTTGGGTTGGCATAGATCGAGATTAGGATTTGTCACTCCGAGTATCGGAGAGGTATCTCTGGGCCCTCTCGGTAATACACATCATAAGAAGCCTTGCAAGCAATGTGACTAATGAGTTAGTTACGGGATGATGTATTACGGAATGAGTAAAGATACTTGCCGGTAACGAGATTGAACTACGTATGAAGATACCGACGATCGAATCTCGGGCAAGTAACATACCGATGGACAAAGGGAATTACGTATGTTGTCATTGCGGTTCGACCGATAAGATCTTCGTGGAATATGTAGGAACCAATATGGGCATCCAGTTTCTGCTATTGGTTATTGACCGGAGAGGCGTCTCGGTCATGTCTACATCATTCCCGAACCCGTAGGGTCCGCACGCTTAATGTTCGTTGACGATATAGTGTTATATGAGTTATGTGATTTTGTGACCAAATGTTGTTCGGAGTCCCAGATGAGATCCCGGACGTCACGAGGAGTCTCGGAATGGCCGAGAGGTAAAGATTTATATATGGGAAGTCATATTTTGGGTTCCGGAAAAAGGTACAGTTTTTTCGGTATTGTACCGGGAAGCTTCCAGAAGGTTCCGGAGGATTCCGGAGGGGTCCGGAAGTCCACAAGTGGGTCCATCACGTCCCAAGGGCTGGCATGGGCTAAGGGGAGGTGCCCTGGCCTTATTGGGCCAGGCGCACCAAGTCCTCAAAAGCCCACGCAGCTAGGGAAGGAAAAAAAGGAGAGTCCTAGTAGGAATAGGATTGGACTTTGGAGTCCAAGTCCACGTGTGTACTATTCACATGGTACTGTTCACATGATACTGTTCACATGGCACTATTCCTTCTACTCCAAGTCCCTACACATATATAAATAGAGGAGAGGGGGTGCCCCAAACAACACACAACATCTATTGTTAGCCGTGTGCGGCGCCCCCCTCCACAGTTTACACCCCCGGTCATATTCTCGCGGTGCTTAGGCGAAGCCCTGCGCGGATCACATCACCATCACCGTCACCAAGCCGTCGTGCTGACGGAACTCATCTACTACCTCGACACCTTGATGGATCAAGAAGGCGAGGGACGTCATCGAGCTGAACGTGTGCAGAACTCGAAGGTGCCGTATGTTCGGTACTCGATCGGTGGAGCGCGAAGAAAGTTCGACTACATCAACCGCGTTGTGTTACGCTTCCGCTTACGGTATACGAGGGTACGTAGACACACTCTCCCCCCTCGTTGCTATGCATCTCCTAGATAGATCTTGCGTGAGCGTAGGAAATTTTTGAAATTGCATGCTACGTTCCCCAACAGTGGCATCCGAGCCAGGTCTATGCGTAGATGATATGCACGAGTAGAACACAAAGAGTTGTGGGCGGTGATAGTCATACTGCTTACCACCAACATCTTATTTTGATTCGGCGGTATTGTTGGATGAAGCGGCCCGGACCAACCTTACATGACCACGTTCATGAGATCGGTTCCACCGACAGACATGCAACTAGTTTTGCATAAAGGTGGCTGGCGGGTGTCTGTTTCTCCAACTTTAGTTGAATCGAATTTGACTACGGCTGGTCCTTGTTGAAGGTTAAAACAACAAACTTGACAAAACACCGTTGTGGTTTTGATGCGTAGGTAAGAACGGTTCTTGCTAGAAGCCCGTAGCAGCCACGTAAAACTTGCAACAACAAAGTAGAGGACGTCTAACTTGTTTTTGCAGGGCATGTTGTGATGTGATATGGTCAAGACATGATGTGAAATATGTTATTGTATGAGATGATCATGTTTTGTAAAAGTTACTGGCAACCGGCAGGAGCCTTATGGTTGTCTCTTTATTGTATAAAATGCAAATGCCATGTAATTGCTTTACTTTATCACTATGCGTTAGCGATAGTTGTAGAAGCAATAGTTGGCGAGATGACCACGACGCTACGATGGAGATCAAGGTGTCAAGCCAGTAATGATGGAGATCATGACAATGCTTTGGAGATGGAGATCAAAAGCACAAGATGATGATGGCCATATCATGTCACATATTTTGATTGCATGTGATGTTTATCTTTGTGCATCTTATTTTGCTTAGTACGGCGGTAGTATTATAAGATGATCCCTTCACTAAATTTCAAGGTATAGGTGTTCTCCCTGAGTATGCACCGTTGCGACAGTTCGTCGTGTTGAGACACCACGTGATGATCGGGTGTGATAGACTCTACGTTCAAATACAACGGGTGCAAGACAGTTTTGCACATGCGGAATACTCGGGTTAAACTTGACGAGCCTAGCATGTACAGACATGGCCTCGGAACAATGGAGACCGAAAGGTCGAACGTGAATCATATAGTAGATATGATCAACATAGAGATGTTCACCATTGATGACTACTCCATCTCACGTGATGATCGGACATGGTTTAGTTGATTTGGATCACGTATCATTTAGATGACTTGAGGGATGTCTATCTAAGTGGGAGTTCTTAAGTAATTTGATTAATTGAACTTAATTTATCATGAACTTAGTCCTGATAGTATTTGCATATCTATGTTGTAGATCAGTAGCTCGCGTATAGCTCCCTTGTTTTATTTTGATATGTTCCTAAAGAAAACTAAGTTGAAAGATGGTAGTAGCAATGATGCGGACTGGTTCCGTGATCTGAGGATTATCCTCATTGCTGCACAGAAGAATTATGTCCTTGATGCACCGCTAGGTGACAAATCTATTGCAGGAGCAGATGCAAACGTTATGAACGTTTAGCAAGCTCAATATGATGACTACATGATAGTTTAGTGCGTCATGCTTTACGTCTTGGAACCGGGACTTCAAAAACGTTTTGAACGCCACAGAGCATATGAGATGTTCCAAGAGCTGAAATTGGTATTTCAGACTCATGCCCGTGTCGAGAGGTATGAGACCTCTGACAAGTACTTTGCCTACAAGATGGAGGAGAATAGCTCAGCTAGTGAGCATGTGCTTAGAATGTCTGGGTACTACAATCGCTTGAATCAAGTGGGAGTTAATCTTCCAGATAAGATAGTGATTGACAGAGTTCTCTAGTCACTATCACCAAGTTACTAGAACTTCGTGATGAACTATAATATGCAAGGGATGATGAAGACAATTCCCGACCTCTTCGCAATGCTCAAAGCTGCAGAGGTAGAAATCAAGAAGGAGCATCAAGTGTTGATGGTTAACAAGACCACTAGTTTCAAGAAAAAGGGCGAGGGAAAGAAAGGGAACTTCAAGAAGAATGGCAAGCAAGTTGTCACTCCCTGAAGAAGCCCAAAGATGGACCTAAGCTTGAAACTGAGTGCTTCTACTACAAAGGAAATGGTCACTGGAAGCGGAACTGCCCCAAATGCTTGGCGGATAAGAAGGATGGCAAAGTGAACAAAGGTATATTTGATATACATGTTATTGATGTGTATTTTACTAGTGTTCATAGTAGCCCCTGGGTATTTGATACCGGTTCAGTTGCTAACATTAGTAACTTGAAACAGGAGTTGCAAAATGAACAGAGACTAGTTAATGACGAGGTGACGATGTGTGTTGGAAGTGATTCCAAGGTTGATAAGATCACCTTCGCACACTCCCTCTACCTTCGGGATTAGTGTTGGACCTAAATAAATGTTATTTGGTGTTTGCATTGAGCATGAATATGATTGGATCATGTTTATTGCGATACGGTTATTCATTTAAGTCAGAGAATAATTGTTGTTCTGTTTACATGAATCAAACCTTCTATGGTCATACACTCAATATAAATGGTTTATTGAATCTCGATCGTAGTGATACACATATTCATAATATTGATGCCAAAAGATGCAAAGTTGATAATGATAGTGCAACATATTTGTGGCACTGCCGTTTAGGTCATATTGGTGTAAAGCGCATGAAGAAACTCCATGCAGATGGGCTTTTGAAATCACTTGATTATGAATCGTTTGATACTTGTGAACCATGCCTCATGGGCAAGATGACTAAAACTCCGTTCTCCGGACCAATGGAGCGAGCTAATCACTTATTGGAAATAATACATACCGATGTATGCGGTCCGATGAGTGTTGAAGCACGTGGCGGGTATCGTTATTTTCTGACCTTCACAGATGATTTGAGCAGATATGGGTATATCTACTTGATGAAACATAAGTCTGAAACTTTTTGAAAAGTTCAAAGAATTTCAGAGTGAAGTAGAAAATCATCGTAACAAGAAAATAAAGTTTCTACGATCTGATCGCGGAGGCGAATATTTGAGTTACGAGTTTGGCCTTCATTTAAAACAATGTCAAATAGTTTCACAACTCACGCCACCTGGAACACCACAGCGTAATGGTGTGTCCGAACGTCGTAATCATACTTTATTAGATATAGTGCGATCTATGATGTCTCTTACCGATTTACCACTATCGTTTTGGGGTTATGCATTAGAGATAGCTGCATTCACGTTAAATAGGGCACCATCTAAATCCGTTGAGACGACACCGTATGAATTGTGGTTTGGCAAGAAACCTAAGCTGTCGTTTCTTAAAGTTTGGGGTTGCGATGCTTGTGTGAAAAAGCTTCAGCTTGATAAGCTCGAACCCAAATCGGAGAAGTGCGTCTTCATAGGATACCCAAAAGAAACTGTTGGGTACACCTTCTACCACAGATCCGAAGGCAAGATCTTTGTTGCTAAGAATGGATCCTTTCTAGAGAAGGAGTTTCTCTCGAAAGAAGTGAGTGGGAGGAAAGTAGAACTTGATGAGGTAATTGTACCTTCCCTCGAACTGGAAAGTAGTTCATCAGAGAAAATCGTTCCCGTGATGCCTACACCAACTAGAGAGGAAGCTAATGATGATGATCATGAAACTTTGGATCAAGTTACTACTGGACTTTGTAGGTCAACCAGAACACGATTCGCACCAGAGTGGTACGGGAATCTTGTACTGGAAGTCATGTTACTAGACCAAGGCGAACCTACGAACTATGAAGAAGCTATGATGAGCCCAGATTCCGACAGATGGCTTGAGGCCATGAAATCTGAGATAGGATCCATGTATGAGAACAAAGTGTGGACTTTGGTGGACTTGCCCGATGATCGGCGAGCCATAGAGAATAAATGGATCTTTAAGAGGAAGACAGACGTTGATGGTAGTGTTACTATCTAGAAAGCTCAAATTGTCGCAAAAGGTTTTCGACTAGTTCAAGGTGTTGACTACGATGAGATTTTCTCACTTGTAGTGATGCTTAAGTCTGTCCGAATCATGTTAGCAATTGCCGCATTTTATGAAATCTGGCAAATGGATGTCAAAACTACATTCCTTAATGGATTTCTTAAAGAGTTGTATATGATGCAACCAGAAGGTTTTGTCAATCCTAAAGGTGCTAACAAAGTGTGCAAGCTCCAGCGATCCATCTATGGACTGGTGCAAGCATATCGGAGTTGGAATATACGCTTTGATGAGTTGATCAAAGCATATGGTTTTATACAGACTTACGATGAAGCCTGTATTTACAAGAAAGTGAGTGGGAGCTCTGTAGCATTTCTGATATTATATGTGGATGACATATTGCTGATTGGAAATGATATAGAATTTCTGGATAGCATAAAAGGATACTTGAATAAGAGTTTTTCAATAAAAGACCTCGGTGAAGCTGCTTACGTATTGAGCATCAAGATGTATAGGGATAGATCGAGACGCTTAATAGGACTTTCACAAAGCACATACCTTGACAAAGATTTTGAAGAAGTTCAAAATGGATCAGTCAAAGAAAGGGTTTTTGCCTGTGTTACAAGGTGTGAAGTTGAGTAAGACTCAAAGCCCGACCACAGCAGAAGATAGAGAGAGAATGAAAGTCATTCCCTATGCCTTAGCCATAGGTTCTATACGATATGCCATGTTGTGTACCACACCTGATGTGTGTCTTGCCACTTATCTGGCAAAGATGGTACAAGAGTGATTTAGGAGTGGACCACTGGATAGCGGTCAAAATTATCCTTAGTTACCTAAGAGGACTAAGGAAATGTTTCTCGGTTATGGAGGTGATAAAGAGTTCGCCGTAAAGAGTTACGTCGATGCAAGCTTTTACACTGATCCAGATGACTCTAAGTCTCAATCTGTATACATATTGAAAGTGGGAGCAATTAGCTAGAGTAGCTCCATACAAAGCATTGTAGACATAGAAATTTGCGAAATACTTACGGATCTGAATGTGGCAGACCCGTTGACTAAACTTCTCTCACAAGCAAAACATGATCACACCTTAGTATTCTTTGGGTGTTAATCACATGGCGATGTGAACTAGATTATTGACTCTAGTAAACCCTTTGGGTGTTGGTCACATGGCAATGTGAACTATGGGTGTTAATCACATAAAGATGTGAACTATTGGTGTTAAATCACATGGCGATGTGAACTAGATTATTGACTCTAGTGCAAGTGGGAGACTGAAGGAAATATGCCCTAGAGGCAATAATAAAGTTGTTATTTTATATTTCCTTATATCATGATAAATGTTTATTATTCATGCTAGAATTGTATTAACCGGAAACTTGATACATGTGTGGATACATAGACAAAACACCGTGTCCCTAGTAAGCCTCTACTAGACTAGCTCGTTAATCAAAGATGGTTAAGTTTCCTGACCATAGACATGTGTTGTCATTTGATGAACGAGATCACATCATTAGGAGAATGATGTGATGGACAAGACCCATCCGTTAGCATAGCATATTGATCGTTCAGTTTTATTGCTACTGCTTTCTTCATGTCAAATACATATTTAATGTAGGTAAGTAGACGAACGGGTTGTTGTTTGAACGCAACGCAGCCGCATGCACCGAGAAGCGACGAGGGCGTCACTCTCGGACGACGCACTGCTTCAATGCTGAAGCGTTGTGAGAGGTCGCGTCGCTCTGAGCCGGCATGAATGTGGCACCGGTGCTCTGGAGCGGCGCTGGCCACTTCGGGCGGGAATGCACGCGGACGAGGGAGGGGTTTTTTGGTGGGCCAGGGCAGTCAGACGCGGCCATGGCAGCGGTCTGGACACCCATAAAAGCCCCACTAGTTTGGTTTTGGTTTGTGGGAAAAGTACATCTGATCGGTCAACGGACCGATACATGACCGCGTTGAATGGCAAAACACGTCCAGACCGCGTGGTCCATGGTTGCGGGGGGTTTGAGGGTCGGCGTTAGAGATGCTCCAGCGTTGTTCATCAAAACGCCACTAAACATTTGGACAACGCAGTTCAGACACTTTGTGCCATCCAACATTGTGCATCAAATGTGCAGGGATCGGTCTGTACGTTCGAGTTCCTGCAAATCGAAGCAAAGCTGGGGGAGATTTGTGTACGTCCGAATAACTGCCATGTAGGCGTCGGACACCCCCAGCCCACACGAAACCTCACCTGTAGCCTCACTTTTCTCACTCCGTCCCTCCGTCCCTCTGCCTTTACCCTATATTCACTTAGCCTGAGACCGACACAACCGTTGTACCACCCACTCCACTGCCCAGGCCTTGTCGGACCTCAGTCGCTCCACCCAAGCGCCAACCCTGACATACGCCTCCCTTCCACCACTGGTCTGGATGCCGCACAGGTGCGCCCCCGCACATTGTCGTCCATGGCAGACACCACGCCTAGTAAGTATTCGATCAAATGTCATAGCCAAATTTGCTGATGTTTTTATTGTTTACTTTGAAGCAAACACATTGATTTGACCACAGAGTACTTCTACGCCGAGTTCATGGATTCATCCTTATCAGATAGGATGCATATGAGGACGAGATATTGATGATGCAAGAGGTTATTGAAGATGCGGTACGTGTTGAGGAGCGTGATCTCACTTTTAAGGGATCGATCAAGAGACATCAAGTGTTGAATTGGCATAGGGCACGGGGGCATATATCTCAGATCCGCTATTCGAGTCCTTTTTCTGTTGTCGATTCTGGATGAGCCGAACTATGTTTGATCGCCTTTATAATGGCGTCCGTGCCTATGACGACTACTTCATCTTAAAGAAGAATGTTGTTGTAAACATTGAATTCTCTGGTTACCATAAGTGTACAACTGCATTGAGGATGCTTGCCTATGGCACGATCACAGATTCGTGGGATGAGTATCTCCGGATGTCCAAAACCATATGTCTCGAAGCCATGGCCAGGTTTGCTAATGTGGTGGTCAAGGTGTTTGGACCAGAGTACTTGAGAGAACCAACTGTAACACCCCTGTGTATTAGCCACTGTGATCAACTGCTAATAATGCCAAGTCATCTTCATTTGTAGTGCCTAGCCACTTTGGTTAAATATTCAATTCAAATTCTATTCTGAAAATCAACTCAAATTCAAAAGTGAAATATGAAGTTGCTCAAAACTTGTGGGAAAAATGTTCACCTTATAGCAAATAATCTAAAATTATTTGCTGTTAAGGAACAGAACATCATCATCAAGTCTAGATGGGCCTAAAGTATTTTATCAAAGCCAAAACAGCATTTAAATGCCCTGTTCATTTTTGAATAAATTCAAATGGTTTCCAAAAATGCCCAAACTTTTTGTAGCAGTGCTGGATATTACAATGCATCAGTGAGGGCAAGTTTCACATTTTTGCAAGTTCATTTGGATGCTCAAAATATTCCAAAACTGTCTCAGATAAAAAAAAGCAAAAACAGAAACTAGAAAATAAAAAGAGGCACTGTGCACTGTGCCTAAGTGCACAGTGCCCCGATTCAGCCCACCTGGCCCATCTCCCTCTTCTCTCCCCTGCGTGTCACCGCCGCCGTGGTCGAGTGCGCGCGCGCCGGTGCGACGCCGACAGCACGACGTCCACCGACGCCACGGCTCGACGAGGGGATAAGGCCGAGGCCTCGTGCATCTCCCCTGGCCTCCTCGCCATTTCCCCCCACTCTCTCCCTCGCTCCGTTGAGCTCGCTCGCCCCTCTCCTCTCTGTCCCGAGCGGACTCGTCGCCACGCCGTCGTCACCACAGTGGTCGCCGAGCCGTCCGCGTCGCCTCACTGTGCCTCACTACTCTGCCTCGATGCCGCGCGCCGTTAGCCCCAACCTGCGCACCTCGGGGAGCTCTACGGCGAGCGGATCGAGCTCGGAAGCAACTTC
Organism: Thinopyrum elongatum; assembly: GCA_011799875.1. NCBI lineage: Eukaryota > Viridiplantae > Streptophyta > Magnoliopsida > Poales > Poaceae > Thinopyrum > Thinopyrum elongatum. The sequence goes on from CM022298.1 coordinate 132,191,142, forward strand.
TCTGTCGCCGACGATCTCCGGCAACCCCGAGCCCTCTACGCTACTAAGCTAATCATGGACCTTTCTTGAGCCGCTAGGTGAGCTCCGCTTCCCCCTGCTTCCTTCTCCGCTCACCAACGTGTCTCCGTCGAACTGCCGCCGTTACCGTGCTCTGACCGCCGCCGCATTCGCCATTACCGCACTCCCGAGCTCCTGCAGCTCGAACCAGCGATGCCAACGCGTTCCTGGTGAGCTCCTGCTTCACCGTAGCTAGTTCGCGCGCTCGGAAACGGCCTGAAGCCACGGTTCCACTCGGGTCCGAACAGCACCGCCGCCACGGCTCGACGCCGGCAGACCTGTCGACCTCCCCTGCCCGATCTGTCGCTGCCAACCGACGCGGGGTGAAGTGCCCGATCGAATGCAGCTGGAATCATGCGAAACGGCCCGCTGTGGCGATTTTCCGATGCTCTCCGGCGAGTTCGCCGCCGCGGGAGGCTCGCCGGAGCAGCTCCGCGGCTCCACTGACCTGGCGCCGCGTGGGACCCGCCCAGGGTCACTGGCGAGTGGGCCCCTGCGCCTCGTTTGACCGCGTTGACCACAGTCAACGCGCGCACACTGTTCACTAGTGCCACTGACAGGTGGGCCCGTGCGGCTAATCTCTGTGAGTGGTTAATTAATCAAAAGCCGATAACCAGTATAGTCACTGACATGGGGGCCGACCCCTCTAATTAGCCTGTTAGTTTAGATTAAACTACTCTTAGAATAACAGAGGCTGACATGTGGGTCCCACTGGACCCACAGGTCAGGTTTGACGTGGTCAGCCGACCTTTTGACTGCTGACATCATCTTTGCATCATGCTGATGTCATAAAACCTTTTCAGTGATTTCTGTTAATAAAAATAAATCCAGAAAATACTTAAAACTTTAGAAAAATCATAGAAAATAATCCATAGCTCAGATCGAAAAACTTTATACATGAAAGTTGCTCAGAACGACGAGACAAATCTGATCGTGTCGTCTGTTTCCATGTCGGAACCCCCTACGTAGGAGAACCTGTAACTTTTAGCCCGATTCCGGTATATGAATAGTGCATATTCATCGGTTAATAAATCCCACCTTAATCCTAAAATAACTAAAATGACTTAGACAAATCTTTAGACCACCCTGCACTGCATCCTAGGCATAGCATGCTCTGTGTTGCATTATTGTTGTGTATTTATTTGTTTCCTCCCCCTCTTCTCTCTCGTTAGACCTCGACACCGACGTAGTCTCGGAGGCCGACGCCGCTCCGGAGGTCGACTACGCCCCTGACGATCAGACACTTGTCACAGAGCTTCCAGGCAAGCACCCCCCTTTTGAGCATATCGATATCGCCTATTCTCTTCTCTCTTATGCTTGCACCAGAAGTTACTGCTGCTGCTGTTGTCCTATTTCTGCTGCATAGCCTGTTTATTGTAACCTACTATTGTTACCTACCTGCTTATCCTAAACTGCTTAGTATAGGTTGGGTAGAGACCCAGCAGAGACCCCACTTTATCCCGACTGCCCCGCTGGATTATCAGAAGACCCGATCAACGGGATCGAAGACCAGGCCCCGGCACCGCACATCAGTCCCCCCTTAGTTGCTCGACACTACGGGGTTACTATCTAGTGCCGAGGGTGATACCTCGTCAGCACTTCTGATGATAACCTTGTAGGTTAGTTAATCGATCATGGTCAGCGAGGGTCATTCCTCCTACACCAACCCCGATAACGACATCGTCGTGCAACTTCTCAAGTGTGGACCTCGAGGGTGACTCCTCCTTCGTTCACCTTGACGATAACATCAGGTGGAATTCCATTGAGGGTGATTCCTCAGGGTTCTCCTTGGTGTTAGACACACGGTTACTATGGTTACTATGACTTGACACTGAAACATGTTACTAAAGACGGGTCGGCCCTGAGGGGTACCCGCGCGAGCATATTTGCGAAGTGATGTGGAGACGGGTTGACCTGGAAGGTGCCCGAGAGTTGAATACGAGGCGTGGCCGTGCATTCTTAGCCCTTGCCGCAGGTCCTCGAGACGGGGCGACGAGGTCACATCTTTCATGAGTCTCTGCTCGTTACCGCACTACCAACACACTAACGGTTTGGATATTTGATCCGAGGGGCCTCTGGCCTGATAGCACTAACCATCACGTGGGCATAGTATGGGCGTTCTGCGTCGTATACTTCAGCCGAAGCTTAATAGACGTCAGCAACTGAGCGGCACACGCTGGGTTGGACTGGTAACGCAACCGCGCTTGTATTAAGGGGTTGCTAGGTCTGCTCACCGGCGGTGTACGCAATGTGCAGGAGCGTCCAGGGCGATGGCCCAAGACCCCTGGGGGCATAGGTTAGTCCGGTGTGCTGACCTCTCTGTTAAGTATTTGGTCGGGTTGCAGCGTATCGTTTGGCCGAGGCCGGGCATGACCCAGAAAAGTGTGTCCGGTCGGAGTTAAGCGAGCGTGGTGGGTAAGTTGGTGCACTCCTACAGGGAAGAACTAATATATCGATAGCCTGTCCTACGGTAACGGACACTCGGAGTTGTATCCCGATCAGTACAACTAGAACTGGTGACTTGAGATGATAACTGAATAGTATGGCTCTGGGATTGCTTTCTCGCAGGGAGTCGAGGAAGAATCTCTGGGCGAGGTTGATGACATTACTACTACTTTACATTATGCTAATTTGCACTCTTCTAATGCTGCAAGACCGCTGAAGATGCTTGAAGATTCTAGTCTTCGATAGGACTAGGCCTTCCTCTCTATTCTGGCATTTCTGCAGCCCAGTCCACATATACAGCCTCATTTGATAATGTTGCATATGTAGTGTAGATCCTTGCTTGCTGAGTACTTTGGATGAGTACTCACGTTTGCTTTGTTTTCTTTTTCTCCCCCTATCCATTTGTCGCAACCAGATGACGGAGCCCCTGAGCCAGCTGCCCCCCCCCCCTACGCCTTTCGATCGTAGAGTTTTATTTTACTCCGCCTTCTTAAAGGCCTGTCTGTAACTCTGTTATATCTGTACCCAGATATCTGATGCTTCCGCTGACACTTGTATGCCATCGAGCTATGTATTCGAGCCCTCGAGGCCCTGGCTTGTAATATAAAGCTTGTATGACTTCATTTATGTTTTAGAGTTGTGTTGTGATATCTTCAAGTGAGTCCTTAGGCTTGATCGTGTGCATTTGCTTGTATGATTAGTGCACGATTAAGCCGGGGTCATCACAGGTTGGTATCAGAGCCGACTGCCTGTAGGAATCCCCCTTTCCAACTCCTTGGCCGAAGTTGAGTCTAGTAACCGAAAACTATTTTACTAACTTGGTTGTGTGGCTTACGGGCCCACGTCGCCAACTGGGTGGTATTAGGATCTTTTATTTCTCGTCTTTACTCTGGGACTCTGATCTCTCTTCTATTCGGGCCAAATAAATTTACTAACACCGACACTTAGGATCTCGTAAATCTCGTCCTCCCGGAGAGTTGAATATCTGTGCGATTTCCCTGTCATTGATCTGATTAGTCTGATAATCATTTTCCTTTCCATTGTTTTGTTTAACCTTTCTCTTTGAGATATGTTATGCTTCTCGTCGTCAAATGACAATCCTGAATTTCCTTTATTTCAGATGGATCGTCTGTTTCCACCACGCCCTACGACGCAGCTTGTGCTTCGCACTTGGGCTTGAGATGCCCCTGGTTTTCCAGCTGTCCTGATCGCCCTCCTGACCAGACTGGGTTACCGTTGGTACCCCGAGTACATGGTCTACGAGGTTTACCACGAGTTCAACCAGGAGCAGTACTATGCTGATGTTCGTATCTATGATCAGTAGGATGACTCAGACACTGAGCTGTACCTTTTCCACGGTATCGGCGTGACGATTGAGATGGCAGTCCATGATGCCGCCTACTCTGCTGTCGCACGTCTCCAAGGAGAGCTCAGCATTAGCTTGGATGCCTCTGAGTTTTGATACATTCCGTATGCCCCTGCTAGAGATGCTACTGGATACTACACAGCTATCTGCGCCCCGTACGAGCCTCGTCGCTATGACCCGCAGATTCTGATTCAGTGCACTCAGGCTCTGGATCGCACTGTTCGGGCTCTTGCCGTCGAGTTGTTTGCCACTCGAGCACGACTCTACGATGCTATGATGCAGTTGCTACCAGCTGTTCGTGCAGGGATACATCCGGAGCACATCCTTTACCCGCGCAGGACCGAGATGCCACCAGGGATCGGTTGGCCTATTGTGGGAGGTCACACACCTGCACGTGGACCTCTTCTTTCAGTTCGAGATGGGGTTCTGCATCAGAGTGCACATGGAGCGCAGGATCCCTCCGCGACGAACATCCGTCGTCCGCACTTGCAGCTACCCCATTTCAGTGGTTTTCTCTGACGTTGATGTAGCCTTTGCTATGTCTCGTTGTGTACTTCCTTACCGCGTGCCTGCGTGCCGCCTAGCATGTCTAGCTTTTGAATTTGTGCCGTTATGCTGTCCGATTGTAACCGACTCTGTATGGATCTGTATGTCTTAAATGATTACTGTTAAGCATCTGTTACACTACTTAAATTCCATCGTGTTACATCATGCTTGTTGCTAAACACTCGCAATAGCCTCTACTAAACTACCCCTGTTGAATTTAGCAGGATGGGTGATAACAATCCACCACCGCCGCCACCGCCTGACTATATGGCCGCTATGATGCAACAATTTGAACTCAACCGCCAGTTCATGACTGGGATTATGGATCAGTTCCCTCGTCCCAATGCCAACCAGCAGCCAGCTTCAATCACGCTACCAGAGTTTGTGCGTCTCAAACCATCAGTATTCCGCAACACAGTTAATCCGCTGGATGCCGATGACTGGCTGCGTGACATCTTCTATGAGATGGAGTCAGCTCATGTTCCCCCTGTCAGCTATGTCACTTTCGCGACATACTTCCTGAAGGGACCTGCAGCACAATGGTGGGCCACTCACAGACAGACCCTACCTCCTGGAACTGTCGTCACCTGGGTGGAATTCAAATCTGCTTTTCGTGCCCGGTATATTCCACAAGGAGTTATAGATCGAAAGAAGGCCGAGTTCCGTAGTCTCGTTCAAGGCAACAAGACTGTAGAAGTCTATCAGTGAGAGTTCCTTGACTTGTCTCGCTACGCTGAAGAAGACATTCCCACTGATGCTCGTAGGGAGGAGAAGTTCCGTGAAGGGCTACACCATGACATTCAGCTAGCCCTGCTCGTCCAAGACTTTCCTGACTTCGCCACCTTGGTGAACAAGGCTATTATGGTCGATACTGGTCTGAAGAAGCATAAGGAAGCGACCAGACGCACCCGTGAAGCGGGCTCATCTTCGGGCTCGTCTTCTCAGAAGCGTCGTATCTGGATTCCTCACAGTATGTACCGTCCAACAGCTCCAGTGTACAGGCCTGCTTATGTTGCACCTCGCCTGCCTCCTCCACCACCGAGGCAGCCTCTTTGAGCTGCACCACCTTGAGCTCTTGCACCACGTCCAGACAGTGGACTTTGCATCAAGTGTGGCCAACCAGGTCACCGTGCCAGAGACTATTCTCAGAGTCAGAATCAGCTTGTGCCCCTTCCTGCTGGCCATGGTAATGGTCGTGGAATTCCTCAGCCTCGCAACAACAATGTCAGGCCTTCTTCTGGTCATGGACAGAACTATCATGTCAACATGGCTGAAGCTCAGGATCAACCTGAAACCGTGATGGGTACACTTCTTGTTAATTCAGCACCAGCATCTGTTTTATTTGATTCAGGAGCATCGCATTCATTCATGTCAGAACATTTTGCACTCTTGCATGACATTAAGTGTGAAACGCTACACCATCCGTTAGTAGAAAACACTCCCACGGGTCGGTGCCAAGCCACCATATTCGGCCCCGAAGTCACTGTTGTGATTGAAGAGAGGAATTTTCAGGCCTTCCCCATAATTCTGAATAATTCCAACATTGATCTTATTCTGGGAATGGATTGGTTGAAGGCTCACTACGCCTCAATCAATTGTGCCACTAAAGTTGTTCATCTCCTGCACCCATCGAATGAGCTAGTGAATTATCATGCTCATATCACCCAGAACGCCGAGGCCCAAATTTATGCCTTGAATGCGTTGAACGCTTCTCCGCTTGAGGGGATCGAAAACGTTCCAGTTGTCTGCGAATTCCATGATGTATTTCCAGAAGAACTTCCAGGAATACCCCCTGCTAGAGCTGTCGAGTTTGTTATCGACCTGAAGCCTGGCACCACTCCTATTGCAAAGCGTCCTTACAAGATGCCTCCGCACCACCTTCTTGATCTTAAGGAAGAAATCGACAAGTCACTTAAGAAGGGCTTCATCCGCCCTAGTTCCTCTGCCTGGGGAGCACCGTCTCTCTTTGTCAAGAAGAAAGATGGTATGAATAGGTTGGTTCAAGATTACCGTCCTATCAACCAGGCAACCATTCAGAATAAATATCCGCTTCCTCGGATCAATGATTTATACGATCAACTTGCTGGATCATCGGTGTTTTCTAAACTTGACTTGAGGTTGGGTTATCACCAGATCCGTGTCCGCGAAGAGGATATTCCGAAGACTGCATTTGTTACTCGTTATGGTTCCTACGAGTACACAGTTATGTCGTTTGGTTTAACAAATGCTCCAGCTACGTTCTCCCGCCTGATGAATTATATATTCATGGATTACCTTGACAAGTTCGTCATGGTTTATCTGGATGATATTCTAGTATATTCGAAGAATAAGGAAGAACATGCCGAACATCTTCACCTTGTTCTGGAGAGGCTTCGAGAGCACAAGTTGTATGCCAAGTACTCCAAATGTGAATTCTGGCTTTCTGAAGTGACCTACCTTAGACATGTGATTTCCAAGGACGGTATCGCCGTTAACCCGGAGCGTGTTCAGGCTATTCTTGACTGGACTCCTCCGAAGAATGCCAAGCAAGTGAGAAGTTTTCTCGGCCTTGCAAGTTATTGCCGCCGGTTCGTCGAGAACTTTTCCAAGATTGCCAAGCCCCTGACTAATCTGCTCCACAAAGGAGTTAAGTTTGAGTGGACAGACAAATGTCAGGAAAGTTTCCAGACCCTCAAGGATAAGCTTACTTCTGCTCCAGTGCTTGCCCCTCCGGATTCTCGCAAAGACTTTGTAATTTATTGCGACGCCTCTCGTCAGGGATTAGGCTGTGTCCTAATGCAAGAACGAAAGGTAATTGCATATGCCTCGCAACAATTGCGACCGCATGAAGAAAACTATCCAGTGCATGATCTCGAACTCGCTGCTGTGATCTATGCTTTGAAGCAATGGCGACACTACCTTCTTGGTAATCGGTGTGAGATTTATACCGATCACCAAAGTCTGAAATATTTATTTACTCAGCCGGATCCTAATCTCCGTCAACAGCGATGGTTGGAAACAATCACGGACTATGACTGTGGTATTTCTTATACCCCTGGCAAGGCTAATGTGATGGCTGATGCCTTGAGCCGCAAGTCCTATTGCAACAACCTCATGGTTAAGCAAGCTCAACCCCATCTTTATGAAGAACTGCGCAAGTTGAACCTCTGTATCGTTCCACAGGGTTCTCTTAATAACCTTGTGGTACAACCAGATCTTGAGAAAGCTATTAAGGATGCGCAAGCTAAAGATGTCGAAGTAGATTTGATGAAGAAAGAACTTCACCTTGAAAAGTACAGGGATTTCTCGATTGCTGAAGATGGAACCTTGTATTTCAGAGACCGCATTGTGGTACCTCGCTTCGAACTTATGACTGACAAAGTCATGAAGGAGGCACATGATACACCGTTGTCTATCCATCCGGGTAGCACCAAGATGTATCGCGATCTTCGACAGAGGTACTGGTGGTCCAGAATGAAGCAGGACATTGCTCGATATGTTGCTGAATGTGACGTATGCCGTCGCGTGAAAGCAGAACATCAGAAGCCTGCTGGAATTCTTCAACCACTTCCTATTACTTTGTGGAAATGGGATAAGGTACAAATGGATTTCATAACTGGTCTTCCCAAGTCTCAGAAGGGTCACGATGCTATTCTTGTCGTCGTCGACCAACTTTCCAAGGTTGCACATTTTCTGCCTGTCAAGGAGACTATCACCGCTAGCCAGCTAGCAGAATTGTATATCTCCAGAATCGTTTCACTCCACGGTATTCCGAAGGAGATCAGTTCGGACCGTGGCGGTCTTTTCACATCCAAGTTCTAGGAAAGTTTCCAAGAAGCTATGGAAACTCACATTACCTGGAGTTCAGCTTATCATCCCCAATCCCAAGGCCAAGTCGAGCGAGTTAATCAAGTGCTTGAAGATATGCTTCGGGCTTGTGTTATATCGTTCGGTAAGAAGTGGGAAGAATCTCTCCCGTATGCCGAATTCTCTTATAACAACAGTTATCAAGCCAGCTTGAAAATGGCCCCCTTCGAAGTGCTTTACGGACGTAAGTGTTGAACCCCTATGAATTGGTCAGAAACTGGGGAACGACCTCTCGTGGGACCGGACATTATTCAACACGCCGAAGAACAAGTCCGAATTGTCCGAGAAAATCTCAAGGCGGCTCAGGACCGCCAGAAGAGCAACTATGATCACAAACGATGGGGTTTGATCTATCAACCCGGTGATCAAGCTTATCTTCGTGTCACTCCCATGAAGGGCACCCGTCGTTTCGGAATCAAGGGCAAGCTAGCTACACGCTACATCGGCCCCTTTCGCATTGTTGCCAGACGTGGACAGGTGGCATATAAATTGGAGTTGCCACCGCAATTCTCTCATATCCACGACGTCTTCCATGTGTCGCAACTTCGTAAATGTTTCAAGGAATCTCCGCACCGCACAGTGGATAACGAGATGCTCGAACTGCAAGATGATCTTTCTTATAAGGAGCATCCGATCCGTATTCTCGATGAAGCTAAACGTCGAACTCGTCAGAAGATGACCAAGTTCCTTAAAGTGCAGTGGTCGAATCACACTGAAGATGAAGCCACTTGGGAACGCGAGGATCATCTTCGGGAAGAATATCCCGACCTCTTTCCTTCTACCTCCTGAATTCTCGGGACGAGAATTTCTTTTAGTGGAGGAGAATTTGTAACACCCCTGTGTATTAGCCACTGTGATCAACTGCTAATAATGCCAAGTCATCTTCATTTGCAGTGCCTAGCCACTTTGGTTAAATATTCAATTCAAATTCTATTCTGAAAATCAACTCAAATTCAAAAGTGAAATATGAAGTTGCTCAAAACTTGTGGGAAAAATGTTCACCTTATAGCAAATAATCTAAAACTATTTGCTGTTAAGGAAGACAACATCATCATCAAGTCTAGATGGGCCTAAAGTATTTTATCAAAGCCAAAACAGCATTTAAATGCCCTATTCATTTTTCAATAAATTCAAATGGTTTCCAAAAATGCCCAAACTTTTTGTAGCAGTGCTGGATATTACAATGCATCAATGAGGGCAAGTTTCACATTTTTGCAAGTTCATTTGGATGCTCAAAATATTCCAAAACTATCTCAGATAAAAAAAAAGCAAAAACAGAAACTAGAAAATAAAAAGAGGCACTGTGCACTGTGCCTAAGTGCACAGTGCCCCGATCCAGCCCACCTGGCCCATCTCCCTCTTCTCTCCCCTGCGTGTCTCCGCCGCCGTGGTCGAGCGCGCGTGCGCCGGTGCGACGCCGACAGCATGACGTCCACCGACGCCGCGGCTCGACGAGGGGATAAGGCCGAGGCCTCGTGCATCTCCCCTGGCCTCCTCGCCATTTCCCCCCACTCTCTCCCTCGCTCCGCTGAGCTCGCTCGGCCCTCTCCTCTCTGTCCCGAGCGGACTCATCGCCACGCCGTCGTCACCACCGTGGTCGCCGAGCCGTCCGCGTCGCCTCACCGTGCCTCACTGCTCTGCCTCGACGCCGCGCGCCGTTAGCCCCAACCTGCGCACCTCGGGGAGCTCTACGACAAGCGGATCGAGCTCGGCAGCAACTTCTCCGTCGCCGACGATCTTCGGCAACCCCGAGCCCTCTGTGCTACTAAGCTAATCATGGGCCTTTCTTGAGCCGCTAGGTGAGCTCCGCTTCCCCCTGCTTCCTTCTCCGCTCACTTGCGTGTCTCCGTCGAACTGCCGCCGTTGCCGTGCTCTGACCGCCGCCGCATTCGCCATTACCGCGCTCCCGAGCTCCTGCATCTCGAACCAGCGACGCCAACGCGTTCCTGGTGAGCTCCTGCTTCGCCGTAGCTAGTTCGCGCGCTCGGAAACGGACCGAAGCCACGGTTCCACTCGGGTCCGAACAGCATCGCCGCCATAGCTCGACGCCGGTGGCCCTGTCGACCTCCCCTGCCCAATCTGTCGCTGCCAACCGACGCGGGGTGAAGTGCCCGATCGAATGCAACTGGAATCATGCGAAACGGCCCGCTGTGGCGATTTTCCGATGCTCTCCGGCGAGTTCGCCGCCACGGGAGGCTCGCTGGAGCAGCTCCGGCGGCTCCGCTGACCTGGCGCCGCGTGGGACCCGCCCAGGGTCACTGGCGAGTGGGCCCCTGCGCCTCGTTTGACCGCGTTGACCACAGTCAACGCGCGCACACTGTTCACTAGTGCCACTGACAGGTGGGCCCGTGCGGCTAATCTCTGTTAGTGGTTAATTAATCAAAAGCTGATAACCAGTATAGTGACTGACATGGGGGCCCACCCCTCTAATTAGCCTGTTAGTTTAGATTAAACTACTGTTAGAATAACAGAGGCTGATATGTGGGTCCCACTGGACCCACAGGTCAGGTTTGACCTGGTCAGCCGACCTTTTGACTGCTGACATCATCTTTGCGTCATGCTGACATCATAAAACCTTTTCTGTGATTTTTGTTAATAAAAATAAATCCAGAAAATACTTAAAACTTTAGAAAAATCATAGAAAATAATCCGTAGCTCAGATCGAAAAACTTTATACATGAAAATTGCTCAGAACGACGAGACGAATCTGATCGTGTTGTCTGTTTCCATGTCGAAACCTCCTACATAGGAGAACCCGTAACTTTTAGCCTGATTCCGGTATATGAATAGTGCATATTCACCGGTTAATAAATCCCACCTTAATCCTAAAATGACTTAGACAAATCTTTAGGCCACCCTGCACTGCATCCTAGGCATAGCATGCTCTGTGTTGCATTATTGCTGTGTATTTATTTGTTTTCTCCCCCTCTTCTCTCTCGTTAGACCTCGACACCGACGTAGTCCCGGAGGCCGACGTCGCTCCGGAGGTCGACTACGCCCCTGACGATCAGACACTTGTCGCAGAGCTTCCAGGCAAGCACCCCCCTTTTGAGCATATCGATATCGACTATTCTCTTCTCTCTTATGCTTGCATCAGAAGTTACTGCTGCTGCTGTTGCCCTATTTCTGCTGGATAGCCTGTTTATTGTAACCTACTATTGTTACCTACCTGCTTATCCTAAACTGCTTAGTATAGGTTGGGTAGAGACCCAGCAGAGACCCCACTTTATCCCGACTGCCCCAATGGATTATCAGAAGACCCGATCAACGGGATCGAAGACCAGGCCCCGGCACCGCACATCACTCCCCCCTTAGTTGCTCGACACTACGGGGTTACTATCGAGTGCCGAGGGTGATACCTCGTCAGCACTTCTGATGATAACCTTGTAGGTTAGTTAATCGATCGTGGTCAGCGAGGGTGATTCCTACTACACCAACCCCGATAACGACATCGTCGTGCAACTTCTCAAGTGTGGACCTCGAGGGTGATTCCTCCTTCGTTCACCTTGACGATAACATCAGGTGGAATTCCATCGAGGGTGATTCTTCAGGGTTCTCCTTGGTGTTAGATACACGGTTACTATGGTTACTATGACTTGACACTGAAACATGTTACTAAAGACGGGTCGGCCCTGAGGGGTACCCGCGCGAGCATATTTGCGAAGTGATGTGGAGACGGGTTGACCTGGAAGGTGCCCGAGAGTTGAATACGAGGTGTGGCCGTGCATTCTTAGCCCTTGCCGCAGGTCCTCGAGACGGGGCGACGGGGTCACATCTTTCGTGAGTCTCTGCTCGTTACCGCACTACCAACACACTAACGGTTTGGATATTTGATCCGAGGGGCCTCTGGCCTGATAGCACTAACCATCACGTGGGCATAGTATGGGCGTTCTGCGTCGTATACTTCAGCCGAAGCTTAATAGACGTCAGCAACTGAGCGGCACACGCTGGGTTGGATTGGTAACGCAACCGCGCTTGTATTAAGGGGTTGCTAGGTCTGCTCACCGGCGGTGTATGCAACGTGCAGGAGCGTCCGGGGCGATGGCCCAAGACCCCTGGGGGCATAGGTTAGTCCGGCGTGCTCACCTCTCTGTTAAGTATTTGGTCGGGTTGCGGCGTATCGTTTGGCCGAGGCCGGGCATGACCCAGAAAAGTGTGTCTGGACGGAGTTAAGCGAGCGTGGTGGGTAAGTCGGTGCACCCCTGCAGGGAAGAACTAATCTATCGATAGCCTGTCCTACGGTAACGGACACTCGGAATTGTATCCCTATCGGTACAACTAGAACTGGTGACTTGAGATGATAACTAGATAGTATGGCTCTGGGATTGCTTTCTCGCAGGGAGTCGAGAAAGAATCTCTGGGCGAGGTTGATGACATTACTACTACTTTACATTATGCTAATCTGCACTCTTCCAATGCTGCAAGACCGCTGAAGATGCTTGAAGATGCTAGACTTCGATAGGACTAGGCCTTCCTCTCTATTCTGGCATTTCTGCAGCCCAGTCCACATATACAGCCTCCTTTGATAATGTTGCATATGTAGTGTAGATCCTTGCTTGCTGAGTACTTCGGATGAGTACTCACGTTTGCTTTGTTTTCTTTTTCTCCCCCTATCCATTTGTCGCAACCAGATGACGGAGCCCCTGAGCCAGCTGCCCCCGCCGACGGCTACTACTACTACTACCCTCCCGGCGAGTACTACTAAAAGGAGCCGTCCGACGACCAGGAGTAGTTTCGGAGGGTCCTAGGCAGGAGGCCTACGCCTTTCGATCGTAGAGTTTTATTTTACTCCGTCTTCTTAAAGGCCTATCTGTAACTCTGTTATATCTGTACCCAGATATCTGATGCTTCCGCTGACACTTGTATGCCATCGAGCTATGTATTCGAGCCCTCGAGGCCCTGGCTTGTAATATAAAGCTTGTATGACTTTATTTATGTTTTAGAGTTGTGTTGTGATATATTCAAGTGAGTCCTTAGGCTTGATCGTGTGCATTTGCGTGTATGATTAGTGCACGATTAAGCCGGGGTCGTCACACCAACTACCAAAGACACCACACATCTCATGGCACTGTCGGAAGCAAGAGGGTGCCCAGGTATGCTCGGATCTCAGGATTCCTGCAATGGTAAAATTACCCATATACTCTACAATATATGCTATTATGTTGCCACTGCAACGTTTTTTATTCTAGCCTGGTGCATCAATCAGTGGCGGACACAAACAAAAGTCCGCCGCTCGTACTTCACAAGATACTGGCGGGCGTGAAGCCTCACCCACCATTGGTATGGCTACCCACCACTGCTACGAGATGGTCAACACTGGCGGGCAGGTTGCCCCGCTCGCCACTGTTAGGGACCTACCAATGGCGGGCGGGCGGGCGCCCGCCACTGATGCCCCCTTAGCAGTGGCAGGAGATCAGTGGCGGGCGGCCCTGAGAGCCTTGCCCGCCACTACTAGGCTTTTTGCACCCGTCACTGCTGGGCATTCCTGTAGTAGTGTTTGTGTGATCATGCACAATATGATTGTGAAGGATGACGGTGACAAAGTTCACCACAGTGTGGAATTTGAGCGCATGTGTGATCCTATCCAACTTCGATAGCAGACCTTTGAGGATTTTATCCAAATGCATCAACAAAATTTCATGGAGCAACTTTAGAATGATCAGGTTGACCATTTGTGGACGCTTCAAGGGAATAACTAAAAAAATATCTAAATAAGTTGAATTCAAATTTAAACTATTTTATTGAAAAATGTCATGTCTAGATTGTAATATTTATATCGGAATTATTGTTACGTTGGAATATTTTCCCAACATGATTATGAATGAAGGATGATATTTATCTTTAATTATGTATTGCTTCGAATAAAGGGAAAAAAGTGCCGGACATTTGATGCATAGAGTTGGCAAGCCGCCCCCCTATCCCCCGTCTGTGGACACATCTGAATGTGTTCGTAGACGTTTGGGGTGTCCGTTTTGATGGGTGGAACTGGAATTGCCCTAATCACGTACATGAATAGTTAACCATGAGGTGCAAAATGCACGAGTGCGGCTATACCTCGCTTCTAGCGAGTCTGAGCAAAAACTCGCCCGAGGTGTGACGCTAGAAGAGCCAGCCCAGGAGCAGGGTGGCCATAGCCTTGTTTTGTTTTGTTTTTCCATGTTTTTTATTTGTTTACTTTCTTATACTTTTAAATATTTTAAATATATATATTCCAAAAAACACTTTACATAACATTTAAAAAATGTTAACCAAGCATTTAAAAATGTTGAATGTGTATAGAGAAAATGTTACTCATATATACGAAAAATGTATACAACAAATATACAATGCATGTTAAAAAGTTGATCATGTATTTTAAAAATATTGAATGTGTATAGAGAAACTGTTTCTCATGTATACAAAAAATATACAATATGTGTGAAAAAGTTGATCATGTATTTAAAAGATGCTTATCCAAGCATTTGAACAAATGTTTAAAAAATATTTAATGATTTATAGAAAAATCTTGATCATATTTTTAAAAAATGTTAACTTGTATTAAAAAAATGTCAATCAAGCATTTGAAAAAATGTGTCAAATGTGTTTAGAAGAATATTGACCATCTATTAAAAAATGTAGATCTAGTATTTGAAAAATGTTACTTAAGCATTTGAAGAAATATTAAATGTGTATAGAAAATGTTCGTGATGTATTAAAAAAGTGTAGATTTGTTATTTAAAACACGTTACTAAAGCATTTGAAAAATGTTAAGTGTGTATAGAACAAATGTGACCATGTATTAGAAAAGGTATATCTGGTATTTAGAAAATGTTACTCAAGCATTTGAAAATGTTAAATTGGTATAGAAAACATGTTGACCATGTATTTAAGAAATGTTAATCTTCTATTTGAAAAATTGTTAAACATGTATTATAAAGATATATTAGATATACACCAAAAATTACACAAGAGAAAACAAATGAAGACGAGAAACAAAAAAAAAAGGAAAATGAACAAAAAGAAAGAAAGAAAACCTGTGAAAACCGAGGGAGAAACAAAGAAAACCAAAAAACAAATAATAATAAGAAAAAACAGAGAAAGAAACAAAGAAAAACGTTTGAAAAACAAGAAAAAAACAAAAAAAGGAAAACAAGTAGTAACCTGGCTGTTTTCCTTCACAGGTTGGACGCGTGTTCAAATTTAACACAAATTCGACTGTAACCTAGTGGCTAGTAGCGCTACAAAGCTACGAGGTGGTCTTAGGATCGAATCCTAGTGGCTAGTGGCTAGAAGCTAATGTGCAGGTCTCTTATTGTAGACATTTCACGTGAGACTTTCTACCGTCTGGCTATAAGTGAGACATAGCCTTTGCGGGGACGCTGGTCGTGGACACGACAATGCCTGCTGTGGACGCAGCGGTGAGGCCACCGACGGCCGCTGACGCTGACGAGGAGACGCCAGTCGTGAATGCGGAGGGCGGGACGTCGGCCATGGACACGGGGATGCGGAGGCGGTGTGTAGGGGAGCAGGGGATATGCGGGGAAGGAGATGCGCTATGGGAGGAGGATGAGGGACATTTTCATCAAAAGCGGGGCAATTAGCAAACATACACTACAATTTGGAATTTTCCTAAAAAAATATGTGCACTATATTTTAGAAGAGGGTACCTTCTTACCTTCCATGTGAAATGAAAAGGTAAGAAGGACCATATTAAAATTGCTCGAAGTAGCAATGAGTTGCGTACGTACCTCAAGGCTTCTAGGAAAACTATAGTTGCCGCACACCAAAAATCGTCACTGGGACGGAGCACCGTGGGGTAGCCGCTGAGCAGGACGACGGTGGCCCACGTGAAGGCCAGCGTGCCCAGCGCGTTGCCAATCCTCTCCATCAGCGTGACGAAGCGAACGAAGCGATTCAGCCCCATCTCAGGCGCCGAGGCGGCTTTGCCGGCGGCGGGATACGCCGGCATGTTGACGCGGTGCTCGGCGAGGTTCGCCTTTCTGCGCTATTACAGCAGCAGCAAACGATACGCCCGATAGCTCTGCTAAGGCGGAGTCCGGCGTTCACGTGATTTTCGACCGATCTTGCACTCCTCTAAGTAGTGAAAATGGTACTAGTAAAATAGATCCGCAGGTACCCATGTTTCTCTTCGGTGAAATTAAAGACAAGAAAAAACACCCCACGGCATGTCTGTCGTCAAATGAAGGCCACAAGAGTTTCCATCGCCGGCACTGTTCTATCTAGGGCGTGCCAGATAGATCTCCAGAGTCCAGGCTCCGGTGGAAACAGCGCGCGAAGCCGTGCGTCGAGCGCTCACGACTTGTCCGTGCCTTCGCGCTCGTCCGAAGTAGCTCACCGTCGAGAGTTCAATGCTGAGTCGACCAGCATGGAACTACAACAGTGTTGAGCCGCACGAGACAAGAGAGCTCCGGTAAATTTCCACGGACCACGTGCATACGGACAGCCCAGTCGAGGATTTGGAGGCGACGAACAGTCGTCGTCTCGCAAGTTCCAAGTGTCGTCGTGGAACTCCAAAGCCAGGTACGTACGTATACGCGGTGCTCGTCGACTGCGGAAGGCGCGCGCCAGGTGCGGAGGTGTCGTGGGACGATGAATCTCCAAGGGCGTATTTGTCTGCATTGCATGTTTGTCTCAGTTGAATCTGATGGAGGAAAAAACTTTAAGGTCTCACCTTTCTTCGCATCATCTCTTTGTCCAACCTTTCATGTATATGATAATCAATTATCTTAATTTATTTATCAAATTTTTAATTAAAATATAAGGTAATTCACGGCCAGAATTTGATAAATATTTATTTACACAATCGTATTATTATTGACATGTAAATCACAAGCTAACGTACTAGAATATTTATATCCCATCGTAACGCACGGGCATTGTTCTAGTAAGAAGAAAAAAAATCAACATTTGCATCTAGGCACTCTGCATTAGGGGGTCAATTTTGGCCTGCATTGGCTCGGCACATGCAACTACACGGTGTTTGGTTGTATATACATGATATGATTAAGAAGATTTAACGGCTACACATAACACACAGAGGCCATGGCGACTGTGTTGGACGGTGGTGACCATGAAGCAACTAGTTCGCTGCGCCGCCACGGCCATCGTCCACCGTGTCCGACGGGCAGTAGCGGAGCTAGGTTCAGCCTACGTCCCAGGCAAGCAGTGCAACTACAGTAAGCTACAGTGAGGTTTGCTACAGTATGCTACAGTAACAAAGAACAAATCCACCACGCCCCAGGCCAAGGCCATGGCTGCCTGGGGCCTAAAACCGCATCTGCCGACGGGTGCAGCAAACTAGTTGCTTGCGTCGTTGCCACAGAGAAAGTTCACATGGAGGGACGAATAAAAAGGTGTTGAGGCAAATGCATGACAGAGAAGAAAAAAAATACAGTGTGAACGCCATGGCAGCATCAGTCTGGTAGGACGAGGGAGAGGAAGCCGAAAGCAACGACGCCGAGGACGGCACCAGTGTAGTAGGACGCCGCGAGGAGGTCGAGAGGAACAACTCCGGCGATGGGGTTAGTGTAGTACGATGTGGGCGAGGAGGCCGAGAGGAACAACACCAACAACGGCGTCAGTGTAGCACGATGCAGGCGAGGAGGTCAAGAGGAACCACGCCGGCGGTGGTGGCAGTGTAGCAAGACACGTGAGAGGAGGTCGAGGGGAACAACGCCGGCGATGGTGCCAGTGTAGTTGGACGCATGAGAGGAGGCCGAGAGGAGGAATAGAAGGGATGAAAAAGATTAAGGAGTGTTATTAAAACATATCACACGTATGCATATGTACAGATCGTAAGGAAGATGTAGATTTACTCATCTATGATCATCAAAACAGAAAATATGCAACACGAAAGTTGTATGTAACTGCGAGATGAAGCTACTGGTCAAAGAAATTTCAAACTGTCGACTGTGAACGGCAAATTTGATAAACTTCGTCCAAAATAGCTTGAAACATGAACATGAAATTGAATATCTACAAGGGATAAAACTACAAACCGGTCACTTGAATTGAATCACAACATCGAAGTGTTTCTTTTTTGTGTTGACCTTACCTCGAATCGAAGCATTATTGTGTAGATTAAAAGGACGAGATTAGAAGTTAAAACGTACAAACCATTGCAACCTCAAGTACACCCAAGTATGAGACAAAACTAGGCAGCATCACTGTACCAACCCTCGTGCGCTTGGCTTCATCCGTCATGTCTGGCTTATTGAAAACTGCAGATTTGAGCGTTCCAATGAGACAGATCCAGAGGTGTTTTAAGGTTCATGCTATGCAGGTCCAATAATGACTGCAGTCAACCAAATAGATCGAATTCTTTCCACACGAGCGTGATTGAGATATATGCGGGCTATCAAACACGCCTCAAGGCTGCAACTCGAGCGAGCATGACACATCAGTCACATGACCCATCTCAGGTCATTTTTGTTTTTGTTTTCGTTTTTCACGCGCCATCTCGGGTGTTTCTATAAGAAAACACAAGCAATCCATCTGAAGTCTTCAGAACTTGCAGGCTATACGAACTCTAAAAGAACTAGAGTGTTGTAAATTAGTCTGCTGTAATCACTGGTTTTCTGGGCTGCAGTTTGCACTCAGATCGCCGCCGAATGAATAAAATGACGGAGAACGAAGCTCTAAGAAAAAAGGTACTAGTCCATTTCGAAAAAAAAAACAAGTGCTCCTAGAAGGCGCAACCGTGTGACCTAGAGTACATAAGCTGAAGACACCATGCTCAATGCTTCGTTATACTCCCTCCATTCCTAGACGTAAGTCTTTAAGAGATTCAATAGGGACTACATACGAAGCAAATCGGGTGAATCTACCCTCTAAAATATATCCATATACTTTCGTATGTAGTTTGTATTGAAATTTGTAAAAAAGACTTATATTTAGAAACAGAGAGAGTATATAGCATGAAAACATGCTTTGCAAATACTTGTTTTCATGTTTTCGTGGTGGAAACCAATTTTTTTCTACTCCTTTAATTCACTATGTTCCATAATTTTAGAACCCTCTCATTCCATTGAGGTTTTAAATTTAGATTTGGTTTATAATTTTGACCGGCACAACGATGTTCTAAAGCGAAAGTCCCTTTTTACACCCGAGCTCAAATGAGCTCGGGATGAACAGTAACTTGACAAATATTTTAAAAATGTTAAAAAAACTCTGAATTTTTTTATATAAAACTTTGACAAATGTTCTAATAGCTTGCAAAATTTCATTATGAAATCATATTTGTGAAAGTCGTGGCAAAAAAAAAACACAGATGACCCATTGGTGCAAAGACTAATCATAGCCAAGAAGCAAATCAATTAATGCAACCGAAAATTTAGCTGAACTATTTGAAAGATGTTTTTTTTGAATTATTTGAAAGTGATTATGTTTGTATTGCGTTTATATTTGACTTGTATATTTACCAATGACACACAACGATGATTGTTGCTGATACGTCCATTTTGAATAACTATTTCTTATTACAATTTACTCTTTATCATTGATATTTTACACCCCATTGCTCAATTAATGCCCTTTTTCCCTTTAATTTGCACAGACACACGGAGAGAAAAATTCTCAGAAAATTATCGAACATCAGAAAACAAGGCTAAAAATGCACCAGAAGAAAAATAAATTTTCCGGAGCTCTAAAAATACTAAGAAAAACTTTTCGAAAGAAAGAAGCCAGATGACAGAAGATGGATCAGAGGGGGGCCACCAGGCTCCCATGCGCCCCTCTTCGCCGCATGGTGGGGCCACATGGGGCCCCTGCTCCACCGCCTTTCGACGCCCTTCGGCCTATATTTTTTCCTTGACCTAAAACTTCATCAGGAATTTTGCGAGATTACTTAGCTATCGCTACGAGGCAGAACCAATGCAGAGCACTTCTACCCTCCGAACGGGCTGATTCTGTGGGAGATCCATCCCTCCGAGAGGGGGAATTTGAAGTCATAGTCATCACCAATACTCTGATCATCATCTTCATCAACGCCATCATCATCGTCATCTCTTTCAACCTAGCTTTTTGATCAGTGAACTTTTGTCTCAAATCCTTTGCTGAGTATAGTTTCTGAAGTTGATTATTCTTTATAGTTGATGCCTAGAAGTTTTATTCATGAAAGATTCATATGTTCAGATTGTTATTCATAAATTCATCTTCACTGATCATGATCCATATGTTGTGTTTTGAGTAGTCTGTTACGTTATTGAGGACATGGGATAAACCTTGATGGTATTAATCTTGTGAAGTTAAATTTAGTTCAATGTTTGATATTGTGTTGTGGTGTAATTCTCTAGTGGTGATGTGCGAACGTATATTGCACATCATTTCACCTATAAAAGCCTAGATGAGAGCATTGTGTGCTTAATTTGTTCATGGACGGGTGACCGAAGTGACAAATATTACATACCCTGAGTATATAAACAATTGCATGAGGGATGTTGGAACCCTAGAGTTTATTGCTATAGTTAGATGTTACCTTAATTATTATTCAATATTTGCGAAAGTTTGAGAAAAAAATGTTAATCATGTATTAAAAAAGTTAAACATGTCTAAAAATGTTCATGATGTATACGAAAAATTTACTATATGTATGAAAAAAGTAGACAAAAAACATATATTTGAGAAAAATATTAATTATGTATTTGAAAAATATTCAACTGCACGGGCGGGGAATAGGAGATCCCTTCCCACAACACGGGCGTGACTATGATCGCTTGACGTGAGATAGTAGCCCGCCTCACCTCAAGTAGACCCCAGAATGGGGCGGCCCAGCGCGGACCATAGACCTTCAACACACTTTTTCATCCGTTTTCCCCACATTTTTTTCTTTTGTCGTTTGCTTTATTTTTTGTACTTTTTCTTATATTTCAAAATATGTTTATTATAAAAAACACTTTACATACAAATTTGAAAAATGTTAATCGCGCATTTGAAAAATGTTAAACTTGTGTAAAAATATGTTTATAATGTATACTGAAATTGTACACTATGTATGAAAAAAATAAATATTAAAACATATATGTGGAAAATGTTAAACGTGTATATAAAAAATGTTCCTCATGTATACAAAAATGTAAAATGTGTATGAAAAAAGTAGACATGAAAGTATTTGTTTAGAAAAAAATTATTTATATATTTGAAAATGTTCAACATGTACATAAAAAATTATTCCTGATGTATACAAAAAGCATACAATGCGTATGAAAAAAAATAACTAGACATACAAAATATAAGTTTTCATAAATGGTAATTATATATTTGAGAAATGTTAAACATGTATATAAAAATGCTCCTGGTGTAAACATAAAATATAGATTGTGTATGAAAATAAATTGATATCAAGATATATGTATGAAAAAAGATTTAATTGTGAAAATGTTGAACTTTCATATATTTTTTATACAATGTATAAAAATGTTTGCATATGTTAAAAAATGTTTGCTAGCATTAAAAATATGTATGTGAAATTTTCAAAAAAATATTCACATGCTTCCCAAAATAATTCCATGATATTTTTAGAAATCTTTATATGTTTTAAGAATGTTCAGGTATTTAAAAAACTTATTTCCATTTTAAAAGTTCAATGTGTATATAGAAAATACTGAAGATGTGTTCGAACCATATATTAAAAGAAAAATTTACATCGTGTATTTAAAAAGTGTTTGATGTGTATCAAAAATATTTCACGCGTACACTTAAAATTTGTATTATGTTCTGAAAAAATGTAGGCACATGTTGAAAAAAAGAAAACCAATGAAAACCGATGAAAGAAAAAAAGGGAGAAAGCAAAAGAATAAAATAAGAAAATAAGTAAAAAACCGAGAAAGAAAACTGGTGAAAAAAACATAGTGAAAACCAAGGGGGAAATGTAGAAACCCAATGAAAAAACAAAGGAAACAAAAAACCAGAGAAAAATACTGAAGAAACAAAGAAAACCAGTGAAGAACAAAAAGAAAACCAAAGAGAAACGCAAAAGAAAAAACCTACTAAAAATTAAGCCAAAACCTGTACAACGACCCAAAAAACCACATACATCTCTATTGAAACCCAATGAACAAAAAATGGGCCGGCCCAGCCGTTACACGCGGGGTGCGGAGGGTGGAGGGACGAAATCGCTAATTGATGAGTACTTGTCGGGGGATGACCTCCGGGTAGTCCCAGGACGGCGAGCCGGACAGGGTGCCTGCCTGCCCGAGCCGGCTGCTCTGGCTCGCGCCCGCGGCCGGTTGCTCCTGCCACCCGGCTGCCCGAAGTCAACCGCTGCGTCCTGTCGGACACGCATGGACGTGACGGCCATACCGCAACCACTGTTGTTGCATAGGCGGACACTGCGCATTCGTCAGCGCATCATCATCTACAGTGCTGCATCGTCACCTACAGTGCTATTTGTCCCCTGGGCACTAATTTATAAAGTGTCACAGGGGCTTCTCGCCTCAGTATGCTCGCGGACGCTCGTTCCTGCTTATCTCCTCTAGACGATGATACCTGGGCCCCGCGTCCATGTAACTTTACCATTGTAGCCCAGGGGAGCCGGCCTATAAGACCCCCCGGTGCCCCCCATGTAGAGGGGCGCAACCTCATTGAACCCAGATCGATGCACACTCAGTAAAACACACACACACACACCCACGCCAGCACAGGAGAGGCAAGAATGGAGGTGAGCCCCTTCTTCCTCCTCCACCGAACAGCTCCAGGAGCATCCCTGTAAACATAGTGCATATCATCCATTTCAGCAGGATTAGGGGTATTAGCTCCCCCGAAGGACCTCGAACCTGGGTACGTCTCGTGTCCCGCACTTGAGCGTGCCAACCTCGCCTCCGGAGCCCATCGGCGTCCTCATGTAGCCCTCCAGTTTTAGCCATCCTATTACATCTGACGTGAGATCACCACGACAGTACTCCTTTCAAAAATCACTCCCATCTTCTCAGGTTGCGACAAGTGGCGTACGCTACTTGTCGCTACCTGAGAATCTTTCCTTTTTTCATAGATCCGTTTATTCAAAATATTTTATCTCTTAAACCGTGCGTTCAAATCTCGAATCATTTTCACAGTTGGATTTCTCGCGTCGAGATCTTTGAAACTACATCCCATGTTAATAGGTTTTGACGAAAAGAAAATTCACGAAAAAACCGGACCAAAAACCAAACCGAGAGCACTTTTTTCTCTTTCCGAGAGGCACGGCCTTGCCTCTCGTGAAAGCAAAACCGTCCCTCTCACAGAAAAAAAAGAGAAAACATGTTTTTTTTCTCATTTTCGAGAGGCACGATCATGCCTCTCGCGGAAGAAAAAAATAATGGAAACGCGTTTTTTCGCGTAATTTTTTTCTTTTTTTTGTCGAAAAGCAAAAAAAGACTGATGAAAAACAAATTTCATAGGGAGCACAACACGTGGTGACGGCTGAGAATGCGCCACTCAGCCCACCCTAACTAATCGTTGGGAGGCGCCCGAAGAAGCGCTCCTCAATTAGTTGCTCTCGGTGATCCTTCAGGCTAGAGGAAAAGTCATACTTGTAGACCTCCTAGTTAGCGTGTGGGTCGCTGCATAGCCTCCTATCACGCATCCTGCATGCGCTTTGGGCTAGCAAATGTGTGGGGAGGGCGGAACTGATTTTTTTTCTTTTTTCGTTATTAGTATTTTCATACAAAATCAAATTTCAAAAAATCTTCATGAATTTGAAAAATGTTCTCAAATTTAAAAAATGTTTATGAGTTAGAAAAATGTTCTAGAGTTTAAGTTCGTGAATTCATAAATTGTTCACAAAGTTCAAAAAAAGTTCATTGATTCAAAAAATATTCACAAGTTAAAAAATTGTTCATGAGTTTCAAGAAATATGTTCGTGATTGGAAAACAAAATCTAGAATTGCAAAATTCATTCGTCAATTCAGAAAATGTTCATGGATTTCAAAAAATGTTCACAGATTGGGAAAATATTCTGAATTTCCAAAATTATTTATGGGTTTAAAAAGATGTTCTCGATATTCATAGAAATGTTCACAAATTACAAAATATTGTTTATGGGTTTGATTTTTTTTACAAATTTCAAAAATTCTTCGCAAGTTTATTTTTCCAGAATTTCATAAAAAAATTAAAACCTTTAAAAATGTGTACGAAGTTTAAAAATATTCCAAAATTAGAAAATTCGGTGATTTGAAAAAAAGAAACACTAATAGGAAGTAAATAAAAGAAATGGAAAAGGGAGAAAGAAAAGAATAAATAAAGATAAAAGCGGAAGAAAACCGACTGAAAAGAAACTCAGGATAATTAGAAGAAAAGGGTTTACAGATTGGTTCTGAAACCTTCCCAAAACTAACTTCTTTTTTAGATTAACACCCCGCTTTATTTAAAACTCAACAACGGCATCACACCAATGGGCCGGACCAAATATGGTCGCTAGCTCTCTGGCGCATTTCCTGGTTATATCCCGGCCTAAGGATCGAGACTATACTTGCTATGCGAGAGCAACTAGTTGACGAACACTTCTTTGAGAGCCTCACAATGATCGCTTGGGGATGGGTTAAGAGCGCCAAGTGGCGCGCTCTCAGCCGCCGCCACGTGTCGAGCTCTGGACACTCCCTATGGATTTTTTTTTCGCATGAGTTTTCAGGGTTTTATTTTTTTTTTATTTTTTTGGTTTTCCACCGGTCTTTCCTAGCTTTTGGAAAAAAAAATCGAAAAAAAATTTGCGCAATTTTTTTTTAGCTTCCGCGTGAGGCACAATTTTGCTTTTGCGAGAGGCACAACCAAGCCTCTCGGAAACGAAAAAAATGCGTTTTATTTTTTTCTTCCGCGGGAGGCACGGGTTTTGCTTCCGCGAGAGACACGATTTTGCTTTCGCGAGAGGCACGGCCGTGCCTCTAAACAGAAAAAACGCATTTTTCTGTTTTTTTCTTCCACAAGAGGCACGGTTTTACTTCTGTGAGAGGCACGCCTCTCGGGAACGGAAAAAAATGCATTTTCTTTTTTTTTTCTTTCGCGAGTGGCACGGTTTTGCTTCCGTGATAGACACGGTTGTTCTTTCCGCGAGAGGTACCACTCGGAAACGAAAAAAAAACATGTTTTTTGTTTATTTTTTTTTCGTGAGAGGCACGGTTTTGCTTCCGCAAGAGGCACGGTTGTGCTTTCGCGAGAGGCATGGCCGTGCCTCTCGAAAACCAAAAAAAAATATGTTTTCTCTTTTTTTCCTTCCGTGAGAGACACGGTTGTGCTTTCGCGAGAGGCACGGCCATGCCTCTTTCGGAAAACGAAAAAATGTGCTGCCGGTTCGGTTTTTACGTCCGTTTTTTCGTGAAGAAAAAGTTTGTCAAAACCTTTCAACATGGGATGTAGTTTTGAAGATCTCAACGCAAGAAATCTAATGATGAAAACGGTTTAAGATTTGGACGAACGGTTTAAGAGATAACAATGTTTTGAGATGTACGAAAAAAGAAAAAACTGCCGGGTTGCGAAAAGTGACGATTTCGGCGTTCGAACGGAACGGACGGCATTTAAAACGGGCCAAGTTATTGGGCTTACGCGCGCGCAAAGGGACTCAAACGGCGACCAGGAGCAAAATCCTTTATGTCTCAAAAAAGAAAGCTCGGCATAATCCTCAAAAAACAAAAACAAAAAAAACGAGGTGCTCGGCATATACTGACACACGGCTCCATAAATCGGCGTTTTTTTCGAAGCGGCGGCGGGTAGCGACGGCGGCGCCGATGAGCCGGACGCGGCGCGCACCAGCCTCTCTGGCAGGGATCCGAATCGCTGGGCCGTGTGGAAGTCGCGTCCCAGCTTTGAACCCTTTCTCATCTGACAGGTGCACTCTCGCCTTCTCGCCTCTGATTAATCCCTTTTATGTCCGGCTGATCTCCGACTCTGTGCCTCCAGAGCACCGGGCTCTGACAACCCTAGAAGTGCATTGCACACATACATCGGTTCAATTCGTGGTTGTATGAGATAGGTACTCTGTAGTGTTCAGTTAATGGCCGATTGCGATCAGGGAAGCAGAGATTTCAATATTTGTGGTGTTCGAGTAAACCAAAATTTTACCATGCTAGCACTGCTTAGTGGGTTCTTAGTTAAAATAGATTGTGATAAGGCTCCCCTCCATCCATGATCAAATTGCATCGTTCTTTGTCAGGGTCAGTGCCATCTAGTTGGGAAATTAGCTGGACAAACTCAATTAGTGTTTAGGATCTGGACTGAAGTGGTTGACTCCGTGAGTACTCAATGACCGCGCCATTTAGTAGTGCTAAACAACATCGGATGTAAGCCTTATAAAATCTAAACCACTGAGTTGCTGTTGAAGCCTCACACCCTGACAATGTGCAACTAACATGACATTTCATATTGAATCGCAAAGCAGATTCATCATTTTTTTTCATATATCCATGGTCTTACATCCATTATTTAAGTTGCCCTCATCATGATACATATTGTGACTTGTTATACACAAATTAACTGCTTAATATCAATTCTAGTTTCATGGGATCTCCTTGGTGTAACTCGCTATTGTGGTGAGCAAATTGAGTCTACGAGTCCCAGTTTCGTGGGATCTCCTTGGTGTAACTGAAAATATAGTATTAGTAGGAGTACAATATCTTCTAAACACATATTCAGGTGACACTTCACTGCTGATGCCTCGTAGCTACTCATGGTCCATCAGTTCTTTTGCTCTAGCCACAAGTGTGGATAGAGGTATACTGTGCTCCATGAGTCCTGCATCACCAGAGAAGAACCTGTACTTTTCAGCCCTTGAAGGTGTACGCTCCACCATTAGCAGTGCTTCCATCATCCAACATTCCTTGAAACAGCTGGCGTACTCAGGATTACACTCCATCATGCATATGGTATGTTCAACTATCGCCCTTCTTATTCCGGGACAATGAGCAGTGGGTATCATATTTGAGTTAAGTGCATCGACAAGTCTCTTTATAAATCTTTCCTTGATCTGACCATGCTCTAGTTCTCGTGCAAAATCGCCAGGAATGACATTATATATTTGTGAACTAAGGCCAACAAGGACCTCCAGTTCAGTCCCTTCTGCATCCATTATTCCTTCCAGCACCTGTAGTGGAAATAGTTAAGCTATGTAAGCCATGGTTAAACTTCAAATATATTGGCATTTATTTAGTTGTGTTGTGTACAACAGTATAGAAGTGACAATTGATTATATTGCCATCTATTTACTTGAGTAGTAGCTTAAATGTAGGAGAAAGAAATTATTGCAATAGCATGCGTAAATATAACTGCCTGGAGTAAGTTACAATATCCGCCTCTAATATTGCACATATAGCCTATATTTGCAGGGCTCACCTCTCTCAGAATGTAGGAGATTTCCTTCAGGTCCGAGTTGCCAAGCTCAGGTCGAACATGCACACACATATTCTGCAACAGGCTCGAAGCTACGTACCTGTACCTGTCACCATGGATCATAACTGTGAGTTCCTTGATGAATGAGTGTGGTTCCGCTAACATAATTAAGCAGTTATTCGCACTCTCCATTGCCAGAACTGCCAATGCTTGCCCGGAGGTCATTTGTAGCAACTGAGCTGAATCTGTTCTTGAGAGAGCACTTTGGCTGAGAAATGCATCCATCCACCTGCTAATGATCACTGGGATGTGCCCGATCTCCTCCTTTATATTTTCCTCCATGGCAATGTTCTTAATGAGTTCTGTTGTGAGCTCCCTCAGTTCATGGCTGCTATCATTGTTATCCAAGATCTCCACAAGATTGCTCAAAAGGAAGGGATGTTCTGAAATATTCTGACGCAAAGTTACACCAATTTTCCCTTTAGTCTTTGCAAGTCTGCAAAGTAGCTTCAGTGATGAACGTTTCAGCAGTGTCTTGTGTGTCTCATTACTATATGTCATGTTGGGTCTATTGCTTGTGAACTCTATAACCTTTGTGGTTAGACCAGGGTCTCTGCAGATTTCTATACAATTCTCGAGATCAAAGCTAGCAAGCTTGTCAAGAATTAACATGCCCAGTACCGGGAGGAGATCTTGATCTTTCGATGGCTCTTCCTTTGCAACAGACTGTTTCCAGAATCTGAATATATGGGGCTTTGGTTCGTCCATGTTACGTGGCTCATCCCTCGGAATCAAACAATATTTTGCCGTCTTCTTCAACCATTTAATCACCCGGGAGCTCTGTTCATTTCCACCAACTTGCTGAATCAAGCTATCTTGTTTTGGCTCAGGGCTATCAATGCCTAGAGGATCCCTTTCTTTCAGTTCGTGGGCAGTGTCCAAAAGTGAGCCTATGAGCTGCATTGCCCCAGGGACAGAGACAATTCGGAGGTTATCTGCGAGCTCAGCAAAGACCTTCGTGGCAAATAATCTAACGTCTTTATCCCTTTCACTTGTCCAGCCCAGCATGTTAACCAAGCAGGCCACTGTTTTCGTGGAGGTGGTAAGTTCTGATATAGCTTTAGTCTTCAAGATCTCCTTTTTCAGAACCTTGTGCAACATCTTAAGCCCAGAGAGCTGCTTCTTGGGTGAGTCTGAATTTAAAGAATCCACTGCAAATGTGATGAGGCTAGTCTTCTCTGGAGCAAGCACAGCCCCTTTCATGCATTTGTTGAAGACATATGCATAGTATGAATTGACGTATTCCACTCCTTGGGGACCACTAAATCCAGCCTGGCGGGCTAGTGATCTCCGTAAGATGAATGAAAAAATCTCAAGTATGCCGGCAATGGTATAGAGTATTCCTTGGCCAACCAGCATCCCATAAAAGATGTAGAGAGATGGCACAAGATTTTTCATGTCCCCAAGGTTTTCCTTGTAGTGGTCATCGACTTTAAGGCCGCCCAAGAGTCCCAGCACGATGCGCAATACTGCTGCTGGAATCTGAAGGTTGCCAAATGACACTATCACTAGGGCCCCTATGTCTACATTGGCAATCACCAGTTTAGTGATGCCATGGAAAGTGAACATTAACATCATTGTCGTAGCAAACATGCATAAATTCAGAACAACTCGCCGCCAAAATACTATTTTGTTGCCGGGAGCCCGGTCTACTAGTTTGGAGATACTTTGGAACTGCAACCTGCTGATTGTCTGTAGGAGCACGAGAGCAAGTAGTACCAGGTACAGTGTCCACTTGGCAGTTGAGTTTCTGAAACCGAGTTTGTGAATGTTTACATCGCCTTCATCACTAACATCAATACTATGGCGTAACGGGGGATAAAGCAACAGAACTGCAACCATTGGGCTCCATAATGACACTGCTTTGCGTAGCGGATTGGATGGGAGTAGTCTTAGACATAGAAATGGGCCAATCGCAAGTATTGCCACCAACAAAGGTGATATGCGTGTTGATGCATGGTTGTTCCTTATAACCATGCACACCAGAACATTGGAGAAACATACGAGCAAGCTCAGCTCATTACTGCCAATAGACTTTAAAGCACCTCTCGTACGGAAGAACAGTTGGTAGTCTAGCCTGTTGCTGCGACTGAACATCCTGAAGTGCATACATACATATGGTGTACAGTGTACTTAGACAAAAAGGGACAACATGAAATCCACAAGGCTATATGCATAAATTATGATCTACTAAATCACAGTGACAGCTGTGAAATTTGGGTCCCTGGAGAAACTTACCCTGACAATATCTTTGGTACAGCTCTAGACTTTTAGCGCCTAAATGGAAAACTGAAAAAGAAATTGACGTATATTTTGTTTGAGTTGATATTTCAGAGGATCTGGCGTTGCCAAGGTCAATATTCACCCATTTGTAGGCTCCGGGTCATGTTTTGGGGTCTTGATAAAATGATAAATTGTATGTTTTGGGGTCTTGATAAAATGATAAATTGTATGTTTTGAAGAAAATAATAATCTAGTTTCATGTTTTTAATAGAACAAAATAATCTAGTTTCGTGATAGACATTATCTGCCTACTTTGTGCCTTCTTATTGGGCCAGCATGTTTGTATATAATGTGAAGGAGAATTCAAACGTTTGATGGCTTTTTGTTCAGGCTTTGTTGCTTTTCCATTTTAGCAAAGAGCATCTCTAGCCAAACCCTTAAAATTTAACTCCTCAAACCTTAACTGCTTAAATTTGAGTTGCTAAAAAAAACACAAGCCTAACCGAACCCTCAAACTTAACTCCTCATTTTGAGCTGCCTTTCCCTTTTTAATAGAACAAAACAATTTCTTATTCTTTGAGCCTTCTTATTGGGCCAGCATGTTTGGATATAATGTTATGCATGTTTATTTTAAAATATTCAAACGATTGATGATATAATGTGCAATTGTTTGAAGTTTATGTGGCTATGGCTAAAAGAACAGAGAGAGAAAAAATCCTCCTCTAAATACGCGCGGGGGGGGGGGGGGGGGGTCGGTTAGGTCCGGGCACCGTTGGAGGAGGATAATTATCCTCCTCTATGGATACTTGGTCGTTTACTCTAATAGATAGGGGATCAGTTAGAGTTGCTCTTAGAGTTTCCTAATAAAGATGACCCTCGTTTGATGTGTGGTTGAAAAATATAAAAATGCCCCAACAAAAGACTTTTATCTTTTTTTTAGTTGGCAAAAGACTTTTATTTGTTAGGGTTTTTATCATTTATGCCACTAGTTGTGTCCCACTACTCAGTTTTGTCATTAGAAGTTGCAACTGCTGAAAAATGCCATCATTCTGTGAGTGCTTGCTCAAAATGCCATTAGATATCTAAAAAATGCCATCGTTCCATTAAATGTCTGCTAAAAATGCCATTAGACATCATTATTGTCAGATCATACTCGTTGACCATGTTATATGACAAAAATACCACTATACCCACATGCCAGCTCTCTCTATCTCACAACGATAAATGTGGACCTCACTTATTAGGAGTAAGTAAGCGAATAATTTCAGAGGAAAATAAAAACATTGTTGGGATCAAGTAGGACCCACACTTTATTGTAGTGAGATAGAGGAAGAGTTGACATGTTGGTCTATAGGTATTTTGGTCATTATAACATGGTAAATGAGAATTGAGCTGACGGTAATGATGTCCAGTGACATTTTTTAGCATGCGCCTAATGAAGCGATGACATTTTTGAGCAGTTAAAATTTCTGGTGGCAAAACTTAGTAGTGAGACGTAACCAGTGGCATAAATGATAAAAACCCTATCTGTCAATATAAAGTTCACGCACAAGAGGGATCTTTATTGATTGTCTGAGATTTAAACGTCGAGTGTAGCAGGAGGAGAACAAGGCACATAACTAGACCTGGCCAAACCTCGGGCCGGGCCGGGCTTCGGGCCGGGCCTAGCCAAGCCCGAGGCAAAAAACCTAGGCCCGGGCCCGGCCCGGCCCGACCGTCGGGCCTGTTTTTTGGGCCCGAGCCTGGCCCGAACGCATAAAAGCCCTCGGGCCTCGGGCCGGGCCCCTTCAGAAAACGCAAAATGACGGGCCCGGGCCCGGCCATCGGGCTCAAAATCTAGGCCCGAGCCCGGCTCGGTAGCTGCGTCGGGCCGGGCCGGGTCGGGCTTTTTCGGGCCGGGCCGGCCGGGTCGGGCTTCCCATGGCCAGGACTACACATAACCGATGGAGAGGGAGAGAAGGGATGGCGGGAGAAGATAAATCTAGCATGTGTGGAAATCCCAGCCAAGCTCTCGTGTCATTCCTGAGTGGGCGACCCCGTGGCGACCCAAAACCCTAGCCGCCCGGGGTCCTCCACGTCTCCGCCGCCGTCGCCACCGGAGTTGGCCACTGTGGCAGTGGCGCTCGCCTTCCAAAGAAGCGGGCTACGCATGAGCTCGAGAACCTCATGTTTTTTGGCACGGATTTGTTGGGGCAGCGGCCGCGGAGGCTGTGAAGGCGTGTTCGTTCGACGACAACTGCTCAGGGCTGCACTGGCAGCAGGGTGTCGTTGCGGTGCACCGAGGTGGCGGCCCTGGGGCGCGGTCGCCGGATTGGGCGCGGGCCCCGTGGTGGTCGGAGTTTGGTCCAGGGTTAAAAAATTCGACGAAATTTCATTGAAATTTCTGAAATTTTGCATATTTCGGTGGGGTCCAAAATATTTTTAATCCCAAAAATTTGAACCAGATTCAAACTAATTTTAAAATAAGTTTAAGTTATAATAAAATCCAGTCAAATTTAAAATCTAAAACTCCAAAAAAAATCCGAAATACGCAAAATTTTCAAAATTTTGCATATTTCGGTGCGGTTGTCGTCGTGTCTTGGATCTGGGTTGTATGCTCTTGTCAGCGTGCAGGCATGGTGACTGTGGCCTTAATCTGGCCCGTGTTGCGCGGTTGACGTGCAACTCCGCGGTGGTGCGTATGGAGGATGGCGGCGCGGCGGCGCCACACATGCGGGCTGGAGCGGGATGGCTACGACGGCATGCAAAGCCGTGGTGGTTTCGTCAACCGTGTGTGGGTGGTGGTTGGCAGCAGAGCTCTCTTACACACCTCCATGTGGCTTGTGCGGGATGGTCCGCAAGCCGTGCAGGTTGTGGTCATGTTGGATTTGGTGAACTCCGGGCTAAAGCCTATCTCGGCCGTGGTTGATGCCGGTGTCGATGGCGTCTGACGTCGTTCCCTCCTTGGAGGTGTCGTCGTGGAGCCCCTTCATTTCCCTCGTTGTCTTGGCCTCGGGCCCTCCGGGAGTAAATCTGAGTTCCGGCCTTGGTCAGAGCAAGCGTCAGCGCGATTCCTCGACGCTTCACTCTTAGGGGCAATGCCTCATAGGTCCGGTCATTCGTCGGTTGCCGGGGCATTCTAGTTTCATCGTCGGCCTGGTGGGTGCGTGGCCTTGGCACCGGTGCAAGCTGGTGGATGCGTGGCCTTGGGACCGTTGTGGAAGTCAGAGCGGCGGCTCCAGAGATCTCCTGCGCATATGGTGGTAACTTTGGTCACTTGTGCGGCAGAGTCATCGACTCGATTGGATCATAGCCTTGGGGCCAGTGTGGAAGCCGAAGCAGTGGCTCTGGAATCCGCCTTTGGGGTGTTTGAGTGTCATCTCCGACCACTTGGGTGGTGGTGTTGTCGGCTTGGTTGGTGTGTAGCCTCGGGGCTGGCATGTGCATTTGTCGCAATTGTATCGGTTCTTGGGCAGTTTTTCTTATTAACTGGTCCATTCTCTTCTTCTTAGGGGGTGTTTGTTTACAGGGATTTATTGGTGTAGGGACTTTAAAAGGTATCTTTTAGTCCCATCTAAACCAAATAGGAGGGACTTATAGGGACTTAAAGTGGGCATTTGGGACTTATGAAAGAAGACCCTAAGGGAGAGTCTTTTTGGGACTTTTAGTTGTAACATGGTCTTTTAGTCCATGTTTAGTCACAGGAACCAAACAGGTAGGGACTTTTTAGCGACTAGCGACTTTTTAATTAGGACTAAAAAAGGTCCTAGGACTTATGAACCAAACAGGGCCTTAATGAAAAGACAGAGCTCCTACCAGTCGCTTTGAAAATAACAAATCTAGCATGTGGACCCCATGTCCGCATGAGTGCAAATGTGCACATGAGTTGCCAACTCGTCCTGACAGATAGACCCCCACCGTTCATAATGGGTATCAAAAGATCATTAGTCTAGGATCACTAGATCAGTGTGAGCTATTACCTCCATTCCAAAATACTTGAAGTTCTAAGTTTGTCATAAGTCAAACATCTTTAAGTTTGACTTAGTTTATATATAGAAAAATATACACATATCTATGACAACATATTAGTTTCATTAGATTCATCATGAAATATATTCCCATACTATATATAATTGATGTTGTAGATGTTAATATGTTTTTCTATAAAGTTGGTCAAACATAAAAATGTTTGACTCAAGACCAACTTATAACTTCAAATAATTTGGAACGCAGGAAGCATCTGTCACGAGCTAGCGCTGGACCGGTGGGTTTTTGTCAAAAGTTAAAAGAATACGAGTGGTTTTCTGTTAACTTAGCCGCAATTATGGTGGTTTTGTGTAATCATCTCTAAAGAGGGTAAAGATGAGCGTTGCTGAAGTTATGTAGGGGGGCATTCGTCTTGTCCTGGAGTAGAGGCCCGATTTCAAGGTAGTGAAAGCAACGCGACGAGGACAAGGTTACATAAAGGATAAGCTAGGTTTTATAGGGAGGTGTATAGTGGTGGTGTGTTGCAACTAAACTAGGGGAGGCATACTCCGTGAAAATGAACAAAACTGGCCCTTATTCGAAAGTTCAACACAAAATGGCCTTGATCTGAAAATATTTCACAAAATGGCCCTCTTTTGCATGATGTCCGTGGCTAGGGCGCCATGCTAAAGAGCATGACGCCCCGGGCTAAGGCGTCATGGTCGTGACATGTAGCATGGCGCCCCGGGCTAGGGTGTCATGCCAAATAGCATGACGCCCTAGCCCGGGGCGTCATGGTATGTAGCATGGCGCCATAGGACCGGGCGTCATGCAAAAAGGCCATTTTGTGAAATATTTTTAAAATGGGGCCATTTTGTGTTGAACTTTCGAAAAAGGGTCATTTTTGTCCATTTTCACGGCATACTCCCGGCCAAAAATGCGTATTTTGTACTCTAGATATTAAAAAGACCATATTTTCTTTTTAATTTTCAAGGGGTGGGGGGTGTTTCCCCCACCTGAATATATTGATCAACTTGGGCTACATAGTTACAAGATTCATCATTTTTTCGAACACCACAACAGCAGGGGGTGGAGATCTGTGTGTGTGTGTTGTGGGGGGGGGGGGGGGGGGGGGGGGGGGGGGGGGGGGGGGGGGGGTGGGGGTGGGGGGGGGGTTTTTTTGTTTTTTTTTTTTTTGTTTGTTTTTTTTTTTTCTTTTATTTTATTTGTTTTTTTTTTTTATTTTTTTTTTTTTTTTTGTTTTTTTTTTTTTTTGTTTCTTTTTATTTAATTTTTTTTTTTCTATGGTTTTGTTTTTTTTTTTTTATTTTTTTTTTTTGTTTGGCTCACGGAGAGCTAGCCGGAGAGCTAGCCAGAGCGCGCAACCAAGAGGCTGCATGTTGTCGGTTTGAGCTTTTCAGGCGCCCTTGCCATAGGACGGCGTCCTCCCTGCAGCAGCTAAGCAAGCGGCTAAGAGAGGGGGCATCCCGATGGAACACCACCGCGCTCCTGTGCTTCCAGAGGTGCCAGCAACATAGGACGACAAACTCCGTGCGAGAGTCGACAGCGGCCTCGGCGGCGCAAGCGAGATGACGCAGGTCGGACACGTTGATGCCGGCCGTCGGCACCTGCACCTTCCTCCAGAAATGCTCGGCGAACGGACAACTAAAGATCATGTGGTCCGCCGTCTCCAGTTGAGCAGGGCAGATGGGGCACCCGGCGGCGTCGGCTTTAGGATGTGTTTCCGCAGCAGGACGTCACGGGTATGCACGCGCCGTTGCACCAAAAACCTTGCAAGCCTGTAAATGGCACCAGACGCCAGCCCGCCGTCCTTAGCAGCCCCGTGGCGCAGCTGCCGGACGTTGGGGCCCACTCCAGGGCATGAAGCCGCCACGAGCGTCGAGAGCTCCGCCAGCTCCCGAGCCCCGGCCGTGGTGAGCCTGGGAACCAGGAAGTGGTCGATGCCGAGCTCGCGCACCTGCCCGACCGTGACCTCTTTGTAATGAAGTACCATATCTATTTTTCTAAAAGACCATTTTATGGGTAATGAAGTACCATATCTATTTTTGTAAAAGAAATCAATGACAAAATCACTCATTTCAGACTTTCGGGATGAGTAGTAAAGTCTAGTCTGTAGCATTTTCCGCCAAAAAGGAAATTATGTACTTCCTCCGTTCATAAATAATAGTATTTTTAGAGATTTTAATATGAACTATATATGAAGCAAAATTAATGAATCTACACCCTAAAATATGTCTATATACGTCCGTATATTGAAATATCTTAAAAGACATATATTTAGAAACGGAGGAAGTAGCATCATTTTTCCGAGTGCGGCGTTTCAGCACCCGGGCTCATATGAGCCCGGGCAAAATCAAAAAAATCACAAAAAATAAAAAAATACCAAGCAAAATGCTTGTGTGCGTGATGTTCGTGCAAAATTTGGTGGAGTTTGGACATTGAAGGAGCGTGCGACAAAAAAGACAAAATTCGGCTCTGTGAGTATGGTTACTGTTCATGCACTGTTCGGGGCGAATTTCTCTTTTTCGCAACGAGCTCCATAGATGTCCAAACTGGATGAAATTTTGCACGGACATCATGCACTCAAACATCTTCCCAGCAAAAGAAAATTCGAATTTTTTTTGAACTTTTTTCTATTTTTAATTGCTGTACTGTTCACCGGGCTCATCTGAGCCCGGGCACCGGAGTGGACTATCGCAGTTTTCCTTCCTATTGCTGAGTGTAGCACTGCTTTTTTTGCGGGGAGAGTGTAGCACTGCTTGTTACGAAGTATGGCGACACCCATCGTGTACGTAAGAGAAGAAATATATTGGCGACATAAAACAGCGTACGCACCTCAATCCTTCCAGGAAAATCATGGCCGTGGCAAACCAGAAATCCAGCACGTGGAGCACCGTCGGGTAGCCGCTGAGCACCACGACGGTCGCCCATGTGAAGGCCAGCGTGCCCAGAGCGCTGCCGACCCTCTCCATCGACGCGATCGAGTGCACGAAGCGATTTAGCCCCTTCTCCGGCGCGGCGGGGACGACCTTGCCGGCGGGAGGAGCTGCCCGCATCTGTACGCGGTGCTCGGCGACGTTCGCCATTCTCTGCTATCAGCAGCGGCAGCAAACCACACTTGCACACTTGCACCGGCCGTCGCCCGCTAAGGTGGTGAGCCTGGTCTTCGAGTGGTTCTCGATGGGTTTGGCTCTGAACTCCTATAAACGGTGAAAATGGTAAAACAAATCCGCAAATATTCATTTTTCTCTTTGGTGAAATTAAATAGTACTTCCTCTATCCTAAAATAAGTGTCTTAACTTTGTACTAGCTCTAGTACAAATTTGTACTAAGATCAAGACACTTATTTTGGGACGGAGGGAGTACTATACAAGAAAAACAACTCCACGGCAAGTGTGTTAACCCAAGGCCACAAGTGTTTCCATCGCCGGGAGTCGCAAGCACAGGTCTCCGGCGACTGATTCAGGGCGTACCAGCCAAGTACAGCTCACCGTCGAGAGTTCAATGTTGAGTCGACCACCATGGAACGAAACACTGTTGAGCCGCACGAGACAAGAGAGCTCCGGTAAATTTCCACGAAGCACGTACACACGGACAGCCCAGTCGAGGGCTTGGAGAGGACGTACGGTCGACGTCTTCCAGGCTCCAAGTCGTCGTTGAACCACAAAAGCCACGTACTACCTCTGTCCTGGTTTATAAGTTCGTTTTGTATTTTGTGTCAAATTTTAATATTAAATTTAATTAACAAAATGTTAATGTATGTTATAAAAAATAATATAACTGAAAACTATGTTCAAATACGAATTCAACGATATAATTTTTATGATATGCATTAATATTTTATTAATTAAATCTCTAGTCAAAATTTGACACAAAATACAAAACGAACTTATAAACCATGACAGAGGTAGTACTACTAAGTTCACGCGGTGCTCATCGATCGCGGAATGCGCGCGCCATGTGCCGGGGTGTCGTGGAGCGAGGGATCTCCGAGGGAGCAGGCCACACATCAGCCACATAACCCATCTCGGGTCTTTTTCGTTTTTGTTTTTCACGCACCACCTCGGGTCTTCTGTAAGAAAACAAAAACAACCCACCGCGGGTCTGCCATGTGGATTTGTGAAATGAAATGAATGTTATTTTCCATTTGGCAGTGGAATTTTGTCTCATTTTGAATTACAATGAATATAAACAATCAGCATACACTCTCCATCCTGCATTTTAACACATATAAACAATCTAAACTGAAGACAAGATATTGGACAACACGGGTAATATAACAAGACATATTCAGGTCCACGAGCAACATATATATGTATCATACTGTCTCATACAAGTACATGTGAGGTCCAAAAGGGACAAAGGCACCATAGTTCACTTACACTTTGTATTGGCCTGGATTTAGCAATTTCAATCCCAGTAGCAACAAAACACCCTATTATTCCAGTTCCGAACTCTGCCCTATTTTTGTATTGGCGTGTTCTCACCATGGGGACTGCATTGCACCCTACAAGTTTTAATAAGTTTCTTACGGATGAGAAACAAAAAACAGAAGCAAGGGAACATAAAAACAGAATAACTCAACCATGTTGGTAATTACACAGCCATGCCAATGATACTAATATATCTAGACCCAATAGCAGATTACATGTTAGAGTCAAGCCCATGGTTTCATTCACTCAGCTCTTGAGACAAAAAAAAAAATCCTCCATATTCTTCTCTACCAATATCGGGCAGGTGTGAGAAAAGTAAGTCCGTGTACATTTTGGTATAATGGACCAAGTATGCATGTGAAGAGAAGGCAATCAGGATTATCAAAATATGTACAGAAGTACGAATTATTTCAATTCAACAACAATGTCTTATGATGCAACTAAACAACCCTACAACCACCAAAATCAGATTAATAGGTTAGAGCCAAGCCCACAGTTTCACTTACTCCTCTCTTGAGACAACAAAATCCTCCATATCACCTCTTCTCTCCAAATATAACAACCAGCACACTATATTTTCTGAAGCACAAAACATACTATACTGGAGGTAATAGGGGTGGACATCTCATATTTTATATGACTATAATAAGGACTTAAATTTTCTAAATGGAAAGGTTTCCCTTTTTTCCATTTCCCATTGATTACCTCCCACAGAAACTCAAAATTCTACTCCAGTGTATTACCCACAAGCATTATGACCGAATAAGAAAAATAGGGAATGGAAGTACAAAACTACGTTTCTGTTTTACAGTAACTATCCCATGCTCTCCAAACCTCCCCTCTATTTTTGTCTTACATTTATATGTTAAAATCACTTCTTAACAAGACATGTACCTACCAAGAAGCTCCGTTAAACGGATCCACTATGTATGTAAAGACCAGGCAATCCAGTGATCATTCATATTATACATGAAAAGGCATTGCAAAACTGAAACTTCTACAAGAATGGCACCACCGGCTGCTATGTTAGCTACTAAAAAACATGTACTTCAAGTAGTGCTGCTACAACAAGTGCACCACAAAGCAGCAGGAACAAAAATAGAATTTGGGACATCTTGTAGAAGTGGTTGATACGTCTCCAACGTATCTACACTTTTTGATTGTTTCATGCTATTATAGTATCAATCTTGGATGTTTTATATGCAATTATATGCAATACTATATCATTTTGGGACTAACCTATTAACTTAGTGCCAAGTGCCAGTTGCTATGCTTTGCCTGTTTTTGGTTTTCCAGGAAATCAGTACCAAACGAAGTCCAAATGCCACAAAACTTTTTGACGATTTTTTTTCTGGACATAAGAGACCCTAGAAGCTTCGGGAGGAGGCCAGAAGGTAAAGGAGTAGGCCACAAGCCACATGGGTGCGCCTAGCGGGGGTAGGCGCGCCCATGTGCCTTGTGAGCCCCTCGTTCCTCCCTTTGACCTAATTCCAACTCTATAAATTCTCTAAAGTCGGGAAACCAACAGAGAGCCACCCAAAATACTTTTTCTGCTGTTGCAAGCTTCTGTTATTTACCATCTGGATGCCTTTTTTGGTACTCTGCCGGAGGGGGAATTTATCACGGAGGGCCTCTACATCAACCTTGTTGCCCTTCTAATGATGTGTGAGTAGTTTACCACAGACCTACGGGTCCATAGCTATTAGCTAGATGGCTTCTTCTCTCTCTCTTTGATCTTCAATACAATGTTCTCCTCGATGTTCTTGGAGATCTATTCGATGTAATCTTCTTTTATGGTGTGTTTGTTGGGATCCGATGAATTGTGGGTTTATGATCAGATTATCTATGAATATAATTTGAGTCTTCTCGGAAATCTTTTATGCATGATTGTTATAGCTTTGTATTTCTCTCCGATCTATCCGTTTGGTTTGGCCAACTAGATTGATTTATCTTGCAACGGGAGATGTGTTTTGTGATGAGTTCAATCTTGCGGTGCTCTATATCTCAGTGACAGAAAGGGACAAGACACGTATTTGTATTATTGCCATTAAGGATAAAAGGATGGGGTTTATTCATATTGATTGGGTTTACTTTGTCTACATCATGTCATCTTGCTTAAGGCGTTACTCCATTTTTTTATGAATTTAATACTCTAGATGCATGCTGGACAACGGTCGATGTATGGAGTAATAGTAGTAGATGCAGACAGGAGTCGGTCTACTTGTCTCGGACGTGATGCCTATATACATGATCATTGCCTTGGATATCGTCATAACTATGCACTTTTCTATTAATTGCCCAACAGTAGTTTGTTTACCCACCGTATGCTTTTTATTCGAGAGAGAAGTATCTAGTGAAACTATGGCCCTCGGGTCTACCTTTATCATATATTAAAATCCAAAAATACCTTGCAGCAATTTATTTACCATTATTTTATTTTGTGTTTTTGTTTATCTATCTATCACTATGAGATTTGATCCTTGTAATTAACCACCAAGGGATTGACAACCCCTTGTTTGCGTTGGGTGCAAGTCTTTGTTATTTTGTGTGTAGGTGTTGTTCACGAGGTCTTGCGTGGTTCTCCTACTAGATTGATAACCTTGGTTCTTAATTGAGGGAAATACTTATCTCTACTGTACTGCATCATCCTCTTCTCTTCGGGGAAATCCCAACACAGCTCACAAGTAGTAGTAGCCAGCACAAAATTTACCACGGCTTAATGGCCAACACAAGATTTTTCCCAAATATGGAACGTTAGAAAAAAAAATCATAGGGAAATAATTTTTTCAAAAATGGATTGTTATTGTTTGTTATTAGCTAGAATGTAGATAGGAGTTGTTTGATTTGATTGAAAATGAGGCTGAAGTAGAATTATTTATGGCATCTCCAACGCTGACCTGCAAACCTCCCGAAACCGTCTGGACCACGCTGTCTGGACCACGGAAGCCATCCAACGCGATCCTGTATCGGTCTGTGCTACTTCTTAAGCTTGCGTTGGTTTTTCCCTTGAAGAGGAAAGGGTGATGCAGCAACGTAGAGATAAGTATTTCCCTCAGTTAAGAACCAAGGTATCAATCCAGTAGGACATACACGCAAGTCTCCAATCTATGGACCTGCACAAACAATGAAACAATTGCACCCAACGCGATAAAGGGGTTGTCAATCTCTTCACGGTCACTTGCAAAGGTAATATCTGATACAGATGGATATAAAAGCTTACTAAAACGTAAAACAAAATAAAAGTAAATAAATTGCAGCAAGGTATTTTTGGGTTTTTTGGTTTATAGATCTGAAAATATATGATGGAAAATAGACCCGGGGGCCATAGGTTTCACTAGAGGCTTCTCTCTTGAAGGCAAATAATACGGTGGGTGAACAAATTACTGTCGAGCAATTGATAGAAAAGCGCAAAGTTATGACGATATCCAAGGCAATGATTATGAATATAGGCATCACGTCTGTGTCAAGTAGACCGAAACGATTCTGCATCTACTACTATTACTCCACACAAGGACCGCTATCCAGCATGCACCTAGAGTATTAAGTTCATAAGAACGGAGTAATGCCTTAAGTAAGATGACATGATGTAGAGGGATAAATTCAAGCAATATGATGAAAACCCATCTTTTTACCCTTGATGGCAACAATACAATACGTGCCTCGCTACCCCTACTATCACTGGGTGAGGACACCGCAAGATTGAACCCAATACTAAGCACCTCTCCCATTGCAAGAAGAACCAATCTAGTTGGCCAAACCAAACCGATAATTCGAAGAGAAATATAAAGATATCAAATCATGCATATAAGAATTCAGAGAAGATTCAAATAATATTCATAGATAAACTGATCATAATCCACAATTCATCAGATCTCGACAAACACACCGCAAAAGAATATTACATCGGATAGATCTCCAAGAACAACGAGGAGAACATGGTATTGAGAATCAAAGAGAGAGAAGAAGCCATCTAGCTACTAGCTATGGACCCGTAGGTCTGTGGTAAACTACTCACGCTTCATCGGAAGGGCAATAGAGTTGATGTAGAAGCCCTCCGTGATCGAATCCCCCTCCGGCAGGATGCCGGAAAAGGCCCCAAGATGGGATCTCACGGGAACAGAAGGTTACGGCGGCGAAAAAGTATTTTGGTGGACGCTTCTGGTGGTTTGGGAATATTTTTGAATTTATAGGCCAAAGATTAGGGTTGGAGGACTCCCGTGGGGCCCACAAGACAGGGGGGCGCCCCCCTAGGGCGCGCCCTGAGGGCTTGTGGAGCCCTCGGGACTCTTCTGCCTTCCTCTCCAAGTCCTACATGTGTCTTCTGGTCCAAGAAAAATCATCGCGAAAGTTTTATTCCGTTTGGTATTCCTTTTCTGTAAAACTCAAAAACAAGGAAAAAACAGAAACTGGCACTGGGCTCTAGGTTAATAAGTTAGTCCCAAAAAAAATATAAATTAGCATATTAATGCATATAAAACATCCAAAACAGATAATATAATAGCATGGAACAATAAAAAATTATAGATACGTTGGAGACGTATCAAGCATCCCCAAGCTTAATTTCTGCTCGTCCTCGAGTAGGTAAATGATAAAAACAGAATTTTTGATGTGGAATGCTACCTAACATATTTATCCATGTAATCTTCTTTATTGTGGCATGAATATTCAGATCCATAAGATTCAAAACAAGAGGTTAATATTGACATAAAAACAATAATACTTCAAGCATACTAATAAAGCAATCATGTCTTCTCAAAATAACATGGCCAAAGAAAGTTATCCCTACAAAATCATATAGTCTGGCTATGCTCTATCTTCATCGTCACACAAAGTATTAAATCATGCACAACCCCG
The DNA here is from genome assembly GCA_011799875.1 of Thinopyrum elongatum. NCBI lineage: Eukaryota > Viridiplantae > Streptophyta > Magnoliopsida > Poales > Poaceae > Thinopyrum > Thinopyrum elongatum. Next base: position 132,234,228 of record CM022298.1, read on the forward strand.
ACGACAAGCCAAGTGATGACCCACAAGTATAGGGGATCTATCGTAGTCCTTTCGATAAGTAAGAGTGTCGAACCCAACGAGGAGCAGAAGGAAATGACAAGCGATTTTCAGCAAGGTATTCTCTGCAAGCACTGAAATTATCGGTAACAGATAGTTTTGTGGTAAGATAACTCGTAACGAGTAACAAGTAACAAGAGTAACTAAGGTGCAGCAAGGTGGCCCAATCCTTTTTGTAGCAAAGGACAAGCCTGGACGAACTCTTATATAAAGCAAAGCACTCCCGAGGACACATGGGAATTACTGTCAAGCTAGTTTTCATCATGCTCATATGATTCGCGTTCGTTACTTTGATAATTTGATATGTGGGTGGACCGGTGCTTGGGTGCTGTCCTTACTTGGACCAACCTCCCACTTATGATTAACCCCTCTTGCAAGCATCCGCAACTACGAAAGAAGAATTAAGATAAATCTAACCATAGCATGAAACATATGGATCCAAATCAGCCCCTTACGAAGCAACGCATAAACTAGGGTTTAAGCTTCTGTCACTCTAGCAACCCATCATCTACTTATTACTTCCCAATGCCTTCCCCTAGGCCCAAATCATGGTGAAGTGTCATGTAGTCGACGTTCACATAACACCACTAGAGGAAAGACAACATACATCTCATTAAAATATTGAACGAATACCAAATTCACATGATTACTTATAACAAGACTTCTCCCATGTCCTCAGGAACAAACGTAACTACTCACAAAGCATATTCATGTTCATAATCAGAGGAGTAATAATTATCATTAAGGATCTGAACATATGATCTTCCACCAAATAAACCAACTAGCATCAACTACAAGGAGTAATCAACACTACTAGCAACCCACAGGTACCAATCTGAGGTTTTGAGACAAAGATCGGATACAAGAGATGAACTAGGGTTTGGAGAGGAGATGGTGCCAGTGAAGATGTTGATGGAGATTGACCCCCTCTCGATGAGAGGATCGTTGGTGATGATGATGGCTTCAATTTCCCCCTCCGGAAGGGAAGTTTCCCCGGCAAAACAGCTCCACTGGAGCCCTAGATTGGTTCTGCCCAGGTTTCGCCTCGAGACGGCGGAGCTTCATCCCGAAAGCTTCCTCTTGATGTTTTCTAGGTCAAAACACGTCATATAGCAGAAGATGGGCACCGGGGGCCTGCCAGGTGGGCCACAAGGCAGGGGGCGCGCCCAGGGGGGTAGGGCGCGCCCCCCACCCTTGTGGATGCCTAGTGGTCCCCTCTGGTATTTTCTTCGCCCAGTATTTTTTATATATTCCAAAATAATTCTCCTTAAATTTTCAGGACTTTTGGAGTTGTGCAGAATAGGTCTCTAGGATTTGCTCCTTTCCAGTCCAGAATTCTAGCTGCCGGCATTCTCCCTTCTTCATGTAAACCTTGTAAAATAAGAGAGAAAAGGCATAAGTATTGCACCAAAATAGATAATAACAGCCCATAATGCAATAAATATCAAGATAAAATCATGATGTAAAATGGACGTATCAACTCCTCCAAGCTTAGACCTCGCTTGTCCTCAAGCGAAAGCCGAAATCGATAAATATGTCCACATGTTTAGAGATAGAGGTGTCGATAAAATAACATACGGACATGAGGGCATCATGATCATCTTTAGAATAGCAACATATATTGACATATAATTTCTTATGCTAAAGTGACAATTCATTCACAAGGTAAAGTATGAATCAAAAACTTTATTGAAAACTAACAAACTATGATCTCAGTCATTGAAGCAATTGCAATTTGTCATAATGTGGGAAAAGAGTCAATATAAGAGCTTTTCAGCAAGTTCACATACTCAACTATCATTTAGTCTTTCACAATTGCTAGCACTCACGCGATACTTATGGGTTCAAAGCCTCAGTCGGACACAGAGAAAGATAGGGGCTTATAGTTTTGCCTCCCAACCTTTTACCTCAAGGGTAAAGTCAACAATAATACTTTATGATATCCTACATCCGAGTGGGTATATATATTTGGATCTTCCCCAACATATAGTGCTTGCCAAAAGAAAAAGTGTAAAAAGGAATAGGTGAAGATCACCATGACTCTTATATAGCGGTAGAAAGTAAAAGTAAAAGATAGGCCCTTCGCAGAGGGAAGCAGAGGTTGTCATTCACTTTTATGGTTGGATGCACAAAATCTTAATGCAAAAGGATGTCACTTTATATTGCCCCTTGTGATAAAGACCTATATTATGCAGTCCATCGCTTTTATTTCTTCCATATCACAAGTTCGTATAAAGTTTATTTTTCTCACACTAATAGATCATACATATTTAGAGATCAATTTTTATTGCTTGCACCGATGACAACTTACTTGAAGGATCTTACTCAATCCATGGGTAGGTATGGTGGACTCTCATGGCAAAACGGGGTTTAGGGATGTTTGGATGCACAAGTAGTATCTCTACTTGGTGCAAAGGATTTGGCTAGAATAAGAGAGAAAAGCAAGCTCAACTTGTTGGAGGATCCATAATAATATAACTTCTATTCGGATATAAAGAAACATAACTCATTATGTTGTCTTCCTTGTCCAACATCAACTTTTTGGCATGTCATATTTTAATGAGTGGTCACAATTACAAAAGATGTCCAAGATAGTATATTTATATGTGAGACCTCGCTTTCTTTATCACTTCCTATTAATTGCAACAATGACCAAAACTATATTTGTCAACACTCAACAACTTTTATTCATCAAACTCTTTATATGTGAAGTCATCACTCTCCATAAGATCATTATATGATCTTTTTATTTCTTTTACTCTATTCCTTTTCTTTATTTCTTTTTTTTTTCAAGATCATAGCAAGAAAGTGAAGCCCTCAACTCAAAACTACTCTTTATTATATATCTCTCGGACTCGATTACATAGAAGGAACATAAAGCAAAATTCAAAGCTAGATCATACTAAAAACTTTTATTCTACTAGATCAAGATATAACCAAAAGGATCGAACTAAGAAAAACAATAAAGGTAAAGATGTGATGGTGATACGATACCGGGGCACCTCCTCCAAGCTTGGCACAAGCCAAGGGGAGTGCCCATACCCATGTATTTAGATTTCTTTTTTCGGAGGTGGTGATGATGGAGTTGTTGATGTTGTAGGCTTGTCCTCCATCTTCCAAGGCATAGGTTTACCATTGTAAAAAGATGAACGAGTCTCCGGGATCCTCAAATCTGCAGCCAAACTCATCCTCTTAAATCTGTATTCATACTCACAATTTTGGTTTTGCAGGTCATAGATCTGGGCTTGGAGATGCTCGATTTTCTCATGAAGCTTGAAGATGGCCTCCCTGATGTTCTTGGCATCCAGCTTGTGGTCACGGGTAAATTCCATGATCATGGAGTGATTGGCGTTGAGTCCTCGTTCCACCATACCTTAGCACTTGAAGACTTGCTGCTCCATTGCTTCGAGCCTTGTCTCCACGCTTCCGGTCTCCTTTGGCCCTTCAACATCGCGGATGTGCAGCACCCCCTCACGCATCTCAATGGTTTGAGGGTGTCAAAGCACCTCCGCAAGGTAGGGGTTGACGACCTTCTTGAAGAACTTGTCCTTCGGAGCACTTGTGGACGTCATGGTGATCTAGATCTGTCAGGAAAAACAGCTTGAAACAAGAATAGGAGATATTGCCGTGGTACGGTGGTCAAAACCTTTGGGAGATTATATAATGAATTTTTACCGACCAAAAGGAGTGTTGTGCAAGAAAACGAGTCCGGAGGGCACACGAGGTGGCGACAAGGTACAGGGGCGCGCCCCCCTGCCTTGCCGCTTCCTCGTGCACTCTTCGGACTACTTTTAATTTTCCTAATTTTTTAAATATTCCAAAACGGAGAAAAATTGCTATTGGAAAAGTTTTGGAGTCGGTTTACTTACCGTACCACATACCTATTCCTTTTCGGAGTCTGAAACATTCTGGAAAGTATCCCTTATGTACTCCTCCGGTGTTATGGTATTAATAATATTTGTCTCAACATTTACGGGAGTACCTGAAATATAATGTTTGATTCTTTGCCCATTTACCACCTTCGGGTTAGTGCCTTCGGCGTTGTTGATCTTGATGGCACCGGAACGATAAACCTCCTCGATAATGTAAGGACCTTCCCATTTAGAGAGAAGCTTTCCTGCAAAAAATCTTAAACGAGAGTTGTATAGCAAAACATAATCACCTACATTAAACTCACGCTTTTGTATCCTTTTGTCATGCCATCTTTTAACTTTTTCTTTAAACAACTTGGCATTCTCATAGGCTTGGGTTCTCTACTCATCAAGCGAGCTTATGTCAAATAACCTCTTCTCACCGGCAAGTTTGAAATCATAATTGAGCTCTTTCATTGCCCAATAAGCTTTATGTTCTAGTTCTAGAGGTAAGTGACATGCTTTTCCATAAACCATTTTATACAGAGACATACCCATAGGATTTTTATATGCAGTTCTATAAGCCCATAATGCATCATCAAGTTTCTTAGACCAATTCTTTCTAGATCTATTAACAGTCTTTTGCAAGATCAATTTAATCTCTCTATTGCTCAATTCTACTTGACCACTAGACTGAGGATAATATGGAGAGCAATTCTATGGTTGACATTGTATTTAGCAAGCAATTTACGGAAAGCACCATGAATAAAGTGTGAACCACCATCAGTCATTAAATATCTAGGGACTCCAAATCTCGGGAAAATAACTTCTTTAAGCATTTTAATAGAATTGTTATGATCAGCACTACTAGTTGGAATAGCTTCTACCCACTTAGTAACATAATCAACAGCAACTAAGATATGTGTATACCCATTAGAGGAAGGAAAAGGTTCCATATAATCAAAACCCCACACATCAAATGGTTCAATAACAAGTGAATAATTCATAGGCATTTCCTGACGTCTACTAATATTACCAATTCTTTGACATTCATCACAAGACAAGACAAACTTACGAGCATCCTTGAAGAGAGTAGGCTAATAAAACCAGATTGTAATACCTTGTGTGCAGTTCTATCTCCAGCATGGTGTCCTCCGTAGGCCACAGAGTGACACTTGCGTAGGATCTGTTCCTGTTCATGCTCAGGTACACAACGTCTAACAACACCATCTACTCCTTCTTTATAAAGGTGTGGATCATCCCAAAAGTAATGTCTTAAATCATAGAAAAACTTTTTCTTTTGCTGGTATGTGAAACTAGGTGGTATAAATTTAGCAACGATGTCATTAGCATAATCAGCATACCATGGAGTATTACGAGAACATTTACGACAGCTAATTGCTCATCAGGAAAGCTATCATCAATAGGCAGTGGGTCATCAAGAACATTTTCTAACCTAGACAAGTTGTCTGCAACGGGGTTCTCAGCTCCCTTTCTATCAATAATATGCAAATCAAATTCTTGCAGCAGGAGAACCCATCTAATAAGTCTAGGTTTAGCATCTTTCTTTTCCATAAGATATTTAATAGCAGCATGATCAGTGTGAATAGTACTTTGGAATCAACAATATAAGATCTGAACTTGTTACAAGCAAAAACAACTGCTAAAAATTCTTTTTCAGTAGTAGCATAATTTCTCTGGGCACTGTCTAGAGTTTTACTAGCATAATGAATAACATTCAATTTCTTATCAACTCTTTGTCCTAGAACAGCACCAACAACATAATCACTAGCATCACACATAATTTCAAAGGGTAAACTCCAATCAGCTGGTTGAACAATAGGTGCAGAAATCAAGGCTTTCTTAAGTATTTTAAATGCTTCTACACAATCCTCATCAAAAACAAAAGGAACATCTTTTTGCAAGAGATTAGTGAGAGGCCTAGAAATTTTAGAGAAGTCTTTAATAAACCTCCTATAGAAACCAGCATGACCAAGGAAACTTCTTATACCTTTGATATCTGTAGGACACGGCATCTTTTCAATAGCATCTACTTTAGCTTTATCAACTTCAATACCTCTTTCAGAAATTTTATGCCCCAAGATAATGCCTTCATTAACCATGAAGTGGCACTTCTCCCAATTCAAAACAAGATTAGTTTCTTCACATTTCTGCAAAACTCGATCAAGGTTGCTTAAGCAATCATCAAAAGAAGTTCCGTAAACGGAGAAATCATCCATGAAAACCTCAACAATCTTTTCACAAAAGTCAGAGAATATAGCAGTCATACATCTTTGAAAGGTGGCAGGTGCATTGCATAAACCAAAAGTCATGCGTCTGTAAGCAAAAGTGTCGAAAGGGCAAGTAAAAGTGGTCTTTTCTTGGTCCTCTTTTGACGCAGGTATTTGAGAAAAACCAGAATAACCATCTAGAAAGCAAAAATGTGTATGTTTGGATAGTCTTTCTAGCATTTGATCAATAAAAGGTAGAGGGTAATGATCTTTTCTAGTAGCTTTGTTTAATTTATGAAAATCAATTACCATCCTATAACCTGTAACAATTCTTTGTGGAATCAATTCATTCTTATCATTGGGAACAACAGTAATACTTTCCTTCTTAGGGATACAATGAACAAGACTCACCCATCTACTATCAGCAATAGGATAAATTATACCTGCCTCCAGAAGCTTCAGTATTTCATTTCTTACCACTTCTTTCATCTTAGGATTTAACCATCGTTGATGATCAACAACTGGTTTAGCGCCAGGCTCCATATTAATTTTATGCTGACATAGAGTAGGGCTAATTCCCTTAAGATCATCAAGAGTATATCCAATAGCAGCACGGTGCTTCCTCAGAGTTTTCAATAATTTCTTTTCTTCATGCTCTGAAAGGTTAGCACTAATAATAACAGGATATATCTTCTTCTCATCAAGATAAACATATTTCAAAGTATCAGGTAGTTGTTTAAGCTCAAACACGGGATCACCCTTGGGTGGAGGAGGATCCCCAAGAATCTCAACAGGCAAATTGTGTTTCAAAACAGGCATTTGATTAACGAATATTTCATCTAATTCCTTTCTTTCATTCATAAACATATCATTTTCATGGTCTAGCAAATATTGCTCTAAAGGATCAGTAGGAGGCACGGCAATAGAAGTAAGACCAATAATTTCATCTTTACTAGGCAATTCCTTATCATGGGGTTGTCTATGAAATTTAGAGAAATTAAAATCATGAGACACATCCCCAAAACTTACAGTAACAATTTCTTTCTCATAGTCTATCTTAGCATTGATAGTGTTCAAGAAAGGTCTACCAAATATAATGGGACAAAAATCATCTTGTGGGGAGCCAAGAACAAGGAAATCAGTAGGGTATTTTATTTTCCCACACAAGACTTCAACATCTCTAACAATCCCAATTGGTGATATAGTATCTCTATTGGCAAGCTTAATAGTAACATCAATATCTTCTATCTCAGCAGGTGCAATATCATTCATAATTTGTTGATATAAAGTAAAAGGAATTGCACTCACACTAGCACCCACATCACATAAGCCATGATAACAATGATCTCCTATTTTAACAGAAACAACAGGCATGCCAACGATAGGTCTATGTTTATCTTTAATGTCGGGTTTAGCAATTCTAGCGGCTTCATCATAGAAATAAATAACATGCCCATCAATATTATCGACCAAGAGATCTTTAACCATAGCAATACGAGGTTCAACTTTAATTTGTTTAGGGGGTGTAGGTGTTCTAGTATAACTCTTATGAACCACAGTTGAAGCTTTAGTATGATCCTTTATTCTAACAGGGAAAGGCGGTTTCTCAATATAAGCAGCAGGAACAATAGGATCAACATTATAAGTAATAGTTTCTTCTTAAACTTTAATAGGTTCTACTACTTTCACTTGAATGGGAGGATGATATTTAAACCACTTCTCCTTGGGGAGATCAACATGATTAGCAAATGATTCACAAAAAGAAGCTACTATCTCAGAGTCAAGTCCATATTTAGTGCTAAATTCACGAAAAGCATCGGTATCCATAAAAGATTTAACACAATCAAACTTGAGGTTTATACCTGACTCCTTACCTTCGTCGAGTTCCCAATCTTCAGAGTTGCGTTTAATTCTTTCCAATAAATACCATTTGAATTCAATAGTCTTCTTCATAAAAGAACCAGTACAAGAAGTATCGAGCATGGATTGATCATTACGAGAAAGCCGAGCATAAAAATTCTGAATAATAATTTCTCTTGAGAGCTCATGATTGGGGCATGAATATAACATTGACTTAAGCCTCCCCCAAGCTTGAGCGATACTTTCTCCTTCACGAGGCCAAAAATTATATATATAATTCCAATCACGATGAACCAGATGCATAGGATAAAACTTTTGACGAAATTCCAATTTCAATCGATTGTAGTTCCATGATCCAATATCATCACATAGCCTATACCATGTCAATGCCTTCTCCTTCAAATATAAAGGGAAGACCTTCTTCTTGACCTCATCCTCGGGCAAACCTGCAAGCTTAAATAATCCACAAACTTCATCCACATAGATTAGATGCATATCAGGATGTAATGTTCCATCTCCTGCATAAGGATTAGCTAGCAGTTTCTCTATCATACCCAAAGGAATTTCATAATAAATATTTTCAGTAGGTTCAGTAGGTTGAGGGGCAACTCTTTGCTCTTCCCGTCAGGGTGAAGATACCCCGAACAAGCCCCTCAAAGGATTATTTTCCATAGTAACAAGTGACAGTAAATTTCAGCACACTATATAAATGTTTCCTTACCAAATTCCACTTACCAAAGGCGCTTCACTCCCCGTCAACGGAGCCAGAAAAGAGTCTTGATGACCCACAAGTATAGGGGATCTATCATAGTCCTTTTGATATGTAAGAGTATCGAACCCAACGAGGAGCAGAAGGAAATGACAAGCGGTTTTCAGCAAGGTATTCTCTGCAAGCACTGAAATTATTGGTAACAGATAGTTTTGTGGTAAGATAATTCGTAACGAGTAACAAGTAACAAGAGTAACTAAGGTGCAGCAAGGTGGCCCAATCCTTTTTGTAGCAAAGTACAAGCCTGGACAAACTCTTATATAAAGCAAAGCGCTCCTGAGGACACATGGGAATTACTGTCAAGCTAGTTTTCATCATGCCCATACGATTCACGTTCGTTACTTTGATAATTTGATATGTGGGTGGACCGGTGCTTGGGTGCTGTCCTTACTTGGACAAACCTCCCACTTATGATTAACCCCTCTCGCAAGCATCTGCAACTACAAAAGAAGAATTAAGATAAATCTAACCATAGCATGAAACATATGGATCCAAATCAGCCCCTTACGAAGCAACGCATAAACTAGGGTTTAAGCTTCTGTCACTCTAGGAACCCATCATCTACTTATTACTTCCCAATGCCTTCCCCTAGGCCCAAATCATGATGAAGTGTCATGTAGTCGACGTTCACATAACACCACTAGAGGAAAGACAATATACATCTCATCAAAATATCGAACGAATACCAAATTCCCATGATTACTTATAACAAGACTTCTCCCCTGTCCTCAGGAACAAACGTAACCACTCACAAAGCATATTCATGTTCATAATCAAAGGAGTAATAATTATCATTAAGGATCTGAACATATGATCTTCCACCAAATAAACCAACTAGCATCAACTACAAGGAGTAATCAACACTATTAGCAACCCACAGGTACCAATCTGAGTTTTTGAGACAAAGATTGGATACAAGAGATGAACTAGGGTTTGGAGAGGAGATGGTGCTGGTGAAGATGTTGATGGAGATTGACCCCCTCTCGATGAGAGGATCGTTGGTGATGACGATGGCTTCGATTTCCCACTCCGGGAGGGAAGTTTCCCCGACAGAACAGCTCCGCCAGAACCATAGATTGGTTCTGCCCAGGTTTCGCCTCGAGATGGCGGCGCTTCATCCCGAAAGCTTCCTCTTGATTTTTCCAGGTCAAAACACGTCATATAGCAGAAGATGGGCACCGGGGGCCTGCCAAGTGGGCCACAAGGCAGGGGGGCGCGCCCAGGGGGGTAGGGCGCACCCCCACCCTTGTGGATGCCTGGTGGGTCCCCTTTGGTATTTTCTTTGCCCAGTATTTTTTATATATTCCAAAATAATTCTCTGTAAATTTTCAGGACTTTTGGAGTTGTGCAGAATAGGTCTCTAGGATTTGCTCCTTTCCAGTCCAGAATTCCAGCTGCCGGCATTCTCCCTTCTTCATGTAAACCTTGTAAAATAAGAGAGAAAAGGCATAAGTATTGCACCAAAATAGGTAATAACAGCCCATAATGCAATAAATATCAATATAAAATCATGATGCAAAATGGACGTATCACCAAGCAATTGTTTCATACTTTTGATGTTCTCAAACTTTTTCAACTTTCACGCAATACATGAGCGTGAGCCATGGATATTGCACTATAGGTGGAATAGAATATGGTGGTTGTGGAGAAGACAAAAAGAAGGAGATAGTCTCACATCAACTAGGCGTATCAACGGGCTATGGAGATGCCCATCAATAGATATCAATGTGAGTGAGTAGGGATTGCCAAGCAACGGATGCACTAGAGCTATAAGTTTATGAAAGCTCAAAAAGAAACTAAGTGGGTGTGCACCCAACTCGCTTGCTCACGAAGACCTAGGGCAATTTGAGGAAGCCCATCATTTGAATATACAAGCCAAGTTCTATAATGAAAAATTCCCACTAGTATATGAAAGTGACAACAAAGGAGACTCTCTATCATGAAGATCATGGTGCTACTTTGAAGCACAAGTGTGGTAAAAGGATAGTAGCATTGCCCCTTCTCGCTTTTCTCTCTTTTTTTTCTTCTCTTTTTTTGTTAGGGCTTCTTTTGGCCTCTTTTTTTTTGTAAAGTCCAGAGACTCATCCCAACTTGTGAGGGAATCATAGCTTCCATCATCCTTTCCTCACATGGGACAATGCTCTAATAATGATGATCATCACACTTTTTTTTACTTACAACTCAAGAATTACAACTCGATACATAGAACAAAAATATGACTCTATATGAATGCATCCGGCGGTGTACCGGGATGTGCAATGATCAAGAGAGACATGTATAAAAAATCTGAATGGTGGCCTTGCCACAAATACTATGTCAACTACATGATCATGCAAAGCAATATGACAATGATGAAGCGTGTCATAATAAACAGAACGGTGGAACTTGCATGGCAATACATCTCGGAATGGCTATGGAAATGCCATAATAGGTAGGTATGGTGGCTGTTTTGAGGAAGGGTATATGGTGGGTGTAGTGAACCGGTGAAGGTTGCGCGGTACTAGAGAGGCTAGCAATGGTGGAAGGGTGAGAGTGCGTATAATCCATGGACTCAACATTAGTCATAAAGAACTCACATACTTATTGCAAAAGTCTATTAGTTATTGAAACAAAGTACTACACGCATGCTCCTAGGGGAATAGATTGGTATGAAAAGACCATCACTCGTCCCCGACCGCCACTCATAAGGAAGACAATCAATAAATAAATCATGCTTCGACTTCATCACATAACGGTTCACCATACGTGCATGCTACGGGAATCACAAACTTTAACACAAGTATTTATACCAATCCGTAATTACTCACTAGCATGACTCTAATATCACCATCTTTATATCTCAAAACAATCATAAGGAATCAAACTTCTCATAGTATTCAATGCTCTTTATATGAATGTTTTTATTATATCCCTCTTGGATGCCCATCATATTAGGACTAAATTCATAACCTATGCAAATTACCATGCTGTTTAGAGAGACTCTCAAAATAATATAAGTGAAGCATGAGAGTTCAACAATTTCTATAAAATAAATTCACCACCGTGCTCTAAAAAGATATAAGTGAAGCACTAGAGCAAAATTGTCTAGCTCAAAAGATATAAGTGAAGCACATAGAGTATTCTAATAAATTCACAATTCATGCATGTCGCTCTCAAAAGGTGTGTATAGCAAGGATGATTGTGGCAAAATAAAAATCAAAGACTCATATCATACAAGACGCTCCAAGCAAAACACATATCATGTGGTGAATAAAAATATAGCCTCAAGTAAATTTACCGATAGACGAAGACGAAAGAGGGGATGCCATCCGGGGCATCCCCAAGCTTAGAAGCTTTGTTGTCCTTGAATATTACCTTGGGGTGCCTTGGGCATCCCCAAGCTTAGGCTCTTGCCACTCCTTATTCCATAGTCCATCAAATCTTTACCCAAAACTTGAAAACTTCACAACACAAAACTCAACAGAAAACTCATGAGATCCGTTAGTACAAGAAAATAAATCACCACTTTTTGGTACTGTTGTGAACTCATTCTTTATTTATATTAGTGTAATATCTATTGTATTCCAACTTCTCCATGGTTCATACTGAAGGAAATATGCCCTAGAGGCAATAATAAAGTTGTTATTTATATTTCCTTATATCATGGTAAATGTTTATTATTCATGCTAGAATTGTATTAACCGGAAACTTAGTACATGTGTGAATACATAGACAAACAGAGCGGCCCTAGTATGCCTCTACTTGACTAGCTTGTTTATCAAAGATGGTTATGTTTCCTGACCATAGACATGTGTTGTCATTTGATGAACATGATCACATCATTAGAGAATGACGTGATGGACAAGACCCATCCGTTAGCTTAGCATAATGATCATTAAGTTTTATTGCTATTGCTTTCTTCATGACTTATACATATTCCTCTGACTATGAGATTATGCAACTCCCGAATACCGGAGGAACACTTTGTGTGCTATCAAACATCACAACATAACTGGGTGATTATAAAGATGCTCTACAGGTGTCTCCGAAGGTGTTTGTTGGGTTGGCATAAATCGAGATTAGGATTTGTCACTCCGAGTATCGGAGAAGTATCTCTGGGCCCTCTCGGTAATGCACATCATATGAAGCCTTGCAAGCAATGTCACTAATGAGTTAGTTGCGGGATGATGCATTACGTAATGAGTAAAGAGACTTGCTGGTAACGAGATTGAACTAGGTATGATGATACCGACGATCGAATCTCGGGCAAATAACATACCGATCACAATGGGAATAACGTATGTTGTTATGCGGTTTGACCGATAAAGATCTTCGTAGAATATGTAGGAGCCAATATGAGCATCCAGGTTCCGCTATTGGTTATTGACCAGAGATGTGTCTCGGTCATGTCTACATAGTTCTCGAACCCGTAGGGTCCGCACGCTTAACGTTCGATGACGATTTGTATTATGAGTTACGTGATTTGATGACCGAAGTTTGTTTGGAGTCCCGGATGAGATCACAGACATGACGAGGAGTCTCGAAATGGTCGAGAAGTAAAGATTCATATATTGGAAGGCTATATTCGGACATCGGAAATGTTCCGAGTGATTCGGGTATTTTTTCGGAGTACCGGGGAGTTACGGGAATTCACCGGCAGAAGTAATGGGCCTTATTGGGCCATATGGGAAAAGAGGAGGTAGGCCAAAGGGGAGGTGGTGCACGCCCCCCCATGGGTCCGAATTGGACTAGGGGAAGGGGGCGGCGTCCCCCTTGCCCTTTCCTACTCCCTCTCTCTTTCCCTCTTTCCTTCTCTCCTACTCCGAAAAAGGGAAGGGATTCCTACTAGGACTTGGAAGTCCTAGTAGGACTCCATACACTTGGTGTGCCCCTAGGAGGGCCGGCCTCTCTCCCTCCCTCCTTTATATACAGGGGAGGGGGGCACCCCAAAGACACACCAAGATTTGTCTTAGCCGTGTGCGGTGCCCCCCTCCACAGTTACACACCTCGGTCATATCGTCGTAGTGCTTAGGCGAAGCCCTACGCCGGTAACTTCATCATCACCGTCGCCACGCCGTCGTGCTGACGGAACTCTCCCTCGTCGTCAACTGGATCAAGAGCTCGAGGGACATCATCGAGCTGAACGTGTGCTGAACTCGGAGGTACCGTACGTTCGGTGCTTGATCGGTTGGATCGCGAAGACGTTCGACTACATCAACCGCGTTAAGCTAACGCTTCCGCTTTCGGTCTACGAGGGTACGTGGACATACTCTCCCCTCTCGTTGCTATGCATCTCCTAGATAGATCTTGCGTGAACATAGGAATTTTTTTGAAATTGCACGTTCCCCAACACATACCCCCCGATACTACCCATAGATTCATCAAAATAAGCAAACAACACATAGAAAATAGAATCTGTCAAAAACAGAAAAGTCTTCGAAGATCTGAATTTTTCTAATACTTATGTAACTTCAAAAATTCTGAAAATTTAGGATAACATAGAAAATTTGTATATCAATCGTTTGTAAACAATTCAGGGTTTTTACGTGCTCCAGTGAATTTAAACAATTCTGTTACTGGACGCAAAAGTTTCTGTTTTTCAGCAAGATCAAATCAACTATCACCGTAAGCCATCCCAAAGGTCTTACTTGGCTCAAACACTAATTAAAACACCAAAACACAATTACTACAGAGATAATAATGTGTATTTCATAAAAACAGAAAATAAAAATATTGGGTTGTCTCCCAACAACCGCTTTTCTTTAAAGCCTTTTAGCTAGGCATTGAGATTTCAATGATGCTCATATGAAAGATAGCAATTAAAACATGAAGAGAGCATCATATAGCATGTGAAAAAAAACTTTAAGTCTAACATACTTCCTGTGCATAGGCATCTTATAGGGAAAATATTTATCAAGACAAGCAAAAACTAGCATATGCAAGGAAGAAAAAAGAAACAAAAGCAATCTCAACATAATGAGAGGTAATTTAGTGACATGAAAATTTATACAACCATATTTTCCTCTCTCATAATAATTACATGTACGATCATAATCAAATTCAACAATATAGCTATCATATAACATATTCTCTACATGATCCACATGCATGCAAAGTTGACACTCTTCCAAAATAGTGGGATCATCAAATAAAGTCATGACCTCTCCAAGCCCACTTTTATCAAAAAATTCATAAGATTGATCATTCTCCAAAGTAGTGGGATCATTATTACCTAGAGTTAACACTCTTCCAAACCCACTTTCAATATTATAGCAATCATATTCATCATGAGGCTTAAATAAATTTTCAAGATCATAAGAAGCATCATCACCCCAATCATGATCATTGCAATAAGTAGCGGACATAGCAAAACTAGCATCCCCAAGCTTGGGGTTTTGCATATCATTAGCACAATTGACATTAATAAAATTTATAATAACATCAATGGAATTATGCTTTTGATTCAAGGAGCTATCAAGTATGGGTGCAATAGCAATAATCTCATGTTTAACATAGGGAACTATAGCAAATTCATCTCCATAAATATTGGCGTCATGGCCATAAGAATAGCAAGCATCATGTTCATCAAGGGATATTTCAATCAAATCAACGGAATCATAATTATCTATAGATTCATGCATATTATTATTTTCTTCCAAAGCAACGGTCATTCTCTCAATAAATTCCTTAACATAGGCATTATGAGCATAGTTTTCATAGCAATATTTAAGTATGTCAAAAAAAATAGAATTGTAGAGAGTAATATCATACTTTTCAATCAAAGAAGCAACTTCATAAGCACCCTTAAAAGCAACAAATTCTTCAATTTGTTCGATATCATAGTAACTATAAACACCCTTTTCATAAGAAGATAAGATTTCATTATCATTAAACTCACATAGGTAGGGAAGGTGTTTTTTAGGGTTCTTAGAGCAACAAGTGAAATCACAAAGTTCACAAAGATTCCAAGCATAACATAGCAAAAAAATTATTTGATTCCATAAGAGTCTCCCTTTTTCAGACAAACGGTGACGCACAAAATGAGCATGCTCATCTAAAGATTTTCCATCAACTAAACTAGTTGGGGTTTCAGCACGAGTACATATGGATCGAAGATGATCCAAGTAGAAAACTTTAAGTGGATCCATAAACCTTTTTGTTTCTGACTTTCAATAAACACATAATTATACCAAACAAGCAAACGAGCTAAGTAAGACATAAAGACAAACGAAAGAAGGGCAAATAAAAAGGCAAATCTTTTTGTGTTTTTCTAAAATTGTTTTAGAAGTGGGGGAGAGGAACACGAGAGGCAAATAGCAAATAATGTAATGCAAGAGATGAGAGTTTATGGTGGGTACTTGGTAGGCTTGATGTAGATCTCCCCGGCAACGGCGCCAGAAATTCTTACTGCTACTTCTTGAGCTTGCATTGGTTTTTCCCTTGAATAGGAAAGGGTGATGCAGCAAAGTAGAGATAAGTATTTCCCTCACTTAAGAACCAAGGTATCAATATAGTAGGAGATACACGCAAGTCTCCAATCTATGCACCTGCACAAACAATCAAACACTTTCACCCAACGCGATAAAGGGGTTGTCAATCCCTTCATGGTCACTTGCAAAGGTGAGATCTGATAGAGATGGATATAAAAGCTTACTAAAACGTATTACAAAATAAAAGTAAATAAATTGTAGAAAGGTATTTTTGGGTTTTTTGGTTTATAGATCTGAAAATATATGATGGAAAATAGACCCGGGAGGCCATAGGTTTCACTAGAGGCTTCTCTCTTGAAGGCAAACAATACGGTGGGTGAACAAATTACTGTCGAGCAATTGATAGAAAAGTGCAAATTTATGACAATATCCAAGGCAATGATTATGAATATAGGCATCACGTCCGTGTCAAGTAGACCGAAACGATTCTGCATCTACTACTATTACTCCACACATCGACTGCTATCCAGCATGCATCTAGAGTATTAAGTTCATAAGAACGGAGTAACGCCTTAAGTAAGATGACATGATGTAGAGGGATAAACTCAAGCAATATGATGAAAACCCCATCTTTTTACCCTTGATGGCAACAATACAATACGTGCCTCGCTACCCCTACTGTCACTGGGTGAGGACACCGCAAGATTGAACCCAAAACTAAGCACCTCTCCCATTGCAAGAAGAACCAATCTAGTTGGCCAAACCAAACCGATAATTCAAAGAGAAATACAAAGATATCAAATCATGCATATAAGAATTCAGAGAAGATTCAAATAATATTCATAGATAAACTGATCATAAATCCACAATTCATCGGATCTCAACAAACACACCGCAAAAGAATATTACATCGGATAGATCTCCAAGAACAACACGGAGAACATGGTATTGAGAATCAAAGAGAGAGAAGAAGCCATCTAGCTACTAGCTGTGGACCCGTAGGTCTGTGGTAAACTACTCATGCTTCATCGGAAGGGCAATAGAGTTGATGTAGAAGCCCTCCGTGATCGAATCCCCCTCCGACAGGATGTTGGAAAAGGCCCCAAGATGGGATCTCACGGGAACAGAAGGTTACGGCAGCGAAAAAGTATTTTGGTGGACGCTTTTGGTGGTTTGGGAATATTTCTGAATTTATAGGCCAAAGACTAGGGTTGGAGGACTCCCGTGGGGCCCACAAGCCAAGGGGCGCCCCCCTAGGGCGCACCCTGAGGGCTTGTGGAGCCCTCGGGACTCTTCTGCCTTCCTCTCCAAGTCCTACATGTGTCTTCTGGTCCAAGAAAAATCATCGCGAAAGTTTTATTCTGTTTGGACTCCGTTTGGTATTCCTTTTCTGTAAAACTCAAAACAAGGAAAAACAGAAACTGGCATTGGGCTCTAGGTTAATAAGTTAGTCCCAAAAATAATATAAATTAGCATATTAATGCATATAAAACATCCAAAATAGATAATATAATAGCATGGAACAATAAAAAATTATAGATACGTTGGAGACGTATCAGTCTGCGGCGCGGTCCGGACGTGTTTTCTCCCGCAAACCAGAGACAAACATGGGGGTGGTGCTTTGCAGGAGTCTACACATGCAAAACGCCGCTCTCTACCCCCCTAGCCCACCCAAAAGGAAGGCGGAGCCTACGCTTTTATAGCATCCCGCACTGTTTCCGCGCCAAAATCCCCCATTCTCTTCTTCCATTCCCAGCCGCTCTCCGCCCAATTCCCACTCTTTTCTCCCATCCTCCCCTTCCTTCCACTGCTGACACATGGAACCATCGGAGAATCTATCAAAGATGGAGCTGGCAGAGGTGCCGGCGGATCCGAGAATCACGCTCGCCCGGAAAATCGGCTCGGTGACACGGCAAACTCGCCGCGTCAAAGCGAAGGCCGCAAAGGAGGAGAAGCTCAAGAAGCGGTTGGTTGCCGGTGGGCCTAGTGGTGGTGATGGGCATGGAGGTCATGGCGGACGAGGCGGTCGGCGCGGGCGTGGTGCGGCCGTGGCGTACGAGGCTAAGAGAGCCCTAGAAATGATATGTAATATTGTGGCCGTGAGGCCTATGAATGATGCTGAAATTAATAATTTGGGGATTAACGCACTAGAGAGTTTTTGCGACGACCTCATACCCTCTTTGGAGCTAGAGGAGGCGGTTGATGGTACAGATTCAGATGTGTATGTGGCACCTTTACAGTCTGATTGCACTATACAGACGGCTTCCGGTTGTATGGACGCGAAAGGGGTGCCTGATAAACCAAAACGTTCCTGGAAGAGGATGATTTATCCTACATCGGCAGTTCGTAGAAGTGTGAGAGTCAAATTCAATAAAAAATTCCATGATGACAAATGAAAGGAATCTTTTGGAATAGCAGAGGTCTAGCAGACTTGGCTAAACAAAGGTTTCTTACAGAAGCGTCAGTTGAACATACGCTAGATTTTATAGCCCTACTAGAAACAGGTAGAGATAATTTCACTTCGCAGTTCCTTGGCACCCTATCAGGGGGTGTAGAGTTTGATTGGCACTATTTACCCCCAAGGGGACGATCCGGAGGGATTTTACTTGGGGTTATGTGTGAAATGATAGAAGTGATGAGTGTCATTCAAGGTGACTATGCCGTTAAGTTTCGCGTTAGGTCACTGTGTATGGAGCAGCTGAACCTGAGTTCAAACCTGACTTTCTAGCTGACCTGGTGAGGGTCTATGGGGATGAAAGGTTATTGATTCTAGTGGGTGGAGATTTTATTTATTATAAGGAGAGAAGAAAGGAACAATGACAAATTTGATGGAAGATGGTCATTTATGTTCAATACTATCATTGAGAGAATTAATTTGAGGGAAATTGACCTTACCGGTAGACAGTTCATGTGGGCGAAGTCATTGTCGAATAAGACATATGAGAAGTTGGACCGGGTACTTACAAGTGTTGATTGGGAACAAAAATCCCCACTTGTAACAGTGCAAGCGTTACAAAGCGCTATTTCCGACCATACATTCTTGTTGGTTGATTCGGGGGAAGCGACACATATAGGAAATAAGAATTCCTTCTCTTTTGAACTTAGATGGTTCGAGAGAGAGGGATTTCTCGATCTCATCGCAAGGGAATGGGCTAAGGATTATGGTGGCCAATAAAATGTCGAAAGGTGGCAAAATAAGATCAGACACCTGCGACAATTTTTGAGGGGTTGGGCCAGAAACAAAAGCGGGAATTATAAAACAAGAAAAGGAGAAACTCATTTGATTAACTGAAGCTCTCGATCTCAAAGCGGAATCCACACTGCTTGACATGACTGAATAGGCCGCAAAATCTAAGGCAGAGCAGAAACTTTGTGATCTTCTTAGAGAAGAAGAAATGAAATGGGCTCTCGGGGCTAAGGTACTTAAAGTCGTCCAAGGGGATGACAATACTAAGTTCTTTCACATGATTGCAAATGGCAAACATAGAAAGAAGAAAACCATCCAGCTAGAACAGGATGAAGGTACGGTAGTTGGGCATGAGAACCTCAAACTGTATATCTCAAATTACTACAAACAACTCTTTGGGCCGCCTGAGGACAACTTTGTGTCGCTCGACAAGCTCGCAGTTGGGGATATCCCTCATCTAAGGACAGACAAAAATGAGATTTTGTCTGCGTCATTTATAGAAAGGGGTGTTTGAGGCCATATCACAAATGAAGCAGAATAAGGCACCTGGACCAGATGGGTTCCCAGCAGAATTTTATAAGAAATGTTCGCATATTATAAAAGATGACCTTCTGCCGATGTTCAATGACTTATTTAACAGCCACCTACAGCTCTTTCACCTCAACTTTGGAACGATTGCATTGTTACCAAAGAAGGAGGAGGCAGTGCGCATCGAGCAGTTCAGGCCCATTTGTCTTTTAAATGTGAGTTTCAAAATATTCATGAAAGTCAGTACAAATAGATTTACACGGATTGCCCACTCGGTGGTACAACCGAGTCAAACCGCGTTCATGCCGGGAAGACATATCCTTGAAGGGGTTGTTGTCTTACATGAAATCCACTCGAACAAACTTGATGGTGTGATCTTCAAGGTGGATTTTGAGAAATCGTACGATAACGTCAAATGGTCGTTCCTCCAGCAAGCCATGCGTATGAAAGGGTTCAATGAAGCCTGGAGGAACCAAGTAGATTCCTTCATTAAACAAGGTAGCGTGGGGATTAAAGTCAATGATGACATAGGTCATTACTTTCAGACACATAAGGGCTTAAGACAGGGGGATCCGATGTCTCCTATTCTGTTCAACATAGTAGCTGACATGTTGGCAGTTCTTATCGGTAGGGCCAAGGAGAATGGCCAGGTAGGTGGAGTCATTCCTCATCTAGTCGATGGGGGGTTTCCATACTACAATACGCTGATATATATTCATGGAACATGACCTCGCAAAAGCTAGAAATATGAAACTAGTTCTTTGCCTCTTTGAGCAATTGTCGGGGTTAAAAATCAATTTTAACAAGAGCGAATTGTTTTACTTTGGAAGGGCCAAATAGGAACAAGATGCATATAGACAATTGTTCAGTTGTGAAATGGGTTCTCTGCCTTTTAGTTATCTCGGAATCCCAATTCATCATCGCAGACTCACAAATAAAGAATGGAAATGTATTGAGGATCGATTTGAGAAAAAGCTAAGCTGCTGGAAGGGTAAGCTTTTGTCTTATGGAGGTCGGCTTGTGTTAATCAATTCAGTGCTGACTAGTATACCGATGTTCCTGTTGTCTTTATTTGAAGCTCCCATAGGGGTACAGAAAAGGTTAGATTTTTATCGATCCTGATTTTTTTGGAAATGTGATGTGGTTAAGACGAAATACAGATTGACCAAATGGGATATCATTTGTAGACCCAAAGATCAAGGGGGACTTGGGATTGAGAACTTGGAGATAAAAAATAAATGCTTGCTGAGTAAATGGCTTTTTAGGCTATCAGTGGAAACTGATGGTATGTGGGCGCAAATTCTTCATAACAAATACCTACAAACTAAGACTCCGGCCTAGGTTACCGTAAGGCCTAATGACTCGCCGCTTTGGAAGGGGCTAATGCAGACGAAGGATACCTTCTTTCGCAGGGAAAAATTTGTTGTAGGCAATGGTACAACAACCAGATTCTAGGAAGATACATGGTTCGGGGAGATGCCTTTAGCCTTGCAGTATCCCACATTGTATAATATTGTACAGCGTAAGGAGGAATACGTGGCTACAGTATTACAATCGTCCCCATTAAACATCCAGTTCAGGAGATCTCTTGTGGGGGAGCGTTTGAATTCTTGGTTACATTTGGTGCGAAGGCTGATGGATGTTCAACTTTCGGACCAACCACATATGTTTCAATGGAAGTTAACTAGGAATGGCGCGTTCACGGTGAGATCCATGTATCAGGATCTGATTAATTCTGGCCCATTCCCGAGATCGATTCATATTTGGAAAATTAAAGTTCCACTAAGAAGCAAAATCTTCATGTGGTTTGTTCACAAGGAAATGATTCTCCCCAAGGATAATTTACTAAAGAGAAGATGGGTAGGTAGTTCAGGTTGTTGTTTTTGTGACAACGATGAAAAGATACAACACTTATTCCTTGGCTACCCTCTCGCTAAGTTGCTTTGGCATACGATTCATATAGCCTTTAACAATACCCCTCCGGTCAGCATTGACATGTTGTTTGGGACGTGGCTTGCTGGAGTGGAACCAGTTATTGCGGGATGTATTCGGATAGGAATATGCGCATTACTTGGGGATATATGGAACTACAGAAATGATATGATCTTTAACAGACAAAATCTTATAAACTTTTTGCAGGTTATTTACAGAGCTACTGCTTGGATCCGTACGTGGTCGTTACTCACTCATACGGACTCCAGGGAGCTTTTGGTTACTGGGTGCAACCGATGGGAGACGGTCGCATGGGTTATCTACAACTGGTTTGGATGGCGGTCCAATAATAGGATATGTGTTTAGTCATCTAGCCTTTTTTTGGCGCCAGTTGTGGCTTTATTTTTCATTTTTTTCCCTATGTGCTCTATTTGCGAGCTGTAATGAATTGCAGACTTTGTTTTGTTTTGATTTTAATAAGATGGTCGTATGCATCACTTTGATCCAGAGGCCGGAGGCTTTCCTCCTTTTCAAAAAAAAGAAACTGTACATGAGCTTCACCGTAAAAAGTTGAGCGGAGTCATCTTTAAAATTTACTTCGAAAAGGCCTATGATAAAGTGAAATGGCCCTTTCTATTGCAAACTTTACGCATGAAGGGGTTTTCACCAAAATGGTGTCGATGGGTTGAGAGTTTTGTTTCTCGACGTAGTGTGGCTATCAAAGTCAACAATGATGTTGGCAACTATTTTCAGACTAAGAAGGGTCTTCGCTAAGGGGACTCCATATCCCCTATTTTGTTCAACATCCCAGCCGATATGTTAGCTATCCTTGTTCAGAGGGCTAAGGTGGCCGATCAGATTAGCGGTGTTATTCCCCATTTAGTAGAAGAAGGTCTATCTATTTTACAATACACGGATGACACTATACTTTTTATGGATAATGACCTAGATAAAGCAAGAAACCTCAAGCTGCTTTTATGCAAGAAACCTCAAGCTGCTTTTATGTGCATTTAAGGAGCTCTCTGGTCTCAGAATTAATTTCCATAAGAGCATGCTTTTTTGCTTCGGCGACGCTGCAGAGTCCGCATCTGAGAATGCTGACATTTTTGGCTGCCAGCTTGGGCAGTTCCCAATTAGGTATCTCGGTATTCTGATTCACTATCGGCGCTTAACTATCGCTGAGTGGAAACATGTGGAAGAGAGACTTGAGAAATGGCTAGAGCCAGGTGGAAAGCCAAACTCTTGTCATATGGGGGGCGATTGATTTTGATCAATTCCTTCCTTAGCAATATGGTTCTATACATGTTGTTATTCTTCCACTTACCGAAAGGGGTTCTTCAGCGTCTGGATTACTTTAGATCCAGATTTTTCTGGCAATGTGATAATGAATCCACGAAATATTGACTGGCTAGGTGGATTGTATTATGCCGCCCTAAAAGTCAAGGGGGGCCTTGGAATTCAAGATCTTGAGGTTAAAAACATCGCTCTTCTGAGTAAATGGGTTTATAAATTACTCACTGAGAATGGAGTATGGCAGGAAATCATTCGTAACAAATATGTGGGGTCCAAAGCCATTTCTCAGGTTCATTGGAAACCCGGTGATTCACATTTTTGGTATGGTGTCATGAAGGCCAAGGAATTCTTTTTTCAATTTGGTACTTTCTCAGTTAGGGATGGTTCTCTGGTTTGATTCTGGGAAGATACCTGGCTAGGCTCCACCTCACTTATGGTGCAGTACCCTAGCTTGTACAGGATTATCAGACATAAATTTGTCATGATCAAACAAGTTTTGGGACAAGAAAACCCCCGATATTTCTTTTTGTAGAGACCTCTTTGGCCCTCTCCTGGCAGCATGGAATGAATTACTCTCTCGTCTGGAGGACATTCAACTGACAAGCGAGCCGGACAAGTTTCGATGGAAACTGCATCAAAACGACAGTTTCTCAGTCAAGTCCTTGTACGATGCGATGACTCATATTGATGTTCCCGTTGATAACAATAGAATTGTGGAAGCTAAAAATACCTCTAAGAGTGAAGACATTCCTCTGGTTTTAAGCAGAGGAGTCATCTTAACTAGATATAATCTGGCACGACATAATTGGCAAGGTAGTAAGACATGTGCCTTTTGCCAACATGATGAGTCCATTAAACACTTATTTTTTGAGTGTAAGTTCGCTCGTGTAGTATGGGTCATAGTTCGAGTAGCTTCAAATCTATACCCCAACGTAGTGCACGTAACATGTTCGGCAATTGGTTGCGGGGTATTGATAAACACTTTTCTGCACATATTCTTGTGGGGGCGGCTGCCTTATATTGGGCATTGTGGCTTACCAGAAATGATGTGCTTTTTAATAATAAATGTGGTTCTTCTCCTGTGCAGATTATTCATGCATGTACGTGATGGCTCCATACTTGGTCTATCTTGCAGAAGTCGAAGGACATAGACCTTTTTATGATGGCGTCTACACGGCTGGAGCATATGGCCAGGGAGGTTTTCTCCCTCCATGGATGGCGGTGTAATCCCAGTATAGGATCTGCCCCACCCTAGACCGGATTGATTTATTTTTGCTGCAAAACTATGTTTATTTTTTGGTCGTTTGGATTTGTTGACTATGTGTATCATATTATGCAGAGGCCGGGCATTATTTAGATACAGTTGTACTCCAGTTCAAATGTTGGATGTGTCTCTCAGATCATGATAGCTAGTGAGGAATTTAGCACGAACCATGATATGGCAGAGCTGATCGATTCAGTCATTCGGTAGATAGTGATGTTCGGTGGCCACGGGGATTGTTCTAGGCATCCAGGGTGGTGGTTGGGCTGGAGGCGGATGATGGACTATCAACAAATGCGAGATCCAGCAAGAATCGGCGTGTGGTGGCGGGGAAACTTCAGCGAGGCGGAGTTTTGGTTTTGCGGCAGTAAGGTAGTGGTGTTGCAAATTTGCAACACTTGGACCAAACAAACATACTACATCAACTGCAGCAGTATTTATGGCACCAAACACCTCAAACAACAACTTTTGGGCATGACCGTCATTTTACATCAATTGTTTGAGATGATCTACTCCCTCCGTTTCTAAATATAAGCCTTTTTAAATATTTCAATACGAAATACATACTGATTTATATAGACTATTTTAGAGTGTAGATTCACTCATTTTGCTCCGTATATTCCGTAGTGAAGTCTCTGAAATGGCTTTTTTCGCACACTGCTACTTCTTGAGCTTGCATTGGTTTTTCCCTTGAAGAGGAAAGGGTGATGCAGCAAAGTAGAGATAAGTATTTCCCTCAGTTTGAGAACCAAGGTATCAATCCAGTAGGAGGTGCACGCAAGTCTCCAATCTATGCACCTGCACAAACAATCAAACACTTGCACCCAACGCGAAAAAGGGGTTGTCAATCCCTTCACGGTCACTTGCAAGGATGAGATCTGATAGAGATAGATATAAAAGATTACTAAACCGTAAAACAAAATAAAAGTAAATAAATTGCAGCAAGGTATTTTTGGATTTTTTGGTTTATAGATCTGAAACTATATGATGAAAAATAGACCCGGGGGCCATAGGTTTCACTAGAGGCTTCTCTCTTGAAAGAAAACATACGCTGGGTGAACAAATTACTGTCGAGCAATTGATAGAAAAGCGCAAAGTTATGACGATATTAGAAAAGCGCAAAGTTATGACGATATCCAAGGCAATGATTATGAATATAGGCATCACGTCCGTGTCAAGTAGACCAACTCCTGCCTGCATCTACTACTATTACTCCACACATCGACCGCTATCCAGCATGCATCTAGAGTATTAAGTTCATAAGAACGGAGTAACGCCTTAAGTAAGATGACATGATGTAGAGGGATAAACTCAAGCTATATGATGAAAACCCCATCTTTTTACCCTTGATGGCAACAATACAATACGTGCCTCGTTACCCCAACTTTGTCACTTGGTGAGGGCACCGCAAGATTGAACCCAAAACTAAGCACCTCTCCCATTGCAAGAAGAACCAATCTAGTTGGCCAAACCAAACCGATAATTCAAAGAGAAATACAAAGATATAAAATCATGCATATAAGAATTCAGAAAAGACTCAAATAATATTCATATATAATCTGATCATAAATCCACAATTCATCGGATCTCGACAAACACACCGCAAAAGAATATTACATCGGATAGATCTCCAAGAACATCGAGGAGAACATTGTATTGAAGATCAAAGAGAGAGAAGAAGCCATCTGGCTACTAGCTATGGGCCCGTAGGTCTGTGGTAAACTACTCACGCTTCATCGGAAGGGCAATAGAGTTGATGTAGAAGCCCTCCGTGATCGAATCCCCCTCCGACAGGGTGCCGGAAAAGGCCCCAAGATGGGATCTCACGGGAACAAAAGGTTACGGCGGCAGAAAAGTATTTTGGTGGACGCTTCTGGTCGTTTGGAAATATTTGGGAATTTATAGAGCTGGAATTAGGGTTAGGGGACTTTCGAGGGGCCCACAAGCCCTCAGGCCGCCCCCCTAGGGCGCGGCCCTGAGGCTTGTGGCCTCCTCGGGGATCTTCTGGCCCCCTCTCCAAGCTACGTGGGTGTCTTCTGGTCCAAGAAAAATCATCGCGAAAGTTTTATTCCGTTTGGACTCCGTTTGATATTCCTTTTCTGTAAAACTCAAAAACAAGGAAAAAAACAGAAACTGGCACTGGGCTCTAGGTTAATAAGTTAGTCCGAAAAATAATATAAGATAGCATATTAATGCATATAAAATATCCAAAACAGATAATATAATAGCATGGAACAATAAAAAATTATAGATACGTTGGAGACGTATCAAGCATCCCCAAGCTTAATTCCTACTCATCCTTGAGTAGGTAAATGATAAAAACAGAATTTTTTATGTGGAATGCTACCTAACATATTTATGCATGTAATTTTCTTTATTGTGGCATGAATATTCAGATCCATAAGATTCAAAACAAAAGTTTAATATTGACATAAAAACAATAATACTTCAAGCATACTAATAAAGCAATCATGTCTTCATAAAATAACATGGCCAAAGAAAGTTATCCCTACAAAATCATATAGTTTGGCTATGCTCCATCTTCATCACACAAAGTATTAAATCATGCACAACCCCGATGACAAGCCAAGCAATTGTTTCATACTTTTGATGTTCTCAAACTTTTTCAACTTTCACGCAATACATGAGCGTGAGCCCTGGATATAGCACTATAGGTGGAATAGAATATGGTGGTTGTGGAGAAGACAAAAAGAAGGAGAAAGTCTCACATCAACTAGGCGTATTAACGGGCTATGGAGATGCCCATCAATAGATATCAATATGAGTATGGATTGCCATGCAACGGATGCATTAGAGCTATAAGTGTATGAAAGCTCAAAAAGAAACTAAGTGGCTTTGCATCCAACTCGCTTATTCACGAAGACCTAGGGCAATTTGAGGAAGCCCATCATTGGAATATACTCCCTCCGTTCCTTTATATAAGGTGTATTTGTTTTTTGATAAAATTCCACAATGTAAGGTGCATTTGTTCTAATTCCTCGTAATTCCGATCTTGGCCCTCCAGAAAAAGGAAAGTATCTCTCCCCTGATTGCATGTATCTCTCCTTGTAGAGAAAGAAAAGGAAACTATCTTTCTCCCGATTGTGTGTATCTCTTTCTTTCTTAGCCTAAATGATTTACTTGCCGCTAATCTACAAATTAGAGAAGGGTAATTTTGTCCTAACTAGTGCATAATTATGTGCCTTGGTTACCGTGCTGAAAATAATACACCTTAGATAAAGGAATGGAGGGAGCCAAGTTCTATAATGAAAAATTATCACTAGTATATGAAAGTGACAACATAGGAGACTCTCTATCATGAAGATCATGGTGCTACTTTGAAGCACAAGTGTGGTAAAAGGATAGTAGCATTGTCCCTTCTCTCTTTTCTCTCATTTTTTTTGCTTGGGCTTCTTTTGGCCTCTTTTATTTTTTGTAAAGTTCGGAGACTCATCCCAACTTGTGAGGGAATCATAGCTTCCATCATCCTTTCCTCACATGGGACAATGCTCTAATAATGATGATCATCACACTTTTATTTACTTACAACTCAAGAAGTACAACTCGATTCTAGAACAAAATATGACTCTATATGAATGCCTCCGGCGGTGTACCGGGATGTGCAATGATCAAGAGTGACATGTATAAAAAAATATGAACGGTGGCCTTGCCACAAATACTATGCCAACTACATGATCATGCAAAGAAACATGACAATGATGAAGCGTGTCATAATAAACGGAATGGTGGAAGTTGCATGGCAATATATCTCGGAATGGCTATGGAAATGCCATAATAGGTAAGTATGGTGGCTGTTTTTAGGAAGGTATATGGTGGGTTTAATGCACCGGCGAGAATTGCGCGGTACTAGAGAGGCTAGCAATTGTGGAAGGGTGAGAGTGCGTATAATCCATGGACTCAACATTAGTCCTAAAGAACTCACATACTTATTTCAAAAATTTACTAGCTATCGAAACAAAGTCCTACATGCATGCTCCTAGGGGGATAGATTGGTAGGAAAATACCATCGCTCGTCCCCGACCGCCACTCATAAGGAAGACAATCAATAAATAAATCATGCTCCGACTTCATCACATAACGGTTCACCATACGTGCATGCTACGGGAATCACAAACTTTAACACAAGTATTTCTACCAATCCACAATTACTCACTAGCATGGCTTTAATATCACCATCTTTATATCTCAAAACAAATGCAAGGAATCAAACTTCTCATAGTATTCAACGCTCTTTATATGAAAGTTTTTATTATATCCCTCTTGGATGCCCATCATATTAGGACTAAATTCATAACCTAAGCAAATTACCATGATGTTTAGAGACTCTAAAAATAATATAAGTCAAGCATGAGAGTTCAACAATTTCTATAAAATAAAGCTACCGCCGTGCTCTAAAAAGATATAAGTGAAGCACTAGAGCAAATTGCCTAGCTCAAAAGATATAAGTGAAGCACATAGAGTATTCTAATAAATCACGATTCATGCATGTCCCTCTCAAAAGGTGTGTACAGCAAGGATGATTGTGGAAAACTAAAAAGCAAAGACTCATATCATACAAGACGCTCCAAGCAAAACACATATCATGTGGTGAATAAAAATATATCCTCAAGTAAATTTACCAATGGATTGAAGACGAAAGAGGGGATGCCATCCGGGGCATCCCCAAGCTTAGATGCTTGGTTGTCCTTGAATATTACCTTGGGGTGCCTTGGGAATCCCCAATCTTAGGCCCTTGCCACTCCTTATTCCATAGTCCATCAAATCTCTACCCAAAACTTGAAAACTTCACAACACAAAACTCAACAGAAAACTCATGAGATCCGTTAGTATAAGAAAATAAATCACCACTTTTTAGTACTGTTGTGAACTCATTCTTTATTTATATTGGTGTAATCTCTACTGTATTGCAACTTTTCAATGGTTCATACCCCCCCCCCCGCCACCCCCCCGATACTACCCATAGATTCATCAAAATAAGCAAACAACACATAGAAAATAGAATCTGTCAAAAACAGAACAGTCTGTAGCAATCTGTAAACTTCGTATACTTTTGTAACTCCAAAAATTCTGAATAATTAGGACAACCTGGGTAATTTGTATATCAATATTGTGTAAAAAATTCACTTCAAAATCATATTTCTGTGACGTTTTAAAATTGTTTTACTGATCACAAAAGTTTCTGTTTTTCAGCAAGATCAAATCAACTATCACCGTAAGCCATCCCAAAGGTCTTACTTGGCTCAAACACTAATTAAAACACCAAAACAAAATTACTACAGAGGTAATAATGTGTATTTATTGAAAAATAGAACCAAAAACAAAAAACATAAAGATAAAATTGGGTTGCCTCCCAACAAGCGCTATTGTTTAACGCCCCTAGCTAGGCATAAAACATAGATCTAGGTATTGTCATCTTTGGTATGCAATCCATAAGTAGCCCTCATAATAGATTCATATGGCAACTTAATTTTCTTTCTTGGAAAGTGTTCCATGCCCTTCCTTAACGGAAATTGAAATATAATGTTTCCTTCTTTCATATCAATAATTGCACCAATCGTTCTAAGGAAAGGTCTACCAAGAATAATAGGACATGTAGGATTGCAATCTATATCAAGCACAATGAAATCTACAGGCACATAATTCCTATTTGAAATAATAAGAACATCATTAATCCTACCCATAGGTTTCTTAATAATTGAATCCACTAGATGCAAATTTAAAGAACAATCATCAAATTCACGGAAACCTAGCACATCACATAAAGTTTTTGGAATCGTGGAAATGCTAGCACCCAAATCACACCAAGCATGGCACTCATAATATTTAATTTTAATCTTAATAGCAGGTTCCCACTCATCATAAAGCTTTCTAGGGATTGAAACTTCCAACTCAAGTTTTTCTTCAAAAGATTTCATCATAGCATCAACGATATGTTTAGTAAAAGCTTTATTTTGATTATAAGCATGAGGAGAATTCAACATGGATTGCAACAAGGAAATACAATCTATCAAAGAACAATTATCATAATTAAAGTCCTTGAAATCCAAAAGAGTGGGTTCATCGCTACTTAAAGTTTTGACCTCTCCAATCCCACTTTTATCAATTTTTGCATTAAGATCTATAAACTCCGAATCATTGGGACGCCTTCTAGCTAAAGTTGACTCATCTCCAGTCCCATATTTATCAAGATTTATATTATAAAACAAATATTTAATTGGAGTCACACCAATCACTTTAAGATCTTCATCATTATTCTCGCAAAAACTAGAAGAACACGCTTTTACAAACAAATCTCGCTTAGCACGCATCCTAGCGGTTCTTTCTTTACACTCATCAATAGAAATTTTAATAGCTTTCAGAGATTCATTAATATCATGCTTGGGTGGCATAGACCTAATTTTCAAAGAATCAATTTCAAGAGAAATTCTATCAATGTTCCTAGCCAAATCATCAATCTTGAGCAATTTTTCTTCAACCATAGCAGTGAAAACTTTTTGGGAATTAATAAAATCTTTAATATTGTTCTCAAGATCAGAGGGCATTTTATTATAATTTCCATAAAAAAATTGTAGGAATTACCATAATTATTAGAGGAATTACTAGGAGACGGCGTAGGGTTGAAATTACCTCTATAAGCGTTATTACCAAAATTGTTCCTACCAACAAAATTCACATCCATTATTCTTCTCAATCAAAGTATACAAAGGCATATCATTAGGATCAATAGGAGCACTCTTACTAGCAAACAATTTCATAAGTTCATCCATCTTTCCACTCAAAGTATTAATTTCTTCAATCGCATGCACTTTTTTACTAGTAGAAGATCTTTCGGTATGCCATTGAGAGTAATTAGCCATAATATTATATAGGAGTTTAGTAGCTTCCCCTAATGTAATTTCCATAAAAGTGCCTCCCGCGACAGAATCTAAAATATTTCTAGATGCAAAATTCAATCCGGCATAAAAAAATTGTATGATCATCCATAAACTTAAACCATGAGTAGGGCAATTTCTTATCATCAATTTCATCCTCTCCCAAGATTGTGCAACATGTTCATGATCAAGTTGCTTAAAATTCATAATATCGTTCCTAAGGGAGATGATCTTAGCAGGAGGAAAATACTTGGAAATAAAAGCATCTTTACACTTATTCCATGAATCAATATTATTTTTAGGCAAAGATGAAAACCAAGTTTTAGCACGATCTCATAGAGAGAACGTAAATAGCTTCAATTTAACAATATCATTATCCACATATTTTTTTCTTTTGCATATCACACAACTCAACGTAAGTATTTAGATGGGATGCGGCATCTTCACTAGGAAGGCCAAAAAATTGATCTCTCATAACAAGATTCAGCAAAGCGGCATTAATTTCATAAGATTCCGCACTAGTGGCGGGAGCAATCGGAGTACTAATAAAATCATTATTATTAGTATTGGAAAAGTCACACGACTTGGTATTTTCTTGAGACATCGTGACAAAGCAAGCAATCTAGCACACAAAGCAACATAAAAGCAAATGAAAAGACGAACGGAAGAAGGGCGAATAAAAAGGCAAATCTTTTTGTGTTTTTCTGAAATCATTTTAGAAGTGGGGGAGGGGAAAACGAGAGGCAAATGGCAAATAATGTAATGCAAGAGATGCGAGTTTATGGTGGGTACTTGGTAGGCTTGATGTAGAACCTCCCCGGCAACGGCGCCAGAAATTCTTCCTGCTACTTCTTGAGCTTGCGTTGGTTTTTCCCTTGAAGAGGAAAGGGTGATGCAGCAAAGTAGAGTTAAGTATTTCCCTCAGTTTGAGAACCAAGGTATCAATCCAGTAGGAGTTACACGCAAGTCTCCAATCTATGCACCTACACAAACAATCAAACACTTGCACCCAACGCGAAAAAGGGGCTGTCAATCCCTTCATGGTCACTTGCAAGGATGAGATCTGATAGAGATAGATATAAAAGATTACTAAAACATAAAACAAAATAAAAGTAAATAAATTGCAGCAGGGTTTTTCTGGTTTATAGATCTGAAAATATATGATGGAAAATATACCCGGGGGCCATAGGTTTCACTAGAGGCTTCTCTCTTGAAAGAAAACATACGCTGGGTGAACAAATTACTGTCGAGCAATTGATAGAAAAGCGTAAAGTTATGACGATATCCAAGGCAATGATTATGAATATAGGCATCACGTCCGTGTCAAGTAGACCGACTCCTGCCTGCATCTACTACTATTACTCCACACATTGACCGCTATCCAGCATGCATCTAGAGTATTAAGTTCATAAGAACGAAGTAACGCCTTAAGTAAGATGACATGAGGTAGAGGGATAAACTCAAGCAATATGATGAAAACCCAATCTTTTTACCCTTGATGGCAACAATACAATACGTGCCTCGCTACCCCTACTTTGTCACTGGGTGAGGACACCGCAAGATTGAACCCAAAACTAAGCACCTCTCCCATTGCAAGAAGAACCAATCTAGTTGGCTAAACCAAACCGATAATTTGAAGAGAAATACAAAGATATCAAATCATGCATATAAGAATTCAGAAAAGACTCAAATAATATTCATAATAATCTAATTATAAATCCACAATTCATCGGATCTCGACAAACACACCGCAAAAGAATATTACATCGAATAGATCTCCAAGAACATCGAGGAGAACATTGTATTGAAGATCAAAGAGAGAGAAGAAGCCATCTAGCTACTAGCTATGGACCCGTAGGTCTGTGGTAAACTACTCACGCTTCATCGGAAGGGCAATAGAGTTGATGTAGAAGCCCTCCGTGATCGAATCCCCCTCCGGCAGGGTGCCGGAAAAGGCCCCAAGATGGGATCTCACGGGAACAGAAGGTTACAGCGGCGGAAAAGTATTTTGGTGGATGCTTCTGGTCGTTTGGGAATATTTGAGAATTTATAGAGCTGGAATTAGGGTTAGGGGACCTCCAAGGGGCCCACAAGCCCTCAGGGCACGCCCCGCCCCCCTAGGGCGCGGCCCTAAGGCTTGTGGCCTCCTCGGAGATCTTTTGGCCCCCTCTCCAAGCTATGTGGGTGTCATCTGGTCCAAGAAAAATCATCGCGAAAGTTTTATTCTGTTTGGACTCTGTTTGATATTCCTTTTCTATAAAACTCAAAAACAAGGAAAAAACAGAAACTGGCACTGGGCTCTAGGTTTATAAGTTAGTCCCAAAAATAATATAAAATAGCATATTAATGCATATAAAACATCCAAAACAGATAATATAATAGCATGGAACAATAAAAAATTATAGATACATTGGAGACGTATCACACACGAACACGTCACCGTGTACCCTCGACGTCGGGGGTGATGCACCGCAGCTCACGTCGAAGGAGACCCGGCCGGTAGTGCGGTACGCACACTACTGCAGGATGCTGCTAACGCGACACTACAATCAGAGACCCTTCGACAAAACTGTGTGCGATGCATTAATCGCAAACGATGATGTAAAAAACCATCAAAAAAGGTGCAAAACGTTTGCGATGGCGGATACATCAAACACGGTTCAGATTTTAGTTGTGTGTGTGATGCTAGGCATACGGTTCAGTTCAATGAACTATTTGCGATGAGGCAGAACAACAGAAACGGCCAGCCAGATAAAGGCGTGTGCGATATACGGCATATAGTTCACTCGGATGAACTGTTTGTGATTAGGCAACACAAAAGAAACGGTCAGCCATATCAAGGTGTGTGCGATATACGGCATACGGTTCACTCGGATGAACTGTTTGCTTTGAGCCAAGAGAATAGAAACGGTTCAATTTAACAAGATGTGTGTGATATGCGGCAAACAGGTCTGTAATCAAAAATGTGTGCGAAGACCGATAATAATACAGACGATTGCTGCTAATAAGCCGTGTGTGTTGTGGGCAAACGCTTGCTGGTATACAATTGTCAGCGATTGATGAAACCATCACCGACGGGTTCCCTAGTATGGTCTGTGTGCGATGTCATTACACACAGAACAACAGCATATGTACTTATAACTTATAAGGACTTGATTCCATAAACAGATTGAACATCCAATTACATAGGTGGCTAGTACACACATGACCTTTGCACACACCAAAGTATGTTCCAAAATGCCTAGAAAACTCAAATAATGTATAAAAAGGCAAAACGAACCCTGAATAATTTCATATTTTTAGGACGACGCTCCTATAGTTGCATGTTGCCTCTGTAAAATAAATCAAGGCGGGAAGAGATAGCGTATGTCGTTTCGCAGACATAGGTGACAAGTTCCCTCTCAGAACCATGAGCCTTTTCGAGAGAAGCTCCGGTTTGTAAGAAGTTTATACCAAAACTTGCCCCAAATTGGACTAATTTTTTACCACAGCATGTTGGTGCCATGTCATAACACCATGCCAAGTTTCATGATTTTGAGGCGAGTTTTGGATTTACAGTAATTTTAAAACCAGGTTTCTCAATGTTTACTGTCGAGTCGGCACCGCCCTGGATAGGCTTTTTCCTCATGGGTCCCAAATGACAAATCCAAATCTGTCACTACCATGCAGCTTTTCTTATTTAGAATTATAGCCCATTTGGTGTGCTAGCTGAAAATAAGTTTGTGGGTGCTGGTGGGCGCTAAGAACTTGCGGGTTCTGTAATGAACAAAGATCTCAAGGATCCCGCGAGAGTGATGTTCTTTCCCTATGTTGTGAATGCTTATAATATTTATGTCTTAATTAAAGAAATGGCAAGTCATTGGCCCAGTATGAAAGAAAATATGGGTCAAAGCCGAGTTGAAAAGGGCAACAATATCTAACTCCAGCTTACAAACAGTACAAAAGCACGAGGATTAATTGCTCATCAGGTTTAGACAAAATCCAGATTGAACAGGACCATGACACCTAACTCAACCAAAGTTTTTGGCAGTCACAATCAAATGGATCTGTCTAATCCATAAAATCAAGATCTCGGGCCATAAATTCTACTGGTAAATGAGGACAAGCTACTGTAAATAGAAGCCGAGGACGATCAGAAGCCCTTAGGTCCACCTAAAACTTCTTTTTATGCTGTTCAACACTTGCAGCCGTGAGAAATTTCTTGTCGAAAAACTTAATCCTCACGGACAATAGTGCCCTCGCATTCAACATGAAGAATGTGACAAAGCTAGTGTTTGCATTGTTGGATGCATATCCTTCCAGCGTTACTGTCTTCAAACGAATGTCATGAGATCTGAAAATCCTGGTGCTTCTTGAACCATCGATTGGTTATACATTTTTCTCCATGTGTTAGTGCCTAAATAGAGATGAAGATTGAAAACAGTTAATGTCTAAAAAAGATTATGTTGAAAGAGTGATAGCTGAACGATTAATTATAGTACATTATATATGGGCTTTCAATGTGCGTGAAATCATCACCTTTATATACAAATTCTCCAGACATGGAAAGCATTGTAGCAAGCCAATAATCGTGTTCAGATCAAAACACCACATACTGATATGTAAGGTCTTGACAGAATCCACCACCACTGATAGGATGGACAAGCTCTTCATTGAGCATAGAACATAATATTAGTACCAAAAGTGTACTCCAAGATGATACTTAACTTATGCGCACAAATGAAAAAAGCAGATTACAAAAGTTTACGTGAATAATATACAGTACCTCAATAGGTGTGGAGCCAAACACCATCTTGAACCATCTAAAAGGATCACGAATTGCACCCAAGGTCTCCAGTTTAGGCGCAGAGACTACAGTTATTTGTGAAGGTACTATAGTAGAATCAAGGAGCAACCTTTGAAGTGAAGGGGCATCTTTGATGATGAGATCATGTCCAAAAAACAAATTCCCATGCTTACAAGGTGGGGCGACTTTATTTTGAGACAACGAATATGAATTTCTATTCCAAAAACAAGCAGGAAGCGCTCCAGGGTAGGGCAGCTGGAGTGGATGATGCTGTGCAGTGCGGCCTCTGACAGATCAACCACCACAAGCGCAAGGTTTTTTAGCAATGGGAGTCGAAGCATTTGTACCAGATTGTCTGCTAGATGGCACCGGTAGAAGGTGGCGGTGTGGAGAGAGGAGGAAAACCACGAGATGGACATCGGTGGTGAGGGCACAGATACATCGGTTCGTGGTATGTTACATACATAGTCATGGTAAAACTCAAGCTGCTGGAGTTTATCGAATTGACGGGATGTCATCCAGGCGGCCACTGTGCAGGGTATGTCTAGCAGGTAGCATGCCGAGATGCAGATGCGTTGAACGGAGCCCTGGTGGGAGGAGATGATGGCTCCGGGGAGTTCAGAATCATCATCGACGGATAGCTGACGACAATCGAGATTAAGAGGCGTGGCGCACCACTGAGTGCGCCACCGAGATGCGAGGACTTGTGTGCGGCAGCCATCCTTGGTGGGGAGAAGGGAGATGATCTCCCCAAGGATGGCGTCCGGGAGATCACTGATGCGGTCCGCCGGAGATTCTACTGGTTCCTCAGGTCCAGGGGGCATGGCCGCTTCTGGCCGCGCTGCCGGGTCCAAGATCTACATTCGGCGGCGGCGCTGGCCGGAGCCTCATCTGTGTACTTGCCAATCTGAAAGAAAAAAAATGGCAGAAACATACATGTAGGACATTCAAAATCAATTCTCAAGATTTGAAAAAAAAAGGCACAAACATATATGTAGGACATTCAAAATCAATTCTCAAGATCTGGCAACGAATTATTAGCATGCACGGTAACCCTAGTCGTATTATTAGCAAAAATCATTTGTAGAGAACAAACAATTAATCGCTAATCCTATACGGATACCATTCAAACAATCAATACACTACATGCATCTAACGGTTCTTAATTACTCTGATTTCATGGACTGAGAGAACATAACCATACGATTTGTATTCCAAAAAAATTAGGGAGGGGGGGAGTAACCAGAGAAAACACATGATATGTTTGCCGCACAAATGGGTATATAGATGACTAACCGTTTTTCCGTCGGAGTCGTAGTCGTTGCCGGAGTTGCTGTTGACCTTCGGCTCCGACTAGGGGGGCACGACGGTGCCGACGAAGTCAAGGTCGTGCTGCTGCCCGCGCAAGACCTCATCAGCGGCGACGGCAACCTCTGTGCCCAGCTTCACGTGTTGCACGGGTGCTTCACCAGCCCCGGCATCGCCACTCCCTCTGATGGTGCGCTTCGGCGGCATCCTCATACACTCCAGAGTCCAGACGTTGGTGACCATTGTGGACCGGGGGTGCGGCCGCCTATTATGGCCGGTGGCTTGGGCGCGCCATTAATACGGACCAGTGGGAGTGAGGCGGGCGGCGGTCAAAGGCTGTCTCGCCTCCCGGTGAGCCTGCGTGGTGGACTTCTGGCATTCCTATACCTTCATTTCACACAGCTACTCGCACACCTCCCGGTGACACTGCGCAGCGAAAACGCCTCCCGTCAATTCACACACCTGCACGCACGCCTCCCGGGCTGCCTGCGTGGTGGACTACTCGCATGCGTCCCGTCAACTCACGCCTGCTCGCACGCCACACGGGGCGCGTGGCGGCACGTATATTTTTTCTGTTTTTTGATGATTCATTCTGCCGCTTTACTGCTTAACAGAAGTATGGCACGGTCTAAAGCACATGGTTCGAATAAATATTCTGTATGAGATATTGGTTGCCAGTTATTAACAATCTCCCGTTTGTAAGTAGATTATATCAAAACTTGTCTCAAATTTGACGAAAAAATACAATATCACAGTCTACTGGTGTCCATATATGACACCACGATAAGTTTCATGAATTTCAACTGAGTTTTGGATTTACTGAATTTTAAAAATCAACATTCTCAATGTTTTGAAATTTCTTTCACGGGGAAACATGCACCCAGGGACACAGATATGATTTTGCAATCTATTTTTGTGCACATGTAGCTCAAATTTGATTTTTGCACATTAAATCCCTAGGAAATCAATCAATGTATAAAATGGGTCGAATGATCTCTGGTTTTTTTTCAAACTTTAACACGACACTCCTTTGGTCGTATGTTCACTGCATAAAAAGTTTGACATGTGTCTTCAGAGTGGAGGTGGTGGTGCGGGATGTGTATCTCTGTGTGTGTGGGGGGGGGGGTCCATCAGTACACTACTAGTCGCGAGCCTCCTGGGATTATTGATCATTTTGTGAGTCATGTATATATGCCACACCAAAGTCTTGAATTGGTTATTTAAAGCAGTACACAACCCTTTCATACATACATGTTCGGACCACATGCATGCATTGGTGGTCCTCTCGGACACTCCCTCATGCGGTTAGCAGCGACGTGCACATTCGTTAGCCCGCAAAGGTTTTCAGTTTCCACCGACAACGAGAGGCATCAGACCGAAAGTGGATTCATCTTTGGCATGTGTTTTATGTGGATCATGGTGAGATTCCATATCAAAGTTCGGGCACGTGCGTACACATGAGTCCCTCCCACCGGCTCGAAGTGAGGGGGCTACGCATCGTGAACCTCTGTGTAGTGCATGCGTTTTCGGTTTGCGAAGCATGTGCCACGTCAAAGTTGTGCATTGGGTATTCAAACATCACACAACACACGACAACATGCACGCGGTGGTTGTCCTATGACACTCGCTCGCGTGTGACTCTATGTGGGCCCGCGAGGTCTTCGTCGATCAATTGAACGTACAACGAGAGAGAGAGGTTAATTTGACCAACAAGGATGGTTGTTTTTTGTTTGTGTTACGTATATGCACGATAGGAGTATGTAGTACATGTCAAAGAGGGGGCAACATGTATACTCTCTCTCTCTATATATATATATATATATATATATGTGTGTGTGTGTGTGTGTCATAACCTCGCTCCATGTGGGGACTTTCCGGTTCCTGAGGCAGGTGCCACATCAAAGTTGTGCATTGGTATTCAAACATCACGCAATACCATGCAGGCGGTGGTTGCCCTATAGGAACTCACTCGTGTGTGGCGCTTCCATCTGTGGGCCCGCGAGGTCGTCCTCCATCACTTTGACCCAACGAGAGAGAGGCACATTTGGCGAACAAGGAGGATTAATTCTTTTGGGGCTGTGTTAGGGTAGGAGTATATATATAGTACGTGTCGAAGTGGGGATGGGACCAACATATACTAGGTGTCACACATGAACCTCACTCTGTGTGGGGACTTTGCGGTTTTTGAGGCAAATGCCACATCAAAGGTTGTGCATTAGGTATTCAAAACATCACAACCACACACCTCTCCATATATATATTTTGGCACACATGCAAGCGATGGTGGTTGTCCTGTGGCACTCACCCATGTGGTTATCGGTGATGCTTCCATCTGTCGGCCCGTTTGGTCCATCACTTTCACCGACAACGAGAGAGGTTAGTTGTTTTGACTTAGGAGGGGATTAATTTTTTGTTTGTCTCACGATATAGGTCATGATGTGAGATTACATATATAATAGCGCATGTGTACACATGAATCCATCCCGCTGGATAGAAGGGGGGGGGGGCGAGCACACGACACGTCATGAACCTCTTGCTCTGTGTGGGGACTTGTGCGATTTTGAACGCATGCACCACATCAATGTTGTGCATTAGGTATTCAACACATGTGCATGCATCACGCACCTCCATAAATATGTTTGGGACACATGCATGCAATGGTTGTTTTTGGACACTCTCACTCGCTTGGTTATGGGCGGCAAGCCTATATATATATATTTGTGGGCCCACGTGGACGTCCATCATTTCGACCGACGACGAGAAAGGTTACCATGGTGGATTCTTCTTCTTTGGTTTGTGTTACCGTATAGTAGGTCGATAATTCTAGGCCTAATTAAGTTCAAGCGCATGCATGCTACGCATCATGAACCCTCGATCAGTGTGGGGATTTTACGGTTCCAAAGCATGGTGCCACATCAAATTTGCGCATTGTGTATTCAAACACCACACACACCACTTCCATATACATAATTGGGCCACATGCACAGAGTGGGTTTTGTCTTCAGACAGTACTCCCTCGCGAGTTTATCGGTGACAAGCTAGCCCATTTTACGGGGCCGTGTGGACGTCCATCGCTTTGACCAACAATGAGCGAGAGAGGTTATACGATCAAGTTGGACTCTGTTTAGTCTGTGTTACCGTACGTCTTGGTGAGATGCCCTCCCCCCGACACGTGTGTGTGTGGGGGGGGGGCTACTTCGCACTACCCGCAACCTCTGTGGGGTCGGGGAAGTCCGGCTATTTTGCGAGGCACACGTGCCACATCAAAGTTGTGAATGGTAGTTAAATATCACACCACACCCTTTTCATACATATAGTATAGGGCCACCCGCAGGTGGTTCGTATGTGGTCTCACCCATCTCCTGCCACAAACACACATTTGTGGGTCGTCACACGGTCCACCTTTGTCTAGAAGCGAAAGGGGAAGTTTGACCATATATATGATGGACTCCTATAGGTTTTGTGTTACGGTAGGGTGAGATTTCAAACCTAACTATCTGGGGGCATGCATTCGTAGCTAGGATTCCCTTACCGCTGACACGAAGTGGGGTTCATAGGGGGTGGCTGACTAGCAATACTGTGCACTTTGTGCGACAGGTGCCACATCAAAGTTGTGCATTGGGTATTCGAACATCAAACCACCCTTTTCATACATATATTTGATCCACATGCAAGTGTGTTCATGTTCTGACCCTTTCCCGCGTTATTATTTTTGCCAAATTTATAAACAACACACGAGTTCGATGCAGAAACCGTCTGCGATTGGGTCCACAACAGACACGGTTCGGTCAGACTACCCGTGTGGCACGTCCGTGCCCCTACAGTCACTCACATCAGCATAGTAGATTGGGCTCCACGAGGCTTGCCTCCCGCTCTCGAAAATATCTACTGCCTCGTAATCTCGAAAATATCTACCGCCTGGAAGGTTTTTATGTTTGATAGCACACGATTAGTATGTGCGGACCGTGTGCGATGTCTGTTACTCCTGCTCTGCTTCAATCCCTTGATTCAAATTTTCAGTAGCCCCGCCTTGTTACTCCCACCTCTGCATCCCTCGCAATCTCAAAAATATCTGCTCGCCCTTGATTCAAATTTTCAGTAGCCCCGCCTTGTTACTCCCGCCTCTGCATCCCTCACAATCTCAAAAATATCTGCTCGCCCTTGATTCAAATTTTCAGTATCCCTGCCTTGTTACTCCCGCCTCTGCATCCCTCGCAATCTCAAAAATATCTGCTCGCCCTTGATCCAAATTTTTAGTAGCCCGGCATTTTACTCCCGCCTAGTAAAATTTCGTTGCGCAGTATTCTCAACACCACTTGCCCCCCACCCCCCGCCCTCCCTCCACACACACCACACACTCCCCAAAACTTCCGCTCACACAGACACACACCACCCCTCCCTCGCTCGAAACCATCGGTAGTTCGCCGCCATCGCCGCCGCCTCCATCCTCAACCTCTGCCTATGTGCCGGGGAGCTCGAGGAGCCAATGGCCCAAAAGAGGTTTATCGCAGCCTCTTTGCCCGACGCCGGCGAGGTGGCCGCCAAGGTGTCCCCGTCGTCCTCCGCGGGCTCTTTATCAATCCGCCGTCGCCGGTCGCCCGATCCGCCCGTCGTCGTGCCCCTACGCCGGTTCGAGGACTTCCCCATCCTCCCTCGGGCCCGGCCGCCGACGAGGCCCTACCTCGGGGTCCGGCAGCGGCGGTGGGGGACGTGG
Organism: Thinopyrum elongatum; assembly: GCA_011799875.1. Taxonomy (NCBI): domain Eukaryota; kingdom Viridiplantae; phylum Streptophyta; class Magnoliopsida; order Poales; family Poaceae; genus Thinopyrum; species Thinopyrum elongatum. Next base: position 132,276,307 of record CM022298.1, read on the forward strand.
GTCACCGAGATTACGGATCGGGAGACCCACACCCGCCGGTGGCTTGGTAGCTTCCACACGGCTGAGCTCGCAGCCATGGAGTACGACCGCTGGTAGGTCCACTACCACGGCGCGGTGGCTAGGCTCAATTTCCCCTTCGGCACATGTCCGGTCGACCTCATTCCGCCGGAGCCAGGGGTGGTGAGGTCGGCTATGGCGCGGGAGGACCGCAAGGCGTGGGAGCGCCTCGAGGCCGAGGCCTACATGCAAGAGCTCCGCCGGCAGCACCCGGAGCTCGTGGAGGCGGAGCAGGTGATCTTTGCCGGCACGGAGGGCGGCGAGGTTATCGTGATCTCCTCCGATGACGAGGTCGAAGGCGGCGAGGACGGCGGCGCGGAGGGCGTCGAGGTAGGTGGCGAGGACGAGGAGATCGACGTCGACGAGTGGAGGAGTGTCTTTCCCAACGACCCCGACGACGGCACCGGCCCGGACCTGGCTCGCGGCACACCGTACCTGACGAGGAAGGATTGGCTCGACCTCCACTTCGACCGAAAGTAGTTTAGCTTAGTTTAAATTTATGTTTTATGTTCGGTTATGCAAAACTATCTATGTTTATGTTTGAATGCATGCTACTTTCGGTTGAACCTGCTTTGAACTTGATCAAATTGAAGTTTACAATGTTAAGTTTAGGGGATCGTCTAGAAACGGCCAAAAATTGCTGGAGTATATATATATCCACTAAGGGTTTTAGTCCGTTAACTTTTAAAGGATTGGCTAGAGATGGCCTTATGCCTTGTTTATTTCAGTTCTTCATAATGTGATGCTCTATATGTGCAACTATTTACCGTGCAGTTCATTTCATCAATAACAATTTCAACAATACCACTATTAATTATGATATTTGGTTGCTGTTAAGGATGTTGTAGTTAACATGCCTTTTTGTTTTTTTAACAATAACTAGTGTACTTTACATCTGCACAATACCAGTTTGAATGACTATATTTGCTTGTTTTTAAATGTTATGCCTGTTGCAGTTAACACACCTTTCCACTTCTTGTTTTGCTTAACTAGCGTGCTTAAATCTGCACACTAAAGCTATCATTTGTAGATTATGTTGTCTACCATGGATATATTTGGTTGATGTTTAGCCTGTTGTGCTTAACATGCCTTTATATGTACTCATACAGGACAATATTGAGAACAACTGATGTTTACCATCGAGGTTAGTTTCATCGCATTGCTTATATATACTCACTGTTCAGGATATCGGTAGCTGGTACCATATAGCCTAGGGGCTGATAAGAGATTAATCGTCGAATCAGACATTTCACTGAATATATCTGTAACCCATTTATCGGTAGGTTTACTAGGGCCATATCTAATATATCTGAGGCCACATAGCAGCATGCATTGTACTGAATGACTAAATATGCAATCCCAGGCTACACAGCAACAAGGAAGAGTGTTACCTTAATGTTCTGATGATGTCTAGATATACATGTAATAAGATCTTATATAATGGGATGGAGGGAGTGTTGTACTACATCATTTTGCAATTGTTGTTTAGGTTCTAATATTAACTTGGTGCTTTTAGGTACATATGCCATTGCAAAAGATCCACACTTTGACCCTTTCTGCGTATGGGGCAATGAGATATTCATGAACCAGCATCAAGTGAGGAAACTGATAAAGATTGTTATTAAAATGGGTCAAAAGATGTCAATAGAACTATTTGTTTACACTTCATGCAAGACAACAGTGAACTGCAGGATGGTAAGTAAGAACTCCGTAGCCTTCTTTTTACTACCCGTAATGAGTTGTGTTAGATGACAATGTCTGAATCTTTTTCCTTTGCAGTGGATCTTGAAGTAGTTTACTCGAGATTACCTCTCAAACTACATGATTGGCGGTCGACCATCACAAGGGGTTGGACTAGAGTCGTGCGTGCCTTCTGCATCGAGGAGAGCACAATAGGGCCATTCCGCTTCACCTTGTTCAGCAACCAGAATGTCTCTCACCTCTTTCTTTACCATCTGTAATAGTACAAATATACAACTGTGGTTTATCATTCTTTATTTGGTGCTTATGTAATTCTTGAACATATGTACATGTGAATCGAATAATGCATTGGTTGTTTGAACCTGATGGATATGAATAAAGCTATAGCCTACTTTCAAATTCAAATCAGGTACAATTTTAAATAGCAGCAATTAAATTAGGGTGAAATTACGCTCTGCAGGTCATTACGGCGCACACGGCCTATAAAGCACAGCATGTGCGATATACATCATAATCCGACACGGTTCACAGAGAGGAAACATGTGTAATCATGCACACAGTTGCCGTTTGCAAACCGTGTGTGATGTCAGACAATATCACAAACGGTGCGGGAAAACTAAATGTGTGTGATTGTCGCCCTATCATACACGGTTTACAATGATGAACTGTTTGTGATGTGCCAGGCATCGTAAACATAGAGCCAGTTTGGTACGTGCCTGGAATGTGCCTGGACTACGCCTGGAAAAATCCCGTGCCTGGAGTGCGCCTGGTTTTAGGTAAAACCACAGAACTCCGACTGTGATGGCAATGCGAGCACAAACGAGTAGCAAGGATGAAGCGTTTGGGATATTCGAGATATCAGAAACAGTTTTATAGGGACAACTGTATGCATCATGGCTCCCTATCCCCGACGGTTTCTGGGTCGTGTGGGAAGGACCCCCCTATCGCAGTTACTCACTAGGTGACGGTTCAGAACGCCGTCGCGGAAAGGGGTTAAAATCCGTTTGTGTAGCACCTCGATGTACAAGTGGCAAGTGATCCGGCAGGCGCTTTTGTAGACCCAAAACCCCACACGCTCGGGAGGGACTCCGTCTGGATGCGCGGCGGCTATGAGCTGCCCTAGGTCGACCTGATCGCCCCTAGCACCTCGTGGATCGCTGCCCTCCAAGATGAAGAACGAACGAAGAACAAGAAGAAAGATACAAGGAGAGAAGTAAAAAGTAGATGAACACGAAAAAATAGTAGATTGATTTGTTCGATTGTGTGTTGTTCAATCGGCCATCACCTCTCATCTATTTATAAGGCGGCTGGACTTCCCGTACAAGAAAAGGACTCCAAATCCCGTCCAAATCTTTCCAAAATTAACCGAACTCGGATTTAGGTAAGTCTGAGACATCAGTTTGGTTTTTGGGTTTCACAGGCCACTAACGACCTCAGATGAAGATGCGCCCAAAAGCAAATTTAACTGTTTTGATGAGGCGAACAACTTTCATGTTGAACATCTTTTGATTTGAGGCCATCTTGAAGGCCAAATAGCTCACGCAAAACAGATAATTACTGGCGCTACCCATCAGACATCAGTCATATGAGTCTCATGGGGCGCGCCACTTTTTGGCTCGTGACAGGGCCGTACTCCAGTGGCTCTAACTTTTTCATACGAACTCGGATTGAGACGAATTTTATATCAAAATCGATCATTTCGATGAGGCGAAGACAATCTATGAATAAATGTTTTTCATATTAGGCTGTCCTGGAGGCCTAATCAGCCAAACAGTACTCTGCATACAAAATTCTAGTACTTCGAGCACAACTTCGGCCCCCGAGATGATATCGGATGGCGATGGCCCAAACTTCAAAGATGTTCATGTCGACAAGATGGAACTTTTTCATGTAGATCACTTATCCATTTGAGGTCATCTTAATTAAGTTCTTGACCATGTCAAAATCGGGTGTCAACACATGCCCCTCTATTTTTCGGCAAAACTTGTGTGCCAAAAAATAACTTGCACGGAGTTTGTTCTAAGCATGATGTCAACACTCCATCGGTCATTTGCATGTTTTTAGGACGATAGGTATATATCGGCCATTGTTTGTTTGAACCTCTTGATGCAAACTTGGGCGAAAACTGCTCAACGTCTATAACAATTCGGTGGTAAAGTTCCATAGATATGTATCTGAAAGACATCCTCCGAACCATATTGTTCACAATTTTGCTAGGATTTTGCAGATAATCAATAATGAACTTCCCCAATCCTTGCTTCGCCTGCATAAAAGTTTCATTAGTGGCCGAAACGATGAGCTCCAATTCGGCCTTACCTACGTTGGCGAGAATAAGCATCGGCTATTGATAGATGTGCAATACACCATGATCAACATTGTCGCCAGATGTTTGCTGTGCCAACCCATTTTCTCTCCAATTATCATGTCCAGATATACGAACAGTATTAAAGCAACCCAATGTAAATTTTACATCTAGACATACCTCAAGATAAATTATAAGTGATTCGTGAAAACATTGATAACCCTTGGATATTTGTTGCACTTCTCATAACGAATCACCGAACGGCTCAATATGTGTAGCACCCATGGCAACCCAAGGCTTGTCTCGCTTTCCAATTGAACTAAGGACGATGTTCGGACACTAAACCGGCCATGCTTTGACATATTCTTAGGACGATAGATAAATATCGGCCATTACCATGAGGTCTATGTAGAATTCACCCACCAAAGCATGTATAGCCAAAATAAACAAATAAAATAGCAATAATATATTTCGGCCCCTTTGTATTAGCAACAAAAATGCAACTAATCAAATGTATAGTGATTTGGTAATACCCTCTCATGATATAGAAAATTATGTTGCATCCATGGATCAAAATAAATCCATGGAGTATAATTGATCATACCTAGGGATGAATTCCATGGCAAATGCATCAACGGCATGGTTGAAAAAAAATGGATGATGTGCTAACCGAAGATTTTGATGTTGTGATGCACACCTTTGGCTTAATTGTTTGTTGCTTCCATCATTCTCTTTCTTCACTTTTATTGTACTTGTTGCAATAGAAGCATGCACATCATTTTTGTTTTGATTGATCCTCTTGGGAACCCATGCCATGTTCTTCTTTCTCAGCTCTTGTGCACTAAGATTTTGTAATTCCTTCTTTTGCCAATACGATAAGCCAAGTGGGTACCTCGGCTGTGATTCTGTTTCAACCAATGGCAACTCTTTTTTGGCCTTGTGCACCCTCAACTTCTTTTCTTCAGGTTTGGCACTTTGATTTTTAACAATTGATTGCTTCACTTCTTTGCCTTTTTAGCCAATTGCAACACTTTAATTGGCTCTTTGTTATTTGAGATCAAATCTGAAGTAGCACACTTACGCCTGCTACTTCTTAAGCTTGCGTTGATTTTTCCCTTGAAGAGGAAAGGGTGATGCAGCAAAGTAGAGATAAGTATTTCCCCCAGTTAAGAACCAAAGTATCAATCCAGTAGGAGGTACAAGTAAGTCCCCAATAGATGCACCTGCATAAACTAACAAACACTTGCACACAACGCGAAAAAGGGGTTGTCAATCCCTTCATGGTCACTTGCAAGAGTGAGATCTAATAGAGATAGGTATAAAAGATAAGTAAAAGACAAAATAAAGTAAATATAAATAAATTGCAGAAAGGTATTTTTGGTTTTTGGTTTTATAGATCTGAAAATATATGATGGAAAATAGACCCGGGGGCCATAGGTTTCACTAGAGGCTTCTCTCTCGAAGAAAGCATACGGTGGGTAAACATATTACTGTTGAGCAATTGATAGAAGAGCGCAAAGTTACGACGATATCTAAGGCAATGATCATGAATATAGGCATCACGTCCATGACTAGTAGACCGACCCCTGTCTGCATCTACTACTATTACTCCACATATCGACCGCTATCCAGCATGCATCTAGTGTATTAAGTTAACAAGAACAGAGTAACGCCTTAAGCAAGATGAAATGATGTAGAAGGATAGATCCAATCAATATGGTAAAAACCCCATCTTTTTATCCTTAATGGCAACAATACAAATACGAGCCTCGCTACCCCTACTGTTGCTACTTCTTGAGCTTGAGTTGGTTTTTCCCTTGAAGAGGAAAGGGTGATGCAGTAAAGTAGAGATCAGTATTTCCCTCAGTTAAGAACCAAGGTATCAATACAGTAGGAGATACACGCAAGTCTCCAATCTATGCACCTGCACAAACAATCAAACACTTGCACCCAACGCGATAAAGGGGTTGTCAATCCCTTCACGGTCACTTGCAAAGGTGAGATCTGATAGAGATGGATATAAAAGCTTACTAAAACGTAAAACAAAATAAAAGTAAATAAATTGCAGCAAGGTATTTTTGGGTTTTTTGGTTTATAGATCTGAAAATATATGATGGAAAATAGACCCGGGGGCCATAGGTTTCACTATAGGCTTCTCTTTTGAAGGCAAATAATACGGTGGGTGAACAAATTACTGTCGAGCAATTGATAGAAAAGCACAAAGTTATGACAATATCCAAGGCAATGATTATTAATATAGGCATCACGTCCGTGTCAAGTAGACCGAAACGATTATGCATCTACTACTATTACTCCACACATAGACCGCTATCCAGCATGCATCTAGAGTATTAAGTTCATAAGAACGGAGTAATGCCTTAAGTAAGATGACATGATGTAGAGGGATAAACTCAAGCAATATGATGAAAACCCCATCTTTTTACCCTTGATGGCAACAATACAATACGTGCCTCGCTACCCCTACTGTCACTGGGTGAGGACACCGCAAGATTGAACCCAAAACTAAGCAACTCTCCCATTGCAAGAAGAACCAATCTAGTTGGCCAAACCAAACCGATAATTCGAAGAGAAATACAAAGATATCAAATCATGCATATAAGAATTCAGAGAAGATTCAAATAATATTCATAGATAAACTGATCATAAATCCACAATTCATCGGATCTCGACAAACACACCGCAAAAGAATATTTCATCGGATAGATCTCCAAGAACAACGAGGAGAACATGGTATTGAGAATCAAAGAGAGAGAATAAGCCATCTAGCTACTAGCTATGGACCCGTAGGTCTGTGGTAAACTACTCACGCTTCATCGGAAGGGCAATAGAGTTGATGTAGAAGCCCTCCGTGATCGAATCCCCCTCCGGCAGGATGCCGGAAAAGGCCCCAAGATGGGATCTCACGGGAACAGAAGGTTACGGCGGCGGAAAAGTATTTTGGTGGACGCTTCTGGTGGTTTGGGAATATTTCTGAATTATAGGCGAAAGATTAGGGTTGGAGGACTCACATGGGGCCCACAAGCCAGGGGGCGCCCCCCTTAGGGCACGCCCTGATGACTTGTGGTGCCCTCGGGACTCTTCTGCCTTCCTCTCCAAGTCCTACCTGTGTCTTCTGGTCCAAGAAAAATCATCGCGGAAGTTTTATTCCGTTCGGACTCCGTTTGGTATTCCTTTTCTGTAAAACTCAAAAACAAGGAAAAAACAGAAACTGGCACTGGGCTCTAGGTTAATAAGTTAGTTCCAAAAATAATATAAAATATCATATTAATGCATATAAAACATCCAAAACAGATAATATAATAGCATGGAACAATCAAATATTATAGATACATTGGAGATGTATCAAGCATCCCCAAGCTTAATTCCTGCTCGTCCTCGAGTAGGTAAATGATAAAAACAGAATTTTTGATGTGGAATGCTACCTAACATATTTATCCATGTAATTTTCTTTATCATGGCATGAATATTCAGATCCATAAGATTCAAAACAAAAGTTAATATTGACATAAAAACAATAATACTTCAAGCATACTAATAAAGCAATCATGTCTTCTCAAAATAACATGGCCAAAGAAAGTTATCCCTACAAAATCATATAGTCTGGCTATGCTCCATCTTCATCACACAAAGTATTAAATCATGCACAACCCCGATGACAAGCCAAGCAATTGTTTCATACTTTTGATGTTCTCAAACTTTTTCAACTTTCACGCAATACATGAGCGTGAGCCATGGATATAGCACTATAGGTGGAATAGAATATGGTGGTTGTGGAGAAGACAAAAAGAAGGAGATAGTCTCACATCAACTAGGCGTATCAACGGGCTATGGAGATGCCCATCAATAGATATCAATGTGAGTGAGTAGGGATTGCCATGCAACGGATGCACTAGAGCTATAAGTTTATGAAAGATCAAAAAGAAACTAAGTGGGTGTGCATCCAACTCACTTGCTCACGAAGACCTAGGGCAATTTGAGGAAGTCCATCATTGGAATATACAAGCCAAGTTCTATAATGAAAAATTCCCACTAGTATATGAAAGTGACAACATAGGAGACTCTCTATCATGAAGATCATGGTGCTACTTTGAAGCACAAGTGTGGTAAAAGGATAGTAGCATTGCCCCTTCTCTCTTTTCTCTCATTTTTTTCTTCTCTTTTTTTTTGTTTGGGCTTCTTTTGGCCTCTTTTATTTTTTGTAAAGTCCGGAGACTCATCCCAACTTGTGAGGGAATCATAGCTTCCATCATCCTTTCCTCACATGGGACAATGCTCTAATAATGATGATCATCACACTTTTATTTACTTACAACTCAAGAATTACAACTCGATACTTAGAACAAAAATATGACTCTATATGAATGCCTCCGGCGGTGTACCGGGATGTACAATGATCAAGAGAGACATGTAAAAAAATATGAACGGTGGCCTTTCCACAAATACTATGTCAACTACATGATCATGCAAAGCAATATGACAATGATGAAGCGTGTCATAATAAACGGGACGGTGGAAGTTGCATGGCAATATATCTCAGAATCGCTATGAAAATGCCATAATAGGTAGGTATGGTGGCTGTTTTGAGGAAGGGTATATGGTGGGTGTAGTGCACCGGCGAAAGTTGCGCGATACTAGAGAGGCTAGCAATGGTGGAAGGGTGAGAGTGCGTATAATCCATGGACTCAACATTAGTCATAAAGAACTCATATACTTATTGAAAAAGTCTATTAGTCATCGAAACAAAGTACTACACGCATGCTCCTAGGGGGATAGATTGGTAGGAAAAGACCATCGCTCGTCCCCGACCGCCACTCATAAGGAAGACAATCAATAAATAAGTCATGCTCCGACTTCATCACATAACGGTTCACCATACGTGCATGCTACAGGAATCACAAACTTTAACACAAGTATTTCTACCAATACACAATTAATCACTAGCATGACTCTAATATCACCATCTTTATATCTCAAAATAATCATAAGGAATCAAACTTCTCATAGTATTCAATGCTCTTTATATGAAAGTTTTTATTATACCCCTCTTGGATGCCCATCATATTAGGACTAAATTCATAACCTATGCAAATTACCATGCTGTTTAGAAAGACTCTCAAAATAATATAAGTGAAGCATGAGAGTTCAACAATTTCTATAAAATAAATCCACCGCCGTACTCTAAAAAGATATAAGTGAAGCACTAGAGCAAAATTGCCTAGCTCAAAAGATATAAGTGAAGCACATAGAGTATTCTAATAAATTCACGATTCATGCGTGTCCCTCTCAAAATGTGTGTACATCAAGGATGATTGTGGCAAACTAAAAAGCAAAGACTCATATCATACAAGACGCTCCAAGCAAAACACATATCATGTGATGAATAAAAATATAGCCTCAAGTAAATTTACCGATAGACGAAGACGAAAGAGGGGATGCCATCCAGACATCCCCAAGCTTAGATGCTTGGTTGTCCTTGAATATTACCTTGGGGTTCCTTGGGCATCCCCAAGCTTAGGCTCTTGCCACTCCTTATTCCATAGTCCATCAAATCTTTACCCAAAACTTGAAAACTTCACAACACAAAACTCATGAGATCCGTTAGTATAAGAAAATAAATCACCACTTTTTGGTACTGTTGTGAACTCATTATTTATTTATATTGGTGTAATATCTACTGTATTCCAACTTCTCCATGGTTCATACCCCCGATACTACCCATAGAATCATCAAAATAAGCAAACAACACATAGAAAACAGAATCTGTCAAAAACAGAATAGTCTTCGAAGATCCGAATTGTTATACTACTTATGTAACTCCAAAATTCCTGAAAAATTAGGAAAACAGCGGAAATTTGTATATAAATCTTGTGTAAAACATTTAGGGTTTTTCCAGGCTCCAGTGAATTTAAACAATTCTGTTACTGGACGCAAAATTTTCTGTTTTTCAGCAAGATCAAATCAACTATCACCATAAGCCATCCCAAAGGTTTTACTTGGCTCAAACACTAATTAAAACACCAAAACACAATTACTAGAGGTAATAATGTGTATACTCATAAAAACAGGAAGGAAAAATATTGGGTTGTCTCCCAACAAGCGCTTTTCTTTAAAGCCTTTTAGCTAGGCATTGATAATTTTAATGATGCTCACATGAAAGATAATAGTTGAAACACAAAGAGAGCATCATGAAGCATGTGAAAAACAACTTTAAGTCTAACATACTTTCTATGCATAGGCATCGTATAGGGAAAATATTTATCAAGACAAGCAAAAACTAGCATATGCAAGGAAGAAGAAAGAAACAATAACAATCTCAACATAACGAGAGGTAATTTAGTAACATGAAAAATTCTACAACCATATTTCCCTCTCTCATAGTAATTACATGTAGGATCATACACTACTGGAATCCACTTCTTTGCCGTCTGCCAATTCTTTGCCGTCCGCTTGCTGACGGCAAATAAGGTCTTTGCCGTCAGCCATAAGAAAACGGACGGCAAAGATGTGGCTGATGGCAAACAAAGTCTTTGCCATCAGCCTGTTCTTTGCCGTCCGCTGGCTGACGGCAAAGAATCTTTGTCGTCCGCTAGCAGACGGCAAAGAGGTGGGTGGGTCCAGTTATTATTTAACCAACTCAAGCCCACCGGCCCCACCTCTTTGCCGTCCGCAAGCGGACGGCAAAGAAACTTTGCCGACCGTTGGCTGACGGCAAAGAGGCGGGTACGTTAACGGCCGTCCCGCCCCCCTCTCTTCTCTCCACTCTCACATTCCTCCCCACCCACACCCGCGCCACCGCCGCCGACCCCGTCTGCCGTAGCCGGCCGCCCCGCCCCCCGCCGCCGCACCCCTCCCCTCGCCCCCCGACCTCCACCGCACCCACCCCCGCCGCCCCTTCCAAGTCGCCCCGCCCCCCCCCCCGCCCCATCCCCTCCGTCGCCATCCCCCACCCACACCGCCCCCGCCGCCGTCGACCCCTTCCGACGTACCGCCGCCCGCACCCCTCCCGACCTCCACCCGCCCCGCCGCTCTTCCACTTCGCAGGCCGCGTCGCCCGTCCCCCCCGTCCCCCGCGGCCGTCCGGCCTCCCCTCCACCGGGTCCCCCTCCTCCTGTGCCCGCGCAGCCGTCCGTTCCGCCCCCTCCACCAGTGAGCTCCTCCCCTTTTTGTTTATTAGTTTCTTTTTGTTTCTTTTAGTTTAGTTTCTGTTTAGTTTTAGTTTTAGTTTAGTTTTAGTTTTATTTTAGTTTATTTTAGATAGTTTTAGTTTAAGTTTATTTTAGTTTAGTTTATTTTAGATTAGTTTTAGTTTTTTTAGTTAGTTTTATTTTAGATTAGTTTTAGTTTTAGTTTAGAAAAGAATACAAAAAGGAGAAGGAGAAGAGTAGAGAAACAAGAAGAAGAAGAAGCAGACGGAAGAGAAGGAAGAAGAAGAAGAAGAAGAAGAAGAAGAAGAGGAGGAGGAGGAGGAGGAGAGGAGGAGAAAGAAGAAGAGAAGAAGAGCGAAGAAGACAGAAGAAGAAGAAAACGAACGAGAAGAAGAAGAACGAAGAAGAAGAAGAAGAAGAAGAAGAGAAGAAAAGAGAAAGAAAAAAGAAGAAGAAGAATAAGGAAGAAGAGAAGTGGAGGAGGAAAAGAAGAAGAAGAAAGAAAAGAAGAGGAGAGAAGAAGAAGAAGAAAGAAGAAAAGGAAAAAATACCCCGCCCACCCGACCCGACCACCGCGACACCCGACACCCGACACCTCGGCACGACACCCCGACCCCCTGACACCACACCCGACCCCGACCCCCGACCAACCGACACCTGACACCACACCCCGACCCACACCCCCCCGACCCCGACCCCGACCCCGACCCCGACACCCTGACACAACAACCGCCCCGACCCCGGCACGACACCCCCGACCCGACACCCCGACACCCTGACCCCACACCCCACGACCCCGACCACCGACACCCCCCTCGACACCTTCACTTTCTGTTTTTTTGAAATTTTCTTGGGCTTCCTATTCCAACTCCGGCCGCCACCCATGCGCCTCACCCTGACACCGTCCCTCCACACACACTCTTACCCCTCTGACCCGCCGATCAGCACTCAACCTGACACCTGACACCCCGACCCCGACACGACACCCCGACCCCGACACCCCGACACCCTGACACCACACCCCGACCCCATATATATTTGTGTTGATCGGGTGTATTTTTATTATGTTCATGATTATGATACACTTAAATTATATACATATTATTATGTTCATGTCAGGTATCCAAATTTTTTATGTTGTACTAATTTCGTTTACTTTTTGTCATTGCAGGTGTTGACAGGATGGTGGGCAAGGGTCCAGAGCGCCCCGAGCCTCCTGCGAGCGCTACTGGGAGGGGTGGTTGCATTATTGCAGCGCAGCCCCTCCGGAGAGCGGTGCAGGATGGTATGCAGACAGCTGCGGCGGGCGCTTCTTCTACGGCTGGGAGAGGTCGGGGGAGGACGAAGAAGGCTGGTAGAGGTGGACGTGGCAGTGGGAGAGGTAGGAAGGCTGCTACGCCTTCCTCGCCGCCACCCTCAGCTGATTCACCCGACCACAGGAGTGCTCCGTCTTACGTGGACCCTCAGACTCCGGTCCATGAGCCTCCGGTCGCTGATCCTTCGCCCCACCAGACTCGGGTTGCCGACCCTTCGCCCTACGTGAGTCCGGTCCTAGAGTCTTCGTCCCAGAAGACTCCGGTCACGGGGTCTTCGTCCCAGGTCCCGGAGTCTTCGTCCCAGAAGACTCCGATCCCGGAGTCTTCTTCCCACGAGACTCCGGAGGCTAGTGGCTCGGAGGGTGGTAGCGAGGACACCTTTTCAGAAGATAGATACAGCGACGACGAGCTGGTTGAGAAGGGCAAGAAGGTCTACAAGCGTGGCTGTACAAAGCTCCCGCCCGTGCCGACGACCCCCGACCAGAGGTGGTTGATTGCGCCTAAAGGGTTGAAGTAAGTGCATTTACTATTTTTTAACCTTTTGCCTTCATGTTCCTTCAAATTAATATCTAATGCGTTGGCCTTGTCATACTGCAGGGGCTGGGTACGCCCCCGTGGTTCCCGTAGGCCCAACCAGGTCCTTGGTGTGCTTTGCCGGCAGCACTTCCCTGGGTGGGTCACGTTGCCCGGTGAGGGTCAGGTTCCACAGCTAGCACTGACCTGGGAGCTGTACTCGGTTGCCCCGGCCCCGCCGGAGGAGAGGGTCGATGGTGTCTTGTGCGAGACGGTGGCCGACATTGTGTTCCGTCGGTTTTGGGTAATTTCTCCTTTACGGAATTAAAAATCAACAGTACCTAGTGATTGTACTAATCAGTGTTGTCTTGTTTGATTGCAGACCTTCTACAGGGTTTCAGAGGGAGAGCAGGAGGCCGCGTGTATGGTTGTCAAAAACGAGTGCAAGCGCCTACTTCAGAACTTAAGGCACGAGGCTCGGGTGCTGGCCGTTCGAGACTACTACGCCTCGAAGGGTATTAAGAGGAGAGGAACCGGAACGACAGCGCTAACCGGGCCCTATACGAGCTCATCGTGGTACATTTCTCGTGCATATTAGCCCAATCATGCACGTAATGTTCGCATTACTATCTAATATGACTGACTCGTGACAACCAAATGTGCAGAGCTTGTGCGAGAAAAATGGTCAGGCCCCTCCACCGATGCCCCAGATTGCTCCGGCGACCACGGTGAGTTTGATTTGAATGGTCGTTGCTTACTACTATTCACATTTCAGTTTGCGAACTTGCTAACGAGACATTATGAGAAATGATCTTTGGTGCAGCATGGCTCCCGACAAGCATCGACCACTCCTTCTGCCAATGCCGGAACCCCGACCGGTCCTTCACCTCCGTCTAGCACTGGCGCAGCCCCGACCATTCCTACATCTCCGTGATAACGGTATTTTTCTTCTTAATTAGCGTGTTTAGTCCATTTATGACATAATTTAGCCTATTTAGTCCACAAATGACATAATAAGATGAAGAAAATCAAGGAAGAGGAAGGAAAGAAGGAATAGGAAGAAAAGAAGAAGAAGAAGAAGAAGAAGAAGAAGAAGAAGAAGAAGGAGAAGGAGAAGAAGAAGAAGACTAGAAGAAGAAGAGATCTTCTTCTTCTTCTAGTCTTCTTCTTCTTCTCCTTCTCCTTCTTCTTCTTCTTCTTCTTCTTCTTCTTCTTCTTCTTCTAGTTTTCTTCTTCTTCTTCTTCTTCTCCAAAAATGAAGGAAGTTAGCTCTAAGTATATCAAAAATGGCATAATATGCTTAGTTAGGTAAAAAATGGCATAATTAGCTAGGTAAGCTCAAAAATGGCATTTTTCTTCTTATTAGCCTAGTTTAGTCTCTCTTCTTTCTCTTTTCTTTTCTTCTTCTTCTTCTTCTTTCTTCTCTTCTTCTTCTTCTTCTTCTTCGTCTTCTTTCTTCTTCTTCTTCTTTTCTCTTCTTCTTCTTTTCTCTTCTTCTAGTTTTCTTCTCTTCTTCTTCTCCAAAATGAAAGTAAGCTCTAAGTTATATCTCATAATATGCTAGTTAGGTCAAAAATGGCATAATTAGCTAGGTAAGCTCAAAAATGGCATTTTTCTTCTTATTTAGCCTAATTAGTCCATTTATGACATAATTTATCCTTTTAGTCCACAAATGACATAATAATGAAGAAATCTAGGAAGAGGAAGAAAGAAGGAATAGGAAGAAAAAAGAAGAAGAAGAAAAGAAGAAGAGAAGAAGAAGAAGAAGAACCTTTTCTTGTTCTTCGTTTCTTCTTCTTCTTCTAGTCTTCTTCTTCTTCTTCTTCTTCTCCAAAATGAAGTTAGCTCTAAGTTATATCAAAAATGGCATAATATGCTTAGTTCACTCAAAAATGGCACAATTAGCTAGGTTAGCTCCATTTTACCTAAGTATGCTTACTTCTTCTTCTTCTTCATTTTCTTCTGATTCTAGTCTTCTTCTTCTAACTTTCTTGTTTCCATTTTGCAGATTTAATTCACTATATGGAAGCTTGCATGGATGCATGGAGTGCTTGTTTCCCTTATCTTTTTTTCGTTTGTATCGATGAAAAATGTGGATCTTGTTATATGGATGCATGGAACAATGTGTTGGATGAACATTGTGATATGTAATATGTATATATGGATGGAACTATGTTTCTTATGTATATATGTATGTTGTCATGGATGGAGATAGATACGTATATGTATATCTGTGTGTTGGATACATCATATATGTATATCTGTGTGTGCCTGTGAAAAAAATATATATATGTATATCTGTGTTTGAAACCCTGTCAAATTAAATGGATTCAAATAAAAACAGGGGATACATAGCCTCTTTGCCGTCTGCTAGCGGATGGCAAAGAGCTTTGCCATTCGCTAGCAGACGGCAAAGAGGACACGTGGCAGCTACCTGTGAAACCTGGGAACACTGGCTGCCTATTTGGTCACTTTGCCGTCTGCCAGCGGACGGCAAAGATTCAAATCACTTTGCTGTCTGCCAGCGGACGGCATAGCTAGCCACGTGGCAGCTTCCCAGTACTGCCTAGCTGAGTTGTTTGCCGTCTGTCAGTGGACGGCAAAGAGCTTTGACTCTTTGCCGTCCGCTGGCAGACGGCAAAGAGCGCCATTAACCCCCTAACGGCTCTCACGCCACTGCACTGCCGTCCGTTGTCTTTGCCGTCTGCTGGCCTCGGATGGCGGACGGTACAATCCTTTGCCGTCCGTTTCCAGGAAGCGGACGGCAAAGAAGGCCTTTGCTGGCACGTGTTCAGCCGGAAAGTTTGCCGTCTGCTGGCGGACGGCAAAGATGTTTGCCGTCCGTGATCCATGCCTTTGCCGTCCGCCATGGCGGACGGCAAAGAAGCTGATTCCAGTAGTGATAATCAAATTCAACAATATAGCTATCACATAATTTTTTTCAATTTGTTCGATATCATAATCAACTTCATAAGCACCCTTAAAAACAACAAATTCTTAAATTTGTTCGATATCATAGTAACTATAAACACCCTTTTCATAAGAAGATAAGATTTCATTATCATTAAACTCACATAGGTAGGGAAGGTGTTTTTTAGGATTCTTAGAGCAACAAGTAAAATCACAAAGTTCAAAAAGATTCCAAGCATAACATGGCAAGCAATTTATTTGATTCCATAAGAGTCTCCCTTTTTGAGACAAACAGTGACGTACAAAATGAGCATGCTCATCTAAAGATTTTCCCTTAACTAAACTAGTTGGGGTTTTAGCACGAGCACATATGGATCGAAGATGATCCAAGTAGAAAACTTTAAGTGGATCCATAAACCTTTTTGTTTCTGATTTTCAATAAACACACAATTATACCAAGCAAACAAGCAAACGAACCAAGACATAAAGGCAAACGAAAAGAAGGCACATAAAAAGGCAAATCTTTTTGTGTTTTTCTGAAATTGTTTTAGAAGTGGGGGAGAGGAAAATGAGAGGCAAATGGCAAATAATGTAATGCAAGAGATGAGAGTTTATGACTGGTACTTGGTAGGCTTGATGTAGATCTCCCCGGCAACGGCGCCAGAAATTCTTCCTGCTACTTCTTAAGCTTGCGTTGGTTTTTCCCTTGAAGAGGAAATGATGATGTACCAAAGTAGAGATAAGTATTTCCCTCAGTTAAGAACCAAGGTATCAATCGAGTAGGAGATACATGTAAGTCTCCAATCTATGCACCTGCACAAACAATCAAACACTTGCACCCAACACGATAAAGGGGTTGTCAATCCCTTCACGATCACTTGCAAAGGTGAGATCTGATAGAGATAGATATAAAAGCTTACTAAAACGTAAAACAAAATAAAAGTAAATAAATTGCATCAAGGTATTTTTGGGTTTTTTTGGTTTATAGATCTAAAAATATATGATGGAAAATAGACCCGGGGGCCATAGGTTTCACTAGAGGCTTCTCTCTTGAAGGCAAATAATACGGTGGGTGAACAAATTACTGTCAAGCAATTGATAGAAAAGCACAAAGTTATGACGATATCCAAGGCAATGATTATGAATATAGGCATCACGTCCGTGTCAAGTAGACCGAAATGATTCTGCATCTACTACTATTACTCCACACATCGACCGCTATCCAGCATGCATCTAGAGTATTAAGTTCATAAGAACGGAGTAACACCTTAAGTAAGATGACATGATGTAGAGGGATAAACTCAAGCAATATGATAAAAAACCCATCTTTTTACCCTTGATGGCAACAATACAATACGTGCCTCGCTACCCCTACTGTCACTGGGTGAGGACACCGCAAGATTGAACCCAAAACTAAGCACCTCTCCCATTGCAAGAAGAACCAATCTAGTTGGCCAAACCAAACTGATAATTCGAAGAGAAATACAAAGATATAAAATCATGCATATAAGAATTCAGAGAAGATTCAAATAATATTCATAGATAAACTGATCATAAATCCACAATTCATCGGATCTCGACAAACATACCGCAAAAGAATATTACATCGGATAGATCTCCAAGAACAACGAGGAGAGCATGGTATTGAGAATCAAAGAGAGAGAAGAAGCCATCTAGCTACTAGCTATGGACCCGTAGGTCTGTGGTAAACTACTCACGCTTCATCGGAAGGGCAATAGAGTTGATGTAGAAGCCCTCCGTGATCGAATCCCCCTCCGGCAGGATGCTGGAAAAGGCCCCAAGATGGTATCTCACGGGAACAGAAGGTTACGGCGGCGGAAAAGTATTTTGGAGGACGCTTCTAGTGGTTTGGGAATATTTCTGAATTTATAGGCCAAAGATTAGGGTTGGAGGACTCCCGTGGGGCCCACAAGCAAGGGGGCGCCCCCCTAGGGCGCGTCCTGAGGGCTTGTGGGGCCCTCGGGACTCTTCTGCCTTCCTCTCCAAGTCCTACGTGTGTCTTTTGGTCCAAGAAAAATCATCGCGAAAGTTTTATTCCGTTTGGACTCCGTTTGGTATTCCTTTTCTGTAAAACTCAAAACAAGGAAAAAACAGATACTGGCACCGGGCTCTAGGTTTATAAGTTAGTCCCAAAAATAATATAAAATAGCATATTAATGCATATAAAACATCCAAAATAGATAATATAATAGCATGGAACAATCAAAAATTATAGATACGTTGGAGACATATCAACTGTCACTGGGTGAGGACAGTGCAAGATTGAACCCATCACAAAGCACCTCTCCCATTGCAAGAAAAACCAATCTAGTTGGCCAAACCAAATCGATAGATCGGAGAGAAATACAAAGCTATCTTAATCATGCATAAAAGAGTTCAGAGAAGACTCAAATAATATTCATAGATAATCTAATCATAAATCCACAATTCATCAGATCTCAACAAACACACCGCGAAAGAAGATTACATCGAATAGATCTCCAAGAACATCGAGGAGAACATTGTATTGAAGATCAAAGAAAGAGAAGAAGCCATCTAGATACTAGCTATGGACCCGTAGGTCTGTGGTAAACTACTCACACATCATCGGAAGGGCAGCAAGGTTGGTGTAGAGGCCCTCCGTGATCGAATCCCCCTCCGAAAGAGTGCCGGAAAAGGCCCCAAGATGGGATCTCACGAGAACAAAAGCTTGCGATGGCGGAAAAGTATTTTTGGTGTGTCCTCTGACATAAGGGGAATATTTGGGTATTTATAGAGCGGAGATTAGGGTTAGAAGAGCCACGGGGGGCCCACAAGCCTAGGGGCCGCACCCCCTGGGGCGCCCTCCCCCCCCCCCCCCCCGAGCGCGCCCCTAGGGCTTGTGGCCCCCTCGTGGGTCTTCTGGCCTCTTCCCGAAGCTTCGTGGTTGTCTTCTGGTCCAAGAAAAATCCTTAAAAAAATTCGTTCCGTTTGGTATTGATTTTCTGTAAAAGACAAAAACAAGGGAAAAAACAGCAACTGGCACTGGGCACTAGGT
This sequence comes from Thinopyrum elongatum, assembly GCA_011799875.1. NCBI lineage: Eukaryota > Viridiplantae > Streptophyta > Magnoliopsida > Poales > Poaceae > Thinopyrum > Thinopyrum elongatum. The sequence goes on from CM022298.1 coordinate 132,295,309, forward strand.
TAATAGGTTAGTCCTAAAAAATGATACAAAATAACATATTAATGCATATAAAACATCCAAGATAGATAATATAATAGCATGGAACAATAAAAAAATATAGATACGTTGGAGACGTATCAACGACCATCTTCCTTGACCCGATATACTTGCTTGACCACCTCTTTCTTCGTCCATGGGGTCCGGACCGATTCCTTTTTATGGAAACAGTCTTTAACATATGATTGTTCATCAAACTTTGACCTTCTTGGAGCTACATAATGTTGGTGGGACGGTGTAAAATAAGATGGAGAATGTGCGCTTATATCATACCTGTCCCACAAAGGATATGGATTTACATGAGCATGGGGAGGCATCCACGGCATTGGCATTGGCGGCCCAAAATAAGGATATGAATATGTTGCATTGAAATTCTCACTTTGCCAATACTGATCCTCATATTTGCGCCTAGGGGGTGATCTTGATGCTTTTGCACTACTTGGCCGATAAGCACTTTTTTCTTCACTTGCTTTTTGATATTTAGCTAGTAACTCTGCGAAAGTGATTTTCGATCTCTTACCCTTGTGCTTATTTCGGCCTTTGTTTTCTTTGGTTGTGCTTGCACCGATCTCTGAATTTTCTTGTTATCCCCCGGTACTTGGCGTCTTCTGTGCAACCTTGATGGAATCCCGCCTTCAAGGATATCTTCATTGTCCTCTTGAACAACTTCTTTACTTGAAAACTTGATCCCATCATCCAATGCGTTTACCTTCTCATCATTTAATGAATTGGCTAGAAGAAGCCGATGCAAAAACTTTTGCCATCAGGACCAATCAGAATAGACTGGTCATCCTTTGGTGTTCCAACAAATCTCAATCGTCCTTTATCAATGGCCGATTTGACTATTTGACAAAACATATTGCAATCCTCAAAATTATGTTTGAACGAATGATGCAACCTACAATACATTCGTCTTTGGCTAGATGGCTCGACATGGTGATCAAGAATTCTAATATAATTATTTCTCAACAACAAATCAAAGATTTGATCACACATGTTTAAATTGAAGGTATACCTTTATCTTCTAGCCGATCTAGCTGTAAGAACGGCTTTGGGAGTAAGCAAACAAATGGTTCAGATTTGGCATCCCCCCATTCGGCCATGCATCAGGTTTTGCACTCTATCTCCGATGTCTTTAAATAAGAAACTATACTAGCATCGATTTGCTCAAAAGATTTTAACCTTGGCTTTAAATTTCTGAAACAAATATAGTTAGAACATTCATGTCTCAATTGATACCAAGTGTAAGCCAAGTAAGAAATAGGCAAAGCTACCCAATTTGATATGAACTTTAGATAAAGCAATGGGGAAAGCCTTGGCTACAATAATAATTCACTATCGGTCTTTATAAATGGCACAATGGGTTGGCCAATATTCTCTAGAACAATTTTATTGCTAACAAGTAAATTACCCCTCTTCATTGGTCTTTCAAAATTACTTATGAGAAATTTTCTCATAGATGCATCAACTATGAAGTTGCGACCAAATCTGGAAATAGGTAAATTACTTGCTAGGCATACCTCTTCAAATATGTTGGGAGAGCATGATGGTGGTGTGACTTGAACAATATCTTGCTTCGTCTTTGGATGGCTCTCCAACGCCTTGTCATCCTCTTTTTCTTGATTCTGTGCATCATTACTTTGAAGATCCTTGTCAGCCGAACTTTGTTCGGCTACTTGTTCTTGTCCTTGAGGCTTGTCTATTTCTACGGCACGGAACTCATAGGGCAGGAAGTAGGTTCTATTAACTTCGAAAAAATCAAGCACGGTTGTTTTCCTATGCTTGCCATGCCCTTTCTCAATTATACTTGCCTCTTTGGATTCGATGGATTCGAAATATATACTACTTGATTTGGCTTTTCAACCGAAACACTTTTAGTTTCCGAATCATCATTCTTTTCATCGGTTATATCAATTGGCAAGGCTTATTTTCTTTGAGCCAATTCCCTATCAATTCTCTCTTGGCGAAGTACTTGCACCCTATCGCGCAAAGCTTTAACTCCCCTCTCAATTTCAGCCCGCTCTAGATCAGTTTGCCCCCCAATGCTTTTAGGATCTTTCGGCAATGAATTGTTACTGTTGCTGAAATTTTGCAACTGTGTAGGGAGTGTATAATATGTTGCGGTACTAGGTGGAGGTGTATGCACTGTTGTATAACCATATGCTCTCTCGCCAATTCTATCAATTGATGAAATTTCATCTTCTTGCAAAACTCTAGCCTTTATTGCAGCATAATCAGGAAACAACACCTTTTCATATTGTTCAAGGCAAAGAGCACTAATCATCTTGTTTTGTGCCAAGCTCTTTTTTAACGCAGGCACAACTGCTTCTGGAAGGGATTGCTCCATAATACTTTCAGATTCTTTCGGCAACGATTCGTGAGTGTTGCCGAAATTCTTGAATTGCGTAGAGCATGCATTATATGCTACAGTATTAGATGACGACACGTGTGTTCCTGTAAAATTTTCACTTATTCGGCTATGACCATGAAGATGCGGGGCCGAATTATGAACATCTAAAGTTGCGTACGGTGCTGAAAATTTACTAACATCAGGGTTAGCATATGATGATTGAGAGTAACTGGCCAAATAGCTAGTAATAGCATGGCCAATTCTCCCATCCACCGGCAAGGTTGGATTCACATATTGCAAATTAGTTGCCGATGAATAAAAGGGTGAAACACTTTCTTGTATGCTATTGGAAATGTTAACATGAGGTGTTTCAAATTGATTAACCAAACCCATCATGTTGTTCATCGACATATGGATTTGCGGGGTTGCCGATGCATGAGAGTTAGGATACATATGTTGTACGCTGCTAAAATCATAAGAATTTGAAGCATGAAGATTATTTTGCATCGACCCTTGCATATAATTAGATACATGATTGATAAAACTAAGACTAGCCGATACATTAAGCTCATTAGGCGATCTAGCAACAACATATGGATTATTTGCATCAAAAAAGGGGAATTTGGTATTCATATTACCTTTGTAGATTGCAGCAACTTGATGACGAACAAGAACAGGCTGGAGGCCATTCAAAGCTTCGTCCCAGCGTGGTCGCCAAAAAGTGTGTTCGCACACGAACACGTCACCGTGTACCCTCGACGCCGGGAGTGATGCACCGCAGCTCACGTCGAAGGAGACTCGGCTGGACACGCGGTACGCAAGCAATCCGGCATGCGCTTTTGTAGACCCAAAACCCCACACGTCCGGGAGGGACCCCGTCTGGACGCGCGGCGGCTATGAGCTGCCCTAGGTCGACCTGATCGCCCCTAGGACCTCGTGGATCGCTGCCCTCCAAGATGAAGAACGAGAAGAAAGATACAATGGGAGAGATAAAAAGTAGATGAACACGAAAAAGTAGTAGATTGATTTGTTCGATTGTGTGTTGTTCAATCGGCCATCACCTCTTATCTATTTATGAGGCGGCTGGACTTCCCGTACAAGAAAAGAACTCCAAACCCCGTCCAAATCTTTCCAAAATTAACCGATTTCGGATTTAGATAAATCTGAGACATCAGTTCAGTTTTTGGGTTTCACAAGCCACAAACTACTTCAGATGAAGATGCGCCCAAAAGCAAATTTAACCGTTTCGACGAGACAAACAACTTTCATGTTGAACGTTTTTCAATTCGAGGCTATCTTAAAGGCTGAATAGCTCGTACAAAACAGACAATTACTGGCGCTACCCATCAGACATGAGCCAAATGAGTGTCTGATGGGGCGCGCCACTTTTTGGCTCGTGACAGGGCCGCACTCCGGTGCCTCTAACTTTTGCATACGATCTCGAATTGAGACGATTTTTATATCAAAATCAATAGTTTCGACGAGACGAAGATAATCCGTGTATAAAATCTTCTCATATGAGGCTGTCTTGAAGGCCTAATCGGCCGAACAGTACTATGCATACAAAATCCTAGTACTTCGAGCACAACTTTGGCCCCCGAGATGAGATCGGATGGCGATGGCTCAAACTTCAAAGATGTTCATGTCGACAAGACAGAACTTTTTCATGTAGATCACTTATCCATTTGAGGCCATCTTAATTAAGTTCTTGACCATGCTAAAATCTGGTGTCAACAGGCTTATATTTAGGAACGGAGGGAGTATAATTGCATGGCAGACAGGAATGGTGTTTTGGCGGGGGCTCAGGCCGATTTTTTGAAAAATTCAAAATTTGAAAATTTCAGTTTCAAAAATATCTGATTTTTTTTTACAAGTAAACAATGATGTGAGACGTATGTGCGTAAAATTTCAGGATGAAATACGTTGAAATGCGATCTGTACAAAAAATATAAATTCATGGTCTGAGAGAATAAATAGTATCAGCTATTAAAAAGCCCCGGATTTGTCTCTTTTGCACAACCCTTATTTCAACATATTTCGTCCTGAAAATTGATACACTTATGCACTATGCCTTCATCTATCTCTATATTTTTTCCAGAATTTTTTTAAATGTAAAAATATGAATTTTCAAGAATTTTGAAATTTGCATTTGGAGGCCTCTATGGAACTCCGCCTCCAAAAGCAATTTCCGCATGGTAGCCCACCTACAAAAAGAAATATCTACAGACTTAATGCACATGGAGGCTTAGGAATGAAAATAGGGGGAGGGAAGGGGACTGGGGGTTGGAAGCCTGCCCATATACTGTCTTCTGATGTTGACAAATCAGCCGACGAGTTGTGATTAGGGGTGAAATGACAGTCCAATTCAGGCTGCTGTGCGTGTGTGTGCGTTTTGTGCTTTCAGGACTTATTGAGCTGTGCCCTCAACATTAACCCCATTTGATACTATGTGTGTTTGTGAACCTTGTGTGTGTGTGTTTGTGAACCTTGTTGGATGCTTGGCTCGGACGGTTTGCTTTATATATAAAGCGGGGCGAAAGCCTTTTTCGGTAAAAAAAAAATGACAGTCCAACAGCCAATGCACTAAAACTGTAGCAGGTCACAAAATATATGCTCGGATGCAGCATACGCCCATATCAGGTTTTAGTCAGGCAAGCCGAATGATACACGAACCAGGCAGGCATTCAAACAGGGAAAACTGAGGCCAAACGTGTTGTTACGGTTACACAATATCACTCTCAATCTTCGTCGGTTAAAAAGGAGATGCGGTCCCTTTCCACCCTGTGCTTCCTGCTCTTGAGCTTCGGCAACGCCACCATCCACGAAGGGACCTCGCAGCCCGAAGATACCAGCACATTGGCGATGTTCCGCAGGAACGGCTTGTCCTCCTCTGTGAAGAACGTGATCGCCTCACCCGATCTGCCTGCTCTTCCAGACCGTCCTAGAATATAAAAGGGAAGGGATTTAGAATCTTATTGCAGCGACAATGTCCAGGCGGGAAAGCCGGGTCTCTTTCTTACCTATTCTGTGAATGTAGGCAGACGCGGACTCAGGGAAATCATAGTTGATTACACAGTTGACACCTTTGAAATCCATTCCCCGGGCAAGAACCTCTGTTGCTATTAGCACCCAGCTTTTTCCAGCTCTCAAGTTGTCAACAGCATCTTGACGCTAAAGGAAATACAAAATTCAGTCGGTGAGCCTGATGTCGACGATCGATATTAAACCAGTGAAAACAGAAAACAACAGGAACAGTAATCAAAATAAGAATCAGTACATTATGCAAAAGCAATACCTGCTCTTCAGTAAGGTCTCCATGAATTACATCAACTCTAATGTCGTCATATACAAGCTCCCTGTAGAGCTCTTTTGCCCTCTCTTTGCTTTGAACAAAGACCAATACCGGAGGATTCAGGGACTACAATTGAAGACAATACAACAACAGTAAGTTTCAAAACACACACAGAGACTCCTTTTTAATAAGGACAATGCGCAGTTCGACATTTTAAGTACTTTGCACGTAGTGAGTTTACGGCTACAAGCAGCACAATAGGGCTTAGTTTTGCTACTTATATGCGGGCATGCATTAGGCTGCAGTCTGCTGGTTTGGCATGGCCAGTACAGACTGGTTCTAAAACAACGCAATGCATGGAAACCAGGAGAAAGAAACTGCGAGTGAAAGATCACAGCATACTTCTGCAAAGCTTTGGCGAAGAGCTATCAACTTTCCCCTCTCGGTTCCAGCAAAAATCAACTTTTGCTTGATCATTGAGGAAGCTGAATTCCTGTAAGTTGAAAATTACATTACGAAAATACCCCATGCAAAATAGATCTGCTAGTTCACAAGATAGGATACTCACTTTCGTCCCACAATGATCCGAACAGCATCATGCATTATTGTGCGTGCAAGAGCCTCTATTGTTTCAGGTAATGTGGCACTAAACAAAGAACGAATTATTGAAGGGTTTGAGCATGCTTTGACAATTGAATCAATCACTTCGACAAATCCAAGCTCAAAAAGTTTATCAGATTCATCCAACACAAGGTACTTCACCCTGCATGAGGCAGTAATGTGTTATTGCTGAAGTTTGCGCAGATATGAAAGAAAATGTTTAAGTAAAATGCAAATTCATGGCTCCTCGGTAAACCACATGAAAACACAAATGACCAAGATGATATGAAACAGAGGATAAAGGTAGCTGATTTGGTCTTGTTATGTTTTGATTCTGAAACAAATTCACTAGCAATGAATGTAATGCAGGTTATTCAGTATTTCTTGATAAATGAAACCACTTAACAGCCACAGTTTTTCTGATCAAATTAATTTCTTTTCATTTCGGTATAATTTACCATTTTGTAATGCAAGTACTATCTGTCTACCCAAGCAACCATTTAATGTTATAAATTGAAACACCAAGTAACAATTATGATCAAACATTTAAAAAAAGACCACAATGTATCGGGAGCGCTATTAAAACATTATTTATATCAAGATAATTGTAATATGCTAAATAGCTAAACAGAAAAAATCATAACATGATCACAGACCTACTTAAGTCAAGGTCTCTCTTTCGTATAGCATGGTCCAAACGAAGTGGGGTCGATACAAGGATGTCGCAGTGCATATCCTTGAAATTGCCATCTTGTGACAGATCTTTGGTCATTAGTTTGACACCAAACTTCCTCCCTTTTACCAACTTCTTGCACTCTCTCGTAGTCTGTGCTGCCAATTCCCTTGTCGGGCAAAGAATAACAGCCTTAACACATCCTTTAGACCCTGGCTATTAGAACAATATACTCATCATAAAGCATGTCCAACAAATCTAAACAACATTACACAATACCATGAAGATTAATACCTTGATTTTCATAAGCATCGGGAGCAAGAATGCCAGTGTCTTGCCAGAGCCTGTAGGTGCACAAGCAAAGCACTCCCTGCCCTGAAGCAAGTAATGCGAAATAATTACTGTAAACAGCTATATGTTTCCATGCCAAGGGGACTAACGTTCAAAACAGAGTAAGAGATCACTCACTGAAAGAAGGATAGAAATGGCCTGCCTCTGGATAGGTGTAGGTTCTTGAAACCCAAGTTTCGATAAGTTCCCAACCAAATATGAATCACAGTCATACCTAGTGTAGAAGTAAAAGAGGGTCAGCTTAACAGCCTCGAATGATTACTTAAAGGCCTAATGTTGATGTTGCTATAGTGCTGCATGTCAATAATAAGTACTATGTCTGGACTCCATAATGGCAAAAAAATGCTAACCTTGAAACCAATTCTTCAAAGCTCTCCAGTGGTGCTGGAACATTATGCCCCGAAATGTGGATGTCGTACCTCTTCCGAAGAATGGCAACTCTCTAGAAACAAACACAAAAGATTAAAATCCAACAGTTCAGCGGTTACAGTTTGCAAACAGACCAATCCTAAGTCAAAATATACCACTAATTTCAATTCAATCAAGACCATGCTGGAATCATAACAAAACCACTTTGCTCATCAGATATTTTACATATACAAAGGTTTGTGTTGCAAAATAACCTATAATGATTACTAATTCAGCCCAACATAATTTGCTTACCCAAATAAATACATACATTACTACTGAACCCTGATTATGAACATTGGTGCATTGCAAAAAAAACATTACCTCGATTTCCCTCTCGACCTCCTTCCGCCGCCTCACGGCGGCCTCGTCCTCGTCCTCCCTGACCTCCACCTCCACAGACACCTCCGCCGCCTCCTTCGCCTCCGCCCCCTTGAACACGCTGAACCCCTCCACAACATCTGCAGAAACAAACCCAACCGGACTCAAACCACGAGCGCAGCCACTCCAAGCACCAAACAAGCAGGATCCGAAGCCTCACCGGACGTGGAGGCGGCCCCGTCGGCGCGCTTCTTCTTCTTCGCGTTGGCCTTGCTCTTGCGCTTCCGCTTCTTCTCCGGGCCCGGCGGCGCCGCGTCGGGGGTCGCGGGGGCGGGGGCAGCAGGCTGCGCGCCCGTACGGAACCGCGCGATGTCCCCCGCGAAGCGCTTGCGGTCGAAGCGGGTGCCGGCGAACAGCGCCGACGAGAGGCTCGGCTTCTCCTCCATGGTTGGGTTTGGATTCGCCGCCGCCGGGGAAACCTCCTCCTCCTCGTCTTAAACCCTAGCACGGCCCCACGAGCAGCGAAATGAACCTGGTTTCCTCGCCTGGCCCCACATGTAAGCCACGGAGCATGGGCAGTCTCCGCGGGTCAAAATCCGACGGCTGGGATCTGGCCACGGACGCCATCGGGCGCGTCGGTCGCCGTGGGCTCCACGCTGGCGCGCTTATCCGACCGTCTGCCCCACGTCACAGCAAAGCAGTGAATGACAGGTGGGGCCCACAGACCATGACCATTGCCCTCTGCTTCCGCTTCTGGCATGGTATCCAGTGCCTTGCCCGCCTCGCCGTAATCCTGCCCTAAAATAAAAATCCGTAGCTCCAGCCTCGCCGGAATCCCGCCCGCCGGTCCGCCGTCCGTCCCCGCGCGCCGGATCTGCCGCTCGCCAGACGGTTTCTCCGCGCAAGATGTTGGTCCCGTGGGGCGGGGTCGGGTGCTGCCTCAGCGCCGCGGCGCTCTATCTCCTCGGGAGGAGCAGCGGGAGGTGAGGAATTTTTTTTATAGAGAGAGAGAAATCGTTTCCTGTTTGGCGATTTCTGGGGTGCTGATTGGTGGTGGGTTTGCTGCTGACTCAGGGACGCGGAGGTGCTGCGATCGGTGGCGAGAACTGGCAGCCTGAAGGATTTGGGTGGGTGAGCTAGGGTTTGGTCTGTCACTCTGTTGTAGGTTGTTTGATTGGCTTCAGGAGTAGCAATTACTGCAGCGGTGAATTCATTTGAGCTCTAGTTTTCCGCGAGTGCTGCTGCTCTGAGCTAATCTGATCCTAGCCTCCCATGTCGGTGATTTGGTTTGCAGCTCGTGGTGATATTTTGTGCATCCGTTGGTAAAATGACACTCCTTCCAATCCAAAAGGAAGTGTCGTGGCTTTAGTTCAGCTTTAGTTTTTTGCATCGGAGGGAGTACCTGGTTTGGATCATCAGTGGTTCTTTGGGTTTGTTGGTAGATAAGTACTACCTCTGTCCTTAAATGTAAGACGTTTTTGCAGTTCAAATTGACCACTGTCACCAGTGGTGGAGCCAGGATTTTTTTCATTGGGCGTTCACACTTAACAATTTCTTTCTGTAATATCAACGGCAATATTTTGCCAGAGGCACTATATATAGCTTAATAAAGCCTCATGTTATTGTAAGTTCAGTAGATAAGTTAAAATTGGCAATTTTCAAAATTAAATTGATTACCTGAATTCGTTGGGGGTGCACAACAGTGAAGACAACCCAAATTAGCAAGTATCAGCTAGCAAGGGAACTAGTAATTAATTTTTATCCTTCACCTTGCATGAACTCACTGAGATATACTAACATAGGCATTGGTTGCTAGTGCTTGCTACCTGCCACCGTCCTGGCACCCTCAGCGGACGGCACCCATGGCCCTGCCCACTGCTGCAGCGTTGCTGCCCAGCTGCCGTGCGGCCGACTGACCAGCCGCTGCAAACCACGACGTGGACTGCGCTTCGCCCCCGCATTGCTCGCCCAGCCGCCCTGTCACCTGCTCAGCTCACCGCGTGCCTGCCTGCCTGCTGTGACTGCCTCCCTTTGTCCGTTGCCACGTCCGCTGGCCGCCGTGGCTCCGTTTTCAGGTTCGGAGCCGGCGTCAGGTGAGGATGTGAGGCTGTTTGAGCAAGAGAAACATGGGAAGCTCCCAATAGTTTGTCCGTTGATGGCTTGAGCACCTCTGTGCTGCTCGGAGGAAGCAGGACATAGATACATGTAGCAGGTCGTGGGTCTAGCCGGTGCAGGCCTGCGTTTTTTGACCGAGTTTTGCTTTGTGTAGGCTTTTGCTAATTTTCATTGGGCCCCCCAACTACTCTGGATGTTTTTGGCAAATGAGATGAAGACCAACATGAATACTTGCTGGCTCCACCCAAGTGTGTCACCACTGTGTCTACGGCAGCATAATTTGTTCTTCTGCAAAATCCAAGAGTTCTGGATTTATCTTGTTGGCTTTAAACAAAGTTCAAAAAAGCGATTAGCGCAATTTCTAGTTTTGCCTCTGTCTAGTGCCTATATCTCCTAAGTGCATGCTTAGCATGAATAAGAGCTAAGTGTTCTGCTGACGCACAGCGCATAGGCATGCCTAGTGTGATTAAGCGCTAAGCGTACTGTTGCCCAGCGCCTAGGCATGTGTGTAAGCGTACATCTAGGCTCACCTTTTTTAACTATGGCTTTAATATGGTCAAAGTCCAGCATTTACTCCAGATATGGTCAAGAGTTAGACCTTTCTTATCAGCATGCTTTACATGTGATATACTTTCTACGGAGATTATCATTTGGTATACTTGGTTAAATACGTAAAAAAGAGGATATGTTTTAACATTTCTTCTCTCTCTTGAACAGCTGCTATCTTGGACACTGCAAGTAAAGTCCTGCCACTTGTAGTGGCAGTTTCTGGGCGAGTTAGTTCAGATACACCACTTATATGCCAACAAAGTGGTATGAGAGGTGTAATAGTCGAGGAAACGGTAGCTACTGATTTCTAGTTTCTATTATTAGTAGATGGGTTTGTTGTTGGTGATTGTCGCACTATGATAACTTTTTGTTTGTAGGCAGAGCAACACTTCCTGAAGCACAATGATGCTGGATCCTGGATTCAAGATTCTGCTGTGATGCTTTCTGTTAGCAAAGAGGTTCCATGGTACCTGGTAATGTGTTCTAGTTCTTTTTTTGTTGCTCTGTCAATACATATAGTTCAATTTAGCCTTAGTTTGATTATTCCTATTATGTGTCCAAACTTGGAATTATTTATAAGTTTATTTCTGCAAAGCTTGGGTTATAACCTCCCTCTGTACTCTGGAGTCTGGACTACCTTCTCTGTTTGTAGACCAGATTTATAGCAAAGAAGAGCATATACATCCCTAGCTGCTAAGATAGTGTTATAGGTGAGAAAATGTGTTACAATTAATGGCCAGTGGGCATGGTTGCTAAGTCTAGTATATATAGCACAAAACTAAGCTTGGCTGGTGATATTAAATCATCTATTCTTCACGGAACTGTAAAATATTTGGTATCAATTAGCACCTATATGCGGTGCTATGTGCTATGGATGGCTCATGGCGAGAGCAGCTAACAGTATTATTTCAAAAAAAGCATGCACTCAGCACCCACTTTAGCCATTTAGTCCTTAGCTTAGGCATTGTTAATGTATTGATGATATGCCTATACTTGTTTAACAGAAGAAATATGCATAAGCTTAAGCCACACGAAGTTGTTATATTTACGTAAACAAAGTGACTGTTCATAAAAGAAAAGATAAATTGTAATTCTAAATTCACTATTTGTTTATTTAGTTTGATAATATCTTGTGATTTTGTGATACCTTGCAAGTTCAGTTCTTTTCTAACATATAATTCATCGCCAGGATGATGGCACCGGGCGTGTCTATGTTGTTGGCGCTCGTTCTGCGGCAGGGTTAATTTTAACTGTTGCCAGTGAGGTTTTTGAGGAGTCGGGGCGAACCCTTGTACGTGGAACTCTAGATTATTTACAAGGACTGAAGGTTTGTCTAATCATGTTTTGAGCAAGACCAGTGCTTATAGGATTGCTATTCATAATTTAGCATTAATCATTATAGATGCTCGGAGTAAAGCGAACTGAAAGGGTTCTTCCAACTGGAACTTCATTGACTGTTGTTGGTGAGGTAATAACCGTATATATCATTGAGTTTCAAGGTACTGTGAATTTTTGTTGACATAGCTAAACTTTTAGCCCCTTACTTCTGTTCTGCATTCTTATGCTGTATGACCAGGCCATTAAAGATGATGTTGGAACTATTCGGATTCAACGACCACACAAAGGACCATTTTATGCATCTCCAAAAAGCATCGATCAACTTATCTTGAATCTCGGGAAATGGGCCAAGTAGGGAGATTATGTACAACATTTTGTGTCTTTGTTTAGGGATCTTGCTGCTAATTGCATTTCTTTGTACAACAGGTTATACCAACTTGCTTCCATGGGCTTTGCAGCTTTTGGTGTATTTCTTCTTGCTAAGCGTGCACTTGATCATTTTCTACAAAGAAAGCGCCAGCGTGAATTTCACAAGAAGTATGGACAAACATCAGTTTCTTTTATTTAGAATAATAAAGGGGAGAGGTTCTTTGGAAAGCAATTTTGTTCTTTTTCTATTCAATTGTTCAGGGGGTTCATTCATCTGTGCTTGACATCATTAGATTTATGTCCCTTTTTATCTTGATCACCGAGTAGTACTTTAATGTCTTGCAAAAACTGTGTTGTCCACCTGCAGCTAATATATTCCTCTAAAGGTCACATGCAGTTGAAAAAAAATGCACTGAAAACACTGTATGTGAAATGTTTTACTCGTAGAACTATTTTTATTTTCAGTCAGTACCACAAATTAGCAATCATGCATGGGACTGAATACCAAGATACTTTGGAAGCTCCAAACATTTTCTTAAATTGGAATTTCGGAACACTGGGGTTATGTAAACTTATGTATTCATTTTGTACATACAGGGCTCGTGCTGCTGCAGCACAAAGGCAGGCCAGGGATGCTGAAGGTGATTTTCTTATAGATTGATTAGTCTGTCTTGTAAATACTAGTTCCTGTCTTATGATATCTTTTACTATTATTATATGAAGGGGGCAATGGCACATCAGACGGAGAGCCTAAGAAGGATCAATTGGTATTAGAAATATGTGTCATATGCCTTGAACAGGAGTATAATGCAGTTTTTGTGCCGTAAGTACTTTTTTTATACTCACATTTCATCGTATAATTTTACATGTTAACAATGAAGCTGTTTTTCTTTGAAAAAAGTCCATTTTACTACCCTGAATAAAGTTGGTTGTTCACTTTACCCCCTGACCTTTTTTTTGGTTCCTTTACCCCCCTAAACAATCCCATACTGGACAAAAAAAACCCTGAGTGGTTTGCCCAGACCGGAAGCTGACGTGGGCACGGTCAAAGGTGGTATTTGACCTGGAGGTGGGTCCCCCTCGTCAGGTGGCCATGTGCTGGAGCTGGATGGGGCTGGGCGCGATGCGGGACGTCGGCGGCGGGACTCGCCGGATCCCGCCGGATCCGGGCGAGGGGCTGCGCAGGGGCACGGATCCGGACGCAGGGAGGTAGCAGGACACCGCAAGGACGGCCGGCGTCGTGTGGCTCCGAGGCGGTCGGCCCTGGCGTTCGAGCGTCGGCGCGAAGGGCTCCATGGCTCTGTTAACAGCGACGGCGACTGTGGGCAGGGGAGGCCGGCGGACGACGGGAATGGATGGATCCGGACATGGGGGTTCGGACCCGGGCAGTGGCGTCGCTCGGAGGTCGCCGGACGGAGCAAATCGACGGTGGCGGCGCCATGACCGACGGAAGAAGCTCCTGCGCGAGAGAGGAATTAGAGAGAGATGGGAGAGTCAGGGAGGAAGAGGAGGGAGAAGGGCAGGGCGGTGCAGGGCTGGCCTAGGCTCGGGCGGCGACGCTCCGGCGGCCGGCCGGCGTCGGGGCCGAGCGGGGGCAGCGGCGAGGCCAACGTAGCGGCAGCTCTATCTCAGCCGTGCCTGACAAGGGGGCCCCACCTAGGTCAAAACAACCGTTGACTTGAGCCACGTCAGCAGTAGGGGAGACAAACCAGCCAGGGGGGTATTTCGTCCGGTATGATTTTGTTTGGGGGCCGAAAGGAACCAAAAAAAAGATCAGGGGGTAAAGTGAACAACCAACTTTATTCAGGGTAGTAAAATGGACTTTTTTCTTTTTCTTTTGACATTTTCATTGTGGATAATCCTGAGCATATGTAGTAAACATTTGTACTGTTTACTGTTTCATTTTGGTCAAGAACTGGACCTCGACCAGTTGGCTAGAGGCACCTGGTTGTGAGTGCAGCCTGCTATCCTCGTTTGAGCTTCTGTGCTCCACACAGGGTGCCTCATGGTTGTCTCCCCCTATTTAAAAAGCCACAGGGATTGCATGTGGGTCTATTTTTTTGGTGGAATGTTTTTTTTTTGTGTTTAACACCTTGCATTTAACTTGCCTACCACTCTAAATGATTAAGCAAGTTAGTAAACATGATATTAAGTTATGCATTTCAATTTTAGCTGGAATCAAATATTTGAACCATGGGTTGTTTTGCCTTTGACATTCCAGGCTCTGTTCATTTTTTAGCTCTGTTCATTACGAAGATGTTTTTCTCCTGAATCATCTCCACCTATGCTTGTTGATAAGCATCTTTCCCTGCTACCTATGCTGTTATTATATTGTCGCCACCAAAATGTTCATGAGCGAGTCATAACTGACCATTATGCAGGTGTGGCCACATGTGCTGCTGTATGAACTGCTCTTCTCACGTAACAAACTGTCCACTCTGCCGACGAAGAATTGACCAAGCTGTCAGAACATTCCGTCACTGATGGCACTAGATGATGCAAAAGCCTGCGCCTGATAACACCAGGTGAACCACATCTTTCGAAACCACCTGATACTTCAAGTTCCGCTCGCCGTGGCTGCCAGTGTGCCGATATCTGGAACGCGGAACTGAGCTGGAGCTTGTGAATTGGAGTTTTGCTTTACTGACGAAACTTCAAGCAATGGACTCATAGTTCGCGGTTGACGCTGCGCCAGTTGCTGATCTTCCTTGTACTTTACCGTTGTGTACAGAGTGTTCTTGTGTAGCGCCTTGTTTCTAACAGCGCTCTGATTGACAGCATGGATGCTAGTAGTATTTACTGGTGGATCAATTGATTCTATCCGAAGGAAATGCTATGTTGTTCGACATTGTAAAGGATAATATGTAAAATGCCGGTGCTTTCTCAAGCTTGCTTTCTTGTATGCATAAACTCGGTACTGTTATCAACGGTCAAGATTCTCGAGACCATTTTATTTTTATTTTTTTTAGAAGAATTAGGGCAAATCCAACGGTTCCTCTCAAGTATCTCTCCTGTATCGCATATGGAGACACTTGTAAAAGGATTTTCCCTTGAATTTTCTTCAACTCCAGCAGCCCTCCTTAAACATTTTGCCATGGTTAAAATCGAATTAGATTGAGAGTTCAAAAGAGTTCGCTATGGCTACAGGCTTGCAGGCTTTGGTGCATCAGGGATTCGGATTACCACCATTGCCAAACAACCTCACGGGCAATCGTAATCCAAAGCCCATACCCTCACACACGGCGTGGCAACGTGGATGAGGTACATCGGGAATAGCCGATCCGTAGAGTGAAGACTCCCCAGTCCCAGCTGCGCGTGTAACCCTAGTCCGGTACTCCTCCCCCCTCCCCTGCCCCGGATTCCCAATCCCAATCCCATCTTCCCCCGCCCCGCCGCCCCGCCTCCGCCGTCTCTCCGAGCCACCGCCTGCTCCGCCGCTCCCGAGGTATCACCCCCGCGCCCTCCCTCACTCCCCAGACAGACGACGGCGTCTGAAACACTCTCTCACTTTCTTCCGCCGCGGATTCGTACCGATCTCTTCCGTGTCCTGACTCAGATTACCTCTCCGGTCTCCGCTCGCGCCTTAGAGCTCGCCGTCGCATCTCATCTCACTGCGGCGCGCAATCCGTACTTCACCTACGGGACTGTATCCACTTCACAACACTCAGCGACTCCCCTCTAATCACGCTATTGCTCTGCTCTGCTGTGTGAGTAGTGATCCACGTTTGTTTCCACGAGTTCATCACTCTGCTGCACATCAATCAGTTTAATTAAGTTTATCATCTTTCATGTATGTTCTAGGGATGGATCAGGGCGAGGGCTCCGCCAAGATCGTGCGAGGCAGAGGCAGGAACAAGAGGAAGTGGACAATGGACGAGGACGAGGAGCTGGTCAAGGCCCTCTGCGAGGTGTCCACTGACCCTAGGTTCAGGGCCGAAGGAGGGGGCTTCAAGAACTGCTACACCCAAGGGATAGAGGGCCTCCTCGCACAGCGGCTGCCCGGCCGCGGCATCAAGGCCAGCCCCCACGTCGATTCCCGGCTCAAGGTGCTGAAGCGCAAGTTCCACGCGATCAAGGAGATGCTCGCGTCGCCGGGGTTCTCCTGGGACGGCTCCAGGAAGGTCGTCCGGTGCGAGAAGGAGCGATACGACGAGTACTGCAAAGTGAGCCGGTTTTAGTTAGTGTTGTTTGGCATTGTAACAAGCCTTTCTTTGTGATATACGATGAACACATATTGACTTGTTTCGTCTCTGCAGGATAATCCTAGAGCCAAGGGGATGTACGGTGTTCCATTTCCGCATTTCGATGCGTTCGATGCGGTGTATGGCAAGGATAGAGCCACTAGGGAAGGGGTGGAGGTGTCTGAAGATGCAACGGCCGGCATGGAGAATGGCAATTCGAGTGAAGCTGGAGATGACGAAGCTGAGGAAGATAGGATGCCCACCGGACCTTCCGGCCGCTCCTTGGATGCTACGTCGAGCTATAAAAAGCAGGAGAGATGTAAGTATGGCGGTAAAAGGAGGAGGACTGAATCGAATCGCCTGTCTCCAGACACGTTGAAGGATGTGCACGGTCACTATCAAGTCGCCAGTCAGCATGTCGACACGATGGCGGAAGCAATGGAGCTGTTCAAGGATGTGCACCGTCACTTCCAGAGCGTTGTTCAGCATGCCGGCGCAATGGCAACAGCAATGGAGGCGTTCAAGGATGCACACGGTCAGTTCCAGAGCGTTGTTCAGAATGTGAGCACCGCCGCAACAGCCATGGAGCAGTTCAAGGATGCACATGATCATTTTCGAAGTATCACCAAGAATGGCACCGCGACTGCTGCAGTGATTGAACCTCATGCTGATCTTCAGGAAAAGTTATCGCCTGAGGTGCCCCAACAGGATGCCAGAGTAAGAGCCATTGCCGAGATGCAAAAGCTTGGGTTTACTGGAAGTGAAGTGGTCAACGCTGCGAGCGTTTTCGCAAAGGAACCGGACCAAATGGGCATGTTTTTAGCACTCCCTGAAATCTACAGGAGGGAGTACATACTCAAGATGATCAATGGTATGTTGACCAATCCTCAAATCCTATATGGACACATCGAACTTCATTGTAAGGAAAGTTTCAGGCTTGATTATTCTGAATGTTCGTGTACTATATTAGGTCCAACATAGGCATTTTGGATACATAAAAGTAGAAACTGTATCCTTCATTCTTATCAGTTAGACAATTTTGGGCTATTAGCTTGTGTTGTAGACTTGCGTATTTATTCATGTTTGTTTATGAACACTGCATGTGGTATTTAAGGACAATTATCCACCTATACAAGTTCATGCCTGCAACTGCTGAACGACAACCATAACCAACATTTGCGGAGTGCTAGTTTGATAGTTTCTACTACGAGGGTATCTGGGTATGTCTATGCTATCAGCAAAAACACTCTTTGCCTTGCCCGTTCTTGAGCATAGATAACCTTGCCATTTGCTTGCATGGATTTAAAAGACCATTTGATACTTGTTATGCTTTGTTGTGAAGGGGTAAAATGGCTTGTACGTATCTGTTTGGAAGTCAAGACTCCCATTCTGTGCATAGGCTTTTTATCCTTGTTTGTTTATATCTCCTCTTTCAAACTTTAATGAAATCAAATCATCCGGTCTGGTGAAGCTGATTCCTGGTTCATCCCATTTTCAGGTGGGCAACCTCTCCAATTTTAGCTCAAAGCAACATGGGAGGAATGAAGCTGTAGCAGTTCTAATTCAGTCTAGTTGCACAATGACAGTTGAAATTTTAGTTGTACATGCGTAAATGGTTATATATATCTTTTTTTCGCGAATACTCAAAATCTTGCGTATCTTTCATTGAAGGTAGAAATTACAAGGTGCCCCATCGCTAGTCCATAAAGGGCTATATATTTAGTGTTAGCATCCTCGAGAGAATTCCTTATTTGGCCCTTCCTTAAAATTTGATTCCCTTTTTGGCCCTAGTAAAAAATTTCTTCCTGTTTTGACACTCAAACTTCATTTTGTTCCCTCTATGACATTTCCGTCAGTTTTGGCAACTAACACCGTTAAATACAACATGAAAAGTCCATTTTACCCCTGATGTATTTTGGGACCAAAATTATGAACTGAAAGTCAAAAGAAATGGCGACGGCGGCGCGCAGACAGAATGCGTCAGCACATTGTAGTTACAATAAAATTATATTACAAGATTGTACTGAGAAACCCATATTAATAAGAACCAGTGCACTAACATATATGAGCAGTACACACACGCACAACAATCTCACGGTTTCTCTTTTCCCGCACAACACACAGAAGAAATCCATCTCTCAATTTCTCTCTTTGCACACAACACACACATCACATCACGCACACACTCAAGCATGGAAAGCACGCAACCACAGCGACCCAGCTAGCACGCCCATCACTGAGGCATGGCAAGCACGCGTATCATGTGGGAAGCTGGTCAAGCACTCACTTGCACCACGGGCGGGGAAAGCTGGTCGGGCAAGGCGGGCGCGCACGACGTGGTCGTTCAGCTGGCAGCGGAAGAAGGCCAGGAACGGCCGCTCCTGGTTACCGCTTCACCCCTGCCACCAACGGACCTCCGGCGCCGCACGGCCGTGGACCTCCGGCGCCGGGACTTGCCCTGCACAGCGCCACCACGATCTTTCTGTTTTTTTTTTCAACCTGCTAAAGCAAGGGTAAATAAGACTTTTCAAGTCGCATTTGATGGTGTTAACAGCAAAAAGTGACGGTAGTGTCCTGTAAAGAATAAAATAAATTTATGGTGTCAAAAAGGGAAAAATGTAATTTCTAGGGCCAAATAAAGAACCAGATTTTAAAAAAGGGCCAAATAAGGAATTCTCTCGTGTTCTAATCCTGTGTCTGAGTAAAGCTTGGCATTCCTTTCCTTGCAGCAAGCATATGCACTCCCGGTGAATCCATGTTTGAAGATGGTTCAGCCTAAGGGTAATGGGTGACCTGTCCCATTCCAACAGCCACCTAAAATTCAAGTTCATCAGGTTGCACGATGGTAATTACTTTTAGTGTCCTGGTGATGTTTTTCTTTGAAAAATCAGACCGATAGAGCTAATTACGTTACTCCTTTTTTTTAACAAAATTCACCAAATTCCACAAGATGACGACAAAGTCTTAAATATATTTTGAGATGCAACCGTACATGGTTTCAACCTCAAATTGTGCACGAACTCGCTGCATACCATACAAACAAACTGATGAATTCACACAGACAAGATAATGATGCATAAACAACACAATTAACTGAAAGGATAATGATGCCGATGTTATAGAATCATCATTGCCAGTTTAGCATCAATTCGCTGACATCAAATATCCACAAATACCAACAAAAGATAACTGGAAATGGACTCGAGTCTTTCTCTGACAATATTATTTGCAAACAAAGAAGACGTCATAGCTTGGACGGTATCGCTGCCATGCCGCGTACTGAGGTACTAGCAAAACCGACAGAAATTCACTCCTTTTTCCCAATTCCGTTAGACATGTTGTAGATCCCACGACCCTGTTTGTAAATCAAGAGACATGTCACTGATTGAGCTGAAGCGGTATCAAAGAACACAAGTAACCAAGGCATCAGATGAGATTTTGAACTTACAATCATGAACAAGCTGGTGCCAGCAAGCGCAAGGGGAATGGCAACAGAGGTGACCACATCGTAACGGCCTTTAAGGTGGATATGCTTGCCCAACTTCTGGAAATACTGCTGCTTCTGAACGAGCTTCTCGCGTGGGTAAAATGGTGCTTCTTGTAGCGTCATCCTGCATACAAAAACTACCCCTTCAATCCTAACCCTTAGGTGGAAGAGCAATTGCCATAAATAGTTCTAGTATAGTCATTGCATTACGGCTGTGAACATCTCAAGATTCAGCAACAACGACCTTTGAATTCATGAAACTGTTTTTAACTCCTATGCAGGTTCCTAACAGTTAATAAGCTACTCTCACAAGCAACTACCGAAATAGGGAATGATTACTTAATGTACAATCCACTACGTTACTTCATCAGTTCATCTACCAGACATTTTTTGAACCCAACGATTCTTTCTGAGCAACTCACTGTATTTGAATTTAGCACATCAACACAACATTTCAATGATCAGAAAATTCAAATATTGTGTATCTTCTACCAGTAACATGGCACTTTCTAGGCTATCATTGATCATGACCAGAACCTCCCGCATACCATTGAATCAGGAACGCAAAAAAAAAGAAGTACGTTTACCACGTTACAGCAGATCTAATAATAATAAACCAAAGACATTTCGATGAGCACGCACAGCATTATTCACCTAGCAACAACATAACGCTTCCAAAGAAAGGCATTTCAAACAGATAACCCAATCTCAACCTAGGTAGAATAAGCACCAGTAGGCCACATCGGACCGAGACGTAAGACCGAGGAGAGAACTACTCATCTTAAAGCGCAAGAGCATATGCATCGAAATGTCCGCGTCGCCAGGCGAGTCTCCAGGACCGGTAAATCGCACCGAGAGGATCACCGGCGCGTCGCGGACCAACGACTAGACCCCCCACGCATACTCGTGAATCTAAGAAATCGGACGAACGCGTACGACGGCTCGTTCGCCTGACGTCGCATCGAGGACGCGGGGCCCCTCGTCCCCTCGTGCTGGGTTACGAGAGATTCTGGGGAGATCGGGGTAAGAGGGGAGAAGGGAGATCGCCGCGTACCTGGCTGGCTGGGGCGCGCGGGGGCCGGGAAGCGACGGGGTGGCCGGCGGCGGCGGGTGGATCTGGAGGCAGGGGATTTGGGGGTAGCGTTATGACCTGGAAGGGACGAGGCAGGGAAGGGAAGAAGGGGATCGAGAGGGTGCCGGGGGGTTGTTGGTTCAGTTGGGCCTCTTCGTCGGCCCGCCAAGGACCTGGGAATCTAGAGCGGGCCATAGAGAATGCCAAGGAGTTGACCTAGCCCGCGCAGTCATCTTGCTCATTAAAAAAACTACCACTTAATCCTCAAAAAAAAAATTTAAAAAAAATACCAGAGAGATAGAAGTTCATCGTTTGTCTTTTATCACTTGTAATCTCGCCCATGAATTTAGAAGCTCAAATTATGAAGCTCGCAATCTAGCTAGGCATGTCACTAGGATCAGGAAAGGCATACATGGCTCGGCCACACTTATGATCCTCTTTGTATTCTGATAGTTATTGATCAATAAAGCCTAGTTGATTGTGCTAAAAAGATGTGTTGTTTCAAAAAAAAAAAACATATCTCATACTTTGTCAAGAGATGAAGATGTTCTAGGAAAAAAACAAGAAATGAAGAAAGAAGTGTTGTGGATGCGATTTGAAGAGATCATCTTGAAAACTATCTAGGAGCATCAACCGTTACGTTCACATACATTAGATCGCGCTACACTTGAGGCACTTCCGTGCGGAGAAGGTCTGGGACAATGTGAGAATTTAGCCCTTCAGAGGATTCACATTGCGACGAACTGCAAAAATTTCATGGAAGAAATCAAGCAGGACGCGGTTCAAAGCTATGGTGCCACCATCAAGAGATCCATACACGAGTTGAAGCCTTCGCTATGTACACCTTCGTCCATGGGTTTCGTAATTTCAGTATGGAAGCTCACAATCTCCATAATTTCTAGTCCACCACTACTCCAACTCCACAGGCCCGCTGCAATCCCCTCCTGGTCCTCTTTTCTTATAGTCCGCTACTACTCCCCCTTCTTTTCATTCGCACCCTCATCGTCTATCGTCGTCGTTGTACCTCTCCGACCGCTGCCCAGGCATCCTCGTACGTTCGCAGACCCCACTCACGAGACTATCGTCCTTGGGCTACGCCGTTGTCCACCCATGAATCCCTTCCCTCCACAGCCAGGTACTCTCTTCATCCCTGCCGACGTCGTCCATGGCAGACACCACGCTTGGTAGGTGTTCGTTCAAATGCCATCGAGCTTTTTTGAACTTCTTCTTGTTTCTAGAGAAGCACGATGGTGGGGTACTCGGTGTACGAGGATTAGTTGTCGTGCGATGCGTGGTTGGCCGTTTATAAGGACTTTGTAGGCATGAACAAGGGTCCGGCCTTTTGGCAAAGCTTGCATGCTTCGTTTCATGAGCGAAAGAACGCCCTACAACATGCATGTCATCCAACCACACAATGTGAAGTCGCTACGCATCTGTGATACACCATCTGTAACTACACCACGAAGTTTTTTAGTGTGATTCACCATGTGGAGACAAGTGGCCATTGGGCGCATCATCCATCGAGGATGGTAAGTGTTCTTTCCATTACTCTACATGTTGGTTAATTCATTCATTCATTCAATTTTGATGTACACGTTGTATAGCCCGCACGCGCTGCCATGACATACTACATGGCCGAGGGCGGGCCATTCATGCACATACATTGTTAGATGAAACTCGAGGGGCAGTTTGTGTGGGATGACATGTGCCGGTTCTAGCTCTAGTATCATTGAATTTGGAAAAGATGATTTCGAAAAACTCGTTGAACATCTGGTTATCTCGTTGAATTTAAACTATAGTTGTACTAGAGATATTTGCATGGATGAATTGTGCTATTTCTATAATTACTTTGAGTGTTGTGGGCTATTTTTTTATATAAATTATGTCCAAACTATGTTGAATTCCGTCGTGTTTGCATAAATTTTACCCGATTTTTGTTAAAATCTGCTTTGAAATGTATGCGAGTACGGTTGGATGGTCGGCTCCCGCGTCAACGTCCGCAGACTGGTCCTCATCGTCCACAGATGAATACGTGTCTAGTTTGAGGGTTAGCGTCGAAGATGCCATACCAGGCGTTAGATCACCTCAGACCAAATGACCGGTACACAAAGTAACAGTTGACGGCGACCTCCTCGAGTGCACGGCGCGACGGCCCCTCCGGTGACCACGCACGTGCTGCCGCTTTCTGCAGGTCCTCGGCCGGGCGCCACAGCTTCTGATCCCCCTCCATGAGCTCCTTCACGTCGGTGGCTATCTCATGGTGGGTCACCAAGCATCCGACTTTCGGCGGCACTCGCAGTGTCACTCCAAGCTTCTCTTCCAGAATGACGGCGTTCATCCTCTGCTGCGGAGGTGCCAGAATTAAGT
This sequence comes from Thinopyrum elongatum, assembly GCA_011799875.1. Taxonomy (NCBI): domain Eukaryota; kingdom Viridiplantae; phylum Streptophyta; class Magnoliopsida; order Poales; family Poaceae; genus Thinopyrum; species Thinopyrum elongatum. The sequence continues at coordinate 132,318,818 of CM022298.1, forward strand.
TTTAATCCCGCATGCCTGGTCAGAGCCTCACAGTCACAGCACTGCGAGAGAAGTCTGATATAAACCTTAAGTTTGTAGAGAGCGACGCAAATAAATCCTGACGTTAAAATTCTGAAATCCATAGCCCTGACCACACCGATCCCGGTCCTTTTCGACCTTCAGGCGTTTTTAGGAGTGAATTTGATTATGTGGCATTGGGAAACTGGGATTGCTCACTTTCACCAAATAAATAACTGCCACTTCAGCACTGAGCGGCCCCACATGCAGCAGCTTGGTCTCCGCGTGCTGCATGGTGAAAACGCCTCAACCACCATAGCGTCGAGCCCGTGCATGGCTTGCCGCTGCTGCCAACTCGCGGTGAAGCTCGAGAAGCCGGCGGCAGGGGTAGAGCCGCGAGGGTTGACGTGCGCGTACGAGTTGCCGATAGAGTGGCGCAGGTTAATGATGGAGCCCCCTGCTATGGCGTCGTCGGTTGCGTGCTACTGGCCGACGCGATCGTGCACATCAGGAGCCCCTGGAGCAGCGCATGTTCCATCATTATTCATTGGCGACCACGCGCCTAGAGCGTGCACGGACAGACGTGGATTTTTTAAGCTTAGACTTTCAGACATCTTTTATTCTTACTCTTCAATGTTACTTTGAGATCTGTGCTACACAACTAACTTATTACATGATTTTTTTTTGTTTATTCAAAACAAAACAACATACGAACTTCAAACTTTACACGACAACAAAAGATACTTACTACAATGTGGGAAAAAAATTCAGATTTTTTCGTCCGACATAATATAGAAAATGAGATTATTATTTTTTTGAGTAAAAAATATTATTTTTAGTATATATGATTCAGGAAAAAATCTGAAAGTTTTTTCCCACATTGTAGTTAGAATGTTTTGTTATCCTGCAAAGTTTGAAGTTCATATGTTGTTTTATTTGAAAAAAACAAAAAAGATAAAAGTGTTAGCACGAATCACGATGCTGGAATGGAGATAAGGGGATGTACCAAAGCATATGCTTTTTCAAATGTTAAGCGTACGCGGACGGCGTGCACCTTCTTATGTATTATTTTTTTTGGTTTATGTGTTATTAATCCTGAGTAGTTATTATGCCCAATACTAAGAAGTCTAGGCCCGTAAGGGTTCGATTTTTCTGGTTTTTCGGAATTTTTTTTACCGTGTTTCTTTGATTGACGCGTGTGCGTGATGGCCTCCTAGGGTGTCATCGAGTTTATTTTTCCTGCGGTCATGTTTTGTTTACTGTTGATATTACCATGCTGTGTGCTCTTGTTTATTGACGCGTGTGCTGTGTGGTCTCCTAGAAGGTTCCCTTTCCACTTCTGGGCCACCGATGGCGCAGCCGCGGAGGGACGCTCCGCCGGGCTACCACCTGACGTTGATCCTCCTCCTCTGTTGGCCGTCTCACTTAGCACGCGGCCATGCTCTAGCCGGCTGCTTCGGTCCGGCAACTGGCTGTCTCGCCGGGCGAGTTCTACCTCGCGCACCACTGCCGGGCGGCCTCCCCTTCCTTGCCTGAAGAAGGGCAGGTGCAGCTCACAGAAGACGGCATGCTGACCACGCCGACAGAGAAGGTTGGACGTTGCGGAGCAGGCGATGTCGAGGTCAGTGTGGCTGATGTGTATGGTCTCTCTCCCGCCCCTCTGATTCTCTAGCAAGAAATTGACATTTCAGAAATTATTCTCTCTCTCTAATTCTCTTCTTTTTATTGTGCTTCTTTTGTTTGTATTCACGCCTCGAGCTGATGTTCTGAAGTGTGGTTGTACAAAAAATTGTCACGTCTCTTTCCATGCACATTAGTTGTTTGTTTTAATGCCTAGGAGAAGAAATCAAATCGACATGGATACAAACTTGAGAATGAAGTTATATGTTTGCTGAATTTTGTTTAATTTATCTATATATAGTGCTTCACTTCTGCTTGGTACACCCCCCTAAACACATGGACGGCCCAGATTAGTTGATACCTCTTCGTAAGTAAGGGCATGATGGTCATATATTAGAAATCATTGTCCTCTGTATACGATGTACAGTGAGCTAGGCCGGCCCATCTTTCCCTTCTTTTTTTTTGATTTTAAATCGCGAAAAAAATGTTAGCCTGTGATGATTCGAACCAGGTTAGTTGATACCTCTTCATAAGTAAGGGCATGATGGTCATATATTAGAAATCATTGTCCTCTGTATACGATGTAGAGTGAGCTGGGCCGGCCCATCTTTCCTTAGCCTGTGATGATTCGAACCAGGTACTTCCTGGTACATAGTTGGACGTGTTAACCAACCAGCCGCCTTGAGCACCTGTGTTTAGATAATTCTTTCTCGCCCTTTTCTTCTTTCCACTTTCCTCTTTCTTATTTTCTTTTTTCTTGTTTTTCAAACGTTTTTTTCGTTTTTCATTTCTCTTTTTTTCTTATTCGTTTTCTTTTCCTTTTTATGTTCCTTTGTGTTTTACTTTTCCTTTTGCAATGTGCAAACTTTTCCAGTTTCCTTTAAAAAAAATCAATGAACCTTTTTTTAATATTGATGATTTTTTTTCAAAGTTGATGAACTTTATTCAAGATTAATTTTTTTTTCTAAATTGATGAACCTTTCTCAAGATGGATGATTTTTTTTAAAAGTAGATGATTTTTTTTCAAAATCGATGGACTTTTTACAAAATTGATAAACATTTTGCAAAATCGATGATTTTTAAAAAAAAATCATGAACTTTTTTAAATCAAAATCAATGGTTTTTTTAATTCATGGTATTTTTAATTTATGAACATTTTGCAAATCCGCTTAGTTTTTCAAGTCCATGAACTTTTCCAAAAGGATGAACCCTTTTTTTATAGTCAATGGTCAAAGGTCAAACATGTCAATGGTCAACTTTTCGTCCAAGTCAACCATGAAGAAGTTTTCTTTTGGTCGAACCACGAAGAAGCGATCGAGCGTATGCTCTTGTCGAGCGACAGCTGATCGCTCGTGTAGTTTGGCCGGCCCATGAAAGGTGGTGTTCAAGCGCTGCGTCCACTAAGTAGCGCAGAAAGCGGTGACTAGGCGCTCCCGCTGTACAGGGAGTAGCATCGCACAAACCGGCGCACACACCCCTTCGTCCTAGGTCTGGCCCATTTTCCTTTTCTATTTTTAACCTTGAAAAAATAGGTGCATGAAGTAGGATTCAAACTATGGACCTCTGTGATTACTTCCACCCACTATAACCAACTAGGATAGCTCACTTCTTGCGTCTAATTGCTTCCTTTTTAGTTCATCTTCTCAGTCCGTTTTTTCTTTTGCTTTTGTTTGGCCTTTTTTATTCCGTTTTATTCATTTTTTATTTGTCTTTGTTTCTTCTTCTTTTTCATTTTATTAAATTAATGAACTTTTTTTAAAATCTATGAACTTATTTTAAGGATGTTGAGAAATTACATGCTCTCAGACGGAACCTTCTGGCTTACCGGACACTCTTTGTCGAATGTGGTCTAGTTTTGGACTTCATTCAAATGACCACAACTTTTGCAGGAAGGTGGGCATTGCCCATGGTAGGCATCAGTGACAGGTTTGAATGATTTCTGACACCGTATGCAAGTTGCGACACATCCGATCATTTATCGGTCTTTTTTCACCGGAAAAACTCCTGAAAATGCAAAACTTGTTGTGAATCCAAACAACTTGGCATGGTGTCTTGAATTGGTCATACAAGGCCATGGAAGAAATTGGGGCCATTTTAAGGATGTCAAGAAGCAACCAAACATCCTTCATTGAACATGGTCTAGTTTTGGACATTCTTGAAATGATCCCAACTTTTTGAAGTAGGCGAGCATGCCCATGGTAGACATCCATTCCAAGTTTGAATGATTTCTAACACCGTATGCAAGTCGCGACACGTCCGACCATTTATCGACCTTTTTTGGCCGAGGAAACTCCAGAAAACGCAAAATTCATCAAAAACAAAACAAAACAACTTGGCATTGTGCATTTAGTTGGCCATACAAGGTCATATAAAAAATTGGGGCCATTTCATGGATGTCGAAACACAACGTGCTCTCAGGCGGAGCTTACCTGAACACCCTCATTTGAACATGGTCTGTTTTTAGATATCCTTCAAGTAACCACAACTTTTCCAAGAAGGTGAACATGCACATGGTAGGCATCTATGTCAGGTTTGAACTATTTTCGACAGTGTATGCAAGTTGCAACATGTCCAGATATTGATTTATTTTTTTTACCGAGAAAACTCTAGAAAATGCAAAATTTATTGAAAACCAAAACAACTTGGCATGGTGCCTTGAATTGGTCATACAAGGCCATGGGAAAAATTGGGGTCATTTCAAGGATGTCGAGAAACAACGTGCTCTCAGACAGAGCCTTCTAACGTACCCGGACACCCTACGTTGAACATGGTCTATTTTTGGATACGCTTGCAATGACCCAACTTTTGCAAGCAGGTGGGCATACCCATGGTAGGAATCCATGCCAAGTTTGAACGATTTTCGACACCGTATGCAAGTTGCGACACTTTCAGCAATTTATCGCCCTTTTTTGACAAAGAAAACTCCAGAAAATGTAAAATTTGTAGAAAACCAAAAAACCTTGGTATGGTGCCTTGAATTGTTCATACAAGCCAGTGAAAAAAATTAGGTCATTTGACGGATGTCGAGAAAAAACATTGCTCCCAAACGGAGCCCTCTGACCTACCCCGACACCCTACATTAAACATGGTGATTTTTTCTACGCGAATACAAAAAAATGTTCGAGCAAATTCAAAAAAATTGTTTCAAATTTCTATTCGTATTTTTCTTGAAATTCCAAATTTAATAGTGATTTTCATAAAATGTTAAAAGAAAAATATTCGTTTTCAAAATATTGTTTGTTCTTTGAAAAAATGTTCGTATTTTGACATTATGAGCAATTTGAAAATACAAAAACATTCTGAGGAATTCATAAAATATTCGCATTTTGAAATAATTGTTCATAGTTTCAGAAAATGTCCGTGTTTTCAGTTTTGTTCCTGTTTTAAGAAAATGTTCGTATTTGAAAAAAATTGTTTGTAGTTTCAAGAAATGCTCTCGTTTTCAATTACGCTCTTATTTTCTAAAACAAAGTTTGAGAGTCTGAAACATTGTTCACAAAAGGTTTGAGTTTTAAAAAATATGTTCACAGATTTTGAAAAAATTTGGGTTTAAAAAATATTTACTTTATCAAACAGAAATTCACATACGAAATTTCAAAAATAATAATTGTTTTGGACTAGTGATGTTATGCACTCGCGGGAGCTTGTGTGTTAGATCCGCGCACCCATTTTAGTATGAAAAGTCCATTTTACTCCCCTGAACAAAGTGGGTGGTTCACTTTACCCCCTGATCTATTTTTCCGCTCCTTCTAGACCCCAAACAAAACCAAACCGGACAAAACACCCCCCGGCCGGTTTGTCTCCATTCGATGCTGATGTGGCACAGTCAACGGCGGTTTTGACCGGGGTGGGGCCTACTTGTCAGGTTTCTCTGCTCGACTGGGACGAGCGGGCGTCCTCTGCTCGACAGGAAGCAGAGCCGTGGTGTCTCTTGGTCCGGTGAGACGGCAGGAGCGCGGGGAGGCAAAGCTTGGCGCGGATCCATGGCGACGAGGTGCGGAGGTCGCCGGACGGAGTGGACTTGGCTGACCTCATCCTAATCAGGTGATGGAGCGGCTCGCCAGCGGACGCTTGAGGTCGGGCGTTCATGGCGGGACTTGGGGCGCTGGAGAAGGGCGCCGGCGGCGGAGAAACTCCAGGGCGGCGGCTTGGTGTTCGATTTGGAGCAGGGAAGCAGAGGCGGGGCGAGGGACTTGGCGCAGTGACGGGGATCCGGGCGAGGACGGCGACGCGGGGACTTGGGGCTGCAGGGCTGTCGCGGGAAGGCAGTCGAGGACGGCGTGGCGGGCAGACGGCGCTCTGGCAGATGGCGTGGCTGCAGAGGATGGCGAGCTCGCCGGAAACGACAGAGAAATGGCCGGACCTGGCCGTCCCGAGGCAAACTCCATGGCGTGTGGGGTGCTCCTGCAGGGAAACGAGAGGGAGGGAGAGACAGCGTGAGAGAGAGCCACGGGAGGAGACAGGTGAAAGGAAGGGAAGGGAGAAGGCACGGCCTGGCCGGGAGGAGCTCGTCTCCACGGATCGAGGAAGGGAGGAGGCGCGCCGGATGCTGGTGCCCCTAGTGGTGGACGCCGACGGCGTCGGCGATGGTCAGAAGTGAGGCAGAGGCGCGCACGATCGGGAGCTCCTCTCCTGATCGAGCTCGTGGATGAGGGGGTCGAGCGCTCGGGCTCTGGATCGAGAGGAGGAGCTCGGGTCCTTGGGAGCAGAGGCCAGGCAGTGGCGGGCGCGGGCCGACGCAGTTAGGCGCGAGCGGGGACCGGGGTGAGCGCGAGCAGAAGGGGAGGCTCGGCGGGCGCAGCAGGGCCACCGGAGCGGGGCCACGAGTAGGCCCCACCCCGGTCAAAGCCGCCGTTGACTGTGCCACATCAGCATCGAATGGAGACAAACCGACCGGGGGGAGGGTGTTTTGTCCGGTTTGGGTTTGTTTGAGGGGTAAAAGAAGCGAAAAAATAGATCAGGGGGTAAAGTGAACCATCCACTTTGTTCAGAGTAGTAAAATGGACTTTTTTCTTTTAGTATTTGTGAATTGGTGTTAAAGTGTTGCCGCTTTCGCTAATTCTTTAGGCATGGCACTGTTATTCTAGCACTTGAGTTAGGCAGTCGAAATGGCAAGCAGCGGTAGGAATTATATTCCTGGTCGTGAGTTCGATACCCATGTAGGGCGTAATTTTTGTTGATTTTCCAGCGCAAATGGGCCGGCCCAGGTTAGCTGTGCCTGTACCGTATTCCAGCGTAGAGGAGGTCCTCCGAAGGTAGAGGAGGTCCTACGAAAATGGATACGATTTGTCGAAGGTTTAAATCACCCTTTATACGCTTTGTGAGGGGGGTGTACCGAAGCGGGGGCCGGCTCACATTATTACCCAGAGAATCGCCTAGTGAATGGTGCCATAAATTCGGTATTGAACATGAAAATGCTAACAATCAGCTCACACGATTCTCTTTCCGCCCTGACGAACAATTACTTGAATTATCCACACTGAAGTTAAAAGAGCAACTCCTCCAAAAAAAAGATCCAATTGACAACGAAGAATCAATTAGGTAATCTGGATAAACGGAGAGGCAGCACTGCAACTCAACCAGTGAAGTTCAGCTACTGCCTCAAGATGCAACTTGTTCCATCAGGTTTTCTGCTGACTTCACGCCAACATTAACATCGCCCTTATCTGATGAACTCTCTGAATTTGAGGCCTTGGGAACATTTGGGTTCTTTTAGTCCTCCATGATGTTTACGCTCCTTCAGAAAGCTGCTTCACAGATGCCTCATCTGTAACAACCTAGGCATGTGTACAATTTCATAAGAAAGCACTATGAGATGCAGAGTCACCGAGTGGAAGGCAAAAAAAAAAAAAAATCCGACAGTGCATAGAAATTTCAAACTATTCACAAGAAAGCACTATGAGCTATCTTTCTATCAGTTTTGCATTTTTCACGAGAGCACTGATATGTTTCCTCTACAGGTTTAGGGGCTTAACTAACCTAGAACCATTCTTCGCCATGGAAACCAAACCTCCATCTTGGCACTAAATTTCGGTGCCGGTCAAGAGAAAGTTCAAGCTTGCCAAGCGTAGCTTTCTTTGGTCTGATCTAATCATAGAGGAAATGTAGGAAAATTAGATGGATTATGGATGGAGTAGCTACTACATTTCTGAGGTAGTGCCAAATGGTAAACTGTGCACAATCGTATATTGTCTGAATCTCCTTTTGGTGAGCAAGTGTCTTTAAGAAAAACAGTGGAGGGCTTCCAGCTCCCGTGTCATTCTTTCCTTAACCATCTGTATCTCTTCTGTAGGGAGATGTCATAGAAGACAGTAAAACCTACTTCTAATTTGCTCAACTCGTGTGTAAACGTAACCTGCTGCAGTCTCTGGGATTATAAAGGGGATTCAGACGGTTTCTTTTCCTTAGTTTACGTACTGCTAAATAATACCAGTATGTTCATTAATTACTAGACATAACTAAAAAGAATTGGGGCCATTTCTTGGACCATCTCTTTATAAATTTGGTAGTGTTGGGCAGAGCCCATTGTACCGCATTCTGCAGATGGTAGGGGTACAGTCTTGGGAAGAGGATTTGTAACACCATATCCGCGGCAAAAAAATAAATAAAAATTATATGCATAGAAAAAAGGTTTTTGGATGGATTTTAGTTCGTACTATATTTTCTTCACCATGGATACATTTCCTGGTATTTTCTATAAAATTTCATAATGGAGTAGATTGGGCACCAAACTTTAGAAACTTCAAAAAGAAAATCAACACACAACAATCAGTATGGCGCGGCGTGCCTTCACAACATAATCATCGATGACCACAACTACAATGCTTTGAAGACAATGTACAGGCGCTACTCGGCCGCGTAAGAACAGAGCAAGACCAAGGATGAAGAGTTAGAAATACAGAAACAACAAAAAGCAAGTTTTCAGCAAGACAAATCAACACGAACAAGGATCCTCAAGAAAGTTTGTCTCCAATTTCAAGATATCTTGCCGATCCGTCGAAAGCCAAGACATGCATCCAACTACTGAACATTTTTTTACACTCGAAACAAACCACCACAAACAAGAGCAAAACAACTAGCTTCGTCTCTCTACCACTACATTACATAGACAAATCCAGCCTGAGGATCAACATCTCTATGCGCCCAGTACCATCCCCTTGTATGAAGTAATTTACCACAATCAAATTTGGGACGACTTACCAAAAATTACAACATAACTAAATAGCTGATTAGTCCATGTGGCGCGGCGTGCCGCCGCGCGTTACACGCTAGTCAAATCTAGAAATATATTAAAACCGATTCCCGCAGCAACACGCGGTGTATCATCTAGTTTTCCTAGTTCTCGAGGATGTGGAGGAACCCTAGTTTATTACTCCCTCTCTAAAGAAGTATAAGAGCATTTAAACGATTTTATATTTCTTTACAGAGGGAGTATATGATTAGAATGTGGTAATATATTTGATCTATATAATCTTGTCGTGATGATATTCTTCACTGTGTTGTGTGAACGTTGAATGCACAATATTTTGCCCCAAGTAAATGTCATGGATATCAATGACACGACGGTAATAGAAATTGCCTCTCTCCTTAGTGGACTTTTGGTAAGGGAACAACCGAGACCCATATGCATTAACTAAATCCAGGGGGCATTAATCATCATCATACTTCGGCTACATCTATGGAGAGGTGATGATAGTTTTGCGTGATACAGAACTAAGGCAGTAGTGTAATCTTATTATTTGCTCCGCCTCACAAAAACATACTAGTACATCACACTGATGAATATTTAACATTCACTATCTATCATCATATATCAGTGGGGAATCCAGAGCTCTCGAAAATACCTTTACCCTTGATGCAATTCCTATATTACTCTTCCTTTCTCTCTCACACCCCTCTTTTACTCTAATTACAAACACATACGTCACTTGACTTGACATGGTTTGAAATGTAGTTCTTTGCTCACACACATTACAATAACTTGCAAGCACGCACGATGAACCTCTAGGTTGCAAGCACAACACGAGACCTCTAGGCACTTGCAAGCACAACACGACAATCTCTGAAGGGGCAAATGACCATTTCCTTCGTCTCTTTCTGGGATCGCTACTACCACTAAGCAAGCAACTACCAGATTGTTTAGTCCCTCCCATCCAAACGAACTAACATAAATCTTATCTGGCTGACATTCGATGGGAGAGAGATGGCAAATGAATGAACCCTTTTTATTGCGGTTTTGTATGAGTGAGATTGAACGGTGGCAGTTTTAAATTGTCTGTCATGTCACTCCGAAGAAACTACCATCCCTCACAACTAAAATTGCTAGCAAAATCGTTCGCAAATGCCACCTCTCATGCCGAACGTTCGCCATCTAAGTAGGGATGGCAATGGGTACCCATTACCCGCTTACCCTGCGGGTAAAAACCCTATTAAGGTAAGGGTATGAACAGAAATTTACCCATGGATACTTAAATGGGAAAATATCATACCTGTCGGGTAGAGAGGGTACGGGTATGGGATCATATAACCCATGCCCACGTACCCATTTACCCATCTAAAATGTCGACAAGTGGATTTCCTTTAGTATCCTAACGTATATTAATTTTTTCCCTCTAATCGCGCTAGGTAAAGCTATAATGTGCAGTCAAATTATCTCTATAGTTTATCGTGATTTTGTGAACTTAAAGTGTATGACTATGTGTTGTTATTTATGATTACGTGTTGTTGTTTAACATTTTTATGGGCAAGTTTTTTTTGTTTATAAGAATGTGTTGTTGCTACAATATGTTGTTGTACATTGTTGTTTAAAATGTGTTGCTATTAATAACTTATGATTATATGTTGCTTTTTACAACTATTTTCTGTTCAATTTGATGTGTTGTAAACACAGGCATTTTTACCCGCGGGTACCCATATACCTTGTCGAGTGACGTGTATGGAAAAAAGTTATACCCTTTTTTTTTTTTTGAGAGGAAGGCCATCATGGCTAGCTTTATTAAATCAAATAACGCTTACATCGTCTGCTAATAGTTCAGAAATAAAAGAGGGCGGTGAGTCCAACCACAAGTTTGATGGATCAACACGGTCATTTTGCGCTAGCACATGAGCTACTCCCTCCGTTCCGATTTACTCGTCGTGGTTTTAGTTCAAACCACGACGAGTAAATCGGAACGGAGGGAGTACCTTATTAGAGTCCCGATTACAATGCTCTAAAACGACCTTCCCAAAATCAACTAGTAGTAACCTGCAATCTTCTAGGATTGGCGCTGCGATCATCGAATGCCCCAATTTTTGTTGTAGAGCCTCCACAAGAATTAGGCTGTCTGTTTGAACACAAACAAAATTACAACCAGCTGTGTTTGCAAGTTTGAGACCCTCCCGTAGAGCTGCAGCCTCAGCCGACAACACATCAGCTACATAATCAAGTTTTGTCATCGCAGCTCCAATGAATAAGCCCCTATAATCCCGCAGGATTGCTCCACAAGCCCCCGTATGATCCTCTTCTGAAAAAGCAGCATCCACATTCAAAGCTACTTGGTTCTGGAGTGGTTTCTTCCATCGATCGACACAAGGGTCACCACCGGTTTACAGGCAGACGGGTATGAGTATGGGTGATGGGTAAGTTCAGGACAGACGGGTAAGGGTATGGGGTGGCTCTACCCATACCCATACCCTACGGGTGCCATCCCTACATCTAAGGGGGTCATTCAGTAATCATTACCAATTCATTAATTTTGATTTATGTTAATTCTCAGGGGCACATGTTCCATCTATCCATGTATAAAGACTGGTATCACAATCTCGATGGATCCTTCAATAATAGCCAGGAAATTTTGGAACCTCAACATATTTACAAAGCTGTTGCCATGACTCCTAAGACCCTCTAGTAATCCCTTGAAAATTTCGCGGCATGAAACTCAAACATATTTACAAAGCTGTTGCCCCTAGCAGTTACCCGAAGACTCCTGATTCTATGCTCAAGTCTACATCAAATTCTAAAACCAAGACAGGAATCAGTAGAAGTCAAGTACTCCTGAGATGGTGATCGGAGGGTCGATCAGTACACGTTTCGCTTGTCCTGATGAAAACAGCTGCGGCAGCATGTTTGCTTCCTTTGGTGCAACACCAGGGGCTGTCCAAAGCGTAACATGTGGCCAGTCATTTTTGGAATCGATCTTCTCGCCATTTACAGTTCCAAGTTGTGCCTCAAGAGCAGCCATCTTATCAGTGTAGAGGAAGGCGTTAAACGACACTGGGACTTCCTGGTTCTGGTAGACTCCATAGCTAGCAACTGCAGCTACACCATGGGCTCTTTTGTGGGCAAGGGTGACATGAGCCTTGCTTAGGTTATCCTCCACTTTTATGCCGTTGAGAAAATTGTTTACATCACCATCATTCTCGCCCAACTGTTACAGTTACACAATGTGTAAATGGTTAAATTAAGAGCATCATCCATGGCAGCGGCATGATGACAAAACCTAGCGGCAGCAGTCACATGACTACGAAAACTAGAACTGGGAAAGTTCATACACCTTAAGGACTAAGTTGAGCATGCATATCTTACCTTTCGGAGAAGGCTCAATATATCTGCCTGGGGTACTGTAACCGCAGCAAAAACGATATTCCCAAACCTTCGCTTTGCAGTATCAGGAGTTTTGACATCACCTTTTGCAACAGCCTTCAACTGCTCCAGTACTTCTTTCACCGCAACATCAAATGGAACCTAATAAATGAAAACATTATAACAAAAGAAACGCATCCTCTCTTTCTGTGCAGTGAAATTTGTAAACGTCACAGTAAACAGCTTCTTATGATTCCAGAGAATACCAGTGCAAGTCCCTAATTAAAGGTCATCATTTATAAACTACAAATTGCAAAACCATTCTATTGCCTAAACAGAGAAAGTAAATCTAGAACTAACATGGTTACCTGAATGGAGGTAAGATAATTAGCATTCCTTGACAAGACCACACGTAGTCTTTTCTCCCACTGAGCCCATTCTTGAGCATATGAACCTTTTGATGGCTCCACTCTGATATGACATTATTGTGAAAATCAGCCAGCATATAAATAATCATGAATTTAATAATGCGTCGCTAGTTATGAAAAAAATGACAGCTGAAACTGCACTAAGTTTGTACTCCGAGAAGGGTGTACAATGAAAACTGCTTAACAGTTTCATACCTCCCATGCCTGCTTTGATGCAGTCTGAATAAGCTCATTCCCTCATCTAAGACAGTTTTGACATCACCAGGCAATGGAGCTCTGCATGAAATTTAAGTAGCAAACTAAAAGTTCAGTGGATACAAGTACGCAAAGCAACATATCAATCAGAATGTACAAAGAGGACATAGCCGTTTTCTCTGGCACATGACATGAAAAACCGCACATTTATCTGGATAACAAATGTATTGAACAAGTTGTCTTCCTAAATGTTTAATCAAGTGAAAATAAAATAAAATGTATAGCTCTACTAACATGGTATTGTAGAGACATGGAATGAAAAATGCATTGCCCAGCCATATAAAAGAATGGGACAAACAGTATCAAGAATATAAGAAACAGGACATTTGATAAACTAGTGGCAGAAATAGTAACATTAATTACCTCTCTGGCTTCAGGAGAGGCATCTTAACCAAAGAGCCAAAACGCTCATATAATTCACTTTCAAATTCTCTTCGGCACTGAAATTAGTTTGTTGATGAACATTGATAATTTGGTATAGTCCAGCAGGAGTTGAAACAGTTTTTCAGTAAATGTACATACCTTGCCATCATAGAGGTTGTAAAACATAAGCAAAATATAGCCAGCATTTGGTGATGCTTTGTCCAGATTTCCCTTTTATAAATTGTGGAAACAATTTAGAATGTATAACGGTGAGCATCAACAAACTTGTGTAAGAGTAAATATCGTGTACATACTGGATGATTGATCCGCTGGAGTACACGAAACATGAAAACAGCAAGAGCTTCAAGAGAGAATGGATTTGAATCGGTGCCTGTTGATTCAAGGAACAAGAAGAAAACTTATGAAACTTATTCAAGAACAAGGCATGACCAGTCGTAAACAGAGATGTATGCAATAAAATTTGTAATGTCGATCCAGAATTTTAACAATCCCCTTGCAGGATATATGGAAGAGTGGATTTTCAGAGGACGAGCGCCTTCAGTATCTTTATCTGGGCCATTAAATCCGGACTCATGATTCTGGAATCGTTGTCCATCTGGATTTTCGCACAGTTGATTTGTTGAATACGAGTAGCAAACGCGTACACAGTGGCATAGGGATGCAACACATGATGTGTTGTTTCCTTCCAAGGGACACCAACATGGGATCCCTCCCTCCCTCCCCTCCCGACAGCGCTATAACTCCGACGACAAAAAAAAATCAAGACTCTTCTTTGCGAGGAAAAGGTCTAGATCCATCATGGTCTCCTGGAGTTCATCCCAACACAGATGTGGTGCTGGGCTGCAACACCAGGAGTGAAGGCAGTAACCAAAGAATGGAGCTATGGAGCTCGTGACTCAGTCGTCTTCATGAACTCCGACACCCAGCAATGAGGGTATTGCTTAGGTCCGCTAATGGAGGTGGCCAGGAGCGCACGATGGCCGTGGAGATTGCTTAAGGTGGCGAGGCACCAGATCTGGCAGCGTAGACACCAACCCTGCCAAGATCTCAGCCGGCATTAGCGTGGCTAGATCTGACCTTTGGTTCCATCAGTTCAGAATTGATTGTTCACGGTAGGGTAGATTCAACCAATTGTTTCTGTATATTACTATTCTCTTACCTGGTGTTATAATCTGGACCATATCTTACCTAATTGAGTTTTTCTAGGATTCAGGGGCAATATGGTCATATTTGTGCCTTGCCAATCTTGGAGGTTAGTTTTGAGGATTTTGTCTGGCCTTTACAAGTCAGATCGTAAATCTGGTGGTGAACCAGTGCACGTGTTCTTATTGAAATTTGGTTGGACTCCAATTCCTGATAGTTATCTATTTGTTCATGTGTTAGGGCCTCTAAATCCAGAGTCTCGCCACTGATTGAATGGATTCAAATGGAATTGACACTAATTGCAAATTGGTTCTCACTTAATTGAGTTACTGCATCTAAATGGTGATGCTTTGTTCGTGTTACTGCGGCAATGGTTCATGTCGTGAGAAATTTTTGATAAAAAGTGGTGATTTAGGCGTAAAGTTTTGATACTCAAAATATTGATGTCTTGTGCACACCTGCTGTTAACTGCAAATCATGACACTGTTAATTTAGATTAGTCAAGCCAATATTGCAGCGAGCTTTTTCTCCTTGAAAAAAACAATCAATGGTGATGTCAATTGCAAATCTTAATCACGAACTATTCAAATTTTGAAGTAAGACCCATGCATGTGTGTCAGTGGGCATGCCCCAGCACAGAAACATGTTTGGCCGCATTGACTGCCGTGGCCCATGAGCCAGGCCACCCTTCCGCAGATGAAATAGGACATCAAGTAATCAATCTTCCCTACCTATACTGCTTGTGAATACATCGACATAGCCGATCCCAATGCACCTGTGCGGACATGATTGTGAGCTATCAGGTGCTCGTCCACCAAAACAACTTATTGGGAACCTAAGCCCCTGTTGTGGCAAGTCAATAAGAGGCCTCACTGAGACTATTAATGAAGTCATGGGGTCCACATGATCTCCAGATTGATTTGAGTGTGATGTGTCACATTTCTCTCACAA
The DNA here is from genome assembly GCA_011799875.1 of Thinopyrum elongatum. Classification (NCBI taxonomy): domain Eukaryota; kingdom Viridiplantae; phylum Streptophyta; class Magnoliopsida; order Poales; family Poaceae; genus Thinopyrum; species Thinopyrum elongatum. The sequence goes on from CM022298.1 coordinate 132,334,157, forward strand.
TTCAAACAGATGCAAAAGTTCCCAGAGAAATGCAATTTGATGTTTCTCTCTTGAGTTCCTTGCAAAATGGAAAATAAATAATGAAGCACAAGTTACCTTCAGAATCAGGAATAACAGGAACAGCAGCAGCCTTTGTCATCCCACACATATCCTCAATCTGGAATAAATGATTTATCAGTTCAGTTCTTCCTATATTGTCATAACCAATTTTCAAGGGGAAACAAAAGCAAGGAAACAGTAATCTTGCCTGCCGCCAGACTTCCTCATTTGGTGCATTTTTATCAGCGAGGGTTATTCTATATGGTTTCTTTTTTCGCTCATCAGCAACCTTTTGCCAGTATCTTCCTGTAAGGGTGGACAGTTAACAAAATGGTCAAATAAATAATGTATTACTTTGGCCGAAATATAGCACCTAAAACAGCAGGAAAATTTTGAAGCAATAGGTAGCGACACAAAATTTGTGGCAATCTGAAAAACACTGACACTGATATACTGATAAATCTCTACTGCTATAATGCGGCAGTTATGAAATTGGATTTGCCACACTTCTTTCGTTTTCACGTCAACACAACATTGGCAGTCCATTTCTCAGCTATCTACCAGGCATGCAGACTCGTAATCAAACAGCTAAGAACTGCCGGATTCGCTCCCTGTTCTGGCGTCCCAGGGGCATACACGTGCCAAACTCTGTGTACAATAATAAACAGAAAAAAAAAATCAAACTACATCGGCATCCCATGCGAGGGGGGTTAAGAATATTCCTGCCACCTCATAATATGCATGTGCGGCACCGGCACAGCAACATGACTTTGCGTGTTTTGCCCCTCTCTCTATGTAAATAATACTAGCTCTGAACATGTTTCTTGGTCCAAAAGTGCTCCGGAGATGTAAACTGGGGATAATGTTCTATCTCTAATCAACGCTGGCTAAAGTGGTCTACTGTCCATGGAAAATTTATTTCTTGGCAAAAAGCAAAGCTTATCAGCTGCTATTTAGAGAATAATGAATAATATCTTTGTCAGAGCAAGGCACACGCCAATAATCAATTATCGTGGTGAACAATAGGGTAGTCCTAGAAAAGGCACAGCTGTGATGATCTACTATATGTGACCACTAGAAAGCTGCAACAATTGAACGCATCCACACTCCAGTTTGTAGAAGATCTAAGAACAAGTTGGGCCCGATGAACATCAGTAGAAAATGTTGCCAAACGTTCCATACCTTTAGTACGATCTCCCATCAAACTATGAAGAGGACGATTATCACCAAGGCCACCGGGCGTGTTTAATATTTGCTCACATAAAGCAGACTTCGCACAACCAGGTATACCTGAAAGAAGAATAAACATGACAAAAGAAGATAATGAGCAATAGTAATTAGTAAGCGAGAAATGTTTGACAGCAGATATATTTTATAAAAAACTGTTTCAGGTATGAACCAGGTGTTGCATGACTTCATATGATACGTTGATAACAGAGATAAGAGGTAATATATATACAAACACGGAATTACTGAAGAAAACAAGGTTTGTCTGGCATTGAGGCATACTGACACCAACCTTAGGGCCTATACGGTCTGGCATAAAGCATATGCTCATTGGATTTATAAGCTTAATCCAACCAGCCAAAGCCCAAAGAACAAGTATTTTTTATGCTTACGGACATGAACATCTGCTAGTACCCAACTTCTATGGCTAACTAATCTGCTTTATCTGGTCTATAAGCTATTAAGTTCGATAGCTGACATAAGCCAAAGCCACGCCAAATAGGGTTCCTGCATCTTATGAATGCTCAAGCATGTTCAAAAATTCAGAACCAAGAACCTGTGTCATCCTTTTTTTTATCTTTCTTGAGCAGTGGTAAACATTCTCAGTATCCCGATTATTACAATCACTGAGTACAATTCAAAATCAAGAAACTTAAGTCTCAGAATCTGGTAGAAATCAGATTTACCAGGAAAGAAGACAATAAGGCCCTCAGTTTTCGAAACAACGTCCAGGGATGTCGACGTAGGACTAGAAGGAGCTGTCCCACGTTCTGGCTGAAGGTCACCCTCTTCATCTCTCTGTGCATCAAGTATGGCCAAGAAATTTTCTGTTTGAACCAAGTCACCAGCAGCCCCTATCAAAGCCTGGTTTGCAGGACTACGCTTAGCATATTGTTCAAGGAAAGGTTCTGCTTCGCTAAGATATGTTGAGGATGGCAGCTGCTTATTTTGATACTTTCTTCTGATGTATACAGCCCTGCAATGGGTAACCAGTTTAATTAACACAAACGTTTGTAAGAAACTAAGGATACATGCTATGAAGAGAGAATTTAGCAATATACCATTCGTCCAACATTTTGGTGAGCTCTTTCTGCTTACTTGCTGATGTTCCCCAAATCTTCATTTGCCTATTTAACACATTCAGGAACATTAATATCAGGGAAAGCACTGTTCGTATTCAGTACAAAAGCAGCAAGACCATGTAATTAGTCACAATTGGCAACTCAGCTACAGCAATTGCATGTGGTAGAATCTTCAAGCATAAAATCATCACTTGCCGAAGGAAAATTCTTGAATTTCACAAAGTTATAGACATCTGTGTGTCCCTGCCTTATAGGTATTGCCATTCGCTGTTATATATATACCAACTAGGTTGAAGGCTGGAGGATGTGTTACAACTGTTTTCTGAAATTACATAAATTATGGAGAGCACGAAACTAAACCAGCAATTATAAAGTTCACAAAATATTTAATTGTCTCAATTGGCATTGATTTCCTATCAATTGTTCAAAGAGAAGCAGAGGAAAGCTGAAGCTTGAAAGTTGGATAAGATTGGCCTACATGGCATACCTCAGGTAATAAGTTCTATACGCAGATGGGCCATCTTTGAAGAGGGTGGACAGGCCATTCCGAATTAAAAATGTCCTTATCTGTCAGGCAGAAATACAAGAAAATTCTTAGAAAAAACATATTCAACAAAGTTAAACCTATACAGTTGTAGACCTCTCCCATGTGCAAGAATAAAGAATCTACTGAAGGAAAGGGAGAGTCCATAGAGAAATGTCAGAGGGAGATCCGCAGGAAGTAACAGGACCATAAGCATAGTAGTACCATTGCAAAACTTAATTACCAAATTGAACATGATAGTAACCAATCCCAAGTAAACAGCATAGTATTCATATCTCAAGAAATTGACCAATGAGCCAAGTCCCAAAAGAAGCTGAAAACAATAGCAAAGTACCTTATAGGTCAGAAATTTTAGTTTAACCATCAAATTTGAATCCTCATCAGCCAGACCATCCTTACTTGACAAACTTGAATCCAAAGCACCATTGATATTTCTCAGTAAAGTGTTACTGTCTTTGGAAAGTTCAGCAGCCTTCTTATTATTCGCCTTGAACAGGTTTACATCAACGAAGAAACCTAACCATGAAACGTAGATCAGTCAAAGGCACATCAGTGCATGTATTAATTGCAAGAGCTAAAAATTGATTGTCATGAGAGGTGAGAGTTTTATACAAGAAAAGGTTCAACTTACCTCTGTACAGTGGCCACAACTCTTGATTTTTCCTATAAAGGGGAATGTAGGATCCATTAGTCCTAATAAATCTCAAAAAGAGAAGAATAAAGAAAATACTTCCATAAGCTAATGAGATACTCTCTCCATTTCATATTACAAGGCGTAACTTAGTCAGGCGTGGGAATTCAATAAGCCCATTAATAGTATAGGAAAATGACCATGGTAGTCATGAAGTCATTGTCTATGGAAGGAGAAAACAATTAGTATGAGTATTTAACCATAAAAATGAAGGGAGATGAGAGATGAACGGTGGCAAAAGCGAGAAAAGATAGTTACTTCCAAATGCAGGCCTTATATTTTTTAAGAAGGGTGCAAAATTAAACTTAGTTTGATGAAATGGAGGGAGTCATACACAAGGATGATTTCACAAGCCTACCTCATCTCTTGCTGATAGCGTCTAAAAACAGAATCACTGTACACATGGATAACCATCTTGTAACACAAGTTATCATTTGAAAGAGAATCAACCTTTTGATAATTCCAGTAACATTTGAAAGATGCAGAGAAATTTTTCCGCTTCATCAGACCAATCATCTCCTGTAACAGTCCAGAACAGGAAGAATTACCATATAACAAGCTATTGGCTTACTGGTGTTGCAGTTATCATGCATTTAAAATGGAAGTATCTCTATTACGGTCAAGAACAATCTATTGTTGGACAAGAACCAATAAAATCTGCTAACCTGTAATTTCTTAGTTGCATAGTCCGTGGGATGTGCTTGCAAGAAATGAGTGACAACTGATTTATCAGCATTTCGAGACTGAGCCTCAAGACCACTGTATCCAAACCAATCACGGTGGTCTGGACACATTGAAGATCCAACATTTTCAAGAAGTGCTTTAATTTGCTGTCATGTAAAAGTAGAAGTTACAGCAAGGTAGAACCAATACAAAGTTAAAGACAAAGCACGAAGGAGAGGAGAATACCACTTCACAGCATTAAATATTACCTGCTTCTCATCTGACCTATTAGCAGCACATATTTCTCGTAAACTTGGTCCTAGATCAGAGTCACCTGCATATAATAGTAACTCTGTGAATCAGTAGACATATAAAGTGTTTACAACTTCACAGATAAGAAGTCCCAAACAATCTCAGAACATGATCAAATGCATCAGAAAATCTTTGTTAGGATAGATGCATATTGTACTGACATTAAGGTTCCCATATCTGTGACACCTCTTTCCAAGAGTGAATGTTTCTTCTTTTTTTGTTAGTTTGAACTCAAACCACCTATGACAAATTGATAGGTTGAACTTAAAACCACACGAACGTTCATACTCCATACTTTCATGTTTGCTGAATCGCTTCCTTTGTATTCACTTGACAAGAATTGATCGATTGTGATTAACCTCTGTGATCTACAGATCCAACCATGATATATGAATTGCTAATGATTACAAAATAGTTATGCATATAATGTGTAGGCTTTTCTTTTTTTTTTTTGGAAAACGGCAAATCTCTGTATCTGTGTATCGGACTATCGGGTCAATATGTATTTGACTATAAGCATTGGTGTTGCAGAGTTTAGCTCAGAGTCGGAAGCACACTAAGTGACTGGCAGGATTAGCACTGCCATATGGTATAAAAACTACAAATATAATAAAAACAAAAAAAAAAAGGTAGCCCGGTTTTCTTTATAGGAGAGGAAGTCTTATTAGGTGACTTCAATTTTTTTTTAAAGAAACTTAATATTTAGATGAAAGCTTGGTCAAGGTCATCTATAGATAAACCGAAACCTTCCTAAATAACTCATCTATTCACTCAAACAACAAGATAAATTCATTATAGTGGCTTACCTCCATCTAATGAAGGTATTGGAAACTTCCTTAAAACCTCTTCCATTTGAACTGAACTTTCACGACTGACAATACGGGCAACCAGACCTTCAAGAATCTCACCCTGCACCATTACATGATCCTTTGACCCTAGAACAAATAGTTAGTACTTTGATAGTGGGGACAGATAAAAATATACCAGACCAGTTTACAGCAGCAGTGTAGACAAAAGAGTATCAGGAAAAAAAACTTTCAAGATAGTCATACCTGGCACAGATATATCAGCTATTTCATCAAGAGCTTTGCATACAGGTGTGGCAGTACCCTCTTCACACAAAGCGTCATAGGCAGCAAAGAATGAAGTGGCAGATTTCCTAATGGAGATGTAAACAGAAAGCATAACAATGTTATGAGCGGACCCGGCGCCGAATGAATATGTGCGTTCATCTGAAAGTGATACTTGCATGCGATCAAACAGATGAATGGAATGAAAATAGCTGTTCGGTGACAGGCACCAAGAAAAATCTGTAGGACAATCTCTAACAATAATGCAATATAGACAGTTCACTTAAGAGCTCCAAGAGGATGCGCATCAACATAACAGTTGATGATACACAGGAGAACAGAACAAGAATTTAGTAACTTCACAAGCATAAGTTGGCTGATTTTCATATTCAAGCAACAATCTACTGTGGCAAACATAATAACACAGCACTTGCTTTTGAAACACTGGACGGTTGCAAAACATGGGATGTCACAATTAAGAAGTGGATTGGAGGTCTTCTCTCTTCTGTACAGTGCGACTACATGAGGTACCATTACAACTACAAGCTACAACAAAGCCTTTAGTCCCAAACAAGTTGGGGTAGGCTAGAGGTGAAACCCATAAGATCTCGCGACCAACTCATGGTTCGGGCACATGGATAGCAAGCTTCCACGCACCAGTATCCATAGCTAGTTCTTTGGTGATACTATGAGGTACCATTATTAAATAAATTAATTAATTGTACCAAGTCTTTCACCCTCCCTTAGCCCCATTAAATGGGCAATGCACATACCATGTCAAACGCCTTATTTGTACTGTGGGTGTGCATATATGAGCGTCTGCATTTGTACTGTGTTTCTAAAAGTAATTGTGTCAAACAAGGCAGCCAAACACTATAGGCGGAGAACCTTCCACACATGAAGTTATCAGATGGGCACCTTGTGGAAAATAGCCAGACATGATTTGTTGGTAGCCGCCATTTCCGACAAAATGAAATCACCTCTGGGGTAGAGTAGAACTGAGGCTTGCCATGGCCCAATTCTGTCACAGCTGTAACCACAGCTGCACAAAAGCCAAAATATAACTGATATAACATCATACCAAAGGAGATTATCAATAATGAGGAAGTTGATGAACTGGAACAAATGCAGCAGGTGACTTCATACTTCAGAAGGAAAATGTAAGAATAATGCAGCATTTACAGCTTGAATGCAATATCAGAACGAAATGATGGCGAACAAAGTATACATTGAACAGTGAACACTTTAGTCAGGAGAAAAATAGGCATACCATAATCATCCTTTGGCCTTTGCCCATGGTCTCCTAATACAGCTGTCACAAGTTCCATTGAAATGCATATTCGGTTTTTCTAGAAGCACAAAACAGGGGCAAAATCAGAAATCTGAAGAGAACTGCTGAGAACAAAAGGCACAGAGGATAAAGTAAGGATGCTTGATTGTGCTTAATTCCAACAAACTAGCTCCAACAGTCACCAAGGCATGTTGTGATTTAATTGGTAGGCATTAGATTTTATATTTGCTTATGTGAGTTTGTACAAATTAGGAAAGATGTCAAATTAAGGAGCTGTGATGAAAAAAAAATCAAAGTGCAAAAAATATATATAATAATAATTATTACCCTAGTTGCACTCATACTTGTAAGCTAAAGGATTGATGTGTATCAAGTACTGAAAGGCCCAGACACAGGAACATGGAGAACAAAAGTCAACACATGAAATTCTTGACAAAAGCTGCAATGGGTGTGGAATACCTCGAGAAAATCATTGAATTCCGCTTGCATTTTAGGAGCTTTGCTGCCCCAAGCTTCACGAAATAAGCGACCCAGGACAAAAACGCCCACGGCGGTGAAGCTACAAGCAGAATTTATGCCTTCAGTCAGAACACAAGTAGCTCAAGAAATAATGCAGATAAAAGAACAGAGTGTACATATTTCCAAAGCTGTTCTTGGCATATGCACCACCACAGTGACCAGCATACATGAATAGAGATCCTGAGTGCTTTTGCGTAACCTGGAAAATCAAAATATCTTAGCAGGATAAACACTTCTTATTAGGCAGCAGGGTAATCACATCGAACAAACAGTATAGACTCTAGTTTTAGTTCCCAAAAGGCAATTAATTAGAAGGAAATGATGAATTAGATATACCTCAATGGTAGCTAATCCCTGTGACACAATCTCAATCATCCGAGTTCTTGTCTGCAATCACACAAGTGGGGTCAGTGAAAATTCTAGTTAATATTCCATTTACTAAATGGGAATAAGAGACACTAAATGAGCCAGATCCCACTGTTACTAAAATATCTCCTGTATAGTTAGTTCATTAACATATTCTCATCACGAACAACTAAATACGTTCATATTAATCAAACCCATCAAGGTCTATACAGCTACATTGCAGATTGCAGGCATCATGTTCAAGCATCCAATGGCTGAAAGTACAGTGGAGTGCATGGATTAATCAGCAAAAAAAAAAACTCTTATATCACAAATGCCATGGAAACCTAGCAAAGTGAGCAATACTGATTTAAAAAGTTGGAAACTAGGCTCCTTTTACTCTTTTAGCATTGCGGTAGATTCTGATAATTCCATTGAACCGCTTTTAGATATTCTTATTATATTTTGTTTGTTGTGTTCCAAATCATACAAGGACAATCACTGGAAAACAAAATTTATTTATTGATCTGATTTACTAAAAGGAGTAATAGACTTTCAAGTTTCAACACGCTCTTATCAAACACATCAACCGCAAACTAAGCCCAAGTGTAGCAGGACAATTAAGGTGGCCTGTCTTCTAACCATTATAAAGTATGGCTACTGGAAACAGCGGAACAAGGTCGCAAATCATGATGTTCAAGGTCTATACAGCTACAATGCAGACTGCAGACATCATTCTCAAGCATCCAATTGGCTGAAAGTACAGTGGAGTGCATGGATTATACTCTGAAAAAACTCTGTTTCTGCACAGTGGAATAGAAACCTAGAAAAAAAATGAGCAATACTCTTTTAGCATTACAGTAGATTATGAAGTTCCATTGAACCGCTTTAGATAGCCGTGTGTTGCATTTATTGTGTTCCAAAACCATATGAGAACAATCAGTGGAGAATAGAATTTATGGGTTAATCAGGTTCACTAAACAGAGTAATAGACTACTTCTCACACGTTCTTCTCCAAACCAATTTGCAAACAAGCACATCACATCAAACGCAAACTGAGCCCAAGTGTACCAGGAATATTACGGTTGTCCCATCAACTAATAATCAACTAAAGTTGGGTCAAGGTATGGCTACAGGAAACTGTGGAACAAAGTCACTATACTCGTAATGTGAAGTATGTCCACGAGCATCAAACGATCATGAACACCGAACAGTTCCGCGACGGTTACTCAGGAGACACTTGTGTTGATTGTCACAGGGTGATGGAAGCAACGAGCAATTCAACAAACACCATGAAGGGAACCCAGCCAAGCACGCACCTCCTGATCAGATTTCTCGTTCTCGAACTTGGGGTAGAAGGTGGCCCTGATTTGCGCCTCGGTGAAGGTGTTGTTGTCCACCGAGAACTCCGCGGCCCCCTTGGTCAGCCTGGAGAGCTTGTCGCTGGCGCCGCCCTGCTCGGCGGTGACCGCGGAGGACGAGGACGAGGACGCCGAGGTCGCGTAGCCCCTGGGCACCCACACCTGCGCCGCCCCTGCCGTGCTCGGCGCAAGGGCCATCCTCTCGACGGCCGCGGATGAGGGGGCGGGGGCGGGGGCGGGGGCGGCCTTCGGCTTCCATCTCTGCTGCGTCTGCTTGCCCTGCGGGAGACGCGGTTAGGGTTTGGGGAGCTCGAGAGGGGGAGGAGGAGGAGGAGGAGGGAGGAGGGGCATACGTGGTCGCGGCGAGGAGGCATTGCGAAGGGCGGGGCGGGGAGGAGGAGGGGGAGGAAGCGCCTGGGGCTGTGGGAGAGAGAGAGGGAGAGCGACATATAAGTGCCGGGCACGACGCCGGGGCGGGGGATGGAAGTCGGTGGGGAAAGCGGCGCCGCCCATGAACGGCGGGTTCAGGAGGGTTTAGCGGCGGTGGCAGGAATGCTAATGCTAAGACTAGGGCCGGGCCATTTTGGGACGGCCCGAGGCTCGCCTGCATTATGGTGGGACAGCCCACTACCAAGTTACAGCAGTTGAAGCAACAGAGCGCTCGCCCAGCGGGCTTTTTTTTTCTGTGAGCAAGCGCTGGGTTTTTTTAGCATCAGTTTTTCTTGTTTCATCATTTCGTTTTTTTGTTCATTTATTTATTCTTACTTACATTTGGATTCTGAAACATAAAAAGTGTTTATGGCACATTTTAAAAACGCAGTATAAAAAATTTTACGCGGCTAAAATGACGATCGCATTAAATAATGTTGGTGACATTTAGAAAAGTGTTCACACGTTACAAAAATGTGCTCGTGACATTTAAAAAATATATGCATGAAAAATGTTTGTGTAGTTTAAAAAATGTTTCATACCATTCAAAAGAATGTTCAACGTGTATTTCAAAAATGTATTACATTTATTCAAAAAATATTCTGACATGTATTTCAAACAAATATTTATCATTTATTTGAAAAAATGTTTATACAATGTATAAAAAATGAGTAATTTAAAAAAACATACCATTAAAAAAGTTCACCATCTATACCAATATAAAAAGACCCAAAGGGGCAGATCCAACTGATCTCGGCCATGAAACTAAGTCAATCCAATGACCTAGACTGCTCCAATGGCGAGCGTTCAATGTGTTTAACGTGTAATTAATATCATACCAAATATTGCACTAATCATAGAATTAACACACAAATAATAGTATACCTAATATCCGTGTGCAATTAATATATTGCCTAAATATTAACGTGCGTTACACGTGCGCATTTACTAGTGTATTTTAAAAAATACAACTGTTACAGTGATTGGCGATTTTTGGGACCGTCCATTCACTACGATCAAACGGTGGAGAAATAGGAGTTACGAGGAGTTACGATGGTAAAATTACATGAAATTACAAATAATTGTGGGACCATTACAAGATTATGGTGGGGCTAATCATTTTCTAAAAGGGTAGATCCGTCCAATTTAGTGTGAAGCGCTGGGAGAAAAGGAAAAGAAAACCTATAGTCCTGCATGCTTCGTCCCCAATCTGTCGATCCCCTCTCCGCTCGCCTCCTCATCTCCCGGGTCGCTGCGCTGCCGGCTCAGCCACTTCTCCTGCGCCTTCTCCTCCCCAATCCTCTCCTCATAGATGAGTCCTCGACCAGATCAGCGTCCAGCGCAGGAGGATCCGGGTGGGCGTGGTGGCGGCATCTTCAGCGGCGTCGCCGGACGAGCTCCACGCGCGGGGGAGATATCTCCACGGGCCCGCGCAACCACGTCCCCTCGCTGACGTCGGCATGTAGTCCGCCCGTGCCGCCGAGGAGGGGGAGCAGCCGCGCCCCGAGGAGGTCGTCCCCAACGCCTGCATAATCCAGGCCGGATCTGTGGAGAGCCCGGCGCAGCACCGTCTACAGGTCCATATCTCTTAATCTACCTTCTTCCTTGCAAGGGCACGGCTTACATTGCTCTTCAGTTCTGGTTACTAGTTGGAAACTGTAAAAATATCTAACGAAGCACATCAGCTTTCCACAGTGGCCATGTAACTAAATTCTGAATGTTGCTTCGTTATGCTTGATGGAGCAGGTGGGCAACTCCCTTTTGTCTAATATTTTAAAATATTATTAATTGACTTGATATTTGCAAGTCTGTGATATCTGTATTCGTGTAAAACAGGTCATGATTGTTTCTGCAGTTGCTGATTCTGTTTTTTTGCTTCCAATGCTTTGTTAGATTGATAAGGGCGGAGCTTCAATGACGAATCCACTATTCAGCACCAGAGCCCAACTCGACAGGCATGAGCCATGTCGACAGTTGGGGTGGCACTCGGGGGCATGCTCGCCTCGGCAGTCATCAAGGTGGCGAGATCAATTCTACCATTTCAGGCGAGATGAAGCTGCACAGGAAACCGAGGAACGATCTGGAGAACATGAAGATGATGCTAGAGTCGGTGGAGGCTGTGCTCGGCGATGCTGAGAGGGAGTCTATCAAGCATAAGTCCATGCTTCTGTGGCTAAATCGGCTTAAGGATGCCGCGAACGACATCTCCGACATGCTTGAAGAATTTGAAGATGAAACCGACTTCAACCTGGTATGCAAGATTTTTTCGATTTGGTCACTATCAATCTTGATCTGAATGATGTTGTTTAATAACATATGAATATTTTTAGATAATGAACTACATCTAAAACTTTTTTATGTAGTGAAGTAGATCTGAACCTCAATGGTGGAGTTGATCTTTGAGTCGATGTTAAGTAAAAGCTACTTCTACTTGTTGATGCCAAGACCACCTTTAGGTTCGTAAATGTCCCTGCCTTCTTTTGTTTGACCAATAGTAAGCTATGTCCACAAATATCATGATTTGATTGAGGGGAAAGTGAAGTAAAACTAGTCTGGTATCCCAAGTGTAATATCAGTTTCTGCATTGTTTTTCTCAACCACCTGATTGAAACTAGTTTGTAATGCCATCTCTGCCCCTTTCAAGCCTTCCATGGTACTGATACACCACATTGTACCTCTTGCAGTGGGCAGCCACGATGAAGAAGATTAAGATGCCACGTAAGATGAGATCGATGCAAAAGCGCCTAATAGTTATGGTGTTCAGCCAGAAACTCGCTGTGAGGAGCGGCAAGTTCCTGACATCCGGGAAACAGCAGGATATGTGGAGGAGGCAGAAATCATCCGGAGGACTGATGACGAAAGGAAAATCTTGGATTGCATATCTGGGAGTAACAGTTATTTCCCCCTGCTTTTCATTACAGTGATTGGAGTCAGTAGGTAGTGATTAGAGTCAGTAGGCAATACAGAACATGGTAAATTTCATTGGAATATAACTTGCAAGTTGATGGGTTCAGAACCTTTGTGCTGTGAAAAAGAGTTACGTTCTTCTGATTATGCCACTGGACTATGGCCATTTTCCCTTAAAATTAGCTAGGAATCTGTATATTTAGGCAGTGTATGGCGCTGTATAGAATGGACAGTAATTATGTATAGTATTTCTTTGAAAACCAGAATTGGCTCAATTTGGAAGAATGGCTGCTTTATGTGAATTTCTTACCCGCTTTGCACGCGTTGCTGCAAGTGCATTACCAAGCGTCATGTATAATCATTGTCGACAAATATGGAACAGAAGAAGTATGCCCCCTATTTTAGTCATCTCTGTCATGTTCGCGTGCACAACCTATTTTGCCAATGAGCAAGTTTAGCATCTGTTTGTTCTTCGATGATCTTATGATGGTTGCCTGGTTCTCATTGTTGTCCTAGTTGTCTAGTTAGTAAGCAGAACTCTGTTAGAGTAAAGCTAGCTGGGACATTTGTTTCAGTATTGTTACCCAACAGACTTAGGCCTAGATGGTACAGATGTCTGGCCAGCACGACGTAGATGAAATGTTGCACGCTTTATAGAAGGGATAAAGAAATGTCATTTATACATTGTGAAGAATTGTGCATTCTCAGATGATAGCGACGATGACATGTATGAACAGGTTGGTTATATTGCCAAGTTCCTACTTATTATACAAAAAATGGCCACATCATTTACATGTTGATCTAAATATCTTTCGTATGCTTGTGGGTAGGACATGTCCGAAGAAGACATATATGCATGTGGGTACATGGATATCGGCGAGAGGGACTTGGGCGAATATGGTTCATCGCCCAAAAGGAAGAAACTTGCAGATAACAATCCAAAGAAGGCATTGGATTTCGGCAACAGTGACGAGCCTCTTCAGTAGGCTTTTGGTTTTTCTACAATTTCTAGCTTTAGAGCTGAATTATTGTCCCAAGTAGTGTTTACATTACTTTCGAACCAACAATCACTTATTGAAGTGACAATTGTGAGACTATGTTTACAATAATAGGCTTTCAACTTTGAGTTGTTGCTCAATTTTTAGATGAAAGGTGCCTTTGATGCCCGCACACTAAATTGTGGCTTTTACTATTTTTGTATTGCATATGCTGCACTAGTCCAAACCAGTGTTATGTTCATAACGTCAATCAAACGACCAGTTTTAGTAAGAATGTCACTACATTTTGGATTGATGCAAATTTGCACAGGCACATTTCATGAGACAAGCAGAGAGTATTAGCTAAAAATTTTGGTACAATTTGTCAAAATGCATATTTTCCATCATATAGTTGTACATGTACCTGGGTATAACCAATCAGATAGCACATTGGTTGAATCAGTTTCAGAGTTCAGGGTCATTACATGACAAGCCAGTACTGAAATCACCCATCAACAAGCTTAGGATAGGCCCAAACATGGAGTCTTCAGTGCTCCTTCTGTACAAGCATTTCGGGCGACAACAATGTTCATTGGCATAAAAAATGAGCAGGAGGACTCGACCAACTCCAGTTGCAATACTGCTACATAAGACCAATTCCACAAATAATGTACATAAGTAGTAGAGCAAGCACAACACAATATCACTAATAAACATATAAACGGGAGTCTTCTTCACAGAACGCAGACCTTGGTCGCAATCAGTCATGATACGGATGATAGGGTACGTGCTCTGATTACCTAGCATCCTAATTAATCCATCACACTCTACAAGTTTTTTTTTTTGCGGGTACACTCTACAAGTTATAACAAAGATAGTTACTAGAATTGCAAGGAAATGCAGCTCTCTTCTCTTCCTTGCTGGAGCCTTTGTCCATCCAAAAGCTCCCACATATCCTTTCTCTTCACATGGCAACCCTGTTTCAGAGAAAGCAGAGGAGGTACAGGATAGCGGCACACAAATTTTCTTGCTGGAACCTGAACATTACATAGCAGGTTCACAAATTTACGACTCATATTGCGGCACACAACTCATGATTTAGATGCTGTGTAAATTAAGCATGCTAGGTCAGTTCTGAACTACATATGGCAATCTCACTTTTAGGAAAGGAGGATCATCATACACATATATGCAACGCAACCTCCAAATATGTGCATATTTTAACTGCTGAAATTAATACTCCAAATATATGCAATGCAACCTCCAAATATATGCAATGCAACCTCCAAATATATCCAATGCAATCTCAAAACAGTGGTCCGTTTCAAGTCAATACTATTAAGAAGACTAATATGATACATGAATTGACAACTAACACTGCTGTAATTCAAGCTCAGTTACGGAGAATGAAATACTTGCAGAAGTTAATACTTGATTATAATTAGTGCACATAAACCCCTTGTACAGAGAGCTGTAGCTAACAGTTTGCTGCCATCATTTCCTACACAGCAACAGATATAATTAGTGCACTATATTAATGAGTAAATCAGATGCAAAAATAAAAGTTAGACATATTTAACAGATATTAGTGCACTATAATTACTGCACTATATTAATGAGTAAAACAGATATAATTATCAACTGGTCTCAATCATGTACTGGATGTAAAATAATTTCCATGCTCACATATTCCCCTCAAGATAAGAGGTTCAGAATAAGTTAAAAATTGTGCAACATCTCATGCCTTTTATGATTACAGTATTTGTTCATATGAAGAAAGAAAAAGCTACTGCACAAAATGTCATGATCGCAGCACACTCAATAGTCAATAGTCATCTGCAATTACAACTCACTGGCTATGAATACATCAGTTCACGGTAATAGTAAATGACAGAAGAAATCTTATCACAAATAACAAAACCACTCAATCTACTAGACGTGACAAATACATCTGCAATGGGTGTGACATCTGATTTATAACTACCATAAAACTGAATCCAATCTTACCAAAACCGCAATGGGTGTGACATCTACTTGGACACTTGGAGGTGTTTGGACCATCGATCAGCATTGCTGACTTGTTGATTTTCAGAAAGTAGATGATTTTTAGATCATTAATTCAGAAACTTGTTGATTTTTATATAAGTGATTTCAGAACATAGCAAACAAATTCAGAAACTGCAAAGCGATCAGACCGGTTCCACTGTCACCTACACCTACACGCCTGCGGAATGTGACTTTGAATGTCTGAATGGAACAAATTCAGACATTCAGTGATGGACGACTATGTGGTTTACTGTCCACATGCAATGCAAAAGAGAGAACAAAGGAAGAATGGCGTGAAATACAGAAGTACAGAACCTGAATATTCTGACGGACGGATATCTTTGAATGTCTGAATTTGTTCCACTGTCGCCTACACGCGTGCGGAATCGTCAGAGGCAGACGACGGCGCAGGGGGCTGGGAGGGATACTCGTCCTGGACGGGAAGCTTGGCAGGATAGCTAGCGACGGTTATAGACACCGGACCTTCTCCGTCCTCGGCGGCGGCGGACGACTGCGCAGGATAACGGGGTCAGAGGATGTACATGAAAAAACAGGGCCGTCCTCGGCGGCGGCGGCGGCGGCGGAAGATTAAGCCCCAGGGTTACCTTCCTATGGATTGGATCGCCGGCGTTGATGGCCGTCAGTGGCTGATCCAGGGAGGAGGCGCTGCCGTGGGAAGAGCCTATTCGGCGGGGCAATGCTCAGGGCACTGGGGCAGCAGAGGAGAGCAGGCGGCTGCGGCTGTGCGAGGGTCGGCGGCGGCGGCGGCACGAGCGACTGGAGGGACGCCGGCGGCGCCACGGTCGAGGGCAGGGTTGGCGTCGGCGCCTGTGCGAGGGGATTGAGGAGGCTAACAAGGACGAAGGCTGTGCCAGGGATTGACTAGCGCGACTAGATTGACCTGCTAATTTACAGCTCTATCCTTTTCACACAAAAAAAACCTTCAAGTCATTTCTCTGATCCGACGGTTAGATAAAAACAGAAGCGGAGTTATACGAAATTACGAGTCGTAACTCGCCAATCACCGTAAAAAAGCTCTTTAAAAAATATAATATGAATTTAAAGAAATTTTTATCATGTATTTTTTTAACATGGTATAGACGCAAGCGCTCATACGCGCATACACTCACAGTTGACGCCTCGTCGTCGACAGGAACGTCTCCTCCCACTGAAAGCGCATCGCTGAAAATTCTGAAATAAATTCAAAAATAATACGAGCACCAGGACTTGAACCCTGGTGGGCTGGGGATACCACTGTCCCTCTAACTATCCAACCACATGTTGGTTCGCGTTCATCATGTATTTGACAAATGTTCAACGTGTATCAAAAATAAATTCCATGCGAATACGAAAAATGTACAACATGTATTGAAAAAAGTATACATGTATTAAAAAAGAAGAAAACAAAGAAACTGATAAAAACACATATAATCAAAGAAAAATAAAAATGAAACATGTATTGAAAATATTTTTAGCAGCCTTTACCCCCAATTGAATAGATATCTGACTATTCATATGCAACATGAGTTAGTTCCTTCAATAGTTCGGATATTGAAATGAAACATGGCAGATCTATCGACAACTAGAAGGATGTAACCAACAACGTGACAAAAACAACGATGAAACCAACAAAGGATACCCGATCTTGTATGTGAAAAATGTACCGATGCGATGATTATGATCTACAACTGTTGTATGTGAGGCTGGAAATATATGTGTATGCCATGAAATGCAATGTAAAAGATTCGTATATGTGCATATGGGATGAAATGTTGACAATTTTTATATGTGATGCTGTGATTTATATAGTTGGGGATGCATTGCTAGGAGTAGTCCCACTGCAACCCAAAGCTGTCAATGATGAAACTCTGCTCTGCTTGGGGCCTTTGTGATAGTCAGCACTCATCGGCCAACCCACCTGTAATGATGAAATCATCGTTGACCTAGAAGCACTGACGGGTCGTTGCATATCTGTGATTTATGCGCTTTGGTGGGTCAGTGCTATTTTGGCCCTATAGTACTGATTACATCATACCTACAAATACACGCTACAAGAAGGGAACACTTGCAACACCCTTTAAAAAAAATTATAGTAGGAACACTTTCATGCCAAGAAACTTGGGAAAACATGTATTGTCGTGAATGTGTTTACGGATTACTTATTTATTTATTTTTTGCGGGTGTACGGATTACTTATATGACTAAGTATTATGAGAAACATCGAAAAAGCATCCTGCGCAAGCCTCCCGCACACTTGGATGGCATTTTTTGGGCCTTCCATGATAAGAATATACGTGTAGAAGGGAGGGCGGGAACTTTCCGACGATTGCTCAAGTGAGTTGCACCTCGCTCGATATACGCTTGGTGGTACCGACCTGGTCATGCTCGGATGTCAGCCTCTCATACAAACACCAGATGCGGGGTAGTTTGCATCTAATATATTTTCAAAATAAAGTTCATGCATTTGGAAAACAATTTTAAAATGAGTGGGAGAGGGGTGGTGTATGAACCAAGTGCAGGGAGCTCACAGAGGATGGCCCTCATATCCAACTCGACGAGGTTGTTTTTAAAAGTTTGAAACATTCCCTAGCGCCGACGTGGTTCAGTGATAGGTGTGTCGTGTGGTGGCCTGGATAATTGCCTTGCTATTGATCATGTTCGGACGCTTTGCAATCAGCTGGACACGGCGACACTTTCAGTGAGGACGGAAAGGAGGATAAGCAGCATTGCGGCAACGCAGATGGGCGTCGTATTGAAATAGATGATGTGAATTGTTGAGGGGTCTCGAGTCGTGCTTATTGGGACATGAGCATGCAATTTTGTTCTCCATTTACAATGCACACACATGTTTCCTACTCCATCCGTTCCTAAATATTTGTCTTTTTAGAGATTTCAAATGGACTATCACATACGGATGTATATAGACATATTTTAAAGTGTAGATTCACTCATTTTGCTCCGTATATAGTCACTTGTTGAAATCTATAGAAAGACAAATATTTAGAAACGGAGAGAGTAGTATAGTTAGACATACGGAAAAGTTGTTTTCATGCCTAAGTCATACAATTAGATGGCATATATTTTTCTTTGCTCGGACTCCCATTTTTTGTTACAAAAAATGTAATAAACCTATCATGCTTCTTTTGTAGCAAGCACCTTCATGGGTCATCCCTCTTGCTCGCTTTTAGTAGGCTTCGTATGTAAGCCACATACGTCGGTAGGGTCCACCCACCGCTTATCCCTTATTTTTTTATCCTATCAAACGAAGAGTATTATGCTCTCAGCCATTCATCTTCTCCCGCATCTCTCTCCTGCTTGTGTCACACCCCCCACCTAGCAGCTCACCAGCGATGGCCGCCATCACCCCATGCGCACAGTCGCGTGCTCGCACACGCGTACACCCCTGTGATAATGTGGCGTGCAAGGTCATCGCATGGGGGACGGCAGGGACCCCATGTTGCGCCCCTAGCCAGTCACCGGGACGACGAGCTGCGATGACAAAGTCCCTCCCCCCTCGTAGATGAAGAAGCCATGCCCGTGCCGCCATCCACCCGCGTAGTCCTCCTCTGTCGAGGTTGTTGCTCGCTTCGACGGATCGTGCTACAACCGGCGGCCAGTCGTGTTATGACCAACGACCAGACACGATGCAGCCATGATAGGCGGAGATGCACCCGTCGGCGGGGCGTGCTACAACCGCCCACCGGGGAGTTGCACCCTTCAGTGCGGCAGTGCTGCAACCTGCGACGAGAAGAGCTATGACGGGTGTGTGGCATGCGAGGACGCCAGAATCCGCTACCATTTTTGTTGGGCTCCTCTTTCAGAAGCACATTTTTTTAACGAAAAGCACATTTAGTAGAAGGGGAAATTTGTGTATGAAGGAGAACCATATTTTGAGAAGAAAAAAACAACAACATCAGTACAGGTTAGTACATGTCAAATTTAGTAGCTTCAGAAATTTATGTGATTTGCTTAAAAAAATAATTATGCTGTTATGACCGGCATACACTATAGCTGGAGGAGGCCCCATGGCGTAGGCAGTTAGGGGCTTGGCCCAAGTTATGTTATCGACTTAGGGGCTTAGCCCAATTATCTTATTAGGAGGATTATATAAACTCATGTAAGGAGCCGTTTTGGAGTTAAGCAGAAGCAATCATATTTGCTCGGCTTCCTGAAGGGAGCCGGGAGACCTAACCCTAGCCGCCCATGTGCCCTCTCCCTCTCTCGCTCTCTCTCTCTCTCTCTCTCTCTCTCTCTCTCTCTCTCTCTCTCTCTCTCTCTCTCTCTCTCTCGCGCGCGCGCGCGCGCGCGTGACGACGACGCCCCAGCGCCGCCGGCCTCGCCTTCCTCCACGCCAACCCTCCTTCCAACCCTATAACCTGAGAGCTCATCCTGGTAGGGACCCGGTTCCTATCAATCTGGTATCAAAGGTCTCAGGCTCGATCATGTCTGCGCCGCCGCCCATCCCCTCCCTCCCGCTGCCGATCATCTCTTCGTCGCCGATGACCACCACGGCCGGTACGCCGTCCCTCACCGGGCCGCTCTCCTCCGCCACCGGGACATCACCCGCGGCCACCCCCGCCGTCCTCACCCCGGAGGAGATGTCGGCGGCGCTTCGCGGCCTCACACAGGCGGTCCATGGCATCCGCCTCTTCCTCGCGGGGCTCTATGGGCCGCAGCCGGCCGCTCCGGTCGCCGCCATCACCGGGCCGCCGCAGCTCCCGTGGCAGCCGCCACCCCCGGCGCCCTCCGTCGCCCCCAGCCTACCGCTGCCGCAGCAGCTGCAGCTGCCGCCGCCGCCGCCGCCATCAGCAACTTCGGGGCCGAGTCTTCCGATGACGGCGGCCGGGGTACCCATCCACCAGGTTCGGTTTCCCCCGTCACCGTCTCCGCTGCCGGCCTGGATGGGCGGGTCCTCCGCACCGGTCTACACCATGGCGCCGGGCCAGCCGCACGTACTGTCCTCGCCGGCGCCGCCCCCGACCATCCCGTTCGGCGGGAGCCCGGGCTCCGCCGACCCCTATGCCGGCGTCGACGGACCCCTCTTCCAGGGTGGCCCCTCATGCCCACCTACTCGGCGCCGTCGTCCTCGCTGCTCCGCGCCGACGAGGTGTACCCCTCCGTCGTCCACGGCCAGACACCGCCGCGTTTCTCCAAGCTGGAGTTCGCCACCTACGACGGCACCGTGGACCCCCTGAACTGGCTCAATCAATGCGACCAGTTTTTCAGGGGGCAACACATGCTCGCGTCCGACCGCACCTGGATCGCTTCCTATCATCTACGAGGCGCCGCCCAGACGTGGTATTACGCCCTCGAGCAGGACGAGGGCGGCATGCCCCCATGGGAGCGTTTCCGCGAGCTTTGCCCCCTGCGCTTCGGGCCGCCGATACGCGGGAGTCGGCTGGCGGAGCTTGGGCGCCTACCCTTAACCTCTACGGTGCAGGACTTCGCCGACCGCTTCCAGGCCTTGGCGTGCCACGCGCCCGGCGTGACGGCTCGCCAGCGGGCCGAGCTCTTCGTTGGGGGTCTGCCGGATCACATCCGCGTGGACGTGGAGCTGCGGGGCCCACATGACCTCCAGACGACCATGTACTATGCCCGCGCCTTCGAGCGCCGCGCGGTGGCCATCCAGTAGGCGTCACCATCCCGGGCCGCCCGCCCACCCGCCCGGCCGCCACCGACACCACCAGCGCCGGGGCGCCCTGCCCAGGTGAAAAGATCGAGATGGACCTAGAGGGGGGGTGAATAGGTACAATTACAAATTTTAATTATTACTTAGCAATTTTAGGCAATAATGCGGAATATGAAAGTGAGCCTAACAATTGCAAGTATGATGCTAAGAGCTAAGCAAGGTAAACAAGTAACACAAATATGTGAGTAAGCAAGCACAATATGATATAAGTAAGGCCTAAGAGACAAGTAACCACAAGTAGAAAGTTGTTGGAAATATGCCCTAGAGGCAATAATAAAATGGTTATTATTATATTTCCTTGTTCATGATAATTGTCTATTGTTCATGCTATAATTGTATTAACTGGAAACCGTAATACATGTGTGAATACATAGATCACAGCATGTCCCTAGTAAGCCTCTAGTTGACTAGCTCGTTGATCAATAGATGGTTATGGTTTCCTAACCATGGACATTGGATGTCATTGATAACGGGATCACATCATTAGGAGAATGATGTGATGAACAAGACCCAATCCTAAGCATAGCACAAGATCGTGTAGTTCGTTTGCTAGAGCTTTTCTAATGTCAAGTATCATTTCCTTAGACCATGAGATTGTGCAACTCCCGGATACTGTAGGAATGCATTGGATGTATCAAACGTCACAACGTAACTGGGTGACCATAAAGGTGCACTACAGGTATCTCCGAAAGTGTCTGTTGGGTTGGCACGAATCGAGACTGGGATTTGTCACTCCGTATGACGGAGAGGTATCTCTGGGCCCACTCGGTAATGCATCATCATAATGAGCTCAATGTGACTAAAGAGTTAGCCACGGGATCATGCGTTACGGAACGAGTAAAGAGACTTGCCGGTAACGAGATTGAACGAGGTATGGGGATACCGACGATCGAATCTCGGGCAAGTAACATACCGATGGACAAAGGGAATTGTATACGGGATTGATTGAATCCTCGACATCGTGGTTCATCCGATGAGATCATCGTGGAACATGTGGGAGCCAACATGGGTATCCAGATCCTGTTGTTGGTTATTGGCCGGAGAGATGTCTCGGTCATGTATGCATGGTTCCCGAACCCGTAGGGTCTACACACTTAAGGTTCGGTGACACTAGAGTTGTTATGGGAAATTGTATGTGGTTACCGAAGGTTGTTCGGAGTCCCGGATGAGATCCCGGACGTCACGAGGAGTTCCGGAATGGTCCGGAGGTGAAGAATTATATATGGGAAGTCCAGTTTCAGTCACCGGAATGGTTTCGGGGGTTATCGGTATTGTACCGGGACCACCGGAAGGTGTCCGGGGGTCCACCGGGTGGGGCCACCTGCCCCGGTGGGCCAAGTGGGCTGAGCAAGGGAGGGAACCAGCCCCTGGTGAGCTGGTGCACCCCCCCCAAGGGGCCCAAGGCGCCTAGGGTTGGAAACCCTAGGGGGTGGGGGCGCCTCCCACCTTGCTTGGGGGGTAAGTTTCCCCCCCTGGCCGCCGCCCCTCCCCTTAGATGGGATCTAAGGGGGCCAGCCCCCTCTCCCCTTCTCCCTATAAATAGAGGGGGGGTGGGAAGGCAGCAGCACCCCTTCCCTGGCGCAGCCCTCCCCCTCTCCAACACCTCCTCCTCCTCCGTAGTGCTTGGCGAAGCCCTGTCGGAGAACCACGAGCTCCTCCACCACCAGGCCATCGTGCTGCCGGAGCTCTTCCTCAACTTCTCCTCTTCCCTTGCTGGATCAAGAAGGAGGAGACGTCCCCAGGCTGTACGTGTGTTGAACACGGAGGCGCCGTCCGTTCGGCGCTAGATCGGATCTTCCGCGATTTGAATCGCCGCGAGTACGACTCCATCATCCGCGTTCCTTGTAATGCTTCCGCTTAGCGATCTTCAAGGGTATGAAGATGCACTCCCTCTCTCTCGTTGCTAGCATCTCCTAGATTGATCTTGGTGATACGTAAGAATTTTTTTGATTTACTACTACGTTCCCCAACAGTGGTATCATGAGCTAGGTCTATGCGTAGATTCTTTGCACGAGTAGAACACAAGTAGTTGTGGGCGATGATTTGTTCAATTTGCTTACCGTTACTAGTCCTATCTTGATTCGGCGGCATTGTGGGATGAAGCGGCCCGGACCGACCTTACACGTATGCTTACGTGAGACAGGTTCCACCGACTGACATGCACTTGATGCATAAGGTGGCTAGCGGGTGTCTGTCTCTCCCACTTTAGTCGGATCGGATTCGATGAAGAGGGTCCTTATGAAGGGTAAATAGCAATTGGCATATCACCATTGTGGCTTTTGCGTAGGTAAGAAACGTTCTTGCTAGAAACCCATAGCAGCCACGTAAAACATGCAACAACAATTAGAGGACGTCTAACTTGTTTTTGCAGGGTATGCTATGTGATGTGATATGGCCAAAAAGGATGTGATGAATTATATATGTGATGTATGAGATTGATCATGTTCTTGTAATAGGAATCATGACTTGCATGTCGATGAATATGACAACCGGTAGGAGCCATAGGAGTTGTCTCAATTTATTGTATGACCTGCGTGTCAATGTAAAGGCCATGTAATTACTTTACTTTATTGCTAACCGTTAGCCATAGTAGTAGAAGTAATAGTTGGCGAGACAACTTCATGAAGACATGATGATGGAGATCATGATGATGGAGATCATGGTGTCATGCCGGTGACGATGGTGACCATGCCGCGCCTCGAAGATGGAGATCAAAAGCGCAAGATGATATTGGCCATATCATGTCACTTTATGATTTGCATGTGATGTTTATCATGTTTACATCTTATTTGCTTAGAACGACGGTAGCATAAATAAGATGATCCCTCACTAAAATTTCAAGAAATGTGTTCCCCCTAACTGTGCACCATTGCGAAGGTTCGTTGTTTCGAAGCACCACGTGATGATCGGGTGTGATAGATTCTAACGTTCGCATACAACGGGTGTAAGCCAGATTTACACATGCGAAACACTTAGGTTGACTTGACGAGCCTAGCATGTACAGACATGGCCTCGGAACACGAGAGACCGAAAGGTCGAACATGAGTCGTATAGTAGATGCGATCAACATGGAGATGTTCACCGTTGATGACTAGTCCGTCTCACGTGATGATCGGACACGGCCTAGTCGATTCGGATCATGTATCACTTGGATGACTAGGGGGATGTCTATCTGAGTGGGAGTTCATTAAATAATTTGATTAGATGAACTTGATTATCATGAACTTAGTCTAAAAATTGTCTTTACAATCTATCCTGTAGATCAAATGGCCCACGCTAATGTTGCCCTCAACTTCAACGCGTTTCTAGAGAAAACCAAGCTGAAAGACGATGGTAGCAACTATACGGACTGGGTCCGTAACTTGAGGATCATCCTCATAGCTGCCAAGAAAGCATATGTCCTTGAAGCACCGCTAGGTGACGCATCCATTTTCCCAGCAACTCAAGACGTTACTGAAAGAACATGCGGTGCCCCCATGTTTGGTTTTGGTAATTGATGACAATCTCTATGGACTAATGGTTGCCTTGAGTTATATTTGAAGGATTTGTCCATAGGCTTTTCTTGGAGTCCATTTGTTGGTTTCAAGGAGAGTTTGTGATGACCAAGATGTTATTCAAGGAATTACCTAAAGATTGGTCATGTGAGAGGTTGATCAAGACTAAGTCAAGAGTGAATCAAGTTGATCAACACACAAAGTGTAGAAGATGTACCGAGAGGGATCAAGCGATCCCATGGTATGGTAAGCATTGTCAATTACGCTTTGTGTACTAACCCAGGGTCTTCGTGAGAGTTCTTTGTGGGGTTAGGTTGCGGTGTGCAAGTTCAAGTGGATCATCACGAAGAGATCACATGCTTGAAGCTTGCCGTCCATTGTGGTGGCAATGGACTTGTGAAGATGAGCCAAAGAATGGCTCACCCATAGCGGAGTATGGGGGAGCAATCAACTAGTCTTCACCGAGCCAACGGAATCAAGAAAGGTGGTCCAACTTGAGGAAGTCAAGATCGTCATCCTCTAGCTCAAGTGGACTTTGTGCAAGGCAAAGGTTTGCCCTTGATAGGTTTTCTCTTTTACCGGTCTCATGGTGGTAGTTGGGAGACCGGGTTTTAGGATCGATTGCCGTACTATCAAGGGGGGCTCTCGATGAGTAGCTTGATCGTATCGTTCGTAGAGAGCTCAAACCATTGCATCCTTGCATCATCTTTATTGGTTCTTGTTTGGTTCTTCTCCTTGTGAGATTTGGAGCTTTTTGTCATTTTCATGACAAGCTCGTGTTCATCGAAAACAGAGTTCACTTGCTTCTTCTATGATGTTTTCGTTGTTGGGGTTTTTGCCGGTTCTCTTTGTGAGTCTTAGAGCTTTTGGTCATTTTCATGACAAGCTCGAGATCATCGAAAACGGAGTCCACATGCTTCTTCTATGATGTTTTCGATGTTGGAGGTTATGCCGGTTCTTCTCTGTTGGAGGTTTCACTCCTCTATAAGCTAGCATACCTCCCCTGCCTCTTCTTACTATAACCAGTCATTGTTTGGATAGCTCTCGTCGTCCTCTATCCAACAAGCTTGAGTTTGCTCAATTCGGAGCTCATTTGCAGAAGTTATGGCAGTTCTGGTTTTATTGTATCCTTCCGTTTATCCGTGTCTTTACAAAATGAAGGCCTCCAAGTGCTATAGCCTCTGTGGCCTGCGGTAGTACTGCTCAAGGGAGCGGTAGTACCGCAGGGGCCAGCGGTAGTACCGCTCCTGGTGAGCGGTAGTACCGCTGCCTCTGGCCCAGAACACTGGCATGCGCGGAAGTAGGCGCGGAAGTAATTTTTTACATCCGCGCCCTACGCGGTAGTACCGCTCCCTGGATGCGGTAGTACCATGTCGGATTTTTGCACAGATCAAAACTCAGCGGAAGTAGCCACGGATGTAATTTTATTCGTCCGTGCCTTCCCAGCCTAGTCGAACCCTGCCTTGCGGTAGTACCGCAAGGGCGCGCGGTAGTACCGCTCGTTGCGTCAACGCAACAGGGCTTCGTCTGGCCTCTGCCGTGGGTGCGGTAGTACCGCACAGGCTGGCGGTAGTACCGCAATGCCTTGCGGTAGTACCGCATGTCTGGTGCGGTAGTACCGCATGTCGCGGGCTGAGTAAGTGGGTAACGGTTGGTTTTTCCCCCTCCTTTAAAAGGGGGTCTTCTTCCCCTTTGAGTTTATCCTTTGAGCAAGTTCTTGAGCACTTCTCCCTCCTCCATTGTTGACTCTCTTGAGCTTGCTTAACTCTCAATCCCTCCAATGATTCTTGCTAGTTCTTGAGGGAAAAGAGAGAGGAGATCTAGATCCACGTTTCCACCAATCACTTTCTCCTCTAAGTGAGGGGAACCCCTTGGATCTAGATCTTGGAGTTCTTCGTGTTCTTCTATCGTTCTTCCTCTCATTTTCCTCCCTAGCATTAGTTGCTTTGGTGGGATTTGGGAGAGAAGGACTTGGGCACTCCGTGTGCCCTTGCCATTGCATTTGGTGCATCGGTTTGAGTTCTCCACGGTGATACGTGGAAGTGAAGTTTGAGAAGCTTATTACTCTTGGGTGTTTGGGCACCCTAGAGCTTGTTCCTCTTGGGTGCCTTGGCGCCCTAGACGGTTGGTGTTGTTCGGAACTCAATCATTGTGGTGTAAAGCTCCGGGCAAGCGTCGGGGTCTCCAATTAGGTTGTGGAGATCGCCCCGAGCAATTTGACGGGTACCGGTGACCACCCCCAAGGGTTGCCAAAGTGTACGGGTTCGGTGACCGCCCCCAAGGGTTGCCATTTGTACGGGTTCGGTGACCGCCCTCAAGGGTCCCTTAGTGGAATCACGGCATCTTGCATTGTGCGAGGGCGTGAGGAGATTACGGTGGCCCTAGTGGCTTCTTGGGGAGCATTGTGCCTCCACACCGCTCCAAACGGAGATTAGCATCCGCAAGGGTGTGAACTTCGGGATACATCATCGTCTCCGCGTGCCTCGGTTATCTCTTACCCGAGCCCTTTACTTATGCACTTTACTTTGTGATAGCCATATTGTTTCTTGTCATATATCTTGCTATCACTTAGTTGTCTATCTTGCTTAGCATAAGTTGTTGGTGCACATAGGTGAGCCTAGTTGTTGTAGGTTTTGTGCTTGTCAAATTAACCGCTAGGTTTATTCCGCATTTGTTCAAGCCTTAACCGTAATTATTTTAAAGCGCCTATTCACCCCCCACCTCTAGGCGACATCCTCGACCTTTCAGTTATGAATGCCTGGCAGTCGCGTAGTGATGATTACTCCCTGGTTCAGTGCGGCATGCTTTACAGCTTAGAATCGGGGCTCCAAAAGCGTTTTGAGCAGCACGGAGCATATGAGATGTTCCAAGAGCTGAAAATGGTTTTCCAAGCTCATGCCCGAGTCGAGAGATATGAAGTCTCTGACAAGTTCTACAGTTGTAAGATGGAGGAAAACAGTTCTGTCAGCGAGCATATACTCAAAATGTCTGGGTTGCACAACCGCTTGTCTCAGCTGGGAGTTAATCTTCCAGATGATTCGGTCATTGAAAGGATCCTCCAGTCGCTTCCACCTAGCTACAAGAGCTTTGTGATGAACTACAATATGCAAGGGATGGAGAAGTCCATTCCCGAGTTATATTCAATGCTGAAATCAGCGGAGGTGGAGATCAAGAAGGAACATCAAGTGTTGATGGTGAATAAGACCACTAGTTTCAAGAAAGGCAAGGGTAAGAAGAACTTCAAGAATGACGGCAAGGGAGTTGCCGCCCCCGGCAAGCCAGTTGCCGGGAAGAAGCCAAAGAATGGACCCAAGCCTGAGACTGAGTGCTTTTATTGCAAGGGAAATGGTCACTGGAAGCGGAACTGCCCCAAGTACTTAGCGGATAAGAAGGCCGGCAATACCAAAGGTATATATGATATACATGTTATTGATGTGTACCTTACCAGCGCTCGTAGTAGCTCCTGGGTATTTGATACCGGTGCGGTTGCTCACATTTGTAACTCAAAACAGGAGCTGCGGAATAAGCGGAGACTGGTGAAGGACGAGGTGACGATGCGCGTGGGGAATGGTTCCAAGGTCGATGTGATCGCCATTGGCACGCTACCTCTACATCTACCTTCCGGATTAGTTTTAAACCTCAATAATTGTTATTTAGTACCAGCTTTGAGCATGAACATTGTATCAGGATCTCGTTTGATGCGAGATGGCTACTCATTTAAATTCGAGAATAATGGTTGTTCTATTTATATGAGAGATATGTTTTATGGTCATGCCCCGCTGGTCAATGGTTTATTTTTATTGAATCTCAAACGTGATGTTACACATATTCATAGTGTGAATGCCAAGAAATGTAAGGTTGATAATGATAGTCCCACATACTTGTGGCACTGCCGCCTTGGTCACATTGGTGTCAAGCGCATGAAGAAACTCCATGCAGATGGACTTTTGGAGTCTCTTGATTATGAATCATTTGACACGTGCGAACCATGCCTCATGGGCAAAATGACCAAGACTCCGTTCTCCGGAACAATGGAGCGAGCAACCAACTTGTTGGCAATTATACATACTGATGTATGCGGTCCAATGAGCGTTGAGGCTCGCGGTGGCTATCATTATGTTCTCACCCTCACTGATGACTTAAGTAGATATGGGTATGTCTACTTAATGAAACACAAGTCTGAGACCTTTGAAAAGTTCAAGGAATTTCAGAGTGAGGTAGAGAATCAACGTGACAGGAAAATAAAGTTCTTACGATCAGATCGTGGAGGAGAATATTTGAGTCACGAGTTTGGCACGCACTTAAGGAAATGTGGAATTGTTTCACAACTCACGCCGCCTGGAACACCTCAGCGAAATGGTGTGTCCGAACGTCGTAATCGCACTCTATTGGATATGGTGCGATCTATGATGTCTCTTACCGATCTACCACTATCATTTTGGGGCTATGCTTTAGAGACTGCCGCATTCACTTTAAATAGGGCACCGTCTAAATCCGTTGAGACGACACCGTATGAATTATGGTTTGGGAAGAAACCTAAGATGTCATTTCTAAAAGTTTGGGGATGCGATGCTTATGTCAAGAAACTTCAACCTGAAAAGCTCGAACCCAAATCGGAAAAATGCGTCTTCATAGGATACCCTAAGGAAACTATTGGGTATACCTTCTACCTCAGATCCGAAGGCAAGATCTTTGTTGCCAAGAATGGATCCTTTCTCGAGAAAGAGTTTCTCTCGAAAGAAGTAAGTGGGAGGAAAGTAGAACTTGATGAGGTAACCCCTCTTGAACCGGAGAGTAGCACAGCTCAGGAAGATGTTTCTGTGGTGCCTGCACCGACTAGAGAGGAAGTTAATGATGATGATCATGAAACTTCGAATCAAGTTGCTACTGAACTTCGTAGGTCCACGAGGACACGTTCCGCACCAGAGTGGTATGGCAACCCTATCCTGGAAATCATGTTGTTAGACAATGGTGAACCTTCGAACTATGAAGAAGCGATGGCAGGCCCGGATTCCAACAAATGGCTTGAAGCCATGAAATCCGAGATAGGATCCATGTATGAGAACAAAGTATGGACTTTGGTGGACTTGCCCGATGATCGGCGAGCCATAGAAAATAAATGGATCTTTAAGAAGAAGACTGGCGCGGATGGTAATGTGACCGTCTATAAGGCTAGGCTTGTCGCTAAGGGTTATCGACAAGTTCAAGGAGTTGACTACGATGAGACCTTCTCACCCGTAGCGAAGCTGAAGTCCGTCTGAATCATGTTAGCAATTGCCACATTCTATGATTATGAAATCTGGCAAATGGACGTCAAAACGGCATTCCTTAACAGTTTCCTTAAGGAAGAATTGTATATGATGCAGCCGGAAGGTTTTGTCGATCCTAAGAATGCTGACAAAGTATGCAAGCTCCAGCGCTCCATCTATGGGCTGGTGCAAGCATCTCGGAGTTGGAACATTCGCTTTGATGAAATGATCAAAGCGTTTGGGTTTATGCAGACTTATGGAGAAGCCTGTATTTACAAGAAAGTGAGTGGGAGCTCTGTAGCATTTCTCATATTATATGTGGATGACATACTATTGATGGGAAATGATATAGAACTTTTGGAAAGCATAAAGGCCTACTTGAATAAGTGTTTTTCAATGAAGGACCTTGGAGAAGCTGCTTACATATTAGGCATCAAGATCTATAGAGATAGATCGAGACACCTCATTGGTCTTTCACAAAGCACATACCTTGACAAGATATTGAAGAAGTTCAATATGGATCAGTCTAAGAAGGGGTTCTTGCCTGTATTGCAAGGTGTGAGATTGAGCACAGCTCAACGCCCGACCTCGGCAGCAGAAAGAGAAAAGATGAGTGTCATCCCCTATGCCTCGGCCATAGGCTCTATTATGTATGCCATGCTGTGTACCAGACCTGATGTGAACCTTGCCATAAGTTTGGTAGGGAGGTACCAAAGTGATCCCGATATGGAACACTGGACAGCGGTCAAGAATATCCTGAAGTACCTGAAAAGGACTAAGGATATGTTTCTCGTTTATGGAGGTGCCGAAGAGCTCGTCGTAAAGGGTTACGTCGACACTAGCTTTGACACAGATCTGGATGACTCTAAGTCACAAACCGGATACGTGTATATTTTGAATGGTGGGGCAATCAGCTGGTGCAGTTGCAAGCAAAGCGTCGTGGTGGGATCTACATGTGAAGCGGAGTACATAGCTGCTTCGGAAGCAGCGCAGGAAGGAGTCTGGATGAAGGAGTTTATCACCGACCTAGGAGTGGTTCCCAATGCGTCGGGCCCGATGACTCTCTTCTGTGACAACACTGGAGCTATTGCCATTGCCAAGGAGCCCAGGTTTCACAAGAAGACCAAGCACATCAAGCGCCGCTTCAACTCCATTCGTGAATATATTCAAGATGGAGATATAGATATTTGTAAAGTACATATGGATCTAAATGTCGCAGATCCGTTGACTAAACCTCTTCCACGAGCAAAACATGATCAGCACCAGAACTCTATGGGTGTTCGATTCATCACAATGTAACTGCAAGTGGGAGACTGTTGGAAATATGCCCTAGAGGCAATAATAAAATGGTTATTATTATATTTCCTTGTTCATGACAATTGTCTATTGTTCATGCTATAATTGTATTAACCGGAAACCGTAATACATGTGTGAATACATAGATCACAGCATGTCCCTAGTAAGCCTCTAGTTGACTAGCTCGTTGATCAATAGATGGTTATGGTTTCCTAACCATGGACATTGGATGTCATTGATAACAGGATCACATCATTAGGAGAATGATGTGATGGACAAGACCCAATCCTAAGCATAGCACAAGATCGTGTAGTTCGTTTGCTAGAGCTTTTCTAATGTCAAGTATCATTTCCTTAGACCATGAGATTGTGCAACTCCCGGATACCGTAGGAATGCATTGGGTGTATCAAACGTCACAACGTAACTGGGTGACCATAAAGGTGCACTACAGGTATCTCCGAAAGTGTCTGTTGGGTTGGCACGAATCGAGACTGGGATTTGTCACTCCGTATGACGAAGAGGTATCTCTGGGCCCACTCGGTAATGCATCATCATAATGAGCTCAATGTGACTAAAGAGTTAGCCACGGGATCATGCGTTACGGAACGAGTAAAGAGACTTGCCGGTAACGAGATTGAACGAGGTATGGGGATACCGACGATCGAATCTCGGGCAAGTAACATATCGATGGACAAAGGGACTTGTATACGGGATTGATTGAATCCTTGACATCGTGGTTCATCCGATGAGATCATCGTGGAACATGTGGGAGCCAACATGGGTATCCAGATCCCGCTGTTGGTTATTGGCCGGAGAGATGTCTCGGTCATGTCTGCATGGTTCCCGAACCCGTAGGGTCTACACACTTAAGGTTCGGTGACGCTAGAGTTGTTATGGGAAATTGTATGTGGTTACCGAAGGTTGTTCGGAGTCCCGGATGAGATCCCGGACATCACGAGGAGTTCCGGAATGGTCCGGAGGTGAAGAATTCTATATGGGAAGTCCAGTTTCAGTCATCGGAATGGTTTCGGGGGTTATCGGTATTGTACCGGGACCACCGGAAGGTGTCCGGGGGTCCACCGGGTGGGGCCACCTGCCCCGGTGGGCCAAGTGGGCTGAGCAAGGGAGGGAACCAGCCCCTGGTGGGCTGGTGCACCCTCCCAAGGGGCCCAAGACGCCTAGGGTTGGAAACCCTAGGGGGTGGGGGCGCCTCCCACCTTGCTTGGGGG
This sequence comes from Thinopyrum elongatum, assembly GCA_011799875.1. Taxonomy (NCBI): domain Eukaryota; kingdom Viridiplantae; phylum Streptophyta; class Magnoliopsida; order Poales; family Poaceae; genus Thinopyrum; species Thinopyrum elongatum. The sequence goes on from CM022298.1 coordinate 132,366,617, forward strand.
GTAAGTTTCCCCCCCTGGCCGCCGCCCCTCCCCTTAGATGGGATCTAAGGGGGCCGGCCCCCTCTCCCCTTCTCCCTATAAATAGAGGGGGGGTGGGAGGGCAGCAGCACCCCTTCCCTGGCGCAGCCCTCCCCCTCTCCAACACCTCCTCCTCCTCCGTAGTGCTTGGCGAAGCCCTGTCGGAGAACCGCGAGCTCCTCCACCACCACGCCGTCGTGCTGCCGGAGCTCTTCCTCAACTTCTCCTCTTCCCTTGCTGGATCAAGAAGGAGGAGATGTCCCCGGGCTGTACGTGTGTTGAACACGGAGGCGCCGTCCGTTCGGCGCTAGATCGGATCTTCCGCGATTTGAATCGCCGCGAGTACGACTCCATCATCCACGTTCCTTGTAACGCTTCCGCTTAGCGATCTTCAAGGGTATGAAGATGCACTCCCTCTCTCTCGTTGCTAGCATCTCCTAGATTGATCTTGGTGATACGTAGGAAATTTTTTGATTTACTACTATGTTCCCCAACAGAAGTTAGGGTTAGGGATAACCGCAACTTCGAGAGACGAGGATGTATGCCTATGTTCACTTCCTTGGAGGGAAGCTACGTCACCGTTAGAGAGGTGGATGTTACCACGAAGGCACACCGACGCCATGAAGGCTCACCCTATTCTCCCTTTGAGACAACACCACGAAGGCATTTCTCAACCACTAGTGGTAGACCTTGGGGTGGTCTCCAAACCCTCACAAACTTTCCGGGGGTAATCACAATGGTTGATTCCTCTCCGAAAGACTCCTACCGCCTAGGAGTCTCCAACCTCCAAGAGTAACAAGAACGATGGGGAAAAGCTCAAGACTTGCTCAAATCACGAATTCCTTTGGTGCAAAGAAGGGGAAGGAGTGGATCTATCACTTGGATGGACTACTTCTCTCAAATGCTCTCAAATCCCTTAGGGATCTAAGATTTGGTGTAGAAGAGTGAGAGAGAGAGTGAAATGTGTTCTAGGGTTTGCTCAAAGTGAATGGTCAACCCTCTCCCGTGGGGGAAGAGGGCTATATATAGTGTGGGTGCAAATATGGCCGTTGTAGAGTAAGTGATAGGGTAGGCCGGACATCCGGGACAGGGGCCGGACATCCGGCCTAGCGTAGCACTAGCAAAGTGAAGCAGAATGCAGAGGATGAAACAGAGGAGCCGGACATCCGGGGCAAAGCCCGAACATCCGGTGAGACAGGAAAGCCAGGACAGCCGTCAATATGGCCGGACATCCGGCGAGTTCACAGAGTCGAACAGCTCCCTGGATAGCACAAGCCGGACATCCGGCTTGGGCCCGGAAATCCGGGGAGGAAGGAGAGCCCGGACATCCGGCATGGAGGGCCGGACATCCGGAGATAAAAACGCCATAAGATGCACTCTGGACAGCAGGGCCCGGATATCCGGCGTGCGGGCCGGATATCCGGCCAGTGGCCCGGACATCCGGCATGGACAGCCCGGACATACGGCTTGGCCAGAGGCAGAACATCAAGCACATGAATTTGAGAGACCCTAAGATTTGAAGTGGGAATTTTAGTGGCATGAGCAAGTCCTTCACTAACCCTACCGATCCCCTCTTAATAGTGTGGGATCCTATACTCAAGAAATCAAATATGCAATCTTTTTTATACTTCTTCCTTGAGTAGAATTAACTCCGTATGTTCATGATCCGCACACTTTTGATGATCCGGGGACTAACACCTGAGATTCACTTGACGAACATAGTTAGTCCCCTACATGTATATTGTCATCAACATCAAAACATGATGTAAGGGCATGATTGCACTTTCAATCTCCCCCTTTTTGTTTGTTGATGACAATCATACATGTAGTATCATAGATGCAATAAATAAATTTAGCATTGTAATTCATGAGAGCATACTACAATATATGTTCCTATTTGCTTTAGCTCCCCCTCATTGGGTGCATGAGATGATTATCCTAGAATGTACTGCACAAAACCTCATGGTAGCATATGTAGCTCAAAATATAGGAAAGTAGGATAAGCACACATGAAACAAACATAACAACAATCCATAGCAACAACAACTCATAGCCACAAGGATAACAACATAGTCTCATACGATTAAGTACCATATGTAGCATACATAAAGAGTTTGGATAATAGTGAATACAAATTGCAACATATAGCATGACCCAACTAAGATACTACTTCTCCCCCTTTGACAGCAACATGCAAAAAGGGGCGAAGAACTAGAAGAACTCCATAGAAATCACTCCTGGCGGATGTCATCATCATCAGCGATGCCCTCAAAGAACTCGGCGTACACGTCACGAGACGGGAACCCGAAGGTGGAAGAGGACGGTGCCGCGGGAATGGGATCATCATCGCTCACGGGACTCCCATGGTCGTGAAGGCGCTGCTTGAGCTGATTCTTGGAGATGATGAGGCGCTTCTGAACATCATGATTTTGCTGATAGTTAAAAGTGATAGCCTTCATAATAGCAGACTGAGCCTTGCCCAAGAACGAGGCAAGACGTCCACGAGGCGCGGTCGAGGGGGAAGGCACGGAGGAACCCGTGGGCTGAGATCCACTAGCAGACTTCCTAGGCGGACGAGGTGCAACAGATGGTGCAGGAGCTGCCATGCGCATATGAGTAGGAGGTTTCCAAATGGAATGCACAGCCGTCTTTGCAACCTCAAAAGGAGCAGTGTGATCAATTAGCGCCTGAATGTATGGAGCATGAGGGAATTGGCGCGTCTGAAGAAAGCTGGAGACACGAATCTCATGCCAAATGTAATGGGTTGTGTCAAGAGGCTCGGTAGACTTGTCATGCATATGAACCATCAAGTCAATGCAGTAGTTGCGAGCCCTTGAGCGATCTCCCTTCTTAGGATAGAGAGTGCGAAGCACACATTGATAGAGAATGTAGTAAGGATACTTGAAGATGTATACCTCATTGGGTGGATACCCACGTTCCTCCTCAGTGAGCTGAGTGATAGGCTTAACAAGAGGCATGCAATCATCAATCCCTTTGGGCCTATGCAGTGGATCCAGACTATGGATTTTATGTCCAACACCGGAGAGGCCCAAAATCTGAACAAAGCGCTCATAGGTGATGCTCAGCATAGTATTGTCGGTCATCCAGGTGAGAGTGTTGTTTGGGCCAAAGAAGCAGGTGGCATAGAACTGAAGGATGGCAGCTTCATTCCAATCACACCTAAAGGTCATTGCTGGACCGAGAGTCATACCATCAATGATCTTGACCGTGTTGTCAGGGAACATGGCAGGATGATCACGCAAGAATTGAAGATCCAGGTATTTGTGAGGAGCAAGACCACGCCCGCGACGAAGCTAGAGTAGAGATCCTCAGCATCAGCCACCATCTCATACTGGTTGACATCCCGTCGAAACTCAAGATATGGACCAGCCCCCACGGTCGTGAAATCATGAATGGGCTGATCCCTGCTGAAAGGGATCTCCATGGAGATGTGGCGACCACGGACAATAGGCATAGCAGAGCCCCGGACCTGAGGCATGGACGCCCTCCGGGTGCCCGGTTTTGACTGTCCAACGGAGCTCCTAGGGGCAAAGTCCTCCTCTTCCTCCCCAACATAGTCCTCATCATTCGGATCAGAGGCCGACGGGCTTGGTGATGGTGCCCGACGCTTCTTCTTAGGACGGTGGTGGTCTTCTTCTTCTTAGGTCAAGCATGTTCCTCGGAGTCGGTGGAACCTTGCCGGCGATCGACTGAAACGGATACACGATAGGGATACCGATGAGAAGGAGTCAAAAAGGTATGAACAAGGATAAAGCAATTAATCAGTGGGAATGTGAACATTTTTGAACATGACCATAGGAAAAGTCCAAGTGGTAGATCAAAAATATTGACGTGCCCATGGTTAAGTTGTTTAGCCAAGTACATAGAGAGGAATTTAGTCTAGGCAAGTGTCATCAAATCACTAGAGAGAGAGAGGTATATCAAGATAAACATGACAAATTACCGAAAACCTAGAATGGTTGAGCCAAACAAAGAAGTAGGCAAGAACAGATCATAGCCATACCCCGGGAAGAAGGAGGAGGACCGCATTGCTTGGTACGCGCCATGAAGAACTCCGGCGGCCGACCCTCAAGTCAACACCCGAACCGGTCCTTCCCGAGTGATTCACACAGCAACCCAGGGAATGGATTGGGTGGAAGCGTAGATCGGGAGGAGATGAGGGCGTGGGCAGGAGATCGGGGCCGGAGGATGGAGGAGATGGCCGGGGCAGGGCCGAAGCACAGCCCGGCGGCGGCTTGAGATAGATGGGGGAGCGAGAGGGGAAAGAAGGGGAACTGCCCCCAAATCCCGAGCCCCACCCCCCCCCTCCCCCCCGGTTTTGTGTGTCTGTGAGCGAACGGGCCGGACATCCGGGGGCCAAGCCCGGGTATCCGGCGACTAGAGGTCAGAGAGCAAAATTCCAGGGCCCGGATGTCCGACCACTGGAGGCACTCGATGAGAGTTTGAGCAGCAAAATTCTGCCAGGGCCCGGAAGTTCGGCTGCGTGGCCGGATGTCCGGCAACTGGACAGAGAGACCAATCAGGGAGAAGATTTTGTAAGGGCCATATAGTGATATTTTGATATAGACTCCGCCAAGGAGATTTAGAGATTGTAGAGATGAAAACCAGAGTAATCTATGGGCATACTAAGATGTGCAAAATAACCCAACAATCATTAAGGAAAGAAAGGTTCATATAAGCAATCCACGAGCGGTGACCGAAGTCACCATGTTTGAGCATATGGGACATAGTACCGCAAAGATTTCGACTTTGGGTACATAGTCACGACTCCATCATTTAAAGCACCATAGTTCGAAAACCATGATAACTTTGAGAGTGTTTGTTCTATTTATGCATTAAGTAGGGTGAGAGTACTCATGAATTGAATGTCTCCCCCTAAATATATGCCTACATCAAGACAAGACATTAAGTACATGCATGGATGGGTACTAGATTTCACATAATGTTGTCAAGCTCCAAGATACCAAGTTCACGCCTAAGTTGACAAAACCTTGCTTCATCCAATGGCTTGGTGAAAATGTCTGCAAGTTGCATATCTGTGCCAACATGAGCAATACCAATGTCACCCTTTTCCACATGATCTCTCAAGAAATGATACCTAATATCAATGTGCTTGGTGCGGGTATGATCTTTGGGATTCTCAGCAATATTGATGGCACTTTCATTATCACATAGAAGAGGCACATGTCTATAGGTGATACCGTAATCCTTCAAAGTTTGCCTCATCGATAGTAATTGAGTTGCACAACTGGCAGTTGCAATGTATTCGGCTTCGACGGTGGAGAGGGCAACACAATTTTGTTTCTTCGAGGACCAACTTACCACGGAGCGTCCAAGAAATTGACATGCACCGGAGGTGGACTTACGATCCACTTTGTCTCCATCCCAATCCGCATCCGTGTACCCAATGAGATCAAACTTAGCATCCTTGGGGTACCATAGACCCAACTCTGGGGTGTGAACAAGGTATCTAAGAATATGCTTAACCGCCTTATGATGACTTTCCCTAGGGAAAGCTTGAAATCTAGCACACATGTATACACTGAATATGATGTCTGGTCTAGATGCACAAAGATAAAGCAATGAACCAATCATAGAGCGGTAAATAGATGGGTCGAAAGGGATACCGTTTGTGTCTTCAGTGAGTACAATTTTTGTTGGCATGGGTGTCTTACATGGACTCGCATCAGACATGCCAAACTTCTCTAGAATATCGTTGAGGTACTTTGCTTGAGACAAGAAAATTCCTTCTTGAAATTGTTGAATTTGGAAACCGAGAAAGAACTTCAAATCCGCATTGAGTGACATCTCAAAGTTCTTGGTCATGGAAGCCGCAAACTTCTTGCACAAATGAGTGTTAGGAGAACCAAAAATGATATCATCTACATAGATTTGGCATAAGATCAAATCACCCTTGTCCCTCTTAGTAAAAAGAGTGGGATCGATCACCCCTCTCACAAAACCATCATCAAGTAAAAACTTCTTAAGATGATCATACCAAGCACGAGGTGCTTGTTTGAGGCCATACAAAGCCTTATGAAGTTTATACACATAGTCTTTGTGATCGGGATCAACAAACCTAGGTGGTTGTGATACATATACTTCTTCTTGTAGAGGACCGTTAAGGAAAGCACTCTTCACATCCATTTGATGTAATGTAAATCCATTGAAAGCAGCATAAGCAAGTAAGATGCGAATAGATTCAAGACGGGCAACGGGAGCAAAGGTCTCACCAAAGTCCAAACCTTCAACTTGTGAGTACCCTTGTGCCACTAACCTTGCCTTGTTGCGGATAATTACACCATTCTCATCTTGCTTGTTCTTGAAAATCCATTTTGTTCCAATGACATTGTGTTCCATAGTTGGCCTCTTGACTAATGACCACACTTGGTTGCATTCAAAGCTGTTCAACTCTTCTTGCATAGCAATGAGCCAATCGTTGTCCATCAATGCATCTTGTACCTTGAGAGGCTCAACACTAGACACAAACGATAAGTGAGCACAAAAGTTTGTCAATTGTTTAGAGTGACTCTACCTTCTGATATGCCGGTGAGAATTTTATCAACATCAACACGACCGGCCACACGGGGCATGATGGAGGTTAGGGTTTCGCGAGGTTCAACTTCATGTCCATCATCCACATCCTCAACACATGGATCATTAATGTGTGGTGGAAGATCTTCTTCTTCATATTGCATTTGTTGAGGTTCATCATCAATGATTGCACTTTCTTGTTCTTGCACTAGATGATGATCTTGCTCATGGAGATGATCATGGTGAGAGACTTGATCATCTTCTTGTTCTTGAACTACGGGCATTGGTTGAGTAATAGGAGCTTGTGGTGGTATGGGTGTTGAAGTGGTTTGATGATGTGTGAAACTTCCATCTTCTTCTTCATCATCATGAGGTTCTTGTTCCATGGGAAGAAGAGCACCAACACCCATGGACAAAATATCTTGAGACGAATCTTCTTCACCTACATCACTTAGATCAACTTGCTCCCCATGGGAGCCATTAAATTCATCAAACACCACGTCACAAGTTTCTACAACACATCCATTGGATTTGTTGTAGACTCTATAGGCGTGAGAGTTTGATCCATAGCCAACAAATATGCCCTCAGTTGTTTTGGATTGAAATTTTCCTAACCGTTCTATTTTGTTGAGGATGAAACATTTGCACCCAAATACACGAAAGTACTTGATATTTGGCTTGTTCCCGGTTAGGAGCTCATATGGAGTCTTTTCCAAAATTGTGCGGAGGAAGAGCCAGTTTGATGCACGGCATGCGGTGTTGACAGCCTCGGCCCAAAAACTATGTGGCGACTTGTATTCATCCAACATGGACCTTGCCATCTCCACAAGTGTACGGTTCTTCCTTTCGGCAACACCATTTTGTTGAGGCGTGTATGGTGCGGAATATTGATGCTCAATCCCTTCATCACTAAGAAATCCTTCCAAGGTGTAGTTCTTGAACTCGGAGCCATTATCACTTCTTATTGCCAAGATTTCTTTGTCAAGCTTGCGTTGTGCTTGCTTGGCAAAATCAATGAAGGTGATCTTCGTCTCGTCCTTGGACTTGAGGAAAAACTGTAGGAGATATGCCCTAGAGGCAATAATAAATGTTATTGATTATCTCCCTGTTCATAATTAGGTTTATGTTCCATGCTATAACTGCAATGATTCTCGAGTCTGCAAATAAAACGAGGCTCGGAGGAAGACTCATATGCACGTGTGGGATAATAAACGGTAAAATGTATTCCTAGTCTGGCCTCTAAGACTAGCTCAAGTGTTGCATGATGGTTCTGTTTTCCTGATCATGGGCATGTCTATGCCAGCAACTTTGAGGGCACAGTGTTAGAAGAACATTTGTGTTGAATCGACCCGATTGATGTTATGCTATGAGATTCTTTCGTCACAAGTTAATGGTTAATAACACAGAGATGGTTAACGTTTGCATGATTCCTCAGACCATGAGAGTATCGAGTTTCTTCATGCTTGATTCAGGAACTTTGGGGTTTGTTAAACGTCATCCGTAACTGGATGGCTATTACGGCGGCTTACGGGTTCATGGGAAAGTATGTTAAGTAACTTGATAGCTCAAGATTGGGATTTGCTCCTCCGACGATGGAGAGATATCTCTGGGCCCTCTCGGTGTTACGTATCATCATCTCATCTGGCCAGACACTTTGTGATTTGATCACGGGGATGCCGGAACACGGTAACGAGAAAAGAGAACAATACCGGTAACGAGGTAACTAGCAAGTGGACAGTGTTGATCCACGGGAATGCCATCATGTCTCACCTCGGGAATTTGTAACATATCGCGAAGCAACAGGATAGCACACGGCAACTGGAGGTTCACTCGAACATTCATTCGTGTGGTATAGGGTCAATATGGGTGTCACACGGCTCTGATGTTGATCATTGAGTCGAAGGGTTCCGGTGTCATGTCTATACTTCACCGAAACCTATAGGGTCACACGCTTAAGTCTCATCTATCTGCTGAATACTAGACAGGAGTCTGAGAGAAAATCACCGAAAAAGTTTCGGACACCGAAAAAGTTTCGGACAGCGGAAAAGTTCCGCAGAGAGAGGTCACCGGATGAGTTCCGGTGAAACTGAAAAGTTGTTTCAGAGGATACCATAAAGTCAAATTGGTTTCGGCACATGCCCGATAATTCTTGGAGGGTGCCAGAATCATTCTGGAAACTTTTGGGAATTTTCTGGAAGAAAAACCGGAAATGTTCTCGGAGCTGCCGGAACCACTTCAGATGCTTTTCGCAGATGAAAATCACTAATCTGGAATTGTTCCAGAATGCGTTGAAAATTATTTTAGTGGGTACTGGAAATGTTCTAAGCCCACATAAATATTTTCAGTTCAACGGACGCTGAAAAATGTCGTCGTGAATAGTGAAAGTGCTTTTTGGTGGCTTCTTGGAGAAGCCACCTTGAGGGTCCTTTGGTATTTTTCCCCTTGCTTCTTCTGGAGAAGCCACCCTTGGGCTTGGCCTATAAAAGGGGTGGAGGGGGCTGCCTAAAGACTCACTCTTTCTCACATATACATGCCATTGCAATGATCTGGCTTCTCTCTCCCTCCCACGAAAAGAGTTTCGTAGAGCCGAAAGGCTGTCTGGGTTCCGGTGGGAACTAGTTCTGGACGGCGAGCCCCTGCCGAATAGATGACACCGTATGTGTGCAACTCTGTAGAGAGGTCGTAGTTTCGATCTTTGTGCCCGAGGGGCTGTTTGGAGTGCCTTCCCGAAGGGCTGTCCAAGTGACGGTCCGAGTTCTGTGAGTCCTCCCGAAGGGCTGTCCGAGTGACCGTTCGAGTTTCGAAGGTCCTCCCGAAGGGCTGTCCGCGACATCGTCTGGGGGACTGTTCGACAGCCTCCCGGAGGGCTGTCCGAAGGGAAGACGAGGGTATACATCCTCGCGGTTGGGAGGTTGTAAATCCTAGCTGCGGGGATCTGCACCGCCGATCGTCATCGACTCTACTTCCGCTGCGCTTCGAGTCGGTAACGAAAATGATCAAACCTTGTATGCAGTCTCCATAGTGGTCCTGGGCTGGTGCGTAGGTCGGAAAATTTTTGTTTTCTGCTGCGTTACCCTACAATTACCTCTGGATTTACTTTAATAATTCATTTTAGAGTTTCATACACTCTAGCCCATTGCAAAATGTTTGTTGCAAAAGGGTTGTTCAGTATTATGAATAACATGAAGGGCCATGCTTCCATCCAGATGGGACGTAAATTATGAATATTGATGGTAATATGATACATCCATAACACTGACGCTAAATGTCGCAAGACTAAAAGAATACCACACAAGTGTGGCACTGCATTTGGTCACATTGGAGAAACCCGCATGGAAAATTCCATTATGATGGATTTTGAAGTCATTTGATTTTGAATCATCTGACACTTGCAACTTTTCTCCGAAAAGTGAAGTGACTAAAATACCGTTCACAGGCCATAAGGAACGAACAAAGAACGTATTGGTGATCATGCATCATGATGTATGTAGTCCAATAAATGTTGTTGCAAGTAGTGGATTTATCTATCTTCAGAAATGACTCAAGTAGATATATGGATATTTACTTGATGAGACGTAAGTCTAGATCTTTTGAATTCAGTCAAAAGGTTTTCGACAATGAAGTAGAAGTTATTGTAACGAGAAAATTATGTTTCTACAATTGGATTGCAGAAAGGAATATTTGAGTTACAAGTTTAGCGAATGTCTGATGAGTTGTGAAAGGGGTTTCATAACTTGCACCTCCCGGAACACCACTGCAAGTGGAAAGTCCGTGAAGATGTAATCGAACCATTTATGACATGGTAAGATCAAATATGACATAAATAAATTTGCCATTATCCCTTTTAAAGTGATGCTTTAGAGACTGCGGCTTTTACACTGAAAAGAGCTCCATCAGGTCTGTTGAAATGACGCCATGGTATGGTACGCCCAACCATGTTGTATCTTTTCTTAACATTTGGAATATGGGGCTTGTGTAAAAGGTTACAAACCTATTCCAAATCAGACAAGTGCTACTTTGTAGGTTATCCCAAGTAATTGGGTATTCCTCCCTCACTATACCGAGGCAAATAGGTTTGCCACAAAGAACGGTATGCTTTTTGAAGAAAATGGTTCTTTCAAAAAGGTGAGTGGGAGAATAATGCAACTCGACGAGATAACCAGTATCTCCGTCATCAGGTCAAAGGAAAGAGACCTTGGAAGTAATTCCAGAGTTTCCTACTGCGACTGATACGGAAGTCTCTACAATAAAATGTATGGACTTCGGTCGAACTTGCAGCTGAACCATGTAGGCAAGGCTCGTGCAAACCTCTCAGGTGCGCAAATGAGATAATAACCATCTACTTCATTTTTGAAAACCTTTTGAATGAAATCAAAAGATCCAGACTTATGTCTCATCAAGAAATATCCACATATCTACTTG